>CM061065.1:194671822-195923072 GCA_030762895.1 Sophora flavescens
AGGGTGTTAGACTAAGAAAATCCGTTGACGGAACTCTCCACAAGTGCCTGAGTGAGCAAGATGCTTATTTGGCTCTATCGAAGTCCATGAGGGTATATGTGGAGCCCATCAGGCGGGTGATAAAATGAAATGGGTCCTACGAAGAAGTTTATATTACTGGCCAACTATGGTTAAAGATTGCATTTTATTTGCCAGGTCTTGTGAGCAGTGACGGATACGGCGCGCGATACAAAGCGTCGCAAACTAGCGAATTACATTCTATTGTCAAGCCTTGGCCATTCAGAGGGGTGGGCTCTAGATTTGATTGGTCGAGATACATCCCCGCTTCGTTGAAAGGACATCAATTCATTTTGGTTAGAGTTGACTACTTTACCAAATGGGTAGAGGCAATCGTCTTAAAACATCACCCAACAAGAAGTAATTGACTTCATTGAAAACCACATTATCGTCGTTTGGCATACCCGAGACTCTAACAACGGATCAAGGGTCAATGTTTGTCGGAAAGAAAGTTGTGGAATATGCAGTTCTAGGCATATAAAAATGCTCACATCTACACCATATTATGCACAAGCAAATGGCCAAGTTGAGGCCATAAATAAGATCATTATTAATCTTATTAAAAAGCATGTGGAAATGACAACCTAAAATTGGTATAATACCCTTGATCAAGTGTTATGGGCATATAGAAATTCACCCAGGACAGTCAAGGGAACTTCGCCATATCGTCTAACTTATGGACACGATCCTGTATTACCTGTTGAAATCAATCTCCAATCCACTCGCATTCAAAGGCAAAATGACCTGCCTACTGACCAGTATTGGGATGCAATGCTGGCGAATTGAATGAATTAAGTGATGACAGATTGATTGCGTTGGAGAATGTGATTCGGCAAAAAAGAAAGAATTGCCAGATTTTATGATAGTGAGTTAAGTTCAAAGCATTCCAAGGTAGATGATTTAGTGCGGAAGGTCATATTGCCCGTGGATAAAAGTTGTAAAAATACGGAAATGGTCACCTAAATGGGAAGGACCATTTAGAGTTGATGAGTATTTTCGAAATGCTTACGCACTTGTCAATATTAATACGGCTCGACAATTAAGTCAATTAATGGCAAGTATTTGAAGGAATACAAACCGGGCGATGTTAGAAGTACAAATTGCGAATAAAGAAAATAAGTATATTCATTAAATTGACGATACAATGAAATATTGTCATTTGATGATAGAAATCAAGTTGTCAATTAAAGCTAGTCGATCCTAAAATACAGGGACGGTGCGCTAATAATATTTTAGTTTCATGCAACAGCAGCGGAGAGGTGCAGCTAAATTTGTTGAGGCTTCATTCCCACGAGATTTCGGTTGCCTCATTTATCGGGGAGGCTCCAAAAGGGGATAAGCACGGCGAGATGTCACCATCATTTCATTCGAAGGTGGTTGTTGCTACGGTAGATAACACCAAACCCTTCCAAATGAAGATGATGGAACTGACAGGTACACTCGTTCGTATCAAGATCCGCCTCTCCTCGGATATGCGATGAGGCCGTTATGGATGTTACATTGGTTCTTGACCTTCACTATATGTTTTTACATTGGTTATTGACCTTCATGGAGGATGTGACCATTAAGACAAACACCTTGGTTTGAAAACTTAATATAGATAAGGTCGATTCTCGGGGAGGAAGAAAGAGGAATAGGTGGAGGCCATTGTAGAGGAAAGCATGGTATGTGAAAAATTCAACTGTAAAATCGGAGATTTATAGACCTCAAGTATTTATAGTTGAACACAAAAGGCATTTATTGTGATGTGGTTTACCAAAGTTTCAAACTTACCATGACATTTATGATGATTTGATAGAGCATGAATTACGAAGTTAGTTGGAAATATGCGGCTCAAATCCAATAATAAATAAACGTGCAAGAAAGGAAGCGGTTATTAATTACAATTGACCGTAAAAATTGACCAAGGTTAAATGGTCGACGAACAAGAATTACAACTGTTATTATTGACCTAAAAAGAAGATAATTGATCCCATGCAAGGGAAAGATTAGTTTTGTCGGTGATGAGTTGCTTCATAGCTCGGGCTGCAATGCACGGAGTTCTGGTGACTACACTTTTAGCTTTTTGGCCAAGACGGACAGATTCATCATCAATAGCTTTGACTCTGTCTTTGCTTTTTTCCAAAGCTTTGTCAAACTTAGCACACTTTTGGTCCGTCAATTCAATCTCACCAATGCCTTCTTCCGGTACTCAAGAAGCTCTCCTTAGTTTGAATCCAGATGGAAATAAGGTCAAGTTCTTTTTGTTTAGATGACTCAAGATTTTGAAACCGAGCTAGAGATCGTCCTTGATTCTTTCTTCCTCTTCGTAAGAAGGAATGCCAGAAGTCATCCTTTCTAATTTCTTGGAGAGTCGTTCCCAAAAATGCGAATAGAGATAGAAAGTGAAGCGGCTCGACAGAGGAGAAGATTAGAATGAAGAGGAGTGATCTCCTTGACAAGTCGAGATAGTTCTTTTTGAATCTTGATATCAGGGAAGTTCATCAAAAGGATTGACCAGAAGAGCTGAAGATCATGCATGAGGTAGTAACTAAAGAGTCGCTGGAATCATGTTGAGTCGATGAAGTGGTAGAAAAGGATGACTCTTTGCTTACTTCCGACAGCATATTAATCCACGTGTTAAAATGTAGAGCCGGTTTGGGATCAGGAGACTTCATGGTAGGAGGTTTGATAGCAGGTGGAGAAGGAATGGAAGGAGTTGTTTCATCCAGCAAGGCCTCCATGTCAATATCTTCATCCGGAATTTCAATCATAACAGTAGTTCCTACTGGGTCATCAGCTGTTGAAATTGGGGTGATTGAAGTCGGATGATGAGGGCTCGAAGGCATTCCCTGATGAGAGTCAGGAACCTGCAATTCAATTGTCAAACTCTTAGTACTAACAGAGATACCTCCTAAAGTTTGGTCAATATGTAGTTCCGAATCATATACATTTATAGGCTCGACAATCATGATAATCTCCTGAATGGGCATTGAATCATCAAACTGGGGAGACTTTTCCTGACATGAGAAATAAATGAGAAATTATACATTTAAAAAAAAAAAAGGAGTCAGTGGAAATACCAGATTAGAGTCTGAAGACATCAAGTCAACATCAACAATAGCCTTCTCAGAAACCAGAAGGGTCTCGACAGTTTTGTTTTTCTGTCAAGAATAGCAAGCATGTGAGCAAAAGGATGTAACTTGACAGACTAACGTAAAATTGTTACCTCGGATTGGTTGGAGGTCGAAGTGTTGGAAGAACTAGTCATAACCTCCTGAGTTTTAGAGCCAGTAGAGACTTTGACGGCATCAAATGCTGTCACCATTGCAAGACCTTTGACAGATTTTGATTTCTTGGAGAGAGGACTAGAAGGAGCCATTTTCTCTTTTCTTTTTCTGGATCCTTTTGACTGAGGATCAGAAATAGAAGCTTTGGCTGACCGAGAGCTCTTCTTGACCAAGGGGATAACGGGTTCATTATCATCTTCGGAAGCTTCTCCCGACAGTACGTCGGACTTAGACTTGCCAGGGAGGGTTTGTCAAGAGGAATAACTCTCAATAGCAATGAAAATAAGTTGATTTTGCCGACGAAAAGAAAAGAGAAATAAGTGATTTGACAAATGAATACCTGAGTTACAAGTTAGAATTCTCGAATAGAATTCAAAGTCGTCATCAGGTTGAAGAAACCGACGAGCGAAGGTAACTGGATTTGGTTTTTCAAAAGGGTCAACGTAAGCACTCACGCTGTCCAAAAAGAATAGGCAAAACACTATTGACATATTGACATATTGGGTGTGAATAAGCTAAACCAAAAGGGGCACAAGGAATAGGCACTCGGCTTAGGAAAAGGAGCTTTCAAACTGTCAAAATATTCCCCTGGTCATATTGGGAATATTCCCATACATGGCAAGCCTATCGATTCCTTATTATTATGCTTCCTTTTGGCTAAACCAAAACACTATTGACATGACGAACCATATCAAATGGTAACTTGGGATTCCACTTAATTTTATAAAATTTCTCAAAGGCTTGAATTTCTTCTCGAAGTTCACCTCGAGTTTTGGTTGATGGATCTGTTCTGCCTGCACGAGAATCATCGGTGTTACCATGCAGTGTCTTCAATACAACTCAAGCAAGTCTGAGAATTCAGATGATGGCGGAGTAGTATTCATCCCACCGATCAAGGAAGCTTTGAGTGACTCCGTGGAAGACCGAAAATGAAACGGGTTGTAAGAAAGTCCTACGAACTTTGTCTTCCTCACTAATGGCAACAATATGCTCATACGTTGGGACTTTGATACCAATGAAATTCTCGTCGAGATCTGACGAATAGGGAGCAGGAATAGCTTGGCAGAAGCCAAGCTGACAAGCAACAGTGTTGGGCAAATGGAGATAGGCTCTATGAGTTTTAAAGCTAGGGTCATCAACAAAAAGAATTTTCTGACAAAGAAATTTGGTCCAAATGGATTTGTTGGATTTAGAGATGGTGGTGCTCAGTTGTGTAAACCATTTTGGACCGTATTTCCGGTCGGAAAAGGGAGAGAAGTTGATCTTTGGGGATGAAGATGAAAGTGAATGAAGAATTTTAAAATAAAATTTGAAGTTCGCGGTCTCATCTCTCGTCAAAGACTCGGCAGACACATAACAGAGATAGGAGCCATACGTATCGATTGTCAAATCTGCGGGAGCTTTATATGAAAATTGACGCTTCAAAACTGCATTTAACCATAATTGGAGAAGCCAAAGGGGCCCTCCTATATTGGTTTTCTTTTTAGATTTGACAGTGTCAACTAGCATGCTCATGCTATCATAAAGATTGGCTAAGACACATTGTCCTAATGCTACTCTTTTACCAGATGACAAAAAGATTGGCTAAAGGAACATATGAAGCGACCAAAGAAGCAGATGCATCGAAAAACATAAGCACATAGCCAAAGAAACAAGAAGGCTACATGCTCGAGATCCGTCACCGGGATCATGAGCTTCTCCTCTAAAATCTGCTATGTATTTGGAAAAAGAACACTTGCACGTAAACATCAATTTGATTTTCAATTTCTACCTCAGTATGCATGGTGGGGCCATCCGGACGAAGGCCGTAATGAGCCGACACGTCGAATAAAGTCGGACCCATCATTCCATAAGGAAAATGAAAATTATTTGTTGTTTTGTTCCAAAAGAAAACCGATGCTCCTATTAAAGAAAAGTCTACCAGTTTAACATGACGAAAGTTGAATGAATTCAAAGATTCCACTTTTTCCCATACACTGCGTTTTTAGTTTGAACTCGGTCAAGCCAACTAATGTAGGCATCGAACCGAGTGGCAGGAGGCATTCTGAAAATCCTATTACTCTTCTTGAACATATGAATGGGAATAGGAGTAAAAGAAGATAAAATAGCTTCATTTACGCTAGCGGAAGGAAAGGAATTGCGTAAACCCTCAGAAATTTCATTGTTGGCCACAATAGGACCCAAAAATGCAGCAGGAGGACTTAAAGCAATAGAAGGATCAAGAATAGGGTAAATTACCTTGGATTCTTGCCATAACTCGGATTTCTCCAAAAGTGGGTCTTGAACCACTGTCCTAGGAGGCACGACTGTAGCATGAGGTACTGAAGTCGGCACCTTAGAAGATGTGGCCATGGTAGATGGAATAAAAAAATAAAGGATTCCTTTTAAGAAAGGATTTTGCGAGGGAAGAAGAAAAGGTCTTTCGTTAGAAAAGGTTTACTAGTGAAGAAGGAAGGATAAGAAGAAGAAAGTCAATTCTGATGTGATTGACATTTAAAGGAGGATTAAAAGCCTTCGGTTCGAGTTCCAAGAAACCTGCGGCGTCATGATTGTCCCTATTAAGTAGGGATGAAATAAGAAGCAATGTTTAATTAACGGATAAGAACCCAAGATTAAGACGATCGTTGGGAATTTGAAAAATCAAATTTTTGCTATTCTTACGGGCGAAACCGTCGAAAAGCAAAATTTGGGGGGCATCTGTTAATAGGACTTTAAAATTCTTGACGGAAATGGATCCGACAGGATGACGGGAAAAAATTGAAGAGTCGTCAGATAACCACCATGAAGAGTTGAATTCAGCAAAATTGACAAATTGAAAAGTTGACAGAAATTGGTATGTCAGACAGATAAAGCCGTCAATAAAGGAGAACACATTTGTCATCAGTCAAATTCCCGACGAATATATCCAACTGACTGACGGAGAAATAGAAGTAATAACCCAACTTTCGACAAAGTTGGTAATGAGAATTGTCAGACGAAAATATCCAAGGTTGACAGCATCAGCAAGATAAGTTGTCAAATAACCAAACTGTGGACGACAAGCAAGTGGGCATAAAGCCATTCGAAGGAATGAGCAGTTAGAGAAGTTTACTTGTCAAATAGTTTGAATCTGAAACATAGCAAAAGCGCCATACAGTGTGTCAATTTTTAAGATAGGAAGTTTCTTTAGGCAGTTATTTTGTATGCTTATAAATACCGTTAATCCCGATGTAATGGGGAGGTTGTACTTGAAGCGATATCCCGCATATCTCGATCACACAACAGATTAAAGGATTGGACTCAAGTATTTCCTCCACCCCTTTTTCATTTCAGTTCAATTTATAATCAAGATCTTGCTCATTTAATTTTACGTGTTCATCTTTACCTTCAAGATTTCCTTTCATGTTCTTCATTTAAGTTCGTTATTCAGTTCTTTATTCCTCCCCATTTATTTTTCAAGCCTTTTACCTCGTTTCTTTTCTGCACTTTAAAAGCTTTCTTCTACTCTTCACTCATTTAAATACTTTTCAATAACTTGCTTCTTTCCTTTAATTTTCGCCATTTATCTTTACTTGTCATTTACAAGCTTTCAATTAATTTCCTGCAACTTACATGCTTTCCTTTAGATTCCTCGTTGTTTATCTCGTTGTTTATTGCTTTCCTTTAAATTTCACGTTCTTTACTTTCCTCTAATTTCACTGCAAATCACGTTGTACGCCGTCAAATCCTTGTATTTCGTAAAGTAAGTAAGCCATTCTTGTTTGAGCAGACATGCAATATACTCATCCTTACGAGATTACCGCATAACTCGTCCGTCCCTATACTCGTCCTGATCTTAAATTATTTGTGACAAAAGGATTTTGGACACCAACCAAAAACCAGGCTAACACTGGACCCACCATACCCACCCTCACGACATTTTCATATACACATGTATCTCTCATCTGGACTTCATTTTCCTATATATTATGGTACCCAACATATATAATGGGGAAATTTATATACGAGGCATAAAGTTTACAGTTCCTTATGAGAAACAAATAATGATTATTTGGCATTATATATACAAGGCTATGAAGGCATATATAAGTTTATAGTAGCTAGTTACTAGTTAGAAGATGAATAATATATAATATATTAATAACAAAGTGAAACATAAATTTCTATTTATACATACATAAAAGATGTGGATCTTATATGATTCGAGGATAACATCATCGCTTGAGAAAATGGCTCCTCCATATGTTTTTGAAAAGTTAAAATTACGAACTGGCTTAGGTCTTTACCCTCTAATATGGGGAGCGAAGTCATAAATTAATAAAGAAGAAAAGATGGTATATATGGTACTATTAGAAAGGTGGGTAGGGTATGAGAGTTTTCAGCATCAGTATATATCCTTCCCACTTTTGCAGGAGAGTACAAACTACAAAGTGTTTACTGCATTAACCAAGTCAAGGGAGCCAGCCATGCACGCTCTGCTTCCTTGATCATATAGTCATCATAACCTCATAATTAATAGTTTTCTTCTCTGATCACTTTTCTTCATATGTCAGAGTTGAAAAAGCCAAAGTTAAAATAAAGAAGGGACTTTTTCAACCACTCTCTCTTTCTATGCATACTTTTTCAAAGTTCATCAATCATAAAGCAATCTATTATAAAATCATTTTCTCACCTCTCACATCACGACCCTCTTTTCCATTCTGCCAAAATTGTACTGCTTCCCTCTCCCCCTATGCATTTATTATTCCCCTTTCGAAGAACGGGCTATAATTAGGCTTATCAATTATCACACTCTCACTAATTTCTTCTCGGATAATATTTCATAGATTAACATTGGATATAATTATTGCTTCAAAGAAATGGATATAATTAAATAATAAAATTAATATAGAATAATACCTGTTAATCTTGTCACACACACACTTATATGTCAACTTCAAAGTGTACAACTTTGTTCCATGTGTCAATTGTAATAATGTATGATGGCTATGACTTTCCCTCCGATTATAAAATTAACGTGTGATTTGGATTGGATCAGTTTGTTTTTTTAAAATAAATTGATCAAATTCAATTCAATTAAATAAGGTTTGAATTGGATTGGATAATTCGATTTTTGTCATACTTTATTTTTTCTTATGTCAAGTGTCTTTTCTACTTATTTAATAATGGTCAAAAGATAATTTTCATTTAAAGGAGCTAGTTTAGGATGCCCAATACCTATTTTAACCTCTCTCCATACTAGAACAGTAAAACCTTTATGAAAACCAGCAACTATTTATTCCTTATTAACAATTATTTGATTTGATGAAGAGTGAGAAAATTTTAGACAATTGTTGACAAAATATTGGGAGTTTGAGAAAAAAATAATTATTAATATTTTTAAGACGTTCTTTTATGTTAAATGTTCTTTTATGTTAATTCTCTATATCTATTCTCACTTATCCTATTTTTCCTTGAATCATCTACAAATAAATTGTAGTTAATTATTATTCAAATTACTTAATTGAATTACTCCTTTCAAATTTACTCAATCAAGTATATATATGTTTTTTTTACAAGAAGTATATATATGTTATGCACCAAAGCTTTTAGCAAAATATAACTTTAAGACATTAACATTTACTCTAAATAATCTCATATATGTCATTCCAATGAAAACCCGCAATTATTTGTTCCTTATTAACCATTATTTGATTTGATGAAGAGTGAGAATTTTTTTAGAGAATTGTTGACAAAATATTAGGAGTTTGAGAAAAAATAATTATTGATATTTTTTAACACGTTCTTTTATGTTAATTCTCTATATCTACTCTCACTTATCCTATTTTTCCTTGAATCATCTACAAATAAATTGTAGTTAATTATTATTCAAATTACTTAATTGAATTACTATTTTTCATATTTACTCAATCAAGTATATATATATATATGTTTTTTTTTACAAGAAGTATATATATGTTATGCACCAACACTTTTAGCAAAATATAACTTCAAGACATTAACATTTACTCCAAATAATCTCATATATGTCATTCCAACAAAAATATAAAAGAGAATGATGGTCATAAAAGTATGAAAAACAATGTTTAAGTATGAATAATACTATAATTTCAAAAATAATAGTATATGTCTATAGTAGATCGGTTTGGATTGGATTGGATTTCACTAAGTGATCCAAAATCCGATCCAATCAAATGAAAAAAGAGGTTTTTTCGGTTTTTTATTTTTCGGTTCGGTTTTTGCGGTCTGAATCGGTTTGGATCGGTTGATGAACACTTCTACCCATCTGTCAATTCACATTACAAAAAAAAGGGTGTTTACCGACCGAAATGTGATGGTTGCTAAAACCCTGGTCGCTAACTGATTTAGCGACCAAATTTGAAATCGATCGCTATTAGCGGACCGAATTATTCGGTCACTAATTTATAAAAATCAATCGTTAAATTGGTCTCCAACACCTTTTATGGAACCAATTTTAGTGACCTAATTTTCATCGCTAAATTGGTCACTAATTAAAAAAAATCAGTCACTAAATTGGTGACTGATTTCTTTAAAAAACATATAACAAACCAAATGTTTTGAATTAAATGAAAGATAACTTCTTTTAAGTTGTCGCAATATTGTTATTTATAAACAAGAACTTCCATAAAAATCAATTAAATATCAACAATGATGAAAATGTCAAAAATAATTATTTTAATTTTACTACGTAAGAACATGTTTTTCACATAATTATTTGAAAGACCTGTGCATAAATTTGGGGTTAGAAAATGAAACAAATGATACATACTTATAGTTAACCCCATATTTTCCTCCTTGTGTAGCCTATTTTGAGTCATCCCATATTATGACATACACTGTCATTGGCTTTGATGGATGACTAGAATGATATTTGGTTATGTGTATGAATTCCCTCACTGGAATATTTATTCCTCAAAAACTTACAAAATCCAAATATCTTTAATGAAACAGATTCAATCTTTGAGTTGCTTTAAATGCTAGAGTCTTCTAAGCATGATCAAAGGATTAGAATCATAAGTTCCCAAAGGATCGAATTTTTTTTTGTAGTCATCTACCTCTTGAGCCATCTCTTGAAGTCATCTTCCACTTTTGCATCTTGGGCCATCTTTTCAAATCATCTATCTTTCCACTCCTTGTCCAAGTAAAGCTTTAGTTTCAATTCCTTCGCTTATCATCCATCTGAACCAGTGACAAAAAGCAAATATAGAATAAATATATATCAATGAGGACCAGGTGAGGATATGGTTAGGTTAGTGAGAAACACTTATGTGATTATTTTCAAGCATCAGATCAAATTGAAAAAATTGCATGTGCAACAGGAAAAAAAAAGCAATATGTGTGAAGGTGGAAATCAATACAAAGCTTTATTTATACTAATATTAATCTTCTTCAATCCTCAAGGGAGCATGAGATGTGAAAAGGTCACAAGATGATCAAGATTTGATAAAGTTTATTTTCGTATGTTTTGTGAGTAATCATATTCGTTAGGAATGTTAAAAAGTGGGGAGTCGGATAAAGAAACAAAATCTAGCATCTCTTCTATTTTTTTTTTTGTTAAAACTCTAGCATCTTTCATGTATATGTATGAGATCATGGTTCCAAGTAATCATTGTATTGTCATTTTAAACAAAAATTGAGCAAGTTCACAATCAAAATGTGATAAAATAATAGGACTTCTTAGCATGGCAAATAGTTTGGAAAGTGTTAAAATACTTTTACTGTCGGAGGATAATAATGAAACTAGGCGTGTCACAACAGTGTTTCCTTTAGGAACTTCAGCATATCATATATTTCAATATGCAAAAACATATTTCTATCCATCTAACTTTCCCAATGAAATCTCGTGTATGACTTTTAAGCACATTGTCAATTAAATATGTAAAGGATACACTTGCAGTTGGCATCATCTTCAAAAGTGTAGATTCGGAACCAAATTAAAGGACCATATCACCTGGGTATTTCGTCAAGCACTTAGTGTGCCTCAAGGAGGTTGTGCCCTACCCCATCTTCACACTGTTCGAGTAGATTTGACAAACACTCCTGGGAAAACAGCATAGGAAATAACAATTGATGAAGATGATTATAATGAAAAGTGCAGTTATTATAGTGTAAATAAAAGAACGATATATGATGATTAAATGGCGATTTGTGCTGATCAAAAGACGATTTCGACACCACCATTTTTGCATAAGCAAATCTGGAGATCTCAAGTTGATTTAAAGATGAGCAGATCTGGCTAAGGGCTCGGAAGTATGTGACAAGATGATCATGGCACGGATCTGTCTTCCAGAATGCTTCTCTGTGGCTAATCTGGCGCGCCTTCGTTGTCCGACAACTCTGGGGTGAGCAGATCTGGCTACGGTGACTGGGGCATGGTGGTGGTTTGCCGGAGTTTAAGAGCTTCACGTTCTTGTTCTCTCAAGGTGTTCTTCAGATGAGGGAGGAAAAAGATTAAAGCTCCACGGATTCAAACCCACCAGGTGGTGGTGGTGGTCTCGGCTGCAATGGTGGTTGTGGTTGTGGTTGTGGTAGCGGAGCGGCATGGCATGGTGTGGTGGGCGGAGCTGGGAAGTGGAGAGTACCAGGGAAGTGAGAGAGAAAAAAGGAGAGAAAGAAGGAAGAAAAGGAGGAGTCCTCACACTTTAGGGCTTTTATTTTTAGCGACCGAATAGTTCGGTCGCTAAACCGGTCCTAATTCACTTTTAAAAAGATTTGGTCTCTATAATCGGTCATTTGTATGGCTCTATCTAATTTCAATCGTAGCGTTTTAGCTACCAAATTCAAAACCGGTCAATAAATAACTCCAATAGATTTGTCACAATTAAATCGGTCACTATTTGATCATGTAAATAAAGTCAAAAAATTTGACTTTGTAATTAAGTGGTTTAACGACCGATTTAGCGACCACTGAACTTGGGACCAGACAAATCGATCGCTAAACGCATGTTTTATAAAAAATATGAAAATCATGAAATCGATCACCATTTCGATCGCTATTAGCGATGGACTTGTTCGATCACCAAATGTCGGTCGATATTTCAACTTTTTTTATTGTGTCAGCCGGTTCATCACTGGAATTCTTTATCTCTCTCCTTGGCCTCCTTGCCTCTCAACGATGTGTATATCACTGAATTTGTCATCACCTCCTCTAACCTGTGTTCATCATAAACTAATTTACCTAAGCTTTTCAAATACATCCCTCTAATCTATAATATATACAAAGCAGAATAATTCAGGTTTCTACATACATCAAGTTTTTACACATGGCATTCAACCAGAGTCTCGAGTGAAACAGTACACGTGTCACTCTCATAAAATTTTGGCTCGTTAATTACCTGCTACATGGATCATCATATTTTCATAATTTGATTTTGATAATTATTACCTCCATCAACAAATTTGATATGCTAGACATATTAGCCAATAATTCAATTGAATTTTTCGGGATCAAATCTCCAACGAATCCAATCTGATTTTTTATTTATTTATAAAATCTAAACTCCTATAAATATATTTGAATCAAATCACAAGCAGCATACTTTGTTTCATTTGCCATAACCTATTCGGCTTTTCCCCCTTTGTTAAGATGTGTAGCAGATTTTTTGTTTGTTTGTTCTTTCACATGGCAACAATGACTGAGAATTATTTTTGGGGAGAGGCTCGGGCTACTGAGTTTCTAATAGGCACTCCAACATGTGACATTGAGGGATTGAAATATTGCAAAAAGGTGACTCAAATAACCTATTGTATTCGGAATTAACATCAAGTTTGATGCTAATCAATCGTTTTTGTTTTCTTCAGAAACCCAACTTCGTCGTAATGGGCTCTCTACTTTTGTCCAAAGTGACCATTCACTCTGTTAACACAATTCCAAGGTAATTTTATTGTCTAAGGCAATACACAAATCCAGTATCAATTATATAAAAAAAAAGAAGATTAATATGATAGATAAATATAATTCTATAAATGGTTAATTTGCACGGGAAACAGATGAGAAATAAATCAAATAGATTTTCAAGAGAGAAGAAAAATTTAATATGATTGATAAATATATTTTAGAAAAATGGTTGATTGCATGGGAAAAGAGGACAACTATATCAAATAGATTTTTTCTTAGGTAGAATAAAAATAATAATATGATAGATAAATATTTTTTCTAAAATTCATATCATTACAAAATCATTGGGACGTATTTAGTATTATTGTTTAAATAAATTATATTGAGAAATGATTTATCAGCTTAAAATACGGTTGTTGCTTTGAAAATAAATATTTATTATTAAATGTTCGGAGAAGTAGGATACTAAGGCAGTAGGAGAAGAAGTAATTTATAATTTTGCTTTAAAATAGAAACAAATTCACAATAAAACCTTAATGTCTATTTTCATATATTATGCTTTTTATATATTCTTTATGCGTGTCTTACTTTTTAAATTATATTTTTAACACTAAAATTGTGTATTAGACTGTATGTACTTACTATTTATGCTCAAGAGTGATTATCTTTATTGTAGTATCAATAATAATTATTAAGTTAATAAATGATACATTTTATGATAGATGGTTCAGACAAAATAATTTTTTAACAATTTTTGGTATATAATTCCCACAAAAAAATTTAAACCACATAACGTGAAATCAAAAATTACATATATAATTCGTCGGAAAAAAAATTACATCTATTAAATTAAAATCCTAAAATATTAGCATATTTTTCGTGCATGGTATGGATCCATACACTAGTTAACTACATAGCCGCATATAATCAATCGGGCTGCAACACCAATCAAATAATGGAATGTTAATTAACATCAAATTTACGGAAACCAATTCTATGAACTTACCTTTTGATGTATCAAAGGTACTCTCAACCGATGGTCAGTGATTAATTCTTTTCGAGATTTGGTCACATAGAGATCATTAAAGTGAGTTTTGTCTCTCACAACAAAATATTTTTCATACATTCTGCAGGAATTGAATCTCTAACAACATGCTTAAGGAACTCACTTATCTTCCAACTATGTTTAACCTTGTTGATTCCATGATTTTACTTTAATACTACCTAAAAAATCATAAAGATGTACTGGGACCGACCCGAGGTGAAGCGGTACCAAGCCCCGACTTTAGGGCCGCCGAGAAAAAAATTATTTATTAATCTTTAGTTTTTATAAAGTAAAAAGATCACACATGCTGGGAAAAATATCCAACCAAAATCACAACCTAACCCAAGTACATTTTCTCACTTAAAATAAAAAAATCTCATTTAAAATTTCTTGAGCACTCACTTACTCTCTTGCGTAGCTCTAGATCTACTTGTTCTTATTGAAAATTTATCCTATTTTTAACTAACCAAATAGACCATACCACAATGTGGCAAAGCGAAAAACCGTTTTCTTCTCATGTGACTTTTGCAATTTGGGTCGGACATAGTATTCAGAATTACTGGCATAAAAATCGAAAAAGAACAATGATATATACATCTGTACAAGAGCAAAGAGGAGGCAGTGGATTGAATTCTGTGATTGATGGGAGGGTGGTGGGTTGGGTTGGGTTGGGTATGTAGGTGGGCGACACCGGACAAAGCACGGTACATTCTTTAGGTGGTGGTCTCACCTTCAACATATTCATTCTTGTCAACGAGGATGAAAATTAATTTGGACCCCACTTCCTTTTCTTCAATTCCGATCCTCTCATTTCACAACCAAAGTGGACTTTGACATGTCTTCCTCATACTTTGTTTTCTATTTCTCTCTTCCTTCAAAAGTTAATAAATAAAACTGTTGCCCTTACATGCATATGGATAGCACCTTCCCGGTAGGGTAAGATTAAATTTGTTCAGTGTTTTAATGAAGAAGGCAATGCTTTGAGAATGATATAGAACTGTTAAGAATTAGAATCCAATGGAGGAATATCTCAGGAACCATTCTCGCTGCTTATAATTTATCTCAATCGTATAAATTTGATCCATACGGTAAATTAGCTAGGCCCAACGGGACCAAGCAGCGTACATTTAAAAACGAATAAAAATTAGAATTTAAATAATATATACTATCGATTTAAAAAGTTTTACGCGGATATCACTATCATCTCAACACGTATACGTATGTTTTTATTTTAAACATTAAAAGAGAGAAATAATAATATATTGATTTTTTGAATATTATTGGATGTTTATGGAAATCTTATTTACACTAACTATCAATAGAAATTAAACTTAAAAATTAACTGAAAGAGTAGTATGTCTTGAATTCTCATTTCAAGCCATAATAATTGGACCTTGGCATCTGTTCTTTTGTCCAAAATCTACCGGATGCAAGTAAAACCCAAAGAATAATGGGAAAAGTCAAATCCATATTATGATAAGATAATTTGCCATGTGAAATAAATAAAAATGTCACTGGTTTTACGGACATCCCTGCCCCCCCTCCTTGCATCAGTAATTTTCTAAGATATTCTTCGAAATGTATACAAAATGAGAGTTAATTCCCCGTGGTCCAATGGAATTGCTCGCTAGCAGCACAATCAAGTAACGAATGAGAGATAAACCAAGCTCAATCGATAAATTAAAATAAGGAGAATGCTAACAAATTTTTTTAAGGATAATAATTAAAAAGTTAAAAATAAAATAAAATATTCATTTGTAATTGGTGTATTTGATATTTTGAAGAGTGAGAAATTTAGGGTTGGTTTGTTTTGTTTTCAGTTTCCTGTTTTCAAAAATAATTATAAAACCGCAACTTTGTTTTCGTTCTGTTTCTGTTTTCATAAATTTGTAAAATAGAAAAAAATTGTTTTCAGTATTTCCTGTATAAATTTCTGAAAACAGAAAACGGAATAAAAACAAGATGACAGTTTTGTAATTATTTCTTAAAACAGAAAATAAAAAAAGAAAACTGGAAATAAAACAAACAGACCCTTAGGGTGTGTTTGGTTCAACGGAGGGGAGGGGAGGGGAGGGGAGGGGTTTTAATTAGATATTATGTTTGGTTGGGAGGAGGGGAGGGGAGGGGAAATAACTCTTTTCTTGTTTGGTTCACAAGGGGAGGGGAGGCATTTTTAAACTAATTTACTTTTATACCCTTTTTAATTTTATATCCTTTTGGATTTTTAAATTTTATTAAGGTTAATTTCGTCATATCAGTTAAAATATTTTAAAGTTACCTCCCCTCCCCTCCAAATCCCCCCAATATTGGAGGGGAGTCAAAATGGATCCAGGAGGGATTTTGCTCCCCTCCCCTCCCCTCCCCTCCCCTCTCAAAATTTGAACCAAACATATAAAATTTAAAATATTCCCTCCCCTCCCCTCCCCTCCCCTCCATTCCCCTCCAACCAAACATAGTGTTAGATTTCAAAGAAGAATTTGCTTCTTTTATATTCCTTAAGAGAGCACCTGTCAGCAAGATAAAAAACAAATTAATTTCACTGCTGAGATCACTTTGCTCATTAATCTCTTAATTTTCCATTAAACTCTAAAATTAAATGGTGAAACTGTATATATAAAGGACATACTGTACATACGGTTCTTAACGCAAAAGACACAAAATTCAAATGAAATGGTGTGCTGGCCTAATAAGTTTTCAAAGCCGTTGCTGGCAGTTTCTTTCATTTGTAGTGCAAACCCATTCGAATAGTGTATATGGCACTAAGTTTTTTCCATATATAAAATAATGTATTTTTATTTTAATTATTAAAGCCCCACCTCCGGCTGTAGGATCACCGAGATGCTCTTATGGTCAGGAAATATTATCGTTTTGAAGTCAGAAACAGGTCCAATCCAAGTTTTGATAAATATGGCTAGAAGCCTAGAAACACAGGTACAAAGCACTGCTTTACTCCAGAAATCTCAAATCCGTCACGTGATCAAGTCAATGACGACTTAGTTATCAGTTTGCCTAATTTATACCATAAAATATGCCTACGCATCAGCGGCAGCTAAACTATTTAGTTGTTAATTTGTGTGTATACAAATAGGCACCCATATATAGCTGATTTGGAATTTTGATGCAAGCGTATATAGCTTTCCCACCTGATATATTGTACATTAATTTCTTATACCGGTGGACTTTTTCTCAAGCTTATAGACTTCCCCGCGCCACAGATAAATTGTGCTCTTGTCAGAGTGAGAAACACGTACGACAACTCAACTAGAGGCAGATGCTTCCAAATTATGCTGAAGGACTTTACCTAGTTTAATTGATTAATGTAGTGTGTATAACCTAAAGAATGTCATGGCATAGTGGAATTTTTGGGTGTCGACTAATTAAAGTTGAGTTGGGAGAATCATCCAAAGGAACAAAATTCTCGTAATATCTTTTTTCTTTTCATTCATAAGACTCGAATCCGAGATCCTGTTTAAAGAAAAACCAAATTCTTTGTCACTTGAATCAACATGTGTTCTTTTATAAGCAAAGTATCACGGCTTGGTTATGGCTGAGTGCTGTTTCCTGGAAGTAGCTTTTTGAGGTGGTTTGGTCTGGTCTTGGTAATATTTTGTTGCTGTTCTCTATGGGGTTATGTAATTTATGGGGTGGAGGGGAGTTAGTTAGATTCTCAACCTATATTTAGGCTCCATTGGTTGAGGCTATATCTTTCTTCTGTTGAACAAAGTTATCTCAATGTAATTGGGTTTTTTTTTCTTTTTTTGATAATCTCAATGTAATTGGGTTGGAGCACCCGTGTTCATATTAATATATACTTATAAAAAAAAGTATATTGATTGACACTTTTAGATGTGTTAATCCATGGCATAATGAAATTGCATAAGCACATCCTACTTTAACTGAAAACAAAAGAAAGAAATGTCTATGCTTCCGCAAAATAAAAGTAAGCTTGGGCTGCATTATGTCTTTTTTTTTTTTGGTTACATATTACACGTCTTTTATATAGGCATATTACATGCCCTATTATATAGGCATGTTAGACGCTAGTTTACAAATAAAAAAATAAACTCTAGTTTTCAACTAAAATAACCACCCGTTCTGATTGAAAAAAAAACACTAAAATAACCCGAAAGCTTATGTTTGTTTGGAATTAAAATAGTCAAAAGGTAGGCTCCGGCAGAATCACCGGGGAGACTTTCATTTCCCAATATATTCTCTCGAAGAGAATATGCACACACGGGCACACGTGACACACCCAGCAGCATGTATATATATAATAGTATTTTTTCGACGAATGTATATATACAATGAGTTTAATATATTGTTTGTGTAAAAAATTTTACATTGATAATCAATTAAAAATTATGAAATTGATGATTTTTAATATGATTAGGATAAGAACAAAAAATTTATAATGATATATCAATTTTTGATTGATTGACAGTGTAAAAAAAATTTACATTGTCAATATATACAAATTAAATCTACCTATAATATTGAATTAGTAAGTAGTGTGAATGTTTTATATCGTTTTTTTTTTTTTGCATTTACTCGTACACTCTGAATTTTATGTAACGATGATTGTTATAAACGCAACACATCTTAATTTAGTTTTTCTTCTTGCACAAAAAAAAATATAGTTTTTCTTCAAACACATGACATCTGGGAGTGGGAGTCTAGCTTATTATTGATTTCAAAAAAGGAAATTCTATATAAATCCTTCCTACTCATAATTCGGTTACAATTTTTTATTTTGATAAAAAAAATAATATTGCTATTAAGGCTCTGTTTGGTAAAAATTAACGGATAGCAGATAAGCTAGCGGATAGCGGATAACAAATAAGCAAGCTGATAGTAGATAACGGGTAAGCTAGCTAGTAGCGGATAACAGATTAGCTAGCGGATTGGATTTGAAGTGTTTGGTAAAACTAGCGGTTGGACTAGCTGATAAATGTAAAATGACATAAAAGGATATGTTTGCATTTTTTATATATAAATTATATGTATATATATTATTTATATTGTTTATTTTAAATAATTATCACTTTTAATAATTTAATTTATTTTTAATTATTTATCATTTAAAAAATTTAAATATTAATTTTTAATGTTAATATTAATTTAGTTTTAATTATTTTTAATAAATAAAATGAAATAAAAAATTAAATTATATACTGATTTGATTTTAAATAAATTTTATTTTTATAGATAAAAATATATTTTTTACTTTTTTATCTTAAATATAAATCTAAATAGTGAATTTAATTCTTATTTATAAACTATTAAATGATTAGTATTTTATTTTATAATTAAGGATAAGTGAGGAATTTAATCAAGACAGTAGGGATAAAAATGGAAGAAAAAATGATACGATATAAGCTCAAACGCTACTTCAAGTAGCGTATGGGAAAAACATTATACGCTAGTGGAAAAACACTATACTCTAATTTTAAAAACGACTACCAAACGGGGCTACTTTTCCATCCGTTATACGTTATCCGCTAAACGCTAGCAGATTTGGCAAACCATATAAGACTCAATGACTTAGAGATTTTGATATATGACAAATACAATTTAATGTGTGTACAAGTGTTTTAGTGTCAAATTGCAAAGACAGGTATCAAGCAGTAATTGTTAAGTCTCTAAAATGTCTGATGTGCATTTCCCTAAGCTTTGATGAGATCTAAACATTAATTGGTTAATGATTTAATTAACCTTCATATTGGTTGCTAACCTGTCTATCGAGTGTGCAGATTAAGTAATTGAATCTTACGTCCAACAAAGTGAAACAAACAGACGTCCAACAAAGTGAAACAAGCAGACGTCCAACAAAGTGTAACAAGCAGACGTCCAACACTGTAGTGATTGAAGCGCACGTCCAGAAAGCAAGAGATAGAAACTTGCGTCCACTAAAGTGACAGAAGTGGTCGTCCACTGAAGTGATAGAATGGCTCGTCCAATGATGTGGCATATGGAGCCCGTCCACTAAGGTATCAGATTGGCTCGTCCAATGACGTGGAATTTGGAGCTCGTCCATTAAGGTATCAGAATGGCTCGTCCAATGATGTGGCATATGGAGCTCGTCTACTAGGTTACGTTCAACCAGTTAAAGGAGTATCCGTCCAATGACGTGGCAAATGGAGCTCGTCCACGGCTTTCGTCCACTAGAGTAACAGAGGCTCTCGTCCACTAGAGTAACAGAGGCTCTCGTCCAACAGAGTAACAGAAGTGCTCGTCCACTAAAGGTGACAGAAGCGCTCGTCCACACTAGTCTTTTGACTTGCTAAGTCATTAATATGGAGCTCGTCTACTAGCCCGAATGAAAAATCTTAAATGGCTAGATAGACGCGATTATTTTCAAGATGGAAGCATTTATCTTGCGAACGCGAATTCTATAAGGATTACCAGAATCGTATTTCAAAAACCAGAAAGAGACTTGAAGCCTTCTCTCCTACTCAGTTTCACGATTATCAAGAAAAGTCGGAAGTTACTCTCTCAAGCAACCTTGGATAATGAGAACCAAAGACCAGTTAAAGAATGCTTCCAACATGCTTTATTCCCTAGTACCTCTGGTCCTTACACAAAAAGGGAAGTGAACTCAGCAAAGTACAAAAAGCTCTTTGTACAACTCTGATATGGCTGTATCACGATGCATAAAGCCACGATCCTTCATGTTAGAGTACAATCATCGTTCCTATTGCATTACTGGCTGACCAGAATGACTCTATTGCATTAATGACTGCCCAGAACGACTCTATTGCATTTAATGAAGTTCTGCTTGAAGCCAACATCTGAGGGAATGTCTCTAACTGATCCTAAATGCTTGAAGACCATAAATACAAAAGTTATTGAAGATGAAGAAGAAGAGAATACACATTGCATTAAAAAGCCATTACTCTACGCATTAATTTCTTCATTCTTTCATTCTGTATTCTTCAATCATTTGAAGTGATTACGCAGACTTTCCTAAGCTTTACATTTAAACCACTTTCTGAGTGTTAGTGAAAGATCTGCCTGTGAGAAGTTGTATTTATTACAAACCAAATCTCTCAAACAAACCTGAGTGAGCCTGAAGAGGCTAGGTGTGCAAACAATACTTGTCTTGAGCTAGGTGTGCAAACAATACTCGTCTTGAGCCTGAAGAGGCTAGGTGTGCAAACAATACTTGTCTTTGAGCCTGAAGAGGCTAGGTGTGCAAATAATACTTGAGCCTGTAACCTGATCAGTTATAGTGGATAAATCTTGGTGCTTCCAAGGACTGGACGTAGCTCTTTGCTTTGAAGAGTGAACCAGGATAAATAAATGTGTCAATCTTTCTTTCCTTAAACTCTTTAATTGCTTTAGTTTTCTTACGTCTATCAAGTGGTGTGATTGCAAAAGTCACCCGTATATCCTGTATTCTTCCACTCGTACAAATCTAGCCTTTTTTTTTTTTGCGAAAAGATTTCAACTTTGCCTAAATTCTGATAAACACAATTCAACCCCCTTCTCGTGTTTATAGTTGTCTATTTCAGTAATCAACAAGTTCAGTGAGCAATTAAAGGAGAATATTCAAGGAAGAACTTGAAGAAATCAAAAGAGCTACATGGAGGAATCAAAGAGCAAAGACAAAGATCAAGGAATCATCAAGACAAGAGCTTAAGGGAGAATATTAGATTTAAGTCTTAGATGATTTGTAAGAGAAAGAAATCTCTTATTCACAAATAGCTCATTTGAAAAGATGCATGAAGAAAATCATTTTTCATAACCTGCATTAAAAGGAATAAGTTTTCGTTAATGAAAATGATTTTTGGAAATAAGATTTCATAAGTGATAGAAGCGCTCGTCCAACATAAGTGATAGAAGCGTTGGTCCAACACAAGTGATAGAAGCACTCGTCCAACACTGAAGTAATAGAAGCGCTCGTCCACTAAAGTGATACAAGCGCTCGTCCACTAAAGTGACAGAAGTGCTCGTCCACAAAAGTTGCATATGGAGCTCGTCTAATTACTTTGTGTTTTAGTACTTTCGTCTGCTGACATGGCTAAATGGACGCGCTTATTTTCAAGATGGACGTGAATTCTATAAGAGCCGATGTAGAGTCTTATTTCAAGAACCAAGAATCAAGAAAACAGATTCTGTTATTAGACCCAAATCTGTTTTGATTGATCCCAACGACTATAACTTGTTTTCTAGATAAAGAGGGATCAAAGGAACACTTTCATAATATAATAATCGATCACAGATCAGAATTACACAAAAAATCATTTTGAGAGATCAATTGTGAAAATCATTCATCATCTTTCTTGAGCTTATTGTGAAAAGGAGTGTTTCATTCTCATAAGTGCTTCAATTTGTTTATCTGACTATTGAGAGTTAGGAATCAATTTTTCAGTCTATTTGATTGTAAAGAGAGAGGGAGTCTCTCTGAGTGATTGGGGTGAGGTATCCATAGGGAAGAACATTGAGGCTCTTCACAAGAGTGTGGTATCTCGAGGTGAAGGAGTGCTCTGTGGTGTAAAGGTTTTTCAAGCTACCTGGCTAAAACTTGTTATGTTAGTGTGTGAAAACCCACAGGTGGAGTGGGGACTGGATGTAGGTCAAAGTGGTGGTGACTGGACCAGGATAAATCTGGTTGTGTGGTATCTCTAAACTCAAACTCTTTAATTTCTGTCTTGCGCATATAACTATGATCTTGATGCTGAGTATTCAATTGATATCAGTTCTTGATCTACATAATCAGTATTGAACCTTGAGTAAACTGTAATAATAATTGTGTATTCAATTATATTCTCAAGGATCATTTTTGAATTGAATCTTGCATCACTAAAACTGAAACCTGCAAGTTTGTTCTTGATTGTTAATGCTCGTATCTGAAACTTCCATAACTTGTTCTTAATCTTTAAGGCTTAATCAATTTCTGTATTTTGTTATTATTGAGTTTTGAACCCGAACCTATTGTGAATTAATTCTAAATCAATCTTTCTTATCTTCATCTTCTTCCAATTCAAGATTTTATATAAACCCTTCATTGATTTTGTAAAAGATCCTGAGGCCACAAATCTGAAAACTATAGTTTTGTAAAAAGTTTTTAAGAGGGAAATATTTTTAAGAAGACTCAATTAAATCCCCTTCTTGAGTCGTTGAAGCCAAAACAACAATTGGTATCACAGCTAAACTCTTAAGTTTGGCTTAACAGCTATAAGAGTATGGCTTCCAATGATTGTTTAAATGAAGGGCCTTCCCTTGCACGCCCTCTTGCCTTCAATGGATTTGTGTATATCTATTGGAAGGAAATGATGATAATCTTTCTTGAGGAAACATGCGTAGACATATGGGATGCAGTAGAAAATGGACCATTTGTCCCCTCTATTGTAGATGCTAATGGGGCTCCAAGAAATATGCCTAAAACTGAATGGAATGAGGATGATAAGAAAAGAGTTCAATATAATGCACGTGCTAAGAATGTTATAACATATGCTTTAAGCCGTGATGAGTTTTTCAGGGTTTCAAATTGTAAATCAGCAAAGGCGATGTGGGATACATTGCAAGTAACACATGAAGGAACCACAGACGTCAAAAGAGTAAGAATGAACACCCTCACACATGAGTATGAGTTATTTCGCATGAATTGAGGAGAACCAATGGAGGTTATGCAAAAGAGATTCACACACATTGTAAATCAATTGGTTGTACTTGGAAAGACAATCTCCAATGAAGATGTTAACAAAGTAATGAGATGCTTGAGCAGAGAATGGCAACCTAAAGTCACTACAATCTTAAAATCTAGAGACCTCTCATCAATGATGACGATGATTTAGCACAAGAGGCAGAATCTGAAGAAGAGATGGGAATGCTAGTTAGAAAATTCAAGAACTTCCTAAAGAAGAAAGGCAACTTCAAAAGAAAGCTATCCACTTTTCCTAAGAGAAATTTCAGCAAAGGTGACAACTCTTCCAACAACATCACATGCTATGAATGTGGAAAGATTGGCCACATGAAGCTTGACTGTCCAAAACTGCAAAAGAATGACAAAACTGAAAAATTTGACTCAAAGGACAAGAAGTGGAAAAAGCCAAGAAAGGCCTACATTGCTTGGGATGATAATGATCTAGAATCCACTGAAGAATCTGAATCTGAGGAGGCAAACCTGTGTTTGATGGCCAGCAATCATAGTGATTCAGAAAGTGAAGTAAGTTCTAATTATCAACCTTCTTATGATGAATTGCAAAATGCATTTGAAGAACTTCATAAAGAATCCATTAGACTTCTAGATTACTAATTAAGTCTAAGAAAACCATCACATGCCTAGAAGAGAAAAATTCTGTTTTAAACAAAGAGCTAGATGAATTAAAAATAGAAAGTTGTGCTGTAAAAGATAGATTAGCTACTGTTTTGGAACCACCTATATGCTCTAATTGTTCTAAGTGTTGTACATTGACTAAAGAAGTTGAAAAACTGAAAAATGACTTAGCCAAGTTCACAAATGGTAGAGATAACTTGAATGCTTTATTAGGACATCAAAAATGTGTTTATGATAAGACTGGAATAGGCTATGAACCTAAGATACATGAGAAATCTTTCAAGAAATTTTTTGCTGCACCTAAGACATCAAACACACCATTTGTTAAATGCAATTTTTGTGCTAGAAAAGGTCACACGGCTTCTACATTCCAATACAGAAAATCAGCATACAATATATCTAAGTATATATGGGTTCCTAAAGGAACTATTGCTGCAACTAACTCAAAAGGACCCAAACGGATTTGGGTACCTAAATCACAAACATGATTCTGTTTTGTAGGTGTGTTTAAAGCCAAGAATGTGAAATGGTATCTTGACAGTGGCTATTCCAACCACGTGACTGGAGACAAAACCAAGTTCATTTCCTTTACCCCTAAGTCAAGTGGTAGTGTTACCTATGGAGACAACAATAAAGGGAGAATACTTGGAATTGGCAACATTGGAAGTGACTCAACAACAATCATTGAGGATGTACTATATGTTGAGGGACTGAAACACAACCTATTAAGTATCAGTCAACCATGTGACAAAGGCTTCAAGGAGCAAACAGAACAACAGCCTGACCTACCAAAGGAATGGAGGATTGTCAGAAATCATCCAATTGATTACATCATTGGTGAAATTACAAAGGGGGTAACTACAAGACAATCTCTTAGAAATGCTTGTAATCATATGACATTTGTGTCTCAAGTAGAACCTAAGAACATAGATGATGCTATAATTGATGAACATTGGGTGATGGCTATACAAGATGAGTTAAACCAGTTTGAAAGAAACGAAGTTTGGAAACTAGTGCCTAAACCCAAGAACTGTCAAGTAATAGGTACAAAATGGGTTTTTAGGAATAAACTAGATGAAAATGGTATAATTGTAAGAAACAATGCTAGATTGGTAGCCAAAGGGTATAACCAAGAAGAAGGCATAGATTATGATGAAACATATACACCAGTAGCAAGATTAGAAGCTATAAGAATGCTACTTGCTTATGCTTGCATAATGGGATTTAAATTGTATCAAATGGATGATAAGAGTGCTTTCTTAAATGGATTTATACAAGAGGAAGTGTATGTTGGTCAACCACCTAGTTTTGAGAATAATGAATTGCCTAACCATGTTTATAAATTGTCTAAAGCACTATATGGCTTAAAGCAAGCTCCTGGAGCTTGGTATGAAAGGTTAAGTAATTTTCTCATTGAAAAAAGATTTAAAAGAGGTAAAGTTGACACAACTTTGTTCACTAAGAAAAGGCACACAACATTTTACTTGTACAAATATATGTGGATGATATAATTTTTGGTGCCACTAATGAGCATTTGTGCAATGAGTTTGCAAGTCTTATGCAGAGTGAGTTTGAAATGTCAATGATGGGTGAGCTGAACTTTTTCCTTGGACTGCAAATAAAGTAAACTGAAAATGGAATCTTTGTTAGCCAAACCAAGTACTGCAATGAGTTGATCAAGAAGTTTGGCATGGAAAACGCTAAGGAGATGGCTACTCCAATGAGTACCTTCGGTTATCTGGATAAGGATGAGCAAGGTAAACCTGTTGATGTTTCTAAATTTAGAGGTATGATAGGCTCACTACTTTATCTTACTGCTAGTAGGCTAGATATCATGTTTAGTGTATGCATGTGTGCTAGGTATCAAGCAAATTCAAAAGAATCACACTTAACAACAGTTAAAAGGATAATTAAGTATCTGTTAGGAACAAAAGACATGGGATTATGGTATCCCAAGGGAGCTACATGTACTTTAATTAGCTATTAAGACTTTGATTTTGCTAGTTGTAAACTAGATAGAAAGAGTACTAGTGGAACTTGCCATTTACTAGGAAACTCATTAGTATCATGGTTCAGTAAGAAACATCTAGTGTGGCTTTATCCACTCCAGGGGCTGAATATGTAGCAGTTGGTAGCTGTTGTGCATGGGTTTTATGGATGAAACAACAATTAGTTGATTATAGTGTGCAACTAAACCAAGTTCCTATTAGATGTGACAATACAAGTGCAATTAACCTAACTAAGAATCCCATAATGCACTCTAGAACTAAACACATAGAAATCAGACATCATTTCATTAGAGATCATATTCAAAGTAGAGAAATTGAGATTGAATATGTTGGTACAACTAAACAACTTGCTAATATTTTTACCAAGCCCTTGAACAAGGAAAGCTTCTTTTCATTAGAAGAGAATTGGAAATAATTGATCAATCATACATCTAATCTCTATCCCTCTATCATGATAAATTTTATATGCTATGAATGAATATTTAAATGCTTGCCTTCTCTATTGCTTTGAGTATTTCATTTCTTTACCATTTTTATAATGCCAAAAGGAGGAGGAAAAAGTATGATATAGAGAAAGGGGATAATAACAAATTATACATGCATATGTTGAGGGGAAGCTTATAAGCTTACATGATTAATAGGGAGTAAATCAAATTCTTCTCTGATAATATTTTTTTGCTCTGATATACTTCTGTTCTGATACCATGATATAAATCTGTCAAAACACTTAGCTTCTGCTACACTTATACTCTGATCTTATAATTTGTTAAAAGATTTGTCATAATAAAAAAGGGGGAGTTTGTAAGACTCAATGACTTGGAGATTTTGATATATGACAAATACAATTTAATGTGTGAACAAGTGTTTTAGTTTCGAATTGCAAAGACAAGGTATCAAGCAGTAATCAACAAGTTCAGTGAGCAATTAAAGGAGAATATTCAAGGAAGAACTTGAAGAAATCAAAAGAGTTACATGGAGGAATCAAAGAGCAAAGGCAAAGATCAAGGAATTATCAAGACAAGAGCTTAACGGAGAATATTAGATTTAAGTCTTAGATGATTTGTAAGAGAAAGAAATCTCTTATTCACAAATAGCTCATTTGAAAAGATGCATGAAGAAAATCAATTTTCATAACCTGCATTAAAAGGAATAAGTTTTCGTTAATGAAAATGATTTTTGGAAATAAGATTTCATAAGTGATAGAAGCGCTCGTCCAACATAAGTGATAGAAGCGCTAGTCCAACATAGGTGATAGAAGCGCTCGTCCAACACTGAAGTAATAGAAGCGCTCGTCCAACACAAGTGATAGAAGCGCTCGTCCAACACTGAAGTAATAGAAGCGCTCGTCCACTAAAGTGATACAAGCGCTCTTCCACTAAAGTGACAGAAGTGCTCGTCCTCTAAAGTGATACAAGCGCTCGTCCACTAAAGTGACAGAAGTACTCGTCCACTAAAGAGACAGAAGTGATCGTCCATAAAAGTGGCATATGGAGCTTGTCTACTAAATGGAGCTCGTCCAATTACTTTATGTTTTAGTACTTCCGTCTACTGACGTGGCTAGATGGACGCGCTTATTTTCAAGATGGACGTGAATGCTATAATAGCCGATGTAGAATCTTATTTCAAGAACCAAGAATCAAGAAAACAGATTCTGTTATCAGACCCAAATCTGTTTTGATTGATCCCAATGACTATAACTTATTTTCTATATAAAGAGGGATCAAATGAACACTTTCATAATATAATAATCGATCACAGATCAGAATTACACAAAAAAATCATTTTGAGAGATCAATTGTGAAAATCATTCATCATCTTTCTTAAGCTTATTGTGAAATGAGTGTTTCATTCTCATAAGTGCTTCAATTTGTTTATCTGACTATTGAGAGTTAGGAATCAATTTTTCGGTCTATTTGATTGTAAAGAGAGAGGGAGTCTCTCTGAATGATTAGGGTGAGGTATCCCTAAGGAAGAACATCGAGGCTCTTCACAAGAGTATGGTATCTCGAAGTGAAGGAGTGTTATGTGGTGTAAAGGTTTTTCAAGCTACCTGGCTAAAGCTTGTTGTGTTAGTGTGTGAAAACCCACAGGTGGAGTGGGGACTGGATGTAGGTCACACTGGTGGTGACTGAATCAGGATAAATCTAGTTTTGTGGTATCTCTAAACTCGGACTCTTTAATTTCTGTCTTGCATATATAACTATGATCTTGATGCTCTAAGTATTCAATTGATGTCAGTTCTTGATCTGCATAATCAGTATTGAACCTTGAGTAAACTGTAATAAAAATTGTGTATTCAATTCTATTCTCAAGGATCAATATTTGAATTGAATCTTGCATCACTGAAACTGAAACATGCAAGTTTGTTCTTGATTGTTAATGCTTGCATCTGAAACTTGCATAACTTGTTCTTAATCTTTAAAGGCTTAATCAGTTTCTGTATTTTGTTATTATTGAGTTTTGAACCCGAACCTATTCTGAATTAATTCTGAATCAATCTTTCTTAACTTCATCATCTTCCAATTCAAGATTGTATATAAACCCTTCATTGATTTTGTAAAAGATCCTGAGACCACAAATCTGAAAACTAAAGTTGTGTGAAAAGTTTTTAAGAGGGAAATATTTTTAAGAAGACTCAATTCACCCCCTATTGAGTCGCTGAAGCCAAAACAACAAACCAAACAGTGCCTAAGTACTAAATATTTTAAAACAAAAATTGACGAATTCAAAACTAACTGGTCTTCAAATTAATAAATCGCATAAGTTGTGTGAGAAGGAAATTAAACATCAACCAATAAGGTTTTCTTTAAGGCCCGGGAAAGATTTCAAGGTATCTCCATAGTCGGTAGTCGTAGAACTAATTCCTCGATGATGTAGAGTACCAGTTAAGGGACAACTCCTCTACCCACAGATGCATCTCTATTCACATCATCATAATTCAAACATGAACATATGATTAAAGGGGACCAATAGGATTGTGAGAAAGTGTTGTGTATCAAATTTTAAGTAACCATATTATGGATACAAAGTATCCACAATCGTAAACAATTACCAATCTCCGTCAGAAGATCACCTGATCGACATTTAAAGGCTGCTCTTTCCTAACTAAGTTTTTTTCCCTATTCATGAGAGTTAGGAGTCGAACCCCTTTGTTTAAAGTACGAAATTTGATTCCTATAGTTAAGCACTTTTGAAAAAATATTATATATAATAAAGCAAACTAAAACACAATGAGAACGTACTTTGTCCTCTCAGCTATCTTTATCTTAGACCCATATATATATATATATATATATATATATATATATATATATATATATATATATATATATATATATATATATATCCTATTCCTCCCTCTAATCAAATCCAAATGGCAACAATTCCGTTTTTTTCATCTTTATCTTTTGACTCTTATTTCTAACATGCTTGAATTATTGCTACAAAGATCTAAATACCCTAAGTAAAGGACAAGTTGGCAGGTGGATGTAGTTCGTCTTTTCTCTCCCTACATTAAAAACACAGTAGCATTCATGTTCTATTTCTGCCTTGCTTTTGTTCCATTCAGTACCTTTTATTTCCTTTTACGTAATGACTCCACAGGCACTTTCTTATACAAGTTATTTTTCATCCGTGGCTTCAAATAATTCATGGCAAAAAAAGTCATCCTATCTTTGATTTGAACTATTGTGTGCTTTCTTTCTCATCAGTGCCTCGTATGACGGGACCAATATTAAAATTGGGTTGCTTTTATTTCTCTTTTGTTCATGTTCCTTAGAACGTGCGTCTCTGTATAATAGTTTTTGTGATAGAGAAATATCCAATCCTTTATGCCATCAACATGTATGGTTTCATTCAATCAACCGTTGCTTTCCATCAGTACCTTCTTCATAAATGAGAAAACATATAGTCCATTATATTTATAGCTAGCATTGAGAAATATTAGTAAACTCACTTGCTAGTAACTATGAAGGTACTATATAAATGGACTTGAATGGAGGGTGCTCATAGGATGCTCTCGTAGTACAGCAGATGTTGGTTTGGGTTAGGAGTTTGTAATAGAAATACCGGTGATGTTATTTGGTATAACAGTATTTTATTTACATTTGATCTGGCCTTTGGTTTTAGTTTTTTTATCTTGTAAATGGGTTAGTGTAATGGTATAATGATTATACCAAACAGGAAATTAATTGAAATAGTAACATAAAAAAAAAGCACTCATTCAGGGGAGCAACCTCCTAAAGCAAAAAAATATTTTCCTTCATAATTCTTCTTCTTGTCTTTCATTCATTGCATTAGGTTACATATATAGCAATTTAGTAACCAACTAGCTAGCAACTTCTATGACTCATCATAGTGACTCATATTATTCTAGATCCTTCCTAAATGATGTGACTCATCATTATTCTAGACTCTTCTAATTTAAGTGCATTGTCACACCTAAGGGAGTTAATATTACTTGGGCTTAGTATTTGGGTCATTACATATTAGAACTAAGTGTTAAGTTAGTTTCACCTAATTTCAGTTAAGTTAGTTACTGACAGTTACAAGTAGTTGCAGTCAGTTATTTTCTGTTATTATTGACAGCAACCCATCGGTTGATCAAGACTTGTATATATAGCTCACTTGTACATGTTAATCAATTCAATGGAATTCATTTTTCTCAATTCCAAGTTTCAATATGGTATCAGCTGAATTTTCTCCCTGCACTCTCTGAGCTTCTTCGCTAAGCTTCATAGCTTCTTCTCCTTCCTCTTTGTTTCTTTTAAGTTTCCTTCTCTGCGTCTCCCATGGCTGTCATGGATGACTCGAATCCTCTTTTCCTTCATCCTTTGGATAATCCCGAAGTTCAGTTAGTTTCACATCCGCTATGTGAAGACAATTATTCTTCATGGACACTAGTGCAATAAGTGCTTTTTACGTCAGTTAAAATTGATTTTATACGTCAGAATATTGCTGACGTAAATACAGCTAACGTTAATAGTTAATATTTTAACGTCAATTGTTTAAACAACTGACGTTAAATATAAAAAATTTAACGTCCGTTTTTTAACACAACCGACGTTAATGTTGTTCAAACTAACGCCGCTTGTGTTAAAGAACCGACGTTAAAGATTTTATTTTTAACGCCGCTTTCCTAATACAACCGACGTTAATAGTGTATCAGTATATTTTATAAAATACTATTAACTTCAGTTATTTGATACAACCGACGTTAATAGAATTTTTTTAAATTCAGTTTTAAAATATCACTCCCCTCCCTTCACTCCCCGTATTAAGTTATATAATCTTATCCTAAAGACAACATAGAACATCACACACATGTACCAATGCAAACACCTACCCTTAAATTTCAATATTAACAAAAAAGAAAAGAAATATACAAAAGAACAATGGGGGACTAAAAACCAAAACCCAATATAGAGAAAAACATAACTATCTACAAGTATAATATATATATATATATATATATATATATATATATATATATATATATATAAATTTTAGTCTCTAATGTCTAAAAACAAAACTATCAATCTAAGTATATATATATATATATATATATACATGTCTAAAAATAAATGTATACGAAGTTTAAACTACCTATATCAATATCCCTTCGTGATGATCATCACAAGTGGCATGTACATCGTCCACCTGTGTCTCCTCAATTATAGTAGGCATGTTTGTTGAAAAAGAAGGAGTCTCGGGAATATCAAGATTTGAATCTTGATTTTCATCACTACCATTATACATGCTTTTTCCTTGGAGAACCACAGACAACCTTTTGTTAGAAGGATCAATGATGTAGAACAATTGTTTTGCTTGGGAAGCCATTATGAAAGGCTCATTTATATGACCTAACTTGTTGAGGTCTACAATTGTGAACCCCAATTCGTCAATTTGTACACCACCGTTACTATCAACCCACTTACATTTAAAAACCGGCACCGTAAGCTTAGTGTAATCGAGCACCCAAATATCTTCAATATATCCAAAGTAAGGTGTCGGTGCTTTAACGGGTTTTGTGTCCTTTGCACTAGAGAAGTGCATTTCTTCGGCCACGATCATAACCACACTATTTTGCATGGTACTCTTGTTATCTTGTTCCTTTGTATAAAAGGAAAAGTTATTGATGTCGTATCCGCTCCAACATATGACGTTGAAGCTAGGCCCACGTGCTAGCCATCTTACGTCATCGTAGGCGATTACCATCCTTAAGCATTTCTTCCTTGAACCATGGTAAGAAAGTCTTGTTATGCTTGTTCAACAACCACATTTCGCTCATTCGGGGGTTTTCTTGATTGACTTTTCTTTTATGTTCAATGGTCGCGCTGTCGCGCACGCGCCAAAAAGCGAGCGGGTTTATAAAACTGTAGTTTAGGAAGCGACAACTCGGATATCGTCTCACAAGGACTCTTGACTTGTTATTTATCACAAAAATAAATTTCTTTTTTTTGGGGGGGGTTGGATATGAAATAAAATAAAGAAACAAAACAGAAAACAATGCAATAACAGAGCAATAAAAACAGAGCAGTTTAAAAGATTATCAAATAGCTAAAGACGATTAATCTACTATTCTCGATTTCCCAACTATCATCGGTTCATGTAAATTCCAAGACCTAAGCAGATTCTAATCCCCTTTCGGTTGTAGCAACAATTAACAAGCGAAATCACTACTACGAGATATATGTTCCTATTCCCGAATTAAGCAAACGGGGTTAAGCCCTTCGTGAACTAAGCGAACACGAATTGAACACACGCGAATTAAGCAAACGCGATTAAATATAGGAACATAACATCACCGAAATAAATCAACACAACACTATACACTCCTGAATTAAGCAAACAGAAATATATAGCATAGCATTGAAGAGGGAAAAGCAAACAAAATAGGAATTACAAAACCTCAAGTGTAGTGGAAATCAATTACAGTAGACTAATCCAAGAAAATTAGTTCTCCATAAAAACGAAATACACCCAGAAAATATGTAAAAACAATGGAGAATCAAAAGTTGTTCTCTAATCTGCCCAGAACAGCCATTTATATCTTTCAGGAACTGCGCCTTCTCGCGAGGTGAACCATCACTCGCGAGGCGAATATTATGAAGAGTCTGCAACGTTTGGTCTTCTCGCGGGGCGAAGTACGGCTCGCGTGGCGAGGAATGGAAGAGTCATGGCTTCTGGTCTTCAGTCTCGCGAGGCAAGACTTGGATTCGCGAGGCGACACAGAAATCTTGCATTTTTCTGGAACAGTCAGTGTTCAGGGTCGCGAGGTGAGGTGTTGTCCGCGGGGCGAACCAGAGAGGATGACATTTTGCTGTTCAGCTGGCTTTCAGGTTCCCGTGGCGAGAAGACTCTCGCGAGGCGAACACCTCCAGGATTGCAATTTCCCCTGCTTCTTTATTCCCTTAACTTCTAAGTTAACCTGAAAACAATAGAATAGCCATAAGTGCTTTATTTGACTCAAAACTGGCTAAATTAACCTAAAACTACTTTAGAGACTCAAAACCTTGCTTGAGGACAATCTAATCTAATTTGGGTGAAACTGAGATCTAATTAGCACAAAACCCTGGTCATACTAGCCATAAAACTAGATGAGCCAAAGGCTTATCATTCAAGTAAGAAAGGTTGAACAGAATCGATGTTGTTCAATACATACAAATGTGCTTGAAGCACTTCCTCCCGACCCTTGCTATTAATTCTTAAGCCATGTGTACCCTTACCTTGACATCTTATCTCATCATGCCGAGGCTTAGGAACCCCTATAGGATCCGTGTTATGAAGGTAGTCTTAACAAAACTCAGTAGCTTCTTCTGCAACACACCTTTGAACAATAGATGCTTCCGGACGATGAGGATTCTTCACGTACCCTTTCAAGATCTTCATGTAGCGCTCAACTGGGTACATCCATCTCAGAAAAATCGGCCCACATAATCTAATCTCCCTCACCAAATGAACAATTAAGTGAACCATTATGTCGAAAAAGGAAGGAGGAAAATACATCTCTAATTGGCACAAGATTGTAGCAGCCTCAACTTCCAAGTCATCCAACATACGGGGGTCAACGACTTTGCTACATATAGAATTGAAGAATGAGCACAGCCGAGTAATGGTTTGTCTCACATTTTTTGGAGTAATACCACGAATAGCAACGGGCAGAAGTTGTTGCATCAAGATGTGACAATCATGAGACTTTAAGCCAACTAATTTAAGATCACTAGAGACAAGCCTCTTCATATTTGAAGAGTAACCATGTGGAACTTTGGTGCCCTGAAGACACCCGTAGAAACTTTGTCTCTCTTTTTTTGACAAAGTATGACATGCTGGCGGCAAATAAGTCCGCTTACCATCCTCAACAACTGGAGCTAACTACTCTCGTATACCCATAGCAACGAGGTCGAGACGAGCATTCACATCATCCTTTGTCTTGCCCTGAATGTTGAGAAGCGTCCCGATCACACTATCACACATTTTTCTCCACATGCATCACATCAATGCAGTGTCTGACATCAAGCTTGCGCCAGTATGGAAGATCAAAGAATATCGACCTCTTCTTCCATATGTTTTTCTCAGCAGCTTTACCTTTCTTTTTGGCCTTGCCGAATATAACTTCGATGCCCTTTACCCTCTGATAAACCTGCTCTCCAATTAAGGTCGTCGGAGCTTCTTCTGTCTCTTGGCATCCATTAAAAGCTTTTTTCATCTTACGATATGGGTGATCACGTCTAAGAAATCTCTGATGCCCAAGGTAAACTGTCTTATTTCCATGATGCAACTGAGTGTAGCATGTGCCTTCTTCACATATAGGGCATGCTTTATGCCCCTTGACACTGTACCCGGACAAGTTACCGTATGCTGGAAAGTCGTTGATGGTGCAAAATAACATGGCACGAAGCTTGAAAGTCTCATGAGAATACCCATCAACTACATTAACACCTTCCACCCACAGCGTTTTCAAGTCTTCAATCAAGGGACTTAGATAAACATCTAAATCATTTCCCGGTTGCTTTGGGCCCGGAATCATCATAGACAACATTATGTATTTGCGCTTCATGCACAACCAAGGGGGCAGGTTGTAAATTATCAACAGAACAGGCCATGAACTATGAATACTACTCATGTTACCATAAGGATTCATTCCATCCGTAGCAAGTCCAAGCCTTAGGTTTCTTGGCTCATTGGCGAAATCCGGAAACATAGTATCAATATTCTTCCATTGCATAGAATCAGCAGGATGACGAATCTTTCCATCACGTTTCCTCTCATCATTATGCCATCTAAGATTCTTCGCATCTTTCGCATTGACAAACAATCGATTGAACCTTGGATTTATTTGAAGATACCACAACACCTTCGCAGGAGGACCTTTTTACTCACATCATCAAGATCATCATCATCATCACCACCTTTCACTTTGTATCGTGATAACCCACATTTGGGGCAATCGTGATTGTCTTCATGAACACCGGTGTACAATATGCAATCATTGGGGCATGCGTGTATCTTCTTATACTCCATACCCATTGGACACAATACCTTCTAGGCCTCATAGTTACGGTCAGGCAATGTGTTGTCCTCCGGAAGCAAGTCTTTCAACACTTCAAGCAGTTCCGTGAAACTTTTATCGGTCCAATCATTTCTTGCCTCCACATAAACCAATTTTAGCACCGCCGACAACCATGTATGAGTAGTACACCATGGATATAAAGGCTTATCTGCATCACCGCACAATCTATCATACACATGAGCTCGATGAAAACATTCTTGTCCAATATCACGGATCATGTCTTCTACTCGATCGTCCTCCATATCTACGTCAACGTCCTCACTTTGGGAGACACTTGTCGTACTACTTAACACATCACCAAGCCATATCCATCTTGTATAACTCAAGCAAATCCCTTCACAAATCAAATGAGTACGTATATCTTTCACCGTACATTTCCTCGTATTCAAACACTTGACACAAGGACAATAGAACATTCCATTACTATTAGGAACATTCCTTTGAGTAAATTCTATAAATTCTCCCACCCCCTTCAAATACTCAAAGCACTAGTGCGCTTACAAACCATCCAACTACGATCCATAACTAGATAGGTTCTGTAGATATACAAAACATATATCCAAGGCGTTTAAAAATTATTTCAAATTTACACCATTTTCAGGTTTCTTAAGACAGAAAAGAAATAAGCAGATGAAGATAAATTAACAAAACAGAATTTCAATGAGCAATGTATTGTTGATGTCACATGCTACAAGGAACTCTAAATTTCTTCCCATTTTGAAATAGGTCATGATAGTAGAAGAAAAACAAGAGAAAACACAAAACCAAGGACCAGAAATAGAGACATTACAAACAACTCAAACTCACAGTTTCAAGTTTCAAATACAGAGACTACAGTTTCAACATACACTCAAAACCAAAAATAAAAAAATGTGCCCTACAGACTCACCAGAAATAGGAGCTCGCGTGGTGGTGGGGAGGGGAGCTCAAGTGGTGGCCAACGTTCGATGTGGTTACCGAGAGTAGAGGGACAAGGAGAGTTAGTGCGCAGGAAGGGGAAAGAGAGATGTCAAGTTATTGCAAAGAATATTGAGCGGGAAAGACAGAGTTAGGGTTAAGAGTGTACCTCACGGTGGTGGTGAAGAAACCCTCGCGGTGGTTGTGGTGGAGAGGAGTTGGCGATTAGGGCAAAGTGAGAGTGAGAGTGAGAGTGAGAGTGAGCGTGATGAAAAGAGAAGAACAGAGACGTACAGAGCAAAGTGAAGAAGGCGTGCGAGTGTAAACGTTATAATTAAAAACCATCTTTAAAAAAGCATTTAACGTCAGTTTGTTTAAGACAACTGACATTACATAAATGATTTTTAACGTCAGTTGTTGCAAACAACTGACGTTAAAAATAAATATTTTTATTTTAAAAACACTTTTAATGTCAGTTGTTGAGGACAACTGACGTTAAAAGTGTATAAGTTTTTGCAAAAACATTCATTCCTTGGACTGCTGTGCTACTTACCCATGCACCTTGTAACTTAATCCTCTTAATGAGCATTAAGTTTATAGATCGGTACTTTGAACAAAATCAGGTAGTCTCTCTTCTCTATATAAAGTACCATTCTTCTGTATCAGTCTGTAATACACCCCCCTCTTCTTTTCCACTATATTTCGTGCATTTTCTATTCCTTCACACTTATATGGGTCTATCATATTTGATACTTTTGTTATTTCTTCCTATACCTAGACTTAACACTAGTGCAATAAGTACTTTTTACGTCAGTTAAAATTGATTTTATACATCAGAATATTGTCTGACGTAAATACAACTGACGTTAATAGTTAATATTTTAACGTCAGTTGTTTAAACAACTGACGTTAAATATAAAGATATTAACATCAGTTCTTTAACACAACTGACGTTAATATTGTTCAAACTAACGCCGATTGTGTTAAAGAACCGACGTTAAAGGTTTTATTTTTAACGCCGCTTCCTAATACAACCGAGCGTTAATAGTATATCGTATATTTTATAAAATATTATTAACGCCGTTGTTTGATACAACCGACGTTAATAGATTTTTTTTTAAAATTCAGTTTTAAAATATCACTCCCCTGCCTATCCCTCGCATTCAATAAATATCCCAAGAATACGTAATATCACACACATTACGGAATTGCAAACACTGCCCTTAAATTTCAATATTAACAAAAAGAAAAGAAATTATATACAAAGGAACAATGGGGGGGACTTAAAACCAAAACCCATGTATAGGAAAAACATAACTATCTACAAGTATATATATATATATATAAATTTTAGTCTCTAATGTCTAAAAACAAAACTACCAATCTAAGGATATATATATACATGTTATTAATTAGTTTCTAAAGTCTAACAAAAAAAACTATTCATCTAAGTATTGCGGAGGTATCTTGTCAATTCCTTTTTCAGCCGCATACTTGAAGAAGAATTCAGCTATCCCGTGCATGTGGGTTATCCGACTGATCCATATGTATGCATGTTCAGAAACAATATATATTTATTAACATAGGTTATAACTCAAAATAAATACAGAAGTATAAATAAAAATAAAGGTATACTAAGTTTAAACAACCTATATCAATATCCCTTAGTGATGATCATCACGAGTGGCATGTACATCGTCCACCCGTGTCTCCTCGATTATAGTAGGCATGTTTGTTGAAAAAGAAGGAGTCTCAGGAATATCAAGATTTGAATCTTGATTTTCATCACTACCATTATACATGTTTTTTCCTTGGAGAACCATGGACAACCTTTTGTTAGAAGGATCAGTGATGTAGAACACTTGTTTTGCTTGGGAAGCCATTATGAAAGGCTCATTTATATGACCTAACTTGTTGAGATCTACCAATGTGAACCCCAATTCGTCGGGTTGTACACCACCGTTACTATCAACCCACTTACATTTAAAAATCGGCACCGTAAGCTTAGTGTAATCGAGCACCCAAATATCTTCAATATATCCAAAGTAAGGTCTCGGTGCTTTAAGGGGTTTTGTGTCCTTTGCACTAGAGAAGTGCATTGCTTCGGCCACGATCATAACCCCACTATTTTGCATGGTACGCTTGTTATCTTGTTCCTTTGTATAAAATGAAAAGTTATTTATGTCGTATCCGCTCCAACATATGACGTTGAAGCTAGGCCCACGTGCTAGCCATCTTACGTCATCAGAAGCAGTACTACCATCCTTCAGCATTTCTTCCTTGAACCATGGTAAGAAATTCTTGTTATGGTTGTTCAACAACCACCTTTCGCTCATTCGAGGGTTTTCTTGATTGACTTTTCTTTTATGTTCAAATAAGAAAGGCTGAACACAATCGATGTTGTTCAATACATACAAATGTGCTTGAAGCACTTCCTCCCGACCCTTGTTATTAATTATTAAGCCATGTGTACCCTTACCTTGGCATCCGATCTCATCATGCCGAGGCTTAGGAACCCCTATAGGATCCGTGTTACGAAGGTAGTCCGAACAAAACTCAATAGTTACGATCACAATACCTTCTTGGCCTCATAGTTACGGTCAGGCAATGTGTTGTCCTCCGGAAGCAAGTCTTTCAACACTTCAAGCAATTCCGTGAAGCTTTTATCGGTCCAACCATTTCTCACCTTCACACAAACCAATTTTAGCTCCGTCGACAACCGTGTATGAGTAGTACACCCTGGATATAAAGGCTTATCCGCATCACCGCACAACCTATCATACACATGAGCTCGATGAAAAGATTCTTGTCCAATATCATGGATCATGTCCTCTACTCGATCATCCTCCATATCTACTTCAACATCCTCACTTTGGGAGACACTTGCCGTACTACTCAACAACACATCACCATGCCATGTCCATATTGTATAAGTCAAGTAAATCCCTTCACAAATCAAATGAGTACGTATATCATTCACCGTACATTTCCTCGTATTCAAACACTTGACACAAGGACAACAGAACATTCCATTACTATTAGGAACATTCCTTTGAGTAAATTCTATAAATTCTCCCACCCCTTCAAATACTCAAAGACTAGTGCGCTTACAAACCATCCAACTACGATCCATAACTAGATAGGTTCTGTAGATATACAAAACATATATCCAAGGCGTTTAAAAATTATTTCAAATTTACACCATTTTCAGGTTTCTTAAGACAAAAGAAATAAGCAGATGAAGATAAATTAACAAAACAGAATTCCAATGAGCAATATATTGTTGACGTCACATGCTACAAGCAACTCTTAATTTCTTCCCATTTTGAAATAGGTCATGATAGCATAAGAAAAACAAGATAAAACACAAAACCCACGACCAGAAATAGAGACATTCCAAACAACTCAAACTCACAGTTTCAAGTTTCAACTACAGAGACTACATTTTCAACATACACTCAAAACCAAAAATAAAAAAATGTGCCCTAAAGACTCACCAGAAATAGGTGCTCGCGTGGTGGCCAACGTTCGATTTGGTTACTGAGAGCAGAGGGACAAGGAGAGTTAGTGTGCGGGAAGGGTAAAAAGAGATGTCAAGTTATTGCAAAGAATGAGCGGGAAAGACAGAGTTAGGGTTAAGAGTGTACCTCACGGTGGTGGGGAAGAAGCCCTCGCGGTGGTTGCGGTGGAGATGAGCTCGCGATTAGGGCAGAGTGAGAGTGAGAGTAAGAGTTGAGAGTCAGAGTGAGAGTTGAGAGTCAGAGTGAGCGTGAAAGAGAAGAACAGAGACGTACAGAACGAAGTGCAGAAGGTGCGCGGGTGTAAACGTTATAATCAAAAACCCAAAATAAAACAACATTTTACGTCAGTTGTTTGTAGCAACTGACGTTAAAGGTAATATATTTAACGTCAGTTGTCTTAAGAAACTGACGTTAAAAGTCATTGTTTACTAATTCAAGCTAATTAATTAAGATTAAAAATAAACTTGTTTAAAAAAAAGTTTAGAAATAAACTGCACTATATATATGGATTGACCTGTGTTAAGAGTGACAACAGGGCATTTCAGATAGGGATATAGGATTATTTACGTCAGCTATTTATTTAACTGAAGTAAAAATCACACTTTTAACGTCAGTTGTATAAAAACTGACGTTAAAAATAAATATTTTTTATTTTAAAAACACTTTTAACGTCAGTTGTATTAAACAACTGACGTTAAAAGTGTCTGCAAAAACATTCATTCCTTTGACTACTTTGCTATTTACCCATGACTGCTATGCTACTTACCCATGCACATTGTAACCTATAATCCTCTTAATGAGCATTAAGTTTATAGATCAGTTTTCTAGAAAATCAGCTAGTCTCTCTTCTCTATATAAAGTACCATTCTTCTGTATCAGTCTGTAATACAGCCTTTTCTTTTCCTCTATATTTCGTGTGTTTTCTATTCCTTCACAAAATGGCTTTAAGACTTTTGTTATTTCTTACTATACCTAGACTTAAAGGTCTTTGTCTTAATGGTCAAAAAACTTCTGAGGTTGAGTAAATCACATAACATGGATGGTAAGGTTCGGTGAATCACGTAATGTGATTCCCTCACCTTATTTCATCCCATCCCTTCACTCTGCTTTGGCTCCAAAGTGACAATGGATTCATCATATGGAGTATCAAGGAATTCAAGAAAGGAGGAGATGCATCCATTGGAGTTTCTGATTGAGGACAGGACTGAGAAGAAAATGATGTTGAAGGAGAAACTTTTTTATATTTTAGTGCTATGTTGCATAAATTTTTTATCTTTTAATCATGTAATTGTAACTTATGAATATCGCTTCAATGAGATACGATTTGATTATACATATATAACTTGTTTTATGTTAAGTGTTTATTTATTTTAATTTGCACAAGAATTTGTTTACTAATTCAAGCTAATTAATTAACATTAAAAATAAACTTGTTTAAAAAAAAAGGTTTTGAAATAAACTGCACTATATGGAGTGATCTGCGTTAAGAGTGACAACAGGGAGATGATCACATCGAAAGAAATGAGTTTCATAATTATTTACGCGCTTATTTATTTAACTTCCATAAAAATCACACATTTAACGTCAATTGTATAAACAATCGACGTTAAAAGTGTTAAAATCACTATTCATTCTCGCACGTTTATAATATATGCCCGCCAACTCCCAATGCGCCTTGGAACCTGATGCTCTTAATGATCAACTTAATTTTTAGCAACTTACGACGCCTAGTAACTTCATCCCCGCTCCTATAAATAGCTTCCTTCCTTCCTTTTATTTTTCTCGCTTCACAATATGGCTCGCCATGGAGATTAACTTCATGAGGTTGTGTAAATCACATAACATGGGTGATAAGGTTGTGTAAATCACATAATGTGAGTTGCTCACCTTATCATCCTTCAGAGAATTGGCAGCCTACACTCCAAAACCCGCCTTTGGAAGCAAGTGACTGCTCCAAGACCATTGTCGAAACAGATCGAGTGCACCCTTGCTCACCGCCTCCGGAAAACTTAGTTGCTCGACTCTCCTCTCTTTCTCACCCGTGAAGGGAACGAAGCCTCAACAAATGTTTAGGATTTTAAACCCTTTCAATGTAACTTTTATAGGATTTTAAAATTTTGAATGTATCTTGTAATTGTATTAGTGATACACTTCATGAATGAGATCCGGTTTGGGTTATTGATTCAACTTATAGCATTTTTACTTCGCACATATATTTTAGTTTTCAAAACAGAATCACAAAACATAAAAGCAAGTGAAACTGAAACTTTAAGGAAGGCAATGCGGAAGGGTACGATACTAGATAAAAAAATTATTAAAATAACCATTTAACGCCTCTGATGAAAGAACAGACGTTAAAAGTTAAGTGACTCACTTTTAACGTCAGTCCTTACAACAACTGGCGTTAAAATTGAATTAATAAAGTCTGATATTTACAAAACTGCCACCGCCTCCTTTTTAACGTCTAGCTTTTGGTTGACTGACGTAAACATTTCCCGCCTAATGTATATTTTCCACTAGTGTAAAGGTCTTTGTCTTAATGGTCAAAAACTTTCCGAGGTTGAGTAAATCACGTAACATGGATGGTAAGGTTGGGTGAATCACGTAATGTGATTCCCTCACTTTAAATTTCATCCCCTTCATTGATCCCCTTCACTCGCTTGGCAACAAGTGACTGTGGATTCGGATGGAGCATCAAGGAATTCAAGTGAGGGAGGAGATGCATCTATGGATCCTATTACTACAATTACCAAAGTTTTTTCTCTATGTATGCAAAATGAAAAACAAAGGGGAGTTAGTTCCGCTAGTAACAATGGAGACTCAGGTCATGCCTTTGTTGTGAAAGGAAATGTTGATCATGGTGCTAAGGGAACCAAGAAAGATAGGCCACTCTGTGCTCATTGTGGATTGTTAGGCCACACCAAGAGAAAGTTCTACAAACTACATGGTTATCCTCCCAATTACAAGAAGGGAAAACCATCTTCCTCAGCAGTGGTCAATCAGGTTTCGTGTGATTCAGATGCTTCTTCATTTCAACTTACTGCTACTCAATATAGCCAATTGCTGAATCTCCTACAATAACACACCTCACATGCCTCTCCATTAGCAGACTCACATGAGGGTTTGATTCTCTCAGTTAATCCCTTTCATTTTTCATTTGGGTGCAAGTGCGCACATTTCTTGTTCCTTATTTGTCTTTGATTCTTATCAAAATGTGAAAAATAAATTTGTCACTTTACCAATAAAAATTGTGGTTTATTTTACTGCTGTTGGCACTGTGACCTTGAATTCTCATCTGAAACTCTTTAATGTTCTATACATTCCTCAGTTTCAGTTCAATTTACTTTCTGTTAGTGCCTTATTGACTAACAGAAATATTTTTGTTGTTTTCCTTGATAATCAGTTTGTCATTCAGGAAATTCAAACATGCAAGAAGATTAGCAAGGGTGATCTTCTTGAAGGCCTCTATGTGCTGTCCTTCAAGAAACCTGCTCCCAACTCTATTGCAGTGAATTGTATTTCCAAAGATGTTCATGACATTGATTCTATACCTGTTAGTGATAATAGTGATCATAACTGTAATCTTGCTCCAGTGAGCTGTAATAACTGTAGTTCTATACAGATAGATACTTGTAATAATGTTAGCCATACTGCTACACTTTGGCACACTCGTTTTGGCCACATTTCTGATAAAATTCTAAGACAATTAAGCAATAAAATTCCCTTTGATGTGTCTGCTGGTTTCAATTCTTCATTATGTCAAATTTGTCCACTTGCCAAGTTTAGAAGATTATCTTTTCCATCCAATAATCACATATCTTATTCCATTTTTCCTGTTCTTCATTGTGATATACGGGGTCCTTATGGACATCCAACTTATGATGCTAGGAGATACTTATTGACCCTGGTGGATGATTGTTCAAGGTTCACTTGGCTATATTTGATCAAGCATAAGTCAGAAGCACCAGCTGCAATCATGAAATTTTTTACTATGGTCAAGACTTAATTTGGTCTTCCAATCAAATGTTTAAGGTCTGATAATGCAAGAGAACTGGCTCTCACAGAGTTTCTGTAGTCTCAAGGAACCCTACACCAGTTTTCATGTGTGGAAAGACCTGAGCAAAACTCAGTTGTTGAAAGAAAACACCAGCACTTACTCAATGTAGCTCAAGCACTGTATTTCCAGTCAAAGGTGCCAATTTCCTTTTGGGGTGAGTGCACAGCCACCGCTGCATACCTGATCAACAGACTACCTTCACCAATTTTAAAACATCAATCTCGTTACCAAATCCTATATGGTCCCGAACCCTGATTACCACACAGCCTTAGATCTTTTGGTTGCTTGGCATATGCTGCTACATTGCCTTCTACTACGAACAAGTTCACTCCTAGAGCAAAAACTACTGTTTTTGTTGGCTAACATCAAGGATATAAAGCCTATAGATTGAAACATCTATCCACCAAGAAGATTTTCATCTCAAGAGATGTCACCTTCCATGAATCAATTTTTCCCTTCCAACTTCATTCTCAGTCTCAACCTGAGCTTTTCCATAATCTGACCACAGCTATTCCCTGCACACGATATACCAATCTCCCTTCCACAACAACCAATACTTGAACAACATGAACATCCTGGGTAGAACAAACCTGGTTCGTTTGCCTTCTGCCACCTTTACACCACAACCTTCGTTAGCGGTCTCCGCCATACGTCCCTCACGTTCGAAGTTCCGCTTCGCCTTCTTCATCCTCGCACCAGATCCGAAGCACATCGCGCCTAAGACGTTGGCTCCACCACCCCCAAGCCGCCGCCGTGGAAGATGCCTAAGAACATCATCGCCGCCACACCGCCATCACAACCCATTTTTGTTTTTGACCCCGGTGGAGCTCTCACAGGTGTCTCCAATCCCGTCGTTTGCCGCTGTCTCCTTAGATGCGTTTATGTCAAGCTCATTCAGGACCTCTTCGACTCGGTCAAGCTCGTCCCCGACTTAGATTCCAGTTCCCTCTTCTCTATCCCTGTCGCAAGAATGTCCCTATAACAAGCACCTTCGCCTTCTCCGGTTCAGTTTGGTATATCTCTGAAGGCGGTTTCCCTTCTCGCCGTAATGTCGTCGCGCGGATCTGCTTTCGGATGGCCATAGGTGCGATGGTGCTTTGCTAAAAAAGGGAACGCTAGGGTTTGCCACTGCCCACTGATGTTGTTGCGCTGGAATGAAATGAGCAGGACTTTGCAATCAAATATTTTGGGCCTCTTCTAATTCTTCTCTTAGGCTTTGTTATCAGAATATTGGGCTATTGCGTTTATTTTTTTTAGCCATCAACTTTCTAGATTATTTAGTTGGTTGTTGCATAGTTTTTTTTTAAGAATTTGAGCTTCAAGTTTAATACACCTTGAGGACAAGGTGTCTTTGCAAGAATGAAGGGATGTAATGACCCAAATACTACTAAGCCCAATTATCATTAGTCACCTTAAGCTATTAGGAAGAGTCTAGAAAAATGATGAGTCACATCATTTAGGAAGGTTCTAGAATAGTGATGAATCACTATGATGAGTCGTATAGGTTGTTAGTTGGTCTAGAAAAGCATTTGCTTTTATTAAGAGGTGTCTCCCCTTCGAATAGGAGTGTTTTTATTTTATCTTACTCTCGCAGTTATTTCCCTGTTTGGTATAATCATTGTACCATTACATTGGTGCTCTCATTGGCTTTCTCACCTCCACCATGTATGCTCCATCATCCAACCTCTTTTTCAACCATGGCTACCCACCATTTTTCTATCCCTTCACTGTCAACCGCATCACCATTACCACACCTTCACCAACCCCTTGCTTCAGCTATGGCCACCAACCACCGGTATTCCACCACACTCACCGGTATGCTCATCTCCGATCTGATGTCCTTCACCTAGAGGAATCCATCAACAAACTCAAAACTTCTTTTGAACTTTTCAATCAATCCCTCCTTCAGGCCATCCAACAACGACAATCCGAGATGGTTCAAGAAGCAGACTCGGTGACCTCACCTGAGCCCATAGCCGCAGGGGTCATTTGCTCTGCCGTTGCCGCTCCGGTCTAGGAAGACGTTGAGACCCCTGCCTTGCCACCCTCCCACACGGCCACACCCTCAACTCCGAGCCACGGCCGTTGCAGTCTGATTTGCTACCTCCAACCACTGTTATGAATACTAAAAAGAGTGGCAATTTAGTGGATCCGAGTTCCAACCCAGTCTCTGAGTTCGGGGTAGAAGTACCATTTTACTCTTTTATCAATATATTTTTTGCTAATAAAAAACTACTACAGCCGATGTAGTATAATTGATTAGTATCAAATTTTGTTGTATAACACACACGCGAGGGCGCACACACTAAAAAGTTAATATTTCACCTGCAGCCTTGATGAATTGTTCTTCGGTGCATTACTTAATTATGAGCCCATATGTCATAGATATACAATCCTGCCTATGTTGTGATTTGTGACAAAGCGAAACATAGCCGGTCACAAGCCCGGATAAAATGAGAGGGTTGTGTTAGGCCATCGACAGTCAACGTAAAACTTAGTTGATTGTCCCAAAATCAACGTGCTGTATAGCTCGAGTACAGTGTCAAATGATCAAGGGTCGATACATCACCGCCTGGATGTAGTGAAAAATAAGCAAGGGTTCCCACATTTTTGTGAACGAGTGTGGGTAAAGAAGCTAGTTCACGAGAGTAGGATTAACTTTGGAACTTGGAATATAGGCACACTTACCGATAAATCAATGGAAATAGTTGACACTATGATTAGGAGGAGAATCAATTTTATGTGCATACAAGAAACTAAGTGGGTGGTAAAAAAGGCAAAGGAGTTAGACTCTTCGGTTTTAAGCTTTGATACACTGACAAAGTAAAATTGAGAAATGGGGTGGGCATAATTGTGCATAAACATTGGAAGAATGATATTATGTATGTAAAATGGGTTGGAGATAGGATCATTGCCCTAAAATTTGTAGTGGAACAAAACACCTTTAATGTGATTAGTGCTTACGCACCTCAGGTAGGGTTAGAAGAACACTTCAAGGTAAGTTTTTGGGAGGATTTAGAAGGCCTAATTCAGGAAACACCGCTTGGTGAAAATATTTTCTTAGGAGGGGATCTAAATGGGCATGTAGGGAGGGAACCTAGAGGTTTCGAGGGTTTGCATAGGGGATATGGCCTAGGGGAGGTAAATGGTGAGGGCAAGTATATCCTGGACTTTTCATCTGCTTTCGATCTTACTATAGCCAATAAGTGTTTTAGGAAACGTGAGGAGCATCTTATCATGTACAAAAGTGGAGTGACAAGCTCTCAAATAGATTTCTTTCTTATTAGGAGATCGGATAGAAATATTTGCTTGGATTGTAAAGTCATACCTGGAAAGAGCTTGACTATCCAACATAGAGTCTTGGTTATGGATGTGAGAGTTAAGAGGGGTTTGAATAGAAGAGGCCACGAAAAGGTTTCAAGGATCAAGTGGTGGCAACTAAAGGGTGAAAAACAAAGGATTTTCCAACACAAGGTTTTGGAGGGAGGGTTTTGGGAGGCAAATGGAAGTGCAAATGATATGTGGGACAAGATGGTCAAGGGGATTAGGAAGGTAGCCATAGAGATGCTTGTCGAATCAAGAGGATTCGGACATAGGGATAAAGAATCCTGGTGGTGGGATGAAAGTGTGCAAGGTAAGATTCAGGTTAAAAGAGAATGTTTTAAAGCTTGGTATTTATGTAAAAATGCTGAGAATTAGGAAAATTATAAGGTGGCCAAGAAGACAGTGAGCGAAGCGAGAACTAAAGCTTTTGACGGGTTATACAAATCCTTGGGCACCAAAGATGCAGAGAAATCTATTTATAGGCTTCCTAAAAATAGGGAAAGAAAGACAAGAGACTTGGACCAAGTGAAGTGTATTAAGGATGAAGAAGGTAGAGTTTTGGTTAAGGAACAAGATATTAAAGATAGATGGAAGAATTATTTCCACAAGTTATTTAATGAAGGATTTGAAGTTTTATCGTGCTCACGGGTGCTTAACATCAGAGAGGAGGACCAAAATTACACTTTTTATCGTAGAATTCAAGAGCATGAGGTAAAAGAAGCTTTGAGAAGGATGGATAATGGCAAGGCAGTTGGACCACACAATATACTTGTGGAGGTATGGAAGAATCTAGGAAATAGAAGCATTAGTTGGCTCACGAAGTTTTTTAACGAGATTATGAGGTCAAAGAAAATGCCGGACGAATGGAGGAGAAGCACTTTAGTTCCGATTTACAAGAACAAGGGAGATATACAAAATTGCGCAAATTATAGGGGGGGTTAAGCTTATGAGTCATACTATGAAGCTATGTGAAAAGGTGCTTGAACGAAGACTAAGAAAAGAAACCAAAATCACCGACAACCAATTTGGTTTTATGACCAGGAGGTCGACCATGGAAGCAATTTACTTGCTACGATGAGTGATGGAACAATATCGAAGGGATCAAAAATATTTGTACATGGCCTTCATTGTTTTGGAGAAAGTGTATGATAGGGTGTCAAGAGAGGTTTTGTGGAAAGCCGTAGAAAATAAAGGTGTTCGGATTGCCTACATTCGAGCTATCAAGGATATGTATGAGGGGGTCACGACTGGTGTGAGAACGCAGGGTGAAGCCACTGAAGATTTCCCAATAACCATAGTTCTGCACCAAGGGTCAGCTTTAAAACCATATCTTTTTACCTTGGTCTTGGATGTACTTACGGATCACATTCAAGAGTCAGCACCGCGATGCATGCTTTTCGCAGATGATATAGTTCTAGTTGGAGAGTCGAGAGAGGATATAAATGGCAGGTTGGAGACTTGGAGACACGCTTTAGAAGCACATGACTTCCATTTGGGTAGAAGCAAGACGGAGTATATAGAATGTAAGTTTAGGAAAATGCGAAACACCTCTAGCTTAGAGGTGAAAGTTTGAGACCACAACATGCCACAAGTCACACGGTTTAAATATCTTGGATCTATTATACAAAATGACAGAGAAATTGAGGGAGATGTAAACCATTGGATTCAATCAGGGTAGTTGAAATGGAGGAAAGCTTCGGGCTTTTTGTGTGATAAAAAGGTACCTCTTAAGCTAAAGGGAAAATTTTACCGTACAACTATTAGACCGGCGTTGTTGTATGGGAAGGAGTGTTGGGCGGTAAAAAATCAACACGAGAGTAAAATCAATGTAGCAGAGATGAAAATGTTGTGTTGGTTGAGTGGAAAAACTAGACAAGATAAGATTAGGAATGATAGCATTAGAGAGAGTTGCGGTAGCACCTATTGTAGAAAAGATGGTTGAATCTTGACTTAGGTGGTTTGGGCATGTATGGAGGAGACCTTTAGATTCTGTAGTGAGAAGAGTGGACCAGGTGGAGGGCAATCCAATCGCTAGAGGCAGAGGTAGGCCAAGAAAAACTATAGGAGAAACTGTTAAAAAAGATTTATAGGTCAATGATTAAAATATTAACATGATTCATGATAGAACATTATGGCACCGTATGATCCATGTAGCCGACCCCACCTAATTAAGTATCTGTCATCAGTCATATATATATATACTCTTTTATGGCTAAGTCGAATACATTCTCGGATCCACCTTACTCATATAGAAGTTATACTACACTTGAAAACGGAAAAACTTAATATTGGGGACGAGTTCGTGTTTAGCCAAATATTGAACACATAGAATGACCCAAAGGTCATATTAGAGAGCCAGGAGTTGGAGTTAGAAATGGCTAACTTATAAATATGGAGAATTATAGGCATCAATGTCAGCCAACCGATTATAATTACTAGGGCGGCGATTGTTATTCGAGAATTAAACAGGTCTAACTACGACAATTAACACGGAGCCTAGTATAAGTAGAGGTTGAGAAGTTACTGGATGATAAAATACACTTAGCCGAGATATCAAATCTTTGGCAATAACAATTTGGTGCCCACCTTAGGGTTCTGGTAAAACTCTTCCTTCACCACTCAAGGGAAAGACGAGTTATACTGGAGCTCGGGAGGAAACTCCCAATAATCATTCAATGGCGGTTAGAGAGCCACAACTCTCCGCCGAGCATTCTTTTCCATGATTTGTATACACGGTAGAACAAATTGGATGACAACCTAGATATACGCAAACATATGGATGACTTCCGTTACGTGAAGTTCAAAGGTAGGGACCAAGTTTTGGAGCAACATGATTATTATGAAGATTTGACTATCGTGAGGCCGTACATTCAACCATTGAAGAGTTCGGTCGAGTTCTCATGGATGACCGAGTGTGTGAGTTCCTTTGTAGTGCTTCTTGCCTAAGTCGGCAGACAAAGTCAAGTCGTACTTTCAATTGTTGAACAAGTCGACCAAGTTCTCTTAGACGACTGAGTGTGCCTAAGTCGGAAAACAAAGTCAAGGCATTGTTTCAATTGTTAAATAAGTCGGTCGAGTTCTCGTGGACGGCCGAGTATGCGAATTCCTTTGCAGTGTTTCTTACCCAAGTCGGCAGACAAAGTCAAGTCATACTTTTAATTGTTGAAGAAGATGGCCAAGTTCTCGTGGACCATCAAGTGTTCCTAAGTCGGAATATAAAATCTAACCATATTTTCAATCATTGAATAATCCTGCCAAGTTCTCGTGGTCGACCGAGACTAAGAATGCCTTTGCCGAGTTAGAGGAATTTCCTTATGTCACCCCCGATTCTGACCCGATCGATTGTTCCGGGTAAGATGTTTTATTTATATTTATCACTAACGGAGCTTGCTATTTGTGTTTTCATCATCTAGGAGATTGGAAAGGAGCAACGTTCGGTTTGTTACATCACACGAGTACTACAACATCTTGCGGTTGGTTATCAACTGATGGAGAAGTTGCGATCTGGGAATTGGAATAAGTTCAGTAGTTTGATAACCGAGTTTATTAAATTTAATATCAAACATTTGACAAGGGAGAAGAACTTGCAAATTGACATTTTGTCAAAGTCGGCAAGCTCCAAAAAAAAAGGTAGGGCGAGCATAAGGATGATAGAAGCTTACCCGATGGACGAGCACATGATATTAACAATGCTTATAATCAGGAGGTTTTTTGTTTTAGTATTATGGTTTGGCCTAGTTTATACTCGGACATACTACTGTTACAGTTGTGCCAAGTGTTAATTCGGGTCTCACCTTGCTCATGTGAATCAAGGTATCACACTCAATACGAAATGTCTAAGCCCCTATGTCGATTCTCAGCTTGAGGCTTAGGAGACTTCTGTTATGGATTAGTCGAGTATGAACTCGGCCCCATCTTATCTACCTAGACTAAAGTCCGGTGTCAGGTAAAGAAAGACTAGTCTTGCATGGTTGGAGGCCTGGAGGTCTACTGCTAAATTATGGTTACCAGAGTTTATACTTGGGCCGACTTTGTTAACATAGAAGCCCCTTCGTCGCTCACGACTTGAGGCTTATGGGACTTTATGCAATGGCTAAGCCGAGTACATACTCGGATCCACCTTGCTCATATAGAAGTTATACTAAACTTTGAAACAAAAAAACTTAATATTGGGGACGAGTTCGTGTTTAGCCAAATATTGAACACATAGAATGACCCAAAGGTCATATTAGAGAGCCAGGAGTTGGAGTTAGAAATGGTTAACTTATAAATGTGGAGAATTATAGGCATCAATGTCAGTCAACCGACTATAATTACTAGGGCGGCTGATCGTTATTCGAGAATAAACAGGTCTAACTATGACAATTAACATGGAGCCTAGTATAAGTAGAGGTTGAGAGGTTACTGGACGATAAAATACACTTAGCCGAGATAACAAATCTTTGGCAAGAACACACTCCTTCTGTTCTTTTTCTTTGGTATTTTTAGTTACTTGTTTTTGTTCCAAAACAATGAGTATTTTATAAACCTAAGGTATAATCGACCAATTTTTTTCCATGTATACCCTTATATAGAACTAAGTCGATTTGCCTTGAAAATACACAAAGTCTTCCATGAATGACCTAGTGAAGTATGAAGTATTTATTTAGATTGGTAAATGCCATTGGAACGTGTAAACAATTAATGATAGAAATAATGGTATTTTAATATAAATATACATAAATTAATGATTTCTTAATATACGTGTAGAAATCTTAAAACACACAAGAAAAATAAGGGAGGGGGTGTATGTGTATATATATATATATAACTCATGAGAATGTCTCCAAGGACAGGTGGGAACAAGCTGGAGACTCAAGATGAGCGCCCATGCGATTAGTTATCTCAACTTCCAACCTGTTAACACTCAACACCATGGCTATGGATCAACCAAAAAGAAAGGAGAATGAGAGAAAAGTGTATGAAATCAATTCAGAGAATACCTATATCTGAATGTGTGAAATTCTCATTCTAATTAACTTACTTTGTACAAGAAGTATATATAGGCAGTTACAAAAGAACTAACAAAAAAAAACTAACTAACTAACTGAAGAGTATCAGTTAACACCCCCCGCAAGCTAGAATGGATGTCAGACATTCCTAGCTTGGACCGAAGCACACTAAATGGTCCTTGATGCAGTGGTTTGGTAAGAATGTCAGCCACCTGATCTTGTGTATGAATAGGGAGGAGATGTGTGATGCCAGCCAACACCTTGTCACGAACCAGGTGGCAATCAAGTTCAATATGCTTGGTTCTTTCATGAAATACGGGGTAGGCAGCAATGTGTAGAGCAGACTGGTTATCACAGTAAATGGTCACTGGTTTCGAGTGTTCAAAGTGCAGGTCTTGGAGAAGATAGAGCAGGCATTGTGCCTCACAAGTGCCATGAGCCAAGGCTCGGTACTCAGCCTCTGAAGAAGAGCGTGAGATGACAGTTTGTTTCTTACTTTTCCAAGAGATAGGAGCATTCCCAAGGAAAAAATAGAAACCAGTGATTGATCGCCTGGAATCGAGGCATGCACCCCAATCAGAATCAGTGAAACCTCGCAAGCAGATCGCAGAGTCTGATGGAAAGAAAATGCCAGCACCAGGAGCATTTTTAACATACCTTAGCACTCGGTGGGCTGCCTGATTATGTAAGTCTGTGGGTGCCTCCAAAAATTGGCTAAGCCTACTCACAGCAAAACAAATATCGGGCCTGGTGTGAGTTAAGTAGAGTAACCTACCAATCAACCTTCTGTAGGATGAAGGGTCAGTCAATCGTGTTCCAACATCCTTGCTGAGCTTGAGTTTAGGATCCATTGGGGTGGCATATGGCTTGCACCCTAGAAGACCCGTGTCTTGTAAAAGGTCCAAGGAATACTTCCTTTGGTACAATGCAATTCCAGATGTGGACTTGGCAACTTCAAAGCCGATAAAGTACTGTAATTACCCAATGTCTTTAATGCTAAACTTCTGATGCAGGGAGTCCTTGACATGTTGAATTTCAGTGAGGTCATTGCCTGTAATCACCAAGTCATCAACATAGACTAATATGGCAGTGAACCCTGTTGAAGTTTTATTGGTGAATAAGGAGTAATCTGCCCGAGACTGAGTGAAACCTAGATGAACCAGGGTGTCTGTCAGCTTGGCATTCCATTGCCTGCTGGCTTGTTTCAAGCAGTAAAGGGACTTTTGGAGTTTGCAGACAAGAGTCGGATCAGGGACAGTGAGGCCAGGTGGAACTTGCATATACACATCTTCCAATAGATCTCCATGCAAAAAGGCTGTGTTAACATCTAACTGGTGTAAAAACCAGTTGTTGGAAGATGCCAAGGCTAGCAATAGTCTCACTGTGGTCATTTTGACCACTGGGCTAAACGTTTCCATGTAGTCCAATCCTGCAGTTTGTGTAAAGCCTCGAGCAACCAGTCGGGCTTTGTGTCTCTCCACTGAACCATTTGCACGAAATTTGAGTTTGAACAACCATTTACAGCTCACTAGTGGTTTATCGGGGGGTAAGTGAGTGAGTGTCCATGTGTTGTTGGCGTGCAGGGCTGCTAATTCATTATCAATAGCAGCCTGCCAAGCAGGATGTTTAATGGCATCACAGTAAGAAGTTGGTTCTAAGATGGATGAGATGGAAAGGGAGAAGTGTTTATGGTTAGTGGTTAGATGGTCATATGAGAGGAAATGAGACAGAGGATATTTTGTTGTGGGAGAGGTTGGGGTGAGTGTGGAATTAAGAGTGCAGTGATATTCTTGAAGGTAAGAGGGTGGTTTCATGGTCCTGTTAGATTGTCTGCTAGGTGCAGGAGGTATGGGAATGGGTGGTGAATGTGGTGATGGAATGGGAGAAGGATGTTGTGGTGGGATAGGTGAATCATGGATTGGTGAGGTTGGAAGGCCAATGTCTATGGTGAGGTTATGTGGAGGATTTGGGGAGGATGTGTTGATATGCCATGGATCATGTGGTGAAATGGTGTGATCGGGTTCAGGATAGGGCATCATGGCAGTGTTATGTGGTATGGATGAATTGGACAGTGTGTGGAAAGGGAATATGTTTTCATGGAAAGCAACATCTCTGGAGAGAAAAAGCTCCCTGGTTTTGAGATCAAACAACAAATATCCTTTTGTGCCAGTCTTGAACCCAAGATGGACACATTTTCTTGATCTTGCATCAAGCTTTTGCCTATGACTGGGAAGAGTGGTGGCAAAGCTTAAGCAGCCAAACACTTTCAGCTGTTCAATGTCAGGAAGTTCTTTGTGTAGGACTTGATATGGTGACTGATTTATCAAGTAGGGGGTAGGCATTCTGTTTATTAGGTAAACAAAGATGACTCACGACTTGAGTCCAAAAACACTTAGGAACATTGGACTGAAAAATAAGAGCTCTAGCTATGGCCATAATGTGTTGATGCTTCCTCTCTACAATACCATTCTGCTGAGGGGTTTCTACACATGAAGTCTGGTGTAGAATTCCTTTGCTACTATAAAAATCACGCATCAAGAACTCTTTGCCATTATCTGATCTAATGGACTTAACTTTAGCACTAAACTGAGTTTCAACAAGGATTACAAACTGTCTGACCTGCTCAGCAGTCTCTGATTTTAACTTCATGAAAAATAGCCAGGTGTGTCTTGTGTAATCATCAACCACAGTAAAAAAATATCTATGTCCAAACATAGATAGGGTGGCAATGGGACCCCATATGTCCATATGTAACAATTCAAATGGTACAGTGGACTTAGATGTACTATTTGGGAAAGGAAATCGTTTTGTTTTGCCATGTAGCATACATCACAGGGCATTACATTTTATTACATTCAACAAAAGGGAAATGCTTGTTTAATGGACCAACCTCTCATGAGAAGCGGTGTCCTAATCTCATATGCCATATGCTATTATTACTAGACTTAACTCCATTTCTTGAGTGAAAAGAGAAGGAAGGACCTGCCCTTGAGTTAAGAGTATAGAGTCCCCTTGCAAGCTAGTTGTACCAATCATCTTCAATGTAATGTTGTCCCGCACATGACGGACATTACAATCAAAAGTCGATCCGCAATCATTGGACTTGGCCATTCTCGATACTGATATTAGGTTGAATGTAAACTGTGGTATGAACAATACATTTGTGAGACATAATCTGTTAGATAACACCACTGTTCCAGCTATATTTGTAGATACTTGAGATCCATCAGGGAGTTTTATTAGGACAGGCTTTATCCTTTTATGACATTGAAACAAAGATATTGAATGACACACATGATCTGTGGCCCCTGTATCCAAAATCCAATTTCCATACACATTGGAATTCATGACAGAGCATATAATACATGTTCTTCCTGAGACTTGAGTCACAATCTGGTTTGCATTGTGAGAAGAAGTGGAACTGTGTGATTGCTGCAGCATGGCCAAGATGGCCTTATGTTGCTCAGGTGTGAAACCTATCTTTTGATTGTCCTCAACTTCATCTCTCAATCTTAGTGACTTCACTGATCTGTCATCTTCCTCAATCTCTTCTTCTACAATGTAGTTATTGGCACTGTTGTTTTTCTGGAAATAGCCCGGGGGGTATCCATGCTTCTTGTAGCATGTGTCAATCATATGCCCTGTTCTGTTACAGTATGTACAGAACTTTGTATTCTTTCCTCTGCCAGTGCCACCTCTTCCCCCTGAGCCATATCCTCTACCACGGTTTCCGCCTCCTCTTCCTCTATAACCTCCATCATTTGAACTCATCAAGACTTTTGATTCTTCAAAATTCAACTTCATCTGTCTTTCTTGTTGTATTAGCATAGAGAATACTTCTCCAATGTCAGGAAGCGGCTTCATGAGCATAATTTGGGATCTCACAGCAGAGTACTGCTCATTTAGTCCCTTAAGGAATCTTATGACATAGTCATTCTCAATGTAAGACTTAATTGTTGGAATCAATTTACATGAACAAGCAGTGTCACATGTGCATGAGGGAACTGGCCTAAAGTTTTCAAGTTCTTGCCAAAGTCCTTTTAAACGAGTAAAATAAGCAGTAATTGAAGAATCACCTTGTTTATGCATATAGATTTCTTCTTGAATTTCTGAAATTCTAAAAACATCTCCCTGATAGTATCTCTTTTCAAGATCTTTCCACACATCTCGTGGATTGTCCATCCAAAGTATGGTCTGCTTAACTCGGCTCCGAGTGAGTGTATGAGCCAGGAGAAGACAAGCTTATTGCATCTGCACCATATCTTGTAGTAAGGATCATTAACTGCAGGTTTCTCCAAAGTTCCATCAACGAATTGCTCCTTGTTCTTGGAACTAAGAGCCACTATCATAGCTCTTTACCATTGGTGATAGTTTTCACCATTCATCTTCTCAGACACCAAAACTGCTCCTAGACTTTCATTGTGTACCATATAATAGGGACTTGTGAAGTCTGATGTCACATTCACTATGTTTGTCTGAGTTGCACCTGTAGCTGGTTCTTCTGCTGCCATATCAGTATCGCATAAGTCACAATCGTAGATCTATGAAACTGGTTGAACTTCAATCACAAACGGATCTCTAAGCTTCGCTGCACCACAAATCAACAGCAACAATACAAGAAACGCACAAGAATCAATTGCAAAACAATTGAAATTGAATCAAGAACAAGATTGACCTCAAAAATTTTAGGTCAGAAGATCGATCTCCAAAGGAACGAGAGAATCAGTCACAAAATCACACAATCAAGCGATTAAATCAGCAAACAAGGTCGAAGAAGAAACGGAATCAGTCACAAAATCGCACAGTCAAGCGATTGAATCAGCAAATAAGGTTGAAAAAGAAATGAATCAATTGATCAAGATGATTGAATCAATTGATACGAGATAGAATCAAGATGAAGGTGAAAGAGATTGCAGCGGTAGCAGAGCCCCTAGGAAAGGAGCTCTGATACCATGTTAACACTCAACACCATGGCTATGGATCAACCAAAAAGAAAGGAGAATGAGAGAAAAGTGTATGAAACCAATTCAGAGAATACCTATATCTGAATGTGTGAAATTCTCATTCTAATTAACTTACTTTGTACAAGAAGTATATATAGGCAGTTACAAAAGAACTAACAAAAAAAAACTAACTAACTAACTGAAGAGTATCAGTTAACACAACCAGGCATGAGTATGTGACCCTTAACTACTTGAGTTTTGGGAATCGGTCTAAATTATAGAAAAGATGCATATATGATTGATTTGTGCATGATGACAACAACAGTATTGGAAACTAATACTCCCTCCCGGTCCAAAGATATAAGAAAAAAAGTCTCAAAGTTTTTGTTCAATATATAAACAAATTTTGTTTTTCAACGACTCATGTAATAACATTATTCTCAAAATATCATTCATTTAATATAAATTTCAATAACTCATTTAATGAAGATTGAAGTTTTAAATGAAGGATAATTTAGGTAACAAACATAATTTTTTACAAAATTCAATAATTAAGATTAATTAACCAACTTAATATGTTATTTTAATGATGTTGTTAAATGACTGCATGAAAAGGTAACACCCCCTTCTAATAAAAATTCATCCGCCACTCTTAATGAAATGAGTTATGTTATTATAATAATTCAAATACGACAACTTTAGGGATAATTCCACCTTTGTTTCAGAAACTAATATGAAATGTGATCCAAAAATTACTTAAAATTTTTGAAAATACCACTCATATATACTATTGTCACCATAATTATTCATATTAGTTGTCAATATAACATTTCTGTATTGAGATATATCAACCATGTCATTAATTGACCTTTTAAGTGGAGAGTATATCGATTTTAAATACTGGTGATAAGATACTAAATTTATGAATAATGATTATGACATTATACTTGTTGATGACAAAATGATGATTAAAACTCAATAATTTGATTGAGTCCACAGATTCAATATTTGATTTATAAGACAGGTTAGCTAATGTAGAAAATATTCTATTCAATTTGATGTTAATTAGTATTATATCTAAATGATTATGATGTCTAAGTTTAATCAACCAAGGAGAAATATATTTGAATTACGAAGCAAAGATTTGTAAAGAAGAAAAGGAAGATCACTACTTGTCAATAAAATACTCATTCTTTTGGGAATGCTAGGCTTAAGCATAATTGTAAGAAAATTCTGACAAGGTGGGATTTTTCTCTCATATGTTGAGTTAATTTTTTTTTTTACTAAAAAAATATTCATTCATTCAAATTGATAAAATACAACGAAAACAACATAAATTCAACATCGCTAAAAGCATGAATTTGCGAACGAACTTACAACATCCAGTTTAATAGCATAACACAGAAAAATGCCTACAAATATACCAAAATCAAGTGACCGGAGTACCTATGCCTCCAGATCTGTAACGTTGACGTCCAAGTCTTGATTGAATCTACAATGGATCGAAGCTGATATGCCAATCTGAACCAAACGAACACCGCAACAAGATGGAAAACCAAATAACGCCGCAACAAGATGACGACCAAAACACCGCCGCACCCAGAGGACGAAAACACTGAAAAACACGAAAGAAAAACCAGATATATGTGGAAAAACCACTTATTTAGATAAAAAGAGATAAAAAACGATGTAAATGGGTGATTTCGGGTCAAAAAATGGCCCAAAACCACCCCTTTGATAGATGAGGAAGAAGGAAAAGAGAAGTAAATGAAAGGTTGAGAAAGAGACGGCTCTAGATTTTTTTTTATGTTAAGTTAATTTATCTGAAGTAAATGTATCCGTATGTAATTTTGGTATAAATGGCGTAGTTGTTATTATTTGACAATTGTCCTATTTTTATTTTTTTTGGTTAATAAACTACTTATTTAAGTTTATGCAATTAATACTATTTTTATATAAAAACATTTATACTAATAAAAAAGCTCTATTTATAAGCCGTAAGATGTATTATCCGATTAGGGCCTTAATCAAATTATTTTAACTTATCTCAAAAAGTCTGGAATATAAATATCATTTTACTCTTAATCAAATAACTTTTTCAATAATGTCATGTCTCTTTTGGAAATTTAATACATAAAAATAATTTTCCTATACCATCTTAACAAAAACAAATATATGTTAAAATTCTTTTTCATGAAAGTAATTCTATTGTAGTCAATTACAAATTATATATATAATCGATTATTAAGATAATTTATTTTGTTATAACTAATCCAAATACACTCTTAGTCTAGGGGAATAAGAGGAATCAGGTGCTTAACTGAATGAGACACTCTGATACCTAAATCGGTACAATAGATTTGGAGAATTTAAGTGGAAGAAATACATTAACATAACGGATAACATATATACCTTGTAAGTATTTATAACCAGTGAAGTGAAGGTTTGCCGAAATAAGGCCAACCAGTTGCATCAAACAGAATGCATTGTAACATAGAAACATATCAAATGTCAATCACTTTGTAGGTATTTGGAGTCATGGACTCATGGTGGATCTGCCTTAGAATTGCTTCTGCAAGATAAAAACTACTAATTGTAGGTTCAATAAAATTACATCCCATCTTGTTCCCAAACATGCTCTAATTGGGACGCAGCTCAGCTTGATTATGCTAATGATCAGTTCAGTGGACCATCTGATTAAATTCAAGACGCCGCCCAGAACAGGAATCAATAATTCACTACGGAATTTCATTATGTTATTACTTATTACATAGTCTTCCTGAAAATTCCTGAGTACTGTAGAGAAGACAAAAGTCTGATTCAAGGTCTTATGTAACTGCTAGGCTATGTAAAACTGGTTACTATTTAATATTTGCCATTATACGATGTACAATTTGAATGAAATATTTAACTACTTTACTGTACATGTCGGGTAAAGTCCATTTCTGACCACAACACGTCAAAAAGATAGCAGAGAGAAAGGAAGGATAAGGGTTGAAAGGGATTGAATGGATCCAAGTGTTTTATAAAAAATGCTAATTAAAGTTTAAATATTTAAAATGTGGTTATTCTCTTTTATTTTCTTTATCATATTTCTTCTCACGTTAAATTTTTTTTTTAATAAAAGCTTTCTATATCTCACTTCACCCCAGCTATTTTCTCTTTGAACATATATGATATCCTTTTTGTTTTTTATGGTATTCTTGAAACACGTGTATACAAAGATAATAAAAATAAGTGAGAGATCAAAACAAAATATACGGTATCATATATGATGTTTAAATTTTGTATTTAAATAAGACAGCTATTTCCTTTTCTCTCCACACCCACCCAATAATAGAGCATTTTCAATAGTGAAGTCGTTGGAAGTAGTTTAACTAAATATGAAATGATGCTAACTCTAAAAAATTCATAAAATAATTTTTATTTTATTTTTTATAATAAAAATTTCCTGTTATTTTTATCTTATATATTTTCATGTTTTTATTGTATTCTTCGGTAAGAACCATTTGTTTTACAAAGCAACTATATATTCTTAGAAGTGTACTGGTTAAGAAATCATCATTGATCGTACAGCAAGAGTTAAGAAATCAATAAAATAAAATTATTTTTGGAAAGTGGTCCGGTGAATATTTTGGAGAATATTATCTTTAATTTTTTTAACCAAAACTTATTTTTTTCGGAATCCTTAACTGCTGCCGCAAGGTAGTGATTAGCATTACTCATACTTCTGTAAAAAAAAAAAAGGCGCATTGCCCATACTTATTAATTAATATTATCTTCGATTTATCTTAACACACGTTGAACCGTGGCTCAATCATTCCGATGGAAAATGGGAAGGACAAAATTTTTAACTGTCAAAACCTGGAATTAATTATTACTAGTTTCATTTTTAAGAAGGACAACGTCACAACGGAGGAATATATTTTGAACGGGTATACACTTTATTAATAATCTAATATAACTTACGATGAACACACACAAACAAATGTAGAAGCAAACAAAAACCCCTTTGTGCGGGTCTTTCTCACTATATTGGCAAAGTCAATCGGTTGTTGCGTGTGTGTTTTGTTAGTTTAGTTTTAATACATGGAACATTATAAGAATCCAATATTCCCTGGATTACGTTTGGACGAGGGAATAAAATTCAATAGAATTTTAAATTCTATGAAATTCAATTGTTTGAATTAAATTCCTTTAATTTTAAAATTTTTTTGTTTGGATAGAATATTTAAATTCATCATTGTTAAAATTATTTGTTTGGATAGAGTATACCATAAGTCAAAGGTGTGAAAGCCGGCGTGGTGGTGCAGGGGACAATGTCGGTGGTTTGAGGGCCGCGCGGTGTTGTCCGGGGGCCAACGCGTTGTTGTTTGAGGGGCCGACGCCGTGGTTCGGGGGGCCGAGGCGGTGTTGTCCGAGGGTCGGCTCCGATGGTCGGGGGGTCGACTCGGTGGTCCGAAGGTCGGGGCCGTAGTCCGGGGACCGGCCCGATGTTGTCAGTGGGCCGACGTCGGTGGTGGGCGACACATGAGTAAGGAGAGTGAATATAAAATTACCATCTCTTTAGATAGTATTTCAAATTCCTCAAATTTATCTTAAACCAAATACCCCATAAAATCCATTGATTTCTAAAATCATTCATATTTAGTACCCAAGCAAAATATTTTAGATTGAAGTATTTTAATTACGCTCTTAATATACTTTACCCTCTGTAAATGCCCAATCCAAACACACTCTTGGAATTCGAAAATTGTAGCTTAGCATTTCCATTAAAGCAAGGAAACGAGACATCATTATTTATTTTAATTAGTCGAACTACCGCGACAAAAAAGTATGTGTTTGGATAAACGTTTAATAAAAGTGAGTTTGAATTTAAGTTATTTATATTTGGATATTTTTATTTTGAAAGCAAGTTTGCTATAAAATCTAGTGTAAATTTCTCAACCCAACGCAAAAGCTACCTTTTGTAGATTCTAGGCAAAATCGTTTTTGGAGGTAAAATCAATTTTATCTTACAATAACCAAACATTTAATTTTTACTAAAATCACATTTGATGATGGACAGAATCAATCATGAAGGCTTTCAACGTAAAACCAAACACACACGAAACATGTGAATTCTTAGAATCATGTTGGAAGTGGCAAGATTTTTTTTTTTTTTGATAAGCCAAAATTGAATTAAAAAGGGTACTAGATATACCCCAAACCATATACAAGAAAAAGAGAGATAAACTATGTAATAAAGATACTACCCCTAAAAGGGAGAGGAAGCATTAATTAAATGTACATAGCAAAACCCTCAAGGATGAAAATAAACCAATGAAATAGTAAAGCAAGAGGCAGCCACTGGCTAGCAAGATGATAATTCTTTTAGGTTAAGAAGTGAAGGCTACAATTACCAGCTTTCGCGTCAAGTTCACCTCAAATGGGTTCCAAAGAGAGGCTTGGTTTAGAGAATATATATATATATATATATATATATATATATATATATATATATATATATATATTAGATCGGGGGAAAGCACGACCTTCTTGTAAGATCAAAGAATATCATCAACCTCAACGAGGATTTATAGTGGAATTTATATATTATTTACTAACAGGAGAAATCTAGGAATCAAACCCAAATCATAACTACCGTAAACGGAAGGCTTGATCAGATGTGTCAATCCTCTTGACTGAGAATATATTTATATTAATTAAACAATAGAACATACAGTTGCCTTTTTTTTTTTTTTTAACTGTATGTCAAAACAAAGTGTAACTTAATAAAAGAAGAAAGAGATATCGTGATGGCTAAGAGAGTGGGGGGAAAGGATGAGACATGAGCACTGTGTCTTTATCTGTCTAATTTTATTTTTTATTCCGCGGAATGGAAATCCAAGGTGATTCGACCCTATTCGTGGGTTTTGACTATGAAGAGAGATAGAGAAAGACCTTGTGCCGTGTGCTCACTGTGCTGTGTATCTCTTCTTCCACTGTCATTTTCCGATGTATACTCTCGAGGAAAACAAAACCCAATTCTACCTCTTCCCATGCCTGCCTTTTTTTGTTTGGTAAAGATTGCTATTTGCAAAGACTCACTTCCTAGTAACTCCCTTTAAGCTTCCTCTCGTTAACCTCTCAATAGCTTAATAAGGTACGTTCATCTTCTCTTATAGCTTTTCCCCAGGGAGAAAAATCTAAGTATTATCTTGAAGGAGCTAAACAAAACAAAAGAATTAATTACACACTCCCCTTAGCTTGGTTGAAAATATTGCACTCTTGGCATCAAAACCTGCGGTTATAATAATAAAGGAAAAAGAAGCTGTCTAATATATACATATTTTGTAACCATCAAGCCACAGCCTCCTAAAGAAGATGCCCTTGGAGGGGATTTTCATTGAACCCACTTCAACAACAGCTCCTGATCTCTCCCTTCACATAAGCCTTCCAAGCACCTCTTCTAATTCTTTGATTTGCAATAACAGCAACACTACCACTACTCTACCAGTACCAGGTGGTGGCACCAATTATGAATCAGCCACTAATCTCCATTCCAACAGAACCGTATCTCAAACCCACACAGACCTCTCTCTTGGAAGGAATTTCACAGCTACAGAAGAAACACCACACAACCCTTATTATCAAACTCAAACTCAGTTCCCACTTCTTCACCACAACTATAACAATAGTATCAGTACTAGTAACACTGCTACTACATGTACTACTACTACTGCTACTAACAGTACTGCCTTGAATCATATAAACTATGATGTATCATCAGACGGGGTGAGACCAATCAAGGGGATTCCGGTGTATCACAACCGTTCATTCCCTTTCTTTCCCATGGACCACTCCAAAGACAAGGATCGTCCTCATCCTCATCCTCATCACAACATGTGCTTATATAATCACATGCCTTCTTATAATTCTTCTTTGTCCTCTTCCTGTTCTTCCTTGCCTTCACCCTACTTCGCGGCGGGTTTGGATCCCATGTCTCTCTTGAACACGGGGACTAATAGGGCAGCAGCTGCCACAAGGTTTAATGGGGTTTGTGGTGATGCTTTCAAATCTCTTCCATTGCACCATCACTCACAGTTTGGGGTTGGTCCTTCGGAGGCTTCTTCTGGGTTGATGAGATCAAGATCTTTGCCTAAGCTTCCCACCAAGAGGAGCACGAGAGCACCTAGAATGCGGTGGACAACCACCCTCCATGCTCGATTTGTTCATGCTGTTGAGCTTCTTGGTGGCCATGAAAGTAAACATTTTTTTTTCTTTCTTTTTCTACAACCCTTTTCTATTTATTTATTTTTTAAATTTAATTAACATGAAGTTCTTTTTTCCTTGTGTTTTTTGTCTTTTCTATTAGGCCTTTTGGCTAATATATTTAAATGGTGAATTTTAGGAGCTACTCCAAAGTCAGTTCTTGAGCTGATGGATGTGAAGGATCTCACATTAGCTCATGTCAAAAGCCATTTGCAGGTATAGTTTTGATTTCAATATCCTTTTCTCTCTCTCTCTCTCATTCATGTCATAACTCATATCGCTCTCATGTGGGGCGGTGTTGGTCTATCCTACTGGCACGGTAACCGATGAAGAAAGCAGTGAATGAATTAAAGACTGTAGTGAGTGAGTCTAAGTAGGGAAGGAGACTTTAAGGTCTGAGACGACCAGACAGAAACAAACTTGTGCTTTGAAAGAAAGAGAACCGACAAATGTGTCATCATTTTCCAATAACTCAGCTCTCATTACAACCTTATCAAACATCAACCTCGTGATTAATTAATGAGGTAACCCATAATATTGATCGAGTCTGTGTTGAAGGGAGGAGTGAAAAGGGATCTAAATGAAAATTGGTTTTATGTTGTCTTGATAAAATAAATTGGTTTTTCATATGCACACACGCTAATGGTGTTCTTCAGCTTTATAAAATGTCTTATTTTATAATTGACTTCTTTCCCAGATGTATCGAAATGTTAAGACCACTGACAAGCCTGCTGCTTCTTCAGGTAATTCGTATTGCTTAGTCTTCAAACAGTTTTCCCCTTTTTTTAGCACACTCTTATCTTTTTCTTAAGCACACAAATTTATATATATAACTTAATAAAGGAAAAATGTCACTTGCCTTGTTCTTTTCAGACTCTACATTTTTTACTAGTACTTTTAAGTTTTACCACAACTATTCGTCTATTTATATTACCTTTATATAACTGCAAACCCTTTTAACTAAAGGTTTTCCGCAGAGATATCAGATATCCAACAAGATTCCACGTTACTCCAAATCAAATTATATACACACTATGAAGATGCAAGCATGTACATATGTATACATATAATATGACACATAAAAGTGAATGCCTTATATATGAAATTATGAATTATCTTATTAATATCATGGAATTTCGTATATTTGACTCATGGCTTTGGTTTGCAGGCCACTCAGATGGATCTGGAGAGGATGACATGTCTCCAATTGGCAGCAGCAGTCTGCATCAATTTCCCGATCAGCTAGTGCAACAGGATATGGAATGCTCTTCGACCACAGCTACTTTATGGAGCAACTCTTCAAGGTTAATTATCAATTCCTCTTTCTCTTATTAGTGAATAGAGACCATAAACTAATTAATTCAAGTGTTTTATATGTGTCTGCATGATTTGTGTAATATATATATATATATATATATATATATATATATATATATATATATATATTAGTGCTTCATTTGTTTTTTCTTTTGCATGGTATCTCTTTCAAATCAAACTCACGTCCACCACAATCTTTTTTATGAAGAATCAAAAGGGTTCTTGTGTCAGCTTTTGCTTTATTTGTGGTTTTGTTGTTTTCTTTCTTTTATATATCTTCTGTACCTCAGCGAATTTTTCACCTGAGATATGCAATATATATAATAAAGGAAAGCCACGGGACATATATAATCAAACGTTAATTAGGATAAAAGCAAAGCACCCGTAGCTGCATCCACTTTTTCTTTTGCCCCTAAGAATTATATGTATATATGGATTAATACATATGCTTAATATGTCCTGTTAGCTACTTTTTATGCTTATATTATATAATCATACCTTATTATGGAATTTATAAATAAAAAAAAATTAATATGGTTCTTATTCTCTCCACCAGTAGATTTGACAAAACCCAAATTAAAAACTCTCCTTCAAATATTCTTATCAATTAACAATGTATATTGAAAACATATCATACAGTATTGGGGGAGGGGAAATGGACATATTCTACTTCTGATGTTTTTAGCTTAATTAAATTACGTTTATTTGTCTTTTATTCTTGAAGATATGTTATGTTATAAATGGAAAAGCTCCATAGATTCTCGGGGACACCTTGCACGAATTATAATATTAGATTAATTAGGTTAAATTCTGCAGTCTTTTCTGTTTTGAGATTAAAACTTGAGTAGTCGGTTCATAACAACGGAGTAAATAAAAAAGGCTACTACAGGTAGCTAGATGTATATAAAATATATTTACATAAATAAAAAAATTTATAGAAGCTAATGCTCAAGGTAGTTTTTTTTTTTTTAAAAGATGCTCAAGATAGATTTAATTTAAACCTTGAAGTTGATAAATTGACTGTTGCAGGTTTGAAGCTTTGAAGGAAACATATAGGCGGTCTGAAATTTGTTTTACACAAAGATTATGTAGTTAAAATATAAATTCCAGTTCGTAGTATAACTTTCTTCAATATTTAGGTTTTATGAATAATAAAGTGCACCATATGACACGTGTCTTTAAGTTGTGCCTGTGATCACATAACTGATCAAAATATATAACAAAAAAGCCATCTACTCAATTTCATAGCTGTAGCTTATAAGTTACTGTATTTTGTCCGAACTTTAACCTACCAGTGCCTTTTTTACATACATTTTTTTTTCCATAGAGTCAACATAAAAGCTAGAAGTTCCTTCTAAAGTAAATAAATTAGTACTCAAGCTAGGTCGTGCATGGTGCCACCCAAATCATGATCTCAATAGTTTGCCTAATCCTAGTAAAACTTGAATAAATTGTTTGCACTCTGAAAAACTAAAAAGCATAGTCAGTTGCTTTTTCACAAACAGAAATATTTTTTTGCACACCCGTTTGGAATACCCAGGAGTGACACCTGGTACTGTAGTACTATTTTTTTGGACAAATTTTGACTCTTTTTTTAAAAAAAATAAAAAATTAGGTTTTTTTTTAATACTAACATTTTTTGTTAATTACGTGCAAATATTTGGTTAATCCAGTGTAAATATCTGATTAATTCAGTTCATTATATGGTTAATGGGTCATCTTGAAGCATACAATCATTTTCCACAATCATGTAAATATTTGGTTAATCACGTACAAATATCTGGTTAATTCAATTCATTATATGGTTAATGAGTTATCCTGAAGCTTGCAATCATTTTTCACAACCATGTAAATATTTGGTTAATCACGTGCAAATATCTGGTTAATTCAGTTTATTATATGGTTAATTTGTGTGGAAAATTATTATAAGCTTCAGGATGACCCATTAATCATATAATAAACAGGATTAATCAGATATTTGTACGTGATTAATCGAATATTTGTACGTAATTAAAAAAATATTAGTACTTAAAAAAAGCTAAATATTAAAAAAAAAAAAAAAAAAAAACAGTCTACAATGCATCTTACAGTATGCTAATATGCTGTTATAGTGCACTACACAGTAAAGACGTCGCACCCGGGTGTCCCAACGGGACCGTTTTCCCAATGTGGTAGCTAGCTAGTCGGAGTTAGTAATGTCGCGCCATCAATCAATTTTTTTTATAAAATTGGCTATACTCAATGGACAAATAATCAAAATAAGGAAATTTATACACAATCCCTTTTTCAAAGTTAAATATAATAATATATTAAAACTAGCTTAGACTAGAACATATAAAAAACTTGATAGTATACAAAATCAATAGCTTATAGCAGCTGCTAAACTAGGCAGCACCTCCCAGGCTTATTCTCCATATATTCTATCTGAAAGATATCGAAGATAGAACATCTTTTCCATCTCAACATTGAATAGGAGTAAGATGTCTATTATATATAGTTGACTGTTATCCTAGTTAGCTGGGAACATTTAATAAGTTAAATTGCTATATAAGGAATGAGAATTAATATACAATCTTTACTAAAACATATTCTCCTCCACTTGAATTAATATCGCTTTAATTAAGACTGCTCAACCGCTCAAGTGTACCGGTACTGCCCTCTAACTCAGATATGAAGGATGTGCTTGCTAAAAGTGGAAATACAAAGGCAGAAAAGGCCTTCGCTATTTCACTCAACACATTGGAGTGTGGACAGAACCGAAAGACAGTTCCTTTTGTTAAGATAGTTAGAATTTGTTAGGGTTAGTTAGAATTTGTTGTAAGTTGTTAGTTGATTTACTTGGCTGTATAAGCCTAGTTTACATCGTAATTCTCACTTTTACCATTCTAATCAATACACACTTTTTCAATTTCTCTCAATTTTGTCTCCTTCTTCTCTGAACCATGAAATTCAACATGGTATCAAAGCCATTCCATCCACCTTGAATCTTTCGCATGCATTTTTTTTCTTTCTTACTTTATTTTCTTTTCCTTTTCAGTTTTTCCCGAGAAAACCCAAAATCTCCATTTAGATATAGTTCTTGTATCTTCTAGCTTTTTTTTTCCCTTCAGTTCTCTGCGTTTTCTTTTTCGTTTTCTTGCTCCTCTTTCTTTTACAGATTTGGTTCTTTGATGATGCATTTCTTGTGCTACTATTCTGGTTGGCATGTGTGTGGGCGTTTTTTTGTTTTAGCGTCGTCTTCTCCGCCGCTTCGCCCGCCGGTTCTGATGGTTTTGTTGCCGTTGCCTTTGAGCTTCGGATCTATTTTCCGATCATGTTTCTTCGGTTGAGCCACTATGTTGCCACGATCTGATCGGTTCTTGGCATCTGATTGTTACGAATGTGTTTGGTCCATTTTTCTCAGACATGGTTCTTCACCATCTGGTGCTCGATTCTTGCCCCTTCCTTTATCTTTCATATATTTGGTTTACTTGCTTCCCTGTTCTTAGCCATCCTGTCAGTGATGGTTCTTTTGGTCTATGGCAAGGTTGTGTATATTACATAGTTGTTGGTTATGAATATTTGGTTGCGCACTGGTGTTTGTGTAAAATCCTTTTTGAAGACAGATTTCTTCTCTCATGGTTTAGTGGAGTATTGAAGACGGGTCCACTCTCTATGGAAATCGTTTGGGATTTGGTTGGAGAAGGTTATGCTATTATTTTCTTGGATCTGCGATTGCAGATGGACCCTATGCTTCACAACGGCTGCTGTTGGCAAAGATGTTGTTGTGGCTATCAATTTTTTTTTCCCCAAAGATTAATTTGGTTTCTTTTTAGCCTATTGGCTTTGTTGTGAGCTTCCGTCCATGGTGGTTAAGCATTGATATGAGCTTCTGTCATGGATGGTTAAGCATTGACAATTTGTTGTTAGCTTCTGCCCTTATCTAGGTGGTTAAGCATATATGCTTGTTAAGTGGTTAAGCCTTGAGTTATGGCTTCGCTAATGGTTAAGCTTTTGCCTTTATTGGCTTTGATGTTTTAAAGCTTCTGCCTTGTATGGTGGTTAAGCGCTTGGAGCTTCTGCCTTTTATGGTGGTTAAGCATTTATTGGCCTACATGCCTTGCCAATGTGTTCTTGGCATTATCATTGAATTTTTTTGGATATGCATTTGTATTGATCATTCTAAGCTGGAAGTGTTATGTACACATTCCAGCTTGTAGGGACTGTTAAGATAGTTAGAATTTGTTAGGGTTAGTTAGAATTTGTTGTAAGTTGTTAGTTGATTTACTTGATTATATAAGCCTAGTTTACATTGTAATTCTCACTTTTACCATTCTAATCAATATACACTTTTACCATTGGAGTGTGGACAGAACCGAAAAACAGTGAGCCATTTAAATCCAAGTGTGGCAGTTTAAATTACTGCTCCACCAAGATTTAAATGGTGTACATAGTTTCAAGTATGAATCATGCATGAAATTCTAGGTAAACAAAAAATGGAGAAGAGGAAATTGGTAAAGTATTTTTACTTGGATGTTATTAATAAGGTCTCACACGTTAGTTGGATATGTACATGCAAATATCTCATAGAATGATTTAGATAATATTTTTCTCTTAAGCTAATTTTTGAAGTTAGCTTACCTTAAGTTTGTTCTATATTAATTCAAATATGATATTAAAGTCTAATTCTACAAATCACGCTTCAATATCTGTTTCCAATTCCAATAGACACTTATATATACCAATCCAGTCCTGCAGATATTTCCTATGTGCAACAGTACTATATATACAACAAATAGCTGATGATTTTCCAAGTATAGAAAATGATGGAAAACTAATGCAATTTTTTTCTGGCCTTTTGAATTTCATGGAATTGATCAGTTGTAAAGAGCCATGGCTACAGACTACTTGTAACGACATAGATTGTATCAGACCACCTATCCCCCAGTCACCAACAACATCAGGAGGGCTCCTAATTCAGGTACTCATCGATATATAATATTTGTTTTTCATGTCATTATTTTATTTCCCATTCACAATTGATTTTTTCCTTATATATATGATAGCACAATAATATCAAATAACCCAACAGGAGTGTGATTCAACCCAACTCAAGAACAATTTGCCAGGTTCTAATTTGGACTGCAACAACAACCCAAGCTTGGAGTTCACATTAGGAAGACCAGATTGGAATGGCAAAGAACAAGTCTAATTTTGATATTTTATTTTAATTTTGTTGATTTATTGGTGAGGAGAAGGCGAACAAACTGAAGTTGGACGTCGCTGCTAGGCTTTATTAGGAAAAAGCTGAAGCAGATGCGAAAAAAAATGTAGAAAAACACGGAAGAGGAAAGAGGTAGAAACGGGGAAGAAATTGAAAATTTTGGCTTTATTTCAATTTGTTTCCCTAATTTCCCTCTCTTTTATATTGCTTATATGTTAAAATAATAAAGAGCATGTCTGCTACAAGTTGTACAAATGCAGCAATTACAACTCAACTCATTCCCAAATTACATCATTTACCAGAATCCTTGGAAGTATTTGTCTGCTAAAGTTGTACAATACCAGACAACAACGTAGGTAACAAAGAAAAACCAGCTTTTTCCGACTTAAAATTTGCAACACAATACATACAACCGGGATTATTTATCAACACTACTGTCAGCTTATTAGTACAAAACATAATGATATGCATCAAAACCAAACCGTGAGTAAGATCTAGGAATAAGACAACAGAACAAGCTTGAGCCATTCCAAAACTCGCACTGGTAATGTAACATAGGAATTGCGTTTAAGCTTCTATATATGATCAGCACCTATTATGAATCCTTGTATGGAATGTTGCGGGTACCCCAAGCAGCAGAGTAAGTTGAAATTGCAGAGCCAGTCACGCTCATCGAGTGCTTTGCAAATCCAAGGCTCTTTCTAGTTACCAACCACACGGTGTAAAAGAATCCAATCCACCCTGGTGTCAATTCCATGTCCAGGTAATATTATAGTATTAGCCAACAGAAAAAGAGAAAATAAAAAATCAACATTATTAAAAAAAAAAAAAAACATCCTGGAAACGTAAAACAGACTTAGATGTTAGTGCGGAAGGGACAAAATCTGATGCCATTTTATAGTTAGATGCCACAGAACCTCTGCAGTTCTGCACGTAACTAGTATAATTTTGTTGAGTTGAGATCCAAAGGGATGTATCCATTAGGATTCAAGTAGAAGTTCTTTATCGACAATTACATGCAAAAATGCATACATACAATTTATCATGGATATGCAAGCAGTAACCACCACCACCACCACCACCACCACCACCACCACCCCCCAAAAAAAAAAAAGAAAAAAAAAAAAGGAAAGCTTACTGACAGTAGACACAAGTATCGGTCTGCATCGGGTAGGAAAACAAACTAGCAATCCTTCATCTGAAATAATGTCAGTCTTTCTATTTCAACAAAAGGATGCAATGCAACTGAAACTCATGGTCTTAGCTTATGTTAAAATCCTAATTAGAGGAACATCTAGTTAAAAACATATATGCCTACAGCTCTAATCAAATTATTGGGTTTCACAATTCACACAACCGATCAAAATTTTATAACAATTTCATATTGTAGCATAGGTGGCTTGACTTTTGATAGCATTTCACGTGCAATGGAACAAGAAGGGGTTTATTAATATTTCATGACAAAAGTCCATTGTGTTGCACGTGCCTAAATTTTGCTAGTTAAAGATGTCAATGCAGTGCACATGCTCAAACAATTTGTTGAATTTTGCAGCACCTGCTGCATTAATGCAAATTAATGGGAGTCCATTGGCATTACAGATAGCAGCATCCCTATAAAATGAGGCTCGTTGCATGGTTTCAAGCACCCCACATCCAAAGCTCTTCCAAATCATTGTTTAGCCTCCCTAGAAGAGACTGCAAATTCCTGTGTAATATCTTTTTGTATATTGTGAGTGCAGAGAGTATGCACAGGTGAGAAAATACTGAGGTATTTTGGATGTATTTGGGTTTTGAGTGGAGTGCAATCACTTTTGAATTCTCCATTGTATTTTCTTAATGAAATATTTGGTTGTTGGCTTGTTGCCTTTGCCCGTGGACATATAGGCTATAAGCTGAACCTACGCTTCCGCATTATTTTTGTGCTACATCTTTTTTTGCCTTTGGACCCACCATATTACAACAAATAGCGCAAGATTAACCTGAAATGCAATATCTGGCAAATAAAGAAAAGACAGTGAGGTGGCCAGACAGTTTGTTACCTGTAGTTATCATAATAGCCACAATTGCCCAAAATGTAGCTGTGGAAATAGCAAATATGGCTACTGATAATGCTCCAATATATGTAGCTGTCACTAAAGCAAAGAAGAGAGCCAAGAATCCTCCAACTGCTGCCAAAGAAATGAGAAACGAGACGACAATGGCATTTATAGTTGCAGCCAGTAAGAAAAGCATAAAGACAAGAAGTCCTGTCACCGCCACAAGAGTAATTGTTCCAACCTGTATCAATTTGGAAGACAAATCATAAACATCCAAGTTAAAAGATAAAATACAATGCTCCATTTTCTTGACACCGATGAATATTTATATAAAAGATGGAAAACTGTTCTGCCAAGCAATCTCCTTTTGGAGGTCGCAGAGATGAGAAGAGGCATGAAAAGGAAATGATCTTCCATTTAAGAAATGAACAAAGAGATACTTCATCTTAGTATCTATAAGCATTCCTCTGCCTAGCTTACTGGCATCTACATGTTATAAACTTTTGAAGCTATTTCTAATGTCAACATTATTGACCACAAATTTCCAATTTTCACGAGTATCAGACAACAACTAACAACAGAAATGAACCCTGAATTTATTAGCAAAGAAGACAAACAAATCCATGACACTGACGTTTTACTTGATTCATAAAATGCCAATCTCCTATAATATGATTTCTGCAATATGCTACAACCTTCGTAGTACCTAAGTTACTGTTAGTTTCCATTAGTACATCAAAAGCATCGATATCAATATAATCATCAGTGCTCCTAAAATTGGACGCATTTGTGATGCAGATGGCAATAATAAAAGAACAAAACTTAGGTACAATTCCATAGGTACATTAGGTGTTATTTTCCAATGACAATACACATGTTATGTTTTCATTGATGAGATGTTACACATGTCCTGTTGCCATTGGAAACAGTATCTAATATACCTATGGAACTGTACCCAAGTCTTGTCCATAATAAAATTCTGTGTAGCTCTTGGAATTTTACATTTACATCTACATTCTACACTTACTTCCATTATGGAGAGAAACAAAAAAAAAAAAAAGACAGATTAATGGTGTGATTATCACAGATCAGGTGATGGTTTTCAAGGTTAACTTGAGAATGAGGGTTTGAGATGACAGTGGGAGGGTTATAAAGATTGTAGGATTTGAAGTGAAAGCCTTGAAGTGAAGTAAATAACTGAACTTAGAAACAATAGATAATCTAATCATGCTGTGAGAGACTCACAAAATCGTTTCTTGGCTTCATGATTAATACAAAGTATATGTAGGGTAAGACCAGGGTTTTAAATTGAGGTCCGTGACCACGGTTGAGGCAGCATAGTGGTGGTCTTTGTAGTTTCTAAAACCGCATCGCAACCACAATTGTGGCCGTATTTACTACATTTTACTGCAATGACGAAAAACATAATACAACTGCGACCACAAATTAAAATGCAGGGTAAGACAAATGATTATTTAGGTTGCAGAAAGTGAAGAATGGAGATGTAAATTACAAAGGCTATATTTCCATTGAAGAACAAAGAACATAACAGAGGGGGAAAAAATGCAGAAAAAAATAAAAATAAAAAAGATGTTGATGTTGAAATTGAAATGTAGAGAGGGGATATAGTAAATAAAATACTAACGGAGATGAGAAGGAGAGGGCGGAGGGGAGAGCCAGCACGACACCAGAGAAGAATGTGGCGAGCGGTGTTTCTAGAAGCTTCGGGGATGAGAGGAACATTGCGGGCGAGGGAGGTTTTGATCCGGTGTAGCAGGGGTACAGTGTTACCCGGTTCCGGGAATAGAATCGGGGAAATGAGATGGCGAAGGAGTTCCAACAAGTTGTTCTCCTTTCTCGTTCCTTCTTTCCTTTGTTGTTCTTCTTCTCCGGTGACCTCCACGTACACTCCGTTTGGCTTCTTCTCTGCCATTTCCAGTTTCAGCGAGTGAGTACAGAGTGATGGTTGAAGATGGAATCGGAATCCGAGTCAACAGAGAGAAATAAACACAGTGAGACGTGTAGATTTAGCAACAACGTTGTTTTTCCATGTATTCCTCAATACTCTCATCCGAGAATAAATTATTTGGACGACTTCCGGATGTTGATTGTTGAGTGTAACTAGTATTTTTTTCAACCGTTCATTATTTATTAGTATTGTTGATAACATTATCATCCTTAATAATATGAACTGTGTCTTTATATATATATATATATGGATTTTTATTTATTTTTTTAAATTAAGTTTATTGTGTCAAATGTTTTTCTTGATTTATTTCATACATTGTTTTCAATATTTCCTTCTCATCCATAATGGTGGTACTCATTCATCTTCAAAGCTTTTTATTTATAAACATAAGTGATCAGCAAAAACCTTGAAACAATTTTATCAATAATTTGAGTGCAAAGAATTGAATCTTATTTTTATTTTAAAATGATTTTACAATACGTAATATAATATTATGTGTTAAGTGTTCATCTTCGATTATTACTAAGGATCAACTAATACTCTTAAATCATGTAGTGCTGACACGTGGCACTTTATTAGAAAATCATCAATTCCCCTTATTAATTAGTATACATGTAGATTTATTATTTAAAATACAAAAAAAGGTAAGGGTGTATAAAAAAATAGATTAGAAAATATGAATAGCTCTACCTCTATTTATGTCAATTCAGAGATTGTCGTGTTTGACTCCCAAAACATTGTACCTTTACCGGTTTGTAAATATTTTAAAACAAAAAATATATAAATTTTAGAAAATAAAAAATAATAATAAATTTGTTTCATCACTTGACATGTGGATTGCACCATTGTGCTACACTAAAATCATCATTTCCTCTTATTAATTAGTATAGATATAGATTTATTATTTAAAATAGAAAAAACAAAGGCAATGATATAAAAAGAAAATTTTAAAATATGAATAGTCCTGCCTCTATTTATGTCAATACAAATATTAGAAAAATAAAAAATAAAATAGAAAAAAACATAATTCGAAAAAAAATTTAAAAAATTATAAAAGTATATAAAAATTATTTTAAAAAATAGGAAAATAATAATTAGAAAACAATATTTAAAAAATTAGAAAAATAAAATGAATTAGAAAACAAAAATATTTTTAAAAAATCAATTATAAAAATAAACATTTAAAAAAAAGTAAACTAGAAAAAAACAAATTCGGGAAAAAAAGATTAAAAAATATTATAAATAATATATGTTTAAAAAATAAATAAATAAGTAAATTTAAATAATCCAAAATAATCCACCAGTTGACGACTCCTACTATTATAGGAACGGTAGAAGAAAAATTGTTAGTTAATAAAGAATTATACATAATGAATACTAAAATATATATAAATATTAAAATCTAGTAATTAGTTCGGTTCAAAATTAACCGAATTAATGACTATTGAGTTTGGTTCAATTATGAGTCGAAAAAAGATAAAAAAAATTTTAAAAATATTATAAAGAATATATGTTTTAAAAAAATTTTAAATAATCCAAAATAATCCACCAGTTGACAACTCATTCTACTATTATAGGAACAGTAGAAGAAAATTTGCTAATTGATAAAGTGATATACATATTGAATATTAAAATATATATAAGTATTAAAATATAGTAATTGGTTTAGTTCCAAAATAACCGAATTAATGACCATTGGATTTGGTTCAATTCGGAGCCGTGAACAAAAAAGAAAAAGAAAGAACCAATTTAATTGGTTGTTTCATATTTTCAAATTAATCGAATTATTGGTTCGAGTCTTACGATCCTAAACTTTGTCGAAGAATACGGTAGCTTTGCTACCTTTTCCTGGCTAAAAATATTTAAAAACAAAAAAAAATTATAAACTTTAAAAAGTCAATAACACTATCCGAACCAATTAAAATTGGTTTGGTTTGATTCGATTCGAACCGAAAAATTATTTTTAAAAAAACAATTATAAAAATAAATATTTTAAAAAAAAGTTAATTAGAAAAAAACTAATTCGGGAAAAAAAGTTAAAAAATATTATAAAGAATATATGTTTAAAAAATAAATAAATAAATTTAAATAATTAACTAGTTGACAACTCCTACTGTTATAGGAACGGTAGAAGAAAAGTTGTTAATTGATAAAGTATTATACATATTGAATACTATAACATATATATATAAATATTAAAATCTATTAATTGTTTGGATTCAAAATTAACCGAATTAATGACCATTGAGTTGGGTTCAATTCGGAGCTGTAAAAAAATAAATTTTTTTTTAAATATTATAAAGAAAATATGTTTAAAAAATAAATAAATAAACTTAAATAATCCAAAATAATCCACCAGTTGACAATTCCTTCTACTGTTACAGGAACAGTACAAAAAAATTGTTAATTGATAAAGTGATGTACATATTGAATATTAAAATATGTATAAATATTAAAATATAGTAATTGGTTCAGTTCCAAAATAACCGAATTAATGACAATTTGATTTGGTTAAATTCGGAGCCGTGAACAAAAAAGAAAAAGAAAGAACCGATTTAATTGGTTGTTTCATATTTTCAAATTAATCGAATTATTGGTTCGAGTCTTACGATCCTAAACTTTGTCGAAGAATACGGTAGCTTTGCTACCTTTTCCTGGCTAAAAATATTTAAAAACAAAAAAAAATATAAACTTTAAAAAGTCAATAACACTATTCGAACCAATTAAAATTGGCTTTGTTTGATTCGATTCGAACCGAAAAAGTATTTTTAAAAAAACAATTATAAAAATAAACATTTTAAAAAAAGTTAATTAGGAAAAAACTAATTCGGGAAAAAAAATAAAAATATTATAAATAATATATGTTTAAAAAATAAATAAATAAATTTAAATAATCCACTAGTTGACAACTCCTACTGTTATAGGAACGGTAGAAGAAAAGTTGTTAATTGATAAAGTAACATACATATTGAATACTAATATATATATATATATATATATATATATATATATATATATATATATATATATATATTAAAATCTAGTAATTGTTTCGATTCAAAATTAACCGAATTAATGACCATTGAGTTCGGTTCAATTCGGAGCCGTAAAAAAATATATTTTTTTAAAAATATTATAAAGAATATACGTTTAAAAAATAAATAAATAAACTTAAATAATCCAAAATAATCCACCAGTTGACAATTCCTTCTACTGTTACGGGAACAGTACAAAAAAAATTGTTAATTGATAAAGTGATGTACATATTGAATATTAAAATATGTATAAATATTAAAATATAGTAATTGGTTCAGTTCCAAAATAACCGAATTAATGACAATTTGATTTGGTTCAATTCGGAGTCATGAACAAAAAACAAAAAAGAAAGAACCAATTTAATTGGTTGTTTCATATTTTCAAATTAATCGAATTATTGGTTCGAGTCTTACGATCCTAAACTTTGTCGAAGAATAAGGTAGCTTTGTTACCTTTTCCTGGCTAAAAATATTTAAAAACAAAAAAAAAATTTTATAAACTTTAAAAAGTCAATAACACTATCCAAACTAATTAAAATTGGTTTTGTTTGATTCGATTCGAACCGAAAAAGTATTTTTAAAAAAACAATTATAAAAATAAACATTTTAAAAAAAGTTAATTAGAAAAAAACTAATTCGGGAAAAAAATTTAAAAAATATTATAAAGAATATATGTTTAAAAAATAAATAAATAAATTTAAATAATCCACTAGTTGATAACTCCTACTGTTATAAGAACGGTAGAAGAAAAGTTGTTAATTGATAAAGTATTATACATATTGAATACTATAATATATATATATAAATATTAAAATATAGTAAATGTTTTGATTCAAAATTAACCGAATTAATGGCCATTGAGTTCAGTTCAATTCGGAGCCGTAAAAAAATATTTTTTTTAAAAAAATATTATAAAGAATATATGTTTAAAAAATAAATAAATAAACTTAAATAATCAAAAATAATCCACCAGTTGACAATTCCTTATACTGTTACAGGAACAGTACAAAAAAAATTGTTACTTGATAAAGTGATGTACATATTGAATATTAAAATATGTATAAATATTAAAATATAGTAATTGGTTCAGTTCCAAAATAATCGAATTAATGACAATTTGATTTGGTTCAATTCGGATCCGTGAACTAAAAAGAAAAAGAAAGAACCAATTTAATTGGTTATTTCATATTTTCAAATTAATCGAATTATTGGTTCGAGTCTTACGATCATAAACTTTGTCGAAGAAAACGGTAGCTTTGCTACCTTTTCCGGCTAAAAATATTTAAAAACAAAAAAGATTATAAACTTTAAAAAGTCAATAATACTATCCGAACCAATTAAAATGGGTTTGGTTTGATTCGATTCGAACCGAAAAATATTAAAATATATATATATATATATAAATCAAAAATACTAAATTTTAAATTATTAGATTATATATAAATTAAAATATAAGTATATAAAAATTAAAACATCAAGAACACGACAACTCTATTTTTACTGTTTCCCAATTTATTATTGGTCGACAGTGTAAAAAAACTTTGCACTGTTAGTTTATACAAATAAATTTTTAAAAAAAGTATCGGCAAAAAAAATTATTAGGAAAAAAATTTAAAAAATTAAGGAAAATGTAAAAAAAATTAAAAATTAATAATAAAAAAATAATTATAAAAAAGTATTTTAAAAGGAAAAAGAAAAAAGTAAATTAAAAAAAATTAAACGAAAAAGAATTAGAAAAAAAAAATTATGGAAAAAAATATTTTAAAAAAATTAGGAAAAAAAATAGGAAAAAATAGATTTACTAAAATAAAAGTAATTATAAAAAAATATAAATTAAATAGAAAAAAAATATTTTAAAACAAATTAGGAAAATAAAAAAAAATATTCAAAAAAGTTAGTAAAATAAAATTAATTAGAAAAAAAAATATTTTAAAAAAATCAATTATAAAATAAACATTTTAAAAAAATTAAATTAGAAAAAAATAATTCGGGGGAAAAAAAATTAAAAAAAATTTTATTATAAAGAATATATGTTTAAAAAATAAATAAATTTAAATAATCCAAAATAATCAATCGGTTGACAACTCCTTCTACTGTTACAGGAACAGTAGAAAAAAAATTGTTTTTTGATAAAGTGATATACATATTGAATATTAAAATATAGTAATTGGTTCGATTCCAAAATAACCGAATTAATGATCGTTGGGTTTGATTCAATTTGGAGCCGTGCATAAAAAAGAAAAAAAACGAACCAATTTAATTGGTTGGTTCAGATTTTCAAATTTATCGAATTATTGGTTCGAGTCATACGACCCTAAACTTTTTCGAAAAACAAGGTAGCTTTGCTACCTTTCCTGGTTAAAAATATTTAAAAACAAAAAATAAATTATAAACTTTAAAGTTAATAATAATATCCAAACCAATTAAAATTGGTTTGGTTTGATTCATTTTGAACCGGAAAATATTAAATATATATATATATATACATTAAAATATAAGTATGTAAAAATTAAAACATCAAGAACATGATAACTCTACTTTTACTGTTTACCAATTTATGATTGGTTGACAGTGTAAAAAAACTTTACACTGTCAATGTATACAAATAAATTTTTTTAAAAAAGTTCAAGCAAAAAAAAAAATTTATTAGGAAAAATATATAAAAAATTAAGGAAAACATTAAAAAAAAAAATTTTTTTAACAATAAGCCTAAAAAAAGTTAAAGTTTTTTTAAAAAAATTGTAAAAGAAAATTATTTTTTTAAAAAAAATAGTTATTTTTTTAAAAAAAACAAAAATTCCTAGTGTTGACATGTATATATACAGTAAAATTGTCTATCCAACTTTTATATTATTATAGATTTGGTTTTTGCAATATTTTTGTTTTTATTTTGTTATCCAATATTATATAGGTTAATGGGAGGTAACTAAAGATTAATCTATATTATGGGATCTGAACAACATTTAATATATAAGAGTCATGAATTGAATCCCTAACCATTTATTTATAAGTCTATTTGCGATATAGATTTTTGAAATTAAGGAAAGGAAATGTTTATTCTTTCTAATATATTTGCATATTTATATTTGAGATTTATGGGCCTATAATCTTTGAGAGGACTTCAAATTTTATATCATCTTTTACTATCTCAAATTCGGTCTTCTAATATAGGGGAAAATATATTCGGTCTTCTCGATAAAAAGAAATTGACAAATGACATGTTAACAACTAAAGCAAAAAGTAATTTGGTTTTTCTATCTTTCTGAGTGACCATTTTATATAATCGAAAACAGAAGAAATTTGGTTCTATTGGGCTGAGCAAGATAAATCCATCTCCGATTTGGGTCAAAGCCCATGGACTTGTCTATACAACCCAAACCAAAAAGGTCGGCAACCTCTCTATTTGGTTTTCTTCATCCCCTTACTTCCGTTTCTTCAGCTACGCGGCGCCGACCTTCAGCTTCCACCTTCTCTTTCTTATCCGTACGGTAACTTGTTCTCTATTAATTTCCTCTTCCAATTTATGGTTTCTTCTGATCAGAATCCTCACAAAGTTTTTTTTTTAAAATCATTGTAGTTTGATGTTTATGTGAGTGAAGGTGTCGACTATTTTTAATCATTCTCTGCTGTTATTGGTAATTGAATTCAGTGCATATCACAAAAAAATTATCTATTTTTTTAGGTTTTCACAATTTTACATTTTTTTTTTGATTGTTGTATTTTCGGTGTTTATTACAAAAATTAACACTTGTAACCCTTCTGTAACCTGGAATATCCCAAAAAGACACATTTGATGGCTCGTGCAGCAAGCTTATCAAGACCTGGAGACAAGTCATGAATAAAACAAGTGCATCCAAATATCCGTGGAGCGACGTGAAATAGTGGCTTTTTAGGGAATAGAACGGAATGTGGTATTTTATGATCAAGAGAGGATGAAGGCATCCGATTAATTAAATAACATGCTGTCAAAACTGCATCACCCCAATGTCGGACAGGTACATTCGCATGGAGTAACAAGGTCCGAGCAGTTTCAACAAGATGTCTATTCTTCCTTTCAGCTATGCCATTCTGTTGAGGGGTATGAGGACAACTGGATTGATGGAGAATGCCCTGTGATGACAAAAAGGAAGAAAAAGCAGAAGAAAAGTATTCCTTTGCATTATCACTTCTAAGGATTTTGATTGTTTTACCAAATTGGGTTTTGACCTCATTAACGAAAGAGGTGAGAATAGACGAAAGTTCAGATCGTTCTTTCATTAAGAAAACCCAAGTGCACCGAGAGAACTCATCAATAAAGGTAACAAAATATCGGAAACCATTAGAAGACACACGACTCGGTCCCCATATATCTGAATGGATAACTGAAAAGGGAGAATCAACTCGGCTTTCAACTTTGCTGGGAAAGGAAGAGCGAACATGCTTGCCTAGTTGACACGACTCACAGTTCAATGATGACATTTTTGAAAGATTCGGAACCATTTGCTTCAATTTTGACAAACTTGGATGGCCCAAATGTTCATTAAGAAGATTTGGAGACTCGACTGCAGTACAACTTACAGAAGGAGCTGATTGGAGGTAATAAAGACCATGTCCGTACCATGTTCCTGTATAGTAAAAGAACCAACATCAAAAGTTACTGAGCGGTTTAGAGAGCGAGTAAGTTGACTAAGGGAGATCAAATTAAAAGGGCAATCAGGTATAAACAAAACAGATTTTAAAGTTATAGAAGGAGTGACTGAAACATGACCGATTCCTTTGGCGCTGACCTTAGAACCATCCGCAAGAGTAATGAAGTGAGGAAATTTAGGAGAAGATATGGAGGAGAATAAAGAACGATTACCAGCAATATGATCAGAGGCACCTGAATCAATTATCCAAAGATTTTGATTGTTACCGGATTGAGATGTGAAGGCTGTGGAGTCATGAACACCAGTGGCAGTAGATCCATGAGATTGATGGGCAGCTTTCAATTGAAGATACTATCGGTACTCGGCTTCGGAAAATTTTTTCTTGAACATTTCAGCATTGACTGATTTTTTAGGAAACCCATGAAGAGAGTAACAAGTATTATGAGTGTGACTCATTCGCTTGCAATATGTGCATTGAGGACGACCCATTCGAGCCAAAAGCAGACGAGAGGGCTGCCTTAACACCCGAGATTGTAAAGAGACCAGCGGCGGCAAGCAACAACTAAAGCAGAACCAAAAAATCAGAGGAGACTAAAGGCAAGAGACCCACTTTCCAAACAACCCAAAAAGTGGATTTTGACCGGCTAGACAGACAGAGGAGGTCGCGGCGCACGGTGGAGGCACGTGAAGCGGCACGTGACGGCGCGTCGAGAAGATTCCGGTGACAAAACTTTTGGATCTAGACGGTCGGCGATTTCTGAAGTGTTTTCCGACGACGGTGGACAGTGGGTGACCGGCGACAATGAGTTTTGAACTTGGATAGTGGCTGTTTGGGTCAAAAACAGAGGACAAAAGTTGGGATTTTGAGGGTTTTACTGGACCAGAAGCAAACACCTTCAAATGACAAATGAACCTGCTCTTGATACCATGTTGAAAGACTTGAAAGTAATTTTAGACTAAGGGATTTGTGAAATGCTTGAGTGATTAGCACTCAGCAGATTTGATATTTATATACACTTAGGAGTAATTACAATTCATGTTTACAAGATAATTAATGAATGATAAGCTAAATCCTAGAAACACCGTCCGCACCGTCCGTACTGTCCACACCGTCCAACTAATTCTAACAATTATTTTACTTGCTTCTATACATTAACCAATTCTTAGACTGTATTTCTCATCTCTTGTATCGTTTCATGTATGTATGACCTTTGGAATCTAATTTAGCTTTTCGAATTGCATCTGAATTTTGCATCCTTCTGGTAAACTTGGTTATGATTGGTATTTTCAATTATTATATCTTTTTTCTCCTTTTCTTTTTGGTACATGTAGGATTATTTGACATGCATATCATAGGTTGAGAATTTTTTTGGGATTATTTATGTTGGGATATGTAACAGCAGCCTCGCAATGATAAAATGTAACAGTAAATGAATTTTTGTATTTTTTTTTATTGGAGCTGGTGATCTGGTGGATTTATGTTACAGGTTTGGTACCCTCTTAATAAATAACTTTTTTGCCTTTAAAAAAATGACTTTTTGATTAATCAGTGTAACCTCCCTTTTTTGCTTATATATATTTAACTGCTTTATTTAGAGTGATTAATTTTCTAAATGTTTATTTATTTATTTATTTTTATGTTGTTTGGTTTGAGTAATTTTATTTACTCATTTAAAAATATTTTATTAGGTGCGTTAACACTGCCTTGTTACAAGGTGTGCATGCTTGCTAGATAATAGCATTACACTATTATTCCTTGTTTGAAAAAATACAATCTAAAATAAATTAGTTGAAGAAAGTTTATTTTCTTATTTTATTGTATTTTAATTTTAGTTTCAAAAAGAGAATGATGGTCCTTTATTCACTTGGAAAGATTGGATAGAGTGTTGTGCAATGCTTCTTGGCAAGGCCTGTTCCCTGAAGCTTCTGTAACTCATCTTCCCCTCCAACCTTATGATCATTGTGGACTATGGGTGAGAACTTCTATGGCAAGAAGAAGACAGGGTTACTTCAAGTTTTTGGGGCCTTGGCTTGATCATCCAGAGTTCAAGACTCAGGTGGCAAACTCATGGCATACCTCAATGGATTGGAGTGACAACATCAGTAGAACTTCACATAATCTCAGTGTGTGGAATAAAGAAGTATTTGGAAATATCTTTAAAAGAAAGCATAGAATTATCAAGAGGTTGGAAGGGATCAATAGAGTGTTGATGGATAAATCTATTGATAGATTACTTAGCCTCAGAAACCAACTTTGGCAAGAGTACAATTCAATTATCAAGTATGAAGAAGCTTACTGGTTCCAACATGCCAAGTCGAAATGGATAAGTGTTGGTGATCTAAATACAAGGTTTTTCCACTCCTCTGCTATTCTTAGAAGAAGGAAGAATAGAATCACAGCCCTTCAGGATGCTGCTGGAAACTGGATTTATGATGATAATGATCTCAGGGAGTTGGTTCTAAATTTCTATAATGATCTTTATTGTTCAGTTAGTTCCTGTAATTCTAATTTCCATACCTTCAGTTCCTTTCCTGCTTATTAGAGATGAGGATATGTCTCTCCTTGTTAGTGAAGTTACTATAGAGGAAACTAGGAGTGCACTCTTCAGTATGAAGAATTATAAGGCACCTGGGCTCGATGGCTTTCACCCCCTATTTTTTAAGTCTCAATGGGATATTATTGGTCCCTCCTTGCATAAATTTGTTCCTGATTGCTTTTTAAATCCTGATAGAATTGGTAATGCTAACCACACTTTAATATCCTTGATTCCTTAATGTAATACACCTAGCAGTGTGTCTCAATTTAGGCCTATCTCCCTATGCAATGTTGCATATAAGGTTGTGACCAAGGTTATCACCCAGAGATTGAGACACATCATGCCTTATGTTGTCTCTGAGAGTCAAAGTAGCTTCAACCCTGGAAGAAGTACTTGACACAATATATTGGTTCTCCAAGAAGTGATTCATTCCCTTAATAACATTCATGGCAAGAAAGGGCTATATGGTTATTAAACTGGATTTAGAAAAGGCTTATGATAGATTAGAATGGAATTTTATTTTGGAATCCTTGATCCTCCTTGGTATTCCTGGCCAAATCATTGATCTGTTAAGTTTTTGCTTAAAATCTGCCTCAATGTGCATCAATTGGAATGGAGGTAGAACTAGTTCTTTTAAATCCTCAAGGGGACTAAGGCAAGGAGATCCTATTTCTCCCTACCTTTTTCTCCTTGCTCTAGAAAGATTAAGCCACAAAATTCAGGATTTGGTTAATGAAGGGATATGGAAAACTTTTAAATTTGGCCGTGGAAATGGCCCAAAGGTTTCCCACATCAGCTTTGTTGATGATTTAGTTTTGATAGCAGAAGCTTCCATTGAACAGGCTAGCCTTATTCATGATGTTCTTGGTAGTTTCTGGTCAAAAAATTAGTTTGCATAAATCTAAAGTATTTTTCTCTAAAAACTTAAATGCTGATCTAACTTCTGACTTAAGCAGGGTTCTTGGAATTGAACAGACCCTCGACTTAGGAGTTTATCTTTGAGCTTCTCTACTGCATCAGAGAACTTTAAAACAAGCTTTTACATTTATGTTAGACAAAATGAGAAAGAAGCTCTCTGGATGGAAGGCATCTTCACTCTCCTTTGCTGGAAGAGTGACTCTTGCTCAAGCTTCCTTAGAAAACATTCCAGGTTATGTAATGCAATCATGTGCTATTCCCCTATCTGTTTGTGATGCTGCTGAAAAACTGTGCAGGGACTTCATTTGGTGGAGCACTGCAGATCGAAGGAAGTGTCACCTGATTGCTTGGAACAAAATTAGCTTACCAAAGGATGAAGGGGGTCTAGGTTTCTGTTATGTAAAGTGGATCATCAAAGTGCAGCTGGCAGATGCAGTGTGTTTTAGAGCAACTTAGAATCTATGTGATGCCAGTTAGTTATAAAACTGTTTTGCATAACTGTTTTGTTTGTAACTGATTGTAACAACCTGTATTGGTTAGTTAGTTAGCATAGAAGTCATGGATGATGCTAGATGATGAGCTTGGCATGATTGTATATAAACTGGCCAAGCTGATAGATCGAATAGCAGCAAGTATTCGATACTTGAAACTTTTGTATTTGTTCTTTGAATTCATCACAGAAAGTAGCTCTCCTCAGTGTGGATGTAGGGGTTTCCATTGGCCCTGAACCACGAGAACTCTCCTTGTGTCATTCAATTTTTTCATTCTTTACATTCTTTCCTACAATCTGATCATTGCACATAACCTTCTTGGTGCAACTCTTGATCAAGAAAGGTGCAGCATTGCAGTATCAACACTGCATCATCAGCAGAGAAGAAGTTCTGCACTGCCACTGAATTAACAACACACAAATGGTTCTGGTTTGCAACAATTGGTATCAGAGCATTTCGATTGGAGGGCATCTTCCGCAATGGGAACCAAATTCGATGTTGAAAAATTCACTGGAGAAAACGATTTCAGCCTTTGGAGGATCAAGATGAGGGCACTTCTTGTCCATCAAGGATTGGAAGAAGCCTTGGCAGGGGAATCAAAGCTCCCTACAACTCTTTCTGAAAGGGAAAGAACAGATCTCCTCAAGAAAGCACACAACACCATAATTCTCTCCCTTTCTGATGATGTTCTTCGAGAAGTTGCAGAAGAGACCACTGCTGCAGGAATTTGGCTAAAACTGGAAAGCTTGTATATGACAAAGTCTTTGACTAACAAGCTCTACATGAAGAAAAGACTTCATCAGTTGAAGATGGAGGAAGGCATGTCCATCAAAGAGCACATTGCTCAGTTTACCAAAGCTGTTCTTGACCTGAAAAGTGTTGAGGTCGAGATGGATGAAGAAGATCAAGCAGTGATCTTGCTATGCTCTCTTCCACCTTCTTATAATAACTTGGTGGACACCATGTTGTATGGAAGAGACACTCTCACTCTAGAGGAAGTCAAAGCCACCTTGAATTCTCGAGAACTAAAGAAAAGGATAATAGACATCAAAGGTGAAGGTGCTGAACAAGAAGGACTCTATGCAAAGGGAAGACCAGAAAAGAAAGATGGCAAGAACAAGCACAGACAGAGATCAAAGTCCAGAGGTAAAAAGATTTGTTACTACTGTCATAAAGAAGGACATTTCAGAAAGCAGTGTCCTAAGAGAAGGAGAAAGAACAATGGAAAAGGCAAGGAGCTGGATGATGTAGCAGTATTGGCCGATGGATATGACAGTGCAGAGGTGTTGACAGTGTCCACTGAAAATTGCTGCAATGAGTGGATTCTTGATTTTGGATGTTCTTTCCACATGACTCCGAATCAAGAATGGTTAAACTCATATAAAGAAATCAATGGAGGCAAAGTACTCATGGGGAATAACGTGGAATGCAAGGTTATTAGCATTGGATCAATCAAAATGCAGCTGGCAGATGGATCAGTGAGAACTCTTGCAAATGTCAGGCATGTGCCAGATCTTAAGAGGAACTTGCTTTCTCTAGGAATGTTGGATCAATCAGGCTGCTCTTTCAAAGGTGAAGGTGGAGTCCTCAAAATTTGCAAGGGATCCATGATGATCATGAAAGGCATAAGACAGAATGGCTTATATAGGCTTCAAGGTAATACTCTCTTGCACTCATCTGGTCTAGTGTCTATTTCAAAGACAAACTCCTCACAGCTGTGGCATTATAGACTTGGCCATGTGAGTGAGAGAGGATTACAGGAACTTCACAAGCAAGGATTGATAGGGAATGGAATATTACAGAAGTTAAACTTCTGTGAACATTGTGTGTATGGCAAGCAGAAAAGGGTCAAATTCCCAAATGCAATCCATTCATCCAAGGCTATTCTAGACTATGTGCATTCTGACATTTGGGGGCCCTCAAAAGTACCCTCTTTAGGTGGAGCAAAGTTCTTTATAACATTCATAGATGATTGGTCAAGGAAATTGTGGGTGTATCTGTTGAAACACAAGAACCAAGCCTTCAAGTGCTTTAAACAATGGAAATCCCTAGTGGAAAACCAATCAGGGATGAAAATCAAGGTTCTAAGAACTGACAATGGATTGGAATACTTAGAAGGAGAGTTTCTTGAGATTTGCAAGGAAGCTGGAATTGCAAGACATAAAACAGTGAGGCATACACCTCAGCAAAATGGCCTGGCTGAAAGGATGAATAGGACCATTTTGGAGAGGGTGAGGTGCATGCTTTCAAATGCAAAACTGTCCAAGAACTATTGGGGAGAGGCAGTCAATACAGCCTGTTATTTGATCAACAGATGCCCCTCAGCAGCAATTGATTTCAAAACACCTGAAGAGAAGTGGACTGGTAAAGCACCTAACTATGAAAATCTGAGGATTTTCGGCTGCACAGCATACATACATGTCAGTGAAGGCAAGCTTGAGCCAAGAGCCAGGAAGGGGATCTTTCTTGGTTACCCTGAAGGTGTAAAGGGCTACAAGGTAAGATTAATTGATACTGCTGGACCAAGAACAATAATCAGCAGAGATGTCATCTTTAGAGAAGAAGACATGCTAGAACAAGCTGGAAAAGAATCATCTACTTCTCAACAGCCTATCACAGAAAATCATACTACTCATTTGGAGGTGGAGCAACCTTCAGAGCAATCCAAATCATCAGAAACAACTCATGATGGAACTCATTCAGGACCAGATTTTCCTTCTCAGATCAGTGAAGAAGAATCATCATACAGCCTGGCTAGAGACAGAGAAAAGAGGCAGATCAAACCACCTCAGAGATTTGGATATGCTGACTTGATAGCCTATGCTTTGGCTGTGGAAATAGACAGGGAAGATTCAGATCCTACAAGCTATAAAGAAGCTGTATCAGGACCTGACAAACTGAATTGGGAAGCTGCCATGACAGAAGAGATTCATTCTCTGAGTAAGAACAATACTTGGGAACTTGTGGAAAGGCCTAAAAACCAAAGAATAGTAGGACGCAAGTGGATCTTCAAGAGGAAAACAGAAGTACCTAGAGTTGAAAGCAGCAGGTACAAAGCTAGGCTTGTGGCAAAAGGTTTTACACAAAAGGAAGGAGTGGACTTCAATGAGATTTTCTCTCCAGTGGTAAAACACACAAGCATTAGAGTCATATTGGCTCTAGTTGCAACCTATGATCTTGAATTAGAACAGATGGATGTTAAAACAGCATTCCTGCATGGCCAACTAGAAGAAAAGATTTTTATGAATCAACCAGAAGGCTTTATACAGAGTGGACAGGAACAACTAGTATGCTTGCTCAAAAGATCTCTCTATGGTCTTAAACAATCACCAAGACAGTGGTATAAGAGGTTTGACTCTTTTATTGTTTCAAATGGTTATTATAGAAGCTCTTTTGACAGCTGTGTCTACTTCAATAAAACCAAGACAGGTTGCTTCATCTATCTACTCCTTTATGTGGATGACAAGGCGATAGCAGTCTGAGATACTACAAAGAATCAAACAAAGTGAAAGGAATGCTAAGCTCAGAGTTTGAAATGAAAGATCTTGGTGCAGCAAGAAGAATTCTGGGCATGGACATTCTGAGAAACAGATCTCAAGGCATATTGTACTTGTCTCAAGCAAGGTACATTGAAAAACTGCTCAGCAAGTTCAATATGACAGATGCCAAATCTGTTTCTACACCTATAGCTGCACATTTTAAGTTGTCTATCAACCACTCTCCTAAAACTGAGGTTGAACAGAAAGCAATGAGCTGCATTCCATACTCTAATGCAACTAGCAGTTTAATGTATGCCATGGTCTGTACAAGACTTGACTTGGCATACTCGGCAAGCATGGTAAGTAGGTTCATGGCTAACCCTGGAAAGGAGCACTGGTTGGCTGTCAAATGGATTTTTAGGTACTTAAAAGGTTCCAAGACCACTGGTATGATCTATGGCAGAAATGATGAAGATGATGGAAACATTTCAGGCTATGTTGATGCTGATTTTGCAGGGGATGTGGACAAACGCAGGTCTATAACTGGATACATATTTACTCTATATGGAAGTGTGGTGAGCTGGAAAGCCAATTTTCAACCGGTTGTGGCTTTGTCAACCACTGAATCAGAGTATATTGCACTAACTGAAGCTATCAAAGAAGTTGTGTGGCTGAAAGGACTTGTGAATGAACTGGAAGGGAGAACTGTACCTACAAGTGTTTGGTGTGATTCTCAAAGTGCTATTTGTCTCTCAAAGAACCAAGTGTTCTATGAGAGGACAAAGCACATTGATGTAAAGCTACACTACATTAGAGACATAATATCTCAAGGTTTGATAGCAGTCAAGAAGGTGGCCAGTGAAGACAACCCTGCGGATATGATGACCAAGGTGATTCCAACTACCAAATTCAGTCACTGCTTGAATTTGGTTAATATTGGAAGCTGTAGTGTGTAAGCCTTGTGAGGAGGCTGTGAAAAGGTAGCTGGCAAAGTCTTTGAAGATCCAAGGTGGAGAATGTTATGCAAAGTGGATCATCAAAGTGCAGCTGGCAGATGCAGTGTGTTTTAGAGCAACTTAGAATCTATGTGATGCTAGTTAGTTATAAAACTGTTTTGCATAACTGTTTTGTTTGTAACTGATTGTAACAACCTGTATTGGTTAGTTAGTTAGCATAGAAGTCATAGATGATGCTAGATGAAGAGCTTGGCATGATTGTATATAAACTGGCCAAGCTGATAGATCAAATAGCAGCAAGTATTCGATACTTGAAACTTTTGTATTTGTTCTTTGAATTCATCACAGAAAGTAGCTCTCCTCAGTGTGGATGTAGGGGTTTCCATTGGCCCTGAACCACGATAAGTCTCCTTGTGTCATTCAGTTTTTTCATTCTTTACATTCTTTCCTACAATCTGATCATTGCACATAACCTTCTTGGTGCAACTCTTGATCAAGAAAGGTGCAGCATTGCAGTATCAACACTGCATCATCAGCAGAGAAGAAGTTCTGCACTGCCACTGAATTAACAACACACAAACGGTTCTGGTTTGCAACAGTTTCAAAAGCCTCAGAGTGTTAAACAAAGCATATATGATGAAACTGGCCTGGAATCTTGTGGCAAGCCCTGATAAACTATGGGTTAAAGTCATGCGTGCAAAGTATTCCTGTGGTCACCAAGCCTTTCCTGAAGTATCCTCAAGAAGCTCCTCTTCAAATGTGTGGAAAGCTATCTATGCAGTATGGCCTGAGGTGAAGGAGAAGGTGTCTTGGACTTTAGGTGATGGTAACTCAACCAGATTTTGGAAAGACAAGTGGATCCCAGGGTTGGACAGCTTGGAAGCATGCTGCCTTGGTAACATTCCTCATGAGCAGGCTGAATTTCTTGTCTCTTCTTATGTTCGAAATGGTGCCCGGAATTGGGATCTTTTTAGCAGCTTCATTCCTAGTGCAGTTTGTGACATAATTGAAGCCATTCTTCCACCAAGTGCCACTAGCTTACCAGATTCTCCCTTTTGGAGCCTTAGCTCGGATGGTTTCTTCTCCTTGAAGTTTGCATACCAACTTTTATGTTCTCCTAGAATCCATGATCATGAGAATGATTCAGTATCCCCGCTTTTCAAAAGAATATGGAAGTGGAGAGGTCCTAATAGACTTTGAGCTTTCCTGTGGAAGCTCCTTCATGCCAAGCTCATGACAAATACAGAAAGATCAAAAAGAGGCATGACTGTGGATGAAATGTGTCCTAGGTGCAATGCTGAACCTAAGACAATTATTCGCTTATTGAGAGATTGTGATGAAGCTCATCCCTTCTGGGACAAAGTGGTTAGCCCAGACTCATGGAGTAAATTCTTTAGCCTAGGATTCTATCCTTGGCTGGGGTGGAACCTCTCAACAAAAGGTGTTGGTTGGTAATGTGCCTTGGAGCTGGTTTTCCTTCTTTACCGTGTCAGTTGCTGCTCTCTGGAAGGATAGAAACTGCTTGGTTTTTTCAAATGATTCAAGAATGGGTCAAGACTTCTGGCACTCAGTAGCTGCTCAGGTTGCTGATATTGAGAGGGAAATTGAGCATCCATCAAAGTTCTTGTATAATAGCAAGGTTGTGGCTTATGTTGGATGGTCTCCTCCTCCATCAGATTACTATAAAGTGAATATTGATGGAGCTCACAACTCCTTTTCTGATTCCTCGGCTTGTGGTGTGATTGTCCGAGACTCCAAAGGGCGATTTATCAAAGCTTTCATCTGCAAGTTGGGTAACCGTGATGTCCTCCTTGCAGAACCACATGCTCTCCATCAAGGAATCAAGCTAGCTTGAGATCTTGATTTGAGAAAAGTTGTTTTTGAAACAGATTCATCTGTGGTGGTTAACCTTGTTGCAAGAGGTTCCTCTCCTGATCTCCATATTAAATCTCTCTTGGAAGAGATTCTTAACTTCACCCGCTTACCTGTTTGGGAAGTCCATGTTGTTCATGTGCTTAGGGAAGCTAATAAGTGTGCTGATTTTTTTGGCAAAAAGTGGTTTTGAGACTCATTCTCAATTTCAGTTAGTTGAAGTTGTTAATCCTTTGCTTAAGCTGTACATTGACAATGATTGTAGAGGGTGCAATGCCCCATGTTTAATTCTTCAGTTAATATAATATGTCATTTTCATAAATAAAAAAAAAGAAAGGAAATTTGTTATCATAAAAAAAAATAATGAATTAATGAAAGTTTTATTACAATAAATGAAAGATTTTTTCTTTCTTTCCTTGGCCCAGCACTATGGGTGAGCATGGGACGGATTGGTTTAAGACCGAGTCTAAATGGGACGGGATCAGATTGACCCGAAGTCAAATAGATTCTTTGCAAACTAAATTTCTGTGAGTGAGAAAAATGTTTTTTTTTCTAAGCCAAAATATCGGCAAAAAATACTACCTAAAAGACACCAATTTATCTCGTGTCACCAAATAGATCCAAAACTTGATATTACATAATATCAACAAATAGATCATTTTATCGGATGCTTCCTTGATGTTCGTGTTACCAATGTCACATTGTTAAAAATAAGATGCTTTCATCAAACATGACTCTTTTAACATTACAAAAACAACAAAATATATCAAACGTGAAACAGGAAGCTAGGGAGGGATAAAAATAAAAATAAAAATAATTTTTATTATATGGGACAAATTGGATAATCCAAAGATCGTCTTAAACCCATCTCTAATCCGACGTCGAGTCTCTGAATGGAATCCGGGTCCATCCTCTTGCTTCTGCGTGTTTGGATTAGAGCCGATCCGATCACTCAGAATTGATACGGTTTTTGGGGGCCGCTCTGGTTTTGCACACCCCTACCCAGCACCAGGCCACGTCCCTTCTTCCCTTCCCTTCCTCTTCTTTTTTTCTTTTTTTTTTTTTTTACGTTTCCCTTCTTCAAGCAGAAACCCTTTTCCTCAAATCTCTCTCAAACCTTTCAAGATTTCTCTCCTCCTTCTCTCTAGATGTCCGTCGCGAGCCACCACCAAGGGAGAACTTCCGACCGCCGCTTGACGTGAGGGAGAAGATCGCGCGCTCCTGCGCTTTTCAGGTTCGCCGCCGTCCTCCGCCGCGGTAAGCACGTTTAGCCGCCATTCATGGTGGTTTTTCACATTTCTTTGCTGGTTTGAACTTCTTTCTCCTTCCTTAAAGCCTACCCTTCATTTTTGGTTCATGGGTGTTTCAGAAACACTGTTGCCGCCGCTGCCACCGCCGCCAGTCGCCGCGCCAGAGCCCTCACAGCCACCATCTCTCCTTCTTTGTTAGGTGAGTGATTTTCTCACCCTTACCAAGTCTGATTTCAAAATGCCCCAAAATCAATTTGAAACCCAAACCCTCTTTGATATTTTAGAATCTTGGGTTATTTCTGTTTAGATGCTTATTTTGCAAGGGATGTGTGTTCATTTTGTTAAACATGTGCTTTCTAAAGTATGAGTAGAAGATAGTTTCACCCTTTTATGATATGAGCGAATGATATAGCTAGGTAGACTGATGCTTGATTGTGCTAATGGATCGTGGGATTTGTTTATGTTGTATACTGATATTGATTATGAAAAATGGTGAAGGCCTTTTATACTAGCTCGTTATTATCGTTGTTTGTTGATTCTATGCCTTTATCAATTGCATATTAATTTTTTTATGGTTGATTATTTGTTGTGACATGCATGAAGATGGAAATCTTATGAATAATCTGAAGATGGCTTGTTGCTGTAGTTGCCGTGAAATGAAGGAGAAGGAGGTCTCCTATAAAAACTCTTGATAGAAGAGAGAGATGATATTGTGATTGAAATCAGTTTTTGATTTGATTAAAAACAAATTTAACATCTTCTAATTGTTACTGTTTTAATTCTAATCAGCTCTATTTAACTCTTTAGCTGCTTCAATTACTGTCTGTGACTTCCTTTTTGGTATTTTATGTCTCTTTAGTGGGCTTTTGATTTTACTTTTGATTTTTATAGCATTGGCAATGAGTTACTGCTATTTATCATATTGGATGCCATTGATAATTATATAAATATTTTATAATAGTAATTGAAAATCCAAATTGCTGGTTGCTTTCCTTATTGGAGCTGGATGTATTTGAAAAGGGAAGGAATTTCCATTAGTAGGCGTGACAGCAGCTAAATTTGCTGCTTGGTTTTTGTATCTTTACAGCCTCTGTTGCCAAATGCATTTTTGTTGCTGCTATGAGGTTGTAACTATTTAACATTGTACATTCATAGACTTAGTATCTATAATTCACGAAATTTATGAGAGGCAATGGCAATGGTTAATAAGAATTAGACTAAACCCCCAATTTGGTCCCTGAGAAAAACACTCGGGTCTGAAATAGTCCCTATCCAAAAAAACTATCTATTTAGTCCTTAAGAATGTGTTTACCGGGACAGATTAGTCCTTCTGTCAGTTGACCACCTTTGACCGCATGTTAAATGCTGACGTGTCAGTTTCCATTCCAAAACCCATGGTGCACATGTTTAAAGCATAAGTTTGAACCGTCAGATATATGTAGACCATGGTAATACGATGCACCCTCCAACACTAGCTTTTTTTTTCTTTCTCCTTATTCCCTTCTGGTCTTCGTCCCTCCTTTTTCTTTGACCGGAGGAGCGCACGCGGCGGAGGCGTAACACCCATAACCCCCATCAGAAGCCCAACTCCCTCACCAAGCCTCCAACCCCAACAGATTATTAAAGGATTTGTTGAGCGTTCTTCCCTCACCCTCCACCTCTGGGGCCAAGCAATCTCTCTCTGCTCTAATCTTTGCCCTTCTTCTTATTATTATTTTTTGCTTTGGTGTCATGGTGTTCATGTTTATCCAAAACTTGAACAAAAAAATGAAAGAACAAACTGTTTTTCTGAAATTTCAGGATGCAACTCATTGGCCCCACTTCTTCCTACCCTATTGAATGGTTTGATTCCAGATGTATCTTTCACGCCATTGATTTAACCAAAAGTTCCATCACAATTCCTCCCTCTACCAGTAAAGGATTTGTTGAGCGTTCTTCCCTCACCCTCCACCTCTGGGGCCAAGCAATCTCTCTCTGCTCTAATCTTTGCCCTTCTTTTTATTATTATTTTTTGCTTTGGTGTCATGGTGTTCATGTTTATCCAAAACTTGAACAAAAAAATGAAAGAACAAACTGTTTTTCTGAAATTTCAGGATGCAACTCATTGGCCCCACTTCCTCCTACCCTATTGAATGGTTTGATTCCAGATGTATCTTTCACACCATTGATTTAACCAAAAGTTCCATCACAATTCCTCCCTCTACCAGTAATTGAACCAAACCCTCAAAACCAAAAACGAGAACAGATGTGGTTCAAGAAATAAAGTTAAACCAGAATAACTTGTAGTGCAAAAATGGCAGTTGAAAAAAATGCTTACTTTAATTTTGTGCCAAATAATTTGTGAAAAAAATGGAGCTTTTCCCAGAAACTTGCGCATCACAAGAGGGCTGATGGCGGAGTGAAAGAGAGAGAGAACGAAATGTGAGAGAAACCAAGGTGCCGACAAGCTAGGTGTGAGAGAAAGAACAAAATGAAAAAAAAAAAATTGGGTGTGGACGGTGCATGATAAAATCAAGTAAGATTGCTTATCTAACGGTGAACGGCATGCATTTTGGAATGGAAACTGACACGTCAGCATTTAACCTGCGGTCAAAGGTGGTCAACTGACAGAAGGACTAATCTGTCCCGGTAAACACATTCTTAAGGACTAAATGGATAGTTTTTTTTTGGATAGGGACTATTTCAGACCCGAGTGTTTTTCTCAGGGACCAAATTGGGGGTTTAGTCTAAGAATTAAGTATGATGCATGGTGTGAATGAACGCATTCCCCAAGTATGACTTGGATATTTGAAGTACAAAGTTTTGAAGATGACAAAGGACAACATATCAACTATATCAAGTTTTGAAGACTTAGATTGATAGGGCCCAAGGAAATATAGGAGGCCCAAATAGGCCTTTGTTGGATCAAGGAGTGAGTGGATCGAAGGAATGGAAGGTTTATGTTAGGAGGAACAAAAAAAGGAATTGGAAAAGGGGGTGCTAGAGAGTAGTGTGCTGGCAGAGAGAGAAAATGTATGTGAGTGGGGGAAGCAAAGAAAAGTGGTGCGTCCATATAGTAGGGAGGGTAGCTAGGAGTGGGGTATCTTTTGAGAATTAAGAAGTTTGTTATGGATAGAGAGCTATAGCTCTCTATAGGAGCTTGCTCTGTGGCAGGGAATGTGTATTCCTCTGTAAATCTTTCTTTTCCAGTAAATAATACATACATACCTCAGTTTTCTCCCTATTTTTTGCTACTGTTCCATTGTTGTGTGATACTGGTTCCTATCAAACTGGCCCGACCTGCCGGATTTCGAGACAGGATCAGCGGTAGAAGGTGAATGCCCTCTAAGAAAAAGGCTATGGAGGCAAAAGTTGCAGCACTGGAGGCGGAGTTGGCTAATGCGAAGCGTACTTTGATTGGGGTGGAGGGCAAGGTGGACGAGAATCACAATACTCTCGTAGCGTTGCTTAAGAAAATCTTAGAAAGAACACCTCAATCGAGAGGAGAAGGCGAGGGGAAGAGGAAGAGGAGGCCAACAGAGAGAAACCGCAGCAAATGGAAACGAGAAAAGGAAGGAGGCGGCAAGAGTACCTCGTCAAAAAGGGGTCCTCGGTGTCGGGATTGAAGAGATTGCAAGGAGAGGCGTTGGAGGAATTCGCCTGATCTGTGAAGAAGGTGGAATTACCCATGTTTGATGGAGATGACCTCTTTGGGTGGATAACACGAGCGAAATATATTTTCGAGGTTCAAGAAACGAGCTCGGAGGTGAGGGTGAATCTTGCTCGATTATGTATGGAAGAGGCCGACTATCCATTTTTTTAACTCTTTGCTTGACGATGAAATGGAGTTGACATGGGGAGAGGTTGAAGGTGGAGTTGTTGGAGCGTTATGGTGGAGTGGGAGACGGCGGAGTATTTGAACAATTAACAACTCTCCCGGCAAAAGAGGAAGCGTGGATGAATACATTCAGCAATTCGAGAGGTTGATTGCGCAGTACGAAGGCTCCCGATGACCGTGTGTTTTGGTTATTTTCTCCATGGGTTGAAGGATGAAATCGAGAGGGAGAGTACGTAGCTTGATTTCTCTCGGGACCAATCTCTAGGTCACGCGTCGATGAATGTGACGAGGCGGTGGAGAAGGAGATAGGTGGACGAAGCGGGTATTCGGGTGGAGGAAACCGAAGCGGATCCGGTCGGGCACGTCGTTTTGATCCGCACTTGAGTGGGTTGGTCGCAACTTCGGGTTCGGAGTGGGTGTATGTTCGCGGGTCGAAGGAAGGGGGTCGGGAAGTGGAAATAACCCTAATGGGCGGTGGGCCACGCTCAAAGTTTGAGCCCGATCTTGAAAAAGAAGGAGAACAGTAGAAAGATAGGGGAGTTTCTCACCTTTCTTACAATGGTGATGGAAAGGAGACGAGAAAGGGTTGTGCTACAAGTGTGGGGGACCGTTTCATCCCTTCCATCAATGCCCACACTGCACTGTTGAAGCTGATGGTGCTTGATGAAGAGGAGATAGGAGAAGAAGAGGGTAATGTTGTTGCAGTAGAAGTGGAGGATGAGGAGGATACTGATGGGGAGTGCACTGTAATGAGCTTGGAGAGCCTAAAGGGGGAGCAAACAGGGAAGCCACAAACTTGTCAAGATAAAAGGACAAGTCGAGAGGGTGCCCATCCTGGTCCTCGTGGATAGTGGAGCCACCCATAATTTTGTCTCCAAGAGCTTGGTGACAAAAATGGGATGAGGTCATTGAAGATACACGTCCGTTAACCATCAAATTAGGGGACGGGTATCAAGCAGTAACTAGAGGAAGTTGCAAGGGCTTAGAGGTGGAGTTAGGAGGGATTACTATGAAGGTGGATTCATTCATTTTTGAATTGGAGGGGATTGACCTGATCTTAGGGATGTCTTGGCTTGCATCCTTGGGAGAGATGATTGTGGATTGGAGGAGACAGATTATGAAATTCCAACATGAAGGAGAATGGGTGAAATTGAAAGGTGAGAGGGACCATAAGGAAGCCCAAACAGCTTTGCAAAGTCTATTGGGAAAGCCGAATAGGTGGTTTGAAGGGCTTATCTTATCGGTAGAAGTTTCTTTGTCCTAGTAGAGTGGAATCAAGGGAGAATATGAAGATGCTCAGTGAGACACAACAAAGGGATTTAGAGGGACTGATGTTACGCTATGCAAAGGTTTTTGATGAACCAAAAGGGCTACCCCCTAAGAGGAGCAAGGAGCATGTGATTAATCTCATGAGTGGCCAAGGTCCAGTGAATGTCAGACCCTATAGATATCCCCATGTACAAAAAAATGAGATTGAGAAGCAAGTGAAGGAGATGCTAAATCTTTGGAATTATTAGGCCCGAAGAATGGCGCTTTCTCTAGCCCCGTCATATTGGTGAAGAAGAAGGACGAGACATGGAGGATGTGTGTTGACTACCGAGCTCTTAATAAGGTAACAATCCCAGACAAATTCCCAATTCCGGTGATAGATGAGTTGTTGGATGAATTATATGGGGCCAAGCATTTTTCTAAGTTAGATTTGAAATCGGGCTATCACCAAGTTAGGGTGAAGGAAGGTGATATACACAAAACAGCTTTTAGAACACATGAGGGTCACTATGAGTATTTGGTGATGCCATTTGGGTTAATGAATGCACCTTCCACATTTCAATCGTTAATGAATGAAGTCTTTAGAGAGATGCTCCGGAAGTTTGTACTAGTGTTTTTTGATGACATACTAGTGTATAGCCCGGATTGGAAATCGCATATGGAACACTTGGAGGAAGTTCTGAAAACCTTACAAAATCAGGTCTTGGTGGCAAATCAAAAGAAATGTCACTTTGGTCAGCTTTCAGTGGAATATTTGGGCCATTTAATTTCCAAAGAAGGGGTTACTATGGATCCTAGCAAGGTGAGCAGTGTCAGCCAGTGGCCTTGTCCAAAAGATGTGAAGGGTGTAAGAGGGTTCTTGGGTTTGGCCAGGGTATTACCAGGAAATTTATCCGAATTATGGGAAAATTGCCAAACCTCTCACTGAGCTCACCAAGAAAGAAGGTTTTAAGTGGAATTGAAAGCACAAGAAGCATTTGAGGTTCTCAAGAGGAAGGTAACTCTTGCTCTGTTTTGGCTTTACCCGATTTTTGAAGGAGTTTCTTATTGAATGTGATGCATCGGGTCATGGGATAGGAGCTATTCTTATGCAAGGAGGAAAGCCAATAGCTTATTTGATAAGGCTTTGAGTGAGAGGAACTTAGTTAAATCAGCATATGAGAAAAGAGGCGATGGTCGTGGTTCTTGCAATTCAACATTGGAGACCATACTTGATGGGTAGGCATTTCACGGTTAGCACGGACGAGAAAAGTCTGAAACAATTCCTGCAACAACGTATTTCCACCATGGATCGGCGAGAAGTGGGCATCAAAATTGCTAGGGTATAATTTGACATAGTGTACAAAAGCAGGGGTGTCAAATAGAGGAGCCGATGCACTCTCTCGGGTGCATGCGATGGTGAATTGTGTCCTCTAAGGGCATATCAGTCTGGGTGAAAGTGAACAAGTTCTTGAAGAAGTCCACAATGATGTGGCTTTATTGAAGATCATTGAAGATGTGAACCAGAGTTCGGAGTTGCGGCCAGGTTTCACTTACAACAATGGGGTCCTTCTATATAAAGGAAGATTGATGATTTCAGCCCACTCAGCTTGGATTCCAAAACTGCTGCAGGAATTCCACTCTACTCCACAAGGGGGTCATTCGGGTTTTTATAGAACTTATAGAAGGATTGCAGCCAATGTTTATTGGATCGGAATGAAGGGTAGGATCCAAGCTTTTGTAAGGGAATGCGACATTTGTCAAAGACAAAAATACTTAGCATCCTCTCCAGGTGGGCTCCTTCAACCATTAGCTATTCCCGAAATGATTTGGGATGAAGTTTCCATGGATTTCATCACCGGACTCCCGAAGTCCAAAGGATTCGAAGCAATTTTTGTAGTGGTGGACAGGCTGTCCAAGTACGGCCATTTCATCCCTTTGAAACATCCATATACAGCTAGGACAATTGCTGAACTGTTCACCAAGGAGATCGTGCGCTTTCATGGAGTACCCAAGGCCATTGTCAGTGATAGAGATCCTGTGTTTGTGAGCAATTTTTGGAAAGAGATGTTCAAGCTTCAGGGAATACAACTCAAAATGAGTTCAGCATACCATCCGGAGACCGATGGCCAAACGGAAGTGGTGAACAGGTGTCTGGAAACGTTTTTGAGGTGTTTCATTGCTGATCAACCTCGAACATGGATGTTGTGGTTACATTGGGCTGAATTTTGGTATAACACCACCTTCCATGGGACTACGGGGATCACACCCTTTGAGGTAGTCTATGGAAGGAAACCTCCAACTCTTACTCGTTTTGTGCTAGGTGAGACACGGGTAGAAGCAGTTCAGAGGGAATTGTTGGATAGAGATGAAGCTCTTAGGCAATTAAAGCATCACTTGCAGAGAGCACAGGGAAGAATGAAATCACAGGCTGATGTGAAGAGGAAAGAAAAGACTTTCAATGTGGGAGAGTGGGTATTTTTGAAGCTGTAGCCTCATAAGCAGAATTCAGTGGCTGTAAGAATCAACACTAAGCTGTCAGCACGATATTATGGCCCTTACCAAGTGCTGGAACACATAGGTGAAGTAGCGTATAAGTTGAAATTACCTACTACATCAAGGGTGCATCCTGTGTTTCATGTGTCCTTACTTAAAAGGGCAATAGGCAACTATCATGTTGAGGAGCAGCTGCCTATAGAAATGGATGGGGATTTTTCAGGAATTACTGAACCCATGTTGTGCTAGCCACCGAAGCATCCAAAAAACGAGGGGAGAATGTGCGCAGTGTTAATCCGGTGGCAGGGCAGACCCATTGAAGAAGCTACGTGGGAAGATGAACTCACTATCCTAAGTCAATTTCCAAAACTCAGCCTTGGGGTCAAGGCTGCTGCTGAAGGAGCTGGTATTGATAGGGCCCAAGGAAACATAGGAGGCCCAAATAGGCCTTTGTTGGATCAAGGAGTGAGTGGATCGAAGGAATGGAAGGTTTATGTTAGGAGGAACAAAAAAAGGAATTGGAAAAGGGGGTGCTAGAGAGTAGTGTGCTGGCAGAGAGAGAAAATGTATGTGAGTGGGGGAAGCAAAGAAAAGTGGTGCGTCCATATAGTAGGGAGGGTAGCTAGGAGTGGGGTATCTTTTGAGAATTAAGAAGTTTGTTATGGATAGAGAGCTATAGCTCTCTATAGGAGCTTGCTCTGTGGCAGGGAATGTGTATTCCTCTGTAAATCTTTCTTTTCCAGTAAATAATACATACATACCTCAGTTTTCTCCCTATTTTTTGCTACTGTTTCATTGTTGTGTGATACTGGTTCCTATCATAGATCTACAAAGGGTAGTTTTTAAAGGTTTATGTTTATATTAGTACCTTTGTAAGATCATATAAGATGTTTGAATGAGACGCAAATAAAATGAAATTAAAATCAACATAGGTTAACATAATTGTAAGAATAGAATATGTGAATGTTGTGTGTCAATATGGCCACACATGTATGCTATTTATAATCTCATATTAGGGTACAAGAGAATCAATAATAAATACAAATGAATCAAATCAAATCTTTAATTAGTAACGAACCCCTAATTACTAGCACCTATTTATGTACATATTAAGCACATGTTAAATATGCTTTCTAACACTCCCCCTCAAGCTGGAGCATATATGTCGTATGAGCCAAGCTTGTTACAAATGTAGTCCACACGAGAGCCTTTAAGGGACTTGGTGAAAATGTCAGCCAACTGGTCACTAGAGTTGACAAAGTCAGTTGTGATTTCCCCTGAAAGCACCTTCTCTCATACGAAGTGACAATCTATTTCTCTGTGTTTGGTTCGTTCATGAAAGACCGGATTTGATGCAATGTGAAGTGCAGCCTGATTGTCACAGATAAGTTTAGTATCTTGGATATCTCCCAATTTTAGTTTGTTGGAGTAGTTGCCTAAGCCATGTAAGCTTACACACAGTTTCGCCGCCATAGCACGGTATTAAACACCGTGACTGGATCCGGCAACAATGTTACGCTTCTTGCTCCTCCATGAGATCATATTTCCTCCAATAAGAACACAATATCCAGTGGACCTCCTATCCGATGGTGATCCTGCCCGATCAAGATCGAGTAACAAGTGATTTTGGCATTGCCTTTATCTTCATATAATAATCATCGTCTGGTGCATTTTTGATGTACCGAAGAATACGCATAATGACATCCCAATGGCTATCACATGGGGCATTCAGAGGCCGGCTTACCACACTAAGCGCAAAGGTGATATCAGTGCGGTGACCGTGAGATAGTTGAGTCTGCCCACAAGACGACGATATCTTCCCGGGTCTTTCAATGGCTCCCCCTGACCCGGAAGAAGCTTGACATTGGGATCCATGGGAGTATTAGTTGGACGACAATCAAGCATACCTGTCTCAGTAAGAATATCCAGAGCATACTTCCGTTGGTTGATTGAAATTCCTGAAGTGGACTGGGCAACTTCAATCCCTAAAAAGTACCTTGAGAGGACCCAAGTCTTTTGTCTGAAAATGTTTGAAGAGGTGTGCTTTGAGCCGTCGGATACCATCTGTGTCATCACCGGTAATGACGATATCATCGACATAGACAACAAGATAGATGTGCCCACTAGAAGGAGAATGGATAGAGAAAACAGAGTGGTCAGCCTCACATCGGGTCATGCCAAATTGTAATAAAGCAGAGCTAAACCGACCAAACCAGGCACGAGGAGACTGTTTCAATCCATAAAGAGAACGGCGGCGGAAACAAACAAGTCTAGAATCACCGAAAGCTGAGTAAATCACGGGGTTGGTCCATATAAACTTCTCCCTGTAATTCGCCATGCAAGAAGGCATTTTTAATATCCAGCTGGTGAAGAGGCCAATGATGAATGGCAGCCATGGCTATAAAAAGACGAACAAAACTGATTTTGGCCATAGGGGAAAAAGTATCCCCGTAATCTAGACCAAAAATCTGCGTATAGCCTTTAGCCACCAAACGTGCTTTGAAGCGATCAATATGACCATCGGGTCCAATCTTCACCGTATAGACCCAACGACAACCCACACTAGTCTTGTCAGGAAGCAAGGGAACAATCTCCCAAGTACCATTAGAATGCAACGCTGCCATCTCTTCCAACATTGCCTTGCGCCAGTTGGGATCAGCCATGGCTTCACCTGTAGACTTAGGAATAGACATAGAATCCAAAGCAGAAACAAAGGAAACATAGGAAGGAGATAAACGGCCATAATTTAAAGTACAAGCATAGATGGGATTAGGATTGCGAGAGGACCGAGTACCTTTCCGTAATGCAATGGGAAGTTCGGGTGCAGGAGGCGTAGATGGAGGGGCGGTTGGAGTCGGAGATAAGACTGAAGGATCCCCAGAAGGAGGCACCGCAGAAGCCTGTGTTCGCCGCTGGTAGGTACGCAAAGGAGGTGGAATGGGAGCAACAATAGGTGTTGGAACAACTGGTGGAATATCTGGAAGGTCCTGAGTGAAGTTGACATCAAGGACGGCGGAGGTGGAGAAGAATGGGACAGCTTCAAAAAAGGTGACATCAGCACATCGAAATATCGTTGAAGTTGTGGACAAAAACAACGATAGCCCTTTTGCAAACGTGAGTAACCCAGAAAAATACATTTGAGAGATTTGGCTGAGAGTTTGTCTTTTCCTGGAGTTAGATCATGGACAAAACATGTGCAACCAAAGACACGTAGAGGGATAGGATAGAGTTCTTCTTGTGGATACAAGAGAGAGTAGGGAACCTGATTATTAAGAACGGAGGAAGGCATGCAGTTGATAAGATAGCAAGCCGTGAGAAGCGCATCACCCCAAAAGCGAAGAGGAACATTTGTGGAGGAGTAGCGTACGAGCTGTTTCAACCAAGTGCCTATTTTTCCTTTCGGCAACACCGTTTTGTTGTGGTGTGTGAGCACATGATGTTTGATGAATAATTCCCTGTGAAGTCAAAAAGGATTGAAACTGGGAGGACAAATATTCACGAGCATTATCAGAGCGCAAAATTTTAATTGAAGAACCAAATTGATTTTTAATTTCAGCGCAGAAACCTTGAAATATATTAAAAACATCAGAACGATTCTTCATTAAAAATAACCAAGTACACCGGGAAAAATCATCAATGAAAGTGACAAAATAATAGTAACCTAAGGTTGAGCAGACACGACTAGGACCCCAAATATCATAATGAACTAAAGCAAAAGGTGACGCAGCACTTTTATTGACTCGCTGACTATAAGTATGGCGAGTATGTTTTCCTAACTGACACGACTGACATTCAAAAAAAGAAACTTTAGAAAAGCTTGGAACCATGAGTCGCATTTTATTAAGACTAGGGTGACCCAAACGTTGATGTTCCAGGGTTTGAGAAGCAGCGGAGACATAGGCCACTGGCGGTGAAAGTTGATATAATCCTTGAGACTCATGTCCTACTCCAATCGTCCGTCCCGTACGCCGATCCTGGACATAAACAGAGTTGTTAACAAAAAAAACGAGTAATCAAGGGTGCGAGTGAGTTTTTTGATTGACACTAAATTAAAAGGACAACCAGGAACACACAAGCCTGAGAATCTAAGGAAATGTTAGGAAGGGGTTGTGTTTGACCAATGCCCTGAACTTGTATTTGAGAGCTATCAGCTAAGGTGACACTAGGCAAAGAATCCAAGTAAGACAGTTTAGAGAAAAGAGATTTGTTACCAGTCATATGATCAGAAGCACCGGAGTCAAGTATCCAAGGTCCAAGAGAAAATGACTGTGAAACAAAAGCTCTGAGATTACCAGGTCGAGCCCGACAACGGTAGGTGAGATGGGCTGTTGGGCTGCCTTGAACTGGAGAAAATTAGCAGCAGAAATAGTAACTTCCTCGGTAATATTTGGGCCAGTGACATGAGCAACATTAGCATGCTTGGACTGTTCCCTAGCCTTGGTGCGTCATTCAGCTTCAATATGGCCATAGCGGTTGCAATAAGTGCAGCGAGGACGACGATTGCCACCACCACGTCCTCCTCCACTTAGTCCACCACGATGATGAGAGTGGGAGACAAGAGCGGAGGAATCAGTATGAGGAATGGAGGAGTGGCCGAAAGAATGAGGGGTTGAAAGACGCAGCAATTGTTCACTAACCAAGTCATAGGAGGGAACAGTGGTACTCGATAGTATTTGATTACGTACCGAGTCAAGTTCAGAAGGTAGACCGACAAGTGCAAGAACCATAAAAAACTTGCTGCGTTGCTCAGCATGAGCTGTTGCATCATTAGCAAATGGCATTAGTTTCTCAAAATCAGCAATTAAATGATCAAGCTTACCAAGGTATGTCTGCATATCCATGTTCTCCAACTTCATAGAAATCAGGTTGAGAACAACACTTGTGGTCTGAACATCATTAGAATAGACTTTCTTAACCTTTGTCCAAACAACATAGCAAGTGGTAAAGGCCTAGTATTGCGGTTGGAGTTTGGGAGCAATTGAAAACCATAGGACACTACACAGAGAGGCGTCGATTTGCTTCCATCGGGCTCGTTCCTTGTCGGGAATGTCCTTAGCTTGTTTGGTCAAGTGGTCCTTACGACCTTGTCCTTGAAACCATAATTGGACAGCAGCAGCCCGGGTACTGTAGTTGGCAGTCCCGCCTAATTTTTCACACGGGATGAGTGGAACATTAGTAAAGGTCACTGATGCGCTTGAATCGGAAGAGGAATCGTTGGAAGCCACGAGAAATGGATCTGAAACAGGGGCAGAGAGGGTCGCGGAGTGAAGGGAAGGCGACGGAATAGTCGCCGGACAGTGGGTCACGTCGGAGAGCAGTAGAAAAGCTGTTTGGTGTCAAGCGCGTGAAACGCACGCGCCGGAGAACAGCCGCGCGTGGAGGCGCGTGCGGCGGTGGTTGGTGGTGTGGTGTCGGCACAGTGGTCGTCGGAGGATGCCGGAGAGGATGGTGGGGTCACACCGGAGGATGGAGGCACGGTGAGAACGGAAAACGGACCACCACGGTGGTTGCGGATGTCTTGTTCACTCGAAAAATAAGAACACCACTGAGCAGAAAAATAACCTAAACTACTGATACCATGTAAGAATAGAATATGTGAATGTTGTGTGTCAATATGGCCACACATGTATGCTATTTATAATCTCATATTAGGGTACAAGAGAATCAATAATAAATACAAAGGAATCAAATCAAATCTCTAATTAGTAACGAACCCCTAATTACTAGCACCTATTTATGTACATATTAAGCACATGTTAAATATGCTTAGCATTAATCAAGTTGAATTCATGCATTCATCATGTTGAAATGTTTTAAATCTTTACTTAATGCATGAGTATATAATACTTGATCATTAGATGAGTTTCATGTTGAAAATCTAAGTTTAAATGAATAGATTTACAAATAAGATGATTGAAACATTAGTGTAAATATGTTGTGAATAGATTCATTGATTGGTGTGAATAGATTCAAAGCATTTTACTCTCTGTGAATAGATTCATGAATGGATTCAAGATGTTTCAGTCTCTGTGAATAGATTCATGAATGGATTCACGATGTATCAGTCTCTGTGAATAGATTAATGAATAGATTCATGTGTTTCAGCTTTCTGTGAATCGATTCAAGGGGTTTGTGAATCGATTCACAGCTGTCAGATCTGGTTTTAAACGTAACAAACATCCCTAATAAATATATCTATTTATCTCTTTTGTTCATAATCGTTAGCTATCATTTCACAAACTCAAAATAGCACAAAATCTCACAAGATTCTTGCGTCTCATTCTCTCAATCTTTCATTGTGATCATTAGAGCTTCAAGTTGTAATTTCTCACTCAAGAGTGATTGAAACCTCTTGCACTCTTATTTTTGACGTTCTTGGTTTGGAAAAAGTGAGGCATCTTCTTCTGGGTTGGATTCAGGGTGTGGAATCCCTGTTTGTGTGTAGGTTGCAGAGTGGGGTATCTCTGGTGTAAAATTTCTTGAATGTTGTGGTCAAGATTCTGATTAGTAGAACTCTCATACCGGTGGGTGTGAGACTGGATGTAGATCACAAGAAATTGTGATTGAACCAGTAAAAATATCGGTTTGCAATTTTCCTTAACCCTTCTCTCTTTAATTTCAATTTGCATTACATATTAGGGTTTAATTGATAAAGAATTGAATTGCATTTGAAACAATCTTGTTAAGCATGAGGAAGTAGACAAAAAGAAGAAGAGCTTAGCCCTAATCTCCACATCTTCAAAAGGAAGGAAAGAAGAAAGTGATAAAAGTGACGAATCGGAAGACTCGGATTCAAGCGATGATGATCTTAGCCTCTTTGTGAAAAAGTTTAGTAAATTCTTCAAGAAAAGAGGTGGAGGTAGAAGGCCATTCAACCGGAATAAGAAGAACTTCAAAAGGGAGAATGACACTTCAACAATAAATTACTATGAATGTGAAAAGAAAGGGCACATGAAAATAGAATGCCCTCAATTGCAAAAGAAAGGGGACAAATATGAGAAGAGGACTAAAAAGGACAAGAAGGCCAAAAAGGCATACATAGCATGGGACGATAACGACCTCAACTCATCCGATAGCTCCGATGATGATGAAATTGCCAACCTATGTCTAATGGCAAGCCACCATGAGGAAGATGAGGTAACCGATGATGAATTTGAATCTTTTTCTTCCGATGATGATTTACAAAATGCCTATGATGAACTTCATGAAGAATCTATAAGACTCATTAAACAAAACTCTTTTTTTAAGAAAATCATTTATGACTTAAAAGAACAACTCTCTTTGTGCAAAAAGGATTTTGAAAAAGTCACAAATGAATGAATTCTTAAAGATTGCTCGTGAGAAATGTTCATTAAATGTATGTTGCAAAAATAATGCATGTAAACCCTTTAGTTGTGGAGATTGTGCTAGATTGAGAAAACAAATTGATAATATGAAAAACATTCTAGCCAAATTCACAATGGGTAGAGAAAACTTGAATATGTTGTTTGGAAGTCAAAAGCGTACGCTTAGCAAAGTCGGTTTGGGGTATGATCCCTTTGCACAAAGAAAGATTTTAAAATATTGTTTTGCTAATCCAAGCAAGACAAGTACCCTCTTTACTACATGCTATTATTGTTGCAAAAAGGGACATACGGCAACTACTTGTAACATTAGAAATAATAAGTTTCAAAGTGAGAGAAAAATTTGGGTTCCAAAAGGATTGGTGCCCAAATCTAACATTCAAGGACCCAAACAAATTTGAGTACCTAAATCTTATCCTTGATTGTGTTGTAGGTTTGCTTGAAGCCCACTAGAAAAGATTGGTATCTTGATAGTGGATGCTCCAAGCATATGACCGGTGACAAGACAAAGTTCATAAGTCTAACCCCTAGAAATGGAGGTCATGTCACCTATGGAGATAACAACAAAGGAAATATTCTCGGAGTTGGTAATGTTGGTAACTCTTCCTCTACTATCATTGAAAATGTGTTGTATGTAGAAGGCTTGAAACATAATTTGCTTAGCATTAGTCAATTATGTGACAAAGGTTATAGAATTCTTTTCAACTCAAATTGTTGCGTAATTGAAAATAAAAGTGATAAGCAAATTAAGTTCATTGGTCATAGAGTAAGAAATATCTACATGATTAACCTAGAAAATATACCCTCAAATGATGATCAATGCTTATTGACAAAAGATGAGGATGCATGGTTATGGCATAGGAGAATAGCTCATATACATATGGAGCACTTAAACAAGCTTATCTCTAAGGACCTAGTAATTGGCCTACCAAAAATAAAATTTCAAAAAGACAAGTTATGTGATGCTTGTCAAAAGGGAAAACAAGTCAAGGCCTCTTTTAAAGCAAAAAATATAGTTTCAACCAATAGGCATTTGCAACTATTGCACATGGACTTGTTTGGCCCTTCTAGAACTATGAGTCTTGGTGGCAATTACTATGCCCTAGTATTAGTAGATGATTTTTCTAGATATACATGGACCATTTTCATTCCTCATAAGAACAAAGCCTTCCATGTTTTCATCAAGCTTGCCAAGAGTATTCAAAATGAAAAAGACTTAAAAATTGCATCCATTAGAAGTGATCACGGAGGTGAGTTTGAGAACCATCTCTTTGAGAGCTTTTGTGAAGAAAATTGAATTAACCACATTTTTCCGCTCCTAGAACTTCACAACAAAATGGAGTAGTTGAAAGAAAGAATTGATCTCTAGAGGAGTTAGCAAGAACTATGATTAATGAAACAAACCTACCTAAGTACTTTTGGGTGGATGTGGTTAATACCGCTTGTTATGTTTTAAATAGGGTCTTGATAAGACCAATTTTGAAAAAGACCCCCTATGAATTGTACAAGGGTAGAAAACCAAATATTTCACATCTTAGAGTTTTTGGATGCAAATGCTTTATTTTAAACAATGGCAAAGAAAATTTAGGCAAGTTTGATGCAAAGGCGGATGAAGGTATATTTGTAGGTTATTCATCTTTTAGTAAAGCTTTTCGTGTTTACAATAAGAGAACTATAACTATTGAAGAGTCAATACATATTGCATTTGATGAATCTAACCCCAAATTGGTGGGAAAGGATATTTTCTTTGATTATGTTGTAGGTATGTCACAAAAGTCCAATGAGGAAGTCAACAAAGAAAAGATGGATGAAAGAAATGAAGATGAAACTCCTCCAAAGGAAGAAGAATTTGGGCATGTAGAGCTACCCCATGAGTGGAGAACATTGAAGGATCATCCTATCGACCATGTGATAGGAGACATATCAAAAGGGGTAACTACTAGGTCGAATCTTAGAAATATATGCAATTATTCAGCATTTGTCTCTCAAATCGAACCCAAAACCATTAGTGATGTAATTATTGATGAAAATTGGTTAATGGCCATGTATGATGAATTAAACCATTTTGAAAGAAATAATGTTTGGGAGCTTGTGCCTAGACCAAGAAATCATCAAGTAATTGGCACTAAGTGGGTTTTCAGAAATAAACTTGATGAAACTGGTATTATAACTAGAAATAAAGCTAGACTTGTAGCAAAGGGCTATAATCAAGAAGAGGGTATTGATTATGATGAGCTCTATGCCCCGGTAGCAAGATTAGAAGCTATTAGACTACTTCTTGTATTTGTATGTATTATGGATTTTAAACTATACCAAATGGATGTGAAAATTGCTTTCTTAAATGGTTTCATACAAGAAGAAGTATATGTAAGATCAACCCCCGGTTTTGAAATTTTTGAATTTCCCAACCATGTTTTTAAATTGAAAAATGCTCTTTATGGGCTTAAGCAAGCTCCAAGAGCTTGGTATGAAAGGTTGAGTAAATTTCTTTTAGAAAATGGTTATAAAAGGGGAATGGTTGATACTACATTTTCATAAATGATAAAGGAAAGGATATATTGCTTCTTCAAATATATGTAGATGATATTATCTTTGGTTTAACTAATGAGTTTATGTGTAGAGAATTCTCAAAGTTGATGCAGGGTGAATTTGAGATGTCCTTAATGGGAGAGCTAAATTACTTTCTTGGACTTCAAATAAAGCAAACAAGGAATGACATCTTCATAAATCAAGCTAAATATTGCAAGGAGCTCATCAAGAAGTTTGGAATGGAGAATGCCAAAGAAATTAGCACACCAATGGGTACCGGCTGTTATTTGGACAAAGATGAAGGTGGTAAGCCTATTGACCCTTCAAAATATAGAGGTATTATACGTTCTTTACTATACTTGACAGCTAGTAGGCCCGATATTATGTTTAGCGTGTGTATGTGTGGTAGATTTCAAAGTAATCCCAAGGAATCACATTTCATTGCTGTTAAACGCATATTAAGATATCTAATAGGAACACCTAATACAGGTCTATGGTATCCTAAGGGTGCAATTTCTGGTTTAGTTGGATACTCAGATTCCGACTTTACAGGATGCAAGTTGGATAGAAAGAGTACTAGCGGTACTTGCCATATCTTTGAGAATTCTTTAATTTCTTGGAATAGTAAAAAGCAAGTTAGTGTAGCTTTGTCAACAGTTGAAGCTGAGTACATAGCTGCAGGAAGTTGTTGTGCACAAATTTTATGGATGAAACAACAACTCCTTGACTATGGCTTAAAACTTAACAAAACTCCCATAAGATGTGACAATACTAGTGCAATAAACTTAACCAAAAATCCCATTCAACATTCAAGAACAAAGCATATAGATATTCGACATCATTTTCTAAGAGACCATGTTGAGAAAGGTGATTGTGTTTTTGAGTTTGTTGAAACAACAAATCAATTAGCGGACATTTTTACAAAAACTTTGCCTAAAGAAAGTTTTTTCCGCATAAGAAGTGAATTAGGCATACTTGATATATCATGTATAGATTGAATATGTGTGTACGTGCTTAAATAGGTATGCATATGCAAAAGTACCAAAATTACTCAAGGCATGACCTATTTTCTTTCAAAACTTGAACTTTGACAACTCAATATGTGATTTTGATGATTTGATTGTATTTGATGCTTAACTTGTTGTGAACATGTGTAAAATGTGTATTCAAACTTGCTTCATGCATTAGAATAGGCAATTCAAGCTTTAATCAAAAATTCATATGTGAAAGTGAGCTAATATGGCATAAATGACAACAAACATGTTCTGTTTCTGGTGTTTTTCTGCACTTTGTTCTTTGTGAATCGATTCACATAGATTTTGAATCGATTCACAGCAAGCAAACAATAAAAAATTGGATTTTTTTCTCTGTGAATCGATTCACACTCACTCTTGAATCGATTCACAGCAAGTATAAATCATATTTCGCACAATAACTCTCATTACAATCTCACTTCACATTCTCCCTCTCAAATCCTTAACCCTCGTTCTCTCCATCTCTTCTCCTCCTTTACTATACCCACAAATTTCTTCCTCCTCTCATCTTAACAACCAAAACCCCCAACATATCCTTCCATTTCATGACTCAAGAAAAGCATTTCAATTAGTGGGTCTCCCTCACTTGCAATTGAATGCGATTTGGGCGCACCATAGGGAGAGCGCGATTTGGTTCTGAAAATCGAGTTGTGGGTGCACGAATGTGAAAGGAACACCTGTTCCTTGCACTTTGGCTCTCTTCCTTGATATTAGGATTTGTTCTTTGCGTTTTGGGTCAAGAAAACTGGTAAAGCGTGATCTGACATGGATTTTTGAACCTGTTCTGTGTGATTTGGTACTGTTACTGCTTCCCTTTGTGCTCATCTTAGTGAGTTAAGATAACCTTCTGATTCTAAGTCTCTCTTTTGGTTGGATATAGAAGTAAATTTTGTATTGGTTGAAGAACAAGGATTTCTAGACAGATCTGCAAGTAGCCACTTCATTTTTTATTTTATTTTTGGTTGGAAGCATTGAAATTCATAGATAGAATTGGTAAAGTCTGTTGTATTCTAGATTTTACAGTAGTGTTAATCTGTGAAAATGGAGGGTACTTCAACCAAGAAACAGAAACGGGTTAAGCACACTGCGAATGGGGAACCTTGGCAATCAAAAGCCAAGGATACCACTTATGCTAGAACGGTTGATCCTGCACAAAGGATTGATAACTCGAGGCTTTTTGCCAATGCGGATGAAATAAAAAAGTTCTCCAAGATGTTTACAAACAGACAGTTGATAACTCCACACTATATGAAATGTGAAGATATGCAAAAATTGGGTTTTTCTTTTCAGGATGTCATAATATATCAAGGACTAGATAAGTTTGTCTCTTTGAACTGTCGGTATTTTGAAACTCTAGTCAGAGCCTTTTATAGTAATATGAAGGCTGCGGATGGCATTCTAGCATGCACTTTAGCAAACAAAACCATGATTATTACACCTGAGGTTTGGGAAAAAGTCATTGGTTTAAAGCATGAAGGAACTGTCTTATGTCAACAATCTAGTGCCTTTGCTGAGTTTGATAAGATCATTGCATTGAAGAGCGTGTTAGAAGATCCTTCTCACATTCCACGTGCTTCACAATCAACTGCTAAGAAGTTTAAGGTCCATTTTCGCATGCTTCTTTTTACAATCACCAAGTATATTGATGCTAGATCTGTTAATAATGCTCGACTAGGTGATACGGACCTACTTTTGTTATGGGCTTTGCATAATAAGATTAAGATTAATTGGCCCCTGTTCTTTATTGAACGGATGCAAAAGTTTGCAAGTACGGAGAAAACACCACTTCCTTATGCTTGCCTCATTTCCCAGTTCCTTCAGTACTTTCGGGTTCCTACTCCTGTTGACTTGACTATTCTAGTCCCTACTTCACCTTTGTTTAGGACCCCATACCTTAAACAGGATGTCCATTGATAAAGAAGGTGATATATGGGTTCATAGAAAAATGGATTTGGGTCACACGCCACGAATTCTAAAAATATTTGTCATGATGATCCTATGGGCGGTGATAGTGTGGATAGTGATGATGATCTTGGTCCCGACCTGCTTCTTCGCACTGAATGGTTTATTGCGGTATGACCGATCTTACGTTAGAGTTGACACAACATATGGATAACAGATTTCTTGAAATTGCGCTCTGAGATGGATTCTCGCTTCCGCGCTTTGGAGAGTCGCTTTGATCCACCATCCCGCGACACCCTTTGATTTTATCCTATCATGCGTTTTCTAGTTTCCCTATGCGAGTTTATTTCTTATGGTTGTATGATAGACTTTTTGGATATGTTGCTTTCATATTTCCCCTATATGTTCTGTTATCGTGTATGAACTATCTTGTTATTGTGTTTATTGCGATGTTATGCTATCTTTGGAAATTTTTATGCAATGAACGCATTCCTATCATATTTGATATTTTTGATAATGCCAAAAGGGGGAGAAAGGTTCCCATTTGTATTTTCAGGTTATACTCCCACCTTTTATCAAAACAAGGATGCTTATATTCGGGGGAGCTTGCAAAAAGATAATACAAAGTCTTCATGAGTTTGTCATCATCAAAAAGGGGAGAATGTGAATGAACGCATTCCCCAAGTATGACTTGGATATTTGAAGTACAAAGTTTTGAAGATGACAAAGGACAACATGTCAACTATATCAAGTTTTGAAGACTTCGATCTACAAAGGGTAGTTTTTAAAGGTTTATGTTTTTATTAGTACATTTGTAAGATCATATAAGATGTTTGAATGAGACGCAAATAAAATGAAATTAAAATCAACATAGGTTAACATAATCAAGTTGAATTCATGCATTCATCATGTTGAAATGTTTTAAATCTTTACTTAATGCATGAATATATAATACTTGATCGTTAGATGAGTTTCATGTTGAAAATCTAAGCTTAAATGAATAGATTTACAAATAAGATGATTGAAACCTTAGTGTATATATGTTGTGAATAGATTCATTGATTGGTGTGAATAGATTTAAAGCATTTTACTCCTTTGTGAATAGATTCATGAATGGATTCAAGATGTTTCAATCTCTGTGAATAGATTCATGAATGGATTCACGATGTATCAGTCTCTGTGAATAGGTTCATGAATAGATTCATGTGTTTCAGCTTTCTGTGAATTGATTCAAGGGGTCTGTGAATCGATTTACAACTGTCAAATCTGGTTTTAAACGTAACAAAACCCCTAATAAATAGATCTATTCATCTCTTTCGTTCAGAATCGTTAGCTATCATTCCACAAACTCAAAATAACACAAAATCTCACAAGATTCTTGCGTCTCATTCTCTCAATCTTTCATTGTGATCATTAGAGCTTCAAGTTGTAATTTCTCACTCAAGAGTGATTGAAACCTCTTCAACTCTTGTTTTTGACATTCTTGGTTTGGAAGAAGTGAGGCATCTTCTTCTGGGTTGGATTCAGGGTGTGGAATCCCTGGTTGTGTGTAGGTTGCAGAGTGGGGTATCTCTGGTGTAAAATTTCTTGAACGTTGTGCTCAAGATCCTGATTAGTCAAGGAACTCTCAAACCGGTGGGTGTGAGACTAGATGTAGATCACAAGAAATTGTGATTGAACCAGTAAAAATATCGATTTGCAATTTTCTTTAACCCTTCTCTCTTTAATTTCAATTTGCATTACATATGAGGATTTAATTGATAAAGAATTGAATTGCATTTGAAACAATCTTGTTGAGCATGAGGAAGTAGACAAAAAGAAGAAGAGCTTAGCCCTAATCTCCACATCTACAAGGAGGAACTTGTATATCATATTTGACATACAAGTTCCTCCTTGTACTAAAAGAAACTACATGGTTTTTATCAAAAAAAAAAAAAAAGAAACTACATAGTAGTCTAAAAAGACGTGTTTATTGGTTAATGACAGCGCGGTGCGCGCGTGCAATTCCGGCAAGTGTACCGGATTGTCGTCAAGTAATAAAAGATATCGATCCCACAGAGACTGTGATCTCGAATCACAACTAATTTTCAATTTGGTAAATCTGGACTGTATAAAAAAAGATTTGAAAAGGATTTGATATTTGAAATAAGAGATAAATAAAAATCAGATAAACAGAAAACAGATCTAAATTGATTCATAGGGATTTATGTTACCAACAAGATCGTTTACGTTGCTAACTCGATTACCCTTGTTAACTATCGAAATTACCTTGAAGGTGAATTTATCCTCAAATAGCTTAAGCTCCTTCTCGGATTACAAAAGCCGTGCCCAATTGAACCAACCCCTACTCTCGTGGTAGTCGAATTCAGATTGGACCCTTTGCGTTTCGTGACAATTCGTTGATCCTCGAAGGACGGCTTCTAACTCGTGATTTTAGTCCTAAGTCTGATTCTATTGATCTGACACCTAAGTTCACCGGTAGGTTCCTCCTTAGAATGCCTATGACACGCAAACAAGTGGCCACCGAATTTACGAGTGATTCAAACACTAGAAATCAGATCTAAAACAAAATCGAAATTAACCAAGATATTACATCAAATTAACAACATATACAAAACCTGGGCATAGCCCCAATCCTTAGAAACTAAGTTACTACTCAAGCCTTGCCATGGAGATGACAAGCTTGGTTACAATTAACATGAAAATCAGAAAAGAGAAAAGAGAAGAGAGGAAGGAGAAGAGAGATCCTAAATCTATGCCTAGAGTAGCAGCCAAAAATCCTTGTGTCCCCTTCTGCATCTGCTTGGTCCATATTTATAGAATTGGGAAGTTAGAATCCCAATCTAACTCAAATTCTGATCCAATTTAGTTGCTTCAGGTCCAAGTAACGCGCGTCACGGCCGTGATGGCCATCACGGCTAGGCCGTGACGGCTTCTGCCTTTGGCAATCCTATAGGTTCCAGAACTTTCGCGACGCGAAAGTATTCTCGCGACGCGAGACTTCTTTTCACAGCCATGATAGGAATCACGGCTATGCCGTGATGGGCTCTGTTTTGTGGGGGGTGAAAGGTCACGGCCGTGATGGTCATCACGGCTAGGCCGTGATCGGTTCTGACTTCAGTCTTTCTTCTTTTTCAGTTTTGCTCGATCATGGCCGTGATGGGCATCACGGCTAGGTCGTGATGGGCTCTGTTTGGCTCATTTTCTTCACTTTTCAAGCTCCATCTTCATCCAAACTCCATCATGGTTGATCTTGAGCATTTTACCCTTGATTTCTGCAAAACAACACCACGAAAACCGCCTTACCCGTTCCAAAGTAAAATTAACCAAAAATCCAATTAAATGTCCCTAAACTACATGAAAATGCATGCAAAATGATAGACAAAGATGAGGTGAAATCACACTCATCAAATCACTCCAAGCTTAAGATTTTGCTTGTCCTCAAACAATTACCCAGGCCATAAGATATAAATCATTCAAAGCATAGACAGTGAATCAAGAACCCGAGAAACTAATCCAAGTGACAGGCATATTTAATAAGCACCCAAGAGATAATCGATTTCAAGTCCAATTAGGAGCTTAGGTTCTTCAAGTTCATATTCTCACTGATTCAGGCACTCAACTCACCTCACTCAAGTGTTTAAGGATATATATGACATTTCGCTCAATTTCCTCAAGGAAGGTATTCTACCATAGGCTTGACTATTAACCAAATCTCTACTTTATTAATGAAAACACATAAGAATCAAGAGGTCTTTTACTTTGGTTGTAATGTGGCCATGAGATTTATTGTTAGGTGGGAAAATCAAGAGAAGAGAAATTTCAAGAAGGCTAAACAAATTATCAAACATTGCAAAGCATGACACCTTCTAAAATACCTTTTTTAGGGGCTTTGATTTACTTTTCCACCTTTCTTTTCTTTCTTATTTTTATTTCTCACTTTCTTTTGTCATCCTCTTCTCCATTTTTTTTGTCTTTATTTCATTTTATTCATTTGGAGAAGGGGAGATTTTTTTAGCTCAAGAGAAATATTTTCTAATTTTCTTATCCCATACTTTTTCAAACTATATTTTTACCCTTTTTGTAATACTTTAAAAAGTGTCATACCGAGCATTATTCATCAAAGTAATTCAAGGTACCAAGAAAAGTATTTTATTTTTTTAGGCTCAAAATGGGGCAACTAAGGGGTGGCATTTAATCAATCAAAGCTCAGAAGGCCGAAAAAATACCTAGTGCCTCAATCATTTTCAAAAGTGTTTTAAAAAAATTTTAAGTTTCAAAACGGTTTCAAGTCAAGTTCTAGAAAATACAGTCCAAGAGGAATTAAAACACTCTATCACAAGGAATGGGGTAGATTTAGTGAGTACCCCTTTTTGGCTCAAAATCTTACATTTAGTAGTTCAAAAATCAGTGAGAAATATAAATCTAAGGAATCACATGCTAATTATTAACTATCAAAAGATTATCTCAAGAATTTTTATTTTTAGCCTTGTCACAAGAATAAAAAAAAATTGGGTTCAAAAATTCACTATCTCAATTTATTTGGCACTAAGTTCTGACAATTGGATGCATAATCTAAGTGAGGGGCAATCTAGAGAATGTGATCATACAAACCTATGCCTATATGAATGCAATATGAAAAATGCAAAAATGCAATGCAAAAATACCCCTACCCCAAGCTTAAAACTTACATTGTCCCCAATGTAAATAATCAAGTCGGAGAGAGGAGAAAAATGGAACAACATACCAAGGTGGTAGCGGGTGTTGGCTCACATTCCAGTCAAAACTTTGGTGGAAATAGCATCACGGCCGTGAGTCTCATCACGGGCAGGCCGTGATCAATTCTGGTCTCCTTTATTAGCTCATCACGGCCGTGGCCACTGTCACGGCCCGGGCGTGATGGCTTCTGACTTTATTAGTCCTTGCTCTTTTTGTTCCTCCTTCCTCTTTAACCTGAAAACACTAGATAAATTTATTAATTTATGATTTTTGCCTCTTGATCTTCTCAAATTATTCAAGAGATAAATTCAAAAATAAAAGGAAAAGGGAAAGAAAACTTAGGTTGCCTCCCAAGAAGCGCTTATTTACGGTCCTAGGCTTGACCAAACTTCCTTCAATCAACCGGGGTCGACTGGGCGTAGAAGTGCAGGAACACTTCTCTTCCAAGGAACTCCTTCAAAGAGCCTATTCTGCTCATATGACCAATTACGCTTCCGCTTTGCTCTTTTCATTCGGACCTTTCTGGCCTTACTCCCTCCCGGCGGAAGTTTTGTTTCCACATGATCAACAACTCCAACTCCATCACTACTGGGTGCATCATTAGCCATGCATATCTTCGGAGTTGCTTCCATGTTGAGCTCTTCTTTTACCACTAGAGACGTTATATTGATCCTGCACACATGGCTCTCAAAAGGAGGGTTGTTATAGGAGTTAGTAAATTCAAAATCGACCCTACCTTCCTCTACATTTAGAGAGAGTTTACCATTCCTTACATCTATTACTGCTCCAGCGGTGGCCAAGAATGGCCTTCCTAAAATGATGGGGAATTCAGAATTCCCTTTCATATCCAATACCAGGAAATCGGTAAGGATGAAGAATTTCCCTACCTTTACAGGAACGTTCTCTAGTATGCCTAGAGGAGTCCTAGTTGAGCCATCCGCAAATTGTAAGGAGAATTTGAATGGTCTCAACTCTTTCGTTCCCAACCTTTCCAGGATAGTGAGCGGCATCAAGCTCGCACTAGTCCCTAAGTCACATAAGGCTTGGTCGATTTGCACTTGTTTAATTGAGCAAGCGATAGAGAAACTACCTGGGTCTTTCAGTTTAGAAGGCATTTTAGCTTCTATGTCTACTTGTTTTCTCTTGACCAACCTTCGTGGGAAAGGTATCGGGGGTTGGTACGGTGGTGGAGGGACATACTTTGGTTCTGGCTCTTCATCTTCGCTCATGTCCTCCTCCGGTTCCATGTCCTTTTCCCCCACCCCAAGCTTATCATCCCTCAAGTGTATGGCATTACAATACTCATTGGGATTAGCTTGGGTTGACCAGGAACGTACCCCTTAGGTCTAGTGTATGTGTTGGCTTGTTGGGCAATACGGGTTTCTAGCATCTTGTTGTGGATGGCTAAGTTGTCTACCTTAGATGCTAGCTCTTTTATTGCCTCGTTCACTGCGCTGCCTTGTTGTCAAAACTCCTCATTTTGTTTTGTTTGGTTTTCAACAAAACTTTCCAATAAAGACTCGAGTTTAGATCTTCTTGTGCACGAGGATACCCCTTTTGTGGGTTTCCTATTACCTTGGCCTTCTTGATACTCATGGTTCAGAGTGTTGCTGTAGTTGCCGTAGGAGAGGTAAGGGTTGTTCTTCCTTTGGTTGTAGGGATTTGGGGGAGCATAATTGGGCAACTTCGGGTTTGTGTCGTAGAAGTTGTGACAAGCGTTCACTTGTTCCCCCAGCGCCTGGATCCATGAGCAATACCTCATGGGCACTCCATGATGTCGTGTCCCTGCATTCCACAAATCTCACAAACAAGGTTAGTAGCACCTAATGCACTCACATTATCCATTTAAAGCCTATCAAAACGTTTATTAAGTGAGCCTATTATTGAAATTAAAAGATCAGTGCTATTAACTTCAAACTTACCCCCCGAAATCTTGTTCGGGTTATTACTCTTTTCTGAACCTCATTGGTGGTAGTTGGTGGCCACGTTTTCAATGATGTTGAATGCCTCAGTCAGAGGCCTATTCATAAAGGCTCCACCAGCTGCAGAATCGAGTGACACCTTCGAAGAGTAGTCCAATCCGTTGTAGAAGGTATGCACTAGTAACCACCTCTCGAGTCCATGGTGTGGGCAAGACTCCAGCAGTCCTTTGTAGCGATCCCAAGCTTCCGATAAGGATTCTCCGTCTTTTTGGAAGAAGTCGGTGATCTGGGTTCGTATATAGGTCGTCTTGGATGGTGGGAAGAATTTCTCCAAGAACGCCTGTTCCAGTTGGTCCCAAGTAGACAAGGTGTTGGCGGGCATTTGCTTAAGCCAAGCCTTTGCTTTTCCAGTCAGAGATGAGGGGAATAACCTTAAGCGAATAGCATCAACCGGGGCACCATGAATCCTAATTGCATCGGTGAACTCCAAGAATGTTTCTACGTGATCAGTCGGGTCCTCCGAGGGTAATCCTCCGAATTGGTGCTGCCTAATCATGTTGATTAGCATAGGCGGTATAGTGTAGTTCTCCGCCTCGATCTCTGGCCTGGCAATCCCAGTTCGCAAACCCCTAGCATTTGGGGCTGCATAGTCCTTCAATGGTTTCGTATCCGGTTGATTCGCCATGAGTGGGATGGGGATCAACCTCTCTCTCTCACTTTGTAGTCTCCTACGTCTATGGAAGGTCCTCTCGATTTCTGGATCAACCTCACTAAGACTCCCAAGACTTAGAGATCTTTGCATAAAACACACAAAGAGATGGATACACTAGAAGGAAAGAAATTTTGATTTTTTTTTTTCCAAATATAAAAATTAAATAAAAAGAAAAGGTCCAGAAAAATCAATTTAAAAATTAAATTGAGTTTCGAAAACGCACAGTCCCCGGCAACGACGCCAAAAACTTGACAGCGCGGCGCGCGAGCGCGCGAGTGCGATTCCGGCAAGTGTACCGGACTGTCGCCAAGTAATAAAAGATATCGATCCCACAGAGACTGTGATCTCGAATCACAACTAATTTTCAATTTGGTAAATCTGGACTGTATAAAAAAAGATTTGAAAAGGATTTGATATTTGAAATAAGAGATAAATAAAAATCAGATAAACAGAAAACAGATCTAAATTGATTCCTAGGGATTTAGGTTACCAACAAGATCATTTACGTTGCTAACTCGATTACCCTTGTTAACTATCGAAATTGCCTTGAAGGCGAATTTATCCTCAAATAGCTTAAGCTCCCTCTCGGGTTACAAAAGCCTTGCCCAATTGAATCAACCCCTACTCTCGTGGTAGTCGAATTCAGATTGGACCCTTTGCGTTTCGTGACAATTCGTTGATCCTCGAAGGACGGCTTCTAACTCTCGTGATTTCAGTCCTAAGTCTGATTCTATAGATCTGACACCTAAGTTCACCGCTAGGTTCCTCCTTATAATGCCTATGACACGCAAACAAGTGGCCACCGAATTTACGAGTGATTCAAACACTAGAAATCAGATCTAAAACAAAATCGAAGTTAACCAAGATATTACATCAAATTAACAACATATACAAAACCTGGGCATAGCCCCAATCCCTAGAAACTAAGCTACTACTCAAGCCTTGCCATGGAGATGACAAGCTTGGTTACAATTAACATGAAAATCAGAAAAGAGAAAAGAGAAGAGAGGAAGGAGAAGAGAGATCCTAAATCTATGCCTAGAGTAGCAGCCAAAAATCCTTGTGTCCCCTTCTGCATCTGCTTGGTCCATATTTATAGAATTGGGAAGTTAGAATCCCAATCTAACTCAAATTCTGATCCAATTCAGTTGCTTCAGGTCCAAGTAACGCGCGTCACGGCCGTGATGGCCATCACGGCTAGGCCGTGACGGCTTCTGCCTTTGGCAATCCTATAGGTTCCAGAACTTTCGCGACGCGAAAGTATTCTCGCGACGCGAGACTTCTTTTCACAGCCATGATAGGAATCACGGCTATGCCGTGATGGGCTCTGTTTTGTGGGGGTGAAAGGTCACGGCCGTGATGGTCATCACGGCTAGGCCGTGACCGGTTCTGACTTCAGTCTTTCTTCTTTTTCAGTTTTGCTCGATCATGGTCGTGATGGGCATCACGGCTAGGCCGTGATGGGCTCTGTTTGGCTCATTTTCTTCACTTTTCAAGCTCCATCTTCATCCAAACTCCATCATGGTTGATCTTGAGCATTTTACCCTTGATTTCTGCAAAACAACACCACGAAAACCGCCTTACCCGTTCCAAAGTAAAATTAACCAAAAATCCAATTAAATGTCCCTAAACTACATGAAAATGCATGCAAAATGATAGACAAAGATGAGGTGAAATCACACTCATCAGTTAACATGATCCATAACAGAAACAAAAGACACAGAAAAGCATACCCGAAGTTCAATAATTACAGTAAACGAAAATCATGATTTATGACAAGCACAGAAGCTCCAAAATGGTCCTCTCAGAGCTCTTTTACAATGAGAAGCATACAGGGAAAAATACCAAAGCAATGACTCCTAATAGAAAACTGAAGAATAAAGCAAAAGGAAATCCAACAAGTATAGTGATCAATCTTGCAATCATGACTCATGTCTTACTGTACAAGAATATCAATAAAGCAGGCAACTCAAGGCCATACTTAATTATCAAATAATCCCCTTCAAAGTTTCAATGTCAAATCTGGTGTTGAGTTGTCTATGTCTACTGGTGGATTCACTTCAGTAAAACTCAAATCTGAACTTCCACTCAGTATGAAATTCTGACGAGTATTACCTACTTCTGCTACCTGACGAAAACTACCAGGCCACAAGAGTTCTGGCTCATCATCCTCCAAGAATATTGGAACACCAACATATCCTTGCTCAAATCTTGCATTGCTTTTTACCTCAGTTGGTGAGAAACCATGGTGCATTGAAGAGTGTGCCTTTATCCCCAAGGACCTGAAAGAACCATGCAGAGGGAGAGATGCTAGACTTGCATACCTCTCAGAAAACAAACCCATTCTCATAGCCCTTTTTGCTAATGTTCTTTCTCTCTTGTGTGCATTCTGGTGTCCACCAAGAGCCTGAGAGCTGAAAAACTTGCGCTGACAGTAATTGCATGAGAAAACTCTTGCGTTGGTTGCTGCTCTAGTTTGAGAGGCAGGTTCGTTGCTGCTCTCACTGGTGCTTGAGAATGAGAATCCTATGGAATCTCTTGCACCTAACTCATTATTCTTCAAGTTGAGAGTTAAGTCAAGTGAAATAGCATCTGAATTAGGATGAGTCCCTATTGGATTTGTCAAGTTGGAAGAGTTTGTGAGGTTGTCACTACAAGGACCTACAGAAGTTTCTTGAGTAGATACATTGGAAGCAACCTGGCTGCTAACTTCAGATTCATATTCTGCACATGCCTCCACTTCAAGATCAAACTTTGGTTTCATCATCTAGCCGTGCTTATGTTGGAAGCTGGTTTACAAAATAGGTGCAGCAATCAACCTTCAGAATAATCGAAGTTTTAGAGCTTGCAGTGAAAGATTTATTTTATCCTGCAATTTGGTACATGATGAAAACCCATCAGTTCATATTTACTTATCTAGCAGGCATCATAACTAGAAATTCTAGAGTCAATGATTTGGTATTTGATGCTTTGAAATATTAGTATACGCAAACAACCTATGCTTTATCGCTTCATCTGTGAAAGCCAATTAGTCCTGGCATAGATACACATTCGTGTACCATATATTGTGATTTAAGTGCCCTGAAAATGGACTTCCAGTGTTGAAAAAGCATTCCTATTAGGTGTTTGCTTGTTACACAATATGTTTGAATATGCCTATGTTTGACCAGCCCAGAAGTAAAAGAAACAAGCACTAAATAGTGGGGTGATTCTAATTGAGGGCAAAATAGGTTCTACATCAGCAAAAGTTATTGACACCAATAAATGGTTGCATAGCAGAGGCCACAACCCCGTAGTGAAAATTATCAACAAAACCAATTTTTTGCAGGTAACTTAATTTTCAGTTTTTTTTTTTTTTGATCCACATAGGAATTGTTAATGTATCATAAATTAATTACAAGCTTCTTAAGCAAGGTGTCAGGTTCTTTTATTGCCGGGAACACACCACCATCCTAAACCTATTCTGCCTTTTCAGATCTGTGTAAGAAAAATTCAGCAAAAATAAGAATGATGAATATGTATGCTTGAATTTAAGGTCAAACTAGATATGGACGCCAATTCTGATTGGAAAATGCAGTTGAACACCTTTAGTAAGGAACTATCCTGACTGAATCTTGACCAATAGTAAAAATAAAAAGGTGGAATAAAATAGCAAGGAGGCAAGCCATGAAGCTCATAAATATTAGTTAACCAATATTTAGTGTTTTCACATTTTAGCAAGGCCTATTTGGACACAAAAATGGTGTCCAATATCATATAAAAGTACACGTCCCCAATTATATATTGTTTGCTTCCCTCTCATCACGTATTTCATCACTCTCAAGACACTCATAAGCTCTACGATGTCTATACACCAAATTGTGTGTCCAAATATCTTTACTCTTATCAATAATCTAGGAAATCAAACTCCTGCCATTTGTTTACTGTAATTAGTAACCTACTGACTTCTGATCTGAATTCAATCTGGAATCTTGCATGGAGATTCTTTCTGATTATATATTTCCAAGAACTAAATGACTTAGAAGATTGAAAACCATAGTTCGACCACAAAGAAAGTTTTACCTGTGATAGTTTAGAGACTAAAGTTACTTTGAAGCCCTTAGGCAGAGAGGCAGGGTTTGGTGGGACAAAAAAAAGACAAAACGGGGTTACTACTTATGGGCCACAAACCATTTTTATTCAGTGATTTTAATATAACTTATCTGAAAACTACGAAAGACTTGACACAAGGAAAAGCGAACAACTAAAACAAGAAGACAACCAGCAGTTCAGTACTAGATGACAGTAAAAGAGTATTGCATACCTTTTCATCTCAAGTTTCAAGTGAAAGTGAAAGTGGCTTACTTCTGAAACCACCTGAAGACTGCTTTGGAATTGGAGACATCTAATCTTTCAGTGTTGCTTTTCTTGTTATGACAGTTATGAGAACACAAAGCAGGCCCTTGGGTTTGGGTTTTCTATGTTTCTGAAACACTAATAGAGGGTAAGGTGAGAAGTTAGATGTTGTTCTAATGAAAAGGAATAAAAAGTAAAGGAGAGAGAGATGGTAAGTATTGATGTTTAATTATGGGAAAGCAAAGGTAAGAAAAAGGAGTGGAGAGTTGGGGAACAGAGAAGTCAGAGGAGGAAAAGGTGTTGGTATATAAAGAGAGTGAGAGGATATGTGTACAGATTTTATTTTCTTTTTGCAATTTTGTAAGGAAAATACTTCTCACATATTATTAGACATTATTCTTTTTCAAGAACAGCAATGTTTTTTGAACAGCGCACAATGGGGACACTATATATTGTCCCTTTTGTTTTTTTAATGTATGTTCGAGATGTATGTATATAAAGATAATAAAAAATAGGTGAGAGATTAAAAGAAACACATACGGTGTCTAAATTTTGATGTTTAGATAATACAACTCTTTCAAGAAAGGTGACAAGTAACAACTGCTTTCCCCACATACAAAGTTCAAGTTGCAAGCTGGGTTGATCATACATCATAGTATGAGAAAGAACCAAAAACAGGCCAACAACAGTCTAGTCATTTTCCCACCAAAGAATCTCTTGCCTCCCCCACTTCAAAAGTGTTTCGGATAAGTCCACGATTCATGGGGACGGCAGCGTAGTTTCATATTTGGTTCCATCTATCACGTCCAGGATAACTACTCTCTACATCTTATTCAGACCGCAACATATATATATTATTCATGAATCATGACATATACAGTGCTTCAACATCATTTGTTTCTTAACAACTCCACTCACTATGACTATTAGATCACATGTCCTTTCCCTGCCAACAACCATTTTATATCTACGAATTGAGAGATTATGTGCCTTCCATCAGGAGGGTAATGTTAGAAAATAATAATTTATTATTACGTGGGACTCATATGAAATAATATTTTGAGCCTATATATAAATTAATGAAGATAAAGGGACCTATTGGTTCATATATAAATAGTGGTAACTTGACTGGAGTTAGTAGTTACACATAGTATGACACCAAGGATTCTGTCTTTTCCTAAAAAGTTCTCCAGACCATTAACATCAAGAAAGGGTGTGAGAAGAAAGTGAAGGGAAGAGATAAATTGGGATAATGAAGAGATTCATCTTGCAACTTGATCATGGATCAATATAAGTATCGCTATCATTTATTTTTATATGGCAATCATGGATTATAAGATCCTTATCATGAGTATGATAGTTTCTATTATGATAGTTTCTATTGTTGAACCTAGACAATTATGACTTGCATGTAAATCATAAATGATAAGGATAAAGTTCGTTTATAACGAGTTTGTGTGTAGGGAAATGCTCGTTGGTATCAAAAACCGAGTTCACCAATCACACTATTAATCATGATATAATATAAATATTAACATAATTAGTTTTATTAATTATCTATAAATTAACTATATATAGTTTATGAATTTAATTACGATACATTGACAGTATAAAATTTTTTATACTGTCAACCAATCATTAATCAAGATATAGATTACTTTCAAGATAGTTAAGATATAAGTTAAAAAAGTTTGCTAACATAATAGTTTATGATTGGATGTTTGTGTAAAATACTGTTAGTGTATAACAATTAAACTTATAATTTATCTAGCTTATAATGCACCAACTTAAATCATCCAAGGAAGTAAAACAAGACAGAGCACCCAGGGAACATGAATTTTTCTAGAGAAATGAACACAACAGTCTTCACACACTTCAATGTTTAACAGATGTCAAGAAAGTAAAACACCTCGCTTTTTTTCTTCTTTGTTTTTGAGATTTAATTTTTGGCCCTTACAGATTATCTGTCATGCACTGACACATCTTGTGAGCAAAAACGTATAAACAATATATGGATTAGTTAGGTTGAAAACTTTTCATGTGAATGAATTGTTTTTAACAAATTAGTGAAAAGTTACTTATCCCCCCTCAAAAAAAAAATTCAGGTTATCACTGTAAGATTGCACTCTTTCAAGCTGGAAAAAAATATATCCCCAGTGGTATGCAAAAATATGCAACCTTCCCTGCTTTTTGAGTTGTTTGTCAAAGCAATTAAGAATATCTTAATAAGACCATATATGTGTTAAAGTAGTTAGTTTTTCTATTTATCTGGTTAGTTGAAAATCAGTTAGGATTGGTTAGCTGTTATGTTAGTTAGTTACACTAGTTAGTTACTTTCTGTTAGTTAGTTAATGAGTCTCAGTATTCTGATATTAGCTAAGTTAATGTTGTATAAAGAGTAGTTGTAGCAAATTGTACAATTTCAATTTTTTCAGAAAATGAGAAATCAGTTTCTCACAATCTCTCTTTCTCCTCTGCATCTTCTCTCTGATCTTGCACACCACTGCTCCTCACAGTGATTTCAACATGGTATCAAAGCAGTGCACTCAGTCAAGCACAATTGCCTAAGTTTTTCTGGAATTTTGCACTCAGTCATGCAATGCACTTAATCAACAGACAACCATCTGCATTCCTTTCAAATCAGTCACCTTATTTAGCACTATACAACCAACTTCCTGATATTTCCAATTTCAAGATATTTGGTTGCCTATGCTATGCTAATACACTCACTGCACATAGAAAGAAGTTAGATCCTAGGGCAAGAAAATGCATTTTCCTCGGTTTCAAAACTGGAACAAAAGGGTATATATTATTTGACTTGAAAAACAGAGAAACCTTTATCTCAAGGAATGTGTGTTTTTATGAGGATCACTTCCCTTACATCAAACCATTTGAACCTAATCCGATTATTCCTGCACCTACCACCTCTTTATCCAACTCTTGCCCGAAACAAGTTATGATCCCTTCTTTGATTTCTTGGCTACCACACCTCTGCTGCCCCTTGCATGAACGAGCAATGACAAAGCAATCTGCACCTGATCCATCAAATTCATCACAAGCCTCACCAGAAAATCCACCTCACACTACCATAACAGATATGCCACCACCACAAACAGATATGCCACCCCCACATGCTCCTACTAGACAATCATCGAGGGGCAGGAAACAACCAACATACTTGCGGGACTACCATTGTAATCTAATGCTCTCTCTGCAGCTCACACTACATCATCCAAGGTTAAGTATCCAATCTCTTCATACCTTCCCTATCACAACCTTTCTAACTCATATAGAAATTTTTCTCTTTCAATTACCTCTTCTTCTGAACCTTCTTCTTACTCACATGCTGTACTTGATGAGAATTGGAAAAATGCCATTAATCTTTGAATTGTTAGCCTTGGAAAAGAACAGAACTTGGACTCTCACTTCCTTACCTCCAGGCAAGCACACCATAGGATGCAAATGGGTATTCAAATTAAAATACAAGGCCGATGGTTCCATTGATAGACATAAGGCTCGTTTGGTAGCAAAGGGTTATACCCAAACATGTGGAATTGACTACTTGGAAACCTTCAGTCCAGTAGTAAAAATGACCACAGTTAGGGTCATTTTGGCACTAGCAGCACAATTCAATTGGCCACTGCAGCAATTGGATGTTAACACTGCTTTTTTGCATGGAGACCTACAAGAAGAAGTTTATATGCAGCCACCACCCGGCCTCTTCCTTTCTAATCCTGATCCGGTCCGCAAATTGGAGAGATCCATTTATGGCCTTAAGCGAGCCAAGAGGGCAGTGGAATGCCAAGCTTACTCAAGTCCTCATAGACTCGGTTACTCCACGGTCTCGAGCAGATTACTCTTTGTTTGTGAAAACCAAAGACAAGCATTTCACGACCATCCTAGTCTATGTGGGACGACTTAGTCCTCACTGGGAATGATGATTCGGAGATTACATTTATGAAACGATTCTTTGGATGACAGATTCAACATAAAGGACTTAGGTCAATTGCGGTTCTTTCTTGGTTTTGAAGTAGCTCGATCCTCCAAAGGTCTTAGCATTTACCAACGGAAATATGCCTTAGATCTCCTACAAGACACAGGGTACGCTTGCTTCTAAACCTTCTGCTACGCCCATGGAATACAAAAGCAGTCTCCATAGTTCTTCTGGTGAACCAATGACAGATCCAAGCCTATATAGAAGACTCATTGGCCGATTGTTATATCTCACTCATACACGCCCAGACATATCATTTGCAGTGAGCTATCTCAGTCAATTTTTACAAACCCCTACTTCCTCACACTACCAAGCAGCCCTTCGAGTGCTCAAATACATCAAGGGAGCACCAGGAAAGGGCCTATTCTTCTCTGCCAACAGTGATGCACACTTGAAAGGATATAGTGATTCAGATTGGGGAGCCTGCCAAGATACTCGTCGCTCCATTACAGGATACTGCTTCTACCTTGGTTCTTCCTTGATTTCGTGGAAAAGTAAGAAACAATCTACAGTATCTCGGTCATCTTCTGAAGCCGAGTACAGGGCTTTAGCTCAAGCCTCATGTGAAGCACAATGGATCCTATACTTGTTGAAAGATCTTCATATTCCTCACGACCAACCAGCCATCATTTACTGTGATAACCGATCGGCCCTTCACATCGCAGCCAATCCTGTTTTTCACGAGCGAACGAAGCACATTGAGATAGATTGTCATGTGGTTAGAGACAAAGTTCAATCAGGCACCCTGCACCTTTTACCTGTTTCATCTACATCTCAAGTGGCTGACATCCTTACAAAGCCTCTGCCTCCTGGACCATTTCATAACCTCATTTCCAAGCTAGGAATGCTTGATATACACCTTCCAGCTTGAGGGGGGATGTTAAAGTAGTTAGTTTTTCTATTTATCTGGTTAGTTGAAAATCAGTTAGGATTGGTTAGCTGTTATGTTAGTTAGTTACACTAGTTAGTTACTTTCTGTTAGTTAGTTAATGAGCCTCAGTATTCTGATATTAGCTAAGTTAATGTTGTATAAAGAGTAGTTGTAGCAAATTGTACAATTTCAATTTTTTCAGAAAATGAGAAATCAGTTTCTCACAATCTCTCTTTCTCCTCTGCATCTTCTCTCTGATCTTGCACACCACTGCTCCTCACAGTGATTTCAACAATATGTGCCATTCTCAACACTAAGAGGATTCCATCTGAAGTTTGTGCCGAAACTTCAAACACTGAGAAAACTTGGCAGCAACCTCTTGGCTTTGCATAGCTTTATTTAATTGGGTCTCGATCCTCTTAGACACCTGTTAAGGAATGAATCAAAAGAAAATTTGTAATAAAAAACTAAATATAATAATTTTTTTAATATAACACGTGTATCAATTTTCTATAAAAACTTACCATTTTTTATTCCTTAACATTTTTCAATTTAATTATGGAGAAATTACATCAACTTGTTAGATTAATTATTTTAACTAATCGATTATGTGGATTGACATTAGTCAATTATTAGGAATTATAGTTAATATATATTAATTATGATCAATGGTGTATATTAAAGCACTTGATATATATGATTAAATAGTATAGGGCTTAGTCTTATGAAAGGCATATGATGGGTTGGACATTTCACTTAGAAGCTTGTTGGTTGAGAAGTCCCTGCTCTCATTTGGAGTATATACATACTTCAATTCCCCGTTAAGCAGGTGTGTTGCTGTTCATGTGCTTCAAGTAGAGAGTAGTTCACTTTCACATCCTAATTTCTCTCCTTTGTCCACCACATCCATGTAATCCAACTTCCATGTACACACAATCTTTGATCTAACTCTTGTATTTGATTAGATTAACATGCTGTAATCTTGTATCTATATTTGTTTATTTTCCTTCACAACTTTCTTTAACTTTTAATTTAATTACAATCCGTATATCTTTTGTTTCAAAATGCTTCATTGCGATCTTTAAAGCAACAACCAATGTAATGGAAGGAAACTCAGAAAAACATTATGAATGGAGAAAGAATATCAGAAAACCACTTGTCTAAAGGGCTGACAAGGCAGAGTTCATAAAGAACTATACCTATCTTACAAAAAGTGTTTTTTTGAATATATATTCGCACAATTGTATCCTGCATCATGCTTCTGGGTTGAACTAGACAAAGTTAAACACAATATTTTAAAGGGCATTAGAAGCTTAAGGACATGTTCAAAGGGGATTAGTCTTTTAACACCTGAAAAGATAAAGTAGCAGTTGGGTGGAGAAAGAAAGTCTATGCTTCTCAAATCAAAGCAAATTTTCTATAGACTTTTGCACTTAAAAGAATTCCTAGCTAGCTAGGCTAGGGCAAGGGCATTACCTACTAATTAGCCCATTAAGGCTTAAGCACATGTCCAAAGTAGATACTAGTGATTCTCTCAACTAGGATCAAAGGGAAATATTAAGAAAATTTCATGACCAATGAAACCTTGCCACGTTTGTTTGATCTCATTCCAATATAAAAATTGTTCAAGTAAAAAATTTCAGAATGAATTAAACTATACAATAGAACAGTACTTTTTCTTAGGAAACTAACAGAAGCAAAAGACACTGCCAAAGCCAAAACAGGTTAATGAATAATGTCTATATCTATGCTATTCTATTTGCTTTTACTTTATCATCATACAAATGGCACGTGACCAAGTGACACTCTACCTTTTGGTCATGGCAGTTAGAGACAGACAAGTCCATCTTTCCGTCGTTTAGTGCAGTTCCTATTCCCCAGAAGCCGCTCGTCAAAACCTTAGGCTCCATAACAGTGTCTCAAACTGGTCCCCAACAATACAACTAGTTCATATCTATTATTATAAAGTGTGAGAGCTCGTTTGGTGGTCAAGAGAGACAGGATATGATAATCTATTATACATTGTCTGAAACTGTTATTTGGTGAGTCAGCAGGATATGATAAGTCAATCCTGTCACTTATCCTATCATGCTCGTCTAATTAAAATTCTATACTGAGTCGATGGTTGGGTTAGAACTCAACACGATAGGATAAGGTGATTTTTTTTTTCGGTAACAAGTAGGATAGGATGATTTAAAATATAATAAAACATAAAAATATATAATATATAAAATAATTAAAATATAATAAAATAATAATTTAAAGCATAATAAAATTTAATATGATTACCAAAAATAAGGTATAATAAAATATAAAATATTTAAAATAATAAAAATATTAATAATTAATTTTAATTTTATCACAATGCTAATTTTGTTATTTTATATTATTTTAAAAAACTGTAAAATATAAAAATATTATTATAATAATTTAACTATATGTAAAGTTAAAACAAAAAAAGAATATTTAAAAATATAAAAAATTAATTTTATGTAGACAATATTTAAAAAATTTAAACATTATATGTAATTTTATCACCACAAGGATAATTTTGTCTTTTTATATAATTTTAAATAATAAAATTTTAAAAAAAATCTAATAAAAGATGGAAACATTTAGAATAAAAACGAAAATTTTAAAATTCATACTTAAATTATAATACTGTCCAGTTGGTTATCTGGTGGATATCAAATGTCGGATGGGATAACAACTTATCTGCTCATATCCTATCCTACTCATATCATGTTTTCTTATCACATTCGTCTCTATCCTTTCCTGACCACCAAACGAGCCCTGAGGGTTCGTTTGGTGGTCAGGATAGGATACGGGCAGATAAGATAAATGAGCATGATAGAAGTAGGATATGATATTAGCAGGATAAGCCGTTATCTTATCCGATGTTTTGTGTCCACCAGATAACCAACTGGATAGCATTGTAATTTTAATATGAATTTTAAAATTTTTGTTTTTCTTATGAATGTTTTCATATTTTATTAGATTTTAGATTTTTTATAATTTTCATTTTTTAAGATTATATAAAAAGACAAAATTGTCCTTGTGATAAAATTACATATAATATTTAAATTTTTTTAAATATTGTTTAACTTAAATTAATTTTTTTATAATTTAAAATATTCATCTTTAGTTGTTACTTTACATATAATTAAATTATTAGAATAATTTTATTTATTTTTCAGTTTTTTAAAATAATATAAAGTAACAAAATTAGCATTGTGATAAAAAATAATAATTTTTAAAATTAATTATTAATATTTTTATTATTTTATGTTTTATTATATCTTTTTTGGTAAGCATATTATATTTTATTATACCTTAATTATTTTATGTATAATTTTTTTATACTTTATTATACTTTAAATTACCTTATCCTATCTTATCCTGTTGAGTTCTAACCCAGCATCCCCTCGGGATAAAATTTTAACTAAATGGACATGATATGATAGGAGACAGGAATGGTTTATCCTATCCTGCTGATTCACCAAACAATAGTTTCAGAGAGGATATGATAACTTATCATATCATGTCTCTCTTATCCTGATCACCAAACGAACCCTAAACGCATAGCATAATCAACATAATCAACATTATAGTAATATTGTTGTGCAGAAGATATACAATAACACAAGTGATTATTACACTCTTGACTGACACATTATAAAGCAAATTCTTCCACTTGGTTGGTGACTTTTTAATATATTCTCATGCTTATTCATTTCTTTACAATTGTTTACCATAAACATGCTGTTAGTGCTGATTAGTTAGAGCCCACCGAAGACAAGGTTAGTCACAGATGGTTTCAATTTTCTTAAGTATTCATAGCTACGACTTTTCCTATATTCAAATTACTTTCAAACACATTTTCATGATTCCAATTAATTGGAGAGCTTGCCTACTAAGCTTCCATAATCTTTAACTAATTTTGCCACTGAATCCCACTTGACTATCAGATCTGGATTTTAGATACCAAAATAGTATTGGTCAGACACTAATAATACTTAGGATTGGGAGGAAATAACAATCTATTGGAGTTCACAGCAAGAAAACACTATTTGGTAATAAAAGCATTTATAAAAAAAAAAATCAATGGTTGATTGCCTGTTGCTGATAGGTGATGTGTCCAGACAACAGCACAATAATGGGATCACAAATCATACCCTACCCATTGGATATCCGTAAAAATTACCCACAAAAGGTAGGATAATTACCCGTATAATGGGTAAGACTCCGGATACGGGTAATTACCCTATAAATTTGAATGGATACAGATACTATAGTACTCACCTCGTCCCATACTCTCGCGCGCGCATATATATATATATATATATATATATATATATATATATATATATATATATATATATATATATATATATATACACATTACTAATATATATAATTTTAGCTATAATACAAATTTTAAAACACAAATTATTGTAAAGATTTTTAACTTTCTAAACCTAGTTGCATCTAAAATTCTTTTTTTGGATATTTTTATTTATTTAAATATTTTGATTTGTAATATTTGTTACTAGATTTAAAACACATTTGAATTTTTTTAATTGTTATAACTTTTTTTTGTTATTTTTTGTTTTTTCTCTATTAAAGTTCGGGTAACGGGTGCGTGTACGGGAACTTAGACACCCAGAAGATATGAGTAGAGGTACTAAAGTTACTACCCATAAAAATAGGGGTCCGAATACGGATAATTTTTTCAAACACGGGTACGACGACGGGTTTTATAATACCCTACCCATTTTCATCCTACACAAAACGGAGGAAGAAAGTACATACAAACACTGTCGCGCCAATATAATGCATATATATATATATATATATATATATATATATATATATGCATTAAAAATGCATACTTCTGTAATCGAACATGTGTATTCAAAGAATTTTTCATACCATTTTTAGATTAAAATGACAATGCGTAAAATCAAACTCTTTAATTTAATTATACTTGAGATTTCTTTTATATTAAATTTAAAAGTTATATTAACTTCAAGATTTACGTCATCAATATATCTATATTAACTTCAAATAAGATTAGTGTAACTTTCCATAAAAAATTGAAAGCAATAGTAAATATTTTTAAGGAATTAAAAATAAAAACTATTGGAAATCTAAATAAAAAAATAAAAAATATTAAATAAAAAGTGTGTAATATATTAAAAATTAAAAAACCATTTATAACTTTCTTTTATAAGTAATAAAAAATAAAACATATAATATTGATCAAAAAAATAAAATAAAACATATAATACAAATTTTAAACTCTCTTTAACTAGAGTCTTATAGTATTCTTTTCAAAAAAAAAAAAGTCTTATAATATTAGTTGACAAGACTTTATATTTTTTCCCCTTAAACAAGACCTTAAAAAACCGGAGACCATTTTTATAATCTAAAATCAAAGTTGTGTCTACAGTGGCCATATTTATTCTATGATAGACATCTTAAAGTCGATTCCATGTCCCGCGGCAAATCTCTTTTTTTTCTTGGTCTGTAGTGGCTCTGTAGTCCCAGGGTAAGTTTTCTTTTGCTTTTTTGATGCGATGGAATGAAGATAAAAATTCTAATCAAACTTTTTAAAATATAAAATATGATACTAACGTTTAAAAATATTATACATATAATAAAACTCTTGTGTCCAAAAATAAATAAATAAATAAAACTCTACTATCCAATTTGTTTTTAATATTTTTCTGAAAGAAAAGTGTGAATCAACAACGTAAAGGACTAAAGGTCAGGTCGCAGCCCAGGTAAAACAAGGATCGGTGTAAAATGAAGCCCCTCCTTCTCAAGTATGTAAGGATCAAGGAGACATATACTCTATGGGCTAAGGCCCTATAAATTTCCATCCGCTTGAAATCACACATCTAAAGAAAAAGACTCTGTTCTTAAGATTGCAATCAAGAATTACCTTATAGCAGCCCAAGCAGCCCAATAAACGGTGTAACATCCCAAAAATTAGCTATTGGATAATTTAATAGGAATTTGATTATATAATGATTATAATTCAAGTATAGAAGTGGTTAAAATCTCATAAGTGATTTAAAAGAAGTTAAATAGACAGTTTTGAGTATTTTATGTCCAATTTCACACAAGAGACTTCCTATGACCCGATACCAAACTTCAGATGGATATTTCATAGCCAAAATGAACTTATTTAGACTCTCTGTCTTCATATTAAATGTAGATATGTCTCTTATCTTTCCATAGAAACCAAATTCACCCAAATTGGATTTTGGTAGCTCAAGTTATGACCAAATCCGTACACATTGTCCGGGTTCCAGCGCCAAAACCGTTTTTCTAACTTCTATCCCAGTTTTAACCATATAAACGTCCATTTCAGATTTTATGGTCTTCATGAAGTTGTATATATTTCTTTTATATTTCCAACGATATAAAATTTGTAATTTTTAGATATCTAGAACTCAAGATATATCCGAAATACAGAGCTGTATGCTAGGTAAGTGGGTCTGACGCGTTTTTACACGTTTTGTGCTATTGAGGCTCTATAAATAGAATCTTAACACTCTTATGGTGCGTTTTGAACTCTAATTACACTTATAAACTTATAAACGACTGAGAAGAGAAGAAATTCAAGGATCAGGAAGAAAGTTGTGGAAGGGGGAGTCTAGGAAGAGCAAGACAAGGAGAACTCTCGGCAAACGCTAGGATTCACCGTAGGAAACGCTTGGAGCTACTTAGAGGTCTTCAATAGGTGAGCAACAATACGATTTCGAACCCTTTCCATGGGATATGTGTTTTTTGTGTTAACAAGGGTTTACCTATGATTTTGGGAGATTTTAATGGAGATGCATGTTGTAAATAACCTAAATTCTAAAATTGGGGGTTTTGTTAAAAAGATTGATAAATTGATTAATCGATGTCGTAATGTGCTTATTCATGTATGATGTCTTGTGATATTCATGATTGTTTGTTATTGGTGGAAATTTATATGTTTAAATTGTGTAAAATATTTTGTTACGTACATGAGACATGACATATGTGAATTATAATATGTTGTATGATGTTTGCCGCAATACCACCTATGATAGGAGTATCGAAAAGTAATACCGCCGTAATGGTTTATCGAAAGTAACATCGCCATATAATTGGGATGTCGAAAAAGAGCAATACCGCCTATAAAGGGGTATCGAAAGTAACACCGCCACACGTTGGGGTGTCGAAAATGGAGAAATACCGCCATGTGCACATGAGAGGTATCGAAATAGAAATGTCCCCAACAAGAGGGTGACATCGAAACACTCCTCATGAGTAGGGGTGGGCAATGGGACGCCATTGTCGTGTGATGTGTGAGATTTATGGCATGCCGGCAAGAGACCAACTTAAGATTGAGGTCTCCGAGTCACTAGGATATTTTTTTCGAGATTATTTGGTATGTGGAATGTGATGCATTGATGTGATTTGTCCTTATGCTATATATTTTTTTGAGTTGTTGATATTACTGTTGTTATTAAGTGTATCTTAATATATATTATTTTTCACAAATTAGCGGAGCGGATACCATGGATAGTTTTTCCGGTTACCGCGCCGGCTGAGAACCACACTATTTTCGAAACATTTTATAAATGTATTGTTGTTTTCTGGGATTTTATATCTCATTTAAAAAGTGTTGTTTTAAGAGCCCGGGGACATAGTCGTTGAGGAGGCAAAGACTTGAGGAATATATCTTTTAGCTTTTAGTTTGGTTAGTACTATGGGATGGATTATGGGGACCATGTAGAAGTCGTTGTTATTATTATTATTTTCTCGGATTGCAGTAGACGCTCGATTTTGAGGCTTTTCAGTTTATTTCGTTGTATTGGATTTTTATTTCTACTTTGACAATTATTTTACTATTATGAAATTATTTTCAGACTCGAATAAATTTGCGAAATTTGCATGTTATGAATTTTACCTTTATTAAACAATTTTAAAGGATTTTGCTATTTTTATGAATGGGTTACTAATGTAATGAAGGACTTTACTATTTTTATCTCATGTTTGAATATATCAACTCTCATCTTGTTTTGTGTTCTTTGTTTCAACATAGAAGTGCATGTGCTAAAGGTATGGTAGGATGAAGATTTATTATGTTATCGTTGAATTATTGTTATGTACTCCCTCTGGACCTAAATATAAGCAAAAAGTGGCTACATTCTTTGAACTCAAATATAAGCAAAAATCAATTAAGTCAACACTATTAAATGTTAGTATTGCAAAAAGCAAGAAAATTAACCAATCAAACCAATTCTCCATTTACTTTTTCAGGAGCATTGCATATTTCCTAGACAATTAACTCTCTTTTTTACACAAATCAAGATAATTAAACTAACTTAACTATATGAGAGTTTCTCTCTGAAACCTAGCACCGCCAGGGGCGATTCTTTGCCTTTGTTCTATCTCTGCCTCGTGGGATCATCCACCGCTTACCACATTTCAGAGCCGCACCAGTCATACCAACACCACCTCACCCTTCGGATAGCCATCTTTCACCGCCTCGACGTCACTTTCTCTCTCCGTCTTGCCCTTCCTCGACGTTTGCTGCCTCTCTTCTCCATCTCCTACATCGACACTGTCACTTTCGTCATCTCTCTCCACCACCCTCTTTGTCACATCTTGACGTCGTCGTTCCAGATTTACAATGCTGGAGGGTATGATCTTTCTATATTATATTTTGTGCAATTTGGATTTTGCTTCTCATGGCTTGTCCTTGGACGTTTCTCAATCCGGAATCACCTTCTTCATCGCCTTTTCCACAACGAAAATCTTTTGCTCAGGCTTTGAAGGGTTCGTTTGACATCCCGGATAGTCAGCTTCCTCGGCAGTGCATGAAGGAAGACTCTATTTGTATCAAAATATCTGAGGATGAATATCAAAGGAGGTTGGAAGGTTGCAAAAACAACCTTCATGGCTGCTTGTTGTTATTGAAGGGTGATATCCCTGTAAAGATCTCCGACTTACGTGACAAAATTTCAAATCTATTGAAGGCTTTGGGTCAATGGAGAATGATTTCGTTAGGAAAATGTTTCTATGAATTCAGTTTTGCTTCTCAAAATGATCTGTGTAGTGTCTTGGCTGTTGGGGCTTGGAATCTTCAACCGGGGTTGTTGCGTCTTTTTCAGTGGTCTCCAGATTTTATTCCTAATAAGAAGAAACAATGTCATGCTCAATGCTGGATTAGAATTCATGACTTGCCACAGGAATATTGGCGCTCGAAATTATTGTTTGAGATTGCAGGCGGTTTAGGTACTCCAATAAGTTTGGATGAAGCTATCCGTACTAGGACATACGGTCACTATGCTCGAGTTTTGGTGGATGTTGATCTAACAGGAAAGTTGCTCAAGGAGATTCTGGTTGAACGTGAAGGTTTTGCATTTTCTGTTGGTATCGAATATGAGAAACTTCCTCCTTTCTGTTTTCACTGTAATTCAATTGGGCATTTGGCTAAGACTTGTAAACAAATTGCCAAGGAAAATGTGGTGCAAAATGATCCACCTTTGGTGCAGAAGACTAAGCTAGCTTATGTCCCTAAGGTTCCAGAGCAAAAACCAGATGAAGATAATGGGCAGAATGATACATCTCCGGGTGAAAAATTGAGTGGTAGTGAATCGGTTGAGACAGCCTATGAGGAACCTTTATCCCCTGATCGTGTCTCGAATTCCATTCCACGTAACTCATCTTAGGTTACAACAAATGCTGTCACTATAGAGAAGTTCTCAACTTCTGCTGCAACTAATGTTGACTCAACAGTCAAGGATACTCCGGTGCCCGAGCATTCCATTTCGAAGGGTACTCCGACTCTAGTGTCCATGCATTCCAAGGCTATCTGTGATTTAACAGTTTGTGGTAAGAATCTTGAGACTCCTGAGATTATCTCAAGTCTAGTTTATGTTCAAGATCTTAGCGATTTTTCATCTGTTGTTCGGAATGATTTTAATGTTTTATCTGCTTGGTTGGAAAAGCAAAAAGATGCAAGTACTTCTAAGGAAGGAGAGCAGAATAATGATAATGTTGCTGAAGATGGTTTCACGGTGGTTACGTTCAAATCTCAGAAGAAGTAGAACCCGAGACTGAATAAAAAACTTAATTCTAGGTATGCTTTAATCTCGCTTAAATAAATAGTTTTGAGTATTTTAGGCCCAATTTCACACAAGAGACCTCCTATGACCCAATACTAAACTTCAGATCGATATTTCATAGCCCAAACGAACTTGTTTAGACTTTATGCCTTCATAATAAATGTAGATATATCTCTTATCTTTCCATAGACACCAAATTCGCCCAAATTGAATTTTTGTAGCTCAAGTTATGACCAAATTCGTACACATTATCCGGGTTCCAACTCCAGAACCGTTTTTCTAACTTCTATCCCATTTTTTACCATATAAAGGTCCGCTTCAGATTTTATGGTCTTCATTAAAGTTGTAGATATTTCTTTTATCTTTTCAACAATATAAAATGCGTAATTTTTGGATATCTAGAAATCAAGATATATGCGAAGTACATAGTTGTATGTTGGGTAAGTGGGTCTGAAGCGATTTTACACGTTTTGCTCTATTGGGGCTCTATAGATAGAATCTTAACACTCTTAGGGTGCGTGTTGAACCCTAATTACACCTATAAACTCAAACGACTAAGAAGAGAAGAAATTCAAGGATTATGAAGAAATAGTTGTGGAAGAGGGAGTCTAGGAAGAGCAAGATGAAGAGGACTATTGGCAAACACTAGGATTCACCGTAGGAAACGCTTGGAGCTACTTTGAGGTCTTCTAGGTGAACAACAATACGATTTGGAACCCTTTACATGGTATATGATTTTCGAAGATTTTAATGGAGATGCATGTTATAAATAACCTAAATTCTAAAATTGGGGGTTTGGTTAAAAAGAGGAATAAATTGATTAATTGATGTTGTAATGTGCTTATTCATGTACGATGTGTTGTGATATTCATGATTGTTTGTTATTGGTGGAAATTTATATGTTTAAATTGTGTAAAATATTTTGTTACATATATAAGACATGACATATGTGAATTATAATATGTTGTATGATGTTTGCTGCAATACCACCTATGATAGGGGTATCGAAAAGTAATACCGCCATAATGGGGTATCGAAAGTAACATCGCCATATAATTGGTATGTCGAAAAAGAGCAATACCGCCTATAAAGGGGTATCTGAAGTAACACCGTCACACGTTGGGGTGTTGAAAATGGAGAAATACCGCCATGTACACATGGGAGGTATCGAAATAGAAATGTCTCCGACAAGAGGGTGACATCGAAACACTCCTCATGAGTAGGGGTGGACAATGAGATGTCATTGTCGTGTGATATGTGAGATTTATGGCATGCCGGCAAGAGACCGACTTAAGATTGATGTCTCCGAGTCACTTGGAATATATTTTTTTTGAGATTATTTGGTATGTGGAATGTGATGCATTGAAGTGATTTGTCCTTATGCTGTTTTTTTTTTATTTGAGGTGTTGATATTATTGTTGTTATTAAGTGTATCTTGATATATATTATTTTTCACAAATTAGCGGAGCAGATACTATGGATAGTTTTTCCGGTTCTATCGCACTACTGAGAACCACATTATTTTCGAAACATTTTATAAATGTATTGTTGTTTACTGGGATTTTATATCTCATTTAAAAAGTGTTGTTTTCAGAGCCCGAGGACATCGTCGTTGAGGTTGCAAAGACTTGAGGAATATATCTTTTAGCTTTTAGTTTGGTTAATACTGTGGGATGGATTATGAGGACCATGTAGACGTCGTTATTATTATTATTTTCTTGGATTGTAGTAGACATCCGATTTTGAGGCTTTTCAGTTTATTTCGTTGTATTTGATGATAATTGTTTTATTATTATGAGATTATTTTCAGACTCAAATAAAAATCTGCTCAATTTGTATGTTATGAATTTTACCTTTATTAGACGATTTTAAAGATTTTACTATTTTTATGAACGAGTTACTAATGTAACGAAAGGCATTACAAACGGAATCTAAATTCTCTCCGTCCGTATTCTTTCTTCATTCTTTCTCTAGTTAAATTTTAATCGTTAGATTAATTTAAAGACTTTTCTATGTCAGTCGTTAACTGACATTTAAATGAAGAGAAAATGAAAATAAAATATGGATAAAAAGGATTCATTTTGCAATGAACGAGCATAATCTACTAGTCATCTATATTTTTTTCCCCTCTCTGTACTTGCTTCCTTGACCATTGCAAGTCTGGAATGGACAACATCTTCAATCTGTCCATCTTAGCAACGTAAACACTTGTATTATAAATTTGGCAAAAACAAAAATTTGTTTAGGAAACAAACTGGCAGCTGTAACAATTTTCAGGGATGGATAAATAAGAAAAAAAAAGTTGGGCACGTGTACTAATCACTATTGTTAGCAGCATTATAATAAGTAGTTGAACCAAAAGCTAAAAAAGCTCGTTTTAATTGTTTTAACACAAGAATATTAGTTTCATGAGATAAGTGAGATCTTTTTTTTGCCTGAAACCCTCAACTCCCGAAAATCACATTAGATTCCGACTAATTCAAGTTGAGAAGATGTTTTTAAGAGAACAAAACTCTACTAACACCTATTTTTTTTGCAGAAAGTGAAGTCCGAATTTTGACCCATTTAATTGAGCCCGCGAGAGAAGTCGAGATTTAATGGTCCATATATAAAATCATAATCGACCTTATTGGAGGTTATGAAGTCCTTCATAAAGCGTAATCCACGTGCCAGCTCGATAAGCAGTGCAAATCTGCAAGGAGTAAGCAATTTCTTGTAGACTTGTCTCTTTTTACTCCAACCACAGCAGTTGGGTTGGGCTAGAAAACAATACGAACTAGTTGGGTTGGGCTAGAAAACATTACGAACTACAGTAATTGGGTCTTCGTGTGGAAATAGTAAATCATAGATCCACAACGGTTGGGCTACCTTCTGCCTCCCCACAGAATTCTGTTTGTCCACATATGTAGACCTGCACTCAAGACGAGAATTAAAAAAAATTGTTACAGACGAGATATTTTTTTTTATTTTATGGATCTTGCTGATAAATTTTCTAAGGACATTGGTTAAAAAATTAATACACCATTTTTTAATATAATAAACACATCACTATCACTTTCTCATACAAATTTACTTATTTTGATTCTTTAACAAATGTCCTATGAGTACTCGTCAGCGTCCTTTTTTTTTATTAAACACAATTGTTAAATCTCTATTTTTTGAACTTTTTCTACCACGAGATTGGACCTAATTTATTATACTTGCTAAAACCAATTAAACAGAATAACCAAGAGTGTTCCGGACTCAAATTGCTTTTATTAAACAATTCAATCAAACCTTACCAACTAGTTTGATTCATAATGGATCCGGCTTTTCTCATGCAGTCCTGCATTAAGTTAAACTCCACGAAATTTCTAAGCACAATCACATTAAGTTAATAAGTGAAATTTAACTTTGAAATTTGGCCCATCATCCCAAAAGCTTTATCATTAATCAAATATATAAATAAATAAACATAAATCAGCATCCAAACTTCTGCAGGTTTTTTTTTTTTTTTTTATCAAACTATGATAGCTAGCAACATTTGGTATTTAACCTAAAAGCAGTGACTTGTCCCCACTCTACCCTTCAACCCCAACTCCCTTCTTTAACCATTACACAAGAGCATGGATACAATCTCCATATTGTACTGTGAAAGGAATGAGCATTAGAAATAATGCGCATAATTTATCAGTTATCACAATTAACATTAGAATCCATACATATGTTAAAAGTTAAAAAAGAGCACAAAATTGTCCTGACATCCATCACCATATATTTTAGAAGAATGCCATAAACTGCAAGTTTTAGATGTTAATCCTAGGTTGGAAGTTACATACACTTTTATTAAAGCCTAATAATGCCAACACTTTCACCCAAATAATACCAAAATTTACAGCAAACCTTCACATCAAGCTAAACAAAGAGTAGAAGTGTAGAACTTTCTAGAGCATAACATTGGAAATTTCCAGTATTTGTAACACTCGTGCACGGACATATTTATAGATGACAAGAATCCAAAATAAAACAAAGGAAAGAAACAGAAAATTCCCTCCAACCACGCTGCCATGGCCTAATTCCCAATTTGCAACCGTATTATAACATGCAAGCCTGAAGCTCAGAATTGCAAAAATTAGGTTCCACCATCCAACTCCCTTATATCCCAGCCCTTACAAAATCCTGATATCTCAATTTAAAGTACATCCAAATATATAGATAGTTCTCCATGTTGATGTGAAATTTCCTCCCACTCCAATCTTTATTTAAAATAAATAAATAAATCCTAGGAAAAACAATGATTTTGGCACATTCAATCCGATAATGCTCTCTCAAACACACACACACAACGATAAACAATAAAGTTGGCAAATTCAATCCTATGATCCCTCACTAGCATGGGTGCCTAACTAGTTTGTTACAAATTAAAGTTCCCGTCACACCTAGTCAAAGTTGAAATTCATTTTAAGACACTTGAAAATCATTTGGTGTATAATGGGCCGTCAATTTATGAGTTTTAATCCATCCAAACCTAAAAATATGCATATAGAATTGAATTTGCAGAGGTTAGCTAGGTCAGATACCCAAACGGGATGGATAGCAGATTTATTCAAGTAATTTGTTTTTAAAAGTCGTTTATCATTATGGCATTTCATGTTACTTTTCTCTTACTTTTACATAGTAACGATTAACTTGAGGTTGTATTAAAATAATTAATGATTAGTTTTTTGCACCTCACATGTAAGCACGCACATACGCACGCACGCACCCACATACGCACACGCACACATGGTTTTGTTTTCCTTGATGTTGTATTAAAATAATCAATGACTAGTTTTTTGCACCTCACACGCATGCACGAACTTACGCATGCACGTGCACAACACACATGATTATATATATATATATATATATATATATATATATATATATATATATTCGACTTATATAAAAAGGACACAAATTTCTCAGTTCGTACACGACACCCAAGATCTCAAGGACGGCCCCGGTGCTTAGCACGGGTGATGAGCCTCTGTTTGACTGGTTTTATAACTAGTAAAGACCTTGGCTTTGTGCCAATTTCATATCATTTTCACCCAAATTAGACTTGATTGTCTTTAAGCAGCATTTTGAGTCTGTAAAGTGTTTTTATGTTAATTTAGTTGTTTTAGAGTTGAATAAAGTATTTACTATTTTTTCTTGTTTGCAGGATAATAAAAAGAGCAAAGAAGGAAGTGTATCAAGCGCAGGCTATCACGCCCGGCCGTGACAAGTGGTCACTAGCGTGATGAGAAGATCATGAAAAGTCGAAAGGATCACGCCCAGTAGTGATGAAGGTCACGCTGTGACAATAGAGAAACCAAAAGTCGGAATGTATCACGGCCTGCCCGTGATATACATCACTACCGTGAACGGACCGGAATGTGAAAAGTCACCCTTGGCAGAAACGATCACGGCCTGGCCGTGACATACATCACGGCCGTGACGCGCAGAAGCTTATAAAAACAGAACGCATCAGACAGAGAGAAAAGGGTTTTTTGGCTGGTTTTTAGTCAGTAGGAGTAGTGGTAGTTTCAATAGTTTATTTTCCTTTTCTTTTCTTTTCTGCTTATGTCTGTAATGGAGAATTAGTCTCCTAGATTAATCATCAGTAATTGGTTTCGTTAACACTTGAGGTTTTGTGATTCTATGATCATTTGCTTCTCTCTTTTCAATGCAATCTTTGTATGTTTCTGTTTGTTATTTCAGGAATATATAGTATGGTATTGTTTCATCTCGGTGATGCAATGTTCCTATATATAATCGCGTTTGTTATTTCGCGTGTGTTCATTCATGTTCGTTTGTTCATGAGGGCTTAACCCCGTTTGTTATTTCGGGAATAGGAACATACATCTGTAGTAGCGGTTTTCGTTTGTTAATTGTTGCTACAACCGGGAGGGGATTAGTATCTCGCTTAGGATTTGCATGAACCAATGATAGTGGGAAACTGAGAACAGTAGGTTAATCGCTTTTGTCTATTTGCTATTTTCTTTAACTGCTTTGTTTTTATTGTTTTGTTTTCTTAATTTAGTTTTCAAAATCCAAAACCCCCATTTCTAACTTTTACTAATTTTCTGTTAATAACAACAACAACTAAGGAGTCCTTGAGAGACGATCCGAGTTGTCGCACTATACTGCATTATTTTATAATCGCTCGTTCTTTTTGCCGCGTGGCGACAGCGCGGTCAAAAATTGGCACCGTTGCCGGGGACTCTGGTTTGTTGTTATTAGCAGAAAATAATTTTTGAAAAAAAAAAAAGAAAAAAAAAACTTTTTGCTTTGCTAATTAGTTTTGTCTGCATTGTCTGGTTTGGAATTTTCCCCCATGGATAATTACATGTATGGATATTTGCCTAATGTTTATTATGAACCACCACCTTGCATGTATTATCCTAATTTTAGTGAGCCACCACCATACTATCCTAGCCAAGTGACCACCTCTGCACTTTCCGAACCTTCACAGAGCACCTTGGATGAGATTGCTTCTATGATACAACAAATGGCCGAGAACAATCAACGGATGGCAAGAAGCCAAGAATACCCGGCTGACCCTACACTAGCCCAACTCAGTTTGGAAGAAATGCTACAACAAATGGCTGCACAAACGGAAGCATACAATCTTGAATTTCAACAGAGGATGGAGGCAATGGAGGCAAGTAATCGTGAAGCCCAACAGAGGGACCAAGCTGAATCTCAAAAGTTGTGGGCTCTAATTGATCAAGTTACCGCCAACTCAGTGCAATGCTAGCTCCACGACCCATTGAAGAACCTACAGAGGCACAATTTATTCTTGAAAATACCTCCGAGGATGAGTCCGATCATCGATACTTATTCATTGAATTGTGTATTGAATCCCCTGATGATTGTTATTGTGATGGCAATGCTTTGTGTGTAGATTGCTATTTTGAAAGGTATGTTAAGCAAAGCATCCATATGGATCAGGAGAACATTTGCTCCACCGTGCTTGAGGATAAAGAAGACTCTTTGGTCTTAGATGCACGTGTTGAGAGTAGTGGGGTGGATGATGAACTAATTGCAGAATTTCCAGACATTGTAGATTTTTCTGATTCATTTTCTTGTAATATATGTACTAACTCTAACCTTTGTTTGGTGTGTGCTGAAATTTCTGCGTGTATAGCAGGTGAAAAATTTGTTAATGCAGTGGATGAAGACATTGCAGAAGTTGAAGCAGCACCGGTAACCCCAACTAACTGTTTGCCACCTCCCCCTGAGCCACCGGTGATGGAGTTCAAGCCTCTGGAATTTGCACTATGGCCAGTCCAAGAGGTTGAGCCCCACTTTTATTGGGAGGATTTTATTGAGAAGGAGGTCATCTGTGACCCCGGAGGAAGTGAAAAGTCCGCCGCACTGGGTGGAGTTATTATAATTGTCAAGTTCTCACCTCCGCATCAAAGCTGCAAGTTAGGGAGGCATGGAACAAATTTCAGTCCTTTGGCTACCATGTGGGCCTTATGCTACAGACAGTGGGATCCTGGTGGAACCGCCCTTCAATGAGTTTTTCTTACCCTTTCTCCTTTTTAATTTTTTTTCCTTGCTTTATTTCTGTTTTGTTTTGAATAAATCTCCTGAATAATTTGAGAAGCTCAGGAGTTGTGTGTTGAGTCTTTTATTGGCAAGTTTATTGGATTTGATTGATTTTGCATAGATTAATTGCATGATAGTGTTGACTGTTTTCCCCCTAGGACTTGAAAATTTTAGAAAAATGATCCCCATATGATTGAAAACTGAACTTTGAGATTTTATTATGATGGCATGATTTATGATAAGTTTGGGGTAATAGGAAGCACACACTAGGGATAGAATCTCTTTCAAATAATTTGCAAAAAAAAAAAAAAATGTCCAGGTGAGGTTTTGATCCTCCAACATGTTTTAAATTGTGTGAAAATCACTTTTTAAGTTGCACTTCCCTGGATTTGATTGAATCTCTTTTTGGTTTGCATGATTATATGTGTGTAGCAAATGATTTAGGCATTTTCTTTGTAAATAGCTACTTGGCCTAAAATAACCAATTCCTAATGCATGTACCCTAGTTAGCCCCATTGAGCCTATTAGCCTTTAATTCTTGATAACCTAATGTTATAAGCCCAAAAATCTGGAAAACCATGTTAACCCGATCTTAGGATTAGGAGAGCATGTAATCTTAGAATGGGTGCAAGAAACTAAAGTTTGGGGTGGCTGCAAGGTGCAATGTGTTGTTTGGGATTAGGAAAAAGAAAAAAAGAAAAAAAGAAAAGTGTAAAAATAAAAAAAATAAAATAAAAAAAAGTTGAAAAAAAAATGAAAAAAATAAAATAAAATAAAAGTGCAAAAATGCCAAAAAGAAATAAAAAGGCTGTAGTCACCCAGAAGTGTAAAAAAAAAAAATTAAGAAAGGAACTTGAGTGAATTTCAAAGTGTAAATAATGTTCATGCTCTCTTAGTTCCTAGGGTCTTCAGCCTAGTACCTTTGTATATCCTACCCTTAGCCAGGCCCCATTACAACCCATAAAAGACCTTCTGATGTTGCTTGTATATTTTCTGTGGGAACTATTTAGAGATGAAAATCAAATTTATGGGAAGTGCTCTTAAAAGTGAAATTGAGTGAAAGCCTAGACACAAACTGAGCGATTGAGTGAACATAAATTTCCCTTGTGAGGAAGGCTGTTGTTTGGATATGGTGATCTCTCTTTTGTGTTGTAACTTTGACCCCATGCTTTGATTAATGATTGTTTGAATTATGAAACTCTCAATTGTTTGGAATAAATGAATGTGGGGATTGTTTTGTTTAAAAGGGGGGAACATTGAAGGAAAAATTGTTTTGATAAATTGCTTGAAATCTGTGCAAAAGTTGATTGAATCTTTTGAGCTTGCCAAGTCTTGAGTCTTTTTAAGTTTTTGAGTTTTAGTTTGCTTGGGGACAAGCAAAGTTTAAGTTTGGGGTATTTTGATGAGCCTCTGTTTGACTGGTTTTATAACTAGTAAAGACCTTGGCTTTGTGCCAATTTCATATCATTTTCACCCAAATTAGACTTGATTGTCTTTAAGCAGCATTTTGAGTCTGTAAAGTGTTTTTATGTTAATTTAGTTGTTTTAGAGTTGAATAAAGTATTTACTATTTTTTCTTGTTTGCAGGATAATAAAAAGAGCAAAGAAGGAAGTGTATCCGAGGCGAGAGGCTATCACGCCCAGGCCGTGGACGGTGGTCACGGCCGTGATGAGAAGATCATGAAAAGTCAGAAAGGATCACGGCCCAGCCGTGATGAAGGTCACGGCCGTGACAATAGAGAAACCAAAAGTCAGAATGTATCACGGCCTGCCCGTGATATACATCACGGCCGTAACGGACCAGAATGTGAAAAGTCACCCTTGGCAGAAACGATCACGGCCTGGCCGTGACATACATCACGGCCGTGACGCGCAGAAGCTTATAAAAACAGAACGCATCAGACAGAGAGAAAAGGGTTTTTTGGCTGGTTTTTAGTCAGTAGGAGTAGTGGTAGTTTCAATAGTTTATTTTCCTTTTCTTTTCTTTTCTGCTTATGTCTGTAATGGAGAATTAGTCTCCTAGATTAATCTACTGTAATTGGTTTCTGTTAACACTTGAGGTTTTGTGATTCTATGATCATTTGCTTCTCTCTTTTCAATGCAATGCTGTATGTTTCTGTTTGTTATTTCAGGAATATATAGTATGGTATTGTTTCATCTCGGTGATGCAATGTTCCTATATATAATCGCGTTTGTTATTTCGCGTGTGTTCATTCATGTTCGTTTGTTCATGAGGGCTTAACCCCGTTTGTTATTTCGGGAATAGGAACATACATCTGTAGTAGCGGTTTTCGTTTGTTAATTGTTGCTACAACCGGGAGGGGATTAGTATCTGCTTAGGATTTGCATGAACCAATGATAGTGGGAAAGCGAGAACGAGAGGTTAATCGCTTTTGTCTATTTGCTATTTTCTTTAACTGCTTTGTTTTTATTGTTTTGTTTTCTTAATTTAGTTTTCAAAATCCAAAACCCCCATTTCTAACTTTTACTAATTTTCTGTTAATAACAACAACAACTAAGGAGTCCTTGAGAGACGATCCGAGTTGTCGCACTATACTGCATTATTTTATAATCGCTCGTTCTTTTTGCCGCGTGGCGACAGCGCGGTCAACGGGCCACTTAACTTGTTTGTTACAGATTAAAGTTCGCGTCACACCTAGTCAAAGTTGAAATTCATTTTAAGACAATTGAAAATCATTTGGTGTATGATAGGTCATCAATTTATGATTTTTATTACATCCAGACCTAAAAATATGCATATAAAATTGAATTTGAAGAGGTTAGCTAGGTCAGATACCCAAACGAGATGGGTAGTAGATTTATTCAAGTAATTTGTTTTAAAAAGTCATTTATCATTATAGCATTTCGTGTTGCTTTTCTCTTACTTTTACATAGTAACGATTAAGTTTACGGGTACCATTATTATTGAATGTGAATTATTTCCACAACCTTTTTAGTTTCTCCTCCTCAATACGCCATAGGTTATTTTTTAATGTATTTTCAAATTTATTTACTTATGGTTATAACGTGGGTCCGCCCCTGCCATAAACAACAAACCACATTAATTAGTTATAACTTCATTGGATGTCATCGCATATATACTTATGGTTTGACATAATATATGTACTCTTTACTCAGTTACATTGATTGAGATTGGGACCATATAACCTCAAACCACATGCGTAACAGTCTGATTTTAATTAAGTTGTTTAACCGAGTAAAAATATAATTATTTATATTTTAATCTGAGAAATATAAAATGATTTTAATAAAATAAAATCATATTCATGGTATATCTTATGGTAGAAGGTTATGGTAAAAGTTTGTGTTGAAAATTCAGACGAAACTCGATCTGCGTTTTCACTGACAATAACATTTTACTGAACAGAAACCCTAATTTAGACTCGTGAACAAAACCATTAGGTTTTATATTTTGTCCCGGACAATTTTCCAACTTTCGAAAAAAATCGTTAGGAGATGAAATTAATATTATTTTATTCGGGCGTAATCGTTAAAAAAACATGTAAAACCTAAGTCGGGGGATAAGTCGAGTAAACAAAGGAGACGATTATGGAGCTGAGGTAATGAGAGCAATTAATGTAGCAAAGAGGACAAGGGGACAAGTATTAAATGCTTGTAATCATGAATTTTCAAGTGAAATGACCAAAATACCCATAAGCTTAACCTAGCCGACGTTGAGTTAAATTCTAACCATGGTTAAAGAACCAAGGTTAATTCTTGTGGACCAAAATCAGACACACCCTTCATCAATTCTTGGCCACATGATTTTAACCATAGTTAGCAAAGTAACTCTAGTTAAGTTAATTATTAACCATATTTAACTATTATATTAATTAAATAATCACAAAACTCATTAATCTAAAAGCTAAAAACCAAACAAGGCCTAAGATTTCCCCAACAAAAAACCCCTCAAGGCCGCCTCCCCTCCCCATTTCTCTCTTCATCTTCTTTTCTTCACCAAAAACACTTAAACTCCACTTTCATTCTTCAAGAGCTCCAAGTGATTCCATTACAAAGCTTGCCAAGATCATCATCTATTCTTCTTTCATCTTCCTAACTTGAGGTAACAAGATCATCTCTTCCATTATTAAGATCTAAATCTTCATATTTGATGAATTTATATTCTTAGATCTAGAACTTTGAATAATTGTAGAAAATTGTAGAAAAATCATAAAAATGTGAAATCAATTTCTATGATATAGTTATGATCTTTACTTCCATTATCCAATAGCATGGAATCAAAAACATTTTCCTTCCCTAATAACCATTGTTGGTCGAACCTATGTGAGAAAATGGGTTTGGTGTTTTGTTTCTATTTTTGAAAGTTGGTAATTGATTTAAGTTCTATAATACTTGTATAACTTATTTCCAAGAGCTTAAATTCAACACAAATCCCTAGCTTAACTTTCTAATTAGGGCCGAAATTGTGATAGAAAATAAGTTTGGTGTTTTTGTTTAATTTGTGAATCAAATGCTTGATTCATGCTCACTAATACTCTAAGATCATTTATCTAAGAGATTAAGTTTATTTGAAAATTCTAACCTATTTAGCCATCGGAGGCCGAAACCCTAAGAGAAAAGGATTAAATGATTTTGTTCATATTTCCAAAGGATAGCAATTTATCCCAACTAGCTAAGATCTAAGTAATTATTATCCAAAATATTAGAATGAGCAAATGACCCTAGCCTATTTTTAAATTGATGACCGAAACCTAGTATTAATGTGTCAAAGTGGATTTGTTTGATTAATTATAGTTATGTTGTTTGGTTGAAGGAGAAACTGTTAAACTGTGGTGTGATAACGAGGAACGTCGGATTCGGAATTCCAGTGATAACTCGGGTGGGTGATCAGCCTCTGGCTAGTCTAGTTTTATAACTAGAAAAACCTTGGCTTTGTGCTAATTTTATCTCATTTTCACCCAAATTAGACTTGATTGTCTTTAAGCAGTATTTTGAGTCTCTAAAGTATTTTTAGGTTAATTTAGCTGATTTAGAGTCAAATAAAGTACTTACTGCTATTTTCTGTTTTCAGGTTAATAAAAAGAAATAATTCTGGATCTTTCGCCCCGCGAACCAGAAGGTGACTGTTCCAGAAAATGCAACCCATTCTGTATCGCCACGCGAATAGATGACTCGCCTCGCGAGACTGAAGACCAGAAGCCATGACTTTTCCATTCCTCGCCATGCGAGCCGTACTTCGCCTCGCGAGAAGACCAAACGTTGCAGACTGTTCATGATATTCGCCTCGCGAGACAGTGTTCGCCTCGCGATCCAGCGGAATCCATAAATTGTATTTAAGTGTTTTAGACATAACTGAAGAGAATCATCTTTTATCTTGTTTTTGTTTTCTTTTTAGTTTAGATAGCTGCGAATTTAGGAATGGAGAGCCAGTCTCCTAGATTAGTCTATTGTAATCGATTTCCACTACACTTGAGGGTCTTGTATTTCCTGTTTTGTATGCTTTTCCCTTTTCAATGTCATGCTATATATTTATGTTTGCTTAATTCATGAGTATATTGTGTTGTGTTGATTTATTTTCGGTGATATTATGTTCCTATAATTAATCGCGTTTGCTTAATTCGCGTGTGTTCGTTTCTTGTTCGCTTAGTTCACGAAGGGCTTAACCCCGTTTGCTTAATTCGGGAATAGGGACATATATCTGTAGTAGTGGTTTCGCTTGTAAATTGTTGCTACAACCGGGAGGGGATTAGAATCTGCTTAGGGCTTGGAATTGCATGAACCGATGATAGTTGGGAAATCGAGAACAATAGATTAATCGTCTTTAGCTATTTGATAATCTTTTCAACTGCTCTGTTTTCATTGCTTTGTTTTGCTTTGTTTCTTATTTGCAGTCCAATCAAACCCCCCCCCCCCCCCCCCCAAAAAAAAACTGATTTTTGTGACAAATAACACTTCAAGAGTCCTTGTGAGACGACATCCGAGTTGTCGCCCTAAACTACAGTTTTAAAACCCGCTCGTTCTTTTTGGCGGCGCGACCAAAAATTGGCACCGTTGCCGGGGACTCTTGTTTGTTATTTTTCACATTTTATTTTTTTTTCTTTCCTTTCTTTTAATTTCTGTTTTTGTTTTGAATTGGTCTGCCTACTAGGTCTGCTTGCCCTGAATTGTGTGATTTTGATCCTGAAATTGAAAGAACACTGCACACACGTCGTAGAGAATTTCGGGCTAGCACTAGTGGTGATTCTAATTCTAAAACTGTTTTTGACAACATGGGTGACCAAAGGACATTAAGACAGCTTGCTGCCCATGATATAAATTATAATGGCTTGTGTATTGCATATCCTGGTGCTGATACTCCTTTTGAATTAAAATCTGGTTTCATTCACTTGTTACCAAAGTTTAGTGGTCTTGCTGGTGAAGATCCACACAAGCATTTGAAGGAATTCCAGGTCGTCTGCTCCACAACCTTGAGATCAGAGGGAGTAACTGAGGATAGCATCAAGCTGAAAGCTTTTCCGTTCTCACTCCAGGGAGATGCAAGGGATTGGCTGTTATATCTTGAGCCAAACTCTATTACCACCTGGACCGATTTGAAGAGGGTTTTCTTAGAGAAATATTTTCCTGCTTCCAGAGCTGCATCAATTAGGAAGGAAATATGTGGCATCAGACAAGGAAATGAGTCGTTGGCTGAATATTGGGAGAGATTCAAGCATTTGGTATCCAGCTGCCCTCAGCATCAGATTTCTGAACAACTTCTTATCCAGTACTTTTATGAGGGGTTACTGCCGATGGATAGGAATATTTTGGATGCTGCTAGTGGGGGAGCACTTGTTGATAAGACCCCAGCTGCTGCCAAGCAACTAATTGGAAATATGTCACTGAACTACCAACAGTTTACATCCAGGAGAAATTCTGTTGAGACAAGAGGTGTGCATGAGGTCCATAGCTCTTCTTCCATCCAGGCCCTCAAGAATAGAATGGATGAGCTCACTTCTTTTGTAAGGCAATTGGCAATAGATAGGGTTCAGCCTGCAAGGTTATGTGGCATATGCAATTCTCCTGAGCACCCGTATGATGCATGCCCCATCCAGAAAGAAGAGTTCATCAGTGAAGCGCCTCAAGCTTATGCAGTAAATCCCTATAATCAAGGAAACAGACAGAACCGGTACAGCACTCCAGGCCTCTCCACAAATAGGTACCATCCCAATTGGAGGAATCATCCTAACCTTCGGTATGTGAACTCATCCCAACAACAACCGATGGCAGCACCACATAATCCTCCTCAGGTCCAATCTTCTGCACCTTCCGGACCTTCACTAGAGGACATGTTCAAGCAAATGACTTCACAAATAACTGGACAAATAAATGCACAAAATCTCCAGTTCCAACAGCAATTTGGGCGATTCTGAATGGGATGATGCTAGTATACAGTCTTGCAGACACGAGGTTGGACTGACTTGCCACTTCCATAAATAATATACAGCAAGCTCAAGGATCAAGTCAACTACCTGCACAGACAGTGATGAATCCCAATGCCTCCAATCCTAATGTGAGTGCCATTTCTCTGAGATCTGGAAGAGTTGTTGAGGCATCCTCTGAGAAAAATGAAGAAACTGTTGAGGTAACTCCTGAGCCTTCAGTTGATGTTGAAGCTGAGAAAGTGTATGCGACACCCTAACCCAGGTCATCACATGGTTACCCGTTTACGGAAATAAAACTTAATTTGCTGGTTACTTTCGGAAAATAATGTTTTCTTTGTGTTATATCTTTATTTGTCAAAGCTCTCAAAAGCTTATGACCCATCATCGTTTTAAACATCTTTACAACTTTTATTAACAACACAGGACCTCATAGCCCGAGTGCTCAATCACGAAGCCCTTAGACCTTGCAATCAGTCTTAGGTTCGTGGTGATAGAAAACATCATAAATCTTTTACCGTCGATTATTACGTCGTAAAGTAGACACACCGTCTACCTACTAGACACCAAGTCTATAACATCATAAGAACACTAGTACCCCGACGTCTCGGTTACTAAGTTCCATATCGTCGTTTACGTCGTCTGTGAAAAACAAATCCAAAATAGGATAACGTCATAAGAACATTAGTACCCCGACATCTCGGTTACTAAGTCCAACTGTACTTTCAACACGGTTGAATCAACTTTTGATTTTTCATAAATTCTTTTTCCAAGGTAGAAATTCATTATAAAATCCTTAAATCATAAAACTTAGTTTCTCACAAACCAATGAGTCACTTGAGGTTTATTCTCCTCAAAATATGCACTGCCGTTTCAAAAATACTTGCCGTCTACACTTTTCCGAATTTGCCGTCAAATATTATTTTTAAGGCTTTTTAAGCCAAAACTTAACTTTTTCCACTTAATTAATTTTCTAAAATCATGATTAACTTATTTTCACCAATTAATTTCATAAAAGAATATGTTGTAATATTACGTGTTTTATTATATAAAATCAAGCAGTGCTAAAATATTTTCCAAAACTCCTCATTTTCCTCAAAATAAAATTCCTTTAATATTATATATCAATATTTTGTCGTTAAAACATGGAATATAATTTGCGTAGCTTCTTAAAGCTTTTATCCGATTAACTTTAATTGAGCACTGACCACTATCAGGCTTCTCACACATCAACCAACAGTTGAATCACAGATATTTCCCAGGCAGATCATGCATCATAGCAGTATAATATAGAATTGCAAATAATTAAATAAATTAAACGCAACTCCACACCAATACACAGATAAACCACACCACGTAAATAACAAAACCAATAATCACAACCACATATAAATCATATAAACCACACCACTAACAAAACCAATAACCACAACCACATATAAATCATATAAACCACACCACAAGCAAATAGTTATTAAGAAAAATCCCTCAGGTAAGCTCCCCTTACCTCTTGAAGACTCCTTGATGAACTTACAGATTCCTTCGAAATTTCAGTTACCTTGTAAACGTCGTACTCAACTAACCTTCAACCATTACAACCAAATAGTTACAACTCAAGAAACTAAAACATTCTAAACCCTAATACATAGTCACGGCCTCTAGGGTTTTTGAATGACTAAAACTTCTAATCATGATTAAGTTATGGATTAATGATCCTTGATTAACCTAAATCATAGATTAGTGACTAAATAACTAAGTTTAAAACTCAAAACTTCCTAACTCTTTTATACATAGATTCGGCCTTAATAGGTTCATAGAGCTAGGGTTCTTAGTTTAACAAATCAACTTGGATTTATAAAGCATACATACTAAGAGATTGATTTCTAAGATCATTTATGAAAACCATGAACAAAACTCAACAAAACTTACCCACTTAGGGTTCGGCCAAAACAAATATTTTTGAGTAAAAGATTCATTTTAAGAGACTAACATGGATTAGAGTGTGTAGTCATACATGCCATATAGAATACATGATCATACATGAAAACACATGAACAAAACTCTACCAACCCTAAGGTGATAGGTTCGGCCAAAGCTAGGTTTTCAAGAAAGAAATTTTTGATTACATCATGCTATTGGATTTAGATAATATGCATGATATCAAGAAGATAGAAAGTGGTTTCATTATCATTAGATTTTCCTAGAATTTATTATGATTTTTCAAAGTTCTAGGATTAGAAACTTTAAAGTGATAAACAACTATGATACAAGCCTTGAATCAAGAAACTTACTAAAGAACATAGACATGATTAAGAATGAAGATTAGGATTTACCTCTTGAAAATCAATGACAAAGGAAATCCAAGAACTTGCTTTACAACTTAGAACTAAGGAACTTGTAAACTTAGAGTTTCAGAAGCAAATGACAAAAGAAACTAAATGAAAAGTGAGAGTAGGATATTTATAGTGAAAGTGGCGTCAATGTTGGAAGACTCTAGATGATGGTGAGTTGTCATGTTCAAGGATCAAAATGCAATTAAGTTCTAAGGACCAAATTGCAAAGATTCCAATAGTTGAAGGACTAGTTTGCAATTTATCAATAAAGTGTCATGATGACCATTTGCCACATTTAATGCAAGCTTATCTTGACTAACTTGACTATTTTGGGCTGATTTGTGGCATTAGATATTTTAGGAAAACCTAACTTGTTGAAGAAGTTTTGAGAATGTTAAAGAATAATGTGGAAGAATGTAGAACATTCTAGAATTTTCTTGAATCATCCAACAAATGAGGGCAGCCATCAATCCCTCATGGGCTTGCGCATGGGCTGGGTTATTTTGGGCTTGGGTTCATTTTTGTGGGGCCCACTTGAAAATTTAAGCATTAAGCTTAAGATAGGAAACTTAAGGAAACTTAAATGGCTTTATGGAATCAAACCATGAACTAGAAAATTTTGGCCTTATAAGCCACGACCATTTGAGATTGGAAACAAGGATTCTAGCCCAATCCACTTGAAAAAACTTAAAAAACTAATTTAGGGACAAAAGGGTAATTTACAGAAAGTTCAGGGACTTAACCGTAAAATTTCTAAATTTTCTATTTAACCCTGAAAAACCTTCTAGACTTAAAAATATGATTCATCCCCTTGAATCATCTCAAAATCCTAAGATAAACCCTCTATCTACTCTTAGAAACTCTAATTTCCCTTCCGTCGTCTACCCGATTACGCTTTCCGCCCATAATACGTAAATTATTTTATTTTTTTATGAAAAAAAATTCTAAAAATACAGAATTGTAGAAAATAAAATACTAAACTTAAGTCTTTCATTCACGAATTAAAATTAGGTCTTTTGAGCAGTATTATTATACCGTCAATGGAATTCGCAGGCCGGGTTTCGCCTGACTTTCCAACATAAATTTTAATCGTAGCTTCCTACATTCAAGTAGGATTGAGTGGTAAACTCCGTTTATTTAAAATGGTTTTCTAAGTCTCAGATAAAAATATAAACATAATTATATAAATTTCTGATATTAGAAAACAACGAAAAGTCGGGGTGTTAAGTGTACATACCACCAATCCCCTTCCCACACAGAGTGTAGAAGAATAAGAAGATTGGTGGTGAAGACAAGGAAAGGGAGATTTTAGATGTGTTCAGAAAGGTAGCGGTGAATATTCCCCTTCTAGATGTGATCAAGCAGGTGCCCAAGTATGCCAAATTTCTAAAGGATCTATGCACCAACAAGAGAAGGTTGAAGAATAATGAGAGAGTTGATTTGGGAAGAAATGTTTCAGCTCTTATCCAGTCTAAGCCAACATCAGAAAGAGTTGCTGTCTTAGCCCCTACTCAGGCACTACCACAAAAGTGCAAGGATCCGGGCACATTTACTATTCCATGCACTATTGGGGATAGAAGATTTGAAAATTGCATGCTGGATTTGGGAGCCTCCATAAATGTCATGCCCACTTCTATTTTCAATAACCTTGATCTTGGGCCCTTGCAGTATACAGGTCTCACCATCCAGTTGTCCAACAGGACCAGTGCCCGCCCCATGGGAATGGTAGAAGATGTGCTGGTACAAGTTGATGAGTTGATCTTCGCTGCTGACTTCTACATACTGGACATGGCAGGAGAGACACATTCCAGTAAATCACCAATCATCCTGGGCAGACCATTCATGAAGACAGCTAAGACTAAAATTGATGTTAATGATGGGACCATGTCTATGGAGTTTGGTGATATTGTGGCAAAGTTCAACATCTTTGATGCTGTGAAACACCCACTGGAGGAGCACTCGGTTTTCCAATTAGAGTTGCTTTCTGAGATCATTGATGATACCCATGAGGACTTTGTTTCTGATTTTCCATTCATTTCTGGTTTTGATGATTTATATTCATGTACTCGATTGTCTTCGACACTAACCTTTGTGTCTTGTTTGTCTTGAGTTTCTTGATTCAACTTTGCGGGGTGATAGTGATAGTGATAGTGAGAGTGAAGGCATGCTTCAGCCAGAAGTCCTTGACATCATGGCTACTCCCAATGTACCATCCGTTGAGCAGCCACCCTCCCTAGAGCTCAAGCCACTTCCCGGGAACCCAAGTATGCCTACACGAGAGACGAATGAAAAACTTCCAGTCATCATTTCCTCTAGCCTTGACTCTGACCAGGAAGCTAAGCTTTTAGAGGTTCTGAATAAGCACAAGAAGGCTATTGGGTGGACCTTAGCTGACATTCCAGGAATTAGTCCCTCCAGATGTATGCACAGAATTCTATTGGAGGATGGGGCTAAACCAGTAAGGCAGGCCCAAAGGCGGCTAAACCCATTGATTCTGGATGTGGTGAAGAAAGAGGTGACTAAACTTCTGCAGGCAGGTATTATATACCCCATCTCTGACAGTACTTGGGTAAGTCCGGTGCAATTTGTACCCAAGAAGTCCGGCCTAACTGTGGTAAGAAATGATAATAATGAGCTTGTACCTACTAGAGTCCAGAATAGCTGGCGAGTCTGTATAGATTATAGGAAGTTGAACCAGGCCACCAGAAAGGATCACTTTCCTTTGTCGTTCATAGATCAGATGCTGGATCGGCTGTCTAGTAAATCTCATTACTGTTTTCTTGATGGCTTTTCCGGGTATTTCCAGATCCATATTGCCCCTGAGGATCAGGAAAAGACCACTTTTACGTGCCCCTTCGGCACGTTTGCCTATAGGAGGATGTCATTTGGCCTTTGTAATGCTCTTGGCACCTTCCAAAGATGCATGCTTAGCATTTTTACTGAATTTATTGAAAATTGCATGGAGGTGTTCATGGATGACTTCACTGTATATGGCTCCTCATTTGATGCATGTTTGCATAGTCTGAGTTTAGTTCTAGAAAGATGCATTGAGACTGATCTGATTTTGAACTATGAAAAATGTCACTTTATGGTAGAACAGGGGATTGTTTTGGGTCATGTTATTTCTAAAGAAGGTATTTCAGTAGATCCTGCAAAAATTGATGTGATTTCTTCATTGCCTTATCCATCTTGCGTACGCGAGATCCATTCTTTTCTTGGCCATGCAGGTTTCTACAGGCACTTTATTAAGGACTTCAGCAAAATAGCTCTGCCATTGTCAAACCTGCTGAAGAATGATGCCGTGTTCCATTTTGATGAAAATTGCAAGGAGGCATTTGACTACCTGAAAAGAGCATTGACCTCGACCCCCATCATCCAGCCCCCTGACTGGACCCTCCATTTTGAACTCATGTGTGATGCTTCTAATTATGCCGTGGGAGCGGTTCTGGCACAAAGGGTGGGCAAGGCTGCCCATGTAATTCATTATGCTTCTAGGACATTAGATGCTGCACAATCCAATTACACCACCACTGAAAAAGAACTGCTAGCTGTTGTGTTTGCACTTGATAAATTTAGGTCATATTTGCTAGGTTCAAAAGTTATTGTTTTCACTGACCATGCAGCTCTGAAGTACCTGTTAAAGAAACCAGAAGCTAAGCCAAGACTGGTCCGGTGGATGCTTTTGCTCCAAGAATTCAATGTGGAGATAAAAGACAGGAGTGGAGCTGAAAATTTGGTAGCCGATCACTTGAGCCGAATAGCAAGGGATGAGGATCCTTCTCCCATCCAAGATGATTTTCCTGATGAGCGACTTCTACATCTGTATGGTGTAACACCTTGGTTTGCTGACATAGTTAACTTTCTTGTTGCTGGTGTTGTTCCTGCAGGTACAAGTAGATCCAAGTTCCACAAGCTCAAGGGCGATGCAAAGTACTATGTGTGGGATGATCCGTACCTTTGGAAGTTTTGCAGTGATCAGGTTATTTGGAGGTGTATCCCCGATTATGAGACAGAGTCCATCCTGAACTTTTCTCATGCCTCTCAAGTTGGAGGACACTTTGGACCACAGAGGACGGCAAGAAAAGTCCTTGATTCTGGGTTCTACTGGCCCACAATTTTTAGAGATGCCTATGAGGTCTACAGGAATTGTAAGGAATGTCAAACAACAGGCCCTGCCATCACTCGTAGGAGTGAGATGCCTCAGCAACCCATGCTTTTTTGTGAGGTTTTTGATGTGTGGGGGATTAATTTTATGGGTCATTTCCCTGCTTCTTTTGGTTTTCTGTATATTCTTTTGGCTGTTGACTATGTTTCAAAGTGGGTGGAAGCAATACCCACTAGGACTAACGATGCTAAAGTTGTTTCCAAATTTGTTAGGTCCAACATTTTTTGCAGGTTTGGCATACCTAGGGCTATTATCAGTGACCAGGGCACTCACTTCTGCAACCGAACCATGGAAGCCTTACTCAGGAAATATGGAGTTGTGCATAGAGTTTTCACTGCTTACCATCCCCAGACCAATGGCCAGGCTGAGATATCAAACAGGGAGATCAAGCAGGTTCTAGAGAAGATGGTGCAGCCGAATAGAAAGGAATGGAGCCGCCGTCTGGAAGACGCACTATGGGCTCAGAGGACCGCTTTCAAGACGCCGATAGGAATGTCCCCCTTCAGGTTGGTATTTGGTAAGGCATGTCACCTCCCTGTGGAAGTTGAGCACCGTGCATATTGGGCAGTCAAGTGCTGTAACTTGGAAATGAAGAAAGCTGGTGTTGAAAGGAAACTACAGTTGCAGCAACTTGAGGAGCTTAGGCTAGAAGCCTATGAAAGCTCCCGGATTTATAAAGAGAAAACAAAACTTTTTCATGATAGGATGATTGCTAGGAAAGAATTTTTTGTGGGCCATAAAGTCTTACTGTTTAATTCCCGCTTGAAATTGATGGCTGGGAAACTTAGGTCCAAATGGGATGGCCCCTTTGTTGATACTAACGTTTTTCCTTATGGTGCAGTAGAGATTAAAAGTGCAGGTACCAACAAGTCCTTCAAGGTTAACGGGCAGAGGCTGAAGCCATTCCATGGTGTGGATCCTGGTGTTCCTGTGGATGCTAATGTTGAGGAGCTCTCCTTGGAAGCTCCCACCTACACTGACACTTGATCAGGGAGCACCCTTTCCTTTCCCTCACTCCGATTTTATAGTTATGTTGTTTCATTGGGGACAATGTATGTTTAAAGTGTGGGGGAGGGAACTAGTTGTAGTAGTGGTTTCGCTTGTAAATTGTTGCTACAACCGGGAGGGGATTAGAATCTGCTTAGGGCTTGGAATTGCATGAACCGATGATAGTTGGGAAATCGAGAACAATAGATTAATCGTCTTTAGCTATTTGATAATCTTTTCAACTGCTCTGTTTTCATTGCTTTGTTTTGCTTCGTTTCTTATTTGCAGTCCAATCCAACCCCCCCAAAAAAAAATTGATTTTTGTGACAAATAACACTTCAAGAGTCCTCGTGAGACGACATCCGAGTTGTCGTCCTAAACTACAGTTTTAAAAATCGCTCGTTCTTTTTGGCGCGTGCGCGACAGCGCGACCAAAATTGTGTTAGTCTTGAGTCGGCAACTAGTTGTAGTTTTGTTTTGTCTTGTTTTTCTTTTAGCTCTTGAATAAATTGTGTTAGTCTTGAGTCGGCAAGCTTGATTGAATTTTGATCGAATTTGCACAGATTGATTGCATGATTGATGTGATGATTCCCCCTAGGCTCATTCCCGAACTTTTTTTTAAGTGATCCCCATGTGATTGAAAACTGAACTTTGAGATTTTGTTGTGATAGCATGATTTATGATAAGTTTGGGGTGAAGGGAAGCACACACTAGGGATAGAATCTCTGTCAAACATTTTGCATGAATGTCCAGGTGAGGTTTTGTGCCTCCAACATGTTTTCGACTGTGTGAATCGCTTTCAAGTTGCACTTTCCCGAATTTGCTTGAATCTCTTTATGGTTTGCATGTTTATGTGTTTGCTTCAAATGATTTAGACATTTTCTTTGTAAATAACCACTTAGCCTAAAATAACCATCCCTAATGCATGTTCCTTAGTTAGCCCCATTGAACCTAATTAGCCTATTGTTTCTGGATAACCTTATGTTATGAGCCTAAAATCTGAAAAACCATGTTAACCCAATCTTAGGATTAGGAGAGCATGGATCCTTAGCAAGAGAATGGTTGCAAGAAACTAAGTTTGGGGTGGCTACAAGGATATGATGTGTTGTTTGGGATTGAGAAAAAGAAAAAAATATAATAAAAGGGTTGGAGCCAAAGGAAAAAAGAAAAGAAAAGCAGAGAAAAAAAGAGAAAAAGAAAATAATAATAAAAAAAAGTGCAAAAATGCCAAAAAGGCTGTTTGAATAAAAAGGCTGTAGTCACCCAAAAGCATAAAGAAAAATGGGAAAAGGAACTTGAGTGGAATTTCAATGTTTTGAAGTGTTTCATGCTCTCTTAGTTCCTAGGGTCTTCAGCCTAGTTCCTTTGTATATCCTACCCTTAGCCAGGACCCATTACAACCCATAAAAGACCTTTTGATGTTGCATGCATGTTTTCTGTGGGAATCATTTTGAGATGAAAATCAAATTCATGGGAAGTGTTCTTGAAAGTGAAATTGAGTGAAATGTTGTAAGCCTGACAAAAACTGAGCGATTGAGTGAAACACTAAATTCCCTTGTGAGGAAGGCAGTTGTTTGAATTTGGTGATCTCCCTCGTGTGTGTAACTTGGATCCCTTGCTTAGATTAATTATTGTTTGAATGATGAAATTCTCAATTGTTTGGAATGAATGATTGTGGGGATTGCTTTGTTTGAAAGGGGGGAATATTGAAGAAAACTGTTTTGATATATTGCTTGAAATCCGTGCAAAGTTGATTGAATCCTTAAGCTTGCCAAGTCTGAGTCCTTTTTAAGTTTTTGAGTTTTAGTTTGATTGGGGACAAGAAAAGTTTAAGTTTGGGGTATTTTGATCAGCCTCTGGCTAGTCTAGTTTTATAACTAGAAAAACCTTGGCTTTGTGCTAATTTTATCTCATTTTCACCCAAATTAGACTTGATTGTCTTTAAGCAGTATTTTGAGTCTCTAAAGTATTTTTAGGTTAATTTAGCTGATTTAGAGTCAAATAAAGTACTTACTGCTATTTTCTGTTTTCAGGTTAATAAAAAGAAATAATTCTGGATCTTTCGCCCGCGAACTGAGGAAGGTGACTGTTCCAGAAAATGCAACCCATTCTGTGTCGCCACGTGAATAGATGACTCGCCTCGCGAGACTGAAGACCAGAAGCCATGACTTTTCCATTCCTCGCCACGCGAGCCGTACTTCGCCTTGCGAGAAGACCAAACGTTGCAGACTGTTCATGATATTCGCCTCGCGAGACAGTGTTCGCCTCGCGATCCAGCGGAATCCAGAAATTGTATTTAAGTGTTTTAGACAGAACTGAAGAGAATCATCTTTTATCTTGTTTTTGTTTTCTTTTTAGTTTAGATAGCTGCGAATTTAGGAATGGAGAGCTAGTCTCCTAGATTAGTCTATTGTAATCGATTTCCACTACACTTGAGGGTCTTGTATTTCCTGTTTTGTATGCTTTTCCCTTTTCAATGCCATGCTATATATTTCTGTTTGCTTAATTCATGAGTATATTGTGTTGTGTTGGTTTATTTTCGGTGATATTATGTTCCTATAATTAATCGCGTTTGCTTAATTCGCGTGTGTTCGTTTCTTGTTCGCTTAGTTCACGAAGGGCTTAACCCCGTTTGCTTAATTCGGGAATAGGGACATATATCTGTAGTAGTGGTTTCGCTTGTAAATTGTTGCTACAACCGGGAGGGGATTAGAATATGCTTAGGGCTTGGAATTGCATGAACCGATGATAGTTGGGAAATCGAGAACAATAGATTAATCGTCTTTAGCTATTTGATAATCTTTTCAACTGCTCTGTTTTCATTGCTTTGTTTTGCTTTGTTTCTTATTTGCAGTCCAATCCAACCCCCCCCAACCCCACCACCACAAAAAAAAAAAACTGATTTTTGTGACAAATAACACTTCAAGAGTCCTTGTGAGACGACATCCGAGTTGTCGCCCTAAACTACAGTTTTAAAACCCGCTCGTTCTTTTTGGCGCGTGCGCGACAGCGCGACCAGTGGGGGAAGAATCAATCTACGGTCGAAATCTATAAGTAGTATATTATATAATAATTGTGTAGGACGATCTAAACCCTACTAGTAGTCGAGTAATCGACAAGACCAAAATCACCTTGGAAACCTTTTCTGTAAAACCAATGGTGATTCGGGGATTGTAGGTTTATTGACGTTAGGATGATTTTATATTGTTTATGGTTGATTTGACTTTATTATCATTATTGAATTGATATTGTGTTATTTTGGTGACATTAGAATATGTTGTTGATATTGTGTTATGCATGATCTGTCTGGTTTTAATATTGTGCTTAGTGAATTTTAAGCAAAGATATATATTGTTCAGGAGATACTTGTTTGGGTGTGAGAGTGATGGTGATTTAGAGGTGCCAGCCTAAACTAATTATTTCAAAGAGGAGTTGGGACATAGAACATGTGTTGAGGTTTTGATGGAAGGTTAAGGCAATAGGTTGTTGTTAATGTGGGTTGGTGAGATTCATATGTTTGCATTGTTGTTCACAACCGTGTATTTGGAATACACGAGGTCAGGAGTTCTCACTAGACCGTTCCACCTTAGATATAGGTTGTGCAGCTATAGTGTCATTGAATTTCATGAGCACCCTCGAGAGTGGACAGGGTGTGCAACGGGATAATCGTGCATCTATAGTGTCGTTGCTTTGCGTGAGCATTCTCACCATGGAAGAGAATGTGCAACGGGAATTTGGAACCTGTCACTTGAACAACTGACTGACATTCCCAACGAGGAATGCGTGAAGGAATTGGTAGTGGCCACGTCAGCATAAAGTGTTAGATTGCATGAGTGTGGGTAGAGATTGATATAGTGATTTAAGGATGATGGTTGGTTTTGAATAATATTATGTATGTAACAATTACTGTATAATATGCTATGACTCTGTTCCGCTTTTTGATGATAGAATTGTTTTTTATCCTCTATATTTTTGTATTTTCGTGTGTCTACTTTATTTACGTTAGAAGACCCGATGGAAGAATATGTTGCCGAGAAGCTGGATGGAACTCTGTATAAAAACAGAGGTTGCTGAGGAGTCGGATGGAACTCCCTACGAATCAGAGGCGGGAGGTCGAGCTGTGACCCATGGTGATTAAAGTATAAATGATATGGCCAGTGTGTCTAGGAAGTATTTTTATATTTTTTCGCTAAGTATAACAGTTTGTTTAAGTATATGCCTGTGAGGGATCCTACTGAGAGGACACCCTCAACAGTGTTTTGTAATATGTATAAGACATATGGAGGTATTTCGCAATATAATTATGGTATGAAGTTTTAAGTAATTGAAGTTTGTATGCTTAGTAACTTAAGTCTTAACTTTTACGTATTTTCATGTTAAGCATGCGATTAAGTAATTAAAGAATGATGTTTTAATCTAATAACACAACGAGGCACAACGGGGTGTTTCAACATGCACCTCTATATTATATTTACTCAACCTTTATATTGAGACTGGCCACCTCCACCTTTATATAATCTGTATATTGAGACTGGCTTTACACAACCTTTTATTTTACCAGTTATCAAATTCTTTCTATAAATTCAACTTGTCTTTCCATCAAGGAATACATCCCCTACCATCCAGAGAAGCCAACCGGAACCCCGACATTTTGAGAATCTGCCATCATCATTCTTATTTCCTATGTCTTCCCCTACCCCCGCTCCCACTTCGAGCCCTCTGCCTCCCCCGGTATGTACTTTAACAAGCCGCACATCAACGAGCTGCCTCTTTCTCAGAGCCCTCTGCCTCCCCATCACTTCAGCGGTGTGCGCTTTAACAAGCCGGACTTCAACAAGCCCCCTTTACCTTTGTTTCACTTGAGGTTGTATTAAAATAATTAATGATTAGTTTTTTGCACCTCACACGTACGCACGCACATACTCACACACGTACGCACGCACCCACATACGCACGCGCAGACACACACATGGTTTTCTTTCACTTGATGTTATATTAAAACAATTAATGACTAGTTTTTTGCACCTCGCCCGCATGCATGCGCCCGCACAACACACATGGTTATATATATATATATATATATATATATATATATATATATATATATATATTCAACTTATAGAAAAAGGGAACCAATTTCTCAGTTCGCACACGACATCCAAAATCTCATGGATGATCACGGTTCCCTTAACTAGTTTGTTACATATTAAAGTATGCATCACACCTAGTCAAAGTTGAAATTCATTTTAAGACAGTTGAAAATCATTTGGTGTAAGATGGGTCATCAATTTATGAGTTTTAATCCATCCAAACCTAAAAATATGCATATAGAATTGAATTTGCAAAGGTTAGCTAGGTCAGATACCCAAACGATATGGGTAGTAGATTTATTCAAGTAATTTGTTTTTAAAAGTCATTTATCATTATGACATTTCGTGTTGCTTTTCTCTTACTTTTACATAGTAATGATTAAGTTTACGGGAACTATTATTATTGAATGTGAATTATTTCCACAACCTTTTTAGTTTCTCCTCCTCAATACGCCACGAGTTATTTTTTAATGTATTTTCAAATTTATTTACTTATGGTCATAACGTGGGTCTGCCCCTGCCATAAACAACAAACCACATTAATTAGTTATAACTTCATTGGATGTCATCGCATATATACTTATGGTTTGACATAATATATGTACTCCTTACTCGATTACATTGATTGAGACTGGGACCATAAAACCTCAAACCACCTGTACCTCTAATTATCTTGACTCAACCTTTATATTGAGACTGGCCACCTCTACCTTTATATTATCTTTATATTGAGACTGACTTTACACAACCTTTTCTTCTACAATTTATCGAATTCTTTCTATAAATTAAACTAGTCTTTCCATCAAGGAATACATCCCCTACCATCCAAAGAAGCCAACTAGAACCCCAACATTTTGAGAATCTGTAATCATCATTCTCATTTCCTATGTCTTCCCTTTCCCCCGCTCCCACTCCGAGCCTTCTGCCTCCCCATCACTTTTGCGGTATGTACTTTAACAAGCCACACATCGACAAGCCGCCTCTACCTTTGTCTCCGAGCCCCCTGCCTCCCCATCATTTCAACGGTGTGCGCTTTAACAAACCGAACTTCAGCAAGCCGCCTCAACCTTTGTTTCACTTGAGGTTGTATGAGAATAATTAGTGACTAGTTTTTTGCACTTTACATGCATGCACGCACGAATGCACACATGGTTATATATATATATATTGAGACTGACTTTACACAACCTTTTCTTCTACCAGTTATCAAATTCTTTCTATAAATTCAACTAGTCTTTCCATCAAGGAATACATCCCCTACCATCCAGAGAAGCCAACCGAAACCCCAACATTTTGAGAATCCACCATCATCACTCTCATTTCCTATGTCTTCCCCTTCCCCCGCTCCCACTCCGAGCCCTTTGCCTCCCCATCACTTCTGCGGTATGTAATTTAACAAGTTGTAATCAACAAGCCACCTCTACCTCTGTCTCCGAGCCCCCTGCCTCCCAATCACTTCAACGGCATGTGCTTTTACAAGCCGAACTTCAACAAGCCGCCTCTACCTCTGTCTCCGAGCCCCCTGCCTCCCCATCATATCAGGCTGCCTCTGTTATTCATTATCATTGGGTCTACGGTGGGTGGTGGTTTGTTGGTAGTTTGTGTGATGGGTCTCCTAATTTTCTGCTTGCGTCGGATGAATCATAAGAGATTACACCATCGCAATGGAAGCTTGGAGACAACAATGTCGGGAGACATGGTCATTGATACGGATAGGGAAGTCCTCATATGTGTTATTGACAATTTCAGTGACACCAGTATCTTGGGGCGAGGAGGTTTCGACATTGTATACAAAGGTGAAATCGCTGATGGGACCAAAGTTGTTGTGAAAAGAATACTTGGACCCGTAACTGACAAGGGCACAACCGAGTTTAAGGCTGAATTTGGCGTTCTGAAGACGATTCTCCACCGAAATATAGTAGCCCTTGTTGGTTATTGTATAGATGAGCAAGAAAGGCTACTCGTATATGAGTATATGCCTAAGGGAACCATGAGCCACCATTTATTTTACTGGGCAGAAAAAGGGCTCGAACCCCTTAAGTGGAGTAGAAGACTCACTATTGCGTTGGATGTGGCAAGGGGGTTGAATACCTTCATGACCTAGCCCGACATAGCTTCATGCACCAAGACCTGAAACCGTCCAACATTCTACTCGGTGATGGCATGCGGGCAAAGGTGGCCGATTTCGGCTTAACACGGCAAGCTCCTGATGCAAATGCCTCTATCGAAACAACAAAACTCGCTGGGACTAAGGGCCAGACATAGACATCGGTCGGATTTGGTCGAGTTCGGGCACAAAAAACCAAATTCGACCCAAACCGAGCTCCTCACTTCCTGGCCCAGTTCCGCCCGTTCAATCCTTCGGTTTGGGCAGGTTGGGAGGGTTAGCGGGTTGGGTGGGTTAGGGCTGGTTGGCTCCAATGATTTTAGGGTTTTCTTCTTCTTCCAGAAAACACAGAAGCTGCAGCGCCGCTGCAAAGAGAAAATGGGTGAGAGAGGGAGGGAGAGAAAGAGAGACGAGGGGGAGCGACTTTCGTGGATCAACCGTGGAGGGGGAAGGAGGTTCACCGTTTTGTCCTTGGTGGCGTAGTCGTTGGTGGTTCGGGTCCTTGTTGTTGAGGGCTAGCTTCGATAACATAAAGCAAACAACGACGATGGATTTGGTGCTGCGGTGGCTTCACTGTTCTGTCCTTGGCGGCGTAGTTGGTGGTGGGTGACGATTCGAAATGATGAACTTGTGAGATCTGAGTGGAGGTGGGGAGAAGAAACAAGAAATATGTGTAAGTATCTGATTAGGGTTTGAGGTGTGTAGCATTTGAGAATGAGGTGTTGGGTTGTTGGGTAATTGGAGTGAGCACTGCGTTGGGCCGATTCTTTTTTTGGCCCAATAAGATTTTTACTTTGTTTTTTTTAATCTCTTTTTTTCTTGGCCCAATAACTCTTTTCTTTTCATTTTTGGATAAGCAGACCAGCAACTCTTTTCAGATATGAACTTCTGAAGGTATGTTTCCCTCTCTGTAGTCATCTTCTTCCCGAGTTTCTCTTCTGCGTGAGTCATCTTCTATATCTTCTTCATCTTCTGCATCATCTTCCATGGTCGGTTTCGATCGGCATCAAAAAATTTTTGACCTACCCATGCCTGTCCGAACCAAGCCGTGCATAATTGAAGCGGAGATCCAACGACCCGCCAACCCGACGTCATCCGCCCATGCACAGATTTTCCCTTTCGGGTGCGGGTCGGTTCGAGGAATTTGTCCAACCTTATCGAGACCTTTGAGTATTTGGCGTCAGAGTATACAGATTTTCCGTTTGTTTAATATGAAATCCTTAAGTAATGTCCTTAGAATACTTGTTAGCAAGACGATCGAAGATAGAACTATAATAATAATAATAATAATATTTAAAAATAGAAAAAAAAAAAGAAGATGCCAAGTTGGCCCAAATACCAGAATCACACCGACTCATGTCAGTATGTGTCATCAGCAATGGACATGACAGCCCGGGCTTTGAGATATGTGGTCCCCACCTGCATGTGCGCTACTCCTCCTCAATTCACCTCCATCACTCTCTTCTCTCTTCTCTATGCACCTCCCTCCCCCATCCATCAACCTTATCTCTCACCATCTTCTTCATCTCTTCCACACCAGAGACTACTACCTAACAACACCACGATGAAGCTGAACATCAAGTTCCAATCTTTCTTCATTTTCCTATCTGGGTTTCTCTCCATCACCCTCTGCGTCACCTCCCAAGGCGACACTCCCATAATGCAAGCTCTCAAGAAAAACCTCAACCCGCCGGGTTGGTCCGACCCGAATCCCTGCAAGTGGGACCACGTCACCTGCTCCGACGACAACCGGGTCACCCGGATCCAAATCGGTCGTCTTGGCCTCCAAGGCACACTCCCCAACACCCTCCGAAACCTTACCCAGTTGCAGCACCTGGAGCTCCAATACAACAACATCTCGGGTCCTCTACCCACCTTAAACGGGTTGAGCTCGCTCCAAGTGTTCATGGCCAGCAACAACCGTTTCACTTCAATCCCAAGTGACTTCTTCAACGGCATGTCGCAGCTTCAAGCGGTGGAGATCGATAACAACCCTTTTGAGGAGTGGGAGATTCATCAGAGTCTTCAAAACGCTTCTTCACTTCAGAACTTCTCAGCTAACTCTGCTAACATCAAAGGCAAGATACCAGATTTCTTTGGTTCTGAAGTGTTTCCTGGGTTGACCCATTTGCATTTAGCATTCAACAACCTTGAAGGAACGTTGCCTTTGAGCTTTTCTGGTTCACAGATTGAGACCCTTTGGTTGAATGGGCAAAAGGGTGATGCTAAACTTGGCGGGAGTGTTGAAGTTTTGCAGAATATGACCTTTTTGACAGAGGTTTGGTTGCACTTAAATGGGTTCACGGGTCCTTTACCAGATTTTTCAGGGTTGAAAAGCTTGCAAGTTTTGAGCTTGAGGGATAACTCTTTTACCGGTCCTGTTCCGAGTTCATTGGTGAGTCTTAAATCTTTGAAAGTTGTTAACTTGACTAATAACCTGCTTCAGGGACCAATGCCAGCGTTTGGTCCTGGTGTTGAGGTTGATATGAGCAAGGATTCAAATAGCTTTTGTTTGCCTGGTCCTGGTGATTGTGATCCCAGGGTCCAGGTTTTACTTTCTGTTGTTAAATTTTTTGGTTATCCTCAAAGGTTTGCTGAGAATTGGAAGGGGAATGATCCATGCAATGATTGGTTTGGGATTACTTGTAGTGATGGGAACATTACTGTTGCTAATTTTGAGAAGATGGGCCTTGCTGGTATGATATCCCCAGATTTTGGCAAGCTCAAATCACTGCAAAGACTTGTGCTTGCTGATAACAATCTCACTGGTTCAATTCCCGAGGAACTTGCTACTTTGCCTGTGCTTACTCAATTGAATCTTGCAAACAATCAGCTTTTTGGGAAAATCCCAAGTTTTAGGAGTAACGTGATTGTCAACACTAATGGTAACAAGGATATAGGGAAGAATAAAAGCAGTTCGTCTCCCCCGGGTCAAGTGACTCCAACAGTTCCAAGTGCAAGGGGAGACAATGGTGGGAGTCCTGGAAATGGTGGCAAAAAGTCTTCTTCCCATGTAGGAGTGATTGTGTTTGCTGTGGTTGGGGCAGTATTTGTGGTTTCCTTGATTGGTTTCTTAGTCTTCTGCTTCCATAGGATGAGGCAGAAGAAGTTAAGCAGGGTCCAAAGCCCAAATACACTAGTTATTCACCCTCGCCATTCTGGATCAGACAATGAAAGTGTGAAGATTACAGTTGCAGGTTCAAGTGTGAGTGTTGGTGGTATTAGTGAGACCCAAACTGTGGCTGGCAGTGAGATAGGAGATATCCAAATGGTTGAATCAGGAAATATGGTCATTTCTATACAAGTTCTGAGGAATGTCACCAACAATTTTACTGAGAAGAATATATTGGGGCAAGGAGGTTTTGGAACTGTTTATAAAGGTGAATTGCATGATGGTACTAGAATTGCAGTGAAAAGAATGGAGTGTGGTCCCATAATTGGGAAGGGTGCAGCAGAATTTAAGTCTGAAATTGCTGTATTGACGAAGGTGCGCCATAGGCATCTTGTTGCTCTTCTTGGCTACTGCTTGGATGGGAATGAGAAGCTTCTTGTGTATGAGTACATGCCTCAAGGAACGCTAAGTAGGCATCTTTTTTACTGGCCTGAAGAAGGGCTGAAACCATTGGAATGGAACAGAAGATTGACCATTGCCTTGGATGTAGCAAGGGGTGTTGAGTACCTCCATGGCTTGGCCCATCAAAGCTTCATACACAGGGATTTAAAACCTTCAAACATTCTCCTTGGTGATGATATGAGAGCAAAAGTTGCAGATTTTGGTCTGGTACGTCTTGCTCCAGAAGGAAAAGCCTCCATAGAAACAAGAATTGCAGGAACTTTTGGATATTTGGCACCAGAGTACGCAGGTAACTTTTAACTCATTTTCTCCCCACTAGGTCTTTGTGAGATAAGTTATTTTGAATTAGTACTCTCAAAGAAACAAGTAGAGATAATTAGACCAAGATCAATATATTGGTTTAATTTGAATGTTAGCTATATATTTAAAGTCAATGTTTTAGTGCCTTGGTAACTCAGGGAAAAGTTATGATAAAATCTAGTTTGATCAGCATATTTATGGCAAATTGGAATCCAAAATGCTTTAAAGCAACTGGAGGCATTCATTTAATTTAGGAAGTTAATAAGACTTTTTTCTCTTGCATGGACTGTGTAACAAATTGATTTGGTTAATTTACTGATGAAGAGGTATAGTGGAGAGCTACTTTCTGTCACCATAATGGACCTGGTTGCATTGACTTAGAAAGTTAAGTAAACTTTACTATACAGATTCAATGTGTTACTAGAAAACCAAGAATATAAATTGTGCATCCAAGTTATTCGTGTTCAATTCTGAAAAATGGTCATGAGTGTCCATATCACTTTTGAGGCATTCATTGTTAAGTGAACTTTCGGAATGTGAACTTTCCAATGGATTGGTCTTGCATTTAGATGGTGTGGTGTATTTGTTTCGACTCGACGTGTGTCATCTATATTTCTGCTTGTTGGTATAAAAAATTTGAATGGTTGTGTTTATTATTTCTTGGATGTCGATTTATTTTTGGCCAACTGTCTCTAACACTGCCATGCATATGGCAATATTATTGCAGTTACTGGCCGTGTGACAACTAAAGTTGACGTGTTCAGCTTTGGTGTGATCTTGATGGAACTTATAACTGGAAGAAAAGCACTTGATGAGTCCCAACCAGAGGATAGCATGCACCTTGTAACATGGTTCCGCCGCATGTACATAACTAAGGACTCATTCCGCAAGGCCATTGATCCGACAATCGAGCTCAACGAGGAAATACTTGCTAGCATTCACACCGTAGCTGAGTTAGCAGGTCACTGTTGTGCAAGGGAACCATATCAAAGACCTGACATGGGTCATGCTGTTAATGTGCTTTCTTCTCTTGTAGAACTTTGGAAACCATCTGATCAAAACACTGAAGATATATATGGTATTGACCTTGACATGTCTTTACCACAAGCTCTTAAGAAATGGCAGGCTTATGAAGGTGGAAATCAAATGGAGTCTTCTTCATCGTCACTTCTTCCAAGCTTGGATAACACGCAGACAAGTATACCTACACGCCCGTATGGATTTGCCGATTCTTTCACATCCGCGGATGGTAGATGATCATGTTTGACTGTAAATATTTGTGAGGTGGTTTTTTAGTGTGCATGTTCATTCTCTTTGCTTCTTGATGGCTTTTCCATGTGAACTTGTTTATCTTTTTTCAATTTTCATGGTGTAGTCTCTTCCACGATTAATCTTATACTATTTTTAGCACTTGTTTAAGGTGTTTTGTTGAGAAACTGAGAAGGGATTCTCAGCCGAGGCTTTATTTTTCATCTCAGGTTCATGTGTTTACCCTTTGAGTTAATATCCAATACATAACTTAGATATCATTATTGAAAACCCCCTTAATAGTTTGATTAGTTCATTTTCATGATGACTCAGTTGAACCAATTGATTGCAACTTGATAGTTGACAAATGACACATGTGGATCAATATACAACAACTGGCATCATTTGAAAACCTGCAACTTGAATTTGTTACATTGTGTTAGATAGATTCCAAAAATTCTGAGAATGAGAACTTATCATTCCAATCCACAAGTTAGCTATCATATCCACGTTGCAAGGAATCTGCCGTGTATGATGGAGTTTTAGTTGAGCATGAAATTGTGAAATGGACAAAATAGACAGGTGAGAAAGTAGTTAAAGAAAGCATCAAATATTATTTGCTGCTGCTTGCCCTTTTGTGTAAAGGACAGAGTGGCAAAAGGCAAGTGCAAGTTATGCCAAGAGATACCTCACCCTTTCCAACTGGCTTCCATAAGTCACTTTATGATTTCTTATCTTTAAACATTATAAAAAGGAAAGAATCAAGAAGTTGAAGATCCTTTTTAACCTTTCAACTTGACTAAAAAACTAATTCTAGTTTACAATTATCAAAAAAAGAGATGGGGTTGATTTGTTTTAAAAACTTCAGAGATGATTAATGGTGTATTAGGAAGTGTGACTTTTAGGAATCCATGCTTGTCTTTCAAGATGTCAATGAATAGGTTTAGTAAGATGCACGCAAGGTTATCTCAATTTATTATCTGGCCGGAAAAAAATAACAAGAGTCATAATTTAGGATAAGATAATTGTATAAATATCATTAATCATTTTCATGTGTCCCATATAATCATTATCATGCACCTTTCAATTACTGCAACTAATGAGAGATTCACCAATTATTATAAAACAAATCATAATCTGGAATAGCTATCAGAAACAACCGGATTAACTGGACGAACACAATTTAGCCTGTGTGTAGACCACCAAACAATCTCAAGTTTAATTCTTTAGTTAAAAATCTATGATTTCAAACGAAAGAGTTATTTATGTCTTGTATAGATTTCGAAGATGTACCAAATATATATAGGGTTTGAAATAATTATTTTAAACTTACTTCTGAAGTAAAATAAATTTTATACTTTTTGTGAAGTAAAACTTAGTCAAAGATAAAAAACTTACTATTATCTAAACAAGAAAATATATTATTATAATCATTATTATTGTTATTTTGACGGGAAACAAAACAATATATTAAAATACATTTTGTAAATAAATTTTATACGGATTTACTTGTAATACATTGCTAGTGTGAATATTTTTTAGTTTAATTACGATACATGATTAGTGTAAAATTATTTTTCACCCTGTCAATCAATCACAGATCACAAATTATATTATATGTAACTTTTGTGATAATTATTATAAAAGTCATCAAATATTTTTAATTATGCGTCAATTCATGATTGGTTGACAGTATAATTTTTTTTACACCAACAATGTAAAGCAATTAAATTTAACACTTTTTTATACTATCAACTAATTATATATTATCACACCATTGAAAATATTTGATCTTATAATAAATATTTTAGAAATCATGTATGTATTAAGTAAATTATCGATAATGCGAAAAAATATATACTCATAAAAAATAAATTCATTCTGGACTAGCATCCATGCCCACGATCCTATAAGTTTGGGCTTATTGTTTAGGTTTCAGTATAAAAAATAAGAGCGTTTGGGCTTAGTTCTATTATAAGTTTTCAAACATAAAATAAAAATAATAAAACCACTTCTATTGGAAAAACAAACAGGCATTTTTTTTTGGATTTAATTGTACCTTTGGACCCTTAAGTTCCAATTAAGCCAATTGGATCCTCCAAGTAGCTTTCTTGTTACAATCAATCCCTTCATCATTGTACTGTCCAATATTTAACGGCAACAGCGTACGACGTCGTATGTGGCATATATGTGACTGATTTTACACTTTGCAAAGTCACCTTTCTTGATAATGGGGATTACATCTCTCTGGATAATATTAATTATGATGAGGAGTGAGGCTAGACTAGTGTACTGTCAAAATAAACTGTCAACCCAATTGGTTCACAAACAACGGTAAAAGTGAAATTGAACGGCATAGTGACCTCACTAAATGCCAAATCAACCACACTTAGGCTATTAACATTAAAAATTGGACGACACGGTGACAGAGTGACTTGATTGTAACAAGAGGGATCCTTAAAGGACCTAATTAGCACAATTGAAACCTAGGGTACCAAAATTACATAAATGTGATATATCATATATGAGGGATCAAAAGTGTAATTAAACTTTTTTTTAATATTTTCTTATTTTAATTTAAATTATATTATTTTAACATAGTTTTTTATTTTATATGTTATTTTTAACCTATTATTATTGATTTTTAATTAGAGATTTTACCAAATACATTTGTAAGAACCAACATAAAGTTTATTTTGATTTATAAAGTTTTATATGGCGTTAAGAAATTGCTATATCGTTGAAGTAAACACATTTTCATTTTCTTTTTATCCGAGTTGAAAATATTTTTCTAGTTTCTTTAACTAATGGACAATAGATTTTATGCTTGGAATTAGAAGTGTAAGTTTTAAATGAACATTCTTCTGACATGGGCTTCGGAAGTCCGCGAACGAGTTGAGAACGACCGATGACTCCATCACAAAAAATGGACCTTCGATGTCTAAGACAGCTAGTACTCAGTATTATGAGTGTCATCAAGACATGAATTTTATATATAATATTATTTTATAAAAATATTTTTACTAGCTAGTTTTAAAAATGCCTCACTCAACATTCGATTTAGGCCTCAATATTAGTGGTGTTTCCCAGTTAGTTATTTTCTCTTGATTTATATAAACCACTTGATTGGCTTGGGTTCTTGTAAGCACCATCATTATTTAGTTAAATTTTGCTCTTCAACCCTTCCTAGAAGGCGGGGAGAGGAAATACTATGATGCTAATGTTAGATGTTATTAATAAAATTCTACTTATCGAAAAAAAAAAACCAAGGGATGTTTGTATCTAAAGGCTATATATTCTCGATATATATAGAGCGAGAGTGGCCGTTATATGACATTAATAAACCATTATGAGTGATTATGGACGTCATTTGATGAGGACGGTTACAAGGTATGAAATCGGTTATGAATTTCAATAGTCAAAGTCTGACGACTACGGACTGAGGTCTAACTTGGGCCATGTTGTAACAAACATGTATGTAAAAAAGAGGTTCACATTAAAAAAAATGGAAAGAGATTGAAGACTCTATAAGCAGAAAGATCTATAAACCTATTGTCTTAAAGTTTGGGTTAAGATATGACAACTATTGTAACAAAAAAAATATATATGACAACTATTGCGGTTTCTTATTTAATTATAGCAGGAACAAATTTGTAATTTTTTTGGTGTACCAATATCCTTCGATCGAGAGACTAATTCATTTCAAGGTTTAGAGATCACCGAAGTGGATTTTTACTCTCTTAACAAATTCTTTTCCTTATAGACGATAGGAGTTAAACACATGACATCATGCTAAAGGAACATAACTATCTACCAACTATGCCGAGCCTTTTTGGTAAATCTATATGATGGTTTTAGTTAATACTCTACAAATATATGGTGAGACATTGATAATTGCATATTAATTCACACTTATTATTAACTAATGATAATTCTATAAAATAAAATATAAAACAATAATAGGTTAATAAAGTTTGAAAATGACAATTTAAAATACCAATAACAATATTACTCCTAAATATAATCACCTTTGGTTTTTTAGAAGGAAAAAAGTTTAATTGATCTTCACCATTTTTTTGGTTTAATTAGAACCGATATTCGAAAATTTCACTAGACTTTGACTAATCTAAGTCGAAGTCGAAAAATTCATTTAAGGAAATAAAGCTCTTCGAGTACCTATTTTCTCATACACAAGATTGAAATCCGAAACATTACTTAAGAGAAACCAAACTCCTTGTCACTTGAATCATCAATTATTTTTATTTTGGCGAATTCTAAGGGAGTTTTTGTTTGGTAGCATCATTCGTCTATAAATCTGTAAGATGTGCCAACTGCCAAAGTTGAAGTTCAACCAACGCGTGTATTGAATGATAGATCAATATTACACCAAAATCGAGGTTATATAGACTTTGTGCATAAGAACAATAGGGTAGATACACGAGATTAGAATGAACGTGTTAGATGGTGACTTTGTAGCTGTTCATAGTTCACCTAAACTTCTCGTGCATGGGAGTATGGCCCCGTTTGGGTAAATAACTTAACTAAGCACTTATAGCATAAGGTCTTATTGTACAATAGCTTATGCCATAAGAGCTTGAATTCAATAAGTCATGTACGTTTGGATGCATATTTCCAAAAGCACTTATACAAAATTAAGGCGTTTGGATACATTACAAGTGCTTAATTTTACGCCGGGCGCTACATCACCAGCGCTGGGCGCTGGCTTCTGGTTTGCACTCTCGCGACACGAGCCAAGGTTCGCGTCGCGAGAGTGCAAAATCACTTCCCGCATAAGACCGGTGCTGGCGCTCTGATGTTTCGCCATTTGGCTCTTGCCACAACTTGTCTTGCTAGTACTCATAAGAGCTTATGAAATGGCATAAGTTAGTTTTCCTAACTTATGAGAATAAGTTAAAAACAACTTATGAAATGCCATAAGTTCTTTTCATAAGTTGTGACAAACACGTGGCATAAGAACTTATGGCATCAGATAAGTCATAAGGAGCTTATTTAAGCTCTCGCAAACGGGGCCTATATATACATACATACATATATATATATATATATATATATATATATATATATATATATATGATGGTCTGGTAGAAGTCAAATTCAACCTACCTAATTAAGTAGAGTACGCTAGTCTGCAGCACGAGCAAAAACTAAGCAAGGATAAAGAATATACAATCTCATTTGTCATGGCAACATTCACATGTCAAGTTGAGTTAAATTTTAGTCCAGTGTGATGAACATTTAATTATATACACCGATGTTCAAATCACTAGCTGTACGATAAGTGCAAAGTAAGAAATATATAATATTTAGTGAGAGAGAAGTGTGAATAATGACTATTTTTAGCAAGGTTCAATATGATATACATTGTACACCCTTATGATATTAGGCTGTTAGCGAAACAGAAACTATAAGAATCGTTATGTGCCTAGATCATAATCCATAAAGAAATATTCTGGTAGTTGACTGAAGGTTGGATCTGTGTCATTTAATACTCAGAAATTGTTAATGGGTCGAGTGGTGTCTTATGAACCAGATCGAGTCTTTTATGATTTGTAAAGATGGTGAATGAGGCTTGGATTGAGCCCAAGTGCCCAACAATTCTAGTTTGGTCTATTTTGAATTAGTAAAAATTGTTTTAATAATTGATTGGAGAATGCTAACGAGTTATCTAAGCACATTAGTTAAGAAACCAATAAAATGAAGTTTTTATTGAAAAGTGATGCATTCAATATTTTGATAAGTGTCGTCTTTAGTTTTTTAATGAAAGCTTATTTTTATTGGAATCTTTAATCAACATTCTTGGGGCACTCATTAACAATACTCTAATCGATAAAATATGATTGAATGAGCAAAAGTTTCACAATGAATCAAAATTAAATCCTCCCACCTAAAAATATCACTGAATATAGTATGATATAGGCTGAAATAATAATACTATTTATACAACTATACAACTATGTTATCACTACGACATATTAGATTTTTAATAACGTACCTTTTATAGTATTTCTGTACAGAAACGCTATTAAAAATGATGCGGGGACTTTTAATAGCGGTTCCTTAAGGAAACACTATCTTATGTGATACTTAAGATATCGCTTCCTAAAGAGGGCGCTATTAAAAGTCAAGCTGCAGGAAAAATTAGCACTTCCGTGAGGAAGTGCTATCTTATGTACCCCTACAATAGCACTTCTATACGTATGCGCTATTGTTTCCTTTTCCAAAATTTGAAAACATGAGGGGCGTTCAATCCCTCCCACGGTACTCAAACTTGATCCTTTTCTTTCTATCGTTAACACGCGTTCAATCCTTCGAAGTTCCTTCCTCCATCATCTCAGTCCAGCCGCCCCCGTTACTACCACCACTCTCCATTTACAGATCCAATTATTACGAATAGATTGAGCACACCACCTTCGCCGATCAATCACTGTCCATTGTGCTCCGCCCCACCGTGCTCCGCCACCTTGTGCCTCTCCCCAGTCGAGTTAGCTGCCACGCAGCGTGCTGCCATCTTCGCCACGTAACACCTCTCAGACCACCGTGACGGTCGAACCAAAACACTCCCAACAAGTCAGATATGCGTTTCTGTCTTCGCCCAGAAACCGTCGAACCTCACCCCAGAAACCACAGCATCTCCTTCGTCGACCAGCCTCTGCAGAAACCGCCGCCTCGTTCCAGAAACCGTTGCCATCAGTATCTGCTTCCATTTTGTCGCCGTCGCTGCCTCGTGAGTGTTGAGTGGTATATCAGACGAAGCTTCTGGTTCAAAGTACCCTTGTTATTAATGTTTCTGGTTTCAGATGCGCCAATTATGTTGCATTTTTGTTTATGTAATCTCAGGGTTTCAAAATTAGAGGGGATTTGAGGATTGTGTATTTTTTTTTTTTGTTTTGTTTTTTGTTTATGTTGTGGGTCTTCATCTTTTACACAGAATTGTATTAATTTTGATACATTGAATAACATGATTTTTAGTTCTACCGTGTTTTGATTTGGTTGATGTTTTTCATACGATTTTCTTATGAACTGGGTTTCGATGAATAAAGAGAGAATTTGAAAAAATCAGTGTAAACATTAAAAAAAAAAGGGACCTAAAGATGTACCCTAAGATAACACTTCAAAAGCGCTATCTTAGGTCAGAAGCTTTAATTACAGGGGAATAGATAGCGTTTAAAAATGCTATTAAAAGGCACACGGAAATGCTATCTAAAGTTTTTTCTGTTGTAGTGTATAATTATAACGATTTTTCTAATCTGTGTAATTTTGTACATGTTAAGAAACCTAAAGTAGAAATGTTATATTGGAAATTATGTATTCAATTCTTTGAAAATTAAAAAACCAATCTTCCTAATACAATATTTATATTTTATGATTTCTTGACATGAATAAAGTTATACGGATTAAAAAAATCCTAATTATAATTGTAAATTAAAAGGCATATTGGCATGGCTACAATCCCATTTGAGTTGATTGACTATGCTACGATAAAAAGATAAAAGTAAGAACACCGACCCATATTCCCTGCGCGGCTGTAGCAAACACGCAGTTGGCACACGCATGCATTAGTGGACTCAATAGTCCAAATGCCTAAAACCTATGCAATGCAAGTCAGCACACCGACCAGCTGCTGACCAAGTCCTAGTCACCTCTCCACCACGCCGTTCAAACCTTTCAATAATGTCTCCTTTGTACAACAACACCACAACTACCTTCCCAAAATTAATTATACTTCAATCTTGTATCATATGCTACTATAATATACTTCCTGTGTTCAACAGTATAAAAAATTAATGAGTTTTTTTTATATAAAATATAAAAAACATATATTAATTTTTATATATATTAAATACTAATTTTTAATATTATCCTTATTAATTATTGTCATTAATTATAGGTTATCAAATATCAAGTAAATTAAAAGGGGTGTTTTTGAAAATTTATATGAGTATTTATTACAATTAACACATTCCAATATATTTCCTTGGTCTTTATGTTTCAGGGTTTTGTTTCTTATATTATGGATCGGAGAGAGTAGTAGTTATAATAGTAATCAAATGATTGAGCGCAAGTAATTATGGACGAATATTTCAGGCTCAACCCAAGTTCGATCATTGGGTATGCAACAATCATTGACCATGCTTTACTAACCCGGTAGCCGACTTGGAGATCAGACTCATAGCAGGTCCAAAAAATCTAAGTCACAAGAATACTCCAAGAACTCACTCGATCCCAATGACTAATTAGGATAAGTACGAAAATAAAAAAATAAAAAATAGTAGTTATAATAGTCCCTCATGATCCTCAAGCACTGAGTGAGAGAGCTTTATTACTAGTATTTTCTATTTTCAACTCTTTCAACGTTCAACGTTCAAACAACAACCTAGCACACACGCACATAAAACAAAGCTACAACTAACATAGTTTATTCTCTCATTTTCCTTGCTTTGAAACATTCTCTATAAACCATTCATCTTACCTAGCTTCGACCCGCGTACCACTACCACACAAGCACCTCTATCCTTATACTTTCCTAATCCTAACACAAGTATATATAAACAAGCCACTCAACCTGGTTTCCCTCATCACTTTCACTACATATCTATCTATCTATCTATCTACCCAAAACAACATAGAAACAACAAAAAACATTAGAATTATTTTGCCGTGAGCTTATACCAAAAGCAAATTAAAAATGGTTTTGTCTTGGACAAGAGGAAGAGTTTTCAGGCGTGCCCGCAAAGGGAAAGAGCTTAATTCCATCGGTGATTTGGAGGTGGAAATTGCTATCCCCACCCACTTCCATTGCCCGGTCACTCTAGACATGATGAAGGACCCAGTGACACTGTCCACAGGGATAACCTACGACCGAGACAGCATAGAGAAGTGGTTCGAAGCTGGGAACAACACGTGCCCCGTGACCAAGAGGGTCCTCAACACTTTTGACATGATTCCAAACCATGCCATAAGGAAGATGATTCAGGATTGGTGTGTAGAGAATCGTTCTTTTGGGATAGAAAGGATCCCAACTCCTCGGATACCCGTGACAAGATACGAGGTTTCAGACACGTGTACGAGGATCGTGTCTTGTGCCCAACATGGTGATGAAAACAAGTGTTTAGAATTGGTGAGGAAGATCAAGGCTTGGGGGAAAGAGAGTGAGAGGAACAAGAGGTGCATAGTGACCAATGGTGCTGGTGTTTTTCTGGCTAATGCCTTTGACTCTTTCTCATCACGTGGTGGATCCATTGAGAACAAAGTTGGTGTCTTGGAAGAGATCTTAGGTGTGTTGACATGGATGCGCCCTCTTTCACAAGATGGTAAATCTATTTTGGGGTCAGTGAGCTCTATGAATTGCATGGTTTGGTTCCTAAATGGTAAAGATCTCTCTTCAAGACAAAGTGCTGCTTTGTTGCTCAAAGAAGTGCCCCTTGATGCATTGGAAAAAACTGAAGGAGTTGTTGAAGGTTGTGTTAAGATGATTAAGGAGCCTATTGGAGATGCTGCCACCAAGGCATGCCTGTCAATAATTTTTAACTTGGTTTCTTCATCTCAAAATAGAGAGGTAATCACACAAAGATTTGTGGAATTGGGTTTGGTTTCAATTTTGTTGGAGGAACTTGTTGATGCTGAAAGAGGGGTGTGTGAGAAGGCTTTGGGGGTGCTTGATTGCATTTGTGATTGCAAACAAGGGAAGGAGGTAGCCAAGTCAAATGCTTTGACCTTGCCTCTTGTGATTAAGAAGCTTTTGAGGGTATCCGAGTTGAGTTCTAGTTTTGCAGTGTCTATTGTTTGGAAACTTTGTGACAAGAGGGAGGAAGGGGTGTTGATTGAGGCACTTCAAGTTGGGGTGTTTCAGAAACTACTGGTTTTGTTGCAGGTGGGTTGTGGTGAGAGCACAAAGGAGAAGGCTACCGAGTTGTTGAAATTGTTGAATGGTTATAGGAGCAAAGCAGAGTGTGTTGATTCATCATTGGATTTCAAGCACCTTAAGAAGCCATTCTAATTGAAATTGATCCATGAAGATGAGATTTGATTTCCCTTTTTTGTATATAGGTCATATCATAGGAACAGAATACACACTTGTGTAAAGATACACAATCATAATACAAAAGATACAATTCATTTTTGGAAATTTGAGAACTTTGGAGATGATACAAGCTTGTCTTACATATTTTATGCTTATAATTCACTGATTCGGAACTGTAGTATGGTCGATTTTTCAAACCGGTGATACTAATGTATATATTGATTAAGGAATTCTTAAATTACCTAAAATGAAATTGATAAAATCATATTAATCTTAGAAATTTCATCCAAAATCAAAGACATATGCTAGCTATCAATAAGAAGAGTAAAAAGAGAATTGGAAGCAGATTTACAATACACTATTAACAGATACAATAAATAATAAGATTTTTTTTTTCAAGAAACAGAGGATGTAGAGATTTTTGTTTTGGTTTGGGAAACACAAGCCAAGGCAAGAGCCTGGAAATCAGATGGCATCTGCAGAAAGCACCCGAAATATTCAAAGTGTGTAGTTTGAGAAATAAAATAAAGGATTTAATTCATATATTGTTAGTGTAAAGATTTTATTATACTATCAATCAATCATGATTAAACTGACATATCATGAAAAAAAAATATTTGGTTATTATCTTAACTATCTTAAAAGGTCACACATACCATGATTTCTAATTATTTGATAATGTAAAAATCTTTATAACTCTAAAATAAAAATGTTAATCTATTCATGTGCAAATGACCACTGTTGAGTTTGTTAGGCCATTAGGGGGTTCTTTACATTTTCCTTTTCCCAATTGGTTCTTTTGATTTTGTTTTTGTTTATTTCTTTTTGGTAGATGTTAGATAATTGATGTGGGCTAAATTGGATTGGCCCATAGAAGTTTCTTCTTCTCTGTTCTCAGCCCACAAAAGAAATAAAAGACACCTCTAGACAACAATTTTGTTTTTCGGTCCTTTCTTTGCTGAATAATCAACTCTGTACTCATTCGCACAAAACCCTTTGTCTGATCTTCTTCTTCTTCTTCTTCTTCGTTTAAACTTTTATTTTTCCCTCCCTATATTCTACGATGTCTCGCTGTGAGAACATGTACATTGCATCTTCTGTGCAAGATATAGATGCACAGGTTCTTCTATATGACGGTGTTTCTCATCCAATTGCACTCTCTTTCTCTCACGGGTAATTGTTTGCATGCTTAATTGCTTCATAAAGTTTATATCTTTGTTTTAGTTTTATTATCAGAAAGAGTGATAGAATGACATATGAGTCTTTTTTTGTTGATAAAAATAACGGGCATATGAGTGTTCAATAGTAAGAGAATAAGCTAATATTGTTTTATATTAGCAACTAAAGCATGATCAATATTGTTTTATAAGCTAATATTTGGTGTAAACTTCTATGGATGTTAGATATACAGTATAATCAAGAGTTTAGTGTTGCAGTTGCTAATCAAATTGTTTGGCATTTAGTTGGAAATTCAGGGTCTTATTAAATGGAAAATTTGTGTGTGGGTTCTTTGCAAATTTGTCTGTAACGGTTCATGGTGGTCATTGTTCAGTGAATTATATACCTATTTTCACTTGATGCTTAACTGATAAATACTAAAATTCAGGGTTTCTGTTTGTTTGAATAAAGAATGTAGTCTTTCTGTTGGTCTCCTCTGATAAGGTTGAAATTTGGTGAGAGAATCAACATAAATCCCAAGGTGCTTTTGCCAATGGGTCAGATTTGGTTACATGAAGTTATGTCACCTTTTACCCTTGTGCTCTCTATCTTCATTAATATTTACATCAGTGAAATGGCATCTTCTAGGTTTTATACTATTTTCTTAGGGTGTGTTTGGTTCAAAGGAGGGGAGGGGAAGGGAGGGGAGGGATTTTAATTAGACATTGTGTTTGGTTGAGGGGAGGGGAAATAGTACTTTCATGTTTGGTTCGGGAGGGGAGGGGAGGGATTTTAAAACAATTTTACTTTTAAACCCTTATAATTATTTATTTAAAAATAGAAAAGTGGGAATATTTTAGTCAATGCACATGTAATATTTTAAAATCCCTCCCTTCCCCTCCAAATCCCCCCAATATTGGAAGGGAGCCAAAACTCACTTATGGAGGGATTTTGCTCCCCTCCCCTCCAAATCCCTCCAACCAAACGACCCCTTAAGGAAGGGAAATAATTGCGGTCATAAAGAAGAAACGCATTTCTGCTAATGACAACTTTCTGTTGAGTCATTGGACAGACTAATGCCATTGTTGATCAAACACCTGTCCAGCCATTCTGCAATCGGAAAATAAGGGGAAAAGTCTACAGAAACGCCTTGCCTCGATTTAATGAGCGTAATCCTCGCTGAACTTATTTGCCTTCACTGAGCATGTGAACTCATTCTAGATCAGAAAGCAAGCATCATATCGGAATAGTCGATATCTAGGGTAATCCTTTCACCCTTTTTCCTTTGCTTCTTGTTCATTAGTCCGATACATCCAATTGAATTTGAAATTCGTCTTTAATCATCTTTTCATTCTGAAATATAAGTCTAACTATCCGTTTCATTTTGCAAGATGGAAATGACTGGTGCTTCTTCCTCCAACAAAGTGAACAAGGTATGTGTCCAGATTTTTTTTTCCTCGTATATTTCCCTTATGTGGATTTGAGCGGTATTTAGAAAGTACTTGTTTCTCATAGGTAACTTAGTAATTATTGTCACATTTCTCTTTTCACAACATAATTCTGTAATTGAAGTCTTGATATAAGATGATTTGATAGGCCCTATCCACCCTCTAGGTAAATTCATCTCATTAAGAATTAATCAAGCACATTATTTTTCTTTTGCTTGGTATACCATAAAAGGAGGATAACAAAATCAATCATATTCTAGTAAGGCAAATTAATTATTAGTGAAAGAAGCAGCCTTGGAGCAATAGAAAGGTTGTTGCCTTGTGAACTCGAGGTCACAGGTTCAAATCCTGGAAACAGACTCTCCACTTACAAGGGCAAGTCTGTGTATATATACCCTCGTTGGACCTCACCAGGTGGGAGCCTCGTGCACTAGGCCGTCCTTTTTATTAGTGAAAGAAGTGGTTTAAAGTGACAAAATATTGAAGATTTGGCTTCTTAGGTTTATATGATTCAAAATCAAGATGAATTAGAAAAACGAAAGGAAACTTGGAAATGGACGTCGGAGATGAATTAGAAAATCGAAAGGAAACTTGGAAATGGACGTGGGAGATAACAAAACTGTTAGAGACCTTCATTAGTCAGCATATACAAATTTTCACATATTTGGTTTAAATGTCATACCAAACATTTTTTTATATCTGTTAATTATTTAACTTTTGTTACAATTTATGTTCTGTTGCATTTGAATAAGAAACACTCTCAAGCGTAGATAGAAAGAAGTATTGTGATTAACCATCTTTAGTCATATGCTACTTTGCCATATAGATTACCTTATCTTCGATTTATAGATTGGTTTATGCTTTTTCTATTCATCTTTGTTCCTCTGAATAAGCTATTTTCATCATATCTTACTATATCCTTGAAAGTCTCAAAGCTTAATATCATTTGGGTTCTGCTTGCGATAATATCTTCTAATAGCCAATTCTATACGAAGCAAGAGAGCTCAGATACTAGGTTGAAGTAACCTCTTTTGAAGCTAACCTAATTTAACATTCATAATTCCCTGGTTATTGTTCCTGCCTTGTGCTTTAATAAACTAGTAGGATCTCTGCCATTTAAAATCATTCAAGATCATATGTACATATACTGAGTGAAGCAAGTAGCAGTAGAAAATGCCAGTAACATTTTTGGTTTGCTTGTAATTTAGAAGTAATAGATTACCTTTATTTGTGACTGGTTCCTGTGTACTGCTTTTTGCTGCCCCAACGTTTAAAGGCAAGACTGAAATGCAACATGGTGGGTATGAGCACATTGATGCATCAAATGCCAGCGTGCCTTTTGGGAGAAAATGAAAATAAAAACAAAATAAAGAATCAAAATTAACAAAGTAATAGTAGGATAAACATTGATGAGATGAACATTGGTTTCTTTCTGATACTTTTAGTGTAAATTTTACTGACCTGGTTTTTTTGTAGGATGAGCAGGTGGACCAACTTGATCCCCCCAAGAAAAGGTGGCTTAAGGCTTTTCTGAATAAATCTTTCTCTGACTCCTGCTCAACTCATCCACTTAGCAGGAATGAGTTAAATGTATACTGTATAAATTGCAATCTATCCGCATGCAAACATTGTGTATCTTCAGGTCTTCATAACCAGCACAAGACACTTAAAATCCATAAACATGTTTACTCAGATGTCGTTCCCCTTTGTGCTATGGAAGAGCATATGGACTGCTCAGAAATTCAGGTATGATACGCTATCTTTCCTTGACTTACAAGGCTAAATCTTTTAGGTGTAACATCTAACGCCGATTCTATGCACACTTGTGTGCGCTTTTTTGAATTTGTTTGTTAATCAAATTTTAATTGCTTAACTTCACATGGAAAAGTTGTATTATATCATTATCTCCTCGATAATTCTTGGTTGTCTGTCTTGTGAATTGCAACAAGAAAAACAGTCTTCAATTATAGTGGAAATTGATTTTAAATGCATTATTTATTCTCCTTTTATGTTGTTGGATGATACCCTTTCATAGCATAACTGGACTAGGTTTTGCTCAAATGACTACTATTTGGTTGCAGCCCTATCGATGCAACAAGCGATTGGTTGTTGCTCTGGATCCTCTGCCACACAGCGGTTCAGCGATAAATGATGAGGGATCGTGCAACATGTGCAGCAGAAAGTTGATTAAGCCCGGTGTATATAGCTACTGTTCCATTTCTTGCAAGGTGAGAATGACAGTTATTTGAAAATCACAACCATATGTTTCACACTCCCTTGGCATTCAAATGAACCCCAAACTTATGTTTTCTAACATTTTTAATCTGAACTTTCAGGTCAAAGGTGTTGAAGGAAAAGCCAATGATTCTGTTCCTCCTCAGGAAACACAGGAGGAGGAAACTGCTGAAACCATGCTGGAGGTAACCTCTAATCCTCAATCGCTGAGGAAAAGAAGAAGAAAGGGAACACCCCACAGAGCTCCCTTCTTCTAAGTGCCTTCTGATTTCTAAATATGCAAGATTGGAAGAAATTACTTGATCCAGCTTATGTAATCAAGACCATGTTTCTATTTGTTTTACTTTCTCTGTAATGCAAGGATGTGAAACTTGTGCTTTTTTCTTCTTGTTTTTTTTTGGGTAGATTGCTTGTTTTTCTCTTTCTAAAGTAACTGGCTTTACATAAAACTGTTTTTTTCAAACAAGAGTTTCAAAACTGGCAAAGCTTCAAAATGTTTGAAGTTTTTGTTATTGACTAATAATCTAAAAATTATTTTCTCTGTATTTTTCAAATAAAATATAAAAATGAAATCAATATACACCAGTATCATCAGTGAAACCAATATAATTCAGAGTAAAAATTGAACCTAAACTTTGTAAATATACTGTTTTATGCTTATTAGTTAAATTAATTTTCATGCTGTAGCCTGCAAGTAAGCTTTTATTGACACTTATGTCACGAGACATCTCCTTTCTCTGAACTCTCTTGTTAAAAGTTAAAAAAATATATTTTGGTTCATACACTCCAATCGGTTAGGGGAACATGATCAATTGACTTTGTGAAATCTATCACACAAGATTTGAATTCAATCTCACGTTTTTTTCAAATGAATTAAAAAGTAAAAAATGAAAATTAAAAAGGCTTATAAACCCCTTCAAACTTTCCTACTCATTTCAAGGGAAAAATATTTATATCATTGATCTTTTTTCTTAGGGTCCATTTGTTTGGACTTAAAAAAGAATCTTCAAAAATCTTTTTGGCAAAAGTGATTTTTTTAATCAAATCAGAAGCTATATTGCATTTGATACATGGGTAGGAAGTTTACTCACTGCAAAATGGAATCAAAGAAACTGTCCATAAAACTTAGTTGACTTTATAACATGCCCCCTTTTAGTGCTTCCCACGAAGAACATCAACCCCCCACCCAGTTCCTCCAAGCATCATATATTAATTATGCAATATCCAGTATACTTCTTGATTCAATTAACAAAGAACTACGACTAATCAACCTGCGATAAAAAGCACGAAAATTATACATTGATTCTTGCATAGGAAATGTGTGTACTCTGGCTTTTCCCTTGCTATAATATTACAGGGGCAGGAACCAATAGTCCAGTGGTTGATTTTTATGGGTTATGATAATCAAAGTAAGAAAACAGGGTTGATATAACAATGTTGGTGTGAAATTAAAGGTATGCAAATTAAAAAGTACGTACCAAGTATTATTTATTTATCTGAAAAATGCGAATGTAAAACACACAGTTTGAATAAAGAGATAGATGGCAACTTGCTTGTTTAAGTCAACGATATACATGATACATGTGGGTTACCGGGTCTTGAGGGGGAGTTTTTTTCCATTGGTTTGGTCATAGGGTTCTCTGCATTGCATGCATGTTCTGTATGCAATTTGCAAACCTACCATATAAAATGCTATCAAATTTCATATTCTTCCGGAGCTTCAAATATATATCACTATCAGTGCAAACCTTCCCCACTAGGCCATAACAAACAGAACATAACCACACACAAAAAATAGCTTAAAGATTAAATTACTAGAAAATCTTGGTCACCCTATATTGTTGACTTTGTACGAACACCATTGCAATGCTCACAAAGCTAACACATTTAAACTATCACGTGTAATCTTGCAAGTCAAAAACTCTCCGTGATCTACCTCTTGTTATTGAGTAATGTTATTTTGACATTCAAATTGAATACCACGAGGAATCGATATCCTAATGTTTTAGTAAGTTATAAATTACTTTATTTTTTCTCTCTCTTAATTTAATTTATTCATAACTTACTAAAATATTACACGTCCCCACCCACGGTGTTAGACGTTAGTGTGGAAGACCTTATAACAATATCAAAGGAAATTATGGAATCTTTGACATTTGACAATGATATGCTGGGACAGGCATATAAATAAGAATGGTTAGCTTCAATGGCAAAAGGTCACAAAAAGAGACTCAAGCAAAAAGAAGCTCACATCACTTTCTCAATGGAGTCCTCTACTATCCCTAATCCAAAGACCTTCACCACCAATCTCCTCTTCATTACCCTCCTTCTATTCACAAACCTCCTCACATTGTTCCTTTCCTCCACCTTCTATTCCTCCACATGCACTCCCACTTTCTCCACCGCCCCCACAGCCGCCGCCGCCGTGAGTGACAGCGACGACAATGACAACCTCCCTCCGGAGTTCCTGGCCGCCACATCACCCCAGCGGCTCCCCCTCGGCTTCAACCGCAACTTCGACTCGAACACCATCAACCCTCCCGTCGGCGCCGCATGCACGCTCTTCCCCTCCGAGCTCCGCCGCTTCATGACCTACCCCGTCAACGGTTCCTGCCCGGACGACGAGCTCGTCTCCCAGAAACTTCTCCTCAAGGGCTGCGAGCCCCTCCCCCGACGCCGCTGCCGCCCGGCGGCGCCACCAAACTTCCCTCCTCCCATCCCCTTCCCTTCGAGCCTCTGGACCACCCCCTCCGACGACTCCGTCGTGTGGACCGCCTACACATGCAAAACCTACACGTGCCTCATCAACCGCACGCACTCTCCGAATTTCGACGACTGCAAAGACTGCTTCGACCTCAACGGCCGCGAGAAGCATCGATGGACGCACGAACAATCCAAAGGACTCGATTTCAGCATCGACGACGTTCTCGCAAGCCGCGAACATGGTTCGGTTCGGATCGGTTTGGACATCGGCGGCGGGGTGGCAAGCTTCGCCGTGAGAATGAGGGAGCGGAACGTGACTATAGTAACGACGTCGTTGAACTTGAACGGTCCTTTTAACAACTTGATAGCTTCAAGAGGGGTTGTTCCTTTGTACCTTAGCATATCACAGAGGCTTCCGTTTTTTGATAACACGTTGGACATTGTGCATTCGATGCATGTTTTGAGTAACTGGATTCCTGAGAGGGTGCTTCATTTCTTGTTGTTTGATGTGTATAGGGTGTTGAGGCCTGGTGGGTTGTTTTGGTTAGATCATTTTTTCTGTGTTGGGGAACAGTTGGAAGAGGTGTATGGACCCATGTTTGTGAGTGTTGGGTTTAGGAAACTGAAGTGGGTCATTGGGAGGAAGCTTGATAGGGGGCCTCACTTTAAGGAAATGTATCTCTCTGCTTTGTTGGAGAAGCCATCCAACAATTCTTGGTGATTTCATTTTCATTCTTTCTCGGTTACAACTTACAATCCAGATACTCAATTTTTCTTTTTATTCTATGGAATCATCCATGATAACCTCATCTTAAATATTTTTTATATATGATAAAGTTAGATCAAGTCTAGGTAAATAATAAAGTAGCATCACTCAACTTCCTACAAGTATAAAATAATACTATTTTTTTTATTAATAAAAAACTTTTACCAAACATGATAATATATTGACATTATTTATTAAATTATACTTTAGTTTTAATTTTTAATTTTTTTTAATTTTATAAGATTTAGCTATGTATGATACTAGTATAGTTGCCCGTCCGAGACGCACGGACATCCGTTAGATGATTATTTTCGTAACATGAACAACATTAAATGTATTATTTTTTTGAATATAAAATAATACTATTGTGTATAACATTTGGATTTGTATGTTCAGTAGATAAAGAATAACAAGTTAAATGACAAATTTGTATGATAAAAATTTTAGTAGATTTTATAAAAGCTTGACTTTTTATTATGGATATGAGTTTATGATATGCAATATGTTAATCTTTTATTTTTATGAAAAGAATACACATTTTTATGATATCATATGTTATTGTATAAAACATTTATATAACAACAACAATAGAATATACTTTGATGAAAAGAAAGCAATCATACTTTGATATTCAACACTATTTTAAATATGTATGATCCTGTTATTTGGGGTAAGTTATAATATTGGATTGTTATGTTTAATTTAAGTATCAAATTATTTCTTCTTTTATTGATTTTTCATTCTCCGTAAGTTTTTATTTTCCGTAAATTTTTATTTTGTTTTCCTTAAGTTTTTATTAATCTAAGACAGTGATTTTTTTTAAGAAAGTGACACGTGTCGTCCGTTTATTCATCCACAATAAAATCATGTTACAATTTAAATTTAAGAAAAGACCCTAGTATGAATAACACAATAATTAAAATAATTAATTAAATAATTATTTTTTTAAGAAAATGTCAGATCCTGTCGGTGACAAGTGTCGCACGTTTATTCGTCCACAAAAAATCAAGCTACCATTTGTTTTAAACAAATTATCTAATATTTAACCATTTTATATTTTAATTGTTAAATTCATCGAACACGAAGGTGGAAATAAAAATAAAGTGAAAAAAAGAATGCAATATAATAAATAATAAAACAATAAGTAAAATAATAATCTAAATGTTTTTTATTACAAAAAATCCAGAGGCCAAAAATCTACGTGGGCACGGCCTGTGACATTTGACACCGACCTTTTCTTCCACAGTAAAAGAATAACACAGTTAAAAATAAGAGAAGGCTCATGAATGAATTTTACATTAATTAAAAAAATTAAATAAGAGAAGGCTCATCAAGGTATCATTTGTTTTAAACAAATTATCTAATATTTAACAATTTTATATTTAAATTGTTAGATTCATCAAACGCGAAGGTGGGAATAATAAAACAAAAGTAAAAAAAAGAAGGCAATATAATAAATAATAATACAATAAGTAAAATAATAACCTACATTTTTTTTATTATAAAAAATCCATTGGTCCAAAAATCTACGTGGGCACGGCCCGTGACATTTGGTGCCAACCTTTTCGTTCATGGTAAAAGAATGACACAATTAAAAATAAGAGAAAGCCCATGAATGGATTTTACAATAATTAAAATAATTAATTAAATATTTATTATTAAAGAAATGCCAGAGGTTGAAATTATATGTGCACCCCTCCCGTGACACTTGCCGCTCGTTTATTTGTCCACAGTAAAAACATGGTACAAATGTATTTTAAGAAAATGTCCTAAAATAAATTATACAATAATTAAAATAATTAATTAAATAATAATACGTGGGCCCTGTCAGTTACACGTGTCACCCGTTTATTCGTCCACATAAAAATAAAGCTACCATTTATAAAAAAAAAATTTAAAAATTTCATAAATAAATAAATAAATAAGCAAATAAAGAATATTTTTTAAAAAAAGTTAAATAGAAAAACATTTTTTTACATAAAATTAAATAAAAAAAATTATTAAATTTTCAACAACAAAAAAAAAGTCGAAGGAAAAAAAAAAGTTAAGTACATTTAAAAAAAAAAAACTAAATAAAAATTATTTTTTTAGAAAAAATTGTTACATTTTAAAATAAAAAATTTAAAAGTTCGAAAAAAAAATTGAATAAAAAAAAATTTTAAAAAAATATGTTAACTTTTTTTAAAAAATTTGTTTTAACTTTCAACAAAAAAAAAGTAAAAATAAAAATTTTCGGGAAAAAAATCCAATTAAAAAACAATTTTTAACAAAAAAAATTGTTAAATTTTCAAAAAAATTATAATAAAAACTTTTTTAAAAAAAGTTCAAAGAAAGTAAAAATAAATTAAAAAAAAACGTTAAATTTAAAAAAGTAAAATAAAATAAATAAATATAGACGACACGTGTTGTTATTTTGGCCCGCTATAGTAAAAATGACGTTCAACCGTTATATAGTATATAGATATAGATTTAATTTTATATACCATGTTAACATATATGTATCGAGTTGACACATTTCCATCCTTACAAGATAATGATGGGATCGAATTTAGATTTAAGCAAATGACTTAACCACGACTAGTCATAAATTATTATATTATTATATCATTAAACATATTTTACTTTATAAAATGGTTTTTAATTAATTGAAGTTATACAATTTTTTACTAGATATGCATCAAAATTAAACATCGTATAAAATATTTAATCACCATATGCTATTAGTCCAACATCTCAAACAATGGTGAGGTCAATCTAATGGTCTTGTGCAATATAATAATAATAATAATAATAATAAATATATATATATATATATATATATATATATATATAGCTATATATATATAATGACACAAGCCACCTCGGAGTAATTAAAAGAGAAAGGCCATATCTCATTAATAATTCCTGAATTCAATTCATCGAATTTTTTTGTCTTTGAACGAATCAAATATGTAAGACTAACTCTAAGGCCAAAAATAATAGTTAGGTAAAGTTGTTTTTAAAGCAATGATTTCAAGTTTAAAATTCATTTTTTTTAAACAAATTCTTAATCTTATAGATAAATTATCAACATGTGGTTGATCCAAATGGTAAGGGATTTTAATATCTTAAGCAAGTGATCAGTGGTTTGAATCATGTCTCTTGTGTATGGGGAAAAAACTGGTTGGGAGGGAAGAACTCATCTTATATGTCCCTCGGATTCCTCGATGGAGATTAGTCACTGCTAATAATGGTGGATATATACTTCGTACCTATATAATTATTAAAAAAAACTTATAGATAAATTTCGCCTACGATTGATTCTATTGTCACTGATCACAATATTTGAGAATTCATCAATTTATTTATTTATTTATTTATTTATTTATTTATTCATTTGTGTTAATTAGTCAACAATTCTGACCTACAGATTGAATAAACAATACGTGAGTAATTACTAGATAATGACACACGCAATTTGTTGTTGATATTTTTCTCTTTCTTTTTCTTGAAAAAAAGTTTAATGGTAGGAAGTTTACTCATTATTTCAAGATGGAATCAAAGAAGGAGAAAACTTAAGTATAAATTTATAGGTATATTAGGTATTATTTTGTAATAATTTTTTTTTTACATAAATCAAATTACTTTATTTCATTGCGAACAATATTTCAAATATAAGAAGGAACTGAATAAAAAACATTGCGAGTAGCATATAAGGTAGACGTCTTAGCCAAAGCATGAGCGCTACCATTAGCTTATATATTTTCATTGATGAGCTGTTACACGTGTCATAATTCTATTGAAAAATAATATCTAATGTACATATGAAATTATACATAAGTTTTGTCGATTAAAGATCTATCCATTAAACTTTATTGACTTTATTTATGACATGCCCCGATTTAGTGCTTCCCACGAACCAATGTTATTAAAATCGAATCAGTGATCGAATCGGTCAGGGCATTGGATTAATGGGTCACTGGTTCAATCGGGTTTAACCCGGAGTCACCGGTTGACTCGGTTTGTGAACCGGCATACATGAAATTTGTAAATTTTGTACTAAACGTATGTATATTTATATTATTTTTCGCACATATACCAACTAAATACGCTGGTTCAGTGGTACAACACCTCCATGTTACCGCATCCACCAGTGTTCGACTCCTACCATCAGCGTTTCTGACAAATTTCGGATGGTGAATTCATTTCCGCACGGTGACGTCAGCAGGACAGTGTGGTGACATCAGCAGCCGGTCCGGTTCCCCTGTTTGAGTAGTCATTTCGCACCGGTTCACCCCAGTTCTTAACCGAGTTGATGATGTCAGCACCGATTCATGCGTCTAACCGGTCTAACATGCTAACCGGACAGGTCAGGGGTCCGGTTTTCTGTCCAACCGGTCAGACCGGCAGGACCGATTCAGTTTTAATAACACAGCCACGAATATTGACACTCCCACCCACTCCCTCCCATCATATTCACATTCGTATATTAATTAGGGTATTGCTAACGAGTGCTCTAAGAACATTGATTAAAGATTTTAATAAAAGTAAACTTTCATTGGAAAATTAAAGATAACATTTCTCCAAATTTTAAATACATCACTTCCCAATGAAAGCTCTCCTTTTTATTTCTTAACAAATTCCTTAAGGGCACTCGTTAGCATTATCCTATTAATTATGCGAATATATAGAATACTTATCGACCCAATTGACAAAGAGGTTTAATGAACTTTTTGGTCCCTACATTTCAGGAGAATTTTGGTTTCGTCTCTAATATTTTATTTTATTTTATTTTATTTTATTTTATTTTATTTTTGCAATGGTTCTGATCATTGACAATTTCAAAATATTGGTTTTAGTCCTTGGAGTTAGATAGGTCTAGTCCTAATTTGCAACCTAGGTTTGGAGGATTCTATATGTGCCTTAAAGGCTACAAAAAGGGTTTTATAGTCGCTGGTTGTAGGCCATTCGTTCGGGTTAATGGCTGTCACCTAAAGACAAAGTACGAGGGACAACTATTGATAGGAGTTGGGAAAGACCCAGATGATTAGTACTTTTCCTGGGCTTTTGCAATGATTGAGCAGGAGACAGAGGAGAGTTTGAGATGGGTCTTGGAGTTGTTATTGAAAGATGTCAGGGATATGCAGAGTAACGGGTGGGGACCAAACCCAATATTTTGAATTAATGCAAGGACTAAAACCAATGTTTTTAAAGTGTCGGGACCAAAACCATTGGAAAAAAATCCCCTAAAACCAAAAATCACCTAAAATGTAGGGATCAAGAAGCACATTAAACCTAACAAAGAATTATAAATAGTCGTCTTGTGATAAAAAGCAAATAAGGTGGTCATCCATTTATATATATATATATATATATATATATATATATATATATATATATATTCTTACAATTTTAAAGATGGAGGTCAAAGACTTTTGGCTTAACTTCACTTTTCGTCTCTCAACTTTTTGAATTGTGCGAATTTGATCCCTCAAAAATTTTAATTGTACTTTTCGTCCATCAACTTATTAGTTATGCGATTTTGGTCCCTCAAAAATTTAATTGCACATCCAGTCCTCTAATTTGTCGAATTGTGCAAATTAAGTCCTTCTGTCCATGACCAGTCAACATGTAGTAAGGACTGACTTTGAACAATTTAACAAATTAGAGGTTGTTTGTAACACACTGTTTTTCGTATGTTTTTTGTAGCAGTAAATACATATTTAAATGTGTTTATTTTAGATTAAACTCAGAGGATGATTTTAATTAAATTAAAATCATTTTCTTGTGTTGTTATATCATATGAAGTCACGGTAAAAATTTCAGTTGAAAATTCAGACGGAAGCCGATCTGCATTTTCACTGTCGGTACAAGTTTACTGTGCATAAAACCTAATTTTGATCCGTGAACGAGAGATTTAGTGTTTTTATTATTTTTCCTTCAACTTTGGTTATTTTGAAAATTTTCGTTCAAAAATAAAATATAATATTTTATTCGGGCGAAAACGTAGGAAGAATTACGATCGGAAATGCAACCGGGTACGAAATGGAGCAGATTAGGGAGCATAAAAGAAGTGAAGTGACTTGATGGGACATGATGGAAATGAGTTATGACATACTCCAAAAGTGTAATGTGCTTTTCAAATTATATCATATTATATTCTAAAAACCTATTTTTCTCTTTCCTCTTCAACCAAACAAGGCACAAGGCCAAAACTTGCCTTCCAAGCTCATTCCTCTCTCCTTAATTTCGTGTCACTCTCTCCCGTCTCTATATATACCCATTTCATTTTCACTTCATCATCTTCCTTCTTCAAACTCCATTAAACCTTCATCTTCTTCATTTCTTTTAAAAGTTCAAGCTCTTAAAGTTTTAGTTTTTATTCATATTTTCTACTTAAGTTCTTCCTTATATGAATCTTTTTGCAAGTTTCATCTTTTATTTCTTAGTTTACTTTATGTGTTCTTTATATGCTTTAAACTTCTAAAATCTCTCTAAAATGGTAGAAAACTCCTTTTGAGTTGAAGCCATTTTCTATAGTCTTGTATTAACTTATATTTTCACATACTAAGAGGTTGTGTAAAACAAAAATCTCTACCCATCTCTTCCAATGAAGGCCGAATGCTTGCATTTGTGACCTAGGAAGTTTTTGTTTCAACTTTTGGAATATGATCATGTGTTTGAGTTTCTAACCATCCCTTGATCTTGAATCTATAAATCTTGAAAGTTTTGATAGCTTGTTCCTATGATGGCCGAAAATATGAATAAGTAGGCCTGGGATACTATGTTTCAACTTTCCAAGTATGATCATGGATTAAAAACTCTTAATACCTTGTGATTCTAAACCTAAGAGTTATTGTTAAACAAAGAATATTTTCCTCATCATCCTATGATGGCCGAAACTTAGAGTTTAGGTGCTAGGATGTTTGAGTTTTTATTTTTCCAAAATGATAATGAACTTGAGCTCCATAAGACATTTGGATGCGAAGTCTAAGAGATTGGAAAGTTTAAGGATTCCTAACTTATTTATTCTATGATATTAAAACTAGGATGTATTACTTTCATTTTTCCAATATGATCATGGACTTGAGATCCATAAGATATTTGGATGCTAAGTCTAAGAGATTGGAATGTTTAAGTTTCCATTGTTTTCCAAAATGATCTTGGACTTGAGCTCCATAAGATATTTGGATGCTAAGTCTAAGAGATTGAAAAGTTTAAAGATTTCTAGCCTATAAGTTCTATGAAGGCCGAACCTAGAAGGTTATGAACCTAGGATACTTTGTTCTTATTTTTCCAAAATGATCATGGTTTTGAGCTCCTTAATACATATGGATGCTAAACCTAAGAGATTGGAAAGTTTAGTGAATGCTAGCCTATTTTACTAGCCTTAGCCGAATGCCCTAAGTTTATAACTTAGTGGGATTTTAATTCAACTTTGTTAAATGATCATTGTTTATGAACTATTAACACTTAAGGATCATAAATCCATGAGTTGTATAATTTTCGGGAATCTCTAACCCCAAGAACTAGTATTGGCCGAACCTATACCTCGTGGTTTAGTGTTCTTGTTTGATTTTAACTTATGATTTTGTGTTCATAACCTTAGACTTCCATCGCGAAGGAAACAATGACGTTCGTGGTATACCTCTTCGAGCATCTAATCTCCTTACCTTCACAGAAGGTAAGAGGGGATTGCCTAGGGATATTTAATGACTATATGTATGTGTGTATGTGCTTACTTGAGTGATTTGAATATTACTATGATATGGAGCAAATACTTGAATGACTTGTTAGTTGAACTATTGTGAATATTACTTGAAGTTGATTATTACTTGCCTTAAAGTATTGTGAGTTGTATATATGTGATGATCTGTCGTTAACTGTGATATTATTGTTTAAAATATATTACTGTTGATTGAAGTTTCAGAAACCGGACTTGAGTCTGTGCTCAATGATTATAAGGATTAAAAGCCTTAATAAGCCTTGAAGATAACTTTGAGAGTATTTGTTTCATTTATAAAAATTCCTTGTTTAAAACGCTTAGTGCAAGAAAATGAGATTCTTGTTTTGAAAAGAGACGTTGAAGTGTTTTTAAGTCAATAGAAACCACATTTTTATGATCCAAAGTTTGTACGAGAGAAAACATTTTTCGAACTATGTGTTTTATGAAGGAAAAACCCCTTTGAAAATATTTGATTTTATTCCGTCAAGGATTTCAAAAGCAAACGCATTTCCTAATTGTTTTATAAAAGGATTTGCAAAGAAAAAGATTTTCTCCTAAATGATTTAGAAACGTTCCGGTTACTTGGATAAGTGACCGAGGTTTTGTTTTGGATTTTGATTTTCACTGAGCGAAAAGTAAGCACATGTGAAAGAGAATCTAGTTCGCGAGACGTCGCCTCTAGTATTCAGTTATAAGCACACGATCTGGGATCCGTGTCAAGAATTATGGGCCAAGGGTCCTAATCATGATATTATGGGCTAGGAGTCCTAATCTTGAAATTGAGGACTGTGTGTCCTAATTTCGTTGTTATGGGCTAGGAGTCCTTATCATGTTGAAATAAAACATGGATAAAATTATAATTGTTTCTACGACCACAACCTTGGACTGCGGCATCGGTCTAAGGTGTTGTTATTGAGCACTCGGACTGCGCGTTCTGTGTTATTTATTTTCAAGTAATAAAAATTGTGAATAGTCGTTAGCTCTAGGCTTCGACAACGGAAAAGAGTGAACACAAAGAAAATTCTCGATAATGAAAAGTCTTTTATTCATATACATTTCCCCTTAGCATACGTGCTTGAGTTAACCGAATACCCTCTTAAGATGTGGTATTCGATGAGGTATACATCCGAATGGTCGTTATAAGGGATTCGTGATGATGTTGATCCGGATGCATGGGGTGACAGAGACAATTTGCCAATACGGCATATGAGCCTAATCAACTCTTTCTTTCTTAATGATAAAATGATGATGGTATCTCAGGAGATTAAGTTTAGAGCCTGATGATTGAAGTGTCATGCATTATCTTTACATAATTGATTGATTCGGGTATGAGACCCACTGAAATAATACTTGTTGTTTACCTATGAATAATGTTTAAAATGTTAATATGCCAAAGTGTTGTATGTATCATGTATATGGTTGTTGTATGATATATCCATTTGCCGGTATCTCGCTCTTACAGTTATATCAGGTCTCTTCGGGTTTTGCTATAGTACCTTGGTACTCTAGTACCGATGTTGCATAGGAGTTTTTCTAAGTCACTTGAAGACCTAGTATTAGAGGTTGGGAAGTATTCTGATTGGGGGCCTCTCCAATGAATATTTGATAGAATGACCAACTTAGGAGACTGAGTTGGGTTGTATGTCTAAAGAGGTCGGTAAATGTAGTGTTATATACATCCATCTGTAGTTTGAACCTTTTCTTTCGAAAGTAGAAACTTAGAGAAATGTTGTATGTCATGGTAACTTTGTTACAAATGTGACTTTACGTTTTAAATGGATGTATTATGGATTTCAGAGTTATCCTTAAAGAAATTTTTTTATACCCCAGTTTTCTGACTTAAAAGAAAACAATTTTCCGAAAGCAACCAGCAAATTATCTTTTTAATTTACTTCCGCATGTGTTACGTAGTAATACCCAAGGAGGGGCGTTACAATTTTGGGTTTTGATGTGGTCACGAAACACACTGAAGACAAACAAATGACACAAAGCCAGAAGCAATCCAAGAACAAAGCAAAATACTAAATGAACTCGAAAACAATAGCAATGCAAGAATCGAAATAAACACAACAGAAAAGCAATAAAGGAGATGAACACCAGATTTAACGTGGTTCAGTCGGTGGGGCCTACGTCGACAGGAGAGAACGGCAAATCTTCAATATGATCAACAAAGAGATTACAAGGCTTTACAATAGAAAAAACCCCTCAACCTTTGCCTATTCTTGTACACCCATGTTTCTCACCATGCTCTTCAAGAACTACACCCAAGGTTGATCTTTCTATTCCTATGCACATTCCTCAATCTCTCACAATCTTTCTTGATTTCCTCAAGATACAAATTGCACACACAAGACTCTCTTGCTCACAAATCCTCTCTAAATCTCTTAACAATATCACTCAGGAAGTCCCACAACTCACTTTGTGTATTCTAACTCACTCCTGAAACTGAATGATATGACTGCATATTTATAGATGCTGAGACGAGCCATAATCAATTACCATAATCGATTATGCCCATTCTTTTGGCGTAACCGTTTTCCCGCGAACAACTGATCCTCCCATCATAATCGATTATGGTCGTCACCCTAATCGATTATGGTGCTTATGCCAGCAGACTCTGCATCTCCCAATATACTGATTTAGAGGCATTCTCCATAAAGGACGAAATGTGAAATTAAAATTCGAGGAACCAAAATTGCACAACTGAAAAAATTGAGGGATGAAATATACAATTAAAATTTTTGAGGGATCAAAATCGCACCATTGAAAAAGTTAAGGGGCAGAAATTGCGATTACACATTGTTTGTTTCAATAGAAAATGGGAAGAGAGAAGTAGGGAGAATGGAATTGGGAGAGAAAAGTATTTTGATGTGTTTGGTACTTTGGTTGAGGGAAGAAAATTGGGAAGAGAGAAAAGTTTTGTGGTGGGACCCACAAAAAAGAAATCTCTTCTCTATTGGAGAGATTTCACCATTCCCAATATTATTTTTTCATTCTCCCAATACTATCCCTATCCTTCAATACAAAGTATTCATAAATATTTTATTCAAAGGGTAAAATTGTCATTATATATTATATACATTTTCTTTCCTCTCACTTTTCTCTTATGTGACGTTTGGTTCATGGAATACTTTATTCTCAGGTAAACTATATTCCCATGAATGAGATTCTTGGGAATGACATTCCTGGGAAAGTTACATTCCCATATTTGGTTCATATGAAATATTCCCAAGAATATAATTTTCTTTTTCAAAAATACACCTGATAAAAGAAAATCTTTCAAAATAAGCCCAGGAATACATGAACTCTTACAGAGGCAACATGTGCCCAGTTCTATATTTCTTTTTTTTCCTTGTCCCTTATAGCCCCGATCTGAGTTGAAAGAGAAAATCCAATAGGTAGTGTTTGGTTGAAGGGATTTAGAGGGGATGGGAGGTTTTTTTTTTTTAAATCTATCATGTTTGGTTCAATTTTTGGAGGGGAGGGAAGCAAAATTCCTCCTTAAGTGAGTTTTAGCCCCCTCCAATATTGGGAGGATTTGGACGGGAGAAGGGATTTAAAAGTATTTTATATGCATTGACTAAAATATCCCCATTTATATATTTTTAAATAAATAATATAAGGGTTAAAAAATAAAATTATTTTAAAATTCATCCGCCCTGAATCAAACATGAAAGGGTTATTTCCCCTCCTTTTCTCTCAACCAAACACAATGTCAAATTAAAATTCATCCCCCTATAATTAAAATATCTCCCCTCCTTTGAACTAAACACACCCATAAGGACAGTGAAAGAAGTAGTCAAGTTCGAAAACAGATAATTTGTAGAGATTCTTTTGTAATATTTTCAGAAAAAACGAAAATTTAGTAAAAGCAAAATTTCAGAAAAAGCAATCCCTATCAACACTACCACTATACCATACGAAGTGAAGAAGATTGTAGATAGAAGAAGACCAATCTTATCAAGGTGGATGTACAAGATTCCAAGACCCACGACTAAATTGGGAGACAGTAGAGCAGAAGAGGGAGAACGAAGATGGATAATGCAGAGAAATTTTGATAGGTTACTGTGTAAATAAAATGGAGGTACCCGAGTAATTCTAGCTCTTGAAATTTTTCCATTTCTTTAGAAATGTTTTATTCCCACCTTCAAATTTGAGAATAGAAATCTCAACTTTCATTCACACGCTCTATTCACTGATATCTTTTATTTTTTAGAATATTTTTTATATTTGTATCATAAATAAAAATATTTTATTCCAACCTTATATTCCTGAAAATGTTAAGATATAGCTTATACTAAACAAGAGAAGAGAAAACTCTCAGGCCCAGCCTCTTTCATTTTTCCTTTCAATCCAAACAATAACAAATCTCTCCATTTTATCCTCATTTTCTATTCTCTCTTTTTTTTTTATCCCACGTCCAAACAAAGCATTGGAGAGACTCATTCTTCTTCCTTTCAAGTCCCCCCCCCCCTCCCCTCTCCCCTCTCTTTCGTTTCACGCTATCCTACCCATTTCCCCTTCTTGCTTCTTCCTCTTCCTCAACTTCTGTCTCACGCAACTCTAACTCTATGATCCCTACCTCTTCACAACATCCTCACCGCCTACCGCCGCAGCTGCCTCCGTCGACGGAGGATCGCGCGAGAGTGGGATGATGATTCCTCCTCCTAGCGAGCGTGGGAAGAAGATTGAGATGTACTCGCGTGCTTTCTGTGCTGCTCGCACCGCCGGCGATGTACTCAGCTGTGGCCTCACTCACATGGCCGCCACTCCTCTTGTTAACGTCAAGTGTAATATGCAGTAGGTCTCTCTCTCTCTCTCTCTGGCTTTCTATGCTTTGATTTTGTTTATAAGCATTTCTCTTCGTCATGGTTTAGATATGCGATTTTTCGTTTGAGTTCTCCCTGAATTTTATGCTATGATACTCGAATTATGATTTAGTACATCTCTCATGTTTCGTGGTTGAGGTGCTGAGTAATAATCATCAATCAGTAACAGCATCACAGAAATTTGTTCATCTTGAAGGGCTGAATCTATAATAGATAGTTTTAATATTCAGTTATGCTATTTGCACAATAAAAATGAGACAACAATGTATGAACATGACAAACAATGTATGAAATTAAAATGGACTGATAAAATGTTGATATCGACAAAAATGAAGGTAGAGTTCAGATCAAATTAAGAAAACAGGGTTTCTGTAACAATGTTTGGTGGTGTGAAAAGTATGAAAAAAGTATGTATCGGATATTATTTTGCTGAAAACAAAAATGCAGAACACTGAACAGATAAAAAATGTATAAACTGCATCCTGTTAACTTGCCAGTTTTGTGTATTGTCAGGTCCCCATCGCCATCACAAGATACTTAAAATCTATAGACATTTTTACACAGATGTTATCTCCCTTAATGCTATGGAAGAGTTTATTGACTGCTCCGAAATTCAGGTATGCTGTGAAATCTTTCTTTGACTTAAAAGTTGTGACTAAATATTTAGGTTTAACATCCAAAATTTCTGTGGTTCAGTGCACATGTGTGTGTTTTGTTGAGTTTGTTTGTTAATGTAATATTAGTTGCTTAAATTCATGTGGTGAAGTTGTATGAAAACATTATATCTTTGTTGAGTCTTGATTGTCTATCTCGTGAAATGCAACAAGAAAACATGTTACAGATATACTGGAAATTGGTGTAAATGCATTATTCATTTTCCTTCTAGTTCTGAAGTGGGGTGATACTATTGTTAGTGCTTAATCAAATATCTCATTATTATATGTCAAACCTTGGAAGTATTCCGTGCAAACTTCTATGGATGTTAGGCATAGAGTATATACTGTTTTTATAAGCTAATATTGGGTGCAAACTTCGATGGATGTTAGATATACAGCATAATCAAGAACTTGGTGTTGCAGTTGCCGATCAAATTGTTTGGCATTTAGTTGGAAATTCAGGGTCTTAAATGGAAAATTTGTGTGTGGGTTCTTTGAAAAATTGTCTGTAACGGTTCATGATGGTCATTGTCCAGTGACTTATATACCTATTTTCACTTGATGCTTAACTGAAAAATACTAAAATTCAGGGTATTTGTTTGTTTGAATAAAGAATGTAGTCTTTCTGCTGGCCTCCTCTGTTACGGTCGAAAATTGGTGAGAAAATCAACATAAATCCCAAGGTGTTTTTGAAAATGGGTCAGAATTGGTCCACATGAAGATATGTCACCTTTTACCGTTGTGCTCTCTATCTTCATAAATATCTACATCAGTGGAATAGGATAGCACCTTCTAGATTTTATACTATCTTCTTAAGGAAAGTAATTGCGGTCATAAAGAAGAAGAAAACATTTCTGCTAATGACAGTTTCTGTTGAGTCTGTCCCATTGCCGATCAAACACCTGTCCTGCAATCAGAAAATAAGGGGGACAAAGTCTGCAGAAACGCCTCGCCTCGATTTCATCAGAGTAGTTTTCGCTGAATTTATTTGTCTTTCTTCACTGAGTATGCGAACTCATTCTAGATCAGAAAGCAAGCATCGTATCGGAATAGTCGATGTCTAGGGTAACCCTTTCTCCCTTTTTTCTTTGCTTCTTGTCCATTAGTCTGATACATATAATTGAATTTGGAATTCCTCTATAACATCTTTTCATTCCTAAATATAAGCCTAATAATCCATTTCAATTTGCAGGATGGAAATGACAAGTGCTTCTTCCTTCGACAAAGTTGACAAGGTATGTGTCCGGAATTTTTTTTCCCTGTATGCTTCCCATATAATCTTGCCTATGTTGTGTTTTGTGACAAAACTAAACATAGCCGGTCCCAAGTCTGGATAAAAGGAGAGGGTTGTGTTAGGCCATCGACAGCCAACGTAAAACTTAGTTGAATCTCTATGACATGGATCAACGACGTAATAATGTTAATGTTAGGTCGTTGCCCAGAAGCAATGCGCTGTATAGCTCGAGTACAGTGTCAAATGAGCAAGGGCCGCTGCATCGCCGCCTGGATGTAGTGAAAAATAAGCAAGGATTCCCACATTTTTGCAAACGAGTGTGTGTAAAGAAGCAAGTTCACGAGAGTAGGATTCGCTTTGGAACTTGGAATATAGGCACACTTATAGGTAAATCAATGGAAATAGTTGACACTATGATTAGGAGGAGGATCAATTTCATGTGCCTACAAGAAACTAAGTGGGTGGGAGAAAAGGCCAAGGAATTAGACTCTTCGGGTTTTAAGCTTTGGTACACTGGCAAAGTAAAATCGAGAAATGAGGTGGGCATAATTGTGGATAAATATTGGAAGAATGATATTGTGGATGTAAAAAGGGTTGGAGATAGAATCATTGCCCTAAAATTTGTAGTGGAACAAGACACCTTTAATGTGATTAGTGCTTACGCACCTCAGGTAGGGTTAGAAGAACATTTCAAGGTACAATTTTGGGAGGATTTAGAAGGCCTAATTCAGGAAATACTGCTAGGTGAAAATATTTTCTTAGGAGGGGATCTAAATGGGCATGTAGGGAGGGCACCTAGAGGTTACGAGGGTTTGCATGGGGGATATGGCCTAGGGGAGGTAAATGGTGAGGGTAAGTCTATCCTGGACTTTTCATCCGCTTTCGATCTTACTATAGCCAATACATGTTTTAGTAAACGTGAGGAACATCTTATCACGTACAAAAGTGGGGTGACAAGCTCTCAAATAGATTTCTTTCTTATTAGGAGATCGGATAGAAAGATTTGTTTGGATTGTAAAGTCATACCCGGAGAGTGCTTGACTACCCAACATCTAGTCTTGGTTATGGATGTAAGAGTTAAGAGGAGTGTAAGAGTTAAGAGGAGTGTGAAGAGAAGAGGCCATGAAAAGGTTTCAAGGATCAAGTGGTGGCAACTGAAGGGTGAAAAACAAAGGATCTTCCAACACAAGGTTTTGGAGGGAGGCTTTTGGGAGGCAAACGGAAGTGCAAATGATATGTGGGACAAGATGGCCAAGGGGATTAGGAAGGTAGGTATAGAGACGCTTGGCGAATTAAGAGGATTCAGACCTAGGGATAAAGAATCCTGGTGGTGGGATGAAAGTGTGCAAGCTAAGGTTCGGGTTAAAAGGGAATGTTTTAAAGCTTGGTCTTTATGTAAAAATGCTGAAAATTGGGAAAATTATAAGGTGGCCAAAAAAGAGACCAAGAAGGTAGTGAGCGAAGCGAGAACTAAAGCTTTTGACGGGTTGTACCAATCCTTAGGCACCAAAGATGGAGAGAAATCTATTTATAGGCTTGCTAAAAATAGGGAAAGAAAGACAAGAGACTTGGACCAAGTGAAGTGTATTAAGGATGAAGAAGGTAGAGTTTTGGTTAAGGAACAAGATATTAAAGATAGATGGAAGAATTATTTCCACAAGTTATTTAATGAAAGATTTGAAGTTTTATCGTGCTCACGGGTGCTTGATATCAGAGAGGAGGACCAAAATTACACCTTTTATCGTAGAATCCAACAGCATGAGGTAAAAGAAGCTTTGAGAAGGATGGATAATGGCAAGACAGTTGGACCAGACATTATACCCGTGGAGGTATGGAAGAGTCTAGGAAATAGAGGCATTAGCTAGCTCACGAAGTTTTTTAACGAGATTATGAGGTCAAAAAAAATGCCGGACGAATGGAGGAGTAGCACTTTAGTTCCAATTTACAAGAACAAGGGAGATATACAAAATTGCGCAAATTATAGGGGGATTAAGCTTATGAGTCACACTATGAAGCTATGGGAAAGGGTGCTTCAACGGAGACTGAGAAAAGAAACCAAAATCATCGACAACCAATTTGGTTTTATGCCTGGGAGGTCAATCATGGAAGCAATTTACTTGCTACGACGAGTGATGGAACAATATCGAAGGGATCAAAAAGATTTACACATGGCCTTCATTGATTTGGAGAAAGCGTATGATAGGGTGTGGAAAGCCCTAGAAAAGAAAGGTGTTCGGATTGCCTATATTCGAGCTATCAAGGATATGTATGAGGGGGCCACGACTAGTGTGAGAACGCAGGGTGGAGCCACAGAAGATTTCCCAATAACCATAGGTCTGCACCAAGGGTCAGCTTTAAGCCCCTATCTTTTTACCTTGGTCTTGGATGTACTTACGGAGCACATTCAAGAGCCAGCACTGTGATGCATGTTTTTTGCAGATGATATAGTTCTAGTTGGAGAGTTAAGAGAGGATATAAATGGAAGGTTGGAGACAAGCTTTAGAAGCACATAGCTTCCGTTTGAGTAGAAGCAAGATGGAGTATATGAAATGTAAGTTTAGCAAAAGGCGAAACACATCTAGCTTAGAGGTGAAAGTTGGATATCACAACATACGATAAGTCACACGGTTTAAATATCTTGGGTCTATTATACAAAATGACGGAGAAATTGAGGGAGATGTAAACCATCAGATTCAATCAGGGTGGTCGAATTGGAGGAAGGCTTCGGTTTTTTTGTGTGATAAAAAGGTACCTCTTAAGCTAAAGGGAAAATTTTACCGTACAGCTATTAGACCGGTGATGTTGTATGGGACGGAGTGTTGGGCCGTAAAAAATCAACACGAGAGTAAAATTAATGTAGCAGAGATGAGAATGTTGCGTTGGATGAGTGGAAAAACTAGACGAGATAGGATTATGAATGATATCATTAGAGAGAGAGTTGGGGTAGCACCTATTGTAGAAAAGATGGTTGAATCTCGACTTAGGTGGTTTGGACATGTATGGAGGAGACCGCTAGATTCTGTAGTAAGGAGAGTGGACCAGGTGGAGGACAATCCAATCGCTAGAGGTAGAGGTATGCCAAGAAAAACTATAGGAGAAACTATTAAGAAAGATTTAGAGGCCAATGATTTAACTATTAACATGATTCATGATAGAACATTATGGCATCGTATGATCCATATAGCCGACCCCACCTAGTGGGATGAGGCTTGGTTGTTGTTGTGTATGCTTCCCATATGTGGATTCGAGCAGCATTTAGAAAGTACTTGTTTCTCTTAGGTACCGTAGTAATTCTTTTCACATTTCCCTTTTCACAATTTTTTTTGTAAATGGAGTCTTGCTAGGAGATGATTTGATGGGCCCTCTCCACCCTCCAGGCAAATTCATCTCATTAAGAAATAATCAAGCACATACTATTTTTTTTTGCTTCGTAAATCATGAAAATACGATAGCGGAATCAAACCTATTGTAGTATTTTCAAAGGCAATTAAATTAATTATTAGTGATAGATGCAGCCTTGGCGCAACAGTAAGGTTGCAACCTTGTGACGTTCAGATCATAGGTTCAAATCCTGAAAACAAATTCTCCACTTGCAGCGGTAAGTCTCGTACATCTACCCTTCCTAGACTCCATCGGGTGGGAGCCTCGTGCACTAGGCTGCCCTTTTTATTAGTAAAAGAAGCGGCTTAGAATGACAAAATATTGAAGATTTGGCTTCATAGGTTTATACCATTCAAAATCAAGATGAATTTAAAAAATGAAAGGAACTTGGAAATGGGAGTTGGAGATAACAAAACTGTAAGAGTCCTTAACTAGTGAGCAGATACAAATTTTCATACATTTGGTTGAAATGTAATACCAAACAACTTTTAATATCTTTTAATTATTTAACTTTTGTTATGATTTATGTTCTGTTGCATTTGAATAAGAAACACTCAATCGTAGATAGAAAGAATTATTGCGATTAAGCATCTGTAGTCATATGCTACTTTGCCATATGGATTACATCGAACCTGTTCTTCGACTTCTAGGTTGATTTATGCTTTTTCTACTCATCTTTATATATGTTTACATGCACATTTGTTCCTCTGAATAAGCTCTTTTCATCATATCTTACTATATCCTTGAAAGTCTCAATGCCTTTTATCATTTTGGTTGTGCTTGCGATAATATCTTCTAATAGCCAATTCTATTTGAAGCAAGAGAGCTAAGATACTAGGTGTAAGTAACTTCTTTTGAAGCTCACCTAGCTTAGCATTCTTAATTCTCTGGTTATCGATCCTGTCTTGTTGTTTAGTAAACTAGCAGGAGCTCTGCCATTTAATATCATTCAAGATTATATGGACAAATACTGCATGAAGAAAATGGCAGTAACATTTTTGGTTGGCCTGTAATTTGGGGGTAATAAATTGCCTTTATTTGTGATTCGTTCCTGTGTATTGGTTTTTGCTGTCCCAACGGTTAAAGGTAAGACTGAAATGCAACAAAGTGGGTATGATCACATGGATGCATCCAAGTGTAATGAAGTACTTTTCCAGCCACGGTATATATGCCAGCGATAAAAATGAAATAAAGAATTAAAATTAACAAAGTAATAGTAGGAATGTAGGATAAACATTGATGAGATGAACATTGGTTTACTTTCAGTGTAACTTTTACTGACCTGGTTTACTTTATAGGATGAGCAGGGAGACCAACATGAACTCCCCAAGCCAAGGTGGCTTGAGGCTTTTCTGAGAAAATCTTTCTTTGACTCCTGCACAACTCATCCACTTAGCAGGAATGAGTTAAATATATACTGTATAAATTGCAATCTGTCAGCATGCAGACATTGTGTGTCTTCAGGTCTTCATAACCTGCACAAGATACTTAAACTCTATAAACATGTTTACACAGACGTCGTTGCCCTTTGTGCTATGGAAGAGCATATGGACTGCTCAAAAAATTCAGGTATGATATGATATCTTTCCTTGACTGAGTTCTGGCTAAATCTATTTGGTGTAACATCTAACACTGATTCTATGCACACTTGTGTTGTGTGCTTTTGTGAATTTGTTTGTTAATCAAGTATTAGTTGCTTAACTTCACATGGAGAAGTTGTATTAGATCATTATCTCCTCGATAATTCTTGGTTGTCTATCTTGTGAATTGCAACAAGAAAAACAGTCTCCAATGTAATGGAAATTGATTTTAAATGCATTATTTATTCTCCTTTTATGTTGTTGGATGATACCCTTTCATAGCGTTCAGCTCAAATGACTACTATTTGGTTGCAGCCCTACCGATGCAACAAGCGATTGGTTGTTTCTCTGGATCCTCTGCCACACTGTGGTTCAGCGATAAATGATGAGGGATCGTGCAATAGCTGTAGTAGGAAGTTGACTGAGCCCGGTTTATATCGCTACTGTTCCATTTCTTGCAAGGTGATAGATAATGACAGTTATTTGAAAATCACAACCATATGTTTCACACTCCCAAAGGCATTAAAATTTAAAATGAATGAACTTCATAGTTATTTTCTAACTTTTTTAATCTGAACTTTCAGGTCAAAGGTGTTGAAGGAAAAGCCAATGATTCTGTTCCTCCTCAGGAAACACAGGAGGAAACTTCTAAATCCCAACAACTGGAGGAGGAAACTGCTGAAACACATCCAGAGGAAACCTCTAAACCTCATTCGCTGCGGAAAAGAAAAAGAAAGGGAACACCCCACAGGGCTTCCTTTTTCTAAGTGCCTCGAGAGGGTCACATTTCCTCATAGAGCAAGTATAGGTGATTGCAGGAAATTACTTGATCAACCTTATGTAATCAAGACGGTGAATCTATTTGTGGTGTTTGAATGTTTGAAATAAAATTCTGAAAATTGATTTCTGGTTTGTTTTTTTCCTGGAAATTATCAAATTGAATAACTTAAATCCTATAGTTTATGTAATGTATTTAGTTTTCTTTTCTTTTTTATAATAATTTTCGTCCATATATGTTCAATTAGTTTCTTTTCATCTTTATCCCTTTTCAATGTAGTTAAAAGGTTAGTTTCTAAAAAAGTAGGCTGATTTCAAACGGGATTTTAATTTAAAAAATGTATAGATTTTAGGAATTAAGATTTGAAGTGCTTCCTTTGAGCAATAAAACAAAAAGTTTTCACAACACAAAAAAGAGGGAAATGCTCTTTTAAAGTGAACTTGAATTTTATAAAATGAACAAGAAAGAATGTATATATTCTCATAATTTGAAGGGCTGATAGGAGTTGGTCTAGTGGAGTATGATAGAGTCTTGTATATGACAGGTTGCAGGTTCAAATCTCCACCAGTCTTCTTAGGAAAGTTAAATATAAATCCCTTTGTAAACGTTCACAGAGCCCGAAGGTTTTTCTTGTCTTGGACTATGGCATTATCCCCTCACCTTAAATTTTATTTAATCAAAAAGAATTTAAAAGGGCTAATATCGTAATATATTTTATCAGATAGGAAATAAATATATTTTTAGTTGGTCACTTATCAACTCTTAGAAAAATGGGAGTATGATGAAGTGTAGCTTAAGCTTTTCTTGTTAGAGTATAGTTCTTTCGGGTTGTTTTTTTTTTTTAGATGATTGATGATGTGGGCTAAAGCCCTAAAAAAGAATAGAAGTTTCTTCTTCTATGGTCCCCACAAAAGAAAAGACAAATTTCGAACACATTTTTGTTTTTCCTTTCTTTGCTGAAAACATCAACTTTGGACCCATCCGCACAAAACCCTTGTCCTTTTGCCTCTTCTTCTTCCTCCTTCAAACTTTTCCTTTTTCCCTCCCTGTAATCGTCAATGTCTTTCTGTGAGAGCAGCTACACTGCATCTTCTGTGCAATTCATACATGCACTCTTGGTTCTTCCATACAATGCTGTTTCTCATCCAAATGCACACTCTTATTCTCACAGGCAAGTGTTTGCATGGCAAGTTGATTCATAAAGTTTATATCTTTGTCTCAATTTTTCTACCAGAATGCATGCCATGGACATGGGTAATATTGATAGGTTGGCATATGAAATGTTAAATTGCAACAATAAGAATTATAAAAACAACTAAAACATGAGCAGTATTGCTGTAAGAACTAATATTAGCTGCAAACTTCCTTGGATGTTAGGTATACACATGACCTTAGCTTTAGTGTTTCAGTTGCTGATTAAATGGGTGATATTTTGTTGGAAATTCAGTCTTCTAAAATGCAATATTTGGAAAATTTGTCTATTGCTGTTGATGACTAAGGTCAGAGACTTAGACTTCTATTTCCCTGGATGCTTAACTGATAAATACTAAAATCCAGGGCTTATATACATATATAGTCTTTCCATTGGCCTCCTCTAATAAGGTTGAGATTTCCTCTGAAGTAAACATAAACCCCAAGGTGTTTTTGGCTATAGTCAGATTTGGTTACATGAAGACATGCTAGCTTTTACTCTTGTATTCTCTATCTTAATAAATCTTTACATGATTATCTTTCTAAGGAAGGATAGTAATTGCGGTCGTAAAGATGAAACAAATTTCTACAATTGATAATTTTTATGGAGTCATGGGACAGGTTAATGCCATTTCCTAATAAGCACCTATATTGCAATTAAAAAATAAGATTTTTTTTTTATAGCAGAAATGCCTTGCCTCGATTTCACCCGAGTAATTTTTCCAGAATTTATTTATCGTCACTGAGTATATGTAACTCACTCCAGATCAGAAAGCAAGTGTTATTTCGGAGTGCTTACATTCTAGGGTAACCTTTTGCCGCTTTTCCCGTGCTTGTTGTCTATTAGCCAGATTCAATCCAATTTGAATCTGGAATTTCTCCGTTAAGTATTTTCATTCAGAAAGCAATTTTCCATTTCAATTTGGAAGAAGGAAATGATGAATGCTTCTTCCTCCTCAAAAGAGAACAAGGTATGTGTCCAGATTTTTTTTTTCCTGTCCTATATATTAATTTGAGCAGTATTTCACAAATACTCCTTTCTGTTAGGTATCTTTGTCGTTCTTTTTATATTTCCCTTTTCACAATTGTTTTTTGTAAAAAGTCTTGCGATGAGACGAATTGTTATTCTGAGAAGGATAAGCTCTTCCATCCTCTAGGTAAATCCATCTCATTAAGAATTTTAAAAGCACAAACTGTTTCTAGTGAGATCATAAACTCAGGATGAATTAGAAAAATGAATGGAAACTTGGAAATGAACGTTAGAGATAGCAAAACTGTACGTCCTTCATTAGTGAGTAGATTCAAATTTTCACATACTTGATTCAAATGTCAGACCTAACAATTCTTAATGTCTTCTCATTTTTTAACTTTCGTTGCACTTTATCTCGCATTTGAATACGGAACACTCTCAAGCATTGACTGAAAGAGTAATTGCAATTAAGCATCTTTAATCACGTGCTACTTTACCATATAGATTGCATTGAACTTGATGTGACTTCTAGCTTGCTTTACACTCGTTTTACTCATCTTTGTATATTTTTACATGGAACATTTGTTCCATGGAATAAGCAATCGCCACCGTATCTTACTGTATCTTTGAGAGTCTTCAAGCTTTTCATCATGTTGGTTCTGGTTGCAATGATATCTCCTAATATCCAATTCTGCTTGAAGTGAAGCCAGAGAGCTAAACTACTAGGTTGAAGTAACTTCTTTGCAAGCCTACCCTGTTTAGCATACCTCATTCTTTAGCTATAGTTTCTACCTTGTTCTGAAGTAACCACTTGGAGCTCTGGCATTTAATATCATTCATGATCATATAGACATATATTAACTGAAGCAAGGTGCAATAGGAAATTCCAATATCACTTTTGGTTGGCCTATAATTTACAAGTAATAGATTAATTTAGAAGTACTAGTTTTTGTTGCCTTAATGGTTCAAGGCAACACTGAAAAGCGGCAAAGTGGGTTTGAACATATTGATGCATCAAAATATAATGAAATAGTTTTCCATCCGCCATATGCCAACATTTATGCTGGACGACTGTCTTTTGGAAGATGAGGAAAATAAAATAAAATAAAGAATGAAAATTAACAAAGAGATAGTAGGATAAAATAATGATGAGATGAACATTGGTTTCTTTATGTAACTTTCTGTATGAACTTAACTACACGGTTTACTTTGTAGGATGAGCAGGTTGCTGATTGTGAAGTCCAGAAGCCAAGGTGGCTTGATACTTTTCTGGAAGAAACTTTCTTTGACTCCTGTGCAGCTCATCCATATCGTAAGAATGAGCTGAACAAGTACTGTATTAATTGCAATCTATCAGCTTGCCAATATTGTGTTTCATCAGGTTCTCATCGCCACCACAAGTTGCTTAAAATCCGCAGACATATTTACAAAGATGTTGTCTCCCTTAGTGCTATGGAAAAGCACATTGACTGCTCAGAAATTCAGGTGCAATATGATATCTTTCCACGACTTTCTGACTAAGTATTTTAGGTTTATCATCTAAAACTTATGTGATTCTGTGCACATTTCTGTTTTTTTGTCAATCTAATATTAGTTGCTTAACTTCATGTGGAGAAGTTGTAGGAGATCCTTATCTCTTCGGTAAGCATAGATTGTCTATCTTGTGAAATGCAACAAGAAAACAGGTTGCGGATCTAGTGGAAATTGATTTAAAAGCATTATTCATTTTCCTTTTGGCTGTGTAGTTGAATGATACTCTTTCATAGCATAACTTGACTAGCTTATGCTGTAGTGACTAGTTTAGTGCTTAATAGAAGATTTTATCTATAATGTCATTTGACCTTGGAAATAATTGTGAGATCAATGATTGTAAACAATTTTTATCAATATAGTGGTGGCATGAAATTTTGTAACGTTGATATAATACTGCACTGGGCTTGGAGGGTGACTTCGACGCAATGGTAAGGTTGCTGTCTTGTGACCTAGAGGTCACAGGTTCAAATTTCGGAAACAGTCTCTCGCTTGTGGGCGTAAAGACTGCATACACCTACCCTTCTCGGACCCCCCCAGGTGGAAGCCTTGTGCAGTGGGCCGTCCTTTTTTGATACAATAATGCACTGGATAATCACTACATCTTTTGCTAATTATTTGCAAGAAGCCTAGAACTTCTAGCTAATATTCTCTCCTGATGATCATTTCCAAATTCATTATCTGTCACTTTCCTGTTTTCTCCCGTGGCATATTGGCTAAAAGAAAACCATTTCAATTGGTGAGTCACAAAATAAGTATTCAAATCACATATATAAATATTCTGATGGAATAACTAGTACACCATTTTGCATTCTTTGCAACGTAGTATTAACTCTAAGTGGCGTATGTCTCCAACGCATCTCAACAATCCATACTACTGTTTCGTATGCCTAAATTTAAATTGTGGGTTTCGATATTTTCTCAACCAAATTATTTACTATGTTCCTGAATTTGATTCCTATTTGGTTGCAGCCCTACAGGAGCAATAAGCGAACGGTTATTTCTCTGAATCCTCAGCACTGTGCTTCAGCATCAAATGCTGAGGCATCATGCAACACTTGCAGTAGGAAGTTGACTGAACCCAGTTTATATCGCTACTGCTCCATTTCTTGCAAGGTGATGGTGACAGTAATTTGACAATCACAACCATATGTTTTCCCCCCTCTGCTCACACACTTTGCCATTAAGATGAGCTCTATAGTTATTATTTTCTGACTTTTTAAATCTGAACTTTCAGGTCAAAACTGTTTTAAGACAGCCTGATGATTCTGGTCCTGCCTCCACTTCCACCCAGAGTGCTCCTCAAGAAAATCAGGTGGAGGAAAAACAGGAGAAAATTTCTGATCCCCATAATCTGCGTAAGAAAAAAAGAAAGAGAATACCCGAGAGAGCTCCCTTCTTCTAAGAGCTTGAAATGGATCACAAGTCGATATTTTGTTTGAGGATCGAAAGAAATTGCGCGATCAAGTTTATGCAATCCAGAAAGTGAATCTCTATTAGTCGTGTACTAATGAAGTTTCTGAAGTATTCTGAATTCTGGTCTATTGTGGTTTGTACTTTTTATCATGTGGCACTCCATTGTGATGTTTTATGACATTCTAGTACTTGTTTTCTGTTATTTTTTTAGCATTTGATGCTTGAAACCAGTGATACAGTCTGTGCACTGTTAACACTCCGGATAATATAGCATCAGTAGCTCTGTTTGAGAATATTGGAACATGCTTTGCTTCTTGTTTGGTGGAATCAAAGCGACTTTATTGTTGACTGGTAAGTTTTTTTCTATTGTGGATGCCAATGATGCTTTGCTTTCTGATCATTCTGGTTGCCCATGATGTCCAAATCATGGTCCATTTGGTACGGAGTTGGTAAGAGTTTTTACAGCTAGGATGAATGTCATTCTGTAGGTGCAGCTCGGATGGTGTGAATGCAGAGAAGAAAAAATTATTTTACCAATTTTCGGTACAACTTATCCAAGCTAGCGGCTTATATTGATTTTTCCTTTTATAGTTATTATATGATAGTTATGGCATGCAAGGAATGGAGATACTCTAGCTCATAATGTGTTGTCAATGACTAGTCTTCTAAGTCATACTTTCAATACGACCAAAGTTTGATATTTGTTCTTGCATGCTGTTATATCCTTCCGTACTGATTTATGAGATCAAGAGCGATTTCCGGGGTGCAACAGATTTTTTAAATATAAATATCATATGCGATAACCCTATGTATTGGGAAGTGTAAACAAATTTAATGGTCTAGATAAATTAATGCATGCATCCAATGATTTACATTATCATTGGAGAGAGGCTACAAAGAACCCTATAAGAGAGGATTGCGAGATGGGTTCAACCATTTTAGAAGGTTAAGCTTTGTCTTTAGTTTTGTTTTTTTTTTTCTATTCAACTTTATCCTCTTTATTGTTTGGTAGATAAAGACAGTGCTCATTTTCGATTTTAATATTTCTATCTTCCACTTAAAAAAATGTTAACTTTTGCTTATTTTCCAAACAAACTATTATTTAATTTGACAATCACCAAGATATTCGTAAGCAACTTTTGCAAATATATATATATATATATATATATATATATATATATATAAAAGATATGCATCTTCTTCTATGTAATTAAATAAATTTTAACTATTAAATTATATATCTATAAATGTTTAATTTATCTAAAATTTGGTATATTTGACCATTAAGACAATATTACATGATTTAATAGCTGAATTTACAAAAAGTGATTAAACATTGTAAGTTTTTAAGACTTAATTGGGGGTAAGTGGATCTCTACCCATATATGTTTCAAGAAATTTTATCATGAAAGTGATATAAATTTAAACAAGTCAAAACATGAGTTGTTAAAGAATACCTATGCAAAGTACCATGATTTATCATCCAGTATGAAGAGGAGTGAGGGAGGGAAACATTGGTAAGTCTCAAATTAAATTCCTAAAGTCAAAAAAAAAAATGGAACGTTACAAAAAGTAGACAAGCAAGAGAAATGAAATCAACAAATGAAATGTGAATTTCAAACAGTCATCTTCACCCAAAAGAAAAGGTGTTGGGTTGGCTATGGAGAAATGAAGCATTCAGTAGCCATATCCATACTCCAGCAAATGGGTTGTCTCTGGAGAAATGAGAAAAGAATCAGCACAATCCATAGCAAATGTAGACTCAATTCTTGGGGGCACAAGTGAATCACAACAGCCAGTGCACACAAACAATGGTGGCACTGTCTCAGTATCATCTATGCCACAGCATCTTGTATGCTGCCACACCTCACAAATGTCACAAGCCACCATTCTCTCCCCATCATCATCTTGTGCTCCACACTCACACCTCACCTTCCAATTGTCAGCCCCACCTTGATACTTCAGTTGAGTACACAAATCTATAGCAATTCCCATCACAGAAAGTTCCACACCTGATTGTATTTGTCCAAAAAGCACTTCCTCATCACTCACTCCCATCAATTCTGTAATGTCTGTCACTATAAGCCTTTCTGCAATGCAGTAAGTGTCCCTCAGTGCAGCCTCAGCAGCTTGCTTCAAGTCTCCAACAGTTGCATGCAATGGAACCATCACAATCTCACCACAACCTGGCTCTCTCAACTCAGATCTCATGTCCACAAAATTTGGTTTCAGCCTGCAGATGAATGTCAATACCTGCTCCATTTCATCCATTAGTCCCCACTCTTTCACAAAGTGCCTGCTGTCAAGAATTGTCTGAACTGCCAAGTCCACTGCTTCTGAATCTGGGTACCCCAATAGCACATTCTTGTACACATAAAGTACATCACTGTAAACATCATTACCAGGCATCCTAGATGACTCTACTTGGGGATCTACATAAGCCATTGCCTCAGGCTCCACTTCAGGGGCTTTAACCCCATCTCCAAGCTCATGAATGGTATATTCAAGGATCCTAGTTGAAGGGTTCACCATGCGGCGGACCACATAGTTTCCAACAATCACATTGTTCAGTGATTTCAGCACATAATCCAGTAAGCCTGTGTCACCAATGTGAAGCCTAGCAGCATCTCTCACATCCTGCCTTGTCATTCCACCAGAACCTGATTTCACACCCTTGTTCTCTTTCAGTGCATCTACAATTACTTGAGCTGCAAACTCTAGTCTCCTTGTAGGCCACCTGCTATCCATGTTTGCCACTGCAGTGCTGAACTTCTTGTACCTCACAGATTTATCCTTCATTGGATTTGATCTGTTTGAGAGTGCATGTTTGGTTGAATTTCTTGAGTTGAATGCTGAAGAAGGAACAGCACATGTCACTGTTATCTTAGTCACAGGAGCACGAGGCTTAACAGTAAGCATAAACCTGAGAAGATGCCTGATAGTGGTAATCTGAGTTTCACTCATGTCTCTATAGCACCGAATCATTTGTTTAATTTCTTTGTGGCACTTTGTCTTACTCAAATCTCTTACAATCTCATCAAGCTCCAAAGAACCAAGAGCTTCAATTGCTTCATAGTAGTTTTTCTCTGTCACCCCAAAGCTTCCACGACAAAATCTATAACCCCACCTACCGAACCAAGAGTGGCCGTAAGCAACTCCATGAAGAAGGCGAAGGTCCATAGACCTTTTCCTTGAAACATCTTCCACTGAAATTTTCCTACATACATACAGAGAAAATAGTACTCAATTACATTTTGACTCTTAAACGTTCACTATATTTAACTAGAATCAAGATGAATTCTCCTTTTCAATACCTTGCTTTAAGGTTTGTGCAGATCCTGTCCCATATATCCATGATTTCTCTGCCACTGAGGACATTGGAACCCCCTTCAATGCCATTAATGCAAAGCAAATGGCCACACCCATTGCAGTGAATCACCCCATGCAAGAGATGACTCTGATTATCAAGAGCACCGTCACCTAAGGGTTTATGCCACCCACTGTCCATTGGGATTATAAAATGGTACCTTCTCTTTGTCACAAAATGGCCACTCCAACCTAGGAACATAAACTCAACAAAGAGCCATATTAAAATCATTATCAAATATCAAATAACAACCCATTTTAGCTTCTAAACCCAAAATAACAAACTTTCACCAAACTCTTTTCTTCTAAGCCAAAAAGAACAATAAATCAATATTCTTGGAAAACTATACTGACGAATTACTAGTTAAATCTCTTCCATGCATGATAGAAAAATTCAAAATTAGCAAAGAACCCATATCAGTATTTGAATAATAAGAGTCTTGAGTCACAAGTCACAATGACAAAAACTGCAAAGAATTCAAAGAAAGCACAAAACATGAAAAGAACCCATTTCAGAACACGAACAAACGAGATGAAAAATCAAGATTCTTCGAAAATAGAACCGACCCATTTCAAGAATCATAAATACAATGAACCCCAAGTGATAAAAAAGAGAACTTTGTAACGAACCAGAAGATCGGCAATGATCACAGAAAGGGTGTGAAGACTGATATACATCTTCTTCGAGAGTGTAAAGAGGAGCCATGAGGTTGGTCTTTTCGTGAATGAGAAGGGTGCACCAAAGAGGGTTACTGAGGACGTTGTAGTCTTCAAGCTCCCCACATTCTTGAAGAAAGAAACGAATGTTGTCACGGAAAGGGCCAGAAGGATCGATGGGGCAACCAGGGTCTGCAAAAGAATTGAACCTGAAGATTTTTGGCCATCTTTTTCGCTTCTTGCATGCTTCGATCAGAGAGAAAGACATGGTTGGTTTTGTGGGTTGATGTGTGATTGAGAGAAAGATCAGAGCTTCGATCTTCTCTCCTCTCTCTACGTGGTCTTGTCTTCTTTCTTCCCACTCTCATGCAGTTAGCAGAGCAAAAGATAACACAGCGAAAAGAGAGGTTTGTTTAACTGATTCTGTTACTCATGTTTTAGCGCGCTCTGAAAGTTGAATTGCTGTTGTTGGGGGCATATTTGTCATTCCAGTGAGGGAAATGGTTTATTGCACAGTTGGAGTACCATTGCAATGGAAGAGGATTCCCTGACTTTGAAAAATTGAAAGTCACATGACTTTCATTGATTTTGAACCCTTTAGATTCATCCAAAGCACTTTAAAAAATACAAAATAAAATACTGAATAGAGTATTAATAATAAAACAAAGTATATATGTACTGAGGAGATACTTAGAAATACTAGAAAAACTAGATCAAAATGATTATCTTATTTTATAACAAGAAATGATTAAAAAAAGAATAGTAAAACTAAAACAAGAATTAAAAAATTATATAGGATAATACCAAGAAATTTTCAATATAATCATGGGTTTATGGGTTTGTCCGAAGAGATAAAATTATGATTTAAAGAAATGGAAAAAATTATGAATGATATAAATAAAAATATTATTCATTTAATAGAAAATACCAATAGAATTGCAAATTACACTTACAATAAAATACAAAAAAAAACAAAATAAAATAAATAATATAAGCAAAGGAAAAGAAATAGATGAAAATGAAGATATTCATAGAATAAAAATTATTCTTGAACAATTAGAAAACCTCTTAAAAGATGAAGTTTAATAAAGGTATAACAAGAAAGGAATTATAAGAACTCCTTGAAACGAAGAATTTAGGAAAAACAATAGTTAAACAAGAATTAAGCCAATAATTATTAAAAATACCTACACCAGTATCCGCATGGAGAGGATAAAAGATGAATACATGGGGACATTAAGAAAATCAAATGATTTAGAAGAAATTCAACAGTTACTAGCTTAAAATTGTTGAAGAAGAAAATAATCAAATACACAAAATAGAACAAAATAGAACGTATTGATCAAAAAGATAAAGAAAACAACGAGAACGAAAAAGTAATTTTAAATTATAGCTCATCTTCAGGATCTGAAGAAAATTATATAAGAATGGAAAAAGGAGAATATAGTGGAAAAATTCCTAAAAGAAAATGGGAAGAATATAAATATACGCCTAGCGAAGCTTGGGATAAATATGAAGAAGAAACTATGTATAACAAAGGATATGCAAGAAAGAATAATAAATGGACAAAAATTCAAGAAGAATTTAAAACTCGATATAATAATACATGAAATATTCTAGACCTTGATTGTATAAGGAATAAAGAAAATGTATTATTAAAATGGGCCAATGAAATGATATTAATAGTCTTGACTGATGAAAGATTTAGACAACTAAATTTTATAGAAACCAAGAATTTTGTGACATTTAAAACATCAGGAAATGTACAAAAATTCTTAATAGGGATTAAAGATGAAGACTGGATTCGTTATGGAAGAATGGTAGATAATAACATGGAATATATTAAATTAGTTACGACATTAATTCATCAAGAATTTTTAGGATATAATATGATGGAACAAAGAGAAAAAGCAAATAAATCCTTACTTGAAAATGCTAAATCACATTTAAATAGAATGTAAATTTGTGATATGTGCCAAATTGAAAGTTTTATCTGTGAATATAAAAAATATTATTATCAAATGAATGAAGAGACTAAAGAAATATATAAATATATTTTCATAGATAAATTACCATATCCACTTAATTCAAAAATTAATAGACTATGGGAATCAAGACTAGATGAAACAACAAGTACTTTAGGAGGAGTTATTCAACTCTTATACCAAGAATTAAGAGAACAATGTTTAACTAGAGAAACAATAAGGCAATTAAACAAAGGGAGTACTGTCATTTGTTGTGACATTCCAGAAATAGAGAAACCAGGGAAATATGGTTGCGATAAAATGATAAGAAGAAAAAGAAAATACTATAAAAAACTAAATTTTAAAAAGAACTTATCCTAGAAAGAAAACTTATTATAAAAATAATAAGAAAAAATATTTTAGAAGAAAGAAATCAACACCAAGAAAATACTGCCCAAAGGGTAAGAAGAAATGTGTATGTTGGATATGTAATGTTGAAGGACATTATGCAAATGAATGTCCTCAACGAAAAGAAAAAGATTTTAAGGAAAAATCAAAATTAATAAAACAAGTATTCAAAATGTATGAACTAGAACCTTTGGAAGAAGAACTAGAACCATGGTGAGATAATTAGTGAAATATGTACAAAAATTTGCCATGTATTAATAAATTTAGAACCAAATAGAATAATTTCAGCTCAAATAGAATAACTTTTAGATAAAGTATGTGGTGAAAATCCTTTAGATCCAAAAATTAATAATAAAAATACCGATTTAGTCGAGTTAAAATTAAAGGATCTAACAAAAGAAGTAAAATGTAAACCAGTGATTTATACAAAACAAGATAGAGATGAATTTGCAAAAGATATTGAAGACATGTGTCAAAAAGGATTAATTAGACCATCAAAAAGTAAGCATTCTGCACCAGCCTTTTATGTAGAAAATCATAATGAACTCAAAAGAGGTAAAAGAATAATGGTAATTAATTACAAACAAATTAATGATGCTATGGAAGAAGATGCTTATTTTCTCCTAATAAAAGATTTAATTATTGAAAGAGTTAGAAATATGAATTGGTTTAGTACCTTTGACTGTAAATTAGGATTTTACCAAATTAGATTAACTGAAGGAGCAAAAGCATTAACAGCATTTAGTTGTCCTCAAGGTCAATATGAATGGAATGTACTCCCAATGAGAATGAAGCAATCACCAGGAATTTTCCAGCGAAGAATGGATTCGATTCTCAAAGAATTCAAAGACTTTTGTCGTATATATATTGATGATATATTAATTTTTACCAATAAGGATTTAAATGATCATTTCAAAAATATAGAATTAGTTCTTATTAAATGTCTTGAGCATGGAGTAGTTTTAAGCAAAGAGAAGGTTGTCTTAGCCCAAAATAGAATTGATTACTTAGGATTAGAAATTGAAAAAGGGAAAATAATAATGCAGCGGCATGTATTAGAAAAACTTCAGAATTTTCCAACAAAATCACTAGTGCAGAAAAGGGATTCCACGTCGGTTATTTATGGCTTTCCACATCGGTTTTCAAACTGATGTGGAAACGACCGATGTGGTTTATTGCTACTTTACACATCGGTTATTAAACCGATGTGTAAAGTATATTTTAAACAGCGGTTTTCTTTTAACCGGTGTGGAAAATTAATTTGTCAATTGATAAGCAGTTGGAAATTACACTTTTTACATCGGTTTTCCCAAAAACCGATGTGGAAATTTCACTTTCCACATCGGTTTTAAAAATAACCGATGTGTAAAGTGAAATTTACACATCGGTTTTTATTAAAACCGATGTGTAAGTGAAATTTACACATCGGTTTTTGCAGAACCAATGTGTAAAATCTCTTTTTTTTTTAATCTGTTATTTACATTTCAATCATTCCTTTCCCATGTTTTGATGAATGCAGATCAATACGAGAATAACATCTTGTAAATTTTGGGGTAAACATAATGTAGTTATTGCACCAAACTAGTAGAAAATGATAACAAGCAGCCACATACAATTGGAAGACACAAATTTTTATAGTTCATTCGATGACAAGAAACAGCAAGGCATTAACCACACATGATTTAGGCATCACATGAGTTAGATAACAAATGGGCAAGGCAAACTAATTGGTAAAGTAAGAGCACTTACTAATTCATAACCATCAATTCCAGGAACTTGTTTAAGCTAACAAACCAGCAGTACCCTGATCAAACAAGAAACAACAACAGAACACCAAACCAGTTTTGACACAATTGCAACAAAGTTTTAACCATATCAAAAGCAAAACATATTTCATTCAATTTTCTTGGCACAAACAATCAGCTCTTACACATATGGTTAAAAATACTGACATTTCATCAAATGACTAGTGAGCACAGAATCTGAAAACAGAGGGCATCATGCCTAATTAATTTCGAATGAATGAAAACAACACTTTATCAAGGCTACATCAAAACACGAGAGAAGAAGAATTGAACCAGACCTGAGCACTAATACATATCATCAGTCAAAGGTACACTATAGCTAGTACATGATAAGTTTTTAAACCAACTACATATATACAAACTATGGTTGGTACACTTCAAGAAAGAAAGTTGCCCAACGCCTCTTTATGTTGTTGATGTCAGAATCAGATAATGGAGTTGAATTGTTGAATATCTGCAAGTTTAATTGGACAAAAGATTATATCTTTTAAGTAATAAACTAACATAAAACATATAACGAATCTATATTATTAATTCTAATTGTGTCAATTAACATTTACCTCCTGCCATCTTTCAGTGATCCCGGAGGAGATAATTTCCAACATCCACTGCATCACATAGTAGCCACATTCCCATGACCCACGTTGTATACGTGACTACGTACAAATGAAACCCAATTAGAATGAGGAATTAAATAAAATAGAAATCAATTATTGTACCCACTGCATTTGATGCATTTGAACTAATAAATATCTTACGCTGGGAATAATCCATATGATAGCCCGAGTACGCCTTTCACCACGCAACATGTGGGTTGCATTAATAGACCTATCATGACAAAAATATTAATTAAAGTATATCTAATAGATTTCAGATAATTAAAACAATTGCATTACTGATTATAAAGTATTTTAATGCTTACGTTTCGATGATCGTCTTCAGTTGATTCGTCGGCTTATTTCCCAATGAGCAGAAGAAGACCATGACGTTCATTCTTGGGTACAAGAGCAACAGTTGCCAATGCCGGCTGTATTTGCGGAACAGTTAGTGACTAAGTCATATATAGTTATACTTAAATAACCGGTACTTACTTATTGAGATAAGGCGCAAGATAGAATTGATGATCGTCTCGGGCAAGTATATCACGTATGGTAGTGACCGGGTCTTCCGATGCTAGAAGAACATCACCCTGAATGAACATGGGGTCAATGAACCCATAAAGGGCGAGGTTACCCTGATCGACTAACATACGATGCAGATACCTAATATATTGGAAAAACATGTTAATTATCATAGTATTTAAAAATTAATTACGTACTTAACTTATAAATAAAATGTACTTACGTGCACCAAAACGATATGTGTGCAGAACTGGCCATTTCTTTATTGAGTACCATCTCCATAAGTTCCTTCTTTGGTATATACTGATTCACCAGGGTGGCATCATGTTCCAACCTTACCAAGAGACTGCGTCATTCTCCATGGTGACAACTTGTATAGCCGAGAACTTTAAAAACATCACCATGGCCAGGTGCCCCTTTGTCGATCCCCTAAACAACATAGATATATATTAGTAATCATGGATAATTAAGTTATTTAATTCGATTATTAACTAAATGGTCAAATGAATACCTTGGCGGGAAGCGGACATGTCCGGTCTTCCTAGATCCGACCTTTTAGGCACAATATCATTTCCAACATCCTATAACGAATAAAAATAAAGCATTATCTTGAAACAATAATAAATTATTTCAACTATGAACATAGAAAAACACAACTAACCGAATACCTCAGATGCAACAAGAAAGTTGACCAGTCTTCTTGGTCGGAGGATGAAGTTCTGGGGGCCGACCCACTTGTTTGAACCTCCTCGGTGGGCACGGGGACTCGAGCATCAAGCATCTCGAATAATCTCAAGAGACACCCTCGGTGATCATCAGGTAATAACCGATGGTGTATGGTATTACCTAAGTTAGTATGTGCCCTACCCAATGCCACTAAGCGGCGATGGTGATGATCATCAACATACTGACTCACACCTATCGTGGTCGTCATCATCATCGTCATCATCATCATCATCATCATCATCAGCATCAGCATCATCACAATCATCATCATTTTCAGGATGATGAGGAGGATCACATGAGCCCTTAGTGCTCACATGGACAGAGGGTTGGACACCTTTTGTCATCTGTTCCGGGACATAGAAGACAATATTGCCATCTCGCTGGGCAAACCGCCCCGCCATCTCCTGTCGAAGTTCAGCCTGCAATCTCCTGTTTTTAGTCGTGCTCTATCTGCTTGAACATCCCTGTGGCATTGGTGTGAAGTTGAACCATGGTATTGGCGAATGACGACTCCCCATCCGAGACCAATGACACGGCCCGGGTGGTCTGGTTTACCGATGGCAGTAGATAAGATATCATTGCGTCCTCTAGGAACAAAGGTTCCTTGGGTTAGCTGATCATCCAAGGCATCCTATCACATAAAATATCAGGTCACATTACAATTCGGTCACAATCTTAAAATGACAATTACAACAAACTATACTTACAATCCTCTCAGCTACTTGGCGGGCCTCCTCGGATGTATATTGTCCCGTTTTTCTGTCGGCCCCTCTTCCATGAACGATGGCGTGGGGGTGGAGGTGGATCAACAACCTCTGGAAGAGTTTCAGCATTAGGATCCACCTGAGATGCTGCTTCCTGACGTGCTTTCTTTTCCTCTTCAACCATTTTCTGAACAAGCTTTTTATATCCCCCACGAGACATGACATGGGGGTAGACATTCTTGCTTTGGTTTTCCTGCCCCTTTTTCCTCTTCTCCTGTTATAAATAAAAGACAATTAAATTACATAAGTAAATGAAATTAATGCAATTACATAAATTTAGAGACAAATCAAATAATTTAACTGGAAAGTTTGGGATCATGTCGGCTCACGAACAAAGCGATCCCACGTCGCCTTGTCAAGAAACGGATACACCTCAAGTGGGTTCTTTTTAATTTTTGGATTGAATATATAGTATTCTGCCTGTGTCGGCCTTAAAAGCCCTCCAACGCTCTCCAAGATACTTCAAAGAAACGCTTCTTCATAGCGTATGTATCCGGTATGTCAAAGGTCAACTACATTAAGACCAAAAGAATCAACGAATTACTGTATGATATTATTAAGATAAAAATAAAGTAGATACAGACAAACACAGGACGTAGAAGTATAGATACCAGAATACTCTCCCATATCTGCTCCTTCACGTCCGCCGGTACATCTCTCCACCTATCAATGAGTATACTGGGCCTGTTCTTAGCAATGGTCGCCACAAAACTGGTAAACTGATCTTCCATTAGCCCAATAGGTTTGAGGTTATTATCAAAGTCTACTCTTATCCTTTGATTTGACCCATCTAATGTTCTTTGCGTCATTTATATTAGCAAACAATCGCTTGAACCGCGGAATCACGGGAAGATACCATAACACCTTCGCAGGAGGACCTTTGGTGACCACATCACAACTAGAATCACCATCCTTCACTTTGTAGCGTGATACCCCACACCTGGGGCACTCGTGCATCTCTTCAAACTCTTTCCTGTACAATATGCAATCATTGGGGCAAGTGTGTATTTTCTTATACTCCATACCCATCGGACACAATATCTTCTTCACCTCATAGTTTCGAGATGGCAATGTGTTGCCTTCTGGAAGCATTTCTTTCAACAACTCAAGCAATTCGGTAAAGCTTTTATCGCTCCACCCATTTCTCGCCTTCACATTGAACAATCTTAACACCGCTGACAACCGTGTGAAATTAGTGCACCCCGGATACAAAGCCACTTGCGCATCACTGCACAAAGTATCATACACATGTGCGCGCCGAAAATACTCTTGCCCAACATTACGGATCATGTCCTCTAGTCCATCGTCCATTTCCACGTCATCAACTTCCTCTCTATCCGACACCCTCGACCTGTCTAACGATTCACCATGACATATCCATGTTGTATAACTCTTGCAAATCCCCTCACAAATAAGATGATCACGTATCTCCTCAGCTTCTAGTCGTCTCTCATTCAAACAGTTAACACAAGGACAATAAAACCTTCCGTTACCATTATCAGGAGCATTTGTTTTTGCAAACTGTAGAAAATCTTCCACTCCATTCTCATACTCATCACTTGTCCGTCTAGCATTCATCTAACCACGATCCATGACTAAACCAATACCTTCGTACTTAGTCCAACATATTCATCAACCACTTCTTATGATAGGGTATGGCCCTATCCCATTCGAGAAGAAACTTTTTCAACATTCGGTTAACAGTTAGTCCTTAACTCTCATGCTCATACTCGACAAAATTTCGGCAGCATTTCCCTGCGGTCTCCGACGTACACTACTTGAACGCGATGACATCCACCACGATAAAGTATGCACCCGGAGAACGAAAGGAAATTTATCAATCCGAACTTTCATCAAGTATATAACATTAGAATCAATGAATAACTATTTTAACTGAATTAAGAAAAAGTTTTTTCCCAAACTGTCCAACTTTGGACAATTCAAGATCCAACACAATTAGCGGTACATTAAGCACATACACGTACGCTCATTAGTATTGTATCTCAAACGGGAAACTAAGGCTTTACTAAATAATTAACATTAAGAAAAATAATAAAACACTCCAATCCCCAAGTACAATGCAAACAAAAACCAAACGAGAAAAATGGAAAGGAGAAAGCTTACCGGGTGTGGGAAGAACACTCAGCTGGAAACCGTAATGAATAATTAACGAATATTCTGCTCGGACTGAGTGTACCTATACAAAAAGTCATATTTCATGAACTGACTTTTCCATTTCTAAAACAGAAAATGCAGCTGGCTATTTAGCAATAATATGAAGAACAGAAAATGCATCAAGACGAGGAAGATGAAGAAGAAGAAGGGAACACGTCTTTAACAACTGGCTCATAGGGATAAACACTTTGTTAACAATGGGCCCAAAAAAATGCATTCTAGAGAAAACAAATTTGCAGCCAACAATTCTACTAACTCACAATGTTAACATCCCTTAATGGCTTAATTTAGCTTTTGGTCTCAGTATAAAGGAGGAAACAATTAAAAGTGCGGTAGAACCAATGTCATTGCAATATAAACAATACAAAGTAAGCCTCACTTCTCTGTTTTCGTTGAGTTCAGTAAAACCCATTTTTTTTATCACTTCATAACACTAAAAACCTATAAGCATCTAATCAAAGTGGCACATGCATGCTGCAGGTTCATATTTGACACATCGTGACCAATCTCTTTGCTTTAACAAAAGGTTTCAAATTGGAAAGAAGCAAGTGAAATCATCATTTTTACAAGCATTTAACATGTTCTATTTATACTAGAAATATTCCATCAATCATCAGCACTAACAGAACCCATAAAGTTACTAAAAACCAGAAGAGAAATCAGAGAGCAGTGCATGGAAGATAACACTATAACCACTCAGGCTTTTCATCGAACATTTAATCTCCAAGAGTTTAAATACAACTAAATCCATTGAATCATTTAAAGCTGAATATTACTAAGTTGTCAACAACAGTGCAAACAAACAACAGCAATAAAGGAAGATGGATGTTAGTTACCTCTTAAATGGTCTCCCTCTCTTGCACGTTAATGGGGCGAGTGAGTGTGTGTGACCTGTTTTCTGGGAGGTGATAGCAGCGAAGAGAAGCTCTGTGAGGGGCAATGGAGGTGAGGAATGGGGTTTTCTGGGAGGGACAGTGAGCCGCGCGTTAGTAGAGAAAGAATGGGAGTGTTAGCGGAGGCAGAGGTAGGGTTGGAGACAAGGGAGGAGATGAACGTGCGTTAGCAGAGGGAGGGAGTGTTTTCTGTTTTAGCTAGGGTTCATAAATTGAAGAATGGGTAGGGCGCGGAATAGAAGGAGGGAAAGAGAAAAATTGGGAATATTACACATCGGTTATTTGAAAAACCGATGTGTTAACAATGTTATACACATCGGTTATGGTAAAACCGATGTGTAAACATTAAACTTTTATCTTCTGATTTTTTTTTAATTTTATACATCGGTTAATAAAAACTGATGTGTAAAAGTAAGATTTTAATTTCTATTTTTTTTTCTTTATAATTTTCTACATCGGTTATTTAGAAACCGATGTGGTTAATCACTATTTTACACATCGGTTAATGAAGAACCGATGTAGAATGTTAAAAATTCTGACTTTAAATTTTTTTTATGTTAATTTTAAACATCGGTTAGAAATAACCGATGTGAAAACTTTTTACACATCGGTTATTTTCTAAACCGATGTGAATAATTTGGTTTTAATTTCAAAAATGTCACCGCCTCGTTTTACACATCGGTTTCTAATAAACCGATGTGTAAACTCCGATGTAGAATCCCTTTTCTGCACTAGTGAATTAAAGGATAAAAAGGATTTGCAAAGATTTCTTGGACTATTAACATATTATTCAAATGAAGGTTTCATCAAGAATCTTACAGCAGAAAGAATGATACTTCAACAGAAGCTAAAGAAAGATGCCCTCTGGACATAGACCGAGGAAGATGATTGACTTATTATTATAATGAAAGACTTATGCCGGGATCTTCCCGAGCTATATCATCCATCGGATGATGACTTAATTATTATTGAGACTGATGCCTCAAATGACTGCAGGGGAGGTGTTATGAAGGCAAAACCCCCTGGATACAAAAATGAATTACTATGTCGATATATGTCTGGAACCTTTTCAGACAGTGAAATTAATTATCCTTCTCATGAAAAGGAAACACTGAGTTTAATCCGAATGTTGGAAAAACATCGGATTTATATACTGGATAAAGAATTTATTGTCCGAACGGACTCGACTTATGTTGCAGGTTTTAAGAACTTAAACCATAAAGGGACTTATAAACAAGGACGATTGATTAGATGGCAAATGAAACTTGCCGAATATAATTACTCAATCTCCCATATTAAAGGAGATAAAAATGTTCTTGCAGATATACTATCCAGAGAATGGAGCAGCAAACAACTGAAGCAATAAAGAAGCAGCTACAACTCCAAAATGCACTAGAGAAGCAGAAACTAAAAGAATTAGACCTAATTCAAGCAAATATTGAAGTACTAGAGCTTCAACTACTGAATAAAGGAGAAACCGCAGGAGAAGATACTCTGAAAGAAATCAACCAGCAAGTTCAAACAAGTACTAAAGAAAAATGGTACACCATTTTTAATGGACCATTTCCAGGTATCTATGATGATTGGCATAAAGCAGCCCCTCACTGCATTGGACTTTCCGGAATATACCACAAAGGATTTCGAACGAAAGAATAAGCTGAAAAAGCTTTGAAGAATCACCAGGAAAATACTTTGAAAGATAATCAAGAAAAACAAAGCAAGGGCAAAGAAATCTATCTTGGCCCAAGAACTTTTTCTGAAACAATAAAAACTCCACCAGAACCAAAGACTTCGATGAGGTTACTCGGAAGAGTTCCTTCTTCTATTGATGATTATCAATTACTTCCCGAAAAGACCATGAACTTCAAATCCAAATTTCAAAATAAAAATTCCATGAAAATCTAAAAAGATTGACCAATTGGTCTGAGAAAGAAAAAATTAACTGTTTTTATATGGTAAACCGAAATATATTCAGAGTTAAAGCCATAATTACTCCTGGAGTATCATCAATACTTGCATTTAATATGTTCCAATTTGGACTTATTGAATGTCTTTACTTGAACAAAGACTTGGAAGAGATTAGTTTGTTCCCATATAGTCTGAAATAAGCCGTCCAGAATTACAAGAAAAATGTTGCAAAAGACAGAACTATTTTCTTAAAGTTCTACTCATCTTATCCAGACTTCGCTACTGGGCAGCCATCAAAACACTTAATCTTTATTGGAGTAAGCAATAATAGCTTCTCTATGAGAGATGAACCAACTGGTGAAGACTATGATGAAGACAAAATTACTACAATCTTAGCAAACCAACTGGCAAGTATTTTCACTCAGTGTCAAATTATTGGAAAAGATTCCTTCGTTAAAGCTCTATACAAAGGACCGCACACTTTGCTCCCGAGCAAGACAAGTGGAAAAATAATTAAAGAAAAGGACTTGGCACTACTGACAAATTTTGAACTACCTTTCTACACACTCCAAGGACTATCAATGAACTACCGACCAACTGTCCTCAACCAACTTTGCTCAATGATAAAAGAAAATGGAAATCATGCATGTAAAAGATGCGTGGCGAAAAAGGACCGTTGGCAAGAGGATAAAGACTCAGACGATGCAATAATTGAAGAATAACGTAAGCGCTCAGATCATCATGTGAATTATTGAAAGGCTGATTGATAGACTGAAATAATGTAAGGACTTTTGTGTAAATTACCTAGCACTCTTAGATGTATAAATAAGTCCTCTTATGCTGAGGCAAAGCAGAGTTTTCATTTAGAAAAACCTCTCATCCTTGAGAAGTTCTCTTTGAAAGAGAATTGTGCTAGCTTCAGATTTGCTAGTCGAATCCTTGAGAGTGGACTCATTAAGTTCTATGTATTTCCTTCTACTTTTCATCAATAAATACTACCTTCACTACTAAAAATTTTCTCCAACTACTTTACTTCGAAACTACTTCGCTATTGAATTTCATTCAACTTGACTAAACGGAAGCAGCAGTGGACCGAAGAATTCAGAAATAATTTCAAAGAAATCCAAATCAGGTATGGCTTATCAACCCTCAGTCTATATTAAGAATTAATCATGACTGAAATAGAAAGAGAAAAGATTGATAATACTGTTATAGAACATTTACAAATTACTGAAGAAGATGAGAATTATGAAGGAAGTATTTTAATAGATCCAAAGTTATTTCAGAAAATACAAAAAGAATACTTAAATTTAGCAAAAGATGCAAATATGAAAAAACTTGGAGGAATAATGAAAAGATTTAATCATAAAGAAAATATCATATATTATGGGAAGATAGTTAATGAAACTCCAATAGATATATCGGAAGCACAAGGAAATATTTGTATACAATTATTAAATAAAAAGAAATTAACTGATCTAAAAAGAAATTTAAAAAAGGAAGCACATAGAAAGAAGATAGGATATATTCATATAGGAGCCATACATGTTTTAATTAAAGCAACCTTCCAGGAAGGAATAAATTCACCTATAAAATTAGTTTTGAAAGATGATAGAATAACAGATCCAAAGGACAAAATACTAGGAGTTATTGAAGGAAATTTAGCCTATGTTAAGTTAAAATTTGAGATCCACCCAAATATTGGTATACCATTAGATACCCAGAGACTAGATCAATCATTAACTTTAGAGCATAGATTCTTAAGGAATAATTTAATGAGACCAGGAGAGAAAATCTTCTCAATTACTTACTGTGTTAATTACGCATTAACAAACTCTCACCATAGTATTACTTTCAGAAATAATGATATAATAAATATACAAAGACTTTTTGAAGAAATAGGAAAAATTTATTACCCTAAAAGAAATGAAATAACTGAACTAGGAATATCCATAAACAATCCAAAATTATTAAGTTTTAGACAAATTCCAAAACCAATTATTTTTCCCGAACCAAAAAAAACTAATGAAGACGAAAATATAAATAAATTATCAAATCAAGAGATTTAGCTCAATATTTAAGAAATAGAATATGAATAGAGGAGAAGAGCTAAGAAAAAATTACGAAGAATTTTATAACAAAATAGAGCAGAATAAAAGGAATATAAAAGACTTTATGAGTATTTGTGATCATTATCTTAAAAGAGATCAAGAAAATAGAAATTGAAAACTAATGGAAAAATATATTATAAAAAAGGAAAAAGAATTAATTAAGTTAGAAAATAAAAGAGAAAAATATAGAAAACAAATTATAGAAAGAATAGAAAATATTGGATCTCCAAGTTCCACATTAGCATCACCTAATTATTTTAAAATAGAAGCACCACCTTTTGAAGATAGTGATAACGAATAAACAATGAAAATATACTTAGAATTTGATGATCAAACCGAGAAAGAAATAATAAATGTGTTAGTAATGAATTTACATATCGACTGTAAACAATTAATAATTGAGAAAATAAAAGCTCAGTATAAACAAGAAAACTATTACTTAGCACTTATATTATTAGATATAGAATGGAATTACATAGAAGAAATGAGATTGACTTTTGAATATGATAGACTATCATTATCTGATATATATGAAGAATATGACTTATTAGACGATTAAATGAATAAGGAAATATTAATTTCACTGGCCAAGAAGGTGGTGCCATTTTGGTATCAGAGCTAAATACCTATGGATTCTCAAAATATAGAAAAATTCGTACACAAATTAAGTATGCTAGATTTAACAAATCAAGATGTACTAAAAGAATTAATACATGAATCAAAAGCTGAACTGATACATGTAATAAACATATGGAATATCACAACGAGTATTGTGATTGTAAAGAATATGATAGAAAAATAGATTTAATAAAAATCATAATTACTAAATTAGAATTATGAATAGAATAATAATAACCACTGATCCAACTACTCACAGGAAACCAAAGTCACCTGCCTTTATTAGAATCCCATTGCAATGGTGGGAGGGCTTGTGTGAAGGCGGTGATGGATATCGATCAAGGGATGAAAGACGGTGTAAATTTGGGTGTGAAGTGAGAGTGAGACCCACTAGAGGAACGAAAAAGGTCAAAACTCATTTAAAATATCTTTATCTATAGGAAGTGAGTAAAGATATATTTATTTTTTAATTTGATAAGTGTATTGAAATTTCATTATACTATTAATCAAAGAATTAATATATATTTATTTACTAGCTCTAGTGAAAAACTCATTTTAGATGAGACTAGTCAAGAATCAAATTCTTATTTTTCAGCTGGTGTCAAATGAGTTTTTTTACCTTTTATTATATTTTTATCGGTCAAAGGATAATTTTTAAAAAGTATTATATAGCCTTTATCCTTGATGATAAACATATTTTAACTTGTATAGTTGTATAAAGAAGATTGTCTCTCGCACTGTTTAAAATAGTGCACCAAACACCACACTCTTTTTCACTAAAGAACACTAACCAGCGTTAATACCATGCCTGAGCTAGTCCCTTAAAGCTAGCTGCCCTTTGGTTGTTTCCCCTCTTGAAAGAAGTTTGGGACCCTTATTTCCTTATAGGTGAGTTTGGGACCCTTATTTACTTCACAACATTGCTGTTACGGTAGCTGCCTTTTGGCCACTGTTATCTTCAACCCTCTACTATAACTTAAGTAGTTTTGGAACATTTCTATTTTTGACGTCATTGTAAATTTAAGATATGATTATATATGCATAGCAATGCTTTAAAGAACGGAATAAAAACTGATCCTGCATCCGCTATTAGCTAGTTTACGCGTTATCAATTATAAGCTTTCTGTTATCAATTTAAGTCTGCTATCAACTAATTTTTATCGAACAAATCTTAATGAAACCTTTAACCGTAATCTTTCGGCTTGTCCCATAACTAACAATCTTGCACATATAAGCACATTGTTTGATCTTAATTACTCGTCTGTACATTGACAGGATACGACACTTATTACATGGTAATTAAGATAAAATAATATGCTTATTTCGAGAGACTACAACACATTACAACATTATGGTTACACGAGCCATAATATGAATGTCTACTGTGTTTCATGGACTAAATACAGCTTCTGACCATCTTTAATCATGTCCACATCAGTAATTTTACCAGCATCTTCTGATAAAATACAAGAATCGCTGGGAAATTGTATCTGCTCTGCTGCCGTTTTTATTAGCTCTTCGATGGTGTGTGGAATCCATAATACAATTCCATGTTTTCTATGTTCTTTTGGATCCCACGGGTGGAAAGGGAACACTGTGCACTTCTTTGGGTGCATTTTATCTGAAAATGGTAGAGGAACTTAAGATTTGAGATTACAGCAGTAGATGATCTAGAACAATGAATCACACACACTGACACAAACATGATCAATCATCAAATTCTAAAAATTGTAGGATACGGACACAGTGCACGCGCATATAAAATTGACAATTTGTGAAAGTTTATAGTTGATATTATTGTAGCCATGTTGGAGCCAGAATCCATTTCGTTATGTATCACAAGGGCGTGATATTCTACACATGACATGACACCGAAATAGTGAGTCCATGCGAGATGAGCAAAATAAAAAAACAACAACAGAAGGAAATGCAAGTTAGAATAAATTCTTTTTTTTTTTTTTTTTTAAATCTGCTAGCTCTAGATGCAAGAGGTGGACCAAGAAGCAAACCATTCATCTAGTTGCTTAAACGTTATCAAAATATCTCACTAACCTAAAACATAAGGAATAAAGTTGACTGAAAATTAAATATGACAACAAAGTAGAGAACCATAAAAAGAAAGAAAATGAAAAAATGAAAAAAAGAAAGCATTGCGAAAAAGTTAGTTTTTCATGAATTTCTCAGGGATTTTCACTTTATGGATGGAGGAGTTAATCCCTCTAAATTGCTACATAACATAGCCAATTCTATATTCTATTACACCTCCTACCATCTCCTAAGAGGCCAAGATTAAAAAAGGGTAATACAATACGTCAGTACCTGTAAATTCTTGGGAACTGTATGGAAATTCTGACAACTGTGCAGATTTTGCATCTTCCAGTAGCTTGATCAGATTCTTATTTCCACACATCCGGGCTTCATCAACGGGGGTATTTCCCCATCTGTTTGCAGTAACATGAAAAAGAACAAAAAGTTTTGGTCCCGCTTTTAGTGTAATAATAATGAAAAGAAAAAGACAGTCACCAGAAATTATATTCTTACTATATATACCCTTAAATATGTGTTTGGAAGAGCTTATAAAAATATCTTATGATATTCCTATAAAATCTTTTTAGCTTTTTTCAATAAACTTATCATATAAGCTTATGAAACAAGGTTAAAAAAAACTTACATGAAGATCATAAACTCTCATATAACAAGTGCTTATTAAATACGAATTTAATTAAGTTGTACATTGAGACGGGAAGTGCCTTGAGAGTTAAGCCTTCTGAAATTAGGGAAAATGTGTGTCGAACTTAGTCCTTTTAAGTTATAAGGAAAAGGAAAAGTAGTTGGCAGTAGACAAGGGAGTTCAATAATCCAGGGAAGGAGGTTGATACAAGCGGATCAGAAGGGCAGGGATCAACTGGCCCGTGCAGTCTGAGGAGGTCTGAGTGACCAATATCTGTCGTGGCAGAGGGTTGCCAAAATCAGGGCAGCATCACATAAGTGATCAGTTGACGAAACAGGACTTTCATAGGCCGTAATGATTAGCCAGGTTGAGTAAATAAAGAAGAGGAAAACAAACGATTAAGAACAAAGAAAAACAGAGGAGTTCATGGAAACTCTGACAGCTGCGGGAGTGACCATGGAAGCAGGTCACGGTAAAGTGTACAGCTAATATCATGTGGAAATTCTGTTATGGAATTACATGTCCAGAATATAGCAATAATGCATGCAAACAAGAATCATATGGTTTCTAGTTTCTACCATGAATTCCGTAAACCAGCACAAATAACATCAGGAAGTCAGGCTTCTAGTTGTTGTCACTAGTCACTATACTCAAATAGGTGCGTGTACACTGCTTGAGTACCAAAATCTAAAGCCTGGAACACTCGTGAATTAGGCCAGTCTTAAATATGCTCCATCCTTTTTCATTTTTTAAGTGGAAACAAGTATTGAAAAGTTCTCTGCAAACACTAGTCATGTCAGCATGAACATGCAAAATGACTAATGGATATACCTGTCTTTGGTAAAAACACTAGCTCCGGCATCTAATAGCAACTTTGCCATGAAGTATAAACCTTCAGCTGCAGCAATGTGAAGAGGGCTTCGGTAATCATAATCTTTCAAGTTAGGGTCCATGCCATTAGATAAAAGCCTTTTAAGATAATCTGAATCTCCCCTTGCAACTGCTGTACATAAAAAACTACCAGCATTTTCTATCTTCATAGATGCCCCTTCTCTAACAAGTACAGAAGCAACCCGATCATGTCCATTCTTAACTGCTTCAAGTAAGGGTGTGTTTCCGAAGTTATCTATAAATTTACCACATCAATGAATTTGTGTAAGCTAAAATTTAAGTATGTTCCAATAGCAATGAATATTTAACAAGTTAGACAAACCTCTAATATTGATGTCTACACCTTCTTGAATAAGGAAAAGTGTGATATCTTCATGTCCTCTAGATGCCGCAAGATGCTATTGGAAAAACAAAAAGGGTTCGTATTAGGCAAGCATTTGTATAGCAGTATCCTTTAATTACGTTGTTATTAAGTACAAGCATTATAATTCATAAATTAACAGAAAGCAACTGATCGATTACAAGACATGTTATGAAGTTGCAAGCTCCTCACCAGAGGTGACCTTCCATCATAATCCGTCTTGTTGGGATCAGCTCCAGCTCGAACCAAACCTTTTAGCTGATACAGATCCCCATGAAAAGCTGCACTATTGACTTTCAAAGCAAGTTCAGCTTCTTGCTTTCCTATATGAAATGAGATGTCTGACTCCAATTGCTTGCCACGAAAAGACTCTTTCCCCTATAGAGTTAAAATATGAAATATTTTGTTATCTCGAGATCAGAAATTAACATTTTATTTATAATATAATCCTAAATGTGTAACTTAGTAGATCCAATCCAAGTGTTCGACTAGATAGTAGCATAATGCATTTTTAATTCATATGAGAAAGACTGAAACTCGGGATGATGTGAGAAATAACATATATAACATTATTACCTCTAGAAGGTTGTTTAATACTTTCCTTCCATCATAAAAGTATATATCTAGGATATTTGTAAATGATTGTTTATCAAGCCGCACAAGCCTACACAGTTCACAAACGCGAACAGTATATGGCTGAGGGATGTTGCAAAGAATAGAAACTTCTCCAAATGAACTGTTGGGTCGAAGAACTGAAACAGTTTCTTCAGATCCATCTTCAGCTGTGCCTGTTTCCTCCTGCATAAAAACAGCTTCTGGCATTCAATAAACATAACCTGAAATCCATCCTGTGTGGACAATTCTCGAAGAAGTAGTTCTAGAAAAAGTTAAATCTTAAGAGTTTATCCGATAACCTATTGAAGATACAATGAAGCACATTTTTAACATTCTGAAACCCGATGTTCATGTAAATACTTTCTTAAGGTGATTGAGTATAAAGAAGTAAGAAAATTCAGCATTGACCAGAATGTCACAGGCCTAAAAAATTATGCATACCAGCATGTCTATAAGTCAAATTACTGAGAAGCTATAACTAAAAATATCTGAAACCTGGAAGAAGAAAGGGAAAGAAATTGAACAATTGCATAAGTGGATGTGGAAATATAAAATCATACCAGAAGACCATGACAGACAAAATATAGTTGATCTACAACATTTCCTTGTTCCATGATAACTTCGCCGGGAAGAAAGAATTCCTCATGGAGCCTAATAACCTGAAAGATCAAAGGCAAAGGAATTATTATCATTCAACATCCCACACGCAGGTAGGGGTAATGGACGATGGAGAAAAACCCTCATTAGACAAAGGTGATGATTTCAGTAAATGGATACATGTGTAGAAAAAGGACAGGCCTTTGTCCATATTGTATCCCTTGTCCCTTGAAGTCTTCAATGATGAAATTGTTGTTGATCACATAAATTGCATAAAAAACAATAAAAAGCAACGGACAGGAAAACAAAAAACACTGATAACCATATCTGGTTTACTAGAAGGAGCAATGGAATGAAAATATACATGCTCCCCTGTTAAAATCTATACAACAAGAAATTACATGCCAAATCAAAAAGAGCTAGAAAGTGCTGATGCCCTCAATTTTAGTGGTATTTTTTAGATTATAGATCAAGTCCAATGAGGAAAAGAAAGCTTTGTACACCAAAAATACAGATAATATTAAGGTCATTCATATTGACATGCATTTTACTTTCTAGGCAATGGGAAAATGATTACTTACAATCTGATTGATGAATTCTGTAGAGCAGCCCCTAAAAAGAGGAACTTTTTCAATGTATGGCAAATATAATGTTTGGGATATCTGCAAAAAATAATAGGACCAGCATATCATTCACAACTAAAATGTAGGAAACAATAAAAGATGTCCTTCTCTGAAGACTTGAAGATAAAGTTTATGCTAACTGCTTTAATATTTTATCAGCATTAGAGTAATATCTTTATTTTTAAGTATAAGCATATAGTGTTCCTAAAATAGGGCTGAATAGAATGAAAAGGGATTGTTCAAGCTTATAATCCTTAAACCACGAGAAAAAGACAACCAAAAGCAGAAAAAATAAAAACCAGACCATGGAAAATGTGAACAAAAAATGGCCTAGGAAAAAAAAAAGATATATGTTACAAAAAATCCTCAAAGGAATAGATTAATACATAAAGCAATCAGAGAAGTATATCTTTCCAACACTATGATATGATTGGGAACCTTTTCCATTTCCTCAATTTAACTGAAAATAAAACTTCTGATGATCAATTTTAATCTGTCGTGACTCATATATATTATGTATTTTGCTTGCTATTTACTTATGACATAATATGACATGTCAATCCCTATGAGCCTAAAATTGTATCCTACCTATGCTGAGAAAAAAGTTGTATGAAGATGTTTCCAATAAGCATCAGTATAAACTTAATTAACTGATAAATCATTTTGACATTAAACTGACATTTCCTCTTTTTACATTCAGATACTTTAGCAAACTCTATAAACATTTTTCAGATAGTATCTTTCATTGCATATGTATTGTATGGTGTATACTTTCCTTACAACTTATCCACCCTTTATAGCTGTGCATTTTTCATGAATTCGACTGCAATAATCTAAACATATAAAAAAAAAGAGAGAACTTCTTCAGTAAAACCAACAAAAATGGTTCCAGATCACCAATACCTGCTAAGTACTAAACAGATTGTGAATAAATGTCAAAGAGCATTTAGAAGAAGATGGGAAACCACAATGTTATTAGAAATTTAAACTAAACAGGAACAATTACAATGGAGACTTCTGTGACTGACCATAAATGGGGTTAAAAGTCTTCTTTCTCTTATTACCTTAGATCGAATAGAAATGGGGATGTCCTGAATGACAGCAGCATCAGTGTAGCTACTCTCAAACTGTAAGCGGAAATGGCCTTTTATTTGTTCACGGATATCCCTTCCAAGTCTATTTCTGTTCATATATTTTAGAAGATCTGTCATCTTATCCCTAAACTTTTCAGTCTTTGATCCCTTGACTATCAAAGCTGTCATGTTACCAATCAAATAAGCACCAAGAACCATGTCAAATGAAACATATATCATTATGAATATCATCTCCCTCATATTTACTGCATGTATATCTCCATAGCCTGTGGAAGAAAAGAAAACAACAAACATGGTTCATTCAGAAGAACTTTCAAGAGAGTTAAAATGGTACACAATTTGGAAAAGAATCTAAAAATATAAATTATGAAATAATTTATGGGTCTAGACTCTACAAAGTATGAGCAATTAAAATTTTATTGTCAAATATATATGATCAATGAGTATACAAAAACCTATAGAAGAGGTCCGGATAACTTTCAGTTTATTCATCCATTACTAAACTAGAAAAACTTCAGCAGATGCCAACAAGGCAACAAACAACTATGTTATATATAAACCAAGGTTCATAAAATATATTTTTCAAGTTGTGTTGATATGGCTCACCAAGCCAGTAATCTCATAACCAATTTTTTAAAAAACCAAACCAGAGATTGAACTGACAAGACCTCAGGGTCCAATTGGCTAAATTTGTGGTTGAACTAGACAATGTTTGAACAAGTCCAATGCGTTTCCTGTTTTTAAAACATTGCTCATAACAACTTCTAGTGCTTTAGAGATAGCAACTTCTGGTGTTTTTGATATTTGGAAAATAAAAAGTAGCTTTGGTTCTGTTACTTTATTTTTCGAAGAATTGAATGTTTCTATATATGACAAGTTTATCAGTAGAGTTCTACGATTACTAATGACAAACAGCAACAATCAAGCCTTATCCTTCTAGGTGTGATTGGCTACAAGGATTAAACCATCCCCTTGGGCTCTAACACAAACCAAATTTTCACTAAATCCGTTTAATAGAGTAAGGCCTTTTTTAATGATTTCTCCAACGATTCTTTTCACCCATCATCTAATCCTTTAATCAGACAAATTTCCATTTTTGTTCGGGTAAAAGGGGCAGAGGGAGGCCCATTGATTCATCTCTTAACGAATTGTGAATTGTCAAAATTTTACGTTGGCTGCCAATTTGCTAACACAACTTTCCTCTTTTGTTTGGACTTGGGACCAGCTGTGTAAATATTGGCAACAAACCACAACATAGGCAGAGATACGATTACTAATGACCATCAAAATAAAAATATATTTGCACTGTGAATTAAACAAAATAACCTACCGACAGTAGCCATCGTAACAATAGCAAAGTACAAAGATGTTGTGTAGCGCTTCCAAAGATCAATTTCTCTGAATTGTGAATAACTAAAGTCACCCAGTTTTAAGCTTCCTATCCATGTGTACCCTTCTTGGGATTCAGGTAGTGTAGTAGCCAAATAGTAGAAAATGCAGGCTGCTGTGTGGGTGCAGTAGAGTTCAACTGCTAGAAGTTTCACAATCCGAGTAATGATGTAATTGATACGTATATCCTTCTCCAACTTGTGGAGAAATTCATCGACTTTCCGCACCCGATACAGTCTGAGCCACAAAAGGTATCTCACTTCCTCTTTTCGTCCAGAAGCCTGTTCACAAAAGGTTATAGTGGTTGGAGCAAGCACATGAACTGAACCTAATAATAAAGAAATTGCTACAAAACCAGATGTAATAACAAAAGCTGTTAACTTGTTAATACTTAGTAGTAAACATATACCATTCTTTATCTGTACAGGCTACATCTCAAAACCACAGCCAACATGAGACTTAACTTGTGTCTAGCTAAATGCGTTGCACAGTAAGTCGTACAAGAGCAAAGTTCTGGAATTTAATATAACAGGCACATTCACTAGTTCTTGTTTAATAGAATTGAGAGAGTGGAGAGAATAGAGAGAGAGAGAGAAACTGAGAAATGCAAAAAGTGAGGTATGATTTCATTGAATAAGAGTTGGTTACATTTCAGTTTATATAGCTGTCAAAGTACAGCTAAGAGCTAACTGCTCTAACTAACATCAACCGATTGCTGACTCAGCAATGCAGTTGGTAATACAAACTAACTACTAATCTAGTCTTAGGCTATATTCTAATATCCCCCGTGCAATCTCAAGGTGGTTGAGAAGCTTCAACAACATTGAGATTGGTTCTTAGAGTGCTGAACCTGGTCGAGGACAAGGGCTTTGTGAATGAGTCTGCCAGTTGAGCAGCAGCAGGCACGTGAAGGACAGAAATGGCTTTAGACAGCACCTTCTCTCGAACAAAGTGAATATCCAATTCAATGCGTTTGGTGTGTGCATGGAGAACCGGATTCTGAGCAATGGAGACTGTGCTCAAGTTATCATAGAGCAGCTGAGGAGTTTTGAAGGGAACTCCCAGTTCAGTAAGCAGAGACATAATCCATAGGATTTCAGCTGTGGTGTTGGCCATGGCCCTGTATTCGGCCTCAGTGCTGGTTCTTGCCACTAGCTGTTGTTTTCGGGAGCTCCAAGATATTAGGTTAGGACCTAGGTATACACAGGAGCCAGATGTTGACCTCCTGTCATCAGGGTCACTGCCCCAATCTGCATCACAAAAGGCCTTGATTGGAAAGGGTTGAGCAGGGGTTCCTGGCTGCAAGAGCAAGCCAAACTGCAGGGACCCCTTTAGGTACCTTAGTATGCGCTTCACTGCTTGCCAATGACTCTCCAAAGGGCTTGCCATGAGTTGGCAAACCTTGTTTACACTGAAAGCTATCTCTGGTCTGGTTAGAGTAGCATATTGTAGTGCTCCTACCACAGATCTGTAGAGGCTCGGGTCTGCTAAGGTGTCAGTGCCATGCTTACTGAGCTTGAGGTTACTGATCATAGGGGAGGAGATACCTTTTGCCTCAAGCGTATTAACCTTGGCCAGAAGGTCTCTGATATACTTGGACCGAGTCAATAAAAGACTTCCATTGGATAAGTGCTTGACTTCCACACCAAGGAAATAGTCCAAATTGCCAAGCTCCTTAAGAGCAAAAGTGGCATTGAGTTGCTGAATTAACTCAGAGATTAGAGAGGGTGAGGAGCCTCTGAGTATGATGTCATCAACATACACAAGAACATAAAGACAAACTGCACCCTTGGTGTATAGGAACAGTGAAGGATCACACTTACTGATAACAAACCCGGATTGCAATAGAGTGTTAGTCAGCCTCTCATACCAGGCTCTTGGGGCCTGTTTAAGACCATAAAGAGCCTTGTGAAGTCTGCACACCACAGCCTTGTCTTGGCACTCAAACCCGAGTGGTTGGGTCATGTAAAACTCCTCAGTTAACAAGCCATTGAGGAAGGCATTGTTGACATCAATATGCTGAATGACCCATTTGGAAGTGAGAGCCATAGTTAGGATAATTCAGATAGTGACTGGTTTGATTACTGGAGAAAAAGTTTCATGAAAATCAAAGCCATTCTCCTGAAGAAAGCCTTTAGCAACTAGCCTTGCTTTATACTTGTTAATAGTGCCATCGGGATTCTCCTTCACCCTAAAAACCCATTTGCATCCAATGGCTTTTCTATTTGGTGGGAGAGGCACCAGAGACCAAGTTTTATTCCTTAGTAGAGCATTATGCACTTCTTGTTAAGTCTCTAAAATGTCTGATGTGCATTTCCCTAAGTTTTGACAAGAACTAAACATTGGTTAACGATTTAATTAACCTTCATATTGGTTGTTAACCTGTCAATCTAGTGTGCAGAATAAAACTGTAAGAATCATCCGTCCAACGCAAATAATAGAATCATCCGTCCAACTCAAGTGATTGAAACGCACGTCCAACACTGTAGTGATAGAAGCTCAAGTCCAACATTGTAGTGATAGAAGCTCACGTCCAACACAAGTGATAGAAGCTCGCGTCCAACACTGAAGTGATTGAAGCTCACGTCCAACGCAAGTGATAGAATCTCACGTCCGATACTAAAGTGATGAAAGCCAGCGTCCACTAAAGTGACAGAAGCGCTCGTCTACTGAAGCAATAGAAGTGCTCGTCTACTGAAGTGATAGAAGTGCTCGTCCACGAGGGTAACAGAAGCGCTCGTCCACACAAGTCTTTGGACTTGCTGAGTCCTTAATATGGAGCTCGTCTACTAGGTTACGTTCAACCAGTTAAAGGAGTATCCGTCCAATGACATAGCATTTGGAGCTCGTCTACTAGCCCGAATGTAAAATCTTAAATGGCTAGATGGACGCAGCTATTTTCAAGATGGACGCGCTTATCCTATGAACGTGAATTATCTTAGAATTATCAGAATCTTATTTCAAGAACCAGAATCAAGAAAAGTCGAAGTTACTCTCTCAAGCAACCTCGGATATCGTAACCAAAGACCGGTTAAAGAATGCTTCCAACATGCTTTATTCCCTAGTACCTCTCGGTCCTTACACAAAAAGGGAATTGTACTCAAGAAAGTACAAAAAGCTCTGTGCACAACTCGATATGGCTGTATCCACGATACATAAAGTCATGATCCTTCATGTTAGAGTACAACCAATGTTCCTATTGCATTAATGGCTGCCCAGAACGACTCTATTGCATTTAATGAAGTTCTGCTTGAAGCCAACATCTGAGGGAATGTCTCTAACGGATCCTAAATGCTTGAAGACCATAAATACAAAAGTCATTGAAGATGAAGCACATAGAAGAGAGAATACACATAGCATCAAAGAGCCATTACTCTGCGCATTAATATCTTCATTCTTTTATTCTTCAATCATTTGAAGTTATTACGCAGACTTTCCTAAGCTTTACATTTAAACCACTCTCTGAGTGTTAGTGAAAGATCTGTCTGTGAGAAGTTGTATTTATTACAAACAAAATCTCTCAAACAAACCTGAGTGAGCCTGAAGAGGCTAAGTGTGCAAAAAATACTTTTCTTGAGCTTGAAGAGGCTAGGTGTGCAAAGAATACTTGTCTTGGAGCCTGAAGAGGCTAGGTGTGCAAACAATACTTGAGTCTCAGAATTCGATCGGTTATAGTGGATAAATCCTGGTGCTGCCAAGGACTGGACGTAGCTCTTTGCTTTGAAGAGTGAACCGGGATAAATAACTGTGTCAATCTCTCTTTGCTTAAACTTTTTAGTTGCTTTAGTTTTCTTACGTCTATCAAGTGGTGTGTTTGCCAAAAGTCACCCGTCCATCCTGTATCCTTCCACTCGTCCAAACCTAGCTTCTGTTTTCGAAAAGATTTCAACTTTGCTTAAATTCTGATAAACACAATTCAACCCCCCCTTCTCGTGTTTATAATTGTCTATTTCGGTTGGTATCAGAGCTCAGCCTCTGAGTGGAGCATCTAATAGTGTAGAGGTTAAAGGTCCTGAAGAATAGACATGACTGCTGGAGCTAGTTCAAGTGGAAGTCACCAGACTGAAGGATCTTCCCTAACCAGACCTCCTTACTTCAATGGAGAAAACTACAACTATTGGAAAGATAGATTTCAATGGTTCATTCTATCTACAAACTCTGATCTTTGGGATGTCATTACAGATGGTTCATTCATTCCCAAGAATGATGATAACACTGACAAACCAAAAGCTCAGTGGACTACTGTAGAAAAGACAAAATGGGAGCTGAACCACAAAGCTAGATATAACATCATTTGTGCTCTCAGTCCGGAGGAGTTTGAGAAGGTATGTGCTTGTGACTCTGCCAAAAAAATATGGGACACTTTAGCTGTCACACATGAAGGAACAGCCAAAGTCAAAGAGTCAAAGATTGCCATACTTGTCAGAAAGTATGAACCGTATCACATCATAGAGGAAGGAGAATCTGTTGCTCAAATGATAGGAAGATTTCAAACTATAGTCAACAGTTTAAAATCTCTTGGCAAAGTCTATACCAATACTGAGAAGGTTGGAAAGATTCTGAGAAGTCTACCTAAATAGTGGAGACCTTTGGTCACTGCCATCTCTCAAGCCAAGGATCTCACTACCTTGACTATGGATGAACTTCTTGGAACACTCACTGTTCATGAGCAAGAACTTGGAGATGAAGTTGTACCAAAGAAGCGCAGGTCAATTGCTCTGAAAGCTTATCAAAAGTCTACAAAAGTTTTCAAGGCTCTAAAGGCAAATGAGTCATCCAGTGATGCTGACCTATCAGAACTCGAGGATTCTGAGAGTGATGAAGAATTGTCTCTCCTGACCAGGAAGATAAAGCTTCTCCTACAGAAAAAGAAGTTCAAGAGGGATAAGCCATTCAGAAGGTTCAACAAGGACAAGAACTTCAAAGAATCCACCTCAACAGACAAAAGTCCAATTGTTTGCTATGAGTGCAAGAAGCCTGGTCACATCAAGGCTGAATGTCCTCAACTCAAGAAGACCCCTTTTAAGAAATTCTTCAAGAAGAAGAAGAAAGGAATGATGGCTACTTGGGAGGATCTGGAGTCAACATCTTCTGATGAAGAAACAGAGGAAGAAGCCAATCTCTGTTTGATGGCCAACACTGACTCAGACTCTGACGATGAGGTACATCCTGACTATGAGGAATTACTTGATGCCTATGAGGAGTTGGTGGAGGAATCCAACTGCTTATCTAAAGACTTTAAACCCCTCAAGAGAGAGTATGTAAAGCTCACCAGTGAGCATAAACAGAAATCTTAAGAGTGCGAGAAGCTGGCTAAAGAGAACAGTGAGCTGAAGACTGAAAAGTCTAATGAAACTAAGATCTCAAGTGAAACATCACCATCTGAAGATGTTGAAAAACTTCAACAGAAAGTGGAAGAGCTCACTTATGATCTTGCCAAATTTGTTAATGGTAGAGACAATTTGACTAAGCTACTTGGCAGTCAGAGGCACTCTCTTAACAAAGAAGGTATCGGATATGTCCATCAGACACATCATAAAGTATCAACTAAAGCTTCTATAGTATCTGTTAAGTCAACTGTAACCAAATCTACACTTGTTTGTAACTTCTGTGGAAAAACTGGACATGTTATGTCTAAGTGTATCCATAAGAAGAGAAGGAAGTCTTCACAGACTCCTAGAACTAACAAAAAAGGACCCAGAAAAATATGGGTACCTAAAGATCAAATAATTTTTGTTGCAGATGTCCTTAACGGGACAAAGAAAACACCACTACTGGTACCTGGACAGTGGTTGCTCGTGTCATATGACAGGAGGATGGTCTATGTTCCTTGACCTCCAACTTAAGAAAGGAGGACACGTTGCCTTCGGAGGGAATCAGAAAGGAAAAGTTATAGGAATTGATACTATTGGTGGTAAACCCCCTCTTCCCTCTATATCTAATGTTCTTATGGTTAAAGGATTAAGACACAATTTACTTAGCATAAGTCAATTATGTGATAGTGGTTTTGATGTTTCCTTTACCAAGGATGTATGCATAGTTAAAGACTGTTGTGGCAAAACCCTATTTTCAGCCAAAAGGCAACAAAATCTTTCTAAGATTGAACTGTCTGATCTCTCAGATCAAAGTGTAACCTGTCTGATGTCTAAAGAGGATGAGAGATGGTTATGGCATAAGAAACTAGGTCATGATAGTATGAAACTAATTTATGAATTAAAAAGGAATAATCTCGTGAGAGGATTGCCTGATATTAGTTTTAAGAAAGATGTCTTGTGTGATGCATGTCAGAGAGGTAAACAGATAAAATCAAGTTTCAAATCTAAAAACCAAGTATCAACCTCTAGACCTCTTCAGTTGTTACACATGGATCTGTTTGGACCAGTTAGTATTGCCAGCCTGGCTGGAAGAAAATACGGATTTGTCATAGTTGATGACTATTCCAGATACACATGGGTACTCTTCCTAACACACAAGGATGAGTCTTTTAGGGCTTTCTCAGTATTCTTCAAAAAAGTACAAAATGAGCAGGGTTTCTGTATTTCTACCCTTAGAAGTGATCATGGGGGAGAATTTGAAAATGAGCAGTTTAGACAGTTATGTGAGGAGAATGGAATCTCTCACAATTTCTCTGCACCTAGAACTCCACAACAAAATGGAGTGGTTGAGAGAAAGAACAGATCTCTATAAGAGATGGCTAGATCTATGCTCAATGAAAATAATCTCCCTAAGTACTTCGGCGCAGAATCTGTAAAAAATGTTTGTTATGTACAAAACAGAATACTTATTAGGCGTTTTCTAAAAAGGACTCCTTATGAATTGTGGAAAAGAAAAAGCCCCAACATATCTTATTTTCATGCTTTTGGATGTGAATGTTTTATTCTGAATACCAGAGATAATCTTGGAAAACTTGATTCTAAGGTAGACAAAGGTATTTTCGTAGGATATTCTGAAAAGTCTAAGGCTTTTAGAGTTTACAATTCAAGAACTTGTATTATTGAAGAATCTGTTCATGTTAAATTCAATGATGGATTAAAGACTGATAAAGAACTATCAGATCTAGAAGATGATCTTGCAGGTCTTGATATAAACAAGCCAGAAAGTCAACAACCCGATCTAACCAAAACAGAACCTGTGCCTGAGACTGATAGACGAGTGGAACATACGAGTCAACAGACAAGTCAAGATCTTCATGATGATCTCCAAAGGGATTGGAAGTTCAACACTCATTATCCTAAGGGTCTTATTATTGGAAATCCTTCTGAAGGAGTAAGAACCAGATCCACATTAAGAGAATCAAGCAATGTGGCCTTTATTTCAGATTTGGAGCCTAAACGCATTGAAGAAGCTCTTGAGGATGAAAGCTGGATTCTTGCTATGCAAGAAGAACTTAACTAGTTCACCAGAAATGATGTCTGGACTCTTGTCTCTAAGCCTAAAAATAAGTGGGTTATTGGAACAAGATGGGTCTTCAGAAACAAATTGGATGAAGATGATAAAGTTGTCAGAAATAAGGCAAGGTTTGTAGCTCAAGGCTATAACCAACAAGAAGGTATTGATTATACTGAAACCTTTGCATCTGTAGCTAGAATAGAAGCCATACGCATTTTAATGTCATATGCTGCACAACACCAAATTACCCTGTTTCAAATGGATGTAAAAAGTGCTTTTCTAAATGGTATAATTGAAGAAGAAGTGTATGTTAAACAACCCCCTGGTTTTGAGGATACTGATAAACCAGATCACGTTTTCAAACTTAAAAAGGCATTATATGGTTTGAAACAAGCACCTATAGCATGGTATGATAGACTCGGTTCTTTTCTCATGTATAATGGTTTTACTAGAGGACAAGTAGACACTACTTTGTTCAAAAAATGCTCTAAAGAGAACTTTATTATAGTTCAAATATATATTGATGATATTATTTTTGGAGCAACTAATGAAAAGCTGTGCAAGGAATTTTCAAATCTAATGCAAGCTGAATTTGAGATGAGCATGGTGGGAGAATTGAAGTTCTTCCTTGAATTACAAATCAAGCAGACAAGTGATGAAATTTACATTCATCAACAAAAATATACGAAGGAGATACTCAAGAAATACAAAATGGAAAATACAAAGCTCATGAAAACCCCTATGCAACCCAATGCAAAACTAAGCAAAGATGATGAAAGTAAAAAGGTAGATCAAACTGTCTACAGAGGTATGATTGGCTCTCTACTGTACTTAACTTCAAGCAGACCTGACATTCAATATAGTGTCTGTATGTGTGCTAGATTCCAATCTGATCCCAGAGAATCTCATCTTAAGGCTGTTAAAAGAATATTTAGATATTTACTTGGAACTACTAATCTTGGTTTGCTATATTTAAGATCAAAAGAATACAGATTAGCGGGATATTGTGATGCTGATTTTGCTGGAGACAGAATAGAAAGAAAAAACACCGGTGGAGGATGTCACTTCATTGGAGCAAGTTTAGTCTCACGGTCAATCAAGAGGCAAACAACCATTGCCTTGTCTACTGCTGAAGCAGAATACATCTCTGCTGCTAGTTTCTGCTCTCAACTCTTATGGGTAAAACAACAACTTGAGGATTACTCTATTTATGAACATAACATATCTGTATGGTGTGATAATTCCAGTGCTATATGCTTAACTAAAAATCCAATTCAGCATTCTAAGACTAAGCATATTGAAATCAAACATCATTTCATTAGGGATTATGTTCAGAAAGGCATCTTTGATATTAAGTTTGTTCAAACTGAAAATTAATGGGCTGATATTTTCACTAAACCCCTCGCTGAAGAAAGGTTTTTATTTATTAGAGATAATCTAAACATGCATTGCATTGTTGAATGACATGTATGAATGTTAACCCGTCTGTGCTAAATCTGTCATTACTCCTATATACATGTTCTTTTAACTAAGCATTAGTTCAGGGGGAGTGATGATACAATAGTTTAAGTGGAGTATGTCTCATATGCTTGCTGCATTACTATGATTTTCTTAACATGTTATCTTGCCCTTAACATATCTCATAAATAAAACTTGATAACCCTTTTTGATGTTGACAAAAGGGGGAGAATGGGAGAAATGAGAAATGAGAAATGTGATAAAAATGTGTTATAGAAGAATGAATATGAGTGAATATGATATGAATCGTAAATAATACATGGACATGAGTATGCTCTGATAGTTGCTATAATTGCTCAGATAAATCTTAAGTAAGATTGCTATGATAATGATCTCAAAGTTAAAACAAGTCAAACTTAATGTCTGATCTAGCATCTGCATGACCTGTCTGCTTAAGAAAATTTCAACCTATCTAATATATGTTATTTTCTTTGTTGATATTTTCTGAGGTTCATTAAATCATCTCAATGTTTGTCATCATCAAAAAGAGGGAGATTGTTAAGTCTCTAAAATGTCTGATGCATGGTTGTCAAACGCGCGATCTAACTCGGAGGAGAGTACGATTCTACGATATTTGCATCCTTCAACGAGGCGGAGCGATGGCAAAACACGGACGGTGGCCGGCGCGGTGGGATCGGCGTGGAAACGCGGAAAAGCGGTCGGATCGTCGATCTGTTGTCGCGTTTACGATTTGGATGTTTTCAAGTCTTCTGACTTGAATCTGCATCGTCGTCCCGTTTTCGGGTTTCAACCCGTTTCCATCCAGAAAAACCTGTTTACGGCCTAGTTTCAACCCGGTTTTTCAGCCCATAATTTCATTAGCCATAGACTCTACTACTTTTTTTTACTCCACCGACTCACCTATTTATTTGACTCCACCGACTCATCTATTTCACTTATCAGTAAACGATCATTTTTAAAATTTTATGGTATTCAAATTCAATTATTTTTGGTATTCGACATTCTTTAGTTACTCGACTTTTCCTAAGAAACTGAGAAGTACGGCTGCCACCGTGAAGAGTTGGAGTTGGAGTATTTTATTTTGATATTTTTAGTTTTATGCAATAGAGATTGTGACTTATGATTTTTATATGACATTCTTATTTTAAGGTTATTTTGATATTTTAAAGTTATTTTTATGGCGCCGTATGATCTATGTAGCCAACCTCACCTAGTGGGATAATGCTTGGTTGTTGTTGTTGTTGAAAGTTATTTTTCTTATTTTTGTTATTTTATATTTTATATGTATATATAAATATTTAAATATAATATTGTCTCTTTGGTGGGATCTTACGATCCGGGTTACGATCCCACGAGCTACGATTTTTCTTCTTTCAAACGATCCTAGGTGGGATCTCGAGTTTGACAACCTTGGTCTGATGTGCATTTCCCTAAGTTTTGATGAGAACTAAACATTGGTTAATGATTTAACTAACCTTCATATTGGTTGCTAACCTGTCAATCTAGTGTGTAAATTAAAACTGTAAGAATCATCCATCCAACGCAAATAATAGAATCATCCGTCCAACACAAGTGATTCAAACGCACGTCCACTGTAGTGATAGAAGCTCACGTCCAACACTGTAGTGATAGAAGCTCATGTCCAACACTGTAGTGATAGAAGCTCACGTCCAACACAAGTGACAGAAGCTCACGTCCAACACTGAAGTGATTGAAGCTCACGTCCAACGCAAGTGATAGAATCTCACATCCGATACTAAAGTGATGAAAGCCAGCATCCACTAAAATAAAAGCCAGCGTCCACTAAAGTGATGAAAGCCAGCATCCACTAAAGTGACAGAAGCGCTCGTCTACTGAAGCGATAGAAGCGCCCGTCTACTAAAGTGATAGAAGGGCTCGTCCACTAGGGTAACAAAAGCGCTCGTCCACACAAGTCTTTGGACTTGCTGAGTCCTTAATATGGAGCTCGTCTACTAGGTTACGTTCAACCAGTTAAAGGAGTATCCGTCCAATGACATAGCATTTGGAGCTCGTCTACTAGCCCGAATGTAAAATCTTAAATGGCTAGATAGACATAGCTATTTTCAAGATGGACGCGCTTATCCTATGAACGTGAATTACCTTAGAATTATCAGAATCTTATTTCAAGAACCAGAATCAAGAAAAGTCAGAAGTTACTCTCTCAAGCAACCTCAGATATCAGAACCAAAGACCAGTTAAAGAATGCTTCCAACATGCTTTATTCCCTAGTACCTCTGGTCCTTACACAAAAAGGGAATTGTACTCAGCAAAGTACAAAAAGCTCTGTGCACAACTCTGATATGGCTGTATCACGATACATAAAGTCACGATCCTTCATGTTAGAGTACAACCAACGTTCCTATTGCATTAATGGCTGCCCAGAACGACTCTATTGCATTTAATGAAGTTCTGCTTGAAGCCAACATCTGAGTGAATGTCTCTAACGGATCCTAAATGCTTGAAGACCATAAATACAAAAGTCATTGAAGATGAAGCACATAGAAGAGAGAATACACATAGCATCAAAGAGCCATTACTCTGCGCATTAATATCTTCATTATTTTATTCTTCAATCATTTGAAGTTATTACGCAGACTTTCCTAAGCTTTACATTTAAATCACTCTTTGAGTGTTAGTGAAAGATCTGTCTGTGAGAAGTTGTATTTATTACAAACCAAATCTCTCAAACAAACCTGAGTGAGCCTGAAGAGGTTAAGTGTGCAAAAAATACTTTTCTTGAGCCTGAAGAGGCTAGGTGTTCAAAGAATACTTGTCTTGGAGCCTGAAGAGGCTAGGTGTGCAAACAATACTTGAGTCTGTAACCTGATCAGTTATAGTGGATAAATCTTGGTGCTGCCAAGGACTGGACGTAGCTCTTTGCTTTGAAGAGTGAACCAGGATAAATAACTGTGTCAATCTCTCTTTGCTTAAACTCTTTAGTTGCTTTAGTTTTCTTACGTCTATCAAGTGGTGTGTTTGCCAAGAGTCACTCGTCCATCCTGTATCCTTCCACTCGTCCAAACCTAGCTTCTGTTTTCAAAAAGATTTCAACCTTGCTTAAATTCTGATAAACACAATTCAACCCCCCCTTCTCGTGTTTATAGTTGTCTGTTTCACTTCTTTCATGGCTTGGAGCCATTGAGGACTAGTTAGGACCTGTTTAACAGAGGTGGGTTCTAGGTGGGTGAGATAGAGCCTGGGTGGCAAACATCCCGTTTTGGATCGAGTCAACATGGGATGGGAAGAGTTAGGATCAGGGTGAGAATGACTCGAGGACGGAGGTGACTCAGGATGGTGTGACTGAGTGGACTGACTTGAGGACTGAGGTGACTGGACAGAAGACTGACTTGAGGACTGTGAGAGGCGAGGTTGAGCGAGGTGGAGGCGAGGTTGGGCAGTGACATGCTGAGAATTAGATGATGAGGGAAGACTATTGTGATGAGAAGAGGAAATGGGAGAGATTTGGTGAGCAGGGGAAGTGGGTGAACCAATGGGGGAAGTTGTGGGAGTGGGTGGAGGGTGTTGATTTAGAGGAATAAGACTTGGTAGAGGGGCCTCATAAGTGGGAATAACTGAGGGGTAAGTGGTATGTGATGTGTTAGACAGTTTATTGGGTTTAGTGAATAGAAAAGGGTAAGGGAATCTAGTCTCGTTAAACAACACATCTTTAGAGACATAGACACGGCCAGAGGGGTCTAGACACTTGTGACCCTTATGCTGAGGGGAAATGCCTAGATAAACACACTCAGCAGACCTGTATTAAAGTTTATGCTGATTGTAAGGTCTCAAGAATGGAAAACAAGCACACCCAAAGGTTCTCAAGCTAGAGTAATCCGGGATGGAACCATGCAGGGCATGGAAAGGGGAAGAAAAATTCGAAAGGCCAGCTGTGGGCTGTAACACCCTGTTTTTCGTATGCTTCTTTATAAGTAAATACATGCTTTAATGTGTTTCTTTTTTATAAAATCCAGAGGATTATTTTATTTAAAATAAAATCATTTTCTTAGGTTGTTTTACCGTATGAAGTCACGGTAAAATTTTCGGTCGAAAATTCAGACGAAAACCGATCTGGGTTCTCACTGCCAGTACAAGTTTACTGAGTTAGAGACCAAATTTTAATTCGTGAACGAGACGGTTAGTGTTTTTATGATGTTTTGTGTGGGTTTGGAGTTTTTCGAAAAATCTTGTTCGGGGCCAAATCTTAGGGATTTCCCGGGCGAAATTGTCGGGAAATACGATCGGGAAGTCATCTGATACACAATGGAGTAGAGCATCAAGAGGATGAAGTGACACGAAGTGACTTGATGTGAAGGTTATGACACACCTCAAAAGGTGAATCATGACTTTTTTTCAAAAATCTCACTTTTTCATCTTTCTCTCTCCAATCACATCACATCACGTTAACTCCTTATCCTCTCTACAAGCAACCCACCTTCTTTCTTCTCTTCTTTCTTCCTCTCCCAAAACCCTGACCCTCTCCTCTCACTCTCTATAAATACTCTTCATTTCCACACTTCATCACTTTCCTTCATTTCTCACATTTACACTTTACTACATTTCTTCTTCTTCTTCTCTCTTACAAAGTTTACATTTTTATCAAGCTTTTCTCTTAGAGTTCTTCATCAAAGTTGTTCATCTTGTTAAGGGTAATACTTCTATGTAGTTCTTTTTTCAAAGTTTCATCTTTTATTTCAAAGTTTTCTTCATATGTCCTTTATGTGCTTTTAACTTCTAAAACCTCTCAAAAATGGTAGAAAACTCCTTTTGAGTTGAGACCACTTTCTATATTCTTGTATTTACTCATACTATCACATACTAAAAGGTTGTGTAAAACAAAGTTTCCTAACCTCTTCTTCCGAAGGAGGCCGAAACCATGTATATGGTTTAGGTGAATCTTGTTTCAACTTTTACATGTATGAGTTTGTATTTGAGTTTCATTTCCAAGATGATCATGGACCAAGGCTCCCTTATGTTAAAGGATGCTATGTCTAAGTGATTGGAAAGTTTAAAGATTTTTACCCTATTTTATGTAAAGACCAAAACCAATGAGTTTTAAGGTAATGGTGTTTAAGTTTTGTTTTCCAAAATGATCATGGATTAAGACTCCTTGATATAGAAGGATGCTAATTCCAAGATATTGGAAAGTTTGAAGATTTCTAACCCCTATTTCTTGAAAAGGCCGAAACCTTAAATGGTTATGGCAAAGATGTTGAGTTTTGTTTTCCAAGATGATCATGGACCAAGGCTCCCTTATGTTAAAGGATGCTACGTCTAAGTGATTGGAAAGTTTAAAATATTTTCTTGCTTTATTTTCCTATGTTGACCGAATGTAACATTTGACCTAGGATGTGTTATTTTATTTTGTTTTCCAAGATGATTATGGATTAAAGCTCCTTTATGTTAAACGATGCTATGTCCAAAAGACTGGATGATTTAAAGATCTCTAACCTCACAAACTTGTTAAGGCCGAACTTAAGAGTTCATGGTCTAAGACATTTGATTTTTCCATTTTCCGAAATGATCATGGTTTCAAGCTCCTTACTATGTATGGATGCTAACCAAAATAGATTGGAAAGTTTAGAAATTCCTAGCCTATTTACCTATGCTTGGCCGAAACCCTAAGTCAAGTACTTAGTGGGATTTTTAATTCAACTTTGTTAAAAGATTGTTGTTCATGAACTTCTAGCACTTAAGGATCATAAATCCAAGAGTCGCATAAATTTCGGAACCCCTAATCCTAGTTTATTGTATGAACCGAACCTATACCTTGTGGTTAGTGTTCTCGAGTTGATTTTTTTAAACTCATGATTTTATGTTGGTAACCTTTGACTTCAATCGCCGGAGAAGTGAGGACATTCGTGAACCTTCTTTTCAAATCCAAAACTCTTAACTCCGACGTGAGGTAAGAGGGGATTTCCTAAAGATATTCAATAACTGTATACATGTGTGTATGTGTTTAACTGGATATTTATATGTTGATTGAGCTTACTTGGTTATCTAATGTACTTGAACTGTTATGCTATTATCTGATGTTGAACTGTGCTTGTTCTAAATGTTATAATGCATATCTGTAATGAACTGCTTTCAACTGTGATATTAGCATTGAACTGAGAATATATACTGTTGATTGAAAGTTTGTTAAGCCAGACTTGTGTCTATGCTCAACTATTATAAGGATTAAAAACCTTAATAAGCTTTGAAGATGGAAGGATTGGTGTTCTTTTCCAAAAGCTCATTAACTTAAAGTACTTGTTTTAAATGTTGAAATGGTTTTAGTGAACTATTGTTATACAAGAGAAAAATCATTTTCGAACTATATGTCTTCAAGTGAAAACTTTCAAGATTATTTAGCAATATCCTATTGGGGATTTTCAAAGATAAAAGTATTTCAAAGATGCTTTATAAAAGACTTTCAAAGAAAAGGTTTTCTCCTAAATGTTTTAGAAACTTTCCGATAGCTTGGATAGGTTATCGTGGATTCGATTTTGAATTTGATTTTCACTGAATGAAAAATAAGTACTTAAGAAAGAGAATCTAGTACGCGAGACGTCGCCTCTAGTATTCAGTTATACGCATGTGATCTTGGATCAGTGTTAATTCGGGGCCATGAGTCCTATTCATGTTGTTCTGGAATGAGAGTCCAATTCTCGAAATCGAGGACAGTGCGTTCTGCTTTCATTGTTGTGGGCTATTGTCCTTATCATGTTAAGTTCAAAACATGAATAAAAGCATAAGTGATGTATATGACCACAACCCTTGACTGCGGCATCGGTCTCTGACGTTGTGATTGAGCATTTGGACTGTGTGTTCTATGCTTCTAAGTTTTCAAGTGATGGGGAAATGATGATTAAGTCGTTAGCTTCGAGCTGCAACAGCGAAAAAGAATGAACACAAAGAAAACCTTTTGAATAAAATATTTTCTTATGTGCATTTCCCCAGGCAGACGTGCTTTCTTACATATCAGATACAAGGTGGTATCCGGGAGTCAGTCCATGTGACCGGTTTAGAGGCACATGTGACGTTGCTCATCCTGAGACCTTAAATGCATGAGGGTATGGAGGCAACTGCCCGGTGGGCTAGAGATTGACTAACTCTAATTCTTCTCCAGTGGAAAACGGTGTTGATATCTCATGAGATTAAGTTAGAGCCTAATATTGAAGTGTCATGTATATTTTCAAAGGTTGACTGTGCGGGTTTGAGACCCTTTGATATAACATTGTTATGTTATGTATATGCATGATTTAACTGCTTATATGATTATGTGATGCATGTATCATGTATATGGTTTTTGTGGGATATATCTTATGACGTTATCTCACTCTTGCACATCTGTATGTTCTGTTCTTTTCTTCTTGTATCGGGTATGCGCGTGCTTTTAGATGGATCCGAACGTTCCCTTGTCACATTCGAGCCCAAGGAGCGAAGTGTTTGATCATGCTGGGACGACAGGGAACTGGACTATACATGAGGGTGCGACGACCGCGACGTATCGAGGACCAGTCACGACTACCGAGACGAATTCTAACGGAGTGCCCGTACGAAGGGTTCATACCGTCGAGATGAGGACTGTGGCGCTTCCACCTCCATGGTACTACCTTCATACGCTACAAGTCACCGGTCTCCTTCATGAGCATTTTGATCCAGTTGAACCGCTTGCGGAGGATCCAGTGGAGGAGGATCCCGAGGAAGAGCCTCTTGAGCTGATAGAGGTCGAGGACGAGGAGGAGGAGGAGCCAGAGTACCATCCGCAGGATCCCGAAGATGACGACGTCCCTATCAACGATGGCGGTGACGTTATCGATCCGGCATCTGATATCTCTTCTGGGGGTAGCGTCTGTGGTCACTCTGCATGCAGGAGGCATTGGTAGATCGTTCGTTGGCTTTTGGAGTTGTTCCGATAGTCCCTAGGTCTTTAGAGCCATCTTTTGAGTCTTGTACCCAGTTCCCTATCCCCGGTTTGATGTTTCGTTTTTTTACCTGTTTCTTCAGTAGCTGTTTTAGTATATGTTGGCCGGTTCGACAAGGCCTGTTTTGTAATCAAACCTAAGATCCCAAGTGGGATAGTTATATTTATATGTAGGATGTTTATTTTCATGTTGAGTGTTCATCACCTTTTCTTAACTTCTTTTAACAAACAAAAAATGAGTACCCTTTTTCAGTAACCCTATATAAAAGGTTATTTTTCCGAAAGCGACCAGCATTTTAAATAAGTTTCTTTTCCGCAACAGGTAACCATGTGATGCCGGGTTTTAGGGTGTCGCATAGGCAGTCTGTTTATCAGATGAACGGCCATAGTGAAGTTGTGGTCCCAATAAGTCATAGGTAAAGAGGCATGGGAAAGTAGGGTTAGTCCCATCTCCACAATATGCCTATGCTTTCTTTCCACAGTCCCATTTTGATGGGATGTGTGTGGGCATGTGAGTCTGTGAACTATGCCCAGTTCAGCTAAATGACTAGTGAATGGTCTAAATTCACCACCCCAATCAGATTGTAGGGCTTATATTTCAGCTGAGTGTTGGGTTTTCACAAAAGCATGAAATTGTTTAAAGGCAGCCATAGAATCTGACTTTTTCTTGAGAAAGTAGATCCATGTAAATCTGGTATAGGCATCAACAAAGGCTATGTAGTATGAGTAGCCATTTGAGGATGTGATGGGTGCAGGACCCCACAAATCTAAATGTATTAACTCAAAAGGTGTAGTGTGAACAGTAGTGGAGGGTGGGGCATGCAATCTATGGGATTTACCCAAACAGCAGGCAGAACAAATGTCATTTGTCATTTTATTTGAGATAGGAATGTTACACAATTGTGAAACAGTCCTAACAGCATGAGGGTGGGCATGTCTCAATCTATTATGCCATGTTACAAAGGAATGAAAAACAATATTTGTATGAACAGAAGGAGACAACAATGATCCTAAACAATTATTCTGATTACAACTTGAACTAGCTTTAGGAATTAGGGAACTTATAGCTGAAGTAGGAGACTCCCTGAGGACATTGATGTGCTTGAAATAGTATAGTCCATCACTTCCTAGAGAACCTTCAAGGAGGACTCTATTAGATCCCTGTGATTTGACAAAACAAGAGTGATGATGGAATTCAAAATACACTTGATTGTCCTTAGCAAACTTAGACACAAACAAGGTTTTTGGTTTGCCAGGAACAAGGAGTAAGTTATTTAAAGATAAAGTGGTGTGTGGGTTATGAGTCGATGCAATTTTAGTGTAGCCAATAGAGGTAATGGGAAGACCTTGTCCGTTGCCCGTTAAAACTTGGTCTTGGCCCCCAAACATAGTGTTGTGGCTGAAATTCTGAGGATCAACAGTAATGTGGCGTGATGCTCCAGAATCCAAGTACCACATTTGAGAGGTTGAGAGCTCTGGTGTAGGTGAACTCAACTAAGGAGGATACTGAGATGACTGAGAAGCCATATATGCAAAGGGTGGATACTGAGATGACTAAGACACCTGCTTCGCGGGGAATGAACTTTGTTGACTAGGAGGAACAAAATCTTGTTTGAACCGATGCCAACAGTTGAAGGCATCATGGCCATATTTGTGGCAGAATTGACAAGTAGGTCGTTCACCTCCACTGTTTCTTCCTCCACGACCACGACCACCGCGCCCACGACCACCACGGCCTCTGCTCCGATTAGAATTTTGGTAGCCTCCTCGATTCGAATTTTCCTCGGAATCAGATCATGAACCAGTATTAGTGTTAACCGAGTCAGCTTGAGCTAGGTTAAGCGAAATTGAAGGAGAAGGAAGCTCTTGTTTATACCTTTCGAATTGAGCATCTTGCATAATCAGAAGAGCTTCAATGTCATCCACTGATACCGATTCAACTCGAGCGTAGATCATCATGATGAAGAAGTTGAATTCCCCTGGAAGTCCTTCCAAGATTGTATCGATGTGATCTTGCTTGGTTACGGGATCACCTATGGCTCGAAGCGAGTCAACAAGTGCTCGAATGCGAAGAAGGTACTTAGCAGTGGATCTCGAACCTTTATTCGTGTTTTTCACTTCGGATCGAAACTGGCGGATCTTGGCGCGAAGGTGCGAATGGAAGAATTTATGCACCTTATCCCAAACTTGCCAAGATTGCTTACAGTTGAGGAAGCGAGGAAGAATCGTTGGTGAGATTGTGCTAAGCAACCAGGTGAAAAGCATATGGTCCTGCACTATCCAAACCTAATACACATCAGAAACCAGATCTAGAGCTCGATCTTGCTCAGAATTGTACATTGGAGGAATGCTTGGGCTCACGACATAGCGATGAAGCTTATGCGCTATGATTACGGCCTCTACTTGCTGCTTCCACAAAAGAAAATTCTGATCATTGAGCTTCACGGAGAGTGAGGGATTGGAGCTCATTGTCGATGAAGACGACGAAGAAGAAGACGAAGGTCCGGTTTTAGTTCCGGTAGGCGGAGCTGTGGTGGTGAAGAGATTTCCGATGATCGGAATTCCAGAGCCAGGGATAGAAGCCGCCATGAACAAAGAGATAGGTCCCAGAAAATGATGCTCATGATACCATAATAGAATTGAGAGAGAGAGAGAGAGAGAGAGAGAGAGCGAAATGCAAAAAGTGAGATATGATTTCATTGAATAAGAGTTGGTTACATTTCAGTTTATATAGCTATCAAAGTATAGCTAAGAGCTAACTGCTCTAACTAACATCAACTGATTGCTGACTCAGCAATGCAGTTGGTAATACAAACTAACTACTAATCTCGTCTTAGGCTACACTCTAATATTGTTCAATGATGTGCTGTAAACATGACTTGTTATACACTAAAGTCCCAAAACTTGGGAACCAACAAGGCATTCTATCAATGTAATTGACTTGCATTAAGATAAGATACTAAACAGAAACACAATAAAAGGGTGCATGCACCATTGCTACAAAAAAAAAATCCAAAGGAGATGTTAGCTAAGAGAAAAAATTCCATTTATTTTTCAATTCCAAGTACTGAGAAAGAATGTCAAGATACTAAGGAATTTATTTCTTCTTTCCTCAATAGATGGAAAGCGATGTCTTTTCCCAGTTTGGCCAACTAATAGTTGGCAAGTTGAAGTGGAATTTGACTATCCAAAGTTTATACAGATATTAAATTAAATGATTACTATATCAAATCTTAATAGATAACGTATAAACCTAAGGCAAGGACACAAAACAAAACTTCCATGGAAAGTGAAGGAAAAAGTAAAATGAGGGTAAACGTTCCTTCTAACAGTTGTCATTTTATTGCAAACTGAAAAATATGCTACAAGCTTAGAACTTCTGTGAAATGTAAACAGTCATTATAAAAACGTTAACATAAGCAAAGTAATTGTTTATGTTCCAGAAGATGGTAATCTGGTGACTATCATTCAATCCTCATATAAAATGGCATTATACACTCTTAGATCAAATAGGCAAGTAAAAATTTTTAAACAATTTTCAGAATCAAAATTATAGACGGTCAAAACAATTCTTCAAGGTAAGCAATATAGGTACTGAAGAATTTTAGGTTTATCCGAAAGAGTAGAACCTTGTAGATGATGTCCCAAGGCATACATCCAAGAAAATCAAAGATAAAGCTAGATCTTAGATACCTGCATGAACAGAAACAAGTAACCCGTAAACCAATTAAAAAAATCCATAGCCAAGATAAGCCAATACAATGTGCCATTTCAGGACAAATTGTATATTTGTAATGTAACCAATCCCAGACATTCCCGAAGAGCAAAAACATAATAATAATGCCAGTAACATACTTTTTTCAAAGGTCTCTCCGATATAATCTTTATTCTTAGATGAATTTCATATATGATCATGAATTTTATGTGGACTCACTCTATTTAATGGGTGTCATATGAAATTCACTCAATCATTAAAAGTGTTACGGGAGAGTGTTAAAAAGAGTGTATTGATAGCACTTGTTAAAAAGTATTTATACAGGACTGGATCCTAACGTTACATGGTTATACAACAACAAGCATTAGTAATCATGGCAAGAAGAAGAAGATCAAGAGGGGTAAAAAGTAGAAATTTACCGCAGAGCAATAGGGGTTCGCTTGTAGACCATACGATAGGTCTGACTGTCTCTATAAGCAACAAAGAACTGCAAAACAATGTCCACAAGAAAAGCTATTTGACCGATGATGTCTAGTATAAAGAGATTCTCAGGCAGGCCACGAAAAAATCCAAACTCCAATGGGGTGAAGAAGGATGAGTACATTGCCCATAACAATATGAATTTTTTCCATGCCCGATACCACCTGCAGTGCCCATCATCAATATCAGCATCAAACGATATAATTTATAATCTTCCATTTATTATATTGTTTGACAAATTTGTAGGATCTTGGTTTCTCATTGAATTTTTTTTTTTCGTTTCTCGTACTAAAGTTGTCGACTCATATTTTTCCTTTTTCTTTTAATCTTCAATAATCATAAAGCATTCTTGCTTCCATATCCGGGGTTATAATTATAAGGTTAGTTTGGTGGTTGGGGTGGGGAAGTTAAGAAGTGAAGTGATATGGAGTTTAATGATTTAAACTTTACACACTAACAAAAATACTAAAATTAACACATTAACATTTGTCTATAAAAATAAAAATTGTTACTTTCATATCCGAGTGATTTGATTTCTCACTCTATTTTTTTTTTTTACTGAATTCCTGACTCTATTTGTTTTGTAATAATGTATAGATATGTTTTATAACAAGATATTGACAATCAAGAGGTTGTCTACATATTTAACAATAACTCACGTGATATAAGGTTCCATTGTACCCATTCACTCAAACATATTTCTTTACTAATTCCTAGACCTGAAAATTCCGAACAAGGTATGGAGACAACTAAATTATGATAGTTTCTATGATATAATCTTAACACAACTATATGAAAATGATTATTAACAAAAAAAAAAGTAGAGAATGGGAAACTATATGCATTATTATCATCATGAAAATGTGAAAACTGTATAAATCATTTAGAAAAATGATTTAAAAATATTGTAAACTAAGCAATACAATGTGTATTTACTATTTAATCACTATGGAACCTGTAAAGTTATGCTATTCAACTGCATTTTCTTACTAAACAAAAAATGAAATCAAATTTTATTTCTTCACCCGCACGGATCTATATCTAGTTATTTGAAAGAAAAAAATGAACCCTGCTTTTTATTTTTAAAATGAAGCAATCCCGTAATAAATCATCCTACTTTTTTTTTGAAAGAATAAATCATCCTACTTTGTCCTTGTACTTTTTTTTTTCGGTAATAAGTAATATATGGTTAAACACACTAGAAAATAGAAAGTAAAACTTGCAACCTTAAACAGCATTTCACAAATTTTTTTTTTCAATTTTCACAAATATATCAATATATCATTACCAAATTTGCACAATTTTTTGAAAATTCGAGACAAGACATAATTAATAAATAAGTCCCCACAGACATCATCTCATGGCATAATTAATTACAGATTTATAAATGTCAAAGCATAAGTAACTATAGTTGTATAGATGTCAAAATGTTAGATGACAACAGTTCATTCATGATTGTACGTTTGTACATGTGTTAAATTATGAATATTAAAAAATAGAATAAAACTAAACTAATAAGAGTAATTGGAGTAGCTAGAAATTTGTGCTGTCAAGATTGAAAAATAAAATAAAACTGTTACTTTTTTTTTTACTCAAATCAAATCATATCATTTCAACCTTATTAATGTATATTACTAAAATATATTTTAAATTAATAAATTATTATTATGTCTTAATAGAATAATGTTTGGTGTATATTTTTACCAAGCATAATACCTCACACATATATACGAGATGAAAAAAAATAGAATATGAAACGTAAATATGTAAAAAAAAATGAAACGTAAAAAGAATAAAGTCTTATTAATTATAATTAAATGATAAGTTATATAAATATAAAATTGCATGAACATATATATATATATATAAAAGTAACATTATTATAAAAAAGATAGCTGTCCCAATGTAAAATATATCAGGCAGTTGTTTATTTATCTCCACCGCTTTTTGTGAAATTATAATTATTAGAAAAACAGAAGAAAAAAAAAGAAGAAAAACAAAAACAAGGCCAAGTATTATTACAACACAACGATATACATTTGTCAGTGGCCCAAATGGATTGGGAAGTAGAAAATACAGATTGAACGTGTACTCGGTCACCATGTAAATTGTTTTTTTTTGTTTTTTGTTTTTTTGAAGTGGTGACGGAGTGACAGTGACTTGGCCAGTACGACTAACGTGTACATATCCACATGCATTTTGGGGCCATCTAAGACAAGAGAATATGCCACGTGTACGGTTGTGGAGGGAGTGACGTTAAACTTCTCTTTCCTTCCCTCCATTTGAAACTTGCCGCCCTTTTACAACACAAAATCCGGTTCTTGCGGAGCCAGTAACTACTTTTATATATTTTTTTATTTATTTTTTATCCCTTTGGAGAAGGAAAGGGACGAATGTCTGTAGTTCCGTAATTAATCATTAATCATGTTTTATATATTTAAGGCGTAACTTAACTAATTCATTATTTTGATCTTTCAGTAATCTACTTCTTACTATGTGTCCAAAACATGATGTGGCATATGCTGTTATGTTAAATCTGACCAATAAAATTAAATTATGGAAGAGTGGATGGTACGAAATATCATTCGTGCTGAATAGTAGTATTATTGTTTGTTTAGCATGAATTTAGTGTTTACATAGTTGAACTGTGGCTGAGTTAGCGTACAACCATTTAAATAAATTTCTAATTAATTAATTTTTTTTTGAAAGGAAATAAATTTCTATTAATACTTATAAACTATTTTTAAACATATAAAAAGGAGTTGAGTTGAGACCCGTAAGACGCGGTAGTTTGTTAAATGAAAACTGAGAAAAAGGAAGAGATGAGAAGGGAAGGAACCTGTTATCAGGAAGGATAACGAAGTGTTTGATTCCAGCAAGAAGGGCTTGGCTACTGAACTTCCTCCGAGTCAACTCGTTCTGTATCAAATTGAACCGGCTTCCCCTCGACGATTTTATCCGCTCCCTCACCTCCTGAAACTCGTACTCCCTCTCATCCGAAGAAGACGACGACGATGACGACGTCGTTGAGGAAGAAGAAGAATCACGAGTTGATCTACTCTCTGACGACGTCGTTTGCTTCCCTTTCTCCTCTTTCTCCACCTGCAGCTTCTTCCCCGTCGTCATTTTCTAGAATAATCTGAAGAAATCACATCTGCCTCTGTATCGCGCTGTTTCTAATTAAATTAATCACGTCCTCGTGATCTTAAATGCAAGCAATGAAATGAAATATTGAAAGGCCGTTTTGTAAGAGCCACAAAATTATATAGTTTTAAATGAAAAGGGGGTCAGGGGTCACGAGGAGGATGTGGTTCACGGGGAGAAGGAGAAAGAGAAAGGGAAACGACGACGTCGTGGTGAGGGGGACAGATAGGGTTCTGGAGAGTTTATGATTATGAATGAGAATGACGCATATGTAGAAAACAAAAATGGCGGTTACGAAAATGGATGGATCGAGAGGGAAAGCGTTGTTGTAGGTGTTCAATTCTCTGCGCTATACTCTCGATAATCCCGGTGAGACCGAGATTCCCCTTTTTATACATACATCATGATACAAATCCCACCATCACCACGTCACGTCACGTCACTTACTATTATTTCTTATCAAGGGTTGACATATGATTCAAATAGCGAAAAATATAGAGGGGTGTTTAGTATATAAATTCTTATGATAATTTTATAAGATTCTTTTATTGACTTATGAAAATAAATCAAAAACTCCTTATGGGATTACATAAGTTATTTTTATGAGTTCTGTCAAACACACTGCATAAGAGCTTATGACATCAGATAAATTAAAAGAAGCTTAAATAAGCTCTTCCAAATACCACCTAAAACATTTTGTTGGATACCATATATGAGCCACTGCTTATAAATATTAAACTATATTGTATTTTAAGATAAAATAAATATATTATATCTTTAAATGATTAAATGTCAAATTGTTGTATTTTAAGAGTAAAGTCAATAATTCTTCAACAAAAAAAAAAAAAGTAAAGTCAATAATTATAAGTGGTGATATGGAGTTTTCCTGGACTGGACCCCCCGGTTTGTATAAGTTCAAAATGAGAATCAACCTGAGTCCTGATAATTAACTCACGTAACAACAAATCACTATACTACGACTATATAAATTTCATTCTCATTTTATTATATATTCATAACACATGGATACTTCATATATATATAATTATCTTATTTGATGTCTTGCGTTTAATATTATCATTTTATTTAGAATGCATATTATGATGAAAAAATAAATATAGCTGTCACTTATAGATGATAATAGTCATATAATTATATTTATAAAAAAAAAAATAGTCATATAATTGTAATGTTGGTTAAAGCTGGTGTGCAATGTTCAATGTTGTCTATTATATATATATATATATATATATATATATATATATATATATATATATATATATATATATATATATTGCAGGCCCCTTAATCCCAACAGTATTTGAGAAGCTAGTTTCACAATAATACATGTATGGATACTCCCATCAAAGAGAGATAAATGATCAAATTGGTATATATGTACAGTTTATGTAAAAAAAAAAAGATTGTGTTATCAACCAATTATAATTTGTCAGGTTAAAAATGTTTGGTTCTTACTATAATTTTTTAATTAAAAGTCATACATAAGATAATTTATAATTGGTTGACAGTATAAAAAAATTTATATTGACAAGACATCATAATTAAACTAAAAATTATAATGTCAAATTACTAATTTATTTGCACTAATTAGTACTTATGAACTTTTCAATAATATGACAATAAAATATAAATATTTTTTTGATACAATTTATCGGTCTAGATCAGTGCATCATAAACTTTGCCTACAAGATCATAAGGTTGTACTTATATATAAGGGTGGCAAATGGATGAATCGGATAAATTTTTATTCGGATCTTAACGGATGGATTAAAAACAATCCATTATAATTCATTAAAAATTCATTAAAAAAAATATAATCCATCCATAATCCATTAAATAAAATCTATCTGATCTATCCAATAACAACTTTTCATGGATGGATATCCAATCCATCCACTAAAATTTATTTTAAGAAATTAAATAATTTTATATCTCTTTTATCCATTCATAAAATAATTTTTTTTAAAAAATAATTTGTAAAAAAATTTAAAATATTATCTCTATCTCACCCTCTCTCTTATCTTTCTTCCACTCTCTACCCTGTCTCTCTCTCCTTTTTTTTCCTATTCTCTCTATCTTTACTCTCTCTCCACTCTATCGCACAACCATTTTGTATCACGGTCATTTTTCTATTATTATATGGGAGTTATTGATTATGTGCATCTACAGAGGTTGTTTTGCCACAACGTTCCATAACATTGTTTTACGAAACTTGTTACGACTTTTTGTGCTTTCAATTAGTTAATACTTTTTTTTTAAGTTTCTCGATCAGCAACATAAAAAAGACAACGAAAAAAGAAAACGTACGTGATAACGTGGACTACTACTGGTGATTGAGAACAATTAATTAGTTAATACTTAATATAACAAAAAAAAACAGATAAATAAAATTAAAAAATAGTGAAGAAAAAATAATAGGGAACGGAAGAGAAAATTAGATGGAGTGTTTTTTTTTGTTACAAATGGAGGTTTTTTTTTATTTGGTGAAAAATAATATGAAAAAATAAGTTGGTTTTGGAATAGATAAAAGTTGATCCATTACATTTTTTATTGTTGGTCCAATGGATTTTAAAAAATATTGGATGGATCATAAACCATCCACTAAAAAAATAATTCAATCCATTTATTTTATTTTATTTTTATAAATGAATGAATTAGATGGATTTTCTCATGGATGGACTTAATGAATAATAGATAAATGGATCATTTTGTCACCCCACGTATATATATGTGGTGACGAGCAATCGAAGAAACCGCATGTGTGAATAAGGTTGCCTGCCAACGATCCATGACTCTGCATCCAGATGGATTTTGCATATCGATGATTGTATATTTTACGAGACAAAAGACCTTTTATTGATTTTCGTCTATGGATGATTGACATTGTCAGCCCAAATTTAACAAAGCTTGCTGTCGTGATAACATCGGTTTTGTTAATTATTAATCAGTTGTCAACTTCTGCTGATCTTCATTATCGACTTAATCTTGTTTCTTCTATGTATTTGAGTACAACTAATCACCCATTAGATGGGTTGAACACATTGTGCATAAGATAATCAAATTTTTTAAAATCAATGTTCAACCTACACACCAAGCTTAGTATTAAAAAAAAAAAACTACACACCAAGAATTTAACCCCCCAAAAAAAAAAGTTATAGGAAACAGTGACCATTTTAATTTCCACCTTTTCCTTCAAACTCATGGAAGGGTAGGTGTTACTTATTTTCTCAAGTTGGGTAAAAATTAAAGGAAAAAGTTTATGTAAAGCAGAATTTGTGTCTAAATCGATTAAGTGAGATATATTTATGTCTAAGTTAATCTAAAACGCATTAAAATTTTAACTTACTAATAATCTAAAGATAGATACCTTTTTTTTTTGAAAAAAAGATAGATACCTTCTTATCTTACTCAAAACTAAAATTATAGGTTTAATTATACTTTTGTTCCATCTGTTTTACTGCTTGGGTGATTTTGGTACCCATTTTTTTCACTCGATTTTAGTTCCCACATTTTAAAAATATGCAATTTTGATCCATCTGTATGCTAATATCCAATAATTAATGGTGTATCTAACGTGACTGATGACAGTATAACCTTACTTGTAACACCCTGAATTTCACCCTACGTTAATAAATGGTAATATGTGTTAGACTTAGCTTATATATGCTTGTCCTTGATGTCTAAATTCATGTTTGGGGAAGTTTAGCTTTAGAAAGGTTCAGTCCTTTTAGAGTCCTAGTAACTTATTTCACCGTTTTGGCCATATCATGAGTTCTACATGTCCGATTGAGGTGATCTTTGATGCATTAGAAAGCTAAGAATTATCTAAAGTCTTATTTTATGTACTTTGGTCAATTCAGTTGTTTAGTAGGCCTTTCGCCTCAATCTTTGTTTGTGTCTGCCGAGACACAGCTGTGTCTCCTAATAAACACAACTGTGTCTATTTCTCGCAAACGTTGTTTTGGCCGAGACTCCTAATAGACACAGCTGTGTCTGCCGAGACACGGTTGTGTCTTCGAATTCCTAAAACACTGATTTGGTTCATGACACAGCTGTGTCTCCTGATAGACACAGCTGTGTCTAGCGCTCAGAAACGTTATTTTGGCCAAGACACAGCTGTGTCTCCTAATAGACACAACTGTGTCTAGTTCTCAAAGATGTTTTTCCTGACCATATAAATAAATGAGTCAAGAGGGGTTACAAGTTACAACCCTTATTTTGACTCTTCCTCTCAATCCTTGGCCGTCATAAACCCTATTCTCTCCCTCCCCTTGAACCTCCTCAAGACTCTTGGTGTTTTATTTTGAGATTCGAGAATAAACCGCACATTAGTGTCAATTAAGGTAATCTTGTAGACCCTTTGTTGATCTACTTTTGTTTTCTTGAATTGGGGATTAATTACTCCTTCTTTCTTTGATGTTCTTGACCAAGATCCTTTGAACCGTTCGAGTGGACCAAGTTTGGATTCGTTCAAAGTGACCGTAGATTAGATCGTCATACAAGGTATGAGGAGAAGGATAGTATGAACATTAGGCAAGGGGTAGCGTAAGATAAAGGGTTCCCATTGTAACGTCCTTTGTTACATTAGTAATCCCAATATAAAATCAATAAAAATCATTTAAACATTTAATTAAAACATAAATCTCAAAAAAAAAAAAAGATTAAAAAAAATTCTAAAGTCTGAAAATACCTCATATTAAATAAAATAGTAATAAAGTATCCAAGTAATGAATGTAAATATGAATCCATACGTTTGAATAATAAATAAAAACCAAAAGCCTCAAAACCGGGCGTCTAATTACAATCCGAGAAAGATAATATGTAAACCAAAAAACGTCGTCTGCATAATGCTCTCAACCATACTACATTACTCACCAACCAGGTAATAAAAAAAAAAAGATGACTCCTCAAATCTCTGGGTCCTCAACAACGATATCCTCGGTCTTTGAAAACAACACTTATAATGAGATATAAAATCCCAGTGATCAACAATACAGTTTTATAAAATATTTTCGAAAATAGTATTGTTCTCAACCGGTGCGGTACTGGAAAAACTGTCCATGGCACCCGTTAATTTTCCGAGATATTATGTATAAAAGAAAATACTCTTAACAACTACAATAATCTCATCAACTCAATAGCATATAACGTAACAACAACTTATCTCAATGCATCACATTTCATGTACCAAGTAAATTCTGGTTTAACCCAAATGGCCCGAAGACCTCCTAATTAAATTGGTCTCTTGCCGGCATACCATAAATTCACACATCACATGACAATGGCGTCCCATTGCCCACCCCTACTCACGAGGAGTGTTTCGATGTCGCCCTCACGTTGGGGACATTTCCATTTCGATACCTCCCATGTGCACATGGCGGTATTTCTCCCTTTTCGACACTCCATCGAGTGGAGGTGTTACTTTCGATATCCTTTTTAGGTGGTATTACTCATTTTCGACATCCCAATTACATGGGAATGTTACTTTCGATACCCCATTACGACGGTATTACTCTTCGATACCCTTATCATAGGCGGTATTGCATAAAACATCATACCATATATCATAAGTCAAATATCTCATGTCTCATACTATAACAACTCATTATTCATAATTTAAACATTCAATCTTATCATGTGTGCCAAATAAAAACATCATGTTATCAATTAAAATTGGTAGGTACAATACGACGATCATGAACATCATAATTTCAATTTTAATAATTATTCCTTTTTATGAGACCCACAAAATATATATATATATATATATATATATATATATATATATATATATATATATATATATTCCCATTCAATTGATTGAAAACCTATAATATATTTGTTCTTATGAAACCTTAATGTTTCTCTCACTACATGTGTTTCATATGTCAAGTCCCTGGTTACTATAAAAATCCATAGGCACTGCGTACTTGTCTCCTTGCAAGCATCGTGAAAAAAAAACTTTAATATCTCACACTCGCTGTACAAACAGATAATTTTTACAACAAAGGAATTCCAATTTTAACAGTGATATTATCACCTCAAGCACAACCAACGAAAACTCTTTCTCACCCCGCAAATATCATCCTCTAGCAATTGAAACATGAGATCACATGTTTTAAAAATTACCATAAACACATAAATATACCATGAAAAGGGTTCATAAAAAGTATTGTTACTCACCTCTCGAAGACCTCCAAAGTGCTCTAAAAATTTTGTATGATAAAACTAATGTTTCTCTAAAAATAATCTTCTTCCCTTCAGTGTTACGACTGCACCGTAAAAGAAAAGAATTGTCTCAGAACCTATCCCTCTCTGTGCGTAATGTTTCCCGCGGTGCTATCCCCTCATTGCACAGTCACTAACAATATTTAAATATAGGGCATTAGGCAGCGTAATAGGCTTTCTAGGTTTTATAATTTATTTTCTTTTCCTTTTTTTTTCTTTTCTTTGTTTTGTTTCTTCATTATTTATTTTTTATTATAAAACAACTAGACCCACTTGACTTATGAGCTACCCCCTAGGTCCCTACGTGAAAAGTCTGCACTTATGTTTACATTCATACATATATATATATTTTAATTTATTATTCCTTTTGTAATTCCTAACCAACTCTAATAAATTTTATACTAACAAATCCTTTACATTAAACATCTTAATTATATTTTATTTCCACTACATTTTTGATAACTTAATCTTTTTTTTTTCTTTTTTTTAATCAAATTATTTATATTAGAATTTTAAGATGTTACACCCATGACCCTATTGTTTGTTAAACAGTTAATTGATGCCTATCACATGTTTGATTATATGTTTAATTGATTATTGGTATGCCAGTTATGAATGTCTAATTGTGATAACTGTTTTATGGTTCATGATGATGTATGCCAATTTATATGTTTGATGATATGTGTTATGTCATGATTAATTAGTTAAATTGATATGTTAAATGCGTCATGAATGTTGTTAGTTTGATGATATTGATTATGCCATGGTTGAATGTATGGTGATTTATGATGAACACGTTAATAAAACTCTAATTGGTTAAAATAGGGCTCTTTATTAACATGGTAATTAAAGGAATAATTTCCCCAAAAGTATTATAAAACATGAATTTAGTAGTGAGAGGTGAGGTTAATGTTTGATGGTCCTTGACTAGACCCTAGGACTGATTTAAGAGTGTTTAGGGAGTTTTTGCCTAAAGAACATAACCAAACCTGTCCGGTCAGTACGGCTACCCTCCAAGAAGCACTACCGTGCTTAACAGGGAGCACGTCCGTGTTCTCCCAATTAGAACAGTGATGTGAACTAAAGGATTAAAGGGTAGTTATACCCAAATGTCCCCAAATGATAAAATAATACACCAATCGAATGATAACATGTTGGATAACTTGATTAAATATTAATTAAGATAAACAAGAATAACAAGTTGGTTAAGCTGGTGCCCAGTGGGTTACCGCATGTTGATAGACTTTGGTGCTTTTTGGCTAAAGTGGCCTCGATGCTTTTTGGTCGAGGTGCTGATGAGTTGAACCTTAGTGTTTTTTGGCTAAGGGAGCCTTGACCCAGAAGGGTTAAGGTATTGACGTTGATGTTAGGGATAAGTCTCGGGTGCTTATTGGCCCAAGCAAATTAAAGGAGGTGGTTGCCTTGTTTGTTGTTGTGCTCATGCATTCATACGTTGAAGTTGTTAGTTGGGGAAGTTCAATATAGGGGAGGTCGTCATAGAGTACAGCGATCTGGCCAAGTCTCGGGTGGTTTACCCAAGGTTTGGTAAATCGTGCGCCCCCGCGGTGGAGTACCCTCGTTATGGTGCGTTGGCTATCCAAGAGGTTCACCCATGGTTTGGTGGACTACCGGTGTTGGTGCTTTTTGGCCAATGTGGATATGTAACTGCGAAGTTGCCTTCCTGAGATAGTTTGGATCCACATGCATAATGGAGTAGTGGAGTAGTGTTGCACCGCATAGCATACATGGGTTGATTTAATATGTTGATATAATTATATGTTGATGCTAAATGATGGAAATGCTATGTATATGATGTATGTTCATCTTGCTTACTATCTCCATACCGATGTGTTTATATGTTTTCTTACTCCCCGTTTTCTCTGTTTCTGTTGTTGGCACGTATCTCTTTATGCAGAGGACGGGGAGCAGCCAGTTGAGAAGTGACTCCGAGGAGCCGCGACTCTAGTTAGGATTTATGAGTAGTTATAGTCATTTTTAGTTTCAGTTTCAGTTTCAGTTGTGTTCCGAGTATTTTATTCCGGAACGGTTATACCAGCTCTGTATGTGACGTCGGGGTTGGGTTATGTTTTATATTTTTGATGTTCATGTTTACATTTTATCTTTTTACAACTTTTTATGTTTTTCCCCGTTGAGACGTTATAATGTGGTGCTTTCTATCCGGTTTTTATTTTACAAAATAAATGCATGTTTTACTTTTATATCTTTACCTTTTAACGCTTTGTATAACATGCGGGGTAGAAGGTGCTACATTACTTATGCTTTCTAACAAGTTGTGTCATAAGTGAATGTTGATTTTGAATGTTAATTATTGGATGTTAACATACATATGAACAAAAATTGTACATTTTTTAAATGTGGGAACTAAAATCGAGTGAAAAAAATTGAGAAAGCAAAATCGTCCAAATAATAAAATAGAGGGACAAAAATACAATTAACCAAAATTATAAAGTGCCTTTGCCGTTAAAAGACAAAAATTTTGGTACTTTATTAGTTGTTGACTTGCTATACACATCTAGCGGCGTACTTCCGCATGCATGGCAACATTATAAATCTATAAATATTATAAACCAAGAATCATGGAAACTTCTGCAACATATCATCTTTATAATTATTATAAAATTTAATTTTTTGTCAATTGACAAACATTCTATTTTTAGAAAATATATTTATAGTGAATTTATTTTTTTAAACAAATTATAAATTATCAAGTATTTATTTTTCCACTTATATTATTATTGAATTTCTCTCAACATTTAATCATATATATTTTCAAAACAATTAAATCATTTCAAGAATTTCGATCATTTTCAATATAATTTATTTAAAACAAATAATAAATAATTGCAGTGCACAAATTGTGATAAACAAATAATCCTAAATTATTATCAATCAAATTTATTATCATAACTTTAGCTCATAGAAATTATAATTTTTTTTAATAATTGTGGTACCATTTCCAATGTTACATTTTAAAGAAACTAAAAATTAATTGCCATACATGGATTGTTATTAATAAAATAGTCCTAAATTATTATCAACGAAAATTGTTATCATAATTTTAGCTCATTTCCAATACTACATAGTAAATCAACTAAAATAATTTCTTATATTTATCATTTCTCGAGATAGGATCTTTATAGACTTATAATTTGTTATAATTATAATTTCTAGGGATTGTCTTTATATGAGCTACTAAATTTATGTTATTAGAATATTTATAGATTTATGGATGTTTTCAAAGAAAATAAATAATTTAAAGATGATGTATCGTTTTCCAATATAATTTACTTAAATTAATGTTTGAGTTGTTTCTTTTATCTTCATGATGGAAATTTACTCTTTATCTAACCTCATGTGGGTACTATAAAAATGTAGGCAATCAAATGGAACCTTTTCTTTTGAATCTCTCTCGAGAAATTTCTTCGTCTAGAGAGAACAACTGAAATTATTGGTAAATTTTATTTTAAAATTATTAAATTTAAATTTCAATGTTATTATATTCTTATGGTCGAGTTATTTTAATAATTGCTTTGTTATATCTATAAACATTATAAACCAAAAATCATGGGTGGAAACTTCGGCCACATGTCATCTTCATAGTCATTATAAAACTTAAATTTCTTTGACAATCGGCAAATATTCCATTTTTAGAAAATATATTTATAATGAATTTATTTTTTTTAAACAAATAATAAATTATCAAGCATTTATTTTCCCACTTGCATTGTTATTGAATTTCTCTCAACATTTAATCATATATATTTTCAAAACAATTAAATCATTTCAAGAATTTCGATCATTTTCAATATAGTTTATTTAAAACAACTAATAAATAATTGTAGTGCACAGATTGTGATAAACAATTAGTCCTAAATTATTATCAATCAAATTTATTATCATAACTTTAACTCATAGAAATTATAATTTTTTTTAATAATTGTGGTACCATTTTCAATGTTACATTTTAAAGAAACTAAAAATTAATTGTCATACATGGATTGTTATTAACAAAATAGTCCAAAATTATTATCAACGAAAATTGTTATCATAATTTTAGCTCATTTCCAATACTACGTAGTAAATCAACTAAAATAATTTCTTATATTTATCATTGCTCGAGATAGGATCTTTATAGATTTATAATTTCTAGGGATTGTCTTTATATGAGCTACTAAATTTGTGTTATTAGAATATTTATAGATTTATGGATATTTTCAAAGAAAATAAATAATTTAAAGATGATGTAATGTTTCCAATGTAATTTACTTAAATTCATGTTTGACTGTTTCTTTTATCTTCCGGATGGAAATTTACTCTTTATCCAACCCCATGTAAGCACTATAAAAATGTAGGCAATCAAATGGAACCTTTCCCTTTGAGTCTCTCTTGAGAAATTTCTTCATCTAGAGTGAACAACTGAAATTATTGGCAAATTTTATTTTAAAATTATTAAATTTAAATTTCGATGTTATTATATTCTTATGGTCAAGTTGTTTTAATAATTGCTTTGTTATTTTTTTTATGCAGGAATCCAATTCACAAACATGTGAAAGTGTATTGATTTTGCAATACTTTCAAAGAGGAGTCATGTTGAAAATGAAGAGAACCAGTGTTGCTGATAATGAAGATGGGTTGTCCTCTATAAGGCCAAACCCCCAAATTGTTGAAGATAAAAGTTGAGAAAGATCAGTCTAATGGGATATAATAATCTTGAAGTGGATGTTAACAACCTTAAAGGGCTCTTAGATATGCATGTGAAGGAAAGCATGTTATATTTTATGAGTTTAGTTGAGTTACTAACCTTTTTTCCCTCTATTATGTTCGGTGTTTATTTTTCAAATTGATACTTCCTTTTAGTTTTGGAGTTTTGAATAACAATATTTTTTTTTTATCAAAGAATAACAATATCTCTAAATATAGTAAAATGAGTACTAAAATATTATCGATCAAATCTGATATATTATCATAACTTTAGTTCATACACATTAAAAAAAAAAAGGCTAAGATATTTTTTAAACAGTAGTGATGCCCATTTCCCATTTTATATTTTAATGCAGAATTAATTAAAAAACTATTATTGAAAAAAGATTTCATCATATTAGCAATGCCAAGTTTTATTGGAAGAATATTTTATCGTTAATTTTAAGAGTTTTAATTAATATATTTATTATAATTAAAATTATTTGAATATGTAAAATTGATGCATAAGATGTCTTTCTTTCATTCATTGAAATCCAAAATAAAAAAAAGTTGCTAATAGTTAAATAGTCCAATATTTTGTTGCAACAAATAAAAGAAATCTTTTATTAATAGTTTTATTAATACACAGCTTAAGAAGTATTATAGAATTTTGTAAAGTAAGCTTAATTACTTAAAATATTAATACTTTTATGTTCTTTAAAGAAATAAAAAAATTGTCATTTCATAGTTGCCATGTGTTTTTATAGTGAATTTGGCTTTTCTTTTTCAAAGCAAATTTATGAGTTATCAAACATTTTTTCTCCAACTGCCCTTGATATTATATTTCTCACAATATTTAGTTATATATATATATATATATATATATATATATATATATATATATATGTGTGTGTGTGTGTGTGTATGTTTTAAGAGCAACTAAAACATTTCAAGATGAGTAATCATTTCCAAATATAATTTACTTAATCAAATCGATGTTTGATTTATTTCTCTCCCATTTTCCATGTAAGTTCGCTCTTTAATTATATTAATCTCCCATTTTCCTACATACTTAAAAGATTGTTGGAAAAATAAGGTTGCTTTGTATGTAGAAAGATACATGCGTTAGTATTCGTGTATGAGATATTAAAACATTTATTCTTCCGCTTGCATTGATATTGAGGAATAATTTTAAATTAATTTATTTAAAGAAACTAAAAAATAATCTATAAATATACGAATATTATAAAGTAAAAACTATGGATGGAAACTTTAGCCACATCTCACCTTCAGAGTAATTATAAAATTTAAATTCTTTTTGACAATTGGTAAAACAGTCCATATTTACAAAATAATGTTTAGAATGAATTTTGTTTTTCAAAATATAAAATCTAAAACATTTATTCTCCCACTTGCATTTTGGTATTTAGGATTATCAATCATTTCTAATTAATTTATTTAAAGCAACTAAAAATAAGGATGAATTTATGATAATTATAATTTTTAAGATAGATATTTATAAGACTTATTAGAAAAATAAGGATGCTTTGTATATAGAGAGATACATGCGTTAGAATCCGTGTATGGGGTATTAAAACATATATTCTTCCCCTTGCATTGGTATTGAGAAATCATTTTCAATTAATTTATTTAAAGAAACTAAAAATAATCTATTAATATATGCATATTATAAAGCAAAAACTATGGTTAGAAACTTTAGTCACATGTCACCTTCAGAGTAATTATAAGATTTAAATTCTTTTGAAAATTGACAATACATTCCATATTTAGAAAATAATATTTAGGGCGAATTTGTTTTTTCAAAATATAAATTATAAATTGTAAAACATTTATTCTTCCACTTGCATTGGTATTTAGGATTATCAATCATTTCCAATTAATTTATTTAAAGCTACTAAAAATAAGGATGAATTTATGATATTTATAATTTTTTGGATATATATTTATAAGATTTTTGGAAAAATAAGGAATTTTTGTATATAGAGAGATACATGTGCTAAAATCTGTGTGTGAGCTATTAAAACATTTATTCTCCATTTTGCATTGGTATTGAGGACAATCAATCTTTTCCAATTAATTTATTAAATCTAAGAATTAGTTTGATTCCTCTTGTTTTTCTTGTGTTTTTTTAAAATCAATTCATTTTCTTTTGCAGGTTGCAAAGTTTGAAGCAAACAATGCAATGTTGAAGATTTATTTATACAAATTGTTTTTGGTAACATTACTTATATGAATTTCACCACATTAATATTAAATGTTTGTTTCCAAATGACAATGAAAATACAATTTAAAATGTCAAAAAATATTCATATCATCCATTTGTTTTAAGAAATTGATACGTTCTCGTGCGATGCACGGGCGCTGACTAGTTATAATAATTTTATTAGATCCGTTCCAAAGAAAATTATAGTTTACGTATAAGACAAATTTTTCTTTTTTAATTCCTTAAATAATACCCTAAGGACATTAGTTAGCATTCTCCTATAAGTATAAATATATGAAAGTGATAACGTTATAAATAAGCTAGTTTAAACACTGATTAAATGTGATAAATAAATGCAATAACGTAACAATAATCATGCACTTTGTTCTTATAGCAAAAACTAAATTGTCATAATTAAGTAAAATAATAGCAGTCAGAACAAATTGATATCATATATACATATAAATAGGTCAGACGGATCTCTACCATTAACTTTTTTATTATTTTATTTCATCCAGTTACCTGCAAATAATCTTAATAATTAAATTAGTTAACACATTCATTTTTTACCATTGTTTTATTTAACAATTACCATTGAATTTAAATAAGTTCTATCAAAATTTACACATGTGTAAACAATTCATTTCTGGTAATAACGTGACTAATTCTTATTATATTCCTTTAAAAAAAGCAAACGAAGTTAATTAAAAGAAATTAAGAAACTAAAAAAATCCAATGGTGGAATAATTAGTGCATCACTTGTATAATATTATATTATATTATACATATATTAATTAGAGAAGTTTAAACCACCACAACTGCACAGTATGTGAGACACGGAAATCACCATTGCAGAAAAGGGATTCTACATCGGAGTTTACACATCGGTTTCTATTAAACCGATGTGTAAAAGGAGGCGGTGGCATTTTTGAAATTAAAATCAAAGTATTACACATCGGTTGAAGAATAACCGATGTGTAAAACCTTTCCACATCGGTTATTTCTAACCGATGTTTAAAATTAAAATAAAAAAAAACTTAAAGTCAGAAATTTTTAACATTTAACATCGGTTGTATTAGAACCGATGTGTAAAACAGTCATTAACCACATCGGTTTCTAATAACCGATGTATAAAACTATAAAAAAAAATTAGAAATTAAAATTTTATTTTTAAACATCGGTTTTGTTATTAACCGATGTGTGAAAGTTTACCACATCGGTTCTAAGTTAACCGATGTGTATTATTACTTCCTCCATTTTCATTTTGGCGCTGAGAATTCATCTGAGCTCTCTCCCTCCCAAGTCTCATTCTTCTTTTCCCTTGCCCTAATACACAAATAGCCGCTCTCAGTCTCCAACTCTCCCTTTCCCTTTTGTTGACCTACGTTCTCCACCGCTCTCCACTGCTCTCCACAGCTCTCCGTCGTTCTGCATGCTGACTGTGACACCCTAATCTCAGGTCATCACATGGTTACCCGTTTGCGGAAATAAAACTTAATTTGCTGGTTGCTTTCGGAAAATCATATTTTCTCAACGTTTATCTTTTCAAAATATGGTGATAAAAATTTTTCTTTTCCTCCTTCTTTTAACCTCATAACCACAACAACGTATTCAAATCACACTTAACTACATGATGTATATAAGTCCTCTAACTATACTACCTCATATTTTTCTCATATAAATCATAATCAACTTTATTCTTAAACATAACATTACCTAAGCTGGTCGTAACTAAAGGACACTACAACCGATAAAAACCCGCAACAGCATGCCTCGAACTAGATAGCCTTCGTCTTCTTGTAGAAATCATACCCCTTGTACAACTCTGATATATTTGTAAGGGTGAGACGCCAATATATGGATTCATCACCATAACTAAATGCGCAACACAAAAGAAGGCACATACACATATACATGTCTATAACAACATACTCATTCATATCATAATATCTCATTATCAATGGGTTTCACACCCCAAACATCAACATTGGAAAAACTACGCATGAACACTTCAATATATCATCTAAACATTCATACTTAATCTCATGAGATATCTCCAACCTCGTAAACCTCGTGATGAGTTGATCAGACTCAATTGCCACAGGCACGCCCATCGCACACTGTCCAACATCGTGGCACAGTGATAACACTCGAAGATGGGGCCTCATTGTCCAAACCCCGGGCACAATGAGAACATCTTTGTACGATCTACCCTGACGCCGCAAGGTAATCCCTCTTCTAATCATGGCACGTCTGCCAAATGCATGCAATTAAACATTTTGTTCTCAACACTTTTCTTTGTGATATATCTTTATTTGTCAAAGCTCTCAAAAGCTTACGACTTAACATCTTTTGAAACATTTTTACATCTTTTATTAACAACACAGGACCTCAAAGTCCGAGTGCTCAATCACGAAGCCCTTAGACCTTGCAATCAGTCTTAGGGTCGTGGTAATAGAAAATATTTTACAATGTGTTAACTTCTTTTATTAGATACCCAGTCTACAACACAACAAACCCTAATACCCCGACGTCTCGGTTATTAAGTCCTATATCTTTTACATCTTTTTATATCGTTTTACATCTTTTACATCTCTTACATCTTTTTACATCTTTTATATCTTTTTACATCTTTTTATATCATTTTACATCTTTTACATCTCTTACATCTTTTTACATCTTTTATATCTTTTTACTTCTTTTATATCTTTTTATAAAATAACGTCAAATCATCAATAACTTCTTTTTATAGAAACTTCAACTCTAATAAATCAATTCAGATTAAATCTTTTTTTTTTAAATTAAGTACTGCCGTTTTCAAACCTTCTTCTTAAATAATTTCAAAACTTGTCGTCGCTTAGCATTTTCAAAGAAAATGTTCTTAAAGTCAAACTTTGACATTTCTTCTAAAATAATTTTCATATATAATAAATAAGGTCTTTTCGAATATTAATTTCACAAAATCACTTTTTATAATATTTCGGAATTTCTTGTGTAAAAATTTTCAGTACTAAAAAAAAATTCACGGTTACGCTCTCACCGTGACTCATAAACTTCTTTTACACTAATAAATCATTAAAATAATATATTTCTCAAAACTCATTATTTTTACAAAAATTATATTTTCCTCCACTATTATATTCCAACATTTCCCATAAAACATTGAATATAACTTTCACAGCTTATTAAATCTTTTATCTGATTAATCGGTTGTGCACTGACCACTGTCAGGCCTCTCAAACAACACTCACAAACAACATTCAACAAAAATTATCAAAATTATATCCTCAGGCAGATCATGCATCATAACAATATCATATACGACTGCAGATAACTAAATAAAGTAAAGGCAGATCAAACACCGATACACAGATAAACAACACATCGTAAAGAACATAAACAACTAATCACAAACCACATATAAATCATATAAGCCACACCAAAAGCAATAGAGAAAATCCCTCAGGTAAGCTCCCCTTACCTCTTGAAGACTCAAACTAACGTTTTCAAACAACCTCCCGATTTAATCCGATTTCCTCCGTCGGCTTTAGGTCAAACCAACCCGATTGATTCCTTCAAACGAATTGCAACCAAAATAAATCAAATCAAACCATAACATACTTAACTCATGAGGGTTAGGTTTCGGCCAAGGGCTGACTTTTAGGGTTCAAAATCCTTAAAATTGCTAATCATGATTAAGTCATGGATTAATGATCCTTGATTAACCTAAATCATAGATTAGTGACTAAACAACTAAGTTTCAAACTCAAAACTTCCTAACTCTTTTATACAAGGATTCAGCCTCAACATGTTTATAGGGATAGGGTTCTTAGTTTAACAAATCATCTTGGATTTATAAAGCATACATACTAAGAGTTCGATTAACAAGATCATTAAGGAAAACTTTGAACAAAACTCAACTAGTTCCAAGAACTAGGGTTTCGGCCAAGTCCAGAAATTAGAGAAAGAAATTTCTCATGATCATATGCTTCTAGATGATGAAAATAGAGATGATTATAAGATCATACCAATTGGTTTCATGTCAAAAGGATTTTTCTAGAATTAGTTATGAATTTTCAAAGTTCTAGATCTAGAAACTTAAAAGTGAAGAACAACTATGAAATAAACCTTGAATCAAGAAATTGATTGAAGAACATAGACATGATTAGAGAAGAAGAATAGGATTCACCTCTTGGAGATCAAAAACAAATGAAGATCCAAGAACTTTCTTCACAAACTTGACATTCAAAGATTTAAGAACTTTAGGTTTTTGAACAAAAGGCAATAGAAACTAAGTGAAAGATGAGGAAGGGTATTTATAGGCATGTGGGCTGCGCCACTTTTGAGGACCAAGTAGAAAGGAGGTGACTTTTCAAAGGATTTAAGTGCAAATAACTCATAGGGACCATTTTGCAAAGATTCCATAAGTTTAAGGACTAGTTTGCAAATTATCATTAAATTGTCATGATGACTTTTTGCCACAATAAATGTGATCATATCTTGATGACTTTTGGCTGATTTTTTGTCATAAATATCTTAGGAAAACCTAGCTTGTTGAAGAAGATTTGAGAAAATAGTAGAATAATGTGGAAGAATGTAGAATGGTGTGGAATGTAGTAGAAACTTCTAGAATGTTCTTTGCTCTTTGCTCATCCAAGATGAGGGCAACCTTCACTCCATATTGGGCTTGTGCATGGGCCTAGGGAATTTGGTCTTGAATTCATCTTTGTGGGGCCCACTTTAAGATTTAAGCATTAAGCTTAAGATAGGAAACTTATATGGCTTCAAATGGGCTTTATGAAACTTAAGTCATGGGTAAGGAATTTGGGCCTCAAAGCCACGGTCCTCTATGGATTTGGAACAAGGATTCTAGCCCAATTCACTTGAAAAAAACTTAGAAACTAACTCAGGAACAAAAGGGTAATTAACAGAAAGTTCAGGGACTAAAGCGTAAAATCCATAAATTTTCACTTTAACCCTGAAATACCTTCTAAACTTAGAAATGTGATTCATCCCCTTGAATCATCTCAAACTCCTAAGATAAACTCTTCATCTGCTCTTGGAAACTCCGACATCCACTCCGTTGTCTATCCGATTACGTATTCCGCCCGTAAAACGTCAATTATTTTATTTTATTTTTTCCAAAATTTTCAAAACTTCCTGTATCGTAGCAAACACGATAAAAACATTTTTCATCTCGTTCACAACTTAAAATTAGGTCTTCTGAGCAGTAAACTTTTACTGTCAGTGAAAATCCAGAAAAGGGCAGACCGGCTTCCGTCTGAATTTTCAACCAAAATTTCCCCGTAACCTTATGAAAATAAGTATAACAAGGAAATGACCTTGGTTTATCAAAAATCATTTTCTAAGTCTCGGATAAAATATATATGTTTATATATTTCTTACCGATATTACGAAGCAACGAAAATCGGGGTGTTACACTGACCCTCTCAACATCAAACAAAGGTAAGCTCCTGTCATTGTCTCTCTTCCTTTCCAAACTTCCCTTCTCATTCTTCTCTTATTGTTTGTCATTTTGTCTAAAACTCAGCCCTCTCCTCTTCACAAGAACCACCAAGGAAGCCACCACCGTCCTCTCCTCCGGCGCCCTCGTGAGTGAACAAAAACCTCTGCCTTCTCTCTGTTTTGGTAAAAAACCCCTTCTCTTATCTTTTTTTTCTTTCTTTATTCTTCTCTGTGACCTATTTTTTTGTTGGTTGTTTAGGGTTTTGGTTGTAAGTGCTGAGGAAAAGAAGCATTGAGTTTAAGGTTTTGGTTCTGTGACCCATTCCTTTTTTTTTTTTTGGGTATGCTTTCACTGTTAGACCGTAATCCCATGCTCCATGCTCCATGCTCCATGCTCCTTTGGTTATAAGAGAAATAAAGTTTGAGTTGTTCTCTCCACACACACTCTTTTTTATAACCCATTTCTCTTTTTCTGCATTTTGCCTGTGAATGTTAAGTTTGACGAACAATGGACTTTTGCATTTGCCTTCTAATTTAGAATTGATGAGCTTAACTGATGCATTTAGCTACATTGGTTGGTCTTGAGTTTTTGGTTGGTCTTGGTTAGCTACATCTTCAGTACATGGAATACATATCATAGCCCAAAACTTCTGTTTGATGCTTTGTAGTGCCTTCTATTAATGCCCATTTTCCTTAGAACTGTTGGACATCTTCTAGTTGCTTCCACACACATCACCTTTATTTTAAATTTATGATTTTATACCTTTTTTACTAAGAAATATTGCTTTTCTTTTCCTATTTCAATATGTATTCCGTGTTGATGAAAAGCTACGAGAGATCCGATTGGATTCTTGGTGCCTGCAAAGTAGACTTTTTGCAACACCCTTTTCTTTTGGCACGGGGTTCCTGGAATTTTGACTATTTTATATTTTGAGTTTAACCATGAGTTCTGAGTTCTTACTATTTTTAGTGTAAACTTTGTAAGCCATAGTTTTGGTGATCCTCTTGAGGAACTTTGTGATTAGACATGAGTTCAAGAATCTCTCCAAACCCTCTAAGAACCTCTTATTCTCTTTTCACTTGTTTTCAAATTTTGCTTCAAAATATATTTTTGTTTGTTTGTTTGTTTTTATTTGTTAGGTTTTCTCTTTGTACATGGAGCAGCTTGTTACAGTTTCTTTAACATTTAGACATATTTTGGTACTTATGTACAGCATGGTATAACTCTACTTTGTTTTACTATTATAATATAATTATAATTATAATTTACTATCTGGTGGCACCATTGATAAAGCTATAGAAGGATAAGGGATACTATGAATGTTGTTTCTTGTTGATATATCCTTTGATTCATATGGAGTGTCGATTAATGATATCAGGCCCGGGGTTGGATTTATCGTTTTCATGAGGTTAATCTTTGTCATGTTTTGTGATAGATCAATTTAAGTAAAGGCTATGAGGATTGTCCACAAAAACAGTCTGATTTCTTTTTAAAACTTTAAAGGATGTTTTGTTGGTCTTTCCTGTTACGTTCATCACATAAATGTTTTCTTTCTCATAGCTGATGACAACCTCATGTCCAAGAGGACTGAATGCAACATGACTAATTGCATAATCTTTCTGAAATTGAAACAAGAAACAAGAGAATCAAACGAGTAGTAGTACACTCACACCTTTAGACAGAATAGAATTCCCAATATAAAAAAGCAAAGAACTAACCTTAGATCTTGTTTTTACCCTTTTCCTCTCTGTGTTTTGGTAAGTGACTTTACAAAGACCTTATAGTGTCTGTCAATTTTATGGTTTTCATTAGAATTCTTAGATGTTCATTTTCTTTGCGGGGTGATCTACACTTCATTGCATAGTGCTACTGCCTCTGCTTTGTTCACTTCTCTGCTGTCTTTGCATAATAACAACTAGGCGTGTCTGTCTCTCAGAAGGTACGTTTTGGCTGAAAAGCTTTCATTGGAGTTTTAATGTATTTTCTTGAAAATTTATTTGATTCGATAATATGCCCACAATAATTAGTAAAGCCTTAGTTTCCCGTTTGAGATGCAATACTAATGAGCGTACGTGTACGTGTACGTGCTTAATGTACCGCTCATTGTGTTGGATCTTGAATTATCCAAAGTTGGACAGTTTGGGAAAAAACTTTTTCTTAATTCAGTTATAATAGTTATTCATTGATTCTAATGTTATATACTTGATGAAAGTTCGTATTGATACATTTCCTTTCGTTCTCCGGGTGCATACTTTATCGTGGTGGATGTCATCGCGTTCAAGTAGTCTACGTCGGAGACCGCGGGGAAATGCTGCCGAAATTTTGTCGAGTATGAGCATGAGAGTTAAGGACTAACTGTTAACCGACTGTTGAAAAAGTTTCTTCTCGAATGGGATAGGGTCATACCCTGTCATAAGAAGTGGTTGATGAATATGTTGGATTAAGTACGAAGGTATTGGTTTAGTCATGGATCGCGGTTAGATGAATGCTAGACGGACAATTGATGAGTATAAGAATGGAGTGAAAGATTTTCTACAGTTTGCAAAAACAAATGCTCCTGATAGTGGTAACGGAAGGTTTTATTGTCCTTGTGTTAACTGTTTGAATGAGAGACGACTAGAAGCTGAGGAGATACGTGATCATCTTATTTGTGAGGGGATTTGCAAGAGTTATACAACATGGATATGCCATGGTGAATCGTTAGACAGGCCGAGGGTGTCGGATAGAGAGGAAGTTGATGACGTGGAAATGGACGATGGACTAGAGGACATGATCCGTGATGTTGGGCAAGAGTCTTTTCGGCGCGCACATGTGTATGATACTTTGTGTAGTGATGCGCAAGTGGCTTTGTATCCGGGGTGCACTAATTTCACACGGTTGTCAGCGGTGTTAAGATTGTTCAATGTGAAGGCGAGAAATGGGTGGAGCGATAAAAGCTTTACCGAATTGCTTGAGTTGTTGAAAGAAATGCTTCCAGAAGGCAACACATTGCCATCTCGAAACTATGAGGCGAAGAAGATATTGTGTCCAATGGGTATGGAGTATAAGAAAATACACGCTTGCCCCAATGATTGCATATTGTATAGGAAAGAGTTTGAAGAGATGCACGAGTGCCCCAGGTGTGGGGTATCACGCTACAAAGTGAAGGATGGTGATTCTAGTTGTGATGTGGTCACCAAAGGTCCTCCTGCGAAGGTGTTATGGTATCTTCCCGTGATTCCGCGGTTCAAGCGATTGTTTGCTAATGTAAATGACGAAAAGAACATTAGATGGCATGCAGATGAGAGGAAGTGTGATGGACAGCTTCGCCATCCGGCCGATTCTTTGCAATGGAAGAGAATTGATAGTTTGTTTCCGGATTTCGGCAATGAGCCCAGAAACCTCAGGCTTGGACTTGCTACCGATGGAATGAATCCATATGGAAACTTAAGTAGTATTCATAGTTCATGGCCTGTTCTCCTTGTAATTTACAACCTGTCTCCTTGGTTGTGCATGAAGCGCAAATACATTATATTAAGTATGATGATTTCGGGTCCTAAACAGCCAGGAAATGATATTGATGTTTATCTGAGTCCCTTGATTGAAGACTTGAGAATGTTGTGGGATGAAGGCGTTGATGTGATCGACGGGTATTGCCGTGAGACATTCAGATTGCGTGCCATGTTATTTTGCACCATCAATGACTTTCCAGATACACGGGAACTGTGTGGGTATAGTGTTAAGGGGCATAAAGCATGTCCAATATGTGAAGAAGGCACATGTTACCATCAACTGCAACATGGAAGGAAGACGGTTTACCTTGGGCATCGGAGATTTCTCCGACGTAATCATCCTTATCGTAGATTGAGGAAAGCTTTCAATGGACTTCCGGAGAATGAAATTGCTCCGGTGGCCTTGACTGGAGAGCAAGTTTATGAAAGGGTGAACAACACTAATGTTATCTATGGGAAGACCCAGAAGAAGGCTACAGAGAAGAAAATTTGGAAGAAGAGGTCGATCTTCTTTGATCTTCCATACTGGTGCAAGCTTGATGTACGACATTGTATTGATGTGATGCATGTAGAGAAAAATGTGTGTGACAGTTTAATCGGAACGCTTCTCAACATTCAAGGAAAGACAAATGATGGTGTGAAAGCAAGTCTGGATCTAGTTGCGATGGGTATATCAGAGCAGTTAGCTCCACTTAAAGAGTGGGATAAGAAGACTTATTTGCCCCAAACATGTCATACTTTATCAAAAAAAGAGAAAAGAAGTTTACGTGAATGTCTACGAGGAGTCAAAGTGCCACCGGGTTACTCTTCAAATATCAGAAGACTTGTCTCAATGAAAGATCTCAAATTAGTTGGCTTAAAGTCTCATGATTGTCATGTCTTGATGCAACAACTACTACCGGTGGCCATTCGTGACATATTGCCTAAAAAAGTCAGACATGCCATTACTAGGTTATGCTTATTCTTCAATGCTATATGTAGCAAGGTCATTGACACTAAAAATTTGGATGAGTTGGAAAATGAGGCAGCCATTGTATTGTGCCAATTGGAGATGTATTTTCCACCTTCATTTTTTGACATCATGGTTCATTTGATTGTTCATCTAGTGAGGGAGATTAGATTGTGCGGTCCCGTTTATTTAAGGTGGATGTACCCGGTTGAGCGATACATGAAGATCCCGAAAGGATATATGAAAAATCCACACCGTCCCGAAGCATCTATTGTTGAAAGGTATGTTGCGAAGAAGCTATTGAGTTTTGTACAGACTACATGTCAGAAGCGGAACCTGTAGGGCTTCCGAAGTCTCGTCACGAAGGAGGATATGATGGTAAGGGTACACGAGGTATCACTGTTAAGAGCATGGATCGGGAGGAAGTGCTTCAAGCACATTTATATATATTGAATAACACCGATGAGGTTGAACCATACTTATGTGAGCATAAAAGCATCATCAATGAAACTTACCCTAGAATGAATGAAAAATGGTGTTTGAACAAGCATAACAAGACTTTCTTGAACTGGTTTAAAGAAAAAATTGCAAAGGATGGTACTGCTTACGCTACATTAAAATGGCTAGCACGGGGGCCTAACTTTGATGTCATATGCTTTGGAGTGGGTACGATATCAATAAGTTTTCCTTCTATACAAAGTCCCAGGATGACAAAAGTACTATGCAAAATAGTGGGGTTATGGTCGTCGCTGAGTCCATGCATTTCTCTAGTTCGAAAGATAAAAACCCTGTTATGGCATCAGTTTCATACTTTGGAATCATTGAAGAGATATGGGAGGTTGATTACACGAAGTTTAGAGTACCTGTTTTTAAATGTCAGTGGGTCGACAGTAACAATGGTGTGCAAACCGATGAGTTAGGATTCAAATTGGTGGACCTTAGTAAGGTAGGTAATAAAGAGGAACCTTTCATCATGGCATCCCAAGCAAAACAAGTGTTTTATATCGGTGATCCTTCTAACAAAAGGTGGTCAGTGGTTCTCTAGGGAAAAAACATGTATACTGGTAGTGAGGGAAATCACGATTCAACTCTTGATATTTCTGATACTCCTTATTTCTCAACACGAGTGCCTAATTTCAATGAGGAAAATGAAGTGGATGATGTACATGCTACTCGTAATGATCACCAAGAAGGGTTATGGGAGAACTTTACTAATTGACCACAAAGTAAGTTTAGTTTGATATTACCATCAAGTTTGGCATATTATATGTTTACGTTGATATTTATAAGTTATGTTTATGTACGTTGATCGATATTTATAAGTTATGTTTGATATTTATCCTGACATACTAACAAGTTTTTTTTTGTTTTGTGTTTAAACAGGTATACATGGCTGATCATGAGGATATACCTCCTTCATGCAGGCCGGTCGGAGACCCCGTCTACCGGTAGAAATGGTAGACGTGCCACACGGATGAGGAATTTGACTGCCAACCGTGGGTCAAATCAAAGGATAAGAGTAGATTTTGATGATAACCTCAAACCTATTGGGCCAATGGAAGATCAGTTTACCAGTTGTGTGGCGACCCTTGCTAGGAACAGGCCCAGTATACTCATTGATAGGTGGAGAGATGTACCGGCGGACGTGAAGGAGCAGATATGGGAGAGTATTCTGGTATCTATACTTCTACGTCCTGTGTTTGTCTGTATCTACTTTATTTTTATCTTAATAATATCATACAGTAATACGTTGATAATTTTGTTCTTAATGTAGTTGACATTTGACATACCAGGATACATACGCTATGAAGAAGCGTTTCTTTGAAGTATCTTTGGAGAGCGTTGGAGGGGTTTTAAGGCCGACCTGGGCAGATACTATATATTCAATCCAACAAGTAAAAAGAACCCACTTGAGGTGTATCCGTTTCTTGACAAGGCGACGTGGGATCGCTTTGTTCAGAGCCGACGTGATCCCAGCTTTCAGGTTAACTTATTTGATTTGTCTCTAAATTTATGTAATTGCATTAATTTCATTTACTTATGTAATTTAATTGTCTTTTATTTATAACAGGAGAAGAGGAAAAAGGGGCAGGAAAGCCAAAGCAAGAATGTCTACCCCCATGTCATGTCTCGTGGGGGATATAAAAAGCTTGTTAAGAAAATGGTTGAAGAGGAAAAGAAAGCACGTCAGCAGGCAGCATCTCAGGCGGATCCTAATGCTGAAAATCTTCCAGAGGTTGTTGATCCACCTCCACCCCCATGCCATCGTTCATGGAAGAGGGGCCGACAAAGAAAAACGGGACAATATACATCCGAGGAGGCCCGCCAAGTAGCTGAGAGGATTGTAAGTATAGTTTGTTGTAATTGTCATTTTAAGATTGTTACCGAATTGTAATGTGACCTGATATTTTTATGTGATAGGATGCCTTGGATGATCAGCTAACCCAAGGAACCTTTGTTCCTAGAGGACGCATGGATATCTTATCTACTGCCATCGGTAAACCGGACCACCCGGCCGTGTCATTGGTGTTGGATGGGAGTCGGCATTCGCCAATACCATGGTTCATCTTCACACCAATGCCACAGGGATGTTGATGCAGATAGAACCACGGCTAAAACAGAGATTGCGGTGAGCTTGACGAGGAGATGGCCGAGCGGTTTGCCCAGCAGATGGCAATATTCACTTCTCTGTCCCGGATGACGGTAGATGTCCAACCCTCTCTGTCCAACCCTCTGTCCATGTGAGCACTAAGGGCTCATGTGATCCTCCTCATCATCCCGAAAATGATGATGATGGTGATCTTTCTTTTCGCTGCCGATGATGATGATGATGATGATGATGATGATGATGATGGCGACCACGATAGGTGTGAGCTGTATGTTGATGATCATCATCATCGCCGCTAGTGGCATTGGGTAAGGCATATAATAAGTTAGGTAATATCATACACCATCGGTTATTCACCGGATGATCAGTGAGGGTGTCTGTTGAGATTATTCGAGATCTTCGATGCTCGAGTCCCCTGTGCCCACCGAGGAGGTTCAAACAGTGGGTCGGGCCCCCAGTAACTTCATCCTCTCGGCCAAGAAGATGGTCAACTTTCTTGTTGCATCCGAGGTATTCGGTTAGTTGTGTTTTTCTATATTCATAGTTGAAATATATTTATTATTGTTTAAAGATAATGCTTTATTTTTATTCGTTATAGGATGTTGGAAATGATATTGTGCCTAAAAGGTCGGATATAGGAAGACCAGAGATGTCTGCTCTCCGCCAAGGTATTCATTTGACCATTTAGTTAATAACGAATTAAATAACTTAATTATCCGTGATTACTAATATATATCTATGTTGTTTAGGGGATCGACAAAGGGGCACCTGGCCATGGTGATGTTTTTAAAGTTCAGCTATACTGAGTTGTCACCATGGAGGATGATGCAGCCTTGGTAACGTTGGAACATGATGCCCTGGTGAACTGTATATACCAAAGAAGGAACTTATGGAAATGGCACTCAATAAAGAAATGGCCAGTTCTGCACACATATCGTTTTGGTGCACGTAAGTACATTTTATTTATAAGTTAAGTACGTAATTAATTTTTAAATACTATGATAATTAACATGTTTTTCCAATATATTAGGTATCTGCATCGTATGTTAGTCGATCAGGGTAACCTCGCCCTTTATGGGTTCATTGACCCCATGTTCATTCAGGGTGATGTTCTCGTAGCATCGGAAGACCCGGTCACTACCATACGTGATATACTTGCCCGAGACGATCATCAATTCTATCTTGCGCCTTATCTCAATAAGTAAGTACCGGTTATTTAAGTATAACTATATATGACTTAGTCACCAACTGTTCCGCAAATACAGCCGGCATTGGCAAATCGTTGCTCTTGTACCCAAGAATGAACGTCGTGGTCTTCTTACGCTCATTGGGAAATAAGCGGCGAATCAATCAAGACGATCATCGAAACGTAAGCATTAAAATACTTTTTAATATGTAATGCAGTTGTTTTAATTATCTGAAATCTATTATATATACTTTAATTAATGTTTTTGTCATGATAGGTCTATTAATGCATCCCACATGTTGCGTGGTGAAAGGCGTACTCGAGCTATCAGATGGATTATTCCCAGCGTAAGATATTTATTAGTTCAAATGCATCAAATGCAGTGGGTACAATAATTGATTTCTATTTTATTTAATTCCTCATATTCTAATTGGGTTTCATTTGTACGTAGTCACGTATACAACGTGGGTCATGGGAATGTGGCTACTATGTGATGCAGTGGATGTTGGAAATTATCTCCTCCGGGATCATTGAAAGATGGAGTGAGGTAAATGTTAATTGACACAATTAGAAGTAATAGTATAGATTCGTTATATGTTTTATGTTAGTTTATTACTTAAAAGATATAATCTTTTGTCCAATTAAACTTGCAGATATTCAACAATCCAACTCCATTATCTCGATTTCGACATCAACATCATAAAGAGGCGTTGGGCAACGTTCTTTCTTGAAGTGTACCACCCATAGTTTGTATATATGTAGTTAGTTTAAAAACTTATCATGTATTAGCTATAGTGTACCTTTGACTGATGATATGTATTAGTGATCAGGTCTGGTTCAATTCTTCTTCTCTCGTGTTTTGATGTAGCCTTGATAAAGTGTTGTTTTCATTCATTCGAAATTAATTAGGCCTGATGCCCTTTGTTTTCAGATTCTGTGCTCACTAGTCATTTGATGAAATGTCAGTATTTTTAACCATATGTGTAAGAGCTGATTGTTTGTGCTAAGAAAATTGAATGAAGTATGTTTTGCTTTTGAATGATTGTGTCAAAACTGGTTTGGTGTTCTGTTGTTGTTTCTTGTTTGATCAGGGTCTTGCTTGGTTTGTTTATTGATCCGCATTCATGAAACGGGGAAAGGAATGATTGAAATGTAAATAACAGATTAAAAAAAAAAAGATTTTACACATCGGTTCCTTAAAAACCGATGTGTAAATTTAACTTTCTACATCGGTTTTCAGTAGAACCGATGTGTAAATTTCACTTTACACATCGGTTCTAATCAAAACCGATGTAGAAAGTTAAATTTCCAACTGCTTATCAATTGCTAAATTAATTTTCCACATCGGTTAATAGAAAACCGATGTTTAAAATATACTTTACACATCGGTTTTTTAACCGATGTGTAAAGTGGCAATAAACCACATCGGTCGTTTCCACATCAGTTTAAAAACCGATGTGGAAAGCCAAAAATAACCGACGTGGAATCCCTTTCATGCACTAGTGAATGAATTAAATCAATCCACTTTTGTTAAATTAACTTGTACACCTTTGAGGGTTTATATGGAACCACTAATCCATAGCAGAACAAATAACCTAATATTAATTAAATTGTATATCGAGGAGATAATAGGTACATCCACCACCGGCACATTTCAGATTAATAGCCGTGGGATTTGGCTAATGGTATTAACGTATGCGATCCACTATCAACTGAATGCATCCACTGCTTTGTGTTGTTTATAGAGAGAGGTACACTATATTAGTGCCTTCACCACCGAGGTGTGTGCACCATTTGGTTTAATTATATAGTTTTATAGCTGCAAATATTTTTATATCAGCTGATTATATTATAGCCCATAAGACGTTGTGCTTACTTTTGGACAAACTTATCTGATGTTTAAAAGAAAGAATGCCAACTTCTACAAAGTTCAACTGGTTTGTGATTTATAACATTTGAATGATATAATTATAGTAGTGGGGATGCCATTTGTCATTTATTAAGTTATAAAAGGGCAAATATTTGTGATGGGCGTTTTCTTTAAACCGAGGTTTTGCTTACTGACTTCATCAATTAGATTAATAAATTGACATGGTGGGGATCACCAAAGCATAAATCTGCCACACACACAAAAAAGGAAATTAAGGCTAGATAACAGCATTAATTAACCAATAATGAAAAACCAAATGTTAACCAATGTTTTAGGACACTTATTAAAAAATAAAAAATAAAAAATTTATATTGAGAAGTTATGTAACATTAAAGTTTAAAAGTTATACTTCCTAACATAATTTTTTTTTATTCCTTAATCAATATTCGATTAACAAGACCCTAATGCAATCCTTTGGTCACACTCCACATTCACAAGCTACTAAAATTTCTCAATTATTAAACCCATCCATTTAAGGCCTATGTTGGATCTCGTAGAAGGAGAGATTTCTATGTGGCTCAAAGAAGTTGCTGATAAGCCACGGAAGACACTTGGAAACATGTTTCCTTAATTAATTCAGAGGTCATAATCCCTATCCGTTAATTGCATTCATGATGAGCTTTATTTCGTCTACCAGATCATGTAATTGCTTAATGGTATTGTACAATAAGTAAATTATTATTGTTGTTATTCTTTTAAACATATATGTTTAATGACAATACAAAAAGGTTGATACGGGTTTTATAAGTATGGCAAAGATTAGATACCCATCTCCTCACATTTCAAGACTAAGTAAAAATATTATGGCGTAAAAGACAGAATATTAACTGACACAAATAGGGGACATTTTATACATGAGATCATACACTGAAGATCTGAAGCAGAGGAATACCATATATGTACTTTATCAGCTTTAACAGTGGCAATAATGCACTGGGATGGAGCTACTATTTATATTTATATTTATATTATCATTGATTACTATTTGGGAAAGTATTAGATATATACCATCAAAGATTCAAATGGCATGCATAACCAAAAGCAACTTGTACTTGGTTGGCAGCCAATAGAACATCTTACATTTCATTAACTAGATGGAGCTACTATATATATTTATATTCTCATTGATTACAACTTGGTAAAAACTAAAATGTATACCATCAATTCACCCAAAAAAATCATTAGAAAAGGGTTTTAATAGCGTTTTTTCTTTTTTGGTCTTTAGTAGCACTTCTAAGCAATATCTATTCACCCGTTACTAAAGGTGGGAGAGATTCAATAACGCTTAAAAAAACACTACTGAAGGTGGGAATAGATAGCGCTTCCTTGAGAAAGCACTGTCTAAAGTTAGTAATATGACAATTTATTACATACTTTAGACAGCGCTTTCTCAAGGAAGCGTTGTCCTAAGTTTGCAATAGATAGCGCTTTTTCAAGGAAGCGCTATCTATCTTTAACTTGACAGTGGTTTTTCAAAAAAGCGCTACCTATCCCCCTCCCTTTTTTATTATTCGTTGTTTTTCTACATTTCCCACCTGCACAACCATCCCTCAGCAATTCACAGTAACACTACATTTAGGTACATCACACACATACACATATATAATGTACAAAGCTTACATACAATATTGGTAAGCATATATATATATATATATATATATATATATATATATATAAATCAAACCGAATATCAAAATCATGCATATAACCAATTAAGTAATATACTTTAACACAATTCACAGTAACGCTTACACATAACCAATTCTAATATTTAAGTCCAAAAACTAAAAGGTCGCTAACCTACACGAGACAATAACAATGCATACTAACAATGTATACAAGCTAATCAACACACTAGTAATTATAAACAATTTGTGCATGTTGCTTCCATCTTCTGCTTGATCACACAAAGTCCTTGTTGTCGGCTTGTATAAGATACACATACAGATCACTTGCACATACACACAAGTCTAATAATATAGGAGAGACATTAGTTAACATAATATCAGAGTATGTCGTATCCTTTAATTGTTGATAAATTTCATAACCACATAACGACACCACTCGTCTTTAAGTTGAGTAAGTTGATCGTCGGAGTATGTGATGCATTTACATTTAGGAAAATACTTCAAAATGAAAATTAAATCAAATTAGAATGACTAAATCTGAGTGATTAAATTATATAAGCTAGAACTGAAATTAAATACCGTGTTTGGGATTTGTAGTTGGTTCTGAATGATGATACCCTTGATAAATTTCAGAACGTAGTAGCCACAGTCGTTGTCATTCGGTTAACGGGGGCACTATAGAACCAAAAATAATAAATTAATTCTTTTAATTTTTTAATTTAAATTAAAAAATTACATAAGGATTTTCGTAAATACCATTATAGAAATCCATTTAGTTGTCCTGGATGATTTTAAAATTCGAGACTTGCCTCCATTTAATCCTCGATGAATTAGCAAAGCCCTGAGTGCAAAATCAAACAATTTCATTGAAGTAAAGGTTTCGGACTATCATATATATGAAGATAACAATAAATACATATATATACTTACTGATTGTACGTATTCCTCATTTTTTTGTGATTGTTAAAATGCATATGCAAGAGATCTAAATAGTACGCCGTGTCCTCTTTGGGATCGATCACTAACAATACCCAATGACCCCTACAAAAATATGGTCAGTTAGGAAATCTTAAGTAGCTAATCACATTTCATAAAAGTTACTATCGTTAATTAAATTAAATGACTCACACTACATTGCAAGGTGACAAAAACAAGGTCTCATCCTCTGACTTTGCCAATGCCAAGCGTTCAGATATATACTCTTTTATTTCCACAGAGTCAAAGTGCGTATGTGTTCGCTGTGGGCATAGAAACACAAACCTCCGAGACTGTTCTTCTGGGATCAGTATCTCACGATTCAAGTACCTTAAATTAAAACATTTACACAAAGAAATGAAAAAGAGAAAAACTGAAACTGAAAAATCAGGGCAACACTTTTCGTCAAACTCGATTCTTAGCATTCAAAAAAGATAACCACCAGAGATCAGTGTCAATATTTAAAACACTTGAGATATACGCTAAAAACGGTATGTGATATACTTCAAAGTTGTATATATACGTTGTATACTCCAAAGTTTGATGTAGTACCTGAGATATACGCTAATAACAGTTTGTGATAATCATTCATGATTAAGAATTTATCCAATCTCGTAATCTTCACCACCGAGCTCTAATGTGTGCTCATAACCCAGAATTTCTGGCTCCATTGGTATGGCAATGCTTCCTCTATATGCCATCCTTGTTAACACATGGACTCTAAGAAATGTTATAAAATCTGCACTACCATGAGTTATAGGAGGCTAGGAGGGCTGATGTTTGCCCTTGTTCTTTAATGGGGATGTAATTGACCCTTTTGTTTGCTCCTTGCCAACTACCGGAGGTCTAGGGGAAGGTCGGGGTTTACCCACATTCTTGCTAGCTCTGTGCTTCGGCACTTTGCCCTTGTCCTTGACTTTGGATTTTGTGGGTAACTACATTTTTTCATTGCAACACATTAATTAGTTAGTGACCACCTAATTTAATAAATATATGAGTAAATGATAATGGATCACTTACAACTACGAGGTGGCTTGGCCATGCCACATAGGTACCTATTGCTTGTTCCACTGTCATCACATATGCATTCACAAGTGGTACATGCAATGGTGCATCGCCCTCAACTGCAAACTCAACCACAATTTTTATATGACCTGCAGGTATTGGTAGGTTGTGCAGTGTGCCACCTGATTCGTTATAGACTGTCCCCCTAGCGACCAAGTGATGAGTTGGGCTTGACAAATATATGTTGCACATATTATTGCCATAAACCAATGATAAACAAAAATAGTAATATGTAAACTGTCAATGCAATATGTACACGTAAAGAAAGCGATTAATGAAATGATTATTGCCTCGGGTGGCACAAGTGTGAAACTATCTCTGGCACTATATGGGGTAGGGGTAGGGGTAGGGGTAGGGGAAGGTAAATCAGGCTCATGCCCCTCCACTGGTTCCTTGTCCTGCTTGCTGTTTTTCAATTCCTGGACTTCTTTAAACAGTTGGGTGACCATCCTCCTCAATTCTGTTGTTTCTTCTTGTTTTGCGCGCTTTCATGATCCGAAGATAGTTTTCTGAGTGACACCAAAACCCACACCCCTATAGCGACCAGAATACTCTCTGGTAGGTAAGGCTTGGGCTAGGATATCTTTACGACCACCACAATCTGTTATCTCCCCCTGTGATACAGCCTGTGTTAGGGTCTCCTGAAACACAAATATTATTGACAAAGATGTTAAACATAATTATCATAAGAAAATTATAAATGAAAATGTTAATTAATGCTATCATACTTACAATTCTTTCAGCCACTTCCCTAGTGGGGGGATGGTCAATCACACCCTCCTCGTTTTTACGGCCTTCCATCCACAAAATATGACGTTCAATTGAATCAACTTCTGGATCTCCACCCTCCTCCAACAGCTGTATATTTAAACAAACAAATTAAAATTCATCATCTTGCTAAGGAAAAGACCAAAACGTGTTAAATAAACCAAGTTATAATTAAGGACATTATAAATACCATATCTTCCTCAATGCCAGCATACCCCTTAACCCCTCCTTTGAAAGGGTGGTCAGGATCTAACGCTCTCTACCGATTTTCTTCGCTTATTCTCTATATAGATACAGAAATATATCAATCTGACCTTTGTCACACTCAAAAGGTCTGAACTCTGAATAGTTGCATGCAGTGCTAGTAAATGTCTATAATCAGAAAGGCATATAATTAATAACACAAAGACTGGGTGTTGAATATTCACATTGCACATGTACAGTGGGTTCTTTCCCCAGCACTTTCTTCATGCAAGTTATACAAGTTAATAATGATAATGCTTTTCTTAATTAATTTTCCTTTTCAATCACTTCGTAGTTCTTGTTTTCTTGATTATCAAGTCTAATAAATGCATAGGATCAAACTTTTCTTATTTTAAAATTATACCATTTCTTGAAAGCAGAACAGACCAGCATGTTGAGATCCATGTATACAAGTTCTAAGGATACATACTAGAAATTCCTCATCTTCCATGCGTTTTGCTACAAAAGCTATCCAATCTTCCATGCTTATAAAATCTTTATATTCTAGAGGAGGCTCACGTCTGACATTCCCGTTGTCGTCTCTAAGGTACTCTCTCATCAAGTTAGTTCGAAATGTCCGGTGTATTTTCCGGCACGCTGAATTAGAGTACTCCGCCGGGTCTCATCAACCACAAAAGTCATCTTCAACGACAATATAAATAAAATCTTAGAGTATAAGTATGTCTACATAATTAAGAAACAATATAACTAACTTTTGTTAATTGACTTACCTATACATCACGCCAGATCTCATCTTTGAGATTGTTCAAAGCTCGACTCCTCCAACTATTGCAAGTAATAGGGACTGTTTGCCGCACTTTGGACCCAATGTAAATAATCAAGTCTCTACCATTTCTACCAATGGGTTGACCCTTAACATTCCATTTAACCTAAAAAAATTTGATTAAGTGTATAAATTTAGATAACAAACAATTAATAGAATGAAACAATTAATTAGATTAATTAGTAAGTATTTTACCACAATTTTAGGTCCTCATTTACTCCTCTGGCGGATAATCTTCTTCTTAAAGGTTGGCCCACGATGCCTCACCTTTCGTGTGGCCTCCTCAGCACTATCATGATCACTGGGAGATGCCATTTACCTGCAACAAATTAAACACACAAGTAAAAAAATCAGCTAGTTAAGTTGCACAATTAATATCTCATTAGATTGTGCTAATGAATATCGACAAGGGTGATTCAAGTCAAAGAAACTAATTAGCATGTATAAAAGCATACCCTGAATAACTTCGGGAATATAAAAGACAAGAAACGTTTAAAATAGTCCTTGAATTTTCAATCTGTCATTGAAGTTGATCCATATCTTAGATGATTTCTGTTAAAGTGTTAATTATAAGTACCTAGTTGACATGTAAATGGGTATGTGACAATGAGGTGTGGAAGCATTTTCAATTTTTCTTGGTTTCACTGTCAACTATCGCATAACAAAGGTGTTGATTACTGTTTACCCTTTTAATGGGGTTTTAAAACTGTTATTCCTAGTAAAACACCCCATCCAGTGAAAGTTATTTTTCGTAATCCCCAAGTTTAAATTCAAGTCAGAAGGATAGTTTTTTGGTCACAACCAAAAAGAAATTAAAAATTGGCCACAACCAAATTAAAGTCATGAGCATTTTCACTTGTGTAAAGTGAATGAAGACAACATCATTGTCTATAAGAAAAATATTCATGTATTCATTGTCCACGTTTTCATGGCTCATTTGTCAAACCCCACCTGTTTGACCAAATAAGTTTTTTTCACTGATCAGGCTTGAATCCCAACAGAGAAGGCATATGTTTGTTTTATAAATATATAGTGATCATGTAAGTTAGGAATTAAACAATATGCTACAATAAGACAAACCACTGAGACAGACGTACCAACGACAAAAAGGGATAACTTGATAACTGTATAAAACCATGAGCCCCTGTAAATGCTCCCCACTAGTTGAAGAAGAGTAATAACTTGATATAAGTTTCATGTAAATGGAATCGGATGGTAAACCAGTTCATAAAAAAAAAATTAAATCATTTTTCAAGACTGGGATACTTACAAGGTCCATGTGGATGTAGTGCTTAATTAGAAAACATGAAAACAATATGTTATAGGGAATTGGGACAATCACACTATCATGACTAACATGACAAGGAAACAAGGACATTGAATATAAGTCTAATGTGGTGTTTTACTTTTCATAAGCATTGATATTCATTTATCAAATACAACTTTTTGAGGCATTTACTCGTGTAACAGTGAGTGTTTACTCGGTGATAAGCAAGCTTGAGATTAGTAATCGAGGAACTCTTACAATATCAAGAGTTGAGCTTGCATAAACTTATTTCTAGAAAGGATAGCCATAGTAACTCTGACAGGATTAGTCTGATACATTTGGATAGAACAATGAGTTTTGACTCAATTGGATGAAATAGTTTCAACGAAAATGTTTAGATGCTAGTGATTCTTCATTAAATAAGTCGTGTATAACTGACATGTAAATCCTTGTCCAAGTTTTGTGGTAACCTTATTGTTTAGGATGAGACAATCGCTCCTCCTAAACAATTGTTATGAAAAATGAGGAGAATACTTAAACATTATATATCAGGACTATCATATTCTAGCATTGTTTTGCAAAATGTAAAAAGGCAGAACAAGAAAGTATACCTTTGTAAAAGGAATCAGTGAGTCCTACTAAGGTAAATTACAAAAGAGAAAAAAAAAATCAATTCTCGTGAGGGTAAGCCCTTGAAATGTTAGACATATGGAAATATATAGTTGAACAAAAAGCAAGTATAGTAAAACTAGAAAATGGTGAAATTATGATGAGGTTGCAGGCTCTGTGTCGAATATTATGCCATGGAAAAAGACCTATTTTCGGGATTCATGGAAAGTATTAAGCATATAACGAGGGCTCCAAATTGCGTACCTGAGAGGATGAGGACAGCGGCGGCGACGACGGCGTAGAAGATGTACGACGGTGAGGGTTTCTCTGAGTGAAGAGGAAGACGGCACGAGGTGGAAGCGAGGTGGATAGAGACGTGGGTTTGAACAGGGAGACGCGTCGTTGCTGGACAGAGGCGCACCGTCGCGAGCAGTGAGATCGGCGGCGACAGCAGGAGGTCGCGCGAGCAGTGAGGGCGGTGGTAGCAGTGAGGCCGTGAATGAGCAGTGAGGGTGTGAGTGAGGGTTCCAATACTAAGAGTTGTCGCGCGAAATATTTTCGAGAGGAAGGGAGGGAATAAGTTTTAGGGAAAGGAATAAGTAGCGCTTGTTCAGGGAAGCACTATCTATTTCTATTCTAAAGATAGCACTTTCTTGAGAAAGCGCTATCTATTCCTACCCAACAACCTTTAATCGCGTTTCTTTAAGTAAACGTTGTCTTAAGTTGTACCTATGGTAACGTTTCATCAAGGAAGCGTTCTTAAAAGTGTTCCGACTCTTTTTAAATAACGTTTCTTATTTAAACGCTATTAAATGTACCATATTAAAACTCTTTTATGTAGTAGTGAATATATATATTACCATCAAAGATTGAAAAGCCATAGCCAAAAGCAACTTGGTTGGCAGCCAATAGAACACCTTCAATTTCACCAACTAGATGAAGGTAATATGTATATTTAAATTCTCATAGATTAACATTTGGGAAAAAATTAAAATATATACCATCAACGATTCAAAAGGCATAGTCAAGCGGATCAAAAAAAAAAAGAAGAAATAAAAGCTGATAAAAAAAAGTCATAGCCAAAAACCAACATGATTGGCAGCCAATAGAGTACCTTACATTTCTTTAACTCCATGATGCTATTATGTATTTATATTTCTATCATCATATTCTCATATTATTTTTTTTACATATTTTCTAGCACCGCTGATCAAATATATTTTTTTGGTTCAAAAATAATATTGTATTGAAATCATATAGTTAGGATGAAGGTGTAAAAAAATGGCATGATAAATGAGTGATGAAATGATTTAAAATGAACATTTTTCTTTATATTTTATATGCTTTTTTTTTATATTTTTATTCATTACCATTTGGGAAAAACTAAGATATACTCCATCAAAAATTCAAAAGACATAAAACTCGGAGTGAGTTGGTCATTAGTCAGCAATACTTAGCCACTCCAGAAAAAATAAATAATTAAAAAAGTTGCAGATACAGCGGCTGCCAGGGAGAGAGACATTTTCATATAAAATTTTAAAAGAAAATACTAATTACTGTACTTAGGATATTGATTACATAATCAAAAGAAGAAAATTTTTATTAAAAAACGATGGATTCAAAATTTTAAGAAATATTATTATTACTTTTACTTTATAAGCTTGTTTTTAATGGAATCATTAATCAATCCTTTTATGTACTGGTTAGTAAATCCTAATTTTAAATTAATAATATTCTCCTGCATACAATACAGCTTCAAACACCCGTTTTCCGTATGTTTTGGGCTTTTGGCATGTGGGTGAATCTCTGCTGTCATGTGGACTCTGACAACTATGTTTTTTTGCTGTGTTTATATATATATATATAAATTTGACAAATACAAGTTAACCATTTTTCTAGCGCAATTATGAGTAAGTAGATAATATGGTTCGTATTGAATATTAGACATTATATATAAATACATTCTTTATACTTCCTTCTGATTTACAGTATAAGAAACAAAACACTAAAATATAAGGATCAAGAAAATATATTAGAATAAATTAATTATAATTAATATTTATATAAATTTTCAAAAATTTATATAAATATGTTTATATATTTATCTGAGACTTAGAAAATTCTTTTGATTAAATCGAAACCTTATTCATACTCTACTTGTTAGTAGAAAGCTACGATTAAAATTTAGGTTGAAAAGTCAGGTGAAATCCGGTCTGTGAATTTCATTGATTGTATAATTATACTGATCAGAAGACCTAATTTTAACTCGTGAACAAGAAACTTAAGGTTTTTATTTAATTTCCTACGATTGTGTATTTTTAGAATTATTTCACTAAAAAGTGAAATATTATATTTTATCCGGGCGATATCTTAATCAGATAAGCGGCGGAGCTGAATACGTGATTTCCGGGAGCCGCTAAAGGATAATGCCAATGGGTCATCTAAGATGACTCACCCATGTGAAGCATTTATGATGTACATGGCATCATCATTATCAACTATAAGGAAATTGCACTTAGGTCCTTAAACTTTTTCTTAATTGTTTTTTGATCCCTAAACTAGTTTCATGATACACTAAGTGAAGTGGATCAATTTTGACTCTTCCAAACCAAGTTTGGGCTGCGGTTTTGAGACTTAAGTGTTTTATGTTGAAAATTCAAGTAATGGACTTGGACTTTCCTTGCTAAATTTTGCATGGCCCAAGCCCAAGACCCATGAAGTTTTGCTTCATCCATTTAGATGATGCAAACTTGCTCTCCAAGCTCATTTCTTCTTCTACTATCTTCTATCATCTTCTACATTCTTCATTTTCTCCCTAACTCAAAAGCTTGAGTTTGTGAAGCAAGTGCGTGATTTCTTGCCATTTTTCAAGATCCAAGAGGTGATTCATGTTCTTCATTATCTTTTAGTTGTTGTTTCTTCAAATCATTTCTTGTTTTGAAGCTTATTTCATTTTGTTCATCTTAGTGTTCTTGACTTTATAAATTCATATAAAATCATAGAAAAATCCCATGAGGTTGAAATCAATTTCTATGTGCTTGTCATCATACATATATATGTTCATAATCCAAGAGTATGTTGAAATCCAAAATTTCCTCCCGATTTAGCTTACTAAGGCCGAACCCTATGTGGTTAGTTGGAGGAAGATTTTGTTCATACCTTTGATAAATAATATTGTATATTGTCTTATTGGTATGTACCCATGTTGAATCCAAGTTAGTTCATCAAACTAAAATCTCTAACCTCATGTACACACCATGGCCGAACCTAGGTCTTTGGAGGTTTAGAAGTTTTTGATTCAAACTTTGTTGAATAATCACTAATCCATTGTCTTAAGTACTTAGGATCATTAATCCAATGACTTAAGAAATTTTAGGAATTTTTAGCCATCAATCCATGTTGAGGCCATGACCTATATGTAGAGTATAGGTGATTTATTTTGTTTGATTAGTCATTGATTGATTGTGGTTGTTGAAGGTTAAAGAGGGGATTGCCTGAGGGATTTTTCCTATGGCTACATGCTATCTGTGTTGGTCTGTATGATTTATCTGTGGTTGTGGTATTTGATTAAAGTTGTGTTATTTATTTGTGTATGGTTATCCGCATTTAATTATTTATTTGTAGTTATATATTATGATTTTGTGATGCATGATCTGCCTGGGAAAATTGTTATATTGCTGTTGATTGTTGTTTGAGAAGCCTGACAGTGGTCAGTACCTAATCAATTAACCAGATAAAAGCTTTAAGAAGCTTTATAAATTATATTCAATGTTTTTGAGAGAAATGTTGGAATATGGTATTGATGAAACATTTTATTTGGAAAAATAAGGAATATTTGAAAATATTATTATTTTAATGATTTATTAGTGTACAAGTAATTTATGAGTCACGGTGAGGGCGTAACTGTGAAATTATTTTTGTACTGCTAATTTTTACATAAGAAATTCTGTAATATTATAAAAATATATTTTATGAAATTAATCTTCGAAAATAACTTAATTATGATTTTAGAAAATTATTTAAGTGGAAAAAGCTAATATTTGGCTTAAATGACTTTAAAAATGTTTAACGACGGCAATTTGGAAAAGTATCGATGACAAGTGTTTCTAAAACGACAGTACGTATTTTAAACTAAGTTTGAGCCTCAAGTGACTTTCTTTTTGAAACATGAAGTTTTCAGAAAAGATTTTAGTAACTGTTAGTTTTACGAAGAATTTCCCAGTTGAAATGATTTTCCAAAATCAAGTTTTACGCAAACAGTATAGGCAGTGATTTTGAACTTAGTAATCGAGACGTCGGAGTACTAGTGTTATTGTGGTGTTTTGGACTACGTGTCCTATGAACTTCGTGTCCTGATTTCGGTGTATTTTGGACTGCGTGTCCTATGGACTTTGTGTCCTGATTTCGGTGTAAATAATGTTATCCAAAGTGAATATTGTTTTCTATTACCACGAACCTAAGCCTGATATATCGGTCTAGGGTTTCGTGATTGAGCACTCGGACTTGAGGTCCCGTATTAGTAATGAAAGTTTTAAGATGTTTAAAACTATGGCTGGTCATAAGCTTTTGAGCTTTGGCAAGGAAATATTGAACACGAAGAAAAATGACTAGAACAAAATGTTTTACATGCATGTTAGACAGACGTGCCTATTTGTAAATCATAATATCATGACGATATTCATGAATCAACGTATCATTGTGCCCTAGTTGGACAATGAAAATCCATATTCGGTGATCACTGCTCCTTAAATTGGACAGTGTGCTATGGTATCCATATTCGGTGATCACTGTGTCTTGCGTTGGACAGTGTGCTATGGGTTTGGCTTCGTGCCTTTGCCTGCGTGGCTAATGAGCTTGACCAACTCACCTCGACGTTGCGATATCTCATGAGATTAAGTATGAAATTACGTGACGAATATGAAGTGTTCATGCATAGTTTTTCAAATGATGATGTTTAGGGCATGAAACCTATTGAGAAACTATTTGTCTTATTAGGATTGTTTAGTTTATTATTAACATGTAAATGCATATATGTTTTCTTTGGTGTCGCACATGTAGTTATCATGTTAAATCCATATATTGGTTTCTCACTCTTGCATTATTTCTGTTGGAATGTTCCCGTTGTGCTCTATATTGGGGTAATCCAGATGAACCGCTCAAGGGATATGATGTATACAAGAAGAAGGTTCCTTAGTTCGGGACATGCCGATGTTATTCTGCTAATATTATGTCTGTCTTTTAGGTGCGACCAGCTTAGGTTTTGAATTATATTATGTTTTGGAAGAACTTATACTTAATAAGGTCTTGTTGTGTAAACAATTATGATGCAGTATAGTTACATGAGGATATATATATATGTATCTATCCATATATTGTCATGTTTGCGTTGTTGTGGTAGCCGTCGAAAAGAAAAAGAAAAGGGAAAAATTTTATCACCATTTTGAGGAATGTTAATGACTTAAGAAAATATTATTTTCTGAAAGCAACGAGCGAAATAAAATTTTATTTTACGTAACGAGTTAACGGGTAACCATCCCAGGTTAGGGTGTCACAGCTTGCTGAAGAGACCTACCATTGTAATCTTTTTATTACTTTGAAGTTTGAATTATTCTTTAAAAAAAAATAAAAAAATCACGTAGCACTAGAAGAATTGGCTTCCATAAATTATTCTTTATGCATGAAAGTCCGTTTTACCTAAAATACTATGACGCTTTAATGAATCTGAATATCATGATGATAGCTTTTATGTTTTAAACATGTTAGATGGATATAGAGCAGACCGCAAGAGCATTGCATGAGGATATGACTAAGCACATGAGTACTTAACTATTATGGAACGTTGTGTTTCAATTGCTTCATCCATGTTTCATTTCACTGATTTGCTCACAGTTTGTTAACTTGCAGTTCTTATGTATGATAAAACCAGTCTTTTGATAGAGTAAAATATTAACATATACAAGAAAAACGGAAAAGATAAAGAAGCAAGGAGTCATGAAACAAGGAAATCCATATGAATTTGCATGAGGATTGTATTTTGCTTAATATTGTGTGTATATCGATTCATGAATATACCAATATTACTTAACGACTAAGATGGATTTGTAATGAAACAAGGAGACACAAACAATGTAATAATGTGATATATAATATATAGGACTATAGGTAACTTTTGCTTTGATAAATTAATTAGACAATGAAATGTTATACATATAATGGTGTTTCAAATCAAAATCTGCCTTCCTCTGTTGGTCATGTTTCATGCTTGGACAGTAATAACTTTATATAATATATATTATATATTATATATTTATACTATCTATAAATATTTTATATCTTAATATTATATATTATAATGCTCTTCCTTTGATTGTTTTGCTCCAATATGGTTTTGATTGTGCGCATGTTGGCTAGCCATGTATGTGGTTTTAATTGATTTATGCTCCTAATTATAAATTTGTATATTTCTCAAATGTACACACTTAATCATGTGAGCTTTCTGAAACTTATTGGTAGTGTGTGTATAATTTTATGCTATAACAATGTCTCTATTTTATCGTTGAAGGGTTTAGGGGCAGCTTGGTATCTTTTGTGGACCAACATACTTAATGTTTGAAATCATTTTGCAAAAAGGAAACTTAACCTGAAAACTGTTGTCATTACATGGACTACAGTAATTTTAATAATAAGCAGCGCAATATATGAGCAAGTAGTACAAATGTGTTTAATGGCTGTGATTTCGGTAATCATATTGATTTTAAAAAGTTGATTTTAAGTTTGGGATATTTGAAAATGCAGTTGTCTCTTCAAACTTGATCCCAAAATACTTTATGGTGGGTGTTGCAGCAATTAAGGTATGGCTTTTTACTTCCTTTCAAGAAGGACTGGAATTGATTTTATTAATGGAGCATTTGATTAATTCATTTCTAGATTCTCTCTCTGATCTCCTTCACGTTAAGAAGATATTGCTGCAACATTATTGTTGAAATTAAGAAAATTGTCCCGTGACATAGCGTATTAATTTCCAAAAGAGGATTTGAACTTCAAAGTCTAAGGGTGCACTGCGATATGTTTCAAACTTGAGTATTTTAGTGTCGTTTGGTTAGGTTGACTGGAATAATTTTAGTTCTTGCTTCGGTAAGATTGGTTAGGAGGATTGGGCATAAGGCGTTGAGATAATTATATCATACTTGATTTAATTGATTGCCACTGCCTCTTATATCTAAAGAGGCAAGTTTTGAAAAATCCCTTTATTGCCACCATCTTTCCTTTAAATTAGACTAAAATTATGCAGGATAAATAGCTGATGACAGAGATATGTAATTTCTCATTTTGTTTTATATTCATTGAACCATTCACTTGTGTCTTGGTGGAATCTTTATGTCAATAATTATATATCGTGGTGGACTGCTACATTTTGGTTTCTTTTTTTTGTTGTTGTGCTGTCCTGCTATGCCTTCCGGTCTAGTCTTTTACTCTGTTTTGGCTCTGCCTTTTTTCTTTTTTTGGTGAAAGCCTATGTAGCTTGGTCTCTTTTTGGCTTTGTTTTTTAAGGTGGAGAAAGGGGTATGTTCCTATTAGCCTCTCCAGGGTTTCAAAATGCGGTCCGCAACCGCTAATGCGGCCGCAATATTGCGGTTGCGGACCGCACCGCAACGGCATCGAGCCGCAATTGCGGTGGGAATCCAAATCACCCGTTACGGCCGCATCAGCTGCAACGGGGTTCCAAACAGAGCCAAAAGCAAACAGAGCCAAAAGAAAAATAGAGCCAAAAGAAAACAGAGCAGAGCCAAAAGGAAAAACAGCCAAAAGCAAACAGAGCCAAAACGAAAAAGGCCAAAACAGTTCGTTCAATGGAACCAAATTCTCAGAATCAGAATCCGACAAAATCAATTCAAAATATATTTGTACAGATTATATTCTCCTAACCTGCTTCTTTTCAGATCAAATGCTTTTGCCTTTATCTCCTTTTGCTTTATGCTTCAGGTTCACTTCACTTCACTCAGACTCTGTCTCATTCTTTCATCTGCTTCACTTCACTCGTATAACCTCTTCGATCATTCCTCAGTCTCACACTCCTCCTGTGGATCTGCATCTGCTCATCTGCTCAGGTAAGATCTTCATTTCCTCCTTTGCTCTGTCGTCGTCCTCCGGGTGTGGGGTTCAGTGGGTGAGTCCTTGAGACCGTGACCGTGAGTCCGTGACTGAGGAGGACCGTGAGGTGGAGGCCCGAAACCGTGGGTCGTGAGGCGGAGCCTGAGACTGAGAGAGAGAGGGGAGGCTCGATCTGGGTTTTGGCCGGTGGGTAGCCGCGGCGCCGGACGAGTGACGGAGGAGGAGGGAGGGTAACCGAAGAGGGGTGAGTGGTGACTGGTGAGTGCCGTGGTGAGGGACGAGAAACAAAGGAGGGTTGCAGATCCATGCAGGCAGCTAGGGTTGCAGAAAAAGAAGAAAAAAAAGAAACAGAGGAGGGGAAGAAGAAGAGGTGAGACGTGAGAGACTGTGAGAGTGAGTGGGAGTCTGAGAGACTGAGACCGTGAGGGACGAGAGAGGGTCATCAGAGACTCAGAGAGTCAGAGGGACAGGGGAGGAACCAAGGAAGACCGAAGGGGGACAGGGGAAGAAATGGTGAGGACCGTGACTCCGTGAGGCGTGAGGTGAGGGACAGGGGAAGAAATGGTGAGGAACTGAGGACCGTGAGGCGTGAGGTGAGGGACAGCCGGACAGGGGAAGAAATGGTGGGGAAGAAATGGTGAGGAGGAAGAAATGGTGAGGATTGAGGAACCGTGAGGCGTGACCGAGTGAGGTGAGGGACGAGTGGATAAGATCAGAGAGAGAGGATAAGATCATAAGAAGAATTCAGTGAACCAATCTTATCCACTGTGTGTGCCGTGTGTGTGGGTTGGGTTGGGTTGGGTGGGGTGGGAGGACTGAATTGGGTGGGGGGAATTTTTTGGGAGGGAATTTTTTTTTAATTAAAAATTTTAGGTGGGAAATTAATTAAGATTTATGAATAATATAGGAAAAATTTGAGAGAGAAATAAAATATATATTGATATATTAATGTAATTACTGATTTAGTATATGTTTAGCTAGTATTTATTGTTCAAATTATATGCTAATAATTGATTTGTTGTATTAAATAATTTACTGTAATTATTAATTAGATTATCTGTGTTTTGCTAATTACTAGTTTATATAAAAGTTTTCTTTTTGAAGGCTAGTTTAGATTAAAGTTGTAAGTTTGGTTGAATTATTGATTGATGTTTATTTATAAATATTGAACAGGTTGTATAAAATTTACACAATGCCTCAAAGAGAAGAATTTCCTACACGGAGATTAGATGGTGCTCCGAGTGATGACATTGGATGGCATTTTGGAAACCCAAGATGGCGGAAGTCGTAACAATATCAAATGCAAACTTTGTCACAAGATAGTAAGAGGTGGCATTACAAGATTGAAACAACATATAGCACATATGAAAGGACAAGTGTCTGGCTGTGCTAGAGTGAGCAAATTGGCTAGAGAAGGTATGATGAAGCTTCTTCTTGAAGGAAAAGCAAAGAAAAATGACTCCAAAAAAAGAAAAGAAGAATTTGAAGCACGCTTGAGAGGAGAAGATGAAGATGAAGTCTGAAGATGTGGATCACCTTATTGATGAACGAATGAGGTTTGCTACACAGGAAAGCCTTAGATCACATCGCGAATGGGAAGACAGGCAACAATTTAGACAACAAACAGGAGGGCGTGGAAATATATATGAACAAGGTGGAAGCTCTCATGCGAGTGTTGGTGGGGGTGAAAGGCCTGAAGATATCACTCTAGAGTTGAGATCTACAAATATTGATCTTATGAGGAGCAAAAGCATGAAGCAACCAAAAATCAGTAAGGGTATCATGAAGACATTGAGGAGGAAGCTAGGAGAGGCAGTAAGCAAGTTTTTTTATTTATGATCGCTTACCTATGAATTTAGCTAACTCTCCTTGGTTGCATAATTTGATTGTTACAGCTGCTGAGGTAGGTAAAGGGGTTAAATGTCCCACCCCTTATGAAATCTCAAATGTATATTTAGAGAATGAATACAGGGAAATGAAGAAGTGGTTGAACGTATTGAGAGGTACATGGAAAGAAAAAGGGGTGACAATAATGTGTGATGGTTGGACGGACGGTATCAACCATACTCATATTATGAATTTTTTGGTGTATAGTAGTAAGGGGACAATTTTCTTGAAATCTATTGATGCTTCTGATGTTATTAGTAGAAACACAGATTACTACTTTCAGTTATTAGATAAAGTTGTTGAAGAAGTGGGGGAAGAGTTTGTTGTTCAAGTTGTTACAGATAATGAAGCAGCACTGAAAGCAGCTGGTGAGAAACTGATGGAGAAGCGGCCTCATTTGTATTGGTTTGCTTGTGCGGCTCATTGTTTAGATCTTTGCTTGGAGGATATAGGAAAAAAGAAAAATGTACAGAAGTTATTAACTGATGCAAAGACTGTGACAAATTTTCTCTATAACCATATATGGACAGTCGATCTCATGAAAAAATATACTGGAGGTAGAGAAATTGTCCGTCCTGGTGTTACCCGATTTGCAACGCAGTTCCTACAACTTCAAGCAATTGTACAGCAAAAGCAAGGTCTGAGAAACATGTTCAACTCCGAAGAGTTTAGGCGATCTAAATTTGGTAAAGCGAAAAATGGACCGTCATATGAAGCAAGAACAATTGTTAATGAGAGGTGAATCTGGAGTAAGTCCCAAGACATATTGAAGGTGTTTGAGCCTTTAGTAAAAGTTTTGAGACTTGTTGATGGTGACGAGAAACCAACCATGGGTTTCATATATGAAGCCGTTGATAGAGCTAAACAAGCAATTAGACAAAATTCTCGTTATCATTCCAGATATAATGATTTAATAGACAAGCGATGGAGTTACATGCATTCCGATCTTCATTCTGCCGGTATGTTGATATAATTTATAAATTTATTTTTATCATGTAATTTTATATTTATACTTTCATCCATAATAATATGTTATCCTTTTTTAGGTTATTTTCTTAATCCGCAATTTCAATACGGAGTTGAACATGGGGATGATGTCTATAAAGAAACGTTTGAAGGAACAAATAGAGTCATCTATAGAATAGAAAGAAACATTGATGATCAGATTAAAGCTCTGAACCAGGTTAGTAATGAATATTTAAATTTTTAAACTTATAATTCATTATTTATCAAATGAAGATATTTACATATTGATATATTATGTTATATTTCACAGTTAGTACTTTTTAGAGATAAGGTTGAAACATTTGGTACTCCTCAAGCTCAAGCAGCTTCGTCTAAGATGAATCCAGATAAAATAATATTTTTTTATAAATCAATGAACTTTAACTTTATTTTTTAATATAATAACTAATAATTTGTTTACCTTTTGTTGCTCCTTTAAAAAGCTGAATGGTGGTCCTTTTTTGGTGTATGTGCTCCTGAGCTTAAACGTGTGGCTATAAAAGTTCTTAGCCAAACAACTTCAGCCACAAATTGTGAGAGAAATTGGAGCACATTTAGTTATATCCACACAAAGACAAGGAATATATTGAAGTATAAAAAGCTGCAAAAGCTTGTCTTCACGCACTACAATATGAAATTGAAAATGAAGCATCAAATGAGAAAAAGTCAAGATGAAATTGAAGCAAGTTTTAATCCTATCAATCTTGATTATATATTTCAAGAAGATGCATTATCTCCATGGATTGAAGAGAGAGAAGATCCACTATTAGATGGAGTATAAAATGCAGAATGGTTGCCTCTAGTGGATACAGATGATGAAGATGTGGAAGTTGTTGATGATAATGATGATTCTAATGAAGATGGTGGTGGTTTAAGTCCACCAAGTAATAATAGTGGTGATGGGGGTGGTGATGTAGAAGCTGAAGAAGGTGGCGGTGATGATGATGGTGATGGTGATGGTGATGATGATGATGATGGGCAATTTCAAAATGATCCATCTCAAGATTCACCATATAATAGGCGTTATAGGAGCTTGACTGATATGGCTCCTTCTGGTAGTTCATTACCCGAGAGCAGTAGAGGTGGGTCACATTCGAGGAGAGGAAAAAGAAAACAGAATTTTCCACTTGAAGATTCTTCCTCTTCTAGTATTGCACAAAGTTTTAGTGACTTTGGTATTGATGATTCTTCTCAGAGTAGTCAACAACCTCATCCACCTTATTATCAATATCCTTATTTCAACACATATAACACATACGCAAGTGATCAAGCTCCCTCGTACTACCAACCATCAATGAATTATCAAGATCCTTATCATCAACAATCAAGTGGTGGATTTTTTGATTATGTCTTTGGACAAGGAGCTACACAAGATGATAGCCAAAGTGAGAATAGAGGTTATGAACCACCACGTCATTCCACCATGTGGTAGCAATTATCATGTAAGTTCAATTTTTATTATCTTTGATTCATATATTTGTTAATTATTATTATTATTATTTTAAATTTATTAATTTATTTACTTTTTATCTTCTTCTTTTTTTTTTGTAGTGAAGATGTATCTCTAAGTGGTGACAATGTGACGTTATTTTAGAATCACAATTGCAGCGGGGTGTATGTATTCCTATATGTGACATTAATATCTTTTTATTTGTGATTAATATATATTAATGCACTATTAAGTTTCTGACCTTCTTACTTCTTTGTAATTTTGTACTTATATATGCTTAAAAGTTTTATTTATAATTTATTTTCACTAAATTAAGTTTAAATTATTCATAAACATAATACAATGTATTAAAAATGAATAGAAATTTGTGCAACATCATTAATAAAAGATATATAAAGAATTACAAAAAAAAATTGATTTCTTTTCAATTTGTGAATTTTTTAAATCGTTTCACGCCGCAGCGGCCGCATTACGCATCGCAGCGGCCGCAATGACCGCAACCGCAGTGACCGCAACCGCGACCGCAACCGCGATTTAAAACCCTGACGCTCTCTGTCCCACCCTCATTCTTAAGAGTGTGTAGTCTGGACTGTGAACGTATACGTTATATTTTTTATTTTATTTTTTACATTTGGTTGATTTTTTTAACTTAGTTTTACCAACTTCAGTGGAAAAAAGCTCAACTTTTATCTCTTCCACTATGAAATTCTAAAGGTCGTGTTATCAAGAAACACATGTTTTTGGTCTTGTCCTTTTCTCCAAAAACAGTATTGGGTTGTTCCAAAAAAATGACTTCTCGTTGCTTGGGTCAGGTGTCACTATACGTGGGCCTTCTTCTTCCACTTGACTCCGTTTGTTCTTGGTTCAAGTTACCAACTTCAAAATCTGTAAAAAAATTTTTCTTTTGAATCTACACCGAAGAGGTTGTGTTTGGAGATTGGTATGGGATGAGGGTGATTTTGGCTTTGATGCTGCAGCTGGTGAAGCTCTGCATCATTGGCTTTGTTGTGGCATTCCAGGGATCCAAAGGTATCCCCATAATTCTTTGTTGAAGTTAATCCTTTTTACAATGTTGTTACTGTAATCTATACCACAAGAGCCTTAATGTAACGCCCCGATTTCTTGTCTTTCTGTCGCAGTAAATATATATGTATATATATATATATATATTAATTTTTTATAAAATCCAGAGATTGATTTTAAATAAATTAAAATCATTTTCTTATGTTCTTTTACTGTAGGAAGTCACGTTTAAATTTTCGGTTGAAAATTCAGACGAAAGTCGGTCTGCATTTACACTGTCAGTATAATTTACTAAGCAGAAAACCTAATTTTGAACCGTGAACGAAACGGTTAGTGTTTTTGTGATGTTTTGTATGATATGGGAAATTTTCAAAAATTTGAGTTCGAAAATAAAATATAATATTTATTCCGAGCAAAATACGATCGGAAACTTGAACAACCGGATACGCAATGGAAATGGAGCAGAGTAGGGAGCACAAAAGTGATGAGGTAAGTCACATCCTAAAAAGTGGTCATGATGACACTTTTTGAATTATAACATATTATATGCTAAAAACCCATTTTTCTCTCTCTTCTTCAACCAAACAAGGCATAATCCAAAACTTGGCCATCAAGACTTACTTCTCCCTCTCTCTTTCACGCCACTCTAACCTCTCCTTCTATAAATACCCACTTCATTTCATCTCTTCCATTTTTCTTCTTCTTCTCCATTCTTACTTCAAAACTTCCGACACTTAAAGTTTTCATTTTTACTTACTTTGAAGCTTCAAGTTCTTCATACGTTTTCTGTCTAGTTTCAAGGTAACCCCCTCATACTCTTCTCTTGCAAGTTTTTCACTTATTTCATGAGTTTACTCTATGTTTTCTTAAAAAGTTCTTAAAGCTCTTTTAACTTCTAAAATCTCTAAAAAATGGTAGAAAAATCATTTTGAGTTGAAACCAATTTCTATGAACTTTTATTAATCTCTACTTTCATATTCTAAGAGCTTGTATCAAACAAACATCTCTAACCTATTTTTCCAAGGATGACCGAAACTATGTATTAGTGGCCTGGGAAGTTTTGTTTCAACATTTTGAAAGATGATCATGTATTTGAGCTTCTAGATACCTCTTGATCTTAAATCTAAAGTCTTGGAAAGTTTAAAGATTTCTAGCCTATTATCCTATGATGGTCGAACCTGTTCCGGAAGGATAAAACTTTGGAACTTGTGTTAAATAATTTCAAGTTAAAGGAAATTATTTTCTTACGAACTAAGTTTTTGTACAAGAGAAAATCATTTATAAAATATGTGTTTTTACGGAAGGAAAAGCCTTTGGAAAATATTTGACCTTAAATAGAGATGATTTTAAGAAAAGGATTTCAAGAGAAAATGTATTTCTTATAATAATTTACAAATGATTTTCCAATGAAAAGATTTCCTGTAAAGAAATAATTTCGAAAATATTCCGGTAACTTGGATGGGTTACCGAGGTTTTATTTTGATATTTGATTTTCATTGAACGAAAAGTAAGAACATGTGAAATTGAATCTAGTTCGCGAGACGTCGCTTCTAGTATTCTATAATGTGCACGTTGATCTTTGATCCATGTTAAGTAATATGGACCGTGAGTCTTAATCATGATGTTGTGGGCTAAGAGTCCTAATCTCGTTATTATGGACCAAGTGTCCTAATTACGTTGTTGTGGACTAAGAGTCCTAATCATGTTGAAATAAAACATGGGTAAGATTGTAAGTCTTTTCTATGACCACAAACCTTGACTGAGGCATCGGTCTTAGGTGTTGTGATTGAGCACTCGGACTACATGTCCTGTGTTGATGTTGAGTGATTTCAAGTGATGAAAATTATGAATGGTCGTTAGCTTTGAGCTTCGACAACGAATGAGATTGAACACAAAGAAAACATCTTGAACGAATGTTTTTCTTCATGCATTTAGGCAGACGTGCCTCACAGGTTAGTCACTTCGGTGATGCCCAAGCAGGGGCTATTAGTCACTTCGGTGATGTTCAAGCAGGGACTGTTAGTCACGGTGATACCTGCCGGGGGTCTGTCATATAAGTCACGACGGTGATGTCCAAACAGGGACTTTAGTCACGACGGTGATGTCCAAGTGGGGGCTTTGAGTTTGATCAACTCTTAGAAAGATGAAGGGATCTCATGAGATTAAGTTTATAGAGCTGGAATATTGAAGTGTCATGCATAATCTTTATAAAAGCTGATTGTACGGGTATGACACCCATTGATATTGTAACATCCCGGTTTTTACGATTTCGTTTTATGTAAGAGGAACATGTTTAAGACTTAGATTATATAGTTAAGAGATGGATTAAGGTCTAGATACCTTTGCATGGCATGTACGCAGCCTTATCGAGGGAGTTGGAATGTAGGAACAAAACTAGGGTTTTCCGGTTAGCGTCTTTGAGACGTCTGAGTGTGAAATAAGAATTTTGGAGTTAGAGTTGAGATTAGGCCTTTTTGATGGTTTTAGGTTGTTTATTAGGTCCTAATGATCCTATATCTCAAATTTGAGCGCAATCGGACGTCTAACGGACCCTGAACGCAAAGAGTTGACTTTTTGTCAAAAGTCAATGCTCGAGCGTGGGAGTATCAAAGCTCAAGTGCCCAAGTCAACAGACAAGGGCCACGATTTGACTTGCCACATGTCAATCAGGGCTTACGTGGCAGCTCCTGATTGGTTGCATAGCGCGGTGGTCCACCAACCCTCCAACGCTCAAGCGTGGAAAAGCCAACGCTCAAGCGTTGGAATGCTCGAGCGCTAGGTTTCCAATGCTCGAGCGTTGACGCGAATTTCAGCAAAATAAAAATGGCTTAAGTGACATAAGTCACTTAAGCCAGATGAGAAAGAATAGAAGCCAGAGAGCAGTGAGAGCTGAGAGAACAGAGATGAGAGATTCTAGAGAGAGAGAGAGAGAGAACAAGAGAGAGAAAGAGCTTCAAGGGAGAGTTGTGCGAGTTTCGATCGTCCAGTTGCGAATTGGAGTACGTGGTTGTGATCGTAGTGATGGTACCTTCGTTTTCCTCTTCTCCTTTTTCTTCAATGGAGAAGGTAAACCATCCTCGTTTATGTCGAAACTTGTTTGTTACATTTCTCGAAGTATCTTTCGTTTCGTTTGTCATAATTCAATTCCGTCTTCGATTTTGAACTCGTAGTAACGTGTGCTTCTCAATGTGATGCTCAGGTGAATTTTTGGAGGCTCGGAGGCCTTGGTTCCTTGCGTGGCAGAATTGAAGGTGTAAAGGGAGTGTTCGTTTCGAGACGTCGGTACAATTGTACACAAGGTGAGGGGGAAGAAATTTTAATTATCGGGATTATGGGCATAGAATATGAACATTAACATGTGTGTGGATTCTCAACCCCCGTTGATTGTTGGTTGATGATATGATATGTGATAAGTTGATTACATGATATATGGTTATTCTTTTATTTCTCTGTTGATGATATGATGTTGTCTTGTTGATAATATTGTACTATGTGTTGATGATATATTGATGTGTGGTGGATCAATATTAGTGATACTTTGGAGATGTTTGATGTGAAACTAGGTTGACAGCTTGGTTAGGAAATTATGATGTCATGTGGTGATATTGAGGTGTTAGATGGAAAGGTGGTGTGAAATTATGTAGTGATGGATGCATGTGCATAGCATTGCGTTGGTCAGCCTTATGGGTAGTCGCAATAACTGTTTGAGCGGTTACTAATATGAGGTTGATGTTGGTGTATTGTGAACGAATACAACGAAAGTTGGATAGTTTTCACAAGGGGCCGTATGACTAGCTACAATAAGCTGTTTGAGTGGCTATCATACGAGGTCGGATAATATTGGTGCATAGCTGGGCTATTTCACAAGAGGTGTATCTGTGTATCTGTACACAGAGGGGCCGTGTGAATAGTTGCAATAGTTGTTTAAGCAATTGTCACATGAGGTTGAGGTGGACTATCCGGAGCGACCAAGATGACGAAACTCATGTTGGTGACGCAGGAGTTAGTAACCCAACTACCGAATGAACGTTGTTGTAGAATTGGCCAATCATGCATGTAGGACCAGTTATGCATTAGAATAAGTTATGATCCTAGTTATTGAGATGTTGAGGTTGATTGATGTGATGATGATCTTGGGAGACGGTTGTGTTTGTTTATGTACATGTTGATAAGTAGTATTTTATGCTGTTTCCCCTTATGATGATTAGAGTTTCTTACCTCTTGTGTATCTCTGTCTCTATGTTTCTGTTATGTTGATTCGGTTCGTGATTCGAAGACGGAGATGAGCTTTTAGCTAGTGCCGAGACGAGGAAGGTGATGAGAATGCTAACGTCTCTCACGAGGACTTTCAGAGTTGAAGTTGAGTCTTTTGTTACTTACACCACGGCCAGTGGAGTGTCTGTATTGCATATGCCATTGCTTCTGTGAACTCTGATATGTTGTATATATGTTTTATTGATTTAAAATACATGCTGTAAATATTTTAAAAATTTCTCATATTATTTTGTTACATGCATCTGTATAATGTGGTGCCCGAAAAGGGGTGTCACATATATGATACTTGTTGCTTTATCTATTAATATTTGGTAAATGTTAATATGTTGATGTGATGCATGTATCATGCATATGGTTATTGTAATCTATCTATATATTTGTATCTCACTCTTGCATATCTTCTTGTTATTTCTCTTTGCTTTTCGGCATCGCTGTATATCAATGAGTTTAGATAGATCCGAACATCCCATTGGTACCGTCTGAATCGAAGACTGAGATCTTCGATGATGCGGGGAATGCGAAGGCATGGCATATTCACCCTGGATCTACATCGGCTACCTATCATGGACCAATAACCACGCTGGAGAAGAATGCCGAGGGCGACCCATGTAGCAAAGTTCAGACAGTTGAGACGAGGAGGATTGCTCTCCCACCACCTTGGTACTACTTACACGTGCTACAGATGAATGGACAGTTACATGAGAACCCGCCTTTAGGGGTACCATTACCTGGAGTCGAGCCGGCTTCACGGATTGAGGAGGACCCGGAGGAGGACCCCGAGGAGTACCTGGAGGATGAGCCCGAGTACCACGTCTTAGATCATGACGATGATCTTGATGAGGTGCTGGAGTACGTGCTTGATGACGATCCTGATTTTTATGATTCCGACTCTCCTAATGAGGGTGGAGACGTCGTAGACCCATCACCTGGGGTCTCTTCTTGTGGGAGTGTTCGTGGCGAGTCTTCCTTTTAGTCGTTAGTAGTGGCCAGCTTAGGGGTGTATATTTTTTGGTTAGTTTATCTCGGTCCGACTGTATTTGGTTTCTTAGAACCACCCTTTTGATGCGTGGTTCCGGACCCTCCCCTATTTTGCTTTACTTAGTTTACAGCTGTTAACAGTATGTTCTGTAACTCTGTTATTAATGGCCATCCTGATCATGCCCTAGTCTATGTACTAAACTCTAAATCCCACTGGGATAGATTATATATATATATATATATATATATATGATGTGTACATTTCATATTCTGAGTGTTCATCACTTACCCCTGTTTTTTAGAATACTCACTTATTAGGAAAATATCATTTACCAGAACCAACCAACAATTTAATTATTTTATTTTCCGCAACGGGTAACAAAGTGACGCCCTAGGGTGTTACACTAAGCATCTATTCTCAATTTTGCAATCAAATTATTGGTTTAAATCCTCATACCTTAGTATGATGAAAAATTACATTGGCTGATACCTAGGATCAACAAATGGGGCATAAGATGTCATTTATTTTTGTTGTAAACTTGCATTGCTAACAAAATGTAATTTTCATTAGTATATATTGAAGATATTGCAAGCTATTGTTGGATTATGAAACCATTATCACACCCTCCACTCTCCTTATTATGAGATTACATGCTGTTAGAAGTTTAGAGCCAAGGACATTGGTTGCTTAGAACAATGTTCCTGGTTTTATTTCCTTTTTTAACCTTGTTTTTAAGGTTCATATTTTTCCAGCTATTGAAGTGACTGAGAATTACTGATTCTTTTTATTAAGCAAGTAATGCCTTCTTGTCTGTGATAATTGCTTTATATGAGGAAATTCCTCTACGCTTACAAATATCTGCTTATAGATTTTATTGGTTTATGGTTGTAATTCCCATAATCAATTATAGACAGAGATTCTTCTTGTGATGACACTTTTTTGCCTGTTGATATTGATTTCTTATCCCACTACAAACGCCTATACTTCAGTTTTGTATTGTCAGTGAATGTCTGTTTACTTTTTTAATGAATAACATGATGATATATTATTCAGTTTGCCTTTAGATATAGATATAAGGTTGGAAAAATGCTTACAAGTGCTTAATGTGGTAATTGTTATTTGCTTCCTTATTTTTTATTCTCTATCATTCTCATTAAACTTTCTCAATTTGTTGTCACCACCTTTATCTGAAGAGTTCGGTTCATGTAATATATGGGTATGAAAGCTCTGCATCTTGAAAACCACTTAGATGTTCCTATCTTCAGTTCTAAAAATTAAACCTTTTTTGTGTTTCCTTCAAATGATGTGAAGCTTAATGAATCCACTCACCATCCTTTTTTAAAGAATATTATGGAAGTGTTCTGTTTGGTGAGTATGTGCATCTACTAAATGCCTTGATTGGTGGTGGTGATTTTGAACTTTCGTTGTGTTACAATCTGCCTTGATTAAGTTATTTAGAAGTGTGTTCGTAATGGTTTATGGACCATCTGCTACCAACAATTTGGCATTCTTTGGTGGTGATCTGATTATACTTCATTATATGTTACAGGAAAGCATTTTGGTTTTTTTTTACAACTTGAGCAGTTGAGCATATATTCATTTTTAATTTTGTTGCATGAGGACATCATAATTGTACTCAACAATGACATTTGAATAAAACATGATCCTATATTCTGTGGCAGATATTACAAAAGAATGGTGGCAAAATAAATAGTTAGCACCATTATTTACTGAACTTTCTATATTGTGATTAGTACATGATACCCACTTTTGCAGTATTACTTCAGAGTTGTAAGATGGGTTTCTATGGTGACTTTATGCTCTTAAAAGGGTCTTTTGCACCGATCTTGTGGTTAAACTTTTGATTTTTATAAACTCCCTTCAGTTGTGGATTGGAGTCATTTTACATTGATTACAAAACGTAAATTAGCAATTCAATTAGTAGAAAAGGATCTTTTCCTGTTGCATTTTAAATTTTTAATTGATTATGGGTGTTAGTTATTCCGATACATGTTTGATGTTGGCATTGACCTGCAAACATTGATGTAAAAATTTGATGCTGCCCATTCAGGTGTTTCTTACCTGGTAGGCTGGTACTCTTGCACCAGGTGCTACTGAAGGCCTTACAAAGGAACAAGAAATGAAAAACAATGCTTAACTTTGAAGACCTGAAAAAATTGAAGCTTGCACATGATCTGGCTAAAACATGCTTTTAGATGTACTCAGTAACTAAGTGTAATTGATCTAAATAAAAGGGCTAAGACTTTTAGCCTTGATGTAACGTCCCCCCCCTCTATATATATATATATATAAAAGTGTGGCATACAGTATTTTTTTTTCCTATCATGTGCTTTTGTTTCTTGAAACAAATTATTTCAATTTATTTAGAAATAAGAATAATAAATAATTAGCAAATTTTCACGTAGTTGCAGTTATAAGTACCTACAGGTATAAGGGAGATGAGTTTGATGAGTGTAAGACTCAATCAAAAGCAAATATTCTTGGGTCCGTTTGATTCGCTATAGACAGTACAAAACAATTTGTTTCATGTTTGATAGTAAATTTAGTTGTGGGACAGCACAAAAGATGAAGTAAGGGACAACACAAAACCATGAAAAATTGTTACTCACTTAACAAAGGGACAAAAAATTGTCCCACGCATAATTAATTAAATCTCAAAAATCACCTTTCATTCCCCCACTCTCTTTTCTTTCCCGCATGTCTTCCCAGTTCCCAGTACACCCACTCGGCCACTACCTCTTCACGTTGTAACACATGACTATTGTCTAGTGAGAAATACCTACACCACCATATATATATATATATATATATATATATATATATATATATATATAAGTTTTTAATATATTATTATATATTGCATATATAATACTTAATAATATAATTTATAAATTATATAATATATTGTATATAATATAGTATGTGTATAAAAAAAATATAGTATTATATATCATTGTATTAAATATTATATAATATTATATATTACAAAAGGGTATTTCAGTAAATTTCATATTGTTTAACCTGTTCTGTGCATCAACTAACAAACACCATACATCACAAAAAGTTGTGCTGTAACTCAACCATTTATTCTATACTGTACTGTACTGTTCTTCCTGTGTTGCGAATCAAACGGACCCTTAGTCAAACAATTGAAAACAAGGCCTAATTGAAAACAAGGCCTTTAAGGATGATGAAATCATTAGAATTTTAAGCACAAGAAGCAAGAAGCAGCTATGTGTGACTTTCAATGCCTGTAGAAACATATATGGCACCACAATTACCAAGGTAATATAAGTTCATATACTCTATTCTCCAAACAGAATATAAGGAGAAGAAACACACACATCACAAATATTAGAAATTCCTGTACTGTCAGAGTCATGAAGATTATGAGTTGAATCTGGTATTAAGTATTTTTTAAATATTATTGTGATTGTACAACTAATAAAAATGTAGATGTAAATGATGGATAGGGTGAAGTTTTAGTTCTATGCATGAGTGAAGTATATTAAAAGAAATTTATATTTTATTGTAGGAAATGAGTAAAATTGTACAATATGTTATTGTTTGTTTAAATATTATGCTTAGGTTCATTATCAACTATTGGCCCCAAGTTTGTTCCATTTATTTATGCTCCTAAGTATGCATAAATGTCTTAAATTTCAGGATCCAGTTCTATGAGGTAGATGTATGAATGTTTCTTTCTTTTGAAATTTTAAAATAGACGAAGTTATGATTGTCCAATCCTCAACTAATGGTACATAAAAACTTCGGTATCCTTTGATCATCTTAGGGATTATTAGCCGGTTCGATTGATGAATACCTAGGAGCACTGCATACTGCCATTCGTTGCATTTAGTATCCCCAAAGATACTTTGCCAAGGTAACTAGAGTTATGAAATTGTGTTAGTAACCATTATCCATTTTAGTTTGTTTTTTTAATAGCTTCTATTTAACGTGTATACCGTGACTTGATTTAGGTGTTACCTCATGCTATGAATGATTTTATAATTTATGTTATCATCACTCGTGCAGAGAAGGATTTAAGTGAAATCAAGGATCTCTATTTCAAGAGAAACAATGTCACCCATGATAATTCCGCGACTAAGGACACATCAGGAGATTACAAGCCTTGTCTTCTCGCATTGTTAGGAAACAATTCAGTCTAACATATTCTTATGAATGTAGCATGTCTTTAAAATTGAGAATGAAAAATTTAAAGACTTTAAAAAAAATGCTATATAAACCAATAAACTATCTTTTACCACCACAATGAGGTAGCTTATCTACATATAGCAGGCTTCCTTCATGTATTTGCAGACATCTTTTTGCAGCATTATATATTCCTTATATTCTATAATTTACATTGATTCTATTGCTTTTCATTATTTAACTGGATCCTCTCTATATAACTTTTACTTCCTCTACGTATTCTCTCTCTAACTTCAAACTCTCTCCCCTCTCTCTACACACAGTCGCGTGCCATCATTAGTGGGGTTTGTTGGATATTTTGAGATATTTCAAAAGTTAAATATTTGATTTTGGTTGTGTTATTAATACAAACAAGTGTAAAATAAATTTGGTTAATTTTTTATTATTTTGTCAAATTATTTTTTATAAAAATAATATTATATTTGAGAAAGCATATTTTATTTTGACTTAATCATACTTATTTTAAACTTGCTTGAACTAACAGTTTTGACCACGTCTTTAACAACTTTAATAACATGTGCAATGTTAAGTTGGTTACTTAAAAGAATTTGTTTTCATTTTATCCAGAAAAATCTGGTTGCATAATAAGCTCCACACCTGCTCCAACGTCCATGACACTATGACCAGGTTTGACCAGTTATATTTTGCACGTTGATTTTGCAATCTATCATTATCTATCCAATCTTATTCAAGTTAGAAAAAGATAGATTTTAGAACCTTAACAAGAGACCCTTCCGTTTGATATATAGACATAGTGCCTTGCGTGCTTAACTTTTGAGAGTACATTTTTCTTGTTTCAAAGAGATTATCTCTTTTATTAAGGTTGTTCCTGGATTACATTGCTTACTTAATTTATATTTTTTTTTTTTGTTCTGTTACCTCGATTTATTTGTCAAGAAGGGTCTGTTGTATCCTGGGGGGTTTGCGCACCATGCGGATAAACCCTTGAGGACAGTGTGATTCCACACGCCTCGGGCTACTGTGATTTGTTCGTGAGTTCCAAATTTATTTGTGTGTTCGTGACTTCTTGTTGTTTTGTTCGTGTGCTTGTGCTAGTTGAAGACAATTACAACAACAGTTTTGAGACATTTTTTTACTTTGAATCACCCCTTTACTCCGTTTTTCCTCCCATTTTATCTAAATAAGTGTTTTTTCCACATAGATGTGGTTTTTTTTTTGGTGTTTTTCATGTTTTTCGTCTTCTGTATGCGGCGGTATTGTCGTTCGTCGTCTTGGTGGGGCGTTGTTTGATTTCCTGTCTTGGTGCGGTGTTTGTTTGATTTTCCGTCTTGGTGCGGTGTTCGTTTGGTTCAGATTGACAGATTTGCTTTGATCCATCACAGATCTGATCAAGAATTGGGCGTCAATGTTACATATCCGGAGACATGGGTATTCCGGTGACTTTGATTTTGTCACTTTTGTAGGCATTTTGATTTTGTCGTGTTATGCTATTAAGTTGGGTGCTGTGACTTTGTTCGCAAATTTATCCTTTTCGGTTTTTAGCGATGTTGAATTTGTGTTGTTCGATATATTTTATCAATTTGAATGAATGAATATCCTTTTAATAAAAAAAAAAAAAAAAAAAACTGGATCCTCTCTGATGTAGAAGCATGATCAAGGTCATTACTGAAGGATATTTATGGATGCTATCATAATCAATATGTGAAGAGACTAAAGTGGTCCACGTGTGCTATTCTTCATTTTAATGTTTGGTTTTATTATATAAGGAGGCAGATGACATTACTGGAAGTGAAAGAAGGTTTCTTTTCACTTAATTCTACGTGTGTTGAGGGAATAAGGGGTTTTTTTTAACGGGGAGTAAAGGTGTTGGGAGAGAGATTTTGACTTCAATTTTTCTTTTAATTCAATTAGAGGCTTCATTTTTTTTATAAAATATCTACTGGTGCTTCAAATCCAGTTAAAAAAATGCAGCCTTATTTGTTCTGATCAATAAAATAGAATTTAATTATACATCAAAATATAAGCAATCATTGTTTAGTTTGCATTTGGGAGCTGATTTAATCTGTTTGCCTTTGGTAATTGAGGCTTTGATGATAATATATATACGTGGCTAAAGTAATATTTTGGTCCCTATACGTGACATGAATACTCCATTTGATCCTTATACATAAAAAATTATTAAAACGGTCCCTATATATACAGAAAGTCTCCATTTGGTCCCTACCGTACAAAATTTTAAGGACTGATTTGATAATTTTTTGCTCGTATAGGAACCAAACGGATAACGTATAGGGACCAAATGGAGACTTTGTATGTATAGGGACCATTTTAATAATTTTTTATGTATGTGGATTAAATCGAGAATTCATGTCAAGTGTAGGGACCAAAATATTACTTTAACATGTGTACCGAGGTTTGGTGGTTTTTTGGGTGGACCTGTAACTTTTTATATAAGTTTGTGGGGTTATACATTGTAGGTTGAGAAAATATTTGGTGGAATTGGCTTTTTAGATTAGTGATACTAAAGGGGTTCGTGGGTGCTGGCTATACCAGTTTGGTGGCCTCTGTACATGAACTGAGTACCTTTTGTACTATTTTATAACATCAATACACTTTTTGATTTACAAAAAAAAGTAATAATTACTATTAATAATTGATTTGGTCATTTAGATGTTATGATAACCAATTTTAAAGTACTACCGACTCCTGCGTTACGCGTGGTTAATTTACAATCAGTAAAGGCAAGGCAAGGCATGATGTCAGATGAAGGGTGTTTTTCTTAAATTAAAAAATTATTAAATCAATATTGAATAAAATCTGAAACAAATGTAAATTAATAGTTAAATATATGTACATTTATATTTATACTAGTGTAATTACCCGTGCGTAACGCACGGGTAGTTTTTCAAAATAAATAAATAAATAATGTTATAATATTTAATTATTTATTTATTTATTAACACTCTTCGTCTTTTAATATATTTATATCATGAATACACACTATAATGTTGATAATGAACACACATTTAAAATGTTAGTTTCATGTCAATAGCAAGATAAAATATATCAATATTATCAAAATGGTATAACACGGTTAGCACATAACTGGGTTCTTGAAATATGTGCTTAGAGGTTCGATACCATGTTATTGTGTATGGAAGATCATTTATTGGGAGAGGTAAGCCCCTTAAATAAATTTCAATACCTTGAGGAATTAACTCTAACTCCCGGCGAGACGATACCGGATTCACACAAAGAAAGATTTTGTTAGACATTAACTTTTTAAATATTTGTTATGGAGGAGAATAACATTGAACTAATAAATTTATGAATTTAATTATTATACAATGCTAGTGTAAATATATTTTACTAAGTCAACTAATTATCAATTGCCATATCATTAAAATTCTTTGAATCTTATTCTAACCATCTTAAAAGTAATTCATATCCTGATTTGTGATTGTTTACCAGTGTAAAGAATTTTTACACTAATAGTATACAAAAATTTAACTCTAAATTTATTTGATAATGATAAATGGTTAATGTTAATATTTAATGTTTGTAAACATTATGTATGTTATTATTCACTTCATTTTCCGTTTCATTCACGCTGCCCCTCTTCACTCCAAAATATACCATTAACCACTAAGTGACCCCATTTTAAAAAATAAGTAACTAATCACCTAATTTTAATAAACCCTAGACATAACACCAACTCACTAAATTCTCTTAGTTGAGCCTTGTGTGCCTTTTGCCCGTTTAACTGCTCTAGTTGACCAATGATCCACAAACCTTTACATCTAGCCCGCCTGTCTCATTCGGAGCCAAGGTCCCAATTCACTTGAAAATCTATTTGATTTATTTCTCTTCTTCTTTCGTGCAAGCTAACCATTTTTTTAGGAAATTTATTTATCAATCATTTATTTTTCTTCTCATTTGAAAATCTATTTAATTTAATTCTCTTTCCCTCGTTAAAAGTGAATCGTTTTTAAAAATTATATTTATATATCAAATTATTATAAGATTTACTAAAATGCGATACAATTTTGGTCCATGAAGTATCACAATTACATAATTTTGGTCATTCTGGTTTCACTTGTGATAATTGAATCTCTCAAGTATCACATCACGATTGTGTAATTTTAATCCCTCAAATTCTAATTGCACCAATTAGGTCCAGGTATCAATTTTGGTCTCCCAGATATCATCCCTCCTGCCAAATTTATGTTATTTTGTGCACAATAGTAAGAAAACTGGTCACATAATTATCATGAAATTGGCACATACAGGAACTGCACAAAGTGCTCAGATGGCTCTTTGCACGGAATTAGGGAATGTAAATGTGGGCATAGAGATTGAGCATTAGCTGCAAAAGAATAACTTCCAAAGCCAGACTCATTGCAAAAACAATGAACATCTCGCTATCAAAATTCATAGATTTATTCTCTCTTAAGTTTTCTTTAATGACAATATATTGCTGGCCTTAGCAACATCTCTCGGTGGACTTCAAAAGAAGTTTATCCTTTTATTACAACACCATAATTTGTCTGTTCTAACGATAAAATAAATGGTAAGAATTTTCTTTCAGGTAGAATGCTTGTTGTATTAACAGGTGTAGGGACTGGGTTGGAGTTGAAGCCATGGGTCGATAATTTTTCTATTTTTCGTGCAGTTGGACATTTTGATGGCACACACATATGACACATTGTATCTGAAACTTTGTTGGAAATGTTGACTATATTAAAAAAGATATCACTTTAGAGAGAGGCAATACTTTGAATGACCCTTGCAGCAATTAGTTAGTTCAAATCCCTTTCACATTAGAGCAATATGTGAGATAGGCATTATGGTCATGTTACATGATAATAATTATCATGATGAAAAACTGTGTTCATCCATTTAAATTTGGGGAGGTCCATAAAGTCCTTTTAGCCTTTAATTAGGACTTTAACAAAGTACGCATCAGTAGTGTAACTATGAAGACACAACCACATTTACTTTCATAAAAATTGTTGTTTACATATTGAGCAGCAAGTGAAAGCTAAAGCACAAGGAACTACTGATGCTATGAAGAATGCAACAGAATGAGCTAATGTTGTTGCTCACTTTCAGAACACTTTTTCATCTTAATTGTTGCTCTCACCCATACAAATGAAATTTTTGGAAAGTTAAACAATTCAAATGAACCACCATATTGGCTCTCACCAAAAGGCTGCTATATTTTTATCATTCTTTTACACTCTTACTAACTTACTCTTGCTAACTTGAATGCTAAATTCTCCATCACATGGCTCATCTTGCAGTATGATGTGGAGGATAGTTACAAAGATTCTGGAATCACAAAATTACAAATACACATTGCCATATTATATACTCTTAAAACATCCCGACATCCTCAGATGCAAAACATCTAGAATATGCCCAAAACACCACTAGCTAAATACCCACAAAACCATAACATAAAGGACCAATACAACTAAATATTTACATTACAACATTAAATAAGAGTCACCTACTCTTTGACACACATAAGTTATTGACATTCAATTAAAATGATTTCAAAAGGATATTATAAAAAAAAAAACCTTTTGCAACTGCAAAGCGGAATTAAGGAGAATGATATTAAAGTTCAATACAGGTGAAAGTGTCTATACATTTTAGGTGATTTTGGTTGCAAATCATTTGTACATCCAACATGTTTTGTTTGGAAGACTCTAACTAAGACTATTAGTGTAAGATGTATCTAAAATAAATGTATAGGGAAATGTTAAATATCTTGCCTTAAAAAATTCAACACCTAGTAGGTGAAAGCAACCAGTCAGCATATCTGCACTGTGTTAGCAGTAAAATATGTTGCCTGGTAGAGTTGCAAACTTGTATTATGCAGAATCCTAATTTTCTGACCATAGTTGCTCGCCTTTGTAATTATTTGATGCATGCATTTGTAAAATTTCCCCTTTCTACATTTTGTTACATGAGATTTCAACTGTTTGATAAAATGTACGTGCTCTATCTTAGGATCCATCTATGTTGTCATGCTTGAAAGTTTTACTAATCCATCAAATAAAGATCAACTTGAAGAGAGAATGGCACACATAAAGGAAGATCCATCTTTGAAACATATTTTAGATGAGTTAGAGACTGCTAGGCTTCTTTTGCTATGATGAGGTTTAGCAGAGCTGCAACATTTTCTTAAAATATCTTTAGTTTTAAAATTGGAAGTTAGAATAGATATGAGTTGCACCTTGTATCTTCCTTGAGAGTACTTTTCATTTTTTTCACTTCATATGTTTTCCTATTGGTAACAAAATGGGGTTCTAAATAAATTGTAGTTCCTTTCAAGTTCTTAAGAGATGTATGGACCAAAGGTCGTAGCTAATACTATTAGGATGCATAACCGCCATACAAACTACAAAGGCAGTACTGCAAGCCGATAAATAGGCATTACACAAACATTTTGTAGCATCCAAACAATTGCAATATAAATGACACTGTCCTGCCAAAACACATATATCTTCTATATTCAACTATGTTCGTTTTTATTTTCTAAAATCTAGCATGCTGCTAAATCGCAAAAGTTACCTGATTTTAAAGAGTTGCAAAGTGTTCAATAATCTGATTTAGTATAGTCTGTATAGATCTTGAATTCTGATTCTCCTTCTTCACTTTGTCTGGCTACATTTGCAGCAAGCCCAACTAAAAATCACTCCCAAACAAAACTACTTATATCATGTCCAACACAAGGGATATCAACCAAAATTTATGCTAATGATTAAAAAGAACATGTGCTTGTGTGTTTAAATTATTGAAGATTACTCACGTGGGTTTGGGGTCGCTCTTCAATTTGGGGAGGCTGTTCTGAGTTATTCAGGCCAAAACAGAGAAGAGTAGATCATAACACCACAATCCTGACCCATGTAAGTGAGCAAAAATCATTAAATAATTCAAAAGCATGGTACGTGTAACTATTTAAGTACTGAAAAGTTTACAACTGAGAGAATTTGCTCCATATATAATAAACGTTGTTGATTCATATAATTTTTTTTCTCTTGGGTATAAACCATAACAAAGGGGCCAAAAAATTGAGTAATGTTACATGGTCATAAAATATTGACAAAATTCAAGTATCTTAAAAGTATAAATATGGGTTTTGAATAGACGAGTATACTCACTCGTGTTACACAGTTCTCACCTTTTTTACTTCCTAAATATTTTATTAAAGAAAATTTGAATACAAATATTTAACAGGGAAATCAGAAAGCATATCTAGAACAATATCAGTTTCAGCTTTTCCAAAACTAATTTCTGATATTGCAGTCACTATAAAGCATGTCTAGAAGAAGAAAGCACAAGCGACAAATCGGAGTTAGCCATTGCCACCCATTAGGTTGTACTGCATAACCGGTATACTTATAAAAAATATGGAAGATAAGAAATCAAAGAGTTTATTTCTGGCAACATCTTAAATAGATTTTACTCCAGCATACCAAAAAGTTGATTTTATCCTGCAAACCAAACCCATTTCTCACACTATGTAGAACTCTACCAATCTAAATCCCACGGGAATGATCTGATAGAGCATCAATAGCAATTATAATGTCAGAAATGTCAGAAATCACAAACATAAAATAAGCATCCCCCAAAGTACTTGCTTTCCTATTCAAATCATGTCATTCGATCAAGAAAAAATCTTGTCAAATTCATCTTTCCACTGGCTGCAACAAACAATTTAGATATTGAACGTGAAAAATAAAGAAAACATACTTGTGATACTACACAATGGAATCCATAATGTACACGAAATAGAAAAGTTACATCAACACCATAAAGTTCTTACAGTGAGAGTGATTACATGGATAAAACCTACACCACTAAACCACAGAGCAATAGCAAATTGCCGAAAAAGTCCAATTGTTTGACAAGACAGGCAAGAACAATCACCCAATCCAACAAAAAAATCCCCAAAATATAAGCTAGAGTACCACAATGACTATAGTGGCACATAGTGCTCATTAACAAACTAAGTTGAAGACAACATGTTTGGGCTTGAAGCTTGAACAAAACAACATCCAAACACATCACTCCACTCAAAAAATACCTTATATAGATTCGTAGTGATTATAACAGGGATGTGGCTGATCGAAGTTGAGAAAACAGGGCACTTCAACCCAAATATATGCCTCTGTTTAATGAAACATGTATATGCATAGCTAGAGAAAGCAAATGTACCATAAAAGAAAATTGTAATGCTTTCATGGCAGCTAAAAGTTCTATCTGGCTTTTCATGGCAATTACTATTGCTATAAAATGCTAAGATTATTTGTCACTCAAATTATGCATGACTTGACTAACGAAAGTTATAGTGGCAATAATATTTATTCCTAAAACACTTAAATCATCACAAAGAAACACTCCAAATAAACCATACTAAATTTCATTTGAACAAAACAAATGTAAAACATCCACAATTGAATGGATTGAAAATAGTCGTAACCCACCACCGACTGAAATTTCATATCTCTTTCTTGAGAATCTTTAGCCTCTGAAAAAACTAAAGCAAATGATGAAATGCTTCTGGGAATGAAGAAAAGAGTAATTTCTGAAGAATCTCCAAAGAATATAAGTGCAGAAGAAAGATAGATAAGAGCTCTGGAGAAAGGTTTACCGAACAAAGCTTTATGAAGCTTCAGGTGACGTCGATAATGATGGAGGCACAGGAGTTCGGGTAGATATAGGGAGAGCAAGCGAGCGAGACCTCCGATTTAGGGTTTCCATATTCCCTAATGTTAGAGAGCATGGGCTTTAGAGAGAGGAGAGTGAGAACTTAGGCAGAGAAACCATTCCTCCAACAGGAGAATGTAGCCGCAGACGGTGTCCCTAAGGTCGCTTCTCCACCTCTCCTTCCTCCATCAGTGACCGAGGGCGTATTTCACTTAATCTCTTTCATTTCATCTTTTTTTTTTTCTTCTTTGAAAGCTGAAGAGAGGTCAAACACGGCACCGAATATAACACGGCACCTCTGCTCAAGAGAGGTCAAACACTCAAACTCTGTTGTTTGACTTTTTTAATAAAACGAAAAATGCCCCCAAAATAATATTGGTCCAACACGTGTTAATAAATAGTGAAATTGGATCCAGCCTTATTGAATGTATTAATACATTCATATACATATATATATATATACACACTATAGTTTTTTAAATTAATTTATATACACTATATATTATATAGCACTTTTTTTGGTTGCACATTATATAACACTATTCATTTACTAATTTATCATCTAAAAAAAAGTTGTTACATTTTTTTTACATAAAAATAATAATATTATTACTTAAAAATCAATTTCATTGAAAATAAAGACTTAAATTTTTATGCTCAAAAAAATGTTCTCTTTATCCTATTTCCATGATGAAAAATCTCTTTAAATCTATATAGATATTATTTCACAGTTATTATTTAAAATGTTTACGAGATCTATAGAGTAATTTATTTGAAACCAAATAAAGATGAAAATAATATTAGAAAAGAAGTGTTCAATCAATAAATAATATTAATAAACAATAAGTGACGGTATTCATTCTTAAGATAGTTATTTTATGCTTACTTAATAATTTAACTTAAATATATATTCATATTCATATTTTTAAATATATTCTAGTATATTATGTTAATATTAAAATAAAAAATATATTAGGAAAAAAATATATAATAGGTGCCCGTGTGTACCGCACGGGTAACTACATTAGTTACTATAGAAAGAGCAAGCTCAAATCTATTGATCACTAAGAAGCTCACCTGGCACTACCGACCATTTAACCTCATCAACCATTACTTTAATAAGACAGTTTCCACTCACGAGGGGTGTGTTTAGTCCCACAACCTCTTCACTGCACCAAGAAGACGTGACATCGGCTCCACGGCCAAAGACACGACAGCCAAAACCACCAAGTTAAACATAAGACCCAAAGAACCTTGGTGAATACCCATGTCGTACACTTTTTGTCCAAGTTCACCACCATACACCTCACGACCCATCCAATCAGTATCATAAAGAACCCATAGGAACCACGCCACCCAGTTCAAACATGTTACTAGTAACAACATCCACATAGGGCACTTCAGTTCCCAGAAGGCACCACATAATGACCCGTAACATGGAGCCTTTGATGTTCACTCGTCCTCGTCAACATTGTTCGTTTGCGTCAAGGGTGTTTCCTTGACGTATAGGACAAAGATGACGAGGATAACGATAATAGAGAAGAAGAAACAACTTTTTAGATTTACGCAATAAGCGTTGCATGCCTTGGTCTCCGTGAAGGGGAATACCTTGTGTAAGCCGCTGACAGATCCAATGATGTATCCGACAATATTCCCGACAACCATGAAAAATGAAAAGACAGCATTAGCTGTATGGTCTCCCGTAGCGAGATCACCCAGGAAGGCCTTTCAAGGTCCTTGCATCATGTAGTTGGTCACGTCAAGGATCCAGAAACCGACGACAAAGATAGCGACGATGCGTGGGAGAGTCTTCAAGGTGAGGACATCCCCTGCGACATGGTCGATGTCGGCGGCGTAGTCGATGAGGAAGAAAGCGATGTCACTGGCTAAGATGAAAGGACGACAGCTGCCGAAGCCGGCTTTGCAACGGTCACTATAGTAACCAACGATGGGTTGAAAAACAAGCCTTGAGATTGGGCCACAAAGCCAGATGATGGAGGAAACACATGGTCCTCCGTCATTTGGCTTTGTGACCCAATCTCAAGCCTTGTTGTTCAACCCATCGTCGGTTACTATTGTGACCATTGCAAACTAGCTTCGGTAGCCACTGTCCTTTCATCTTAGCATGTGCCATCATCGTCTTCCTCATTGGCTACGCCGCCGACATCGGGCACACCGCCGACATCGGCCATGCTGCTGGGGATGTCCTCAACCTGAAGACTCGCCCACGTGATGTTGCCATCTTCGTGGTTGGTTTCTGGATCCTTGACGTGGCTAACAACATGATGCAGGGACCTTGCAGGGCCTTCCTCGGTGATATCGCCGCGGGAGACCAGCGGAAGATGCATACACTAGTTGAAATAATGTAATATACGGGAACGTTTTACGTCAGTTGACCATATGTTTGACGTTAAAAATAAGGCGGTGACAGTTTTGTAAATATTAAATCACTATTTGCGTCAGTTGTTTATACAACTGACGTTAAAAGTGAGATTTTTACTTCAGTTAAATAAATAACTGACGTAAAAAATCCTATATTCCTATCTGAAACTCATTCCTATCTTTCTTTCGTTGTCATCTCCATGTTGTCACTCTTAACGCAGACCACTCCATATATAGTACAGTTTATTTCTAATCTTTTTTTTAAACAAGTTTATTTTTAATCTTAATTAATTAGCTTGAATTAGTAAACAAATTCTTGTGCAAATTAAAATAAATAAACACTTAACATAAAACAAGTTATATGTATAATCAAATCGTATCTCATTGAAGCGATTCATAAGTTACAATTACATGATTAAAAGATAACAAAATTCTGCAACATAGCCCTAAAATATAAAAAAGTTTCTGCTTCAACGTCATTTTCTTCTCAGTCCCGTGTCCTCAGAAACTCCAATGGATGCATCTCCTCCCTCACTTGAATTCCTTGATGCTCCATCTGAATCCACAGTCACTTGCTGCCAAAGCAGAGTGAAGGGGATCGATGAAGGGGATGAAATAAAGAGAGGGAATCACATTACGTGATTCACCCAACCTTACCATCCATGTTACGTGATTTACTCAACCTCGGAAGTTTTTTGACCATTAAGATAGAGACCTTTAAGTCTAGGTATAGGAAGAAATAACAAAAGTCTCAAATATGATAGACCCATATAAGTGTGAAGGAATAGAAAACGCACGAAATATAGAGGAAAAGAAGATGGGGGTGTATTACAGACTGATACAGAAGAATGGTACTTTATATAGAGAAGAGAGACTACCTGATTTTCTTCAAAGTACTGATCTATAAACTTAATGCTCATTAAGAGGATTAAGTTACAAGGTGCATGGGTAAGTAGCACAGCAGTCAAAGGAATGAATGTTTTTCCAGAAACTTATACACTTTTAACGTCAGTTGTCTTCAACAACTGACGTTAAAAGTGTTTTTAAAATAAAAAATATTTATTTTTAACGTCAGTTGTTTGTAACAACTGACGCTAAAAATCGTTTATGTAACGTCAGTTGTCTTAAACAATTAAATATGGTTTTTAATTATAACGTTTACACCTGCTCGCCTTCTTCACTTTGCTCTGTACGTCTCTGTTCTTCTCTTTTCATCACGCTCACTCTCACTCTCACTTTGCCCTAATCGCGAGCTCCTCTCCACCGCAACCACCGCGAGGGCTTCTTCGTCACCACCGTGAGGTACACTCTTAACCCTAACTCTGTCTTTCCCGCTCAATATTCTTTGCAATAACTTGACATCTCTCTTTCCCCTTCCTGCGCACTAACTCTCCTTGTCTCTCTACTCTCAATAACCACATCGAACGTTGGCCACCACTCGAGCTCCCCTCCCCACCACCACGCGAGCACCTATTTCTGGTGAGTCTTTAGGGCACATTTTTTTATTTTTGGTTTTGAGTGTATGTTGAAACTGTAGTCTCTGTAGTTGAAACTTGAAACTGTGAGTTTGAGTTGTTTGGAATGTCTCTATTTCTGGTCGTGGGTTTTGTGTTTTCTCTTGTTTTTCTTCTGCTATCATGACCTATTTCAAAATGGGAAGAAATTTAGAGTTCCTTGTAGCATGTGACATCAACAATATATTGCTCATTGGAATTTTGTTTTGTTAATTTATCTTCATCTGCTTATTTCTTTTGTCTTAAGAAACCTGAAAATGGTGTAAATTTGAAATAATTTTTAAACGCTTTGGATATTTGTTTTGTATATCTACAGAACCTATCTAGTTATGGATCGTAGTTGGATGGTTTGTAAGCGCACTAGTGCTGAGTATTTGAAGGGGGTGGGAGAATTTATAGAATTTGCTCAAAGGAATGTTCCTAATAGTAATGGAATGTTCTATTGTCCTTGTGACAAGTGTTTGAATACGAGGAAATGTACGGTGAAAGATATACGTACTCATTTGATTTGTGAAGGGATTTGCTTGAGTTATACAAGATGGATATGGCATGGTGATGTGTTAAGTAGTACGGCAAGTGTCTCCCAAAGTGAGGATGTTGACGTAGATATGGAGGATGATCGAGTGGAGGACATGATCCATGATATTGGACAAGAATCTTTTCATCGAGCTCATGTGTATGATAGGTTGTGCGGTGATGCAGATAAGCCTTTATATCCAGGGTGTACTACTCATACACGGTTGTCGGCGATGCTAAAATTGGTTTGTGTGAAGGCGAGAAATGGGTGGACCGATAAAATCTTCACGGGATTGCTTGAAGTGTTGAAAGACTTGCTTCCGGAGGACAACACATTGTCTGACCGTAACTATGAGGCCAAGAAGGTATTGTATCCGATAGGTATGGAGTATAAGAAGATACACGCATGCCCCAATGATTGCATATTGTAAACCTGTGTTCATGAAGACAATCACGATTGCCCCAAATGTGGGTTATCACGATACAAAGTGAAGGGTGGTGATGATGATGATGATGTGAGAAAAAAAGGTCCTCCTGCGAAGGTGTTGTGGTATCTTCCAATAATTCCAAGGTTCAAGCGATTGTTTGCCAATGCGAAAGATGCAAAGAATCTTAGATGACATAATGATGAGAGGAAACGTGATGGAAAGATTCGTCATCCTGCTGATTCTATGCAATGGAAGAATATTGATACTATGTTTCCGGATTTTGCCAATGAGCCAAGAAACCTAAGGCTCGGACTTGCTACGGATGGAATGAATCCTTATGGTAACATGAGTAGTATTCATAGTTCATGGCCTGTTGTGTTGATAATTTACAACCTGCCCCCTTGGTTGTGCATGAAGCGCAAATACATGATGTTGTCTATGATGATTCGGGCCCAAAGCAACCGGGAAATGACTTAGATGTTTATCTAAGTCCCTTGATTGAAGACTTGAAAACGCTGTGGGTGGAAGGTGTTGATGTAGTTGATGGGTATTCTCATGAGACTTTCAAGCTTCGTGCCATGTTATTTTGCACCGTCAACGACTTTCCAGCATACGGTAACTTGTCAAAGATGCAGTGTCAAGGGGCATAAAGCATGCCCTATATGTGAAGAAGGCACATGCTACACTTAGTTGCATCATGGAAAGAAGACGGTTTACCTTGGGCATCGGAGATTTCTTAGACGTGATCACCCATATCGTAAGATGAAAAAAGCTTTTAATGGATGCCAAGAGACAGAAGAAGCTCAGATGGCCTTAATTGGAGAGCAGGTTTATCAGAGGGTAAAGGGCATCGAAGTTATATTTGGCAAGTCCAAAAAGAAAGGTAAAGCTGCTGAGAAAAACATATGGAAGAAGAGGTCGATATTCTTTGATCTTCCATACTAGCGCAAGCTTGATGTCAGACACTGCATTGATGTGATGTATGTGGATAGAAATGTGTGTGATAGTGTGATCGGGATGCTTCTCAACATTCAGGGCAAGACAAAGGATGGTGTGAATGCTCGTCTCGACCTCGTTGCTATGGGTATACGAGAGCAGTTAGCTCCAGTTGTTGAGGATGGTAAGCGGACTTATTTGCCGCCAGCATGTCATACTTTGTCAAAAAAAAAGAGACAAAGTTTCTGCAGGTGTCTTCAGGGCATCAAAGCTCCACATGGTTACTCTTCAAATATGAAGAGGCTTGTCTATAGTGATCTTAAATTAGTTGGTTTAAAGTCTCATGATTGTCACATCTTGATGCAACAACTTCTGCCCGTTGCTATTCGTGGTATTGCTCCAAAAAATGTGAGACAAACCATTACTCGGTTGTGCTCATTCTTCAATTCTATATGTAGCAAAGTCGTTGACCCCCGTATGTTGGATGACTTGGAAGTTGAGGCTGCTACAATCTTGTGCCAATTGGAGATGTATTTTCCTCCTTCCTTTTTCGACATAATGGTTCACTTAATTGTTCATTTGGTGAGGGAGATTAGATTATGTGGGTCGGTTTTTCTGAGATGGATGTACCCAGTTGAGCGCTACATGAAGATCTTGAAAGGGTACGTGAAGAATCCTCATCGTCCGGAAGCATCTATTGTTCAAAGGTATGTTGCAGAAGAAGCTATTGAGTTTTGTTCGGACTACCTTCATAACACGGATCCTATAGGGGTTCCTAAGCCTCGGCATGATGAGATAAGATGTCAAGGTAAGGGTACACATGGCTTAAGAATTAATAGCAAGGGTCGGGAGGAAGTACTTCAAGCACATTTGTATGTATTGAACAACATCGATTCTATTCAACCTTTCTTACTTGAACATAAAAGAAAAGTCAATCAAGAAAACCCTCGAATGAGCGAAAGGTGGTTGTTGAATAAGCATAACAAGACTTTCTTACCATGGTTCAAGGAAGAAATGCTTAAGGATGGTAGTACTGCTTCTGATGACGTAAGATGGCTAGCACGTGGGCCTAGCTTCAACGTCATATGTTGGATCGGATACGACATCAATAATTTTTCCTTTTATACAAAGGAACAAGATAACAAGAGTACCATGCAAAATAGTGGGGTTATGATCGTGGCCGAAGCAATGGACTTCTCTAGTGCAAAGGACACAAAACCCGTTAAAGCACCGACACCTTACTTTGGATATATTGAAGATATTTGGATGCTCGATTACACTGAGCTTACGGTGCCAATTTTTAAATGTAAGTGGGTTGATAGTAACGGTGGTGTACAAACCGACGAATTGGGGTTCACATTGGTAGACCTCAACAAGTTAGGTCATATAAATGAGCCTTTCATAATGGCTTCCCAAGCAAAACAAGTGTTCTACATCACTGATCCTTCTAACAAAAGGTTGTCCGTGGTTCTCCAAGGAAAAAGCATGTATAATGGTAGTGATGAAAATCAAGATTCAAATCTTGATATTCCTGAGACTCCTTCTTTTTCAACAGACATGCCTACTATAATCGAGGAGACACAGGTGGACGATGTACATGTCACTCGTGATGATCATCACGAAGGGATATTGATATAGATAGTTTAAACTTCGTATACATTTATTTTTAGGCATGTATGTATATATATATATATATATATACACACACACACACTTAGATTGGTAGTTTTGTTTTTAGACATTAGAGACTAAAATTTATATATATATATATATATATATATATATACTTGTAGATAGTTATGTTTTTCCTATATATGGGTTTTGGTTTTAAGTCCCCCCATTGTTCCTTTGTATATTTCTTTTCTTTTTGTTAATATTGAAATTTAAGGGTAGTGTTTGCAATTCTGTAATGCGTGTGATATTGTGTTGCTGGGATAGTTACTGAATGCAGGGATAGCTGATGGGAGTGATATTTTAAAACTGAATTTAAAAAAATATCTATTAATGTCAGTTGTATCAAATAACTGAAGTTAATAGTATTTTATAAAATATACAGTACACTATTAATGTCATTTGTATTAGGAAACTGACGTTAAAAATAAAACATTTAACATCAGTTTAACTCAACTGACGTTAGTTTGAACAACATTAACGTCGGTTGTGTTAAAGAACTGGCGTTAAAATTTTTATATTTAACGTCAGTTGTTTAAACAACTGACGTCAAAATGTTAACTATTAACGTCAGCTATATTTACGTCAGCAATATTCTGACGTATAAAATCAATTTTAACTGACGTAAAAAGTACTTATTGCACTAGTGATACAGTTGATCATGTCTTTTCATTCTTCATGGCTGTCGGGAATATTGTCAGTAGCTTACACAAGGTATTCCCCTTCACGGGGACCAAGGCATGCAACTTTTATTGCACAAATCTAAAAAGTTGTTTCCTCTTTTCTATCAACCTTCTCCTCGTCATCTTTGCCCTCGTGTACGTCAAGGAAACACCCTTTACTCAAACAAACAATGTTGACGAGGACGAGGGATAGGGTGTTTTATGTGGGGGAAATCCGAACCAATAAAAAATGGTTTGGTTCGGTTTTAAGAATTTTTTTTATTAAATCCAAACCAAATCAATTAAGAACTGGTTGGTTCGGTTCAGACTTGAAAAATATTAAATTTTAAAACATATATAAATATTAAATATATAAATTATTAAAATATATATAAAAAATAAATATAATAAATATTATATATATTAAACTATTAAAACATAGATAAATATTAATATCTAATAAATATTAAATATATATGCAAATATTAAAATATAATAATTGGTTCGGTTCTAGTATCCTTGAAACCCAGAACCGAACCAATCACTATCGGGTTTGGTTCGGTTCGGACCCGAACACCAAAAAAATCCGAACCAAATTAGTTGGTTTGGTTCGGGTCTATCGAGTCATTGGTTCTGATCTTACATCCCTAACGAGGGAACATCAAAGGCTCTATGTTATGGGTCATTATGTGATGCTTTGAGGGAACTGAAGCGCCCCATGTGAATGTTGTTACTAGTGACATGTTTGAACTAGGTGGTGAGACGTCCCGACGTCCCATTAAAGAAAACTCATAATATTTAGGACCTAATCATGTTATTATCGTCAAGCGTATATATTGAAAGGGCGAAAAAATTTGAACTTAAAATATAAACAACATATATACACACATGCATAACATATACACATCATATCCTGATGCAAGATAAAGCAGTGGGAATCCCTTCAGTAGGATCCCAATAGGTACAAACTGATATAAACAACAAAAGATAAAACGCCTCAAAAAGACGCACTGGCCATAGCCTCTCTACTCAACTACTCGGGTCCACTGCTCGTCCTCCAGCATCTAGCTCATAAGGGGTCCCATCTAGTTCCTCCATAGCTGGCTCCTCCACCGAGTCTTTTATAGCGATCACATAAATAAAACATACCCAACAACAAGAAGAAAAGGGATAAGAAACAATATAACGTCAAATGTGGAAAGTGTTTAGCAACATTTAATTAAATAACGGAACACTAAACATCCGTCTCCAAGAGTATATATATGTGTGTGTGTGTGTGTGTGACACAATCATCCTCAATCCACATCTAGGATCTTTCCTCTACCCTCCATCATGATGCAATGCAAATGCTGTATGAATCATCTCATCTAGTATCGGCCATATCCGGATATCACATCAATAAAATCGACATGTCCCAGAGTCCCCGACGCACACCCTCATCCGCGGATGGAGGATGCCCATGCAAAGCAATGGCACTATAGCTGCACAATCCGGCGCATACTTCTGAACCCCAGCCAGGGTGCTCATGCAACGCATGAACTATAGCTGCAACTAAAATGAAATAATGTCTGGGACGGTCCGCCGTTAGCCTATCCTCGGGAATTCACCCTCGAAGGCATAGACCCCACACGACCATGTTTCAGGTCCACCATATCACATACCATATTTCAGGTCACCCCCTAGTGCCCTAATTGCTCATTCTAATCTCATAGGTAACCTCAATAAAATCTCATCTCATCAATCTCATTATCATCATATCTCAGGAAACTTCTCGGTTAGGCACTACTAACACATATAACATGAATTCCCCAATACATTCTCAGGTCTCGATATAACTTATCATTTACTCAATCTCTGATCACAATTATAACACTCATCACATCATACCATAATATCATCATGTCATAGCATCATCATTACTAACGTGTCAAAAAACATCATTTCCAAACTAATAATCATTATCAAAATCTAATAAAATAATAATATATCATATTTATAAAATAATCACAACTCATAACATCATCATCCAGCAGTTATCAACATCAATTCAACCAGTCAAATCATCCAAGCAGACAATCATTAAAATAATAAAATAATATATAATAAACGTAACGGCGATAAGCGCACAATCTCAATATCATCATAGGTACTACTAAGTAGTCCCCAGCGTGATATGGACATTGTTCGTTACTCGCAATCATGTAGGGTTTAGGTCGCCCTACGCCATTATCGAATTAAACGTCACCGTGCCATTTCCGACGTTAAATAATTTCTTTCCCCCGCCTGAAGAACGTATGACCTCGGAAACGCTACGAGGTCACTCCTACTCGACTCCTCTCGAATCTAACTCACAGTGAACGAGGTCTCCAAATCTCCTATATCCCACCTAAACATCACATGTTGAAAGACACAAAGTAAGAAACTCAAAATCTGCAGCAAACACCCCAAAATCCGCCAATGATTTGGCCTCATATCTCACACTCCAGACATTTGTTTACAAAAGTGAACGGTGAGATTAAAGATCTACCTTTCCTTTACCTTCTCCAAATATTTCAGCTCGATCCAACGTTGGATGAGCCTAGGATGATCCTCTCAAGGTGACTGGTCTGGAGCTACCCGGGTTGAACTCAACTCAAACTTCTAGGCTGAATAACTCTCACTCTGGGGATGACACAGAAATTTCAACCGTTGGATATGAACTAATATCTACCTAGAACCTCTCTATTAAATTTGAACAAGATCCAACAGTTTATGAGGGTATGGTGAGGGATTTACAGAAGTTGTTCCACCAGGCTTCAAGCTTTCAGTAATGGTTGTCTTGGTCTTTGGGAATTTTCCTCTCCACCCTTCTTTCTCATGCTGCGTGAAAGTGATAATAAAGTGATGTCTGATCACTCTTCTTTCACTTAGCTAATGTCTTGGTTTTGGTTTAGATGACTTAGGTGGCTTGATTTAATCAAGTGCATGCATGTTAGGCTAGGTATCATTAGGAGATTAATTTGGATGGGTTAGTGGGCTAGCTAGGTGTCACATATGTAGCATGGTTAGGTGTCTCTAAGTTAGAGTAGTGGAGTCTAGGTGTCTTTTGGTGGCAGCCACACCCATGCAACCTCCCTCTTAGTGACACGTGTCCAATTGTGACATGTGTCATCCACACATGTTGCCGCGTGTTGCCCTGTCAGCACAACCAGGTATTTTTTTTCCGTATTTTCCCATGTAACCTAATATTAGGATATTCTTCTGTATTATTTTAGGTTACTCCTAAGACCTATTATACTCATGTCTTACCTAATTTAATATTTCGACTCTCAATTAATTAATCGATCACAAAATGCTCGGTTTGTGTTTCTTTGCGTTCTGGACCCGTTCGACATCCGATTGACCTCAAATTTGAGATATAGGCTCATCAAGATCTAATAAACAACCTCAAACCATCAAAAAGGCCTAATCTCATTCCCAACTCTAAATTTCTTATTTCACACTCAGATGTCTCAAAGATGCTAACCGGAAAACCCTAATTTTGTTTCTACGTTCAAACTCACTCGAAAATGTTGCGTGCTTGCCAAGCAAGGGTCTCTATGCCTCAAACCACATCCCAACTATATAATCCAAATCCTAACCCTAACCCTCATATGTTAACCATGCATAAAATAACGGATGTTATAGGTGACATGGTTCCAATGGGTTCTTTATGATACCGACTGGATGGGTCGTGAGGTGTATACCTTAGTAAAGTTGGACAAAAGCATGGATTATTTGCGATCGATGGCGGATACGTACAGACGTACCTCTCTGACTCAGGAATCTAAATCCTGCAATTTTAAAAAAAAAATTAAAGATCAAAATAGAGATTATATAGGTTGTACCCAAAAAAAATATTCATAGATCAAAAAAATTAAAAAACCATAACTCATGCAGCACAATTAGTTTCCATGAGAACACAAATGTCAAATTAATGCATGAATAACTCCCTGAAAGCACATCCCCAACAACCAAAATTGGGACAAAGAAAACCCTTCAAATATTAGAGCATTCCTCTTCCTCTTAAGCTAGACACACCAAAGGATCTGCATAAACATACAGTGGTGTTTAATATGATAAAGCAAACAAAGAAGGTATCCTTAATTAACACTATAACATGTAATCTAATCTCTAAATTAACGAGCTTCCATGAGTTGCAGCAATTAATAATGTGTTTGTGACTCTGCTATGTGCTTAATAATGTGTTTATGTTCAGCAGATTCACCTACATGCGTGATGTGCATTCAATAAAATCTGACATTAGGCTTGTTGATAATAAAGGTTCCCACCCATCTCTTAACCATTAATTTTTAATCCCTATCAGGCTTGGTAAACGATAATCAAGCTTTTCTGTTTCCCTTCTTAATCATCGTTTACCAATTTCTACAAGAGATGTCAGAAGGGAGGAGTGGAGGGGGGTGGCGGCCGGTGTCCTCTCTAAGCCCTATCGCTGAAGCTGATGAGTTTATTTATTTATTATTTATAGCTTGTACGGCTGCCTACATATTTATTTAGATAATAACTTCAATCATTAAAAACTTAATGCCCAATAAAGTTTAACATCATTCAAGTGTGGAATACATATTGGTGCAAATCTCATGATATTTTAATATCTATTTTTTGACAAAGATATTTTAATATTTTTCCAACTAATTCTTTTCTTCTTTCGTAAATATTGCATGTGACCTTAATTAACAAAAAATTCAACTAATTATACCTATGTGAATTGCATTTTCAAGTAACACTTCCTTAAAAAAATGTAATTAATTATGTTTACATTCATTTGATTTTTTTTTTTGTCTTAACACAGTTAATATTTTGAATTACACATTCACTTAAGATATATATTTTTTCCATTTATATGATCACCCATTGTTGAGATGTGAACATTCTTAATTTATCTATGAATATTTGATTTAATTTGATAGTATTTGTTTTATTGTCGCATTTTTTTTATTGACAATTCTTTATTTTTCAAGTAAATATTTTCCTTTAATTGTTAATATTTTCTATCCGATAACATTTTTAATTTTTTTTTTTGGTAGAGATCAGTATGGTGAATTTAAATCACAACAACAACGATAATAAAAAAAAAGATGATGTATACCATTTTATTATATGATTTTGGTCATTATAAATGCTCTCAACTATTATTTTTACAATTTAATTATTTTTTTATGAAGCACCGTGATTATGGTCTTTTGCCTCCTCATTTACATCTTGAGGTATCACCATAAGCTTCGGCATTTTGGACCGAATATGAGACTTCTCTGAATCGGTTGCTTAGAGCAGATAATTAACATTTGGTTTTCGCAATCTCTCAACTAGAGTGTCTGTCGTCAGAATTTACACTTACGTTCTCCTCCTTATGGGGTTGAGATGCTGATCATTCGATCAACCCTTGGTTGGTTTACAATTAATTCTTTTTTTTTTATAACTATGTTATTGGTACGAAATATTCAACACTGCTAGCAGTGGCTAATCTTTGTTGGGGAACCTGTTGGGCACATGAGGTGGGTTCTTCCCTCGCAGCCAGGTTTTCTCCATACACAACAGTCATGATTCGAACCCCTGACCACTTGGACCAATAATGCTTGTGTATATACAAAAAATTGGAATTTTACAATTTAATTCTATTTATCATAAATGTGCTTAATTATATTTTATTATTTATTGTTAATTATATTATCAAAAGTTAAATTGATGTATAAAATATGTTTCATTGTTAATCATACTTTACATTATACCATGTAGTGCACGGATATTAAGCTAGTTTTATTATAAAGAATGATTATTCATTTCCTTAACAAAAATAAGAAATACAAAACTAAATTAAAACATCCCTAGCTCACTAATAAATAATATCCCATTTTAATTTTATGGTGAAAACGAAACGTAAAGACAAATCCATGAAACCGGTACGCCTATGGCCCTATAGGCCTATACTATCATCTGACGGGAAAGTTGATGGAGAAATCGCCCAGATCATCCTTGCTAACTTCAACATAAGTTGAATTAAGAAAGCAAATTTATAATTTGCTTCTGTTCTATTCGGGTATGATATGCAGATAGGTTTGATTAAGCGAAGATCAATGGTGTGCCGTTGACTTAACTAAATTAATGGTTTAACTTAAGCATTTTTAATGGCGGCAGTGAATATCATGAAAATTATAAAATAAAAAAAAAATGCTGTCACGGTCCCTAAAATTGGTCATCATCTAGAAAAGTGTCACTCCAGCTTATGAGAAAATTTTACCTCATGGTATAAGATGTGCGGAGTTGTATACGGCTAGATATATTGAATAATAAAAAACTAATAAGAAAATGAATTCAATATACCAAAGATGAAAATATTATATTAGAGTTAACCCAAAAAAAAAATAAAAAAATATTCCCTTCGGTTCTTATTATAAAAAGCAAATGATTATTTTTTTTTTGTCCAAAATATAAGAGACATGCATGTATTTTAATAAGTATTAAATGCTCATTTTCAATTTTACCCTTATTTAATGCACTGTTTACAAGTTCCAAACAATACATTAATTATAGGATATTAGAACATTTATTAAGATTAGATGAGATAACTTTGTAAATTTATATGAATATTAATTACAAGTAGCTTATTTCAATGCATTTTCTTGGTCTGTGTGTTTTAGGGTTTTGCCTCTTATAATAAGGATCAGATGGAGTATTATATTAGACGTGAAGGTTATGGGGCACCACCCACCAAAGAGATGCAGTTGTGCATCACCCACATGGCAGATTGTGGGCCAATTATTTTGTCATATGAATCATTTGACTTTTTGACTCATGTATTTTTTTAACATATATTGTATTTGTATTTATTATTTGCGTATTTAGTATTTTCAAAATACATGGAGGGTGTTCTATAAAAAAAAAACATGGAGGGTGGTCGGTCGACAACAGTGGCCGGTGGCGACCGGTGGTGGTTGATAGTGGCAGCGGCCGACGGTGGTGGCTAGTGGAATCGATTGTCGGTGGTGGCCCACGACAGTGGCAGACAGTGGTGGCTGCCAACGGCGGCCTGCTGTGGCCGACGATGGTATATTTTAAAATACTAAATACGTAAATACCAAATGCTAATGCAGCATATTTTGACTCATAAAAAATATATGGGTTGAAAAGTCAAATGATCTACATGGCAAAATGATTCACCCACAATCTGCCATATGGGTGGTACACCATCGCATCACTTTGGTAGGTAGTGCACCTTAGACAACACCTATATTAGATAGTGGATAGATCAAATGAAAGGCAACTCAATCGCTAAAAATAAAATGAGACCCAGAAAAACTGAAAAATGAATTCGTTAAAAATGGTCTAGATGTAAATAATTTATTGATAAACATAATTAATGATAGAACATCATCGGATCATTTAATCCATGTCATCGATGAGAAAAAACTGACTGCTGTTATTGTTTATAATTTTGTTGTTTTGTTTTCTACATATGATGTATTTAGCATTGTTATATTTATCGAAGTAGGAAGGATGTATGACACTGTATTAGACGGAACTAAGATGTTGGTCGAATACCTTATTTGCACTTGAATGGCTGATAATATCAGTTCGTATTAATTCAGTTTTGAAGAGATAAGACATTTGAATTGATTCAATTAACTTTTTAAATATTCAATGTGGTTTAGACCAAGTAATATGCATGCAGCTTGTAACCTTCAGAGGTAAGCATGCATTTGAAACTGCTGGATCCATCTAAGATTAGTTAGCTGCTTTCCTTCCTTTCTTTTGTTTATCAGGTCTCTTACCATGGACAAGAGCATGGTAAACAAAATTGTTGCACATATAAAATGTGGTATCAATGTACATATTATATTCCAGGTTTGGAATTCAAGGTATAGCAACATATTTGGTTCCAAAAAAAAACATTTAGCAAGCATTCACAAGTGTTGTGCTCTCCAATCGACAGCAAAATTCTCACCACTTTCATCATCACTGGATGAGTCTTCATGTCTAGACTCCTTGGTTGCAGCCTCAGAAGACTTGCTACGCTTTGCAGATCTAGCAGCCTTGAGCTCCAATCTCTTCCTCTTCAACATCTCCACTTTCTCCCTTAAGAACCTGTAGAAAATAAAAAGACAGAGAGGGGAGGTATGGAGGTAAATTTAGCACAGGCGTCAGCACAGAACAAATGAAGAAAATATTATTTAAGTATAAGACAGCTAAAAATACTTTTGCTCTACAGATTCGGCTTCTTCTATCATTTCAGCAGCATCAATCTGCTCATTATGACAAACATTTGATCATATATCATGTTTGTAGTGCACATAGCCATATACATCTTAAGGGTTAAGAACTTATGTTTAACTATATAGTAGAAAAAAAATAATGATCATCACCTCATCTTCTTCCAACCGGTCATCCACCTCCTTCAAGTCCTCTTGAATCAACTTCTCAAATTCCTTGTACTCGTCTCTGATAAAGGATTTAGAAGAAACCAATATCATTCTGAGTTTCAATGTTTCAATCTTTTTAACTAATATAGAAATTCTTCCATAGAATTGAATATAACAAAAGTTTCCACAGAACCAGCAATGCTGCACTAACAATCCAAATAACATGCAATAAGACGCACTCATCCATTATGCTTTTATTTAATTGATTAGGAAGAATAACAAGAAACTGAGGAAGGTCATCATAGCTATACCAACAAGATTAAATGTGATTGTGAAACATGGTCACCGGTTCTGTAAAGTTCCTGCTATGTGCAGGATCCAAGGAAGGTTGGACCCACTATGTGGGTCTTAAGTAGGCAGCCTTACCTTGCATTTACAAGAGACTGATTCCAAGACTCAAACCTATGACCTCCTTGTCACATGGCAACAGCTTTAATCGTTGCACCAAGGCTCCCCTTCGTGATTGTAAAACAGTTGATAGAATGATCAGATAAAAACTAACGAGAATTTCACCGATCACAATTTAACCTAACATGGGCAGTATTTTATGCCACGACACAGTGCATATTTCTGTTGTCTTTAGTCTTTACTTCCATGCAAACCAAATTCATGACTACCAAATGAGCAGTACTGATAGAGATGCACAGACAACATAAAGCAGGAACCTACTTGACATCTGGCTTAACAAGCTTTATGCCCCGCGCACGCAAGTCAGCTTCCTTATTATCAAAAAAGCCTTCGGGCAGAGCCCCTTTTGCTTGCTTGATCTCTGCATCAGTAGTCTTGTCTGATGTCTGCCTAATCTCCTTTGTTGCTTGGGTAACCTTTGATTCTGCAGCATTATTTCCATGAAAATGACCTTTCTCCTTCTCCAAGTTTAACACCTGACTTTGAGCAGAATTCCCCACTTTTCTACCTAAATCAGAGCCCACCATTTTGGAAGATTCCTTTTCTGGAAGTAAAAATATTAATGAAACAAAAAGCTAACATTAGTGTTGCAACCGATCTTATCGTCAAGCATGTAGCAACAAGAACTAGAAGTCTCAAGGTATGCTGAAGCACTAATAGGATATATATCCAGTACAAGCTAATAAAAGATAACATTTTGTTCACTGTGATTTCATGAACCACAGAAGCATGCTCCTACCACTGACAATGTAACCCACCTAACCACTTCCTAGACCCAAATACCTGGTTCATCTACTATAAAATTTAATAATGCCATTATTTAAGTTATCTATCAAAATACAAACTTCGGTACGATAATAGAAAGCACCCAAAGTTGTTGCCTAACTCCTCTCCCGATCTGCTAAGGAAACCCTCTTATAGGAGAACATATGATTTGCAACAAATAGAAACTAATCACATAATAGTATCCCAAATTAGTTGTTGAGCCAATGCACCAAATAGTAGCATGGATTGCACATTGCCATAAAAATTTAGTCTTTTAATTTCTATTAAAACCACTAAAGCTGGAAACTGAAAATTTAATCCAAGGACTTGGGGCATCCCAGCATTCACCAAAAAAGCCAAACAATGAATTCTACAAAGAAACCGAAGCAAAACATTGTAAGAACCGATGAGGGACCAATTTTTAACAAGCACCACACATAACACACACTCACGGGAAAGAGCCTTGTATAGCCTAAGAACCTACAACTTGTCATTAGTATTCATTCTATAAAGCACCTCTGTCCAAATAAAAGATTAGACAGTTGAGAGACATTTGGACTTACAGAAGGGGTCAGGATAGAGAGCAGTTCTATTTAACAAATGAGTTAAAAATTGGAAAAAGGATCTGTATGAAAATGCCCCAGAAGGGTCAAGAGACCAAATTATTTGTCTGAATTGGAAGAGAAATAAACATAGTCAATGAACCAAAAGAAACCCCAATTCATAACCTTTCATACCATTTAAGTTACAAAATAAAGTGCAAACTCCAAGGAAAAATGGAATCATAACCTAACAATTATTTGCAGTGTAATCGTGTAAATGAACATGCTGGATGTTATATATCTATACACAAACTATGTGTAAATGAACAAACATCACTATCCGTGCCTGTGAGGTGCAACTCTACATGTTTGAATGTGCAAGAGTATATAAACAACTTCATTTTTTCTAAACCAAACACTTACCAGATCTTGTCTTTCTCGCATCACTGTTATCAAAAAAATCTGGTGGGAGCACTGACGAAGACTGAGGCTTAGGCATTTCTTGTGAACATTTGGGCACTTTGAACTGTGATTCCGAAGGCTGTTCAGGTGTAACCTTGGGAAGCTTGGTATCAGTAACAGGCTTCGCATTGTTATTCTGAGTTAATCCAGCTGCATTAGCTTTAAGATTACTTATTGCCTGCCCAAAACAACCACCCAATCAGACCTATTCCATTAAGCTCATATTGGGGTGAGAGAAGGGAGATTGTGTAACAAACAGAAACAGAGACAAACCATTATAAGGCAACCCCTCCGTCCTCCCAAATATAATAAGACTATTCAAATTTCTAAGTCTAAACATAAAGCAAAGAGACTCTAAGAAAACAGAAGTATAATAAGACCATAAAGAGATGTTTAATACATAACTGTACATGCATAACATGAACCAGATTGTAATCATCACCTCACGATGCTTACGAGAAACTTGGTGTGCGTCCCATAGAGACTCAGACTTCAGAACAACATCGCAAACCCGGCAAACGGGCTGATCAACTTCGTTATACCTGTATTTATATGCACAAAAATACAGAAACATTCAAAATAATATCGATAACATACACACAATGACACAAATCATCTTGAGAAAGTAAAATTTTATGCTGACCCAAGAAAGAGGCATGTCTTAACAAGCACAAACAAGTACATGAGCAGCTATAATCAGATGCAAATCATCATAACAGGAGTACATGTGGGTATTTTACATTGTTGTAAACTCAAATACAGCTGCTAAATACACATTTAACAGAAAATTAACTAAATCAACAAAAGGTCATAGCTCAATTCATAAGCAGAAAATATATTTAAGGATTAAAGCACTATTCTTTTGTGAAGAATAATAAATGAAACTATTTAGAGGGATGATTTAGTTACTAAAACACTATAATGGGTTACAAATTAACAATTCTATATTCAAATTTGCGACTGGGTTAGTGAATCGATGTTTGTGAACGAACCTCACAAGGGGAGATTCTATGCGCTTTTCCTTCTTCTGGGCATTCAATTTAGCACGAAACAGTGCCTTTTTCTTGGCTTGTGCGTCCATGTTCCTGTTCTTTGGAAGAAAAGCGTAGCGTAAAGGGAAACGATAGAGGAAAAGGAACGAACTTTGCACTGAAACCTCGACACCCAGAAAATTGTTGAATTGACCTCGTTTCTCTATTACCTGGAAACCAAATGGGTTCGCAAATTGCAACCGGGTAATTGGATATTAACCCGATCCGATTGTTATGGACCGGAAAGGAAACCACAGTACAGCTTCAAAGTTCAAAATGATTTTTTTTCCTGATTGGGTCCTCAAAAAAACATTTCATTATTTTGCTGACCATATGCAAAACTATTTATAAAAAACACATGATTGTTAATTAAGATAAGATAAAATGCCATTTTATGAAACATGAAGATTTGAATGTAATTTACTCCAAAGAAAAAAACACTTTAGGTACAAATTAAGATTAATAATGTTAATTAAGATTATGATTTAATTGGTATACAATGTAAAGATTTTTTATATTCCCAACAAATGAGAAGTTGTTACATCATTTAAAATATTTGATATTTATCTAAGGGTAATCCGAGAAATGCTAGCTAAGGAGAGCTCATAAGTGGTGAGGATGGTGGCTGGCTTATGGGTTTCATGCATCACATTGGCTCTTGTTCAACATTTGTAGCTAAACTATGGGGGATCTACATTGATCTCAGTTTGACTTGGGAGAAAGGGTACATAAAAGTCATTTTAGAAAGTAATTTGATATAGATATATATGTTAACAAGGTCACTCCACATACATGTTAAAGAGTCCAATTCGGCAATACCTCAAAGGTCATTTTAAAATATTCTAGAATAGTATAGTTTATTATAATTTGCATTTACAATTTATTATTAATAGTTTGTTATGTCATGTGTCATTAGATCCTTAATAGTAGGATAAATTGTATTAAGTTTGTTATTTGTAAATTGGTTATATATAAATCAATAGTGATATGAATGAAAAGGAAGCAAGAAAATTGAATCAAAATCTCTCTCTCCCTTTAGGCTTTCTCCTTGTGAGAATTCAATCCCTCCCTCCCTAAATTCCTCTTCTCTATTCTTTACTGCCTATCATTGGTGCTTTCATCCTGCAACTCAACCTCGTTCATCAACAAAAAAAAAGCATCACCATTCTCATTCAGAAAAATCATACTACACCAAACTCCTAGAATCCATCCATGCCCTCACCAAAATGGTCACTGAATTCACGCTTTCAAATAAACGTAAACATGAATTGTAACATCCTAAAAATTCAAATATAATTATTTTAATAAAAAAAAGGGTAGTATAAGAGTTTATTATAATTGTTTTCTTCATAATAAAAATCCAGTGGGTTCCACAATAATATAAAATTGATTTAAATAAATAAAATAAAAATAAGGATAAAAATCTACCCTGGACTAAATTAATGCGGCAATAATGATAGGAAACATAAGCATATCAAGGTCCATGTTGTGTTATCCATTATAAATAGATAGTTTGAGTGTTTTAAGCTCAATTTCGCATAATATGACTAGATATCTAACTTAGATGGATATTTCGTAACCAAAGAGAACTTGTTTGAATTCGAGATCTGCATAAGAAATATATCCCTGTCTCTTAGCTTTCCATAGACACCAAATTCGTCCAAATTGGATTCTTGTAGCTCAAGTTATGACCAAATTCATACACACTATTCATGTTCCAGTGCAAGAACCGTTTTTCAAACTTCTATCCCCGTTTTGACCATCTAAACGTCCGTTTCAGATTTCGTGGTATTCATGAAAGTTGTATATATTTCTTTTATCTTTCCAACGATATAGAATTAATAATTTTTGGATATCTGAAACTCAATATATATATGTACGAAATACAGAGTTGTATGCTTGGAAAGTGGGCCTGACACGTTTTTACGCGTTTTGGGCCATTGGGGGCTCTATAAATAGAATCTTAACACTTTTAGGGTGCGTTTTTGAACCCTAATTACACCCAAAAACTCAAAAACGGCTAAGAAGAGAAGAAATTCAAGGATTAAGAAGAGATAGTTGTGGAAGAGGGAGTCTAGGAAAAGGAAGATGATGATAACTCTTGGCAAACGTTAGGATTCGCAGTAGGAAACACTTAGAGCTATTTGGAGGTCTTCAAGAGGTGAGTAACAATACTTTTTATGAACCCTTTCCATGGTATATATGATTGCTTTTGTTGATAAGGGATTACCATGTGGTTTTGGGAGTCATTGACTTGATGCATATTGTTAGTAACCTAAATTCTAAAATTGGGGTTTTGTTTAAAAGGGGAATTAATTGATTAATTGATGTTGTAACGTGCTCATTCATGTATGATATGTTGTGATATTCATGATTGTTTGTTATTGGTGGAAGTTTATAGGTTTAAAATTGAGGGAAATAGTTTGTTACATGCATGAGACATGACATATTTGAGTTATAATATGTTGTATGATGTTTGCCTCAATACCACCTACGATAGGGGTATCGAAAAGTAATACCACCGTAATGGGGTATCGAAAGTAATATCGCCATATAATTGGGATGTCGAAAAAGAACAATACCGCCTAAAAAGAGGTGTCGAAGGTAACACCGGCACACGTTGGGGTGTCGAAAATGGAGAAATACCACCATGTGCACATGGGATGTATCGAAATAGAAATGTCCCCGACGGGAGGGTGACATCGAAACATTCCTCATGAGTAGGGGTGGGGCAATGGGAGGCCATTGTCATGTGATGTGTGAGATTTATGGCATGCCGGCAAGAGACCAGTTTAGTTATGAGGCCTTCGAGCCACTTGGATTAATTTAGAATTTACTTGGTATGTGGAATGTGATGCATTGAGACGAGTTGATCTTATGCTATATGCATTTGACTTGATGAAATTTTTGTTGTTATTAAAAGTATTATTTTTATATATTATTTTGGGAAATTAGCGGATACCATGGACAGTTTTTCCGGTTACCGCATTGGCCGAGAACAACACTATTTTTCGAAATATTTTATAAATGTATTGTTGTGCACTGGGATTTTATATCTCATTATAAGTGTTGTTTTCAGTGCCCGAGGACATCGCTGTCGAGGATCTAGAGATCTGAAGAGTTATCTTTGATTAGCTAGTTGGTTAGTAATGTAGTATGGTTTAGAGTATTATGCTGACGACGTTCTTTGGTTTACATACTATTTTTCTCAGATTGTAATTAGACGCCCGGTTTTGAGGCTTTTAGTTTTTATACAAATGATTGGATTTAATAATATTTTTCAATACTTTGTAAATACTATTTTATTTAATATGAGGTATTTCCCTACTTAGTTATTTGAGAAAAATTTTATGACTTGTGTTTTTTTTAATTAAATGTTTTGAAGGATTTTTATTGAAATTAATTTGGGTTACTAATGTAACGAAAGGCGTTGCATGAATCCTTTCTCAATAGCTTCCCCTACCTAAAAACTCAGATGCTGCGCCACCCCCATACACCCTTGCATTCAGACAACTCAGCATGCTCCACCACCAAATTCCAGATTCAACAACATGTTGATCCACCTACAAAACCACTGTTGTTTAGCCAACCTCAACCCTCTCCACCCTTGCCATCAATTCAACCCTCTCCACCCTTGCCATCAGAACACTCAAATCTCGTCCCATTCTCTATGGTGTCGTTACTTCCACTAACGCCAGATCCCGACAACACCGCCACCACGAACCAGAAACCCCAACTCCAACAACACCCACCTCAGCCAGTAACAAGCACTGCCATAGCCCCTGCGACTCACGTCGCCATCACGGCCAAGTTCTCCATTCCTACAACTGAAAATGGCGAAGAGAAGATTGTTGAGAACAGAGGCAGGGCCATACTTGGTTCTGTGACCATAACCCTGCCATCACCGCCACCGTGGTTCGCCGGCAAGCCGGCACCAAACTCGCACAGTCTCGTCAGGGCAACCGAGAGACAGTTCGTGACTGCCACGTTTGTCGCCACGAGCTCCGTTGGTGATAATCTGCTGGCTTATCATGTTTTATCTATTATTTTAGAGTGGATTTAATCAATTAAGTTGAGTTGAATACTTGATTTAGCCCAAATTAGACTTTGTTTTCCTATTTTTGTTATTTTAGAGTCAATGTGTGCATTTAATTAATTTAATTAGATCTTAGATGATTTTCTCAAGATTTTTCTTATTTTTATTTTTAGGAAAGGACAAAGAATAAGGATATCAATTAAATTGAAGATTGCCAAGTATATTGCAAGGGCCCACATGATGGATTTGAATCCAAATCAATCTGGATTTGGATTATTATGATTAAAAGATAATTCAATTGGCATTGAGATAAAAGATTGGATCCAAATTAATCAATTTGGATTTGGATAATAATTGCCTATCACAATAATAAAGGATATGTTAAGATTTGACGATTAATTTGGAGATATCGTTTAGGATATGAAGATTAAAATGTTCAAGATCAACCATGATGGAGCTTGCATGAAGATGGAGCTTGAAAAGTAAAGAAAGTTTAGCCAAACAGAGCCCATCACGGTCTAGCCGTGACACCCATCACGGCCATGATCGAGCAAGGCTGAAAAGAAGAGAACGAAAAAGTCAGAACCTGTCATGGCCAGGTCGTGATGATCACGGCCATGATGGCCATCAGGGCCAGGCCGTGATGGCCATCAGGGCCAGGCCGTGATGGCCATCAGGGCCAGGCCGTGATGGCCATCAGGGCCAGGCCGTGATGGCCATCAGGGCCAGGCCGTGACAGGCCGTCAGTGCCAAGTTTTCCAAGACAGAATATGTCACGGCCTGACCGTGACAATCATCACGACCGTGACGCGCAATATCTGGAATTTTAAAACCTGATTTAATCTGATTTTGTAATTGCTTGGGATTCAAGTTAACCTACTCTATAAATAGGGCAATTAGGCTCGAAAATATGGGACTGGGGGTTGCTACCTTAGGCAAAAACCAGGATTTCTCTTCTTCTCAATTTCTTCTCCTCTCTTAGGTTTTCCTTTTATACTTTTGTTAATCAAGCTTGTCATGACCATGACAATGCTTGCGTAGTCTTTTTGTTTCTAGGGATTGGGGCTATGCCCAATATTTGTTTTTTGTTATGATTTGACGTTTTACTTCTTGTTAAAATCAATTCACTTTCGATTTGATTCCTATTGCATGAATCACTTGTGAATCTGGTGTGCACTTATTTGCATGTCATAGATACTCTAAGGACGAACCTGGCGGTGAACTTAGGTATTGGATCTATAAGGATTGAACTTAGGACTTAAATAATGAGAGTTAGAAGCGGTCCTTCGAGGGTTCACGAATTGTCACAAAACTTAATGGGTTCAATTTAAATTCAATTACCACGAGAGTAGGGGTTGGTTTAATTGGGCACTGTTCTTGTAACCCGAGAGGGATCATTAACTTATTTAGGATAAATTCTCCTTCAAAGCAAATTTCAATAATTAACAAGAGGGGTAGTCAATTTAGTAGCATGGGCGGTCTTGTTGGTAACCAAATTCCTAGAAATCTCTTTTCATATTTAAAAACCTGAAAAATATTTTATTTCTTTTATTGTTTCTTTTATTTTCTTGAAATCTTTTCAAATCTATTTCTCAGTCTAAATAGTTGTTTAATTTGTGATGTGACACTTAGTTTCCCAATCCCTTAGTTCGATACTCGGTTTCACACCGTTTTATTATTACTTGCTTCGATCCGGTACGCTTGCCGGAGCCTTATCAAGTTTTTGGCGCCGTTGCCGGGGATAGGCAATACCAATATCATTAGTAACGAAGGAGGCAACTAATTTATACTTTATAATTTTTAATTGTATATATTTGACCTTTTCTTTTTGAGTTTTGTTTGTGCAAGGTTGATGAAACACATGGACTGTCGTTACTATCCAACTTGGGAATATCAACTTGATTGGATCGTGTTTGATGGTATCACTGATAAGCACGTGAAGATATACTCCAAAGAGGAATGGAGATCCTATTGGTCATCCTTACAACCGCCACCAGACATTAAGCTGGATCCCGAGGTGCTGGAATCACTTTGGGATATAGATGCTCAACATTTGATCCAGAGCATAGAGCGTAGCAAGGAGGAATTTAGTGGCATGATTCAAAGGCATAAAATGCGTAAGAAATGTTCTCAATTGGTAGCGGAGATGCTAAGTAACAACTTTCAAAAGTTAGAAGAACAAGCTAGTGAATTTTCTAAATTGCTAGCAGAAAAGCAACATGGAATTCAAATTGAAGAGAATCTATTTGCTAGCATGGACGTGAATGAAGATGAAGTCGTGGTGGAAGATGATTTAAAAGGAGACGATCATGAAGAGGAGTGCAAGGAGGAAATATCTCCTATTGTTCCTTTGCAATGGACAAGAGAATTCAATCATGTAGAAAATACTTCTCTCACCATTCCTATTGAGGAGCCTAGAAATCCTGAGTTGGATAAATATGTTGGTTTGCATGCATGTGTGGATGTTACAAAGTTGGTTCATACAATTTGTCTATCACATTACTTAGTAAAAATACCAACTTTGGAGTTCAAGTCATTGCCTGAGAATTGGGAGTTTTCATCAATAACGGCAAAGGCTCTAAGGTCGCCTCAAAAAGTTATGGTTCTAGTGCTTCATGGAGAAACTAATTACATAAAGGTCATTCTTGGAGTAGGTGACTTACCATTTGACCCAAGAGGAAGTGATCTCATCATATCACTTAAAGAAGTCAATGAAATCTCATCACACTTGCTTCTTCCATCTCCACTCCACAAGCCATGGGATCCGGGAGGAAGGTCTTACATCTTGGGCATCTCTTGGTCTTTTTACCACAGGCTATGGGATCCTGGTGGAAGTGTCTTCAATAAGTTTTTCTAAACCCTTCTCTTTTTTATTTTTTGCTTTTATTTACTTGAGTCATATGTGTGTGAGTCTTCTGTCGGTAAGCTTGAATGGATTTTATTAAATTTAGCATAAATGGATTGCATGATAAATATTGATTTTTGATGAATTCCCCTAATGTTTTGAAAATTGAAAATTGATCCCCACGTGAAAAATTGAAAATTGAACTTTGAGAACTTTTGTCGTGATTGCATAATTTATGATAAGTTTGGGGTGAAGGGATGCACACATTAGGGATTGTATCTCGGTCAAACAATTTGCGAAAAATGTCCAGGTGAGTAATTTGAGCCTCCAACATTGTTTTTAAATTGTGTGAATCACTTTTAAGTTGCACTTTCCTGGATTTGTTTGAATCTCTTCATGGTTTGCATTGTTATATGTTTGCATCAAATTATTTAGGCTATTTTCTTTGAAATAGCTACTTGGCCTAAAAAGAACCATCCCTAATGCATGTTCCCTAGTTAGTCACATTGAGCCTAATAGACTATTGTTTCTTGATGACCTTATGTTATAAGCCAAAAATCCGGAAAAACCATGTTAACCCAATCTTAGGATTTAGGAGAGCATGGATGCTTAGCAAGACAAGGGTTGAAGGAAACTAAGTTTGGGGTGGCTACAAGGATATGATATGTTGTTTAGGATTGAGAAAAAGAAAAAAAAAATATAGGTTGAAGCCAAAGGCAAAGGGAAAAAGAAAAAGAAGAAAAATAAAAAAAATGCCAAAAATGGGCAAAATAAAAGGGTGTCAAAGGAAATAGGCTGTAGCCACCCAAAGCGTAAAAAAGAAAAATGAAAAAAGGAATTAGAGTGAAAATAATAGTGTAAAAAGTTTCATGCTCTCTTAATTCCTAGGGATGTAAAGCCTAGCACCTTTGTATTTCCTACCTTTAGCTAGGCCACATTACAACCTATGAAAGACCTTTTGATGATACATGCATGTTTTCGTGGGAACTTTGTTTGAGATGAAAATCAAATTCATGGAAAGGGCTCTTGAAACGTGAAATTGAGTGAAAGTTGATAGCCTAGACAAATTGAACAAATGAGTGAAATACTAAATGCCCTTGTGAGGAAGGCAATTATTTGAAATTGGTGATCTCCCTCTTGCGTGTAACTTGGATCCTTTGCTTAGATTGATTATTGCATGAATGATGAAATTCTCTTTGTTTGAAGTAAATGAACGTGGGTATTACTATAATGAAAAGGGAAAACATTGAACAAAAATTGAATTGATAAAATTGTATGAAATTTGTGCAAGATTGATTGAATCCTTTGAGCTTGCCAAGTTTTGAGTCTATTTGATTTTTAGTTTGCTTGAGGACAAGCAAAGCTTAAGTTTGGGGTATTTTGATAATCTGCTGGCTTATCATGTTATATCTATTATTTTAGAGTGAATTTAATCAATTAAGTTGAGTTGAATATTAGATTTAGCCCAAATTAGACTTTGTTTTCCTATTTTTGTTATTTTAGAGTCAATGTGTGCATTTAATTGATTTAATTAGATCTTAGATGATTTTCTCAATATTTTTCTTATTTTTATTTTTAGGAAAGGACAAAGAAGAAGGATATCAATTAAATTGAAGATTGCCAAGTATATTGCAAGGGCCCACATGATGGATTTGAATCCAAATCAATCTGGATTTGGATTATTATGATTAAAAGATAATTCAATTGGCATTGAGATAAAAGATTGGATCCAAATTAATCAATTTGGATTTGGATAATAATTGCCTATCACAATAATAAAGGATATGATAAGATTTGACAATTAATTTGGAGATATCGTTTAGGATATGAAGATTAAAATGTTCAAGATCAACCATGATGGAGCTTGCATGAAGATGGAGCTTGAAAAGTAAAGAAAGTTGAGCCAAACAGAGCCCATCACGGTCTAGCCGTGACACCCATCATGGCCATGATCGAGCAAGGCTGAAAAGAAGAGAACAAAAAAGTCAGAACCTGTCATGGCCAGGTCGTGATGATCACGGCCATGATGGCCATCAGGGCCAGGCCGTGACGGCCATCACGGCCGTGATGACCATCACAGTCGTGACGGCCATCACAGCCGTGACAGGCCATCAGTGCCAAGTTTTCCAAGATAGAATCTGTCACGGCCTGGCCGTGACGCGCAATATCTGGAATTTTAAAACCTGATTTGATCTGATTTTGTAATTGCTTGGGATTCAAGTTAACATACTCTATAAATAGGGCAATTAGGCTCGAAAATAGGGGACTGGGGGCTGCTACCTTAGGCAAAAACCATGATTTCTCTTCTTCTCAATTTCTTCTCCTCTCTTAGGTTTTCCTTTTATGCTTTTGTTAATCAAGCTTTCCATGACCATGGCAATGCTTGCGTAGTCTTTTTGTTTCTAGGGATTTAGGCTATGCCCAAGATTTGTTTTATGTTATGATTTGACGTTTTACTTCTAGTTAATTGCAATTCGCTTTCGATTTGATTCATATTGCATGAATTACTTGTGAATCTGGTGCGCACTTATTCGCATGTCATAGATACTCTAAGGACGAACCTAACGGTGAACTTAGGTATTGGATCTATAGGGATTGAACTTATGACTTAAATCACGAGAGTTAGAAGCGGTCCTTCGAGGGTTCACGAATTGTCACCAAACTTAAAGGGTTCAATTTAAATTCGATTACCACGAGAGTAGGGGTTGGTTTAATTGGGCACAGTTCTTGTAACTCGAGAGGGAGCATTAACTTATTTAGGATAAATTCGCCTTCAAAGAAAATTTCGATAATTAACAAGAGGGGTAGTCAATTTAGTAGCATGAGCGGTCTCGTTGGTAACCAAATTCCTGGAAATCTCTTTTCATAATTAAAAACCTGAAAAATATTTTATTTCTTTTATTGTATCTTTTATTTTCTTGAAATCTTTTCAAATCTATTTCTCAGTCTAAATAGTTGTTTAATTTGTGAAGTGACAATTGGTTTCCCAATCCCTGAGTTCGATACTCGGTTTCTCACCGTTTTATTATTACTTGCTTCGATCTGGTACGCTTGCCGGAGCCTCATCAGTTGGCTCTATGGATCTCCCTGCCGTAGATTTGTTCTGCTTCGACCTCGGCGGCAACAGTACAGAGACGTCGCACAGGGATACTCCTACAGTGGCTAAGGAAGATAACAAGGCGGCACTGAGGAGAGCGATGGTGGGCGCTCGTCTTCTCCATTTCAGCCACGGACGCCGCATTGTCAAGTGCGTCTCCGGCTCCGCTTTCTTGATCCCCGGTCCGATTAGGTGACGGTCTCCCTCCCGGCGGTGGCGCTCACTTTGGGAGCAGACCTCATGTTGGTCATGGGTGCCTTGGAGCTTCAGCACCCAAACTAATTTTAGGGTTTCATTAGGAATGGGTCAAGGGCTGAAGGAATATTACTTGCTAGCTTTCAACCACAATTTAGGCCTAATCACAAGTTGGGGCTCAGTTTTGCTGAAGGAAAAGAGTGCTGAAAAACTCCACTATTTTTTCTCATGTGACCTTGTCTAATTAATGGAGTTACTGAAATTCATAGGGTATGTCCATCATGGGCTAGCACCAAAAATGGGCCTTATTGTGATATGGATATATATGTTAACAAGGCCACTCCACATACATGTTAAAGAGCCCAATTCTGCAATACCTCAAATGCCACTTTACTTATAGAATATTCTAGAATAGTATAGTTTATTATAATTTGCATTTACAATTTATTATTAATAGTTTGTTATGCCATGTGTCCTCAGATCCTTAATAGTATGATAAATTGTATTGAGTTTTTTATTTGTAAATTGGTTATATAAACCAATAGTGATATGAATGAAAAGGAAGCAAGAAAATTGAATCAAAATCTCTCTCTCCCTCTAGGCTTTCTCCTTGTGAGAATTCAATCTCTCTCCCTAAATTCGTCTTCTCTATTCTTCACTACCTATCATTATTCTCAAAGCATTATCCACATCATGCAAAAATCTACTGGTGCCCCTGTTTATAACAAGCTGCTTCATATCATTCAAGAGCTGGTAAAGCGACAATGGGAACTAATTTTCTATCATTATATATGCGAATGCAATAGAAATGCTGATCACCTAGCTAATAAAAGTCTTGAGAAGCCTTATGGTTACAAGAAAATTTCCCTCCTCGTTGTGATCATGTGATCCACCTCTTTGGTGATGTCTCTAGGGCCTCATTACTCATTTAGTTAGAGGATAATTGTTTTTTATTTTGGACCTTAGCCCTATCTTGTAGCAAAAAAAAAAAAAAAAATACATTTGACACTTATCATATTTACCTTAAAAAAATTTTATACCATGATTTCTGATTGATTGATAGTGTAAAAATCTTATGTAGCATAACTATGGGGTGTCTCAAAAGGACTAGAGCTAGCCAGAAATAGAGATTATAGATTAGTGGAGCTACAACTGGACTCTCATATTGTGGTAAATTGTCTTCAAGGCAAAGCTGATGATACTGCTAGTGGATGAAGTATGGTGAGAAGTATAAAAAGTATGCATAATGAAGATTGGAGTGTTCGGATCAGTCATGTATACAGGGAGGCAAATAGATGTCGAGATGTCCTAGCCAATATGGGTTGTCAGTTGGAATCGCAAGATATGATTTTTGAACAGCCCTGGTACAATTTTCGCAAGTGTTGTTTTCTGGTGCTTTATGAGTTTCTACTCCTCATTTAGTTCCTTTGTAATTATTTTTTTTTTAGGACTTTTAACCACTCTTTTCATAAAAAGAAAAAAAAATCTTTACACAGACATATCAAAACAAAACTATGTAGATTATTAGTATTTTTTATGGAAACTATATTTTTCATAGAAGTTTTTTTAAAATATATTTTTTATCCAATTTTTATTTTTAATTCACCCACTAAGCCCAGCCCACGATCGGGCCCGTATTGTAGTCTGCCGGAGACCACCATATACCACCGAGAAAACAAAGAAAGAGGGAAGAGAAGAGAAGGGAAGGAAGATGGAGAGAGGGAAATATTTAGCACTGGTAGGAGGCGGTGCTGTTTTGGGGTCCGTTGCTACCTACGTTCTTTTCAGAACCTTTCTTCAAACTCACAAGTCTGTCTTTCTTCACCACTCTACTATTTATTCTCCCTTTTGTTTTGGTTGGATCAATTTATTCAACTTTTTGTGTCTTTGAAGTGACGGATAATTTTAATTTTATGCTGTTATCAACTGTTGCTTTTTGTTTAGGCTTTTCAAGTTTATTATTGTATTTGATACTGAATGTATGCTCTCATATTTGCAGAAGTGGTTTGCGGCAATGCAGTAAATATGCTACCAACTCAAATGGTATGTGCCCAGGAATCAAACTGTGAAGTGGATAGCAGTAACCAACTTGTCTCCATTTACATGTAAAATATGGTTATTAAGTAACATTCACATGCTCATCAAAATGGACAAGTTAATGTTACAAGTTTTTACCATTTGTCAATGCTTAAATTCTAAATGATGATATGCTGTAAATTATTTGGGTGCTGGGGATGTAGTATTGCAGTCTGAATCTGAATATGTGATATATTAATCCTTCTGATGTGTTCCCTTACATGTATTGTGTGAGGTATTCCTATTAAGAGTTAGTTTATGAGGTGATCAGATAGTTGAAGTCACAGGGTGTTGTTTACTACCTGTTATAGCTTGCATATTGCCCCCCTTGCTGCAGGACCATGCACATATGTGAAAGAAGAATGTCAATGTGTTGTCACTTATAAACAACTTGTGATATTTGACTAGTGCTCTTATCTGCCTCAATCCTACATTCACATCATAAATTTAATAAGACTTCTGCCCTTTGTATCCCCTATAAGTATTGACTTTGTGTCTCATACAGGTGTTGAGGGAAGCACCGCTGCTGGAAGGAAGAATGATAAGGTGGTTCATGAAGATCTTCTGAAAGATGAGATTGTTTCTGAACAGCTGACTAGGTATTGCAAGTTGTTGACATTTTCTGTGCAGAAATAATTTCTGAATGCGATGCAAATGTGTTTTATGCTGTTGAATTTTTGGTAAAACACACTCTAACCACCTGCAATCTTAGTTCTGTTTGACTATAAGCTCTTTTATTTGTGTTGGACAAGTGTTAGCACTCATGCATCACTGTTCTTGGTCTTTATGCTTAGAGCTAATTATGATAGTCTGTGTGTCTCGGCATTTAATTAAGGCTGGATGTGGGATGAAAGATTTCCACATTGCATATCATTGCATTTTTACACTCTACATGTTGTCCCACTCCCACCATATCGGATAGCCAATGAAATGTTATTACACTGATTCAATTTTAGAAGACTTGATTTATTTATTTTACTTCGAGGGATCATTGTTTAGTTATTACGCAGATTTGTGGTGCGTTTCATTGGCTTGCTTGATGTGGATAAGCTGATTGAAGAGAAATAATTTTTTTTAGGGGATTTGTATTTTCATTGGTGGGTTCAGGATGAAGTTATCCCGTCTTTAATCTTTGGGACTTCCAACACATCACCTGCCATGCCTAAATGTCTTTTGTCAAATTTGTTTGTATTACACCTTTTCACTCAAGAAATGAATTATCTACTTTGGGTGTACATGGGTGGCACTTTCTTGATACATCTATCTTTTCTTGGATTTCTACTAATCAAACATCTTTTGGGGTGGAATCTCATTCTGTAACTAGGAACATTCAGTTTTTTGGCTTTGAGTCTCAACAGAAAGTGACGGCATCATATGTTGTGGTCATTGGTCTTGGAGGGGTTGGCAGTCATGCTGCAACTATGCTCTTGAGGTCAGGGATTGGCAAGCTTCTTCTTGTGGACTTTGACCAGGTTTTTTATGTGACTGACTCTCCCTTTGATGTTGTTTAAATTTTGTTCCGTTCTTGTATTGGTTTTGGTGTGTTTTCTTTGTGGGTCCATCTTATTTGGACTGGTTGTTACATTTACTATCATGGGAATCTCAACCTGTTCATGTCCAAATCTTTCCCAATGGCTATTACCAAAAATGATTTGGCTCTCCTAAATTGTCGTGGTTGAAGATTTTGATGTTATTTGGAGCTTCCTTTCTTCATTTTGGCTGGAGATTTTGTATTTTATATACCTTAAATAGTACAGGAGCATAATATGATAGATTTAAATGTTGGAATATATTGCTGTAAAGATCAAAGATGCTACTTTTATCAATTAGTAATAGTTTAAGAAAGTAAGGAACTGGAGTTCTGAATGGAGTTAAGTTAAATTACTTGGTTCTTTTTGCTTTTAGTTGTCATGAAGAGTATCATAGGGTTATTCTAGCCACATTAGACATAAATCTTTACAAGCCTTTATTGTAATTTACTGTATTATGGCATTATAGACTCAAGAAGGTTAAGTCTAAAGCTTGCGAGTTGCGAGCAATATTATTAAGGAGGACTTGATAAAACAAAGGAATAAGAATAGAAAATAGCTATAATTTTTTTGTGCCAATTTGGTTTTCTTAAGAATTTGTATAGACATTCCATACAATATTTGTACTTATTTATTTGTTAAATGAGAAGGTTTCTCTTTCATCACTAAATCGACACGCTGTTGCAACAAGAGCAGATGTCGGCATCCCAAAAGCTCAGTGCCTCAAGGAGCATTTCTTATCTATCTTTCCAGAGTGCCAAATAGATGCAAAAGTGCTATTATATGATTCATCTACTGAAGAAGAAATTCTCTCAGGCCACCCTGACTTCGTTTTGGACTGTATTGATAACATTGATACGAAGGTATCCTCTATAGACCACTCCCTATTTGACCATATTGATATAATTTCATGCTGCCCTTTTATAATATCTTTCCTGCACATAGACATATCACACGCCCCTGTTGTGGGAGCTGTTCTGCTTGGTTGCTAATGGTTCTTATATGTTCAATGTCTTTTAATTTTTTCAATGTTTTAGGTTCTAAGCTGAAAAAATGGAATTTTTTTTGTTGCATACTGGATTGTGATACTGATATCTGTATGTATGTTGCCAATATGACTTGGCTGGTCTGGATGGCTGAACAAAAAAACAATATTTTTCTCCTATGCTCATTATCATTGGCATTTGTTCACATTCAAATATCTAATTGCTATGACTTTGAACTTCCAATTGCTTGATTTGCCATATGTAATAGGTGGCACTTCTCGCTGCATGTGTACGTAGGGGTTTGAAGGTTCTATCTGCTACTGGGGCTGGTGCCAGAGCTGATCCAACAAGAATACGCATTGCTGATCTAAGAGAGTCAACTAATGATCCATTATCTCGATCTGTAATGTTCCCATATACACATCCCTTTCCATTTTGTCATCTTATATTAGCAAAAAATGTCACCTTATTTTCTATTTTGTCATCTTATATGATGGTAGATGGCTACTACCAGGACTCGAGTTAAAAGGATTTTACACTATGCTAATTTTATTTAATGGTATTGTGAGATGTGAATTAAGCATGATATGCATCGAAGGATCTGTTTCCCTTTACTTTATGACTCTGGAGCAATTGTATGCAAAATACTGTTACAGCTTTTGCTGTCTTGTTGATCTTCTACTTTGATTGCTAGCATGCATTATTTGTATAATGTTACTTTCATACCGTTATTTCAAGCCTACAATTAACAGACATTTTTATGCGCGTCAAGTGTATCCTATGTTGCTGGGTTTTGTTTTATTTTAAAGATTGACCATGAGGTTCAATAATCTTTGAGAAAAGGGACTCACTTCATTTGTGTGTCCACAACACAAACTCCAGCTAGGTTGCAGTTAGTTCGAAACTGTTTGCCTTCATCTGCCAACCATGATTTTCTTTGTTCGTAATTTCTTATTACTATCATTTTGTATATAACACTCTTTCTTCAATCATACCTATGTAGGTAAGACACCGTTTGAGGAAAGATTATGGCATTGAAGGTGGCATCCCTGTTGTGTTTTCTTTGGAAAAACCCAAAGCTAAGCTGCTTCCATTTAAGGGTCCCAGTGGAGAAGAGGAAAACCCTTCAGATTACCAGGTGAAGATATTTTTTTTTTCGTTAGTTTTGGTCACCTACTGATTGTACCGCTATCTATTTTGTGATTATTTAATAATTTAGTTTATAGACAGTTTTCTCTTTGTTGTTATTGACTGACATAGATGACCATCAGTTCCTCCCAGTGGGTTCTTTGCATACTAGCTGTAGTAAGATGCCTGCCGGGACCTTGCAATAAAATATTACCTACAAAATATATAACTGTTTAATTATCATATACGAAGTCTAAATTTTTCTTTGCTGCCAAACAGTTGCTCATTGGTTATCATAACATTTAGTGGCACTGGCTACAAATTCTGATTTCTTGGCTCTTATGGCAGATAGTACCAGGTTTTAGGGTCCGTATCATACCTGTCCTAGGCACCATCCCTGCAATATTTGGACAAGTCATGGCCTCCTATGTTTTGACAGAATTAGCAGGATTGCAAGTTCAAACAGAACCTATAGTCAATTTTGACATGGATCATTACCATACTCTTCATCAACGCCTTATTGAGCATGAGGAGTCGTTGTATGGAACCTCCATGCAAGTGCAGGTATGACCGTATGAAGTTTACCCGTCAACCTTTTGTTTCATTACAGCTTCCCAATTCGGTAAATGTGATATCTTAATCTTTTCCAAGATTGAATTTTGTCACCATAATCTATTCATCCCATTACACTTTATCCCCTTGATCTATAGAATTAAGCATTTAGGCACATTTCAATGTGAATTTTTGCAATGTCACCTCTGTTTTCATATTTAATGGTTAACTAACAGTGGTAATACGGCAACAACAACAACAAAACTCTTTTTTTCACTAGTTGAGATCGGATTGATCAAATGATACCATTTGTTTTGTGTTATAAACCACGTTGGCATGTTGCATATAGTGGTAAACTGGTAATGTTTTGACAAAAAAAGACTGTAGAGATCAATTTAACCACTTCAATCATCAACATAAGTCATGTAGGAGAGACGAAGTATATTAAATCTTTTGTTTGTCATCTTTGTTTCTGTTTTATAGGTAGATGTTGAAGAAGTGATGTATATTGTTAAAGAATTATGGCATGGAAGAAGTGCTAGAGAGCAGCTAGTGAAAGATGTTGGACGTGGAATGTGGCGATCAGTTAATGAATTAATGCTTGTAAGGTATGTGATGGCTTTTGACTTGTTTGCTATTTGTCATTTTCAAGCTGCTTCATTTGGATACATTCTTTCACTTAGATGTAAAATCTCTTCCTTCCCAAGCATCTTTATTTATTACTTCCCTTTAAAATACCCATGATTCCTTGAGTTCTTTATGGTTTTTCTCTTATTCCTTATTGTAAAGCACACTTGGAACTTGCACTTCCACTTCTCTTTTTATTAAAATTGCATATTTCAAAATATTATTGTTATTGTAATCTAATTCATTTGAGACTGTGGGTGCATTTGGGTAAACAACTTAATTAAGAGCTTATCACATAAGACCTTATTGAATGAGAGCTTATGCCATAAGTGCTTAAAGAAAGAAAAAGAAAGAAAGGAGCATGAGAGGATTCAAATAGTGAAAAACACGGAGAGGGTGTTTAGTGCATAAGCTCTTATGATAATTCCATAAGCTTCTCTCAGTGACTTATGAAAATAAGTCAAAAACTCCTTATGGGATGACATAAGTTATTTTTATAAGCTCTGCCAAACACACTGCATAAGAGCTTATGTCATCAGATAAGTCAAAAGGAGCTTAAATAAGCTCTTCCAAACACCACCTGTAAAGTGTCCCATATGCTTAAATCACTAATCAGTAGTAAAAGTTTCAGAAACTGCAGTTGTATTGCAGTTAGAACGTATATTTATGAGTATTAGTTGTATTTCTATGTAGTTTCATCTGATTTGTTTTTTCAAATGATGTGACCTATATTAGCATATGTCAACATAACATTCTTTCTCTTCTCATCGGAATTTTTTCTCACTACTTTTTCTATCCTCTTTTTTTTGTTGGTTTAGGTGGGACAGCACAAAACCGGCTGGTATTTCAAATTTGATTCTTTTGAAATTCAAAGAGGTAATTTAGTAAGTCCATCATATTGGGAAAAAGCTTTATTTTGTCTTAAGAATTCTATTCATTGTATGTGACTATGTATGTCTGTGTGTAATAGAAAGACCATAGAAGGGTACATACATCCTTATGACATAGGATGCTTGACAAATAAACATCCATATAATGTGACTTTTCTAATCATCATCATGTTTGCTTGGGCCTTTTGCCTGCAATTTATATGACAGATCGTTCACTTTTACACTTGTAGGTTTTCCTATTATTCAGTTTCACCTACTTGAAGGGTTTCTCCTTTTAGTCAGGACAACTCCATGCTTTTTAGGCTTTTTTATTAATAACTGATCAAAATCAGCAAACTTGTGGCTAAATGTTGTAAAATTGCAATTGGTGTCAACTGCCAGAAGTTGTTATTCAAAAAAATGGTGGCTGAGGGTTGATCATTCTCTTGAATCCTGTATATTCTGTGATATGTACATTTTATAGTCATATGGTCATTTAATGAGCATCACTCGCTTCCTCTCAGATTTACTAACATCACAGTGAATATAATTCATTATGAATGATGTGACTTTTTTGTGCTCCACTACCATAAACTATTTAAGTAGATAATATTTTACTTTTTATAAGATGATAATGTAGTTATTTTCCTTTGAAAAAATAATAATGTAGCCCTTTCTTTACTCAGGTGGATGAGCATGAGTCCACGACATTGGATGATATAAAGGAAAAAGAACCGGAGTTCTTCAGTAGAGTAACTGCTGTATTAAAACGAGCTGAACTTGACTTTGGTTTGTGACAATAGAGGACCTTTTACCAGGCAGGTGCACAGTTGGATGTCTTTATAGGCTGCTTTTCTTTTTACTTGAATTTAATGGAGAGGAAATTTGTTGCATTTTGCTATAGGGCATGTTTCAGGACCAACAATGAATATGGTTAATGTAAGATTCCTCGCAGTAACTGTTCTTTAAAAATTATTATTTTTTGGTAGATTTATTATATTTTTTTGGTAGATAGTTCTTTAAAAATTATTTGGAATTCTTATGAGTCTCTTTTCCGTTTAAAATCTTCTGATATCTTCTTGCATTGTATTCAATTGCATGCAACAAATTACTCTTGTAAAATATATCTGGTACCTTTTGCTCTCTATGGAAGATGTGTGCCAGCATATCACTTCATTCAGATTTAATTAAGGATGGTTAAGACTTAATCAGTCTTAATTTTTTATTCACACGTCAATTAATCTTTATTTTTAAATTTTTTTTTATAAAATTAGGATTGGTCAATGAAGAATGTAAATAGATAGTTGAGTTTTAATAGCATCATTCCAAAAGAAAATGTCACTGCTGGGTGCTTGACTTGGTCTAGCAATGAAGAAGAAAAAATGACTTATTTGTTTTTGTCTTTGACTGGATAGCACTATAGGTATGGTTGTGACTTAATCCTCATAGTCGAATGTAATGGTTAGATAAAGTTGTCCTTAAAATGGCAGCTTTGAGATTCATCCCCGATCTTACAGGTAAAGTTCGTCTAGGAGCACAATTCAATTTCACTATGACTAACTATTGTTAAGTAAGGATTAATAGAGGATTCAGTGCTCACTACAATTACTATGAATACTTGTATTGACAGTCCCATAAAAAAACTTGTATTGACAGTAACTAGATATAACAGTAAATAATTAATTTTCAGTAAATATATTTTGCACTTTCCTATAGTGATATTTTGCATGTTTCAATCTTGGTCTGTTTATTCAACTCAAATCTTAAAAAGACTTTTGTTGGATAGCAAGTGTTAAGATAAAGGTGATATATGGGCGCGTCTTGAGGTATGAAGGCAAATGCCTCATCGCCGAGGAACAAAATAATCATGCAAATTTACATTTTTATCCTTCACTCAATTGTGCATTGTTCATCTTCAACCTTTGCTTTGACCCACCGACCACCCGATCCATTGACCACCACCGCCATCCACCGACCACCCAACCCCACCGACTAGCACTGCCCGACCCCACCATTTTCCCCCCCTCCTCCGCCAACCTCGACTCCCTCCCTTGCGACCCATTACAGCAGAGCAACATCATCAACACATAATTTCTCAGATCTGAAACTCATGGATTCGATTGAATGCTTCACCTCTCCTACCCGTGTCGACACCATCATAGAGCCCAACCATCACCACAGATCCGGAGGACAACCACACGTTGGGCACTACAACCCTTCTGGAACCATTAGACCGGCATCTCCCTCGAGATTAAAGGCTCTCGCGTCACTGTCGCCATCGATGCCGCTCTCCCCAGCCTCCGCCGCGACAAGGAATCTGGCAAAAGAATCCGAATCGACTGCCTCATGCACTTGCTTCCGCGAGTTTGGCAGCACCTGAGCTGACGCCATTCGAGACCCATCGGTGGAGGTTGCTAGGTGTTGTTAGATTCGTTGGCTGTTGTTAGATTCGAGACCTGCCATCCGAGCTGACGCCATTCGAGACCCATTCAAAACCGAATCTTCATTGCTAAATTCTAATGGAGGTTGCTGGGTGTTGTTTCCGTAAGGTTAGGGGGTAGGAATGGGGGTGGTGGTGGCAGGTGTGGTGGTGGTAAGGAGTAGGAGTGGTGGTGACCTCCTCGCAGTGGTTGTTGATGTTGCTGGACCCGGACACGGCGACTCCGACAAGTCAAGCGGCGAAGGAGAAGAAGGCAGAGGGGTGATCATAGAAGATTGGGTTTTGGGAAGAAGGGATTTTGAGAGAAAGGGCAAAAGGGTCATTTGCAAATTATTATTATTTTGTTTGAATCAATAAATCTAAACCATTAAATATTTTATTATTATATCTAACGGTGAAAAAAGGTGCCTCATTGATGAGGCACTTAATCATGTACTTCATGCTAGACACGACCGTGATATATAATGTTTTAAGGATCAATTGGTAAACGAACCCTAAAATATGAGCACATTCTAATTGCAAGCTACATCCTCATTTTCCAAATTCTCTCTCATGAAGCTAGAGCTTAACTTGGTAGTGACGACGTCGTTAATATTCATGTATGAGCTGTGATATGTGATATGAAAAAATTGCACAAATATGTGTAATTGAAGAAAGAAGATTGATAATCATGGGAGAGAAAAAATAGAGGGAAATGAATGAAAATTCCTGCATCCAAAACTATCATGTAAAAGTAACAAAATAGTTTTCATATCATTCAAGCATTCTTCCTTCTTTAATAATAGTTTGTGCTGAAATGTGTCTAATATATCACCGACACAATAATTTGTCTGTTCCAATTCCTCATGCTTAATCTAAAATGTATTGAATGTATTCTGTTACCCGTGAGTTAATTCTTTATAGATTTAGGTATCTGAATATGGAAGATCCAACATCAGTTGTTTGATTCTATATATTCTTTTCGTAATATCTATACTAATATAAAAGTTGGATAGATAATTTTACTGTACATACACACATCACACTAGGATTTTTTTACCTTATTTTATTTTTTTAAATAAATATTTATTTTTTTTACTTTTTTTAAAAACTTATTTTATTTTTTTTACGTTTAAATTTTTTTATTATTTGTTTTAAATTTTTTTAAAACATTTTTTTAGTTTTAAATTTTTTTACGTTTTCCTTAATTTTTAAATTTTTTTCCTAATAATTTTTTTTGCTAATACTTTTTTTTTTGAATTTATTTGTATATATTGATGGTGTAAAGTTTTTTTTCACTGTCAACCAATCATAAATTGGCAAACAGTAAAAATAGAGTTGTCATGTTCTTGATGTTTTAATTTTTATATACTTATATTTTAATGCATATATAATTTTATATTTTTTATTTATATATCTATATATATTAATATTTTTCGGTTCGAACCGAATCAAACCAAACCAATTCTAATTGGTTCGGATATTGTTATTGACTTTTTAAAGTTTATAATTTTTTTAAAAATATTTTTAGCCAGGAAAGGTAGCAAAGCTACCCGATCTTCGAAAAATTTTAGGGTCGTAAGACTCGAACTAATAATTCGATAAATTTGAAAATTGAACCAACCAATTAAATTGGTTTATTTTTTTCTTTTTATCCACTACTCAATTGAACCAAACCCAATGGTCATTAATTCGGTTATTTTGGAACCGAACCAATTGCTATATTTTAATATTTATATATATTTTAATATTAAATATGTATATCACTTTATCAATTAACAACTTTTCTTCTATTATTCCTAGTAACAGTAGAAGGAGTTGTCAATATTATTTAGATTTATTTATTTTTTAAACATGTATCTTTATAATAATTTTTAAATTTTTTCCGAATTAGTTTTTTTCTAATTTACTTTTTTAAAATGTTTATTTTATAATTGATTTTTTAAAAATATTTTTGTTTTCTAATTAATTGTATTTTTCTAATTTTTTTGAATATTTTTCTAACTATTATTATCCTAATTTTTTAAATTTTTTTATACTTTTTCCTAATATACTTTTTTTAAATTTTTTTTACAATTTTTTAAATATATTTTTTCCCAAATTTTTTTAAATATATATTTTTATAGTTAATTTATATTTTGTTTAATTAATTTAATTTTTCTAATTTTTTTAAATCTATTTTTTCCTAATTTTTTTAAATACTTTTTTTCATAAATTTTTTTTTCTAATTATTTTTCCTTTATATTTTTTCTAATTTACATTTTCCTTTTAAAATAGTTTTTTCTAATTAATTTGTTTTACATTTTCCTTAATTTTTTTTTACAAATTTCCTAATACTTTTTTGAATTTATTTATATAAACCTGTGTGTAAAATTTTTTTATACTGTCAACCAATCATAAATTGATAAACAGTAAAAATATAGTTATCGTGTTCTTAATGTTTTAATTTTTATGTACTTATATTTTAATGTAAATATAATTTAATAGTTTAAAATTTTATATATTATTTTTTATTTATATATATATATATATATATATATATATATATATATAAATATTTTCCGATTCGAATCAAACCAAACCAATTTTAATTGATTCGGATATTGTTATTGACTTTTTAAATTTTATAGTTTTTTTTGTTTTTAAATATTTTTATTCAGGAAACGTAACAAAGCTACCGTGTTATTCGAAAAAGTTTAGGATCGTAAGACTCGAACCAATAATTCGATGAATTTGAAAATCCGAACCAACCAATTAAATTGGTTCTTTTTTTCTTTTTTGTTCACGACTCTGAATTGAACCAAACCCAATGATCATTAATTCAATTATTTTGGAACCGAACCAATTACTATATTTTAATATTCAATATGTATATCACTTTATCAATTAACAACTTTTCTTCTACTATTCCTGTAACAGTAGAAGGAGTTGTCAACTGTTGGATTATTTTGGATTATTTAAATTTATTTTATTTTTTTAAACATATATTCTTTATATTATTTTTTAAAAAATTTATCTTTTTACGGCTCCGAATTGAACCAAACCCAATGGTCATTAATTCGGTTATTTTTGAACCGAACCAATTACTATATTTTAATATTTATATATATTTTAGTATTCAATATGTATATCACTTCATCAATTAACAACTTTTTCTTCTACCGTTCCTGTAACAGTAGAAGGAGTTGTCAACTGGTGAATTATTTTGGATTATTTAAATTTATTTATTTATTTTTTAAACATATATTCTTTATAATATTTTTTTTTAAAATGTATTTTTTTCACGAATTAGTTTTTTTATAATTTAATTTTATAAAATGTTTATTTTTATAATTGACTTTTTTAAAATATTTTTGTTTTCTATTTAATTTCATTTGTATAATTTTTTTGAATATTTTTTTTCTAATTATTATTTTCCTTTTTTTAAAACATTTTTTTATATACCTTTCTAATTTTTTTAAATTTTTTTCGAATTTTTTCCCCTAATTTACCTTTTTATTTTTTTAATATCTGTATTGACATAAATAGAGGCAGAACTATTCATATTTTGTATTTTTTTTACTATATCATTGCCTTTGTTTTTTCTATTTTAGATAATAAACCTATATCTATGTTAATTAATAAGGGGAAATATCGATTTTAGTGTAGCACAATGGTGCAAGGCATATGTCAAGTGATGAAATTTTTTTATTAATTTTTTTTCTCTATTTTTTTTGTTTTAAAATATTAACAAACCGGTAAAGGTACAATATTTTGGAAGTCAAACACGACAATCTCTGAATTGACATAAATAGAGGTAGAGCTATTCATATTTTCTACTCTATTTTTTTCTACATCCTTGCCTTTGTTTTTTCTATTTTAAATAATAAATCTATATCTATACTAATTAATAAGGGGAATTGATAATTTTCTAATAAAGTGACACGTGTCAACATCACATGATTTAATAGGATTAGTTGATCATTACTAATAATGAAAGATGAATACTTAACACATAGTGTTTACGTATTGTAATATAATTTTAAAATAAAAATAATATTCAATTCTTTGCACTCAAATTATAGATAAAATTGCTTCAAGGTTTTTGCTGATCACTTCTATATATAAATAAAAAGCCTTGGAGATGAATGAGTACCACCATTATGGGTAAGAATGGAATATTGAAAGCAATGTGTGAAATAAGTCAAGAAAATGTTTGACACAGTGAACTTAATTTGGGATAAAGGAAAAAAAGTTTTGTAGATATAAAGATACAATTTAAATTATTAATGATAATAAGGCTATCAACAATAATAGTAACTGATCATCCGTATATCATATAGGTGCAAAAATACTACTATATTTTAAAAGTCTAAATTAACAGCTACGTGATAACAAATATTCCCACCTGAAAACGACCCACAATATCCAGTCTCTGTTCAGCGCACTACTGCACTTCATACAATTGAATAAACTAACTATAATATATGGAAAATGTTTTAGTGTTCCTACAAATTTAAGTGCGAGTGAGACAAGTGAAAATGTTTCATATCAGAATTAGATGGATAAATTTAAAATTATATATATGGAAAAAAAAAAAGTAATGGGTTAAGAACTTAAGATATGATGTTAAATTAATTTTTGTGATTTTTCACTATTTTTTTTAGAGGCTGTGTGATTTTTCACATACTTCTTTGAATGCAGCTTGTCATCATTTTGGAATCTTCACACACCGAAAGGATGGACAGTTAGCTTTGAACAAGACAAACTTATCCGTGATTGTTTAATTTTGTAGCAGATGTATCTTTGGCATCAAACTGGTGAAAGAATTGATTCATGGTTAAATGATTCAACCTGTGATCAAATAGTAATTAAATTAGAACATAATGTTATTACACAACCATCAATACTCCTTTCCCCTCAAATACCAAAATTTCACTTTCAAATTACACATCCATACAATACTCATTTCCAAAGCTGATCTATCTAATATATGCTGAAAAGTCAAAAATTTTACAAAATTCAAATGAGACCCACATGAATTAGTGATACCTATTTCTAAAATAGTGAAATCTACAAGAATTTCAACCAATAAAAAAGAGTGTGTTGGAAATAGTATTAGAAAGTGTGTTGGTAGTACTCCTCTTAGTCTCATACAATAATATATCCTCCAAAAGACCATAATGAGTGTTGCATTCTGAAGCTTCTTATAAGGGTCCATGGCACCTCAAAAGGATGACAAGCCCACCTTCTAAATAAAAAGGAGCTTAGGGCAGTAACAGAGTTCCACATTAATAGAGACGGAGGGATCAAATCTCCACAATAATTTAGATTCTATAGTCTCCAAATGATTGCCGCTCAAGTAATTAAGCAATCCTTCATTCAAGTAAGCATCTAATTCCTTTCAAATTATTCTTCAAGTTTAAACCTTAATATAATCGTTGAAGTGTTTTGCAGATATCAAGTCATCATCCTTAACCTCAGTTCTCAACAATTAGAAAAGTAGCTTTGCATTAGAGGGAAACGTATAATTTCTAAAGTAGTTAGTGTGCACATACAAGTTAGAATTTTGATTAACGTGAGATGTAAAGAGAACAATCACAGAATAGGGTAGTTTTATTTATGTATCACTATGAGCTTATGCTTTACAAATGTCTAAAGAATTCTTCATGGTTAAACAATAGAGTAATGATAAATGAACACATTTTTGGGACATCAAGTATAGACATCATATGATGGTGTGTTGTTGATGAGTGTGATTTTACCTCATTTTTCATGTACATTTCGGCATGCATTTGCATATAGTTAGGCCAATTTAGTGTTGATTTTGTATAGTTTTTCCTTTGGAACGGATGAGGTGGTTTCTGGTGTTGTTTTGCAGGATTTAATGGAAAAATGCCCAGAAATGAGCCTTGGGGGTGCTTGGCTGAAAAAGAGCTTGAAAAGTGAAGGTTATGAGCCAAACAGAGAGTATCACGGCCTGGCCGTGATGGCCCTCACGGCCGTGAGGGAGCAGAGAGTGAAGTGAAGATTGAGCCAAAAGTCGGAAGTCGTCACGGCGCGGCGTGATGGCTATCACTGGCCGTGAACTGCTAGTTGGAAAAGTCAAAAACGATCACGGCCTGGCCGTGATGACCATCACGGCCGTGATGAATAAGTGAATGAAGAGACGCCCAAGTCAGAGACCATCACGGCCTGGCCGTGATGGCTGTCACGGCCGTGACGGGCGACGGACCTATAAATTAACCTGCACTGAACAGAAAAAGGAACCAACTTTTAACCTAAAATAAGGGGCACTTGGAGGAGGCTAAGGCTGGTGGCTGGAGAGGGTTTCTACCCAAAAAGGGGGGCATTTTCTCTGCTCTTGGATGGAGAGAAGATTGGAGGAAGCTTGTCTATGAGTGTTCTCCATCCCTTCTCTTTTTCCTTTTTGTATTTCCTTATCATGAGTAGTTAAATCCCCATTGTTGGGGTTAGATGAACTTGTCTGAACTTGTGTAATTGATTTGGTATTTTAATACAAGTTTCTATTTCATATGAGTATGTGATTCTGTGTGTAATGCTTTCCTTGGATTAGCTACCCATAGGAATGATTTGTTGCTTTGATAGATGACTGGAAGGTTGGTATTAAGGCATGCTCATGAATCATATGCCAAGTAGGTCAAGAATCTAGACATAGGTGTTGGTTGCTTGCAATCTTATAAGTCTTAACTTAATGCAAAATCCCAGGTTATTCCACCTAAGACATTAGGGTTTAATTTGGGGTTTTAGGCTCAATGCACCTAAGACATTAGGCTTGAGTAATTTAGAAAAGGCTTGATTGGCATAATTGAGTTAGGACTTGTGTTAGAAACCATTTCATTGCAACTAAGGGAGGATTAGTGTAGTCTAACCCACGACAATTCTAGCCACATTTCTGTTTGCATACCAAGTGTTTGACAAAATTCCAAAAAGACAAAAAATTATTTTATTTCTTTATTTTCTGTTTCAATCCCTCATATTTTAGATTAGTCTAGATAGTTGTTGAATTTGCGAATTGGTAATTGACATCCAATCCCTGTGGATACGATAACCGGTCTCACCGTTTTATTACTTGTTTGCGACGAGGTGCACTTGCCTTTGTTTATATATCTAAAATTCACTCATCAAGTTTTTGGCGCCGTTCTTGCGGGATTGGTTTTGTCAATATCATTAGTAACAAATGAGACAACTAGTTTAGACATTTTTTTTTATTTTATTCTTACGTATATAATTGATCTCTTTCTTTTGTTAGTTTTGTATATATTTGTTTTTGTATTTCTTTGATCTTGTGCTTAATTGTGCTGTGAGGTGAAAAATTGATTAGATAGGATCATGGACTACAATTGGTACCAACCATCCGATGCGAAAGTGAATTATCCGAGTGCATTGCGGGTAGATACTGTGAGTTAGTCGTAAAAATCCAACAAGTGAGTGATGAGTTGTCGAGGGCAACTGTCCCTCCTCCACCAATGGTAGTTTGTTCCGAATGGGAAATCAACTTCCCAACACTCCTACTCCATGGTGGGGGAACCCTCCAAATAACACTTTGATGGATGAAGGGGAACATTGGGAATCTTCCACACCTTGGTATGATGAGCCATCCCCATTGGAAGTTGTTTGGGAGAACTTCAAATCTGCATTCCCAGTCGAGGTTGAGCAACCTATCCCGGATAGTCAACCTCACTTAGAGGCTGTTTTGGAGAACTTCATGGCAACAACAATGGAAGAATTAAAGAATCAAGAAGATGCCATTCGAAGTCTCGGGGTACGTATTGAGGAATTCTCTAACCTACTATCCAAAATGCCAAATGAGGACTTGATGGATGATGATGAAGATGATGCAATGATGGATGAGGAGGAAGAAGAAGAAGTGGGAGCAACAGGAGTCAAGAAGTGAAGACCCTGTTTTGGAGAACATAGTTGCACCACTCCCCATTGAACCCTTGACTAAAGAGCCTGAAAGGAAGAGGCATTTGGAGGATAGCTATGTCACCATGCTCGGGGATGATGAAGAACTTGTGAACTTCAATGGTGCTATTGGCCCCTATGCATGTGTGGAATGTGATGGGAGAGACACTTGTGTGGTTTGTGCGGAGATTTCTGCATATTTGGAAGGTGATGGATTTGGCGATGCTGAGAGTGAAGATGGTACAGAAGCCAGAACAACACCAATGATCCTCTCGATTTGTTTGCCACCTCATATTTTAAAGCGATCAACAATGGAGTTCATGCCTCTACCCGAGGTTGAACCCCATTTTTATTGGGAAGATTTTATGGATAAAAGGGTCATCTTTGACCCGAGTGGAATTGAAAGCGCTTCCCAGGATGAAGAAGTCAGCATGAATTTCAAGAGCTCACTTCCACATTTTTCTGCAAAACCGTGGGATCCAAGTGAAAGATCTCACATGGTTAGCATTCCTTGGTCCTTATACCACAGGTTATGGGATCCGGTGGATGCTTCTTGATGCGTCAAGCTAGTGACGTTAAAGAAGCGCTTATTGGGAGGCAACCCAACTTTTCTTAACCCTTCTCTTTAGTTAATTTTGTTTTTGCTTTAACCTCTTGAATAATTTGAGAAGCTCAAGAGGTTTGTTAATAATTTTTGTTAAGTGTCTTCTGATTTTGAATAAAGGAAGGAGAAAAAGAGCAGGGAGAAACAGAGCCAAAAAGCATGTGAGCCAACACCGCTACCGCCTCGGTAAGGCGTTCCAATTTGTTTTTGCTTTATTTTATTTTCTCTCCTCTCCAACTTGATTGTTTACATTGGGGACAATGTAAATCTTTAAGCTTGGGGTAGGGGTATTTTGCATATGTTCATATCTTGCATTGTAAATATTGCATTCATATAGGTTTAGTCTTGCATGATCACATGAATTGATTACCCCTGCTTAGATTGAGCTTATGAATTGTGAGAACTAAGTGCCAATTAAATTGTGATAGTGGATTTTTGAACCCAATTCTGTTTATTCTTGTGATATGGCTGCAAATGAATATGCTTGAGATGATCTTGGATAGTTGATGATTAGCATATGTTTCTTTAGACTTGTGTTTTTCACTGGTTCTTGAACTGATAAATGTGAGCTTTTGAGCCATTAGGGGGTACTCACTAAATCTGCCCCCATTCTTTGTGTAGAGTGTTATTCCTCTTGGTTTGTTTTCTCTAGAACTTGACTTAAAACCATGTTAAAGCTTAAAATTTTTTGGAAACAGTTTTGAAAATGATTGAGGCAATAGGTATTTTTCTGGCCTTCTGAGCTTTGAGTGTGTAAATGCTACCCTTAGTTGCCCAATTTTGAGCCTGAATGATTAAAATGCTTTTCTTGGTTCCCTGAAAAATTTTGATACATATACTTGATAAGGGACCTTCTAAAGTATCACAAAAGGGTAAAAAGGTAGTTGAAAGTTTGGAAAAAAAAAAAAATTTCTCCCCTTCTCCAAATAAAAAAAAAAAAAAAGAAAAGAAAAGAAAAATAAATAGAGAAGGGGATGACAAAAAATAATAAAAAGAAAAAGAAAGAAAAGAAGGGTGGAAAAATGTATTGAAAACCCAAGAAGGTATTTTAGAAGGTTTCTTGTGTTGAAATGTTTGATACTTGGTTTAGCCTTTTGAAATATCCCTTTCTTGTTATCCCCACCTAAAGATTAATCCCATGGCCACGTTACAACCAAATAAAAGACCTCTTGATTCTTAAGTGTTTTTCATAAATAAAGTGGAGATTTGGTTGATAGTCAAGCATATGGTAGGAATCATTCCTTGAGGAAAATGGAGCGAATTGTTATATATACTTGAACACTTGAGTGAGTGAGGCAAGAAAGAGAGCCAAGCAAGTAAACAAGCTTGGGGTGAGCTTCAAGTGAGCAAGAGTGCCCGAATCAGTGAGAATGTGAGTCTAGGAAACTTAAGCCCCTAATTGGACTTGAATTGATTGTCTCTTGCTGAATTGTTTGAATTGCCTATTGCTTGGATCATTTTACTAGGGTTCTTAGTTCACTATCCATGCTTTGATTGTTTATCTCTTACGGCCTTAGTTTTTGCTTGAGGACAAGCAAAGTCTTAAGCTTGGGGTGATTTGATGAGTGTGATTTTACCTCATTTTTCATGTACATTTCGGCATGCATTTGCATATAGTTAGGCCAATTTAGTGTTGATTTTGTATAGTTTTTCCTTTGGAACGGATGAGGTGGTTTCTCGGTGTTGTTTTGCGGGATTTAATGGAAAAATGCCCAGAAATGAGCCTTGGGGGTGCTTGGCTGAAAAAGAGCTTGAAAAGTGAAGGTTATGAGCCAAACAGAGAGTATCACGGCCTGGCGTGATGGCCTCACGCACGTGAGGGAGCAAAGCGATGGAAGTGAAGATTGAGCCAAAAGTCGGAAGTCTGTCACGGCGCCTGGCCGTGATGGCTATCACGGCCGTGACACGCTAGTTGGAAAAGTCAAAAGCGATCACGGCCTGGCGTGATGACCATCACTACCGTGATGAATAAGTGAATGAAGAGACGCCCAGTCGGAGACCATCACGGCCTGGCCGTGATGGTCATCCGCAGCGTGACCGGCGACGGACCTATAAATTAACCTGCTTTGAGCAGAAAAAGGAACCAACTTTTAACCTAAAATAAGGGGCACTTGGAGGCGAGGCTAAGGTGGTGGGTGGAGAGGTTTCTACCCAAAAAGGGGGGCATTTTCTCTGCTCTTGGATGGAGAGAAGATTGGAGGAAGCTTGTCTATGAGTGTTCTCCATCCCTTCTCTTTTCCTTTTTGTATTTCCTTATCATGAGTAGTTAAATCCCCATTGTTGGGGTTAGATGAACTTGTCTCGAACTTGTGTAATTGATTTGGTATTTTAATACAAGTTTCTATTTCATATGAGTATTTGATTATGTGTGTAATGCTTTCCTTGGATTAGCTACCCATAGGAATGATTTGTTGCTTTGATAGATGACTGGAAGGTTGGTATTAAGGCATGCTCATGAATCATATGCCAAGTAGGTCAAGAATCTAGACATAGGTGTTGGCCGCTTGCAATCTTATAAGTCTTAACTTAATGCAAAATCCCGAGGTTATTCCACCTAAGACATTAGGGTTTAATTTGGGGTTTTAGGCTCAATGCACCTAATACATTAGGCTTGAGTAATTTAGAAAAGGCTTGATTGGCATAATTGAGTTAGGACTTGTGTTAGAAACCATTTCATTGCAACTAAGGGAGGATTAGTGTAGTCTAACCCTGACAATTCTAGCCACATTTCTGTTTGCATACCAAGTGTTTGACAAAATTCCAAAAAGACAAAAAATTATTTTATTTCTTTATTTTCTGTTTCAATCCCTCATATTTTAGATTAGTCTAGATAGTTGTTGAATTTGCGGGTGGTAATTGACATCCAATCCTCGTGGATACGATAACCTAGGTCTCACCGTTTTATTACTTGTTTGCGACGAGGTGCACTTGCCTTTGTTTATATCTCTAAAATTCACGCATCAGTTGTTTTCAAGTGTTAAATACACGTGATGAGAAAAAAAAACAAATATAAATATGTGTATATATATATATATATATATAATATAATATGTTGGATACCAAAAATTTATTCATTTATCATTACTCTAACCAATAACCAATTTCACAATACTTAGCTATAAACAGACATAATATTAATATGAGGTTTGGGTAGTGCTATTATCCACAAATTTTATGTAGGAAACAAGCAAGGTTTGTTTGGATTTAGTTGAAGTGTCAATAGACTTTCAAATATTAAAATCCATCACCAAAATGAAAATATAGAGGGTGGTGGCTGGCTGCTACTTGCTAGTTAGGCGCTAGCTGGAGTTGACTACAACATCCCACTGCCCCCAAATCAAATGGCAGTCCCACTTATAACAAAATCTTGTTGACCTTTTGCCATTGTGTTTTGTTTCACCAAATTCCCTACACATATATATGATTTTATCACCACCTCCTCTTCATATACTCATTTAGCTAGGTACACCACAAAAATGGAAATTACGAGTTTGTGGTTGTGTTCAAAACATAATTAGATTTGGATTATGCCACAATCGAAGTTAAGAGTTGTTGAAACCCCATTTGAGCACCCAAACCTCATTTGTTATAATAATTGTGATATTTGGATATAAAATTCAGTTGGAAATAATTAATTATTGGTAGGTAAAACTGAATTATGTGGAAGGAAATTTTTTTAGTTTTTGCATTGAAAATAATTGATTTTAAATGTAGGACTCACAAAATTCTACATATTTACATATCAAAAGTGATTTTACTTTATCATCCAAACAAAATCAATTCTTCTAAATCTACTTTTAAAATTTTGTTACCAAACACAAATTAATTTTTTTAACCTTGATTTTTTCAAAATCAATTCTACCAAAATCAATTCTATCAAAATCTAAAACAAAATGGATCCGAAATCGTGGCCGCTACCGGGAAAACCAAAGTGAAAATGATATGAAAATGAAGTGACATTCAATTTTAATTTAATGAGAAAAATTCTTGAAACTGGACTTAGATTTCAGGCTCAATTGTGTGTAGGAAGAGTAGTGAGTAAACCCCACAACATCTTCGATATATTCATACTCATTCTAAAACGGTTACCTCCAATTAATTATTAAAATTTTTAAATAACTTTAAATTTAATTTTTTACCCCGTTTGAAAAAACTAAATAAATAAATAAGCAAACAAAAATATATAATTTTGAGCTGACAAAATTGAGAGTATTCCTACACATCTCCTGATGCCACGATCAATATAATCTATCTCTTAAATTCTTAATCGAACCTAGTCTAACTTGTTGTGCGCTTCGAGTTGATATGTTACTAACTCTTTTGTTTTTTTGTAATAATTAACTAAATCGTTTAAAATTTTTAATTCATTGAAAAAAAAAACAATTGAGCAATTTAGTTTTGGGTCAATAGAAAATAAATTAGAAAATTAACCAAATTGTCAAATAAATTTTGAGTTAAAAAAACAATTGAGTGCTCTAAGTATTTCGTTATTTGAGTCGTGAGACTTATCCTGATCCTGATGATGAGACTTACCCTGATCTTGGTGAATCTCCGAGATCCAACTCATCTAAACTTTTTTTTAAATAAAAAAAGGTAATTAATCTCAACGTGCTTTCTCTCCCATCATTTTCTCGTGGTTTTGAATTTTACTGTTCAGATCAAAGTTTCTTCACTAAAGTATTTTATTTTATATAATTGATAAGATAATTATGATAGAGTTTATAGATAGACTATCATTGTATATTAATATGGTGTGATACAGTTGATAGATAATTGAGTCTCTTAAATATGTGGTCAGAGATTCGATTACTGGTTCATGCATATGAAGGAGTATTTGTTAGGAGATATCAACTCCTTAAATGAATCTTAATACCTCGAAGGATTAATATCTAGCTCCCGACCGGAGTATATCCGGGTCGACCCAAAAAAATATATGAATTAATTCCTTCTTCTATTGATCAATTCATGGCTTGCATATACACTCGTGTCAATACTTCATTTATTAACAAGTGTAATAAAGAACGATTGTAGTCACAGATATAAGGACAAATGCCCATCACATAAATGAAATTAAATAAAATCCATCACCTTTCATATTCATGAAGGAGTGGCAAGAGAAGGAGATATCGACTTAGATTAGACCAAATTTGATAGGGCATGATCATAAAATATGAAGCAAAGACTCACTATGTTCTTCCAAAAGAGATCATAATCATGTACCCACACACAACCAAAGTACACGCGTCCTCTTTTTGATCCTAACCTCATTTCATTATTCATTTTTAAATTCATACTTTAAATTTTGGATGTATATAAATAGAAAAGGCTCTTTGCTCTGTTTTCCCTCACCAATCTCTTCCCCATGGCTCTGTTTTCCTCTGTTTCACTCTGCATGCTTTTCTTCTTCTTCTTCACTTCCTTGTCTTCTGCCAAACTCAACCATAACAACAACGACTCATCACTCTCACTCTCTTTCCCTCTCACCACTCTTTCACTCTCTCCATCTCTTATCTCAAGTTCCAAAACCAACCCAAAACTCAGAACCCTTTCATCTTCTTCTTTCAACCTCAAATCCTCTTTCAAATACTCAATGGCTCTTATCGTCACTCTCCCCATTGGGACCCCACCACAGGTTCAACCAATGGTCTTAGACACAGGAAGCCAACTCTCATGGATTCAGTGTCACAACATAGCACCCAAAAAGAAGCCACCTCCTACGACGTCGTTCGACCCTTCTCTCTCCTCTTCTTTCTCTCTCCTCCCTTGCACTCACCCGCTCTGCAAACCTCGCGTTCCCGATTTTACCCTTCCCACAACCTGCGACCAGAACCGCCTCTGCCACTACTCCTACTTCTACGCCGACGGAACCTACGCCGAGGGCAATCTCGTCAAAGAAAAACTAGCCTTCTCTCCTTCCCAAACTACCCCTCCCTTAATCCTCGGTTGCTCCACGGAGTCCAGCGACGCCAGGGGTATTTTGGGAATGAATCTTGGTCGCTTGTCGTTTCCTTCCCAAGCCAAAATAACTAAATTCTCGTACTGTGTCCCGCCCAGACAAGCCCGACCCGGCTCCGGCTCCGGCTCCGGCTCCTTCTACCTGGGGAACAACCCGGATTCGGCCCGGTTCCGTTATGTTGACTTATTGACCTTCGGTCAAAGTCAACGCATGCCTAACCTGGACCCTTTGGCCTACACTGTCCCATTGCAAGGGATAAGAATCGGTGGCAAGAAGCTGAACATCCAACCCTCTGTTTTCAAGCCCAATGCTGGCGGGTCGGGTCAAACCATGGTTGACTCCGGGTGCGAATTATCGTTCTTGGTTGATGAGGCTTATGATAAGGTGCGGGAGGAAGTAGTGAGATTGGTGGGACCCAAAATTACGAAGGGGTACGTGTACGGTGGGGTTGCTGACATGTGTTTCGAAGGTGATGCAAGTGAGATAGGACGGTTGATAGGGGACATGGTGTTCGAGTTCGAAAAAGGGGTGGAGATAGTAATTCCAAAAGAGAGGGTGCTTGCTGATGTGGAAGGTGGGGTCCACTGTTTGGGAATAGGAAGGTCAGAAAGATTGGGTGCGCCCAGTAACATTATAGGGAACTTCCACCAGCAGAATCTGTGGGTGGAGTTCGACTTGGCCAATCATAGAGTGGGTTTTGGTGAAGCTGATTGTAGCAGATTAGCGAAGTAAGGGAATGATGGTGTGGGTGGTGGTGCACGTAACTATCATGCGTAGGCAGATACCGTCTATTTAGCTATAAAGTATTAGGCTTACTGTACAAACGAAATATACATGCGTGATCATCAAGGGCGATGATGCTTATAATCGGACGGTCCACGATTGATGAAGGAAAAAAGAGGTCTTCGTCCATTGTCCGTGGTGTAGCAGTAAACGTCAACCGTTTTGGACGGATGCAAGATGTGGGGCTTGGCTTGCTCTTGCAAAAGACGACGCGTCAAAGCTCATAATTAAATCATGTACATTATAATCTGAATAAGACCCATGTAGTGTCCGGTTGTACAGAGTTTCAGAGTATTCAAATCGCAGTTGTTATAGTAACTGTGGTATTCGGTTGTAAAATTTATTTGGAAATAATTGATTTTTGGTGGGTAAAATTGAATTTTGTGAATATAAAATTATTTATTTATTTTTGTTAAAAATAATTGATTCTAGATGAAGGTCCTATAAAATTTTACATATTTATATATTAAAAATAATTATATTTTATCATTCAAATAAAATCAATTTTTCTAAACCAATTTTTAAAATATTGTTATTAAACATTAATTAATTTTTTTAACCTTCATTTTTTTTAAAATTAATTCTTCCAAACAAACGGAACTATATATATCAGGATTGAAGGATGTCTATATATATCAGAATTGAAGGATGTCAATCATCAATAATGTAATATGCGAACTCTTTGTTTTTGTCCTTCTAAATTCGTGAACCAATGCTTATTATAACATGTAAACCAATGTCCTCTATGTCCCTTGTATGAGTATATTCTGTGCAAATATAATAAGATTTATGATATTTGTACAATAAAATTTAACACCCAATATTATATATTTATATTTTTTATATTTATATATTATTTTTTTATTCTTTTTCTTCAAGTATTTCAAAGTTTCAAAATATAATTCCTCTGTGATGTGCATATAGTATCCAAGGGAGGGTGTTAAAAAATCCCAACTCCATATAATATATCATTTTATAATTTTTTGTCTAATTAATTAATGTTTCCAATTGAGATAAGCTTGAAATGAGATTATACATGTGATGTGACGTTGTCTTCTTTCTAATTATGAAGATTTCCATCAAATTTTTTAGTGAACATTTCTATCAATCGAATCGATCGGTTAACTTCTTTTCATATTTGATAATTATTTTAGAAATCTTGGTCTTGGCTCTAAATAAATTTGATTAATAATGGAGGAAGTTGGGCTATTAGAAATATTGCGTAATCCAAAATAAATAAAAAATGTAATGGATAGCATAATTAAAATAAGCAAATGCTAGTCAATGTTTTTAAAATATTGATTAAGAAATAAAAAATAAAAAAATTGTATTAAAAAATTAAAAATTGATATATTTAATACTTTAAAAATTCAAAAGTTTCATATTTCAATAAATTTTTTCTTACTTTAGATTTTTTAATCAATATTCTTAAAATATTAGCCACCGTCATAAAAATATGGCTTGAATCACTTGATTGATTTATGTTTAGATTACAATTCTCATAGGTTTGTCACAACTACATAAATGATCAAGATTTTCATTTATATGGTTCAGATGCATTGAATTGTGACTATCAGCTAAGGTTGTAGGTACTATTTATTAGTGCATGTAATGAAACACTGCACGCGATTTATGAAGAGGAACCTCTCTTTATCAGGACAGTTACCAAAGCAAGCTGTAGAGTAGTAGTGTGAAAGGCTATATAGTTGATTGAATAACACTCATCTGAATAATGAGTTCACTTAGCTTTAACAGAATAGTGTCATGCAAAAGATTTAAAATTTCAAAAAGAAGATAAAGATTTATCAACAATGGACAAAAGACATTGCTTTTTTTAGTTCAAGTAGAAGCAAAGTCAGCAACAGCGGTGGTTGTAGATGTTGTCGTGGCAAATAGATTTTACAAGGAAATAAAAGTAGGGTCCACACAAAGTAGGACCCGCGGAAGATAGAGGGACAGCTCAGCATGGTTGAGACCGCCGAAGACACGAATTGCTTCCACATAATTCCTGACAATCACATCATTCACATGTTGAAGAAAAACGTGTGTCGTTAACGATAAAATATTTTTACTCTTTTTCTTTTCCTTTCTCTTATGAATAAACCTGTGTATCAACTCTCATATTTTCAAAGATATATGTTATCCAAATACAAATTTTAGATATTATATATGATATAATATATATTTATCTTTATTTTTTATTTTATTTTTATATACATATTTTTCAAAAATATATTAAAAAATAAAAAAAACATCTTAGGATATTCCTATTTTATCTATAAAAATCATTCCTTGGATCCAAAACATTATCCGTATACCACCGATGATGAAATGATACATGATAAAATATTAACAGAATAAAAATAAAAAATAACAAACTCTCATTTTGCTCTACCGCTCCTTTAAGATTCAGAGGACAAAGGATACCCCCTTGCGAGTGTCATTGGTAATGCAAGAGGCCTTTACACGAAAGAGAATGATAACAAGTATTTTTAAAATATTGGTTAAGAAATTAAAAGTGATAAACTTATAAAAAAATAATATATATATATATATATATATATTACATTAATTAAAAAATATTAAACTTATATTCTTAATATAATTTTTTTTATTAATTTCTTAACTAATATCTTTAATATATTTGAACTTGTGGTTCAAGAAAGAGCCAGCAAACCAAATCTTCAACTCAAAAACACTTTTTATTTTCAGGTAACAAATGTTTTTTTTTGAAACTTATAAAATGAAAACATAAATTTGATAATTTAAATTTAATAATAATAATAAAATAAAATTAACAATAATAATATAAAGTTATATTCTCTTTCATAATTAAAACTAAAATCAAACATTCCCTTTCTTCATTAAAAATATATTTTCATTTTTTTTCTTGTTATTCACTAAACGGTTGAGTGTAAATGACCCAAAAGCTCAATAAATTTAAATAACTTAAAAGAAGATTTATGATTTTTTTTATCAAAATTAAAAATAAAATATTAAATAAAAAAGCGTAATGCCTTTTTTTTTTTTGGTTTACGAGAGTAATGTCTTTTAGTGAGTAGGAGAATTACCTCGTCAAGAGTAAGGCAAATGGATATGAATAATATACGGATCTGTCAAAAAATAAAGAAAAAGATAATGAATAACAGTGGACAACTAATAGCAGTTAATTGGAGTTGTGTCACTCCCCGCGAACTTGTGTAGCTTTGTCTTGTTTAATGCCATCATGTGTTAATAACTTTTCTTTTCCTTCGTGGGGAGACAGTCATATCAATACAAATATAAAAGTGGACTAAAACTTTTTACTGTACATCTGATGTGGAGGACTCATCTTATTTCAAGGAGTTTAATCATTTTTTAATAAGCTTTTTGTTTGTGATTATTATTTCCATATTTGGTACTTTGATTGTATTGTTTACTTGACCGGGTAAAGTTGCATTAAATGAGATTAGACATGTCAACCATCGTACCTTCAGACACAGCGGAGAAAGTGGAAACATGTTAACATAGAAAAGTTTTTTTTCCCTTCTTGTATTGTTCTGAGAGAAAAAGAAAACGGATACATTGAAGTGTTGGAGAGGATGGGATACCAGCACGTTTGTAACTTATTGTTGGACGGCGAAGTCCCGTCCATCACATGGGACTTGCTGTTGGACGGGGAAGCCCCGTCCATCACATGGGACTTGCTACTTCCCCGTCCATCACAATGCTTTTGCCAAATGGACGGGGTGGCCCCGTCCAGTCCACTGCATTTGTTGTTGGACGGGGTAATCCAGTCCATTACTTTGCACTTACTGATGGACGGGGTGTTCCCGTCCATTGTTTTGTACTTGCTGATGGACGGGGTGGTCCCGTCCATATCTTTGCACTTGCTGATGGCCCCGTCCAGTCATTACACTTGCTGGTGGACGGGGTGGTTGATGAGTGTGATTTCACCTCATTTTCCATATACATTTCTGCATGCATTTGCATATAGTTAGGCCATTTTAGTGTTTATTTTGTTTAGTTTTTCCTTTGGAACGGATAAGGTGGTATTGTGTGTTGTTTTGCAGATATTCATGATTAAATGCCCAAGAAGTAGCAAGTATGAAGCTTGGATGACTTAGAGCCTTGAAAGACAAGAAATTGAGCCAAGCAGAGAGCATCACGGCCTGGCCGTGATGGCCCTCACGGCCGTGAGGGAGCAGTAGCTGAAGAAAGAATTGAGCCGAGGAAGTCGAAGGCTGTCACGGCCCAGCCGTGATGGCTATCACGCAGCGTGACGTGTCGGCCGTGCGATCTCCAAAAGTCGAGGCGATCACGGCCCAGCCGTGATGTCTATCCTGGCCGTGACTTGTTTGTTGGAAAAGTCGAAAGGATCACGGCCTAGCCGTGATGAGTATCACTAGTCGTGATGAATCGGAAAGTGAAGCGGTGCCAAGTCGAAACCATCACGGCCTGGCCGTGATGGCATTCATCCACGTGCCGTGACCGCCACGAGTACTAGAAAAAGCGAGCGAAACGGAAGAATTAGAATCATTGAGAGAAAACCCTAAAGAGAAATCCTCTGCTGCTTGGGTGTGTGCATCATTCCATGGAGCTCTCCCATTTCTTCATCTCTCGTAATTATTTCTTTTGTTTTATCTTCAATTATGCGTAGCTAAACTCCCTTTGTTGGGGTTAGACTATTGTTATCTGAACTTGGTTGTAATGTGACTTGAGATTAATACAGTTTCCTTCTTCTTTATGAGTATATAATTCTATGCTTAATGCTTTCCTAGGCTTGATCATCTTAGGAATGATTAGTTGCTTTAATAGACAATTGAAAGGTTGATGTTAAAGCATGCTCATGAATTATATGCCAAGTAGTCCAAGAATCTAGACATAGGTGTTGGCTACTTGCAATCTTATGAATCTTGTCTTAATGCAATTTCTCTTATTAATCCACCTAAGACATTAGGGTTTAATTTGGGATTTTAGGCTCAATGCACCTAAGACATTAGGCTTGAGTATATTAGAAAAGATTCGATTGTCATAAGGGGAGTAGGAACTGTGTTAGTCATCATTTCATAACAATCAAGGGAGGATTAGCTTAGTTTAACCCCAGCAATTCCATCTCATTGTTATTCATCTCTTTGCTTTCACGTTAACTGTTTGAGAAAAATCCAAAAAGAACAAAATATTTTCTTCTTGTTTGTTTGCTAGATGTTAGAACAACCCTCAATCCAAAATCCGATCGCCTAGATAGTAGTCAAATTTGCGAAGTGGTAATTGTCCACGATCCCTGAGAACGATATCCGGTCTTACCGTTTTTATTACTTGCAACGAACGCATACACCCTGCCGAGTCCGTGTCAAGTTTTTGGCGCCGTTGCCGGGGATCGGTGTGCCAATATCACGAGTACCAAAGGGGACTCCTAATTTAGGCATTTTAATTTTTTTTCTGTTTTCCTACTGTGTTTCGTTCTTAATTCCTATATCTCTGCTGTGAATTTCTGCAAGTGCTGTTTTTCTGTTTGTTCTGTGCTACTCCGTTTGTTCAGTGTATGCGAGGTACAATCGACCCAGGTGAACTCCAATTCGAACCCGAGATCGAGAGACTCTGCAGAAGGAATAGAAAGAGAACCAAGGCAAGACAGAAGCAGAGAAAGAGCATCTTCTAGTAGACAAGAGCAGCAAGTTGAGTTACCCGGTGTGCAAGAGCCACAAGTTGAAATAGCAATTTGTCACCATGGCGAAGAAGAGAACGCACCAAGGAGAACAATGGGGGACTACACTTCCCCTAGAGTTGATAGATGTGGAACTCCGATTGTGAGACCTGCGGTGGCCTGCAATAATTTCGAAATCAAGGCCTCACTTCTCCACCTTGTGCAAAGTGAGAACCAATTTGGAGGATTGGAGAGTGAAGATCCTCATGCTCATATTGGTACCTTCATTGAGCTGTGTGACACCATCAAATTAAATGGAGCGTCCGATGAGGCCATTCGGTTAAGGCTTTTCCCTTTCTCTTTGAGGGATAGAGCCAAGGCATGGCTTCAATCTCATCCTCATGGAAGCATCATCACCTGGAACGACTTGGTCAGCAAGTTTTTATCTCGATTCTTCCCTCCGTCAAGAATGATTAAGCTGAGGTCAGAGATCAATGCCTTTGCACAGAGGGATGGTGAGTCACTATATGAAGCCTGGGAGAGATTCAAGTCTTTACTCACAGCTTGTCCAAATCATGAACTGGAGACATGGCAGCAGGTCGCAACTTTTGTTAATGGGCTCAACAGGAACTCAAGAAGTATGATTGAAGCGGCTGCAGGAGGTACATTGAGTCAGAAAACACCGGAAGAAGCAAAGGACTTGATTGAGAACATGGCTAACAATGACTATCAAATGCCTAGTTCTCGGTCAATGGTCAGTAGAGGTGTTCTAGAGCTGGATGAAATTGGTGCCCTCAAAGCACAAATGGCTATTCTTACCAAACAACTGGGGTCGGTTCAACTGCAGAACTCTCAAGTACAAGCTATTCAAGCTCAAGGTGCCTCAGTGTGTGATTTTTGTGGAGGCAACCATGCAAATGGGAACTGTGAGATCAATGTGGTTGGAAGCTCGGGACAAGAAGAGGTAAACTATATGGGCAACCAAGGGCCTAGAAATGATCCCTACTCCAACACCTACAATCCGGGGTGGCGCAATCATCCCAACTTTAGTTGGAGACAAGGGCAAAGTTCAAATACTCAAGCAAAGCCTCCTCAAGAGAGTTCAAGCAAATTGGAGAGTATTCTAGGCCAGTTCATGCAAGCCACTCAAGAGACTATGAAGAATCAAAATGCCTCCATCAAAAATCTTGAGCACCAGATAGGACAGTTGGCAAAGCAAATGGCAGAAAGACCTCAAGGACAATTCCCAGGAGATACAGAGAAGAATCCGAAGGAAGGTTGCATGGCAATTATCACAAGAAGTGGGAGAGTGTTAAATCCACAAGAAAGAGAAGGAGAAGAAGAGACAAGAGGAGCTAGAGATGATAAGGCACAATTTGAAGAGGTAAACAATGAAAAACCCAGAAATCCCCAAGATACTACCTCTAATCCTATTGATGTAGAAGCTGAAGCACCACAGAGGGAGAAACTGGTTGATGAAGAATTTGCAAGGAAAAAGACTAGAAGACAGATCCTGGAAGAGGTTGATAATCCCAAAGAGCTGCCCCCATATTTCAGAATCCCGTACCCCCAACGGTTGAAGAAAGAGGCAAAAGACCAGCAGTTTTCCAAGTTCCTGGATGTATTCAAAAAGCTACAAATAAACATCCCGTTTGCTGAAGCCCTACAGCAGATGCCTTCCTACGCAAAATTCATGAAAGAGATCCTTACAAACAAAAGAAGGTGGAAGGAGGAGACAGTGATGCTTACTGAAGAGTGCAGTGCTATAATTCAGAGGAAGCTACCAGTAAAGATGAAGGACCCGGGTAGCTTCACTATCCCATGCACTATTGGTCATGTGAACATTAGGAGAGCATTGTGCGATCTAGGCGCAAGTGTCAACCTTATGCCGTTGTCCATTTTCAAAAAGCTGGGAATTGGTGAGGTAAAACCAACGAGAATTTCTCTTCAATCGCGGACCGCTCCATTACATATCCCTATGGTGTTGTGGAGGATTTGTTGGTGAAGGTGGATAAATTAATATTCCCAGCAGACTTTGTGGTTTTAGATATGGAGGAGGATGCTGAAGTTCCACTCATACTAGGGAGACCTTTTCTGGCAACTGGTCGGGCTTTGATAGATGTGGAAAAAGGCCAGTTGAAATTCAGAGTGCAAAAAGAGGAAGTAACTTTCAATGTGTTGGAAGCTATGCATCGCACGAGCAAGGAAGAGGAGTGTTTCCGCATGGAAGTGGTGGACACAGTAGATAAGGAAGTCATTGCCCATCAACACCACCCCTGTATTCCAGAGAAGAAGGAAAAGCCCAACTTGAAAGCAAATCTAAAGCTATGCAAAACAAATGATGCATCAGTTGGTGAGGAAGTTGGTCCTGCTCATCTTGTGAAAACCGAACCTCCACCAGGAAGGAGTAAGAAAAAGGGCAAGAGGCCCGGAGCGAAAAAGGCAAAGCAGAAGCACAATTGTTGGCCTTTTAAGAAAAATCAGCTCTTTACAGGAGTTTCATGGAAGAAAAGTGCTCTTGCAATTCTATGTTCAGCAGATCCCGGTTAATTGAAGGAAGAAATCACACGTCAAGCTAGTGACGTTAAAGAAGCGCTTATTGGGAGGCAACCCAATTTTTATTTTTTATTTTCATCTTCTCTTTTATTTTTGATTTCCCCCTCTTGAATAATATGAGAAGCTCAAGAGGTTTGTTAATAGTTTGTTGAGTGATTCCAGATGTTGAAGGAAGGAGGAGAAGAAGGGCAAGAGGAAACAAAACCAGAAAGCATGTGATTCAGCACCACTACCACCTTGTGAGTTGTTCCAGTTTTCTCCCCTCTCTAAGTTTAATTATTTACATTGAGGACAATGTAAGTCTTTAAGCTTGGGGTAGGGGTACTCTTCTTTTCTTGCATTATAAATATTGCATCCATATATGCATTGTGAATATTGCATTCATATAGGTAAGTTGCATGATCGCATGATTCGGTTACCCCTGCTTAGATTGAGCATATGATAGTGAGAGCTAAGTGCCAATTTTTCTGTGATAGTGAATTTTGGACCCTGATTTTCTATTCTTGTAATTTGGCTTCATTAAATAAGCTTGAGATGTTCTTGGATAGTTGATGATTAGCATGTGTTTCTATGGATTTGTGTTCTCACTGGTTCTTGAACTGATGAATGTGAGCTTTTGAGCCATTAGGGGGCACTCACTAAATCTGCCCCGTTCTTTGTGTAGAGTGTTTTCCTCTTGGACTGTTTTTCTCTAGAACTTGACTTGAAACCATTTCGAAACTAGAAAATTTTTGGAAACATTTTTGAAAATGATTGAGGCAATAGGTATTTTTTTCCGGCCTTCTGAACTTTGAATGTGTAAATGCTACCCTTAGTTGCCCATTTTGAGCCGGAATGAATAGCATGCTTTTCTTGGTGCCCTGAATTGTTTTGTTAAATATGCTTATGAGGGACCTTCTAAAGTACTGTGCAAAAAAATGGGTTAGAAAATGTAGTTGAAAGTTGGGATGATGAAAAGAAAAAGATGAATCTGAAAAAAAAAATTTTTACTTCTCTTGGATTGAAAAATCTCCCCTTCTCCAAACAAAAAAAAAAAAAAACAAAAAAACAAAAAAAAAATGAAGAAGAAGAGAAAAAGAAATAAAAATGGGGAAGGGGATGACAAAAAAGGAATGAGAAGTAGAAAAAATGAAAGAATGGTGGAAGAGTAAACTGAAACCCAAGAAAGGTATTTTAGAAGGTCGTGCCTTGCAATGCTTGATTGTTTGTATAGCCTTTTGAAATTTCCTGTTTTTGAAATTCCCACCTGAAAATTGATCCCATGGCCCCATTACACCAAAGAATAAGTCCTCTTGATTCTTAGATGTTTTTCATTAATAAAGTGAAGATGTGGTTGATAGTCAAGCTTATGGTAGGAATCATTCTTTGAGGAAAATGGAGTGAAATGTCATATTCCCTTAACACTTGAGTGAGTGAGGCAAGAAAGAGAGCCAAGCAAATGAACAAGCTTGGGGTGAGCTTCAAGTGAGATAGAGTGCCCGAATTAGTGAGAATGTGAGTCTAGGGAAACTAAGCCCCTAATTGGACTTGAATTGATTGTCTCTTGCTGAAATAATTGACTGCCTGTTGCTTGGATCATTTTATTCGGGTTCTTAGTTCACTATCATTGTCCTGGTTGTTTTCATCTTATGGCCTTGGTTTTTGCTTGAGGACAAGCAAAGTCTTAAGCTTGAGGTGATTTGATGAGTGTGATTTCACCTCATTTTCCATATACATTTCTGCATGCATTTGCATATAGTTAGGCCATTTTAGTGTTTATTTTGTTTAGTTTTTCCTTTGGAACGGATAAGGTGGTATTGTGTGTTGTTTTGCAGATATTCATGATTAAATGCCCAAGAAGTAGCAAGTATGAAGCTTGGAGACTTAGAGCCTTGAAAGACAAGAAATTGAGCCAAGCAGAGAGCATCACGGCCTGGCCGTGATGGCCCTCACGGCCGTGAGGAGCGATGAGAGTGAAGAAAGAATTGAGCCAGAAGTCAGAAGCTGTCACGGCCTAGCCGTGATGGCTATCACGGCCGTGACGTGTCAGCCGTGCCAGATCTCCAAAAGTCAGAGACGATCACGGCCTAGCCGTGATGTCTATCACGGCCGTGACTTGTTTGTTGGAAAAGTCAGAAAGGATCACGGCCTAGCCGTGATGAGTATCACGGCCGTGATGAATCAGCAAGTGAAGCGGTGCCAAGTCAGAAACCATCACGGCCTGGCCGTGATGGTCATCCTGGCCGTGACCGAGCCCACGAGTACTAGAAAAAGCGAGCGAGAACGGAAGAATTAGAATCATTGAGAGAAAACCCTAAAGAGAAATCCTCTGCTCTTTGTGGTTGTGTGCATCATTCCATGGAGCTCTCCCATTTCTTCATCTCTGTAATTATTTCTTTTGTTTTATCTTCAATTATGCGTAGCTAAACTCCCTTTGTTGGGGTTAGACTATTGTTATCTGAACTTGGTTGTAATGTGACTTGAGATTAATACAGTTTCCTTCTTCTTTATGAGTATATAATTCTATGCTTAATGCTTTCCTAGGCTTGATCATCTTAGGAATGATTAGTTGCTTTAATAGACAATTGAAAGGTTGATGTTAAAGCATGCTCATGAATTATATGCCAAGTAGTCCAAGAATCTAGACATAGGTGTTGGCTACTTGCAATCTTATGAATCTTGTCTTAATGCAATTTCTCTTATTAATCCACCTAAGACATTAGGGTTTAATTTGGGATTTTAGGCTCAATGCACCTAAGACATTAGGCTTGAGTATATTAGAAAAGATTCGATTGTCATAAGGGGAGTAGGAACTGTGTTAGTCATCATTTCATAACAATCAAGGGAGGATTAGCTTAGTTTAACCCCAGCAATTCCATCTCATTGTTATTCATCTCTTTGCTTTCACGTTAACTGTTTGAGAAAAATCCAAAAAGAACAAAATATTTTCTTCTTGTTTGTTTGCTAGATGTTAGAACAACCCTCAATCCAAAATCCGATCGCCTAGATAGTAGTCAAATTTGCGAAGTGGTAATTGTCCACGATCCCTGAGAACGATATCCGGTCTTACCGTTTTTATTACTTGCAACGAACCGGTACACTTGCCGAGTCCGTGTCAGTGGTCCCGTCCAATCCTGTCCCTTTTATATCTGCTGGACGAGGGGGTCCCTTTTATTTAATCATGACAAACTCTGTTAAGGCTACAAGAAATCAATGGATAGTTGTTAACTCTGAAAGAAAACCCATTATTTGTTTTGCAAAACTTATTTGGTGTTAGTATAATTGACGTTATTTTTTTTAAATTCTAATATTTTCTTTCTTTCTTATCTAATTTACCAATTCTCTTAAGGTAGGATGTGCTTGGATTGTCAACATGATTGCTCTTAATGGACGGGGAAGCCCCGTCCATCACATTTGTACCTGCTGTAGACGGGGAAGCCCCGTCCATCACATGGGACTTCTTTGTTGGGACGGGAAGCCCCGTCCATCACATTGGACTAGCTGTGGACGGGGAAGTCCCGTCCATCACACTTCTTTTGCCAAATGGACGGGGTGACCCTGTCGATCCCCATCGCATTTGTTGTTGGGCCGGGGTAATCCGATCCATTGCTTTGCACTTCTGCGATGGACGGGGTGTTCCCGTCCATTGCTTTGCACTTGCTGATGGACGGGGTGGTCCCGTCCATATCTTTGCACTTGCTGATGGCCCCGTCCAGTCATTACACTTGCTGGTGGACGGGGTTGTCCCATCCAGTCCTGTCCCTTTTATATCTGCTGGACGAGGGGGTCCCATTTATTTAACCATGACAAACTCTGTTAAGGCTACAAGAAATCAATGGATAGTTGTTAACTCTGAAAGAAAACCCAGTATTTGTTTTGCAAAACTTATTTGGTGTTAGTATAATTTACGTTATTTTTTTTTAAATTCTAATATTTTCTTTCTTAATTATCTAATTTACCAATTCTCTTATGGTAGGATGTGCTTGGATTGTCAACATGATTGCTCTTAATGGACGGGGAAGCCCCGTCCATCGCATGGGACTTGCTGTGGACGGGGAAGTCCCGTCCACCACACTTCTTTTGCCAAATGGACGGGGTAGCCTCGTCCAGTCCACTGCATTTGTTTGGGGACAAGCAAAGTTTAAGTTTGGGGTATTTTGATAAGCCTCTGGCTCATCTAGTTTTATGGCTAGTATGACCAGGGTTTTGTGCAAATTATATCCTATTTTCACCCAAATTAGATTAGATTGTCCTCAAGCAAGGTTTTGAGTCTCTAAAGTAGTTTTAGGATAATTTGGCCAGTTTTGAGTCAAATAATGCACTTATAGCTATTTCTTTGTTTTCAGGTTAAGTAGAAGTTGAGGGGATAAAGAAACAGGGGATTCGCCTCGCGAGAATCTTCTCGCCTCGCGACCCTGAAAGCCAGCAGAACAGTAAAAATGTCATCCTCTCTGGTTCGCCCCGCGAACAGCACCTCGCCTCGCGACCCTGAAGGATGACTGTTCCAGAAATATGCAAGCTCTCGGGGTCGCCTCGCGAATAACTTCTTCGCCTCGCGATAATGGAAGTCAGAAAGCATCACGGTTGGCCTCTGATGTTCATAACGGGCGTAATAAGAAGACTCTTCAATTCTTCGCCCCGCGAGCCGTTCTTCGCCTCGCGAGAATGCCAAAGGTTGCTGACTCTTCATAACATTCGCCTCGCGAGAGAAGGTTCGCCTCGCGAATTGGCACAGTTCTTGAATGTTATAAAAGGCTGTTCTGGGCAGATTGAAAAATTTTTGGCTTCTCCATTGTTTTTACATTTTTCTGTGTGTTTTCGTTTTTCCATGGAGAACTAATTTTCTAGGATTAATCTATTGTAATCGATTTCCACTACACTTGAGGTTCTTGTATCTCCTGTTTTGTATGCTTTTCCCTTTTCAATGCCATGCTATATATTTCTGTTTGCTTAATTCAGGAGTATATTGTGTTGTATTGATTTATTTTCGGTGATATTATGTTCCTATAATTAATCGCGTTTGCTTAATTCGCGTGTGTACGTTTCGTGTTCGCTTAGTTCACGAAGGGCTTAACCCCGTTTGTTTAATTCGGGAATAAGGACATATATCTGTAGTAGTGGTATCGCTTGTAAATTGTTGCTACAACCGGGAGGGGATTAGAATCTGCTTAGGGCTTGGAAATTGCATGAACCTATGATAGTTGGGAAATCGAGAACAATGGATTAATCGTCTTTAGCTATTTGATAATCTTTTCAACTGCTCTGTTTTCATTGCTTTGTTTCTTATTTGCATTCCAATCCAATCCCCCCCCCCCCCCCCCAAAACTGATTTTTGTGATAAATAACACTTCAAGAGTCCTTGTGAGACGACATCCGAGTTGTCGCCCTAAACTACAGTTTTAAAAACCGCTCGTTCTTTTTGGCGCGTGCGCGACAGCGCGATCACTCTTATAATAGTATGTTTGCTTTTACCTCATTGGGAGGTAAAGTTCAAGTTCCTCATAATGCAAGGCATGATCCCCCTCAGTTTATTCTTGGTGGTCAAAATTATCATCGGATAGGAAGTTTGTTGCCATTGGAAGGAGAGATGCCAAAGTTTGCACAATTGTACATATATGACACCCAGAATGAAGTTACAAATCAAATATCTCATTTGCGGTATATTACTGCTTTCTATTTTTCCTATATGTACATATTATGTGAATGGGTTGATAACTTTGTTCATATATATATATATATATATATATTTGGTAGGGATGTATGTTTGCTTTTGCAGAACTATATCATTTTATATTATATTTGATTTCATTCTATTCTATATTTTCTATATTTGTTTGATTAATGAAATATATATATATATATATATATATATATATATATATATTTGTGTGTGTGAATAATGTTGGTGAGATAATTTAACTGTATCCACACTTTACAAGTAGGAATAATATATATTTTTGGTTACAAATTATATCAGGTGTGGATCAGATAAAAAACAACTTGACCCAACTTTGGTTAAGGAGTTGTTGAAGATGATTGATGAATTTAATGAACGTGCAAAAATTTTTAGGCGTGTGAGGGATGTTATTGAAGGTGAACAGAATGTGAATGTATCATTGAGATTGTTTCGAAACCGTATAGTTGATCCACGAAAGTATAATTTACCAACTGTGGATGAAGTTGCGGCTCTTATTGTCGGAGATTTTGATAATGCCGATTGTGGTCGTGATGTTATTTTACAAACATGCACAGGGCATTTGCAAAGGATATCTGAGACCAATGTTTCATTTATGCCTTTACAATATCCGTTGTTGTTTCCATATGGGGAAGATGGTTTTCAAGACAATATTCCTTATGCTAGACATATTGTATCTACTGCAGAAAATCCAAGAAATCATGTTACTTTAAGAGAATTCATTGCATTTAAGTTGATGGAAAGAGAAACTGAGGAAACTATTTTACTGAAGAGCAAAAGGTTGTTTCAGCAATTTGTGGTTGATTGTTATTCAATGCTTGAAGCACAACGATTGACGTTTATTAAAAACAACCAGAATAGAATAAGGTGTGATATTTTGAAAGACCTTGACGAAGCTATGGAAAATGGTGAAGTAGATGCTGCAACCATTGGGAAACGTGTAATCTTACCATCTTCATTTACCGGTGGTCATAGATATATGTTTAATAATTGCCAAGATGCTATGGCAATATGTAGGCGATATGGATATCCAGATTTGTTTTTGACATTCACATGTAATCCAAAGTGGGATGAGATCCTTAAATGTGTTTCTGATAGAGGCCTTGCTCCTACTGATAGACCTGACATTTCGTCTAGAGTGTTCCACATGAAATTAAATCGGTGATGGCTGATTTTAAGAAGGGTGAATTTTTTGGGAAAGTTATTGCAGGTATTATTGTTATAAATTATATTGAAAAAATAGGTAGATCGGTCCTATACGATTATTTTGTTTTCCATATTAGTCCTATATGTTTTTTATTCTTCAAATTGGTTCTACACATTACGTTTCGTTTTCACATTGGCCCTTTCCATCAATTTTGACCTAATGCGGTCGGTTTTGACTCGATGTGTCTATCACATTAGTCTGACACGTGGCATTTGATGTTACTCTGTTAGGTCAAACTTGACGAAAATGACTAATGTTAAAAAAAGAACGTTGCCTATGCGACCAAGATGCAAAATAAAAAACTTATTGGACCAATCTGAAAAATAAAATAAACGTATAGGAATAATCTACCAATTTTCCTGATTATATTTTTATTCCATCCATACATCATATTTTTAATGGATTGGTTTTGATTGTTTTTTTTGTCGACTAAATATTTAGGTATGTATACTATCGGAATTCCAAAAGCGAGGTTTGCCGCATGCACATATATTATTGTGGCTTGAGGAAAAGGATAACCTACAATCGGTACAATTTATTGACTCTATCATTTCTGCTGAGTTGCCTGATAAAACAAAGTTTCCAAAGTTATATAATGTTGTCTCAAATTTTATGCTTCATGGTCCATGTGGTAATGTAAATCGCAATTCTCCTTGCATGAAGGGTGGCAAATGCTCTAAGTACTTTCCAAAGAAATTTGTTGACCATACCTCTTTTGATGATGATGGGTACCCTATTTATAAGAGAAGGGATACTGGTGTAACTACTATTAAGGGTGGTGTGCATTTGGATAATCAATATGTTGTCCCTTACAATCCTAAGTTGTTGATGAGATATCAAGCCCATATTAATATTGAATATTGCAATAAGTCTGATTGCATTAAATATCTATTCAAATATGTTAATAAGGGGCCAGATCGTGTTACAGTTGTTACCACTCATGGGGATCGGCATTCAACTGATTTAGAAATGAAGGATGAAATAAAGAACTATTATGATTGTAGATACTTATCTCCTTGTGAGTCTGCTTGGAGGCTCTTTGCCTTTGATATTCATCATAGATGGCCTCCAGTTCAACGATTGACATTTCACCTTCCTAGGGAGCAAACTATAGTTTATAACGACAACGATGTTGTTGCTGATATCTTCGAACGAAATAAAAAGAGGACAACAATGTTCCAAGCATGGATGGAAGCAAATCGTAAATATCCTCATGGTAGGGATTTAACTTATGTCGATTTTCCATCACGGTTTGTATTTTTCCTTAAAGAAAGGGAATGGCGTCCTAGGAAGCGACGACAGATGATCGATTGTTTGAATTTTATGCCAGTGGGAGCTGGAGAAGCATACTACATGAGGTTGTTGCTTAATATACAAAAGGGATGCAAAAGTTACGAGTGTTTGAGAACTGTTAATAACACTATTTATGCAACCTTTCAAGAAGCATGCTCTACCTTGGGTTTATTATCTGATGATAAGGAATTTATTGATGGACTTCGTGAGGTTGCAGTATTAGCTTCTGGGGTATACCTGAGGAGGCTTTTTGTGATTTTATTGCTGTCAAATAGTATGAGTAACCCAGCTAATGTATGGGAACAATCTTGGGAGTTTTTAGTTGATGGAATTTTGTATGAAAGCGAAAGTTCTTGCACTATCCAGGTATAATATAGTATATATTATATAATTTTTTGTCTCTTTAAAAATGTTTTCGTTGTCATAGTTACACTGATATTGGATTTAGAATGTTTATGTTATCGTGCAAGGTTATTATTTTTTTATTAAATTTACAAAAGTTGCTTTGTTGATATTAATTTCTCTTTTTTTTAAACATTTAGGTTTGTGTTTGACTGATGATCAGCTGAAGTTGATTTGTTTAGTAGAGATCGAGAAAATGTTACGCTTAAATGGGAAGTCTTTAAAGGATTTTGATACTATGTCTTTCCCTTATACTGAAGACCTCTCCAATTTGAATAATATCTTTGTGCTTAGAGAACTCCAGTATGGCGCTGATGAAATGGATGTTGAACATGCTAAATGTTTGGATCAACTGAATGATGGTCAAAAAAAGGTCTATGATGAAGTTGTTGCTTCTGTGGTAGACAATGTTGGTGGTTTCTTTTTTGTTGATGGTTATGGTGGGACTGGTAAAGCTTTCTTATGGAAAACATTGTCATATAGATTCCGTGCTGATGGTAAGATATTCCTGAATGTTGCTTCTAGCGGCATTGCTTCACTTTTATTACCAGGAGGAAAAATCGCTCATTCACAATTTGCTATTCCATTAACATTGAATGAAGAATCATGTTGTAATATTAAACAAAAGAGTTTTCGAGCTGAGTTACTTCGAGAGACTTCATTGATCATTTGGGATGAGACTCCTATGGTGAACAGATGGGCTTTCGAAGCATTGGATAGGACTTTAAAAGATATAATGGCGGTTGTTAATGTCCATTTTTCTTCTAAACCATTTGGTGGTAAGGTTGTCGTGCTTGGTGGTGATTTCAGACAAATATTACCTGTAGTTCCTAAGGGAAGCAGGGCTGATATTGTTATGGCCACTGTTAATTCATCCAAACTATGGGAGCATTGTAAAGTACTGAAACTCGCCGAAAATATGAGGATTCAGATGAGTTCAGATGTTTTTGCAGACCAAGTTATCAAGGATTTTGCACAATGGATTCTTGATATTGGTGATGGGAGGCTAGGTATTGATGATGATGGTGAGGCTAATATTTATCCACCTGAAGATTTGTCAATCTTAGATTTTGGTGATCCGATTGCAAGTATCGTTTCATACATATATCCAAATCTTCTGGATAATCTATCAAATTTCAAGTTTTTTGAAGATAGGGCGATTTTGGTACCAAAATTAGAGTTTGTAGATCAAGTTAATAATTATGTGTTATTGCGCTGCTCTCTGGTGAGGAGAAGGAATATCTTAGCTCAGATTGTGTTAGTAAGATGGAGCAGACTCATGGGTTTAATTCTGAGTGGTTGACTCCTGAATTTCTTAACCAAATCAAGTGTTCTGGACTTCCTAATCATAAGCTTACATTGAAGGTTGGCATTCCGGTTATGTTCTTGAGAAATATTGACCAATCTACTGGTTTGTGCAATGGAACGAGATTGGTTGTCACTGAGCTAGGCACCAATGTTATTGGAGCTAAAGTTGTTACTGGGAATCACATGGGTGACAAAGTCTACATACCTAGATTGAATTTGGAACCATCAGATCATGCACTGCCCTTTAATTTCTATAGACACCAATTTCCATTGGTCTTGAGCTTTGCAATGACTATAAATAAGAGTCAAGGACAAACATTGTCTCATGTTGGTTTATATCTACCTTGTCCTGTTTTTTCACACGGTCAACTATATGTTGCAGTTTCTAGGGTGAGATGTAAGAGTGGATTGAAGATTCTTAGTTGTAATGATGATATGGAACCATGTCGAGAAGTCAAGAATGTTGTTTACAAAGAGGTTTTTGACAAAATCTGATGTAAGTTATACTTTTAACAATATAGTTTTGTTTTCGTTTTGTCTGCTTTTGTCACTTTTATATAGACTATTGAGCATGTTATAATGTGTGATTTGGAATATAGCTTACTTGAGTTTCTATGCTTTATATTTAGATTTGATATTTCGTGACAGTGTTTAAGGGTGGTTTAAATTATAGTAGGTAAAAATATAAACAAATACTTTGTACTATAACAGTGTATGGAAATATATATTTTTTTAAAGGGTGTATGGAAATATCAAAAACTTCCATTATTGTAATAAATTGTTAAAATTGATAAATACAATTTGGTTAAGAACAATTTGACGTCCAAGAGGAGCAATTAATATTCTTTTCCACAAAAAATAAATAAATAAGATTCAACGCATAATATGGTAAAGTCATAAAAAGTAATCTAGGTTAGAGAGAAATAAAGTAATGGATTTTCCCTTTTTTCACAAATTACTTTATTTTCCCATTTAAAGCTGCAGAGACAATGTTGGACGGTCTAACCTTTATCTTGGCATCATATGCTTGGCAACAAATTTGATCCATTCCCATAGTCAGACCTTTGAGGGTGATTCACGGTGATGTTAGCAATGGGCCGGGACCATCCCGTGCCCAACGGCAAAAGTGCAAAGGACTGGACTGGACCGCGTCCAACACCAAGTCCAAATCATTGGACGGGACCACTGACACGCTGTCGCACGCGCGTAAAAAAAAGAACGAGTGGTTTGTAAAAACTATAGTTAGGGCGCGACAACTCGAGTATCGTCTCACAAGGACTCTTGGATTGTTATTAACAGCAAAATCAATTTTGAGGGGGGTTTTGGATTTGAAATTCAATTAAGAAAACAGTTAAGAAAAACAATGCAAACTAAATAATTATCAATAAGCTGAAAACGATTAATCTACTGTTTTCGGTTTCCCACTATCATTGATTCATATAATTCCATGCCCTAAGCGGATTCTAATACCTTTACGATTGTAGCGACAATTAACAAGCGAAACCGACACTACGAGACGTATGTTCCTAATTCCCGAATTAAGCAAACGGGGTGAAGCCCTCGTGAATTAAGCATACACGATTGAACACACGCGAATTAAGCAAACACGATTAGGTATAGGAACATACAATCACCGAAATAAATCAACACTTATTCTATACAACCTGAATAAGCAAACAGACATATAGGATAGTATTGAAAGGAAGAAGCAAATTGATCCGGGAATTACAGAACCTCAAGTGTCGGCGGAAATCGATTACAGCAGATTAATCTCTGGGGATTAGTTCTCCATCAGAGACATAACAAAAACCTAGAAATATTATGTAAACTATGAAAAACTCCTGTTCCTGTGTTTGCTGCGCATCTATTTATAAAGAGGCCGCGCGTCACGGCCGTGATAGCCGTCACGGCCAGGCCGTGACCAATTCTACCAAGGGCGCGCATTCAAATTCTTGTCTCTCACGGCCGTGATACTCATCACGGCCAAGCCGTGATGCATTCTCGACTTTGGATCTTTGATCCGTCACGCCTGCGTGACCTTCATCACGCCTGGGCGTGATCAATTCTGTCTTCGGGGTTCTCTCATCACGCCCGTGATGCTTATCACTGCTGGGCCGTGATGGTCTCTGATCTTCATGGGTGGCTCATCACGGCCGTGACCAGTGTCACGGCCTGGGCGTGATGGCTTCTGCTTCAGGTGTCCTTCCCTTTTTGCTCTTCTTATTAACCTGAAAACATGAAATAACAGTAAATGCTTTATTTGACTCATAATTAACTAAAATTACTTAAGAAACTCAAAATGTTGCTTGAGGACGGTTAAATCCAAATTTGGGCTAAAACGAGATTGAAACTCGAATAATTAGTGCAAAAGCCATGGTCTTACTAGTTATAAAACTAGTCAACCAGAGGCTGATCAAAATACCCCAAACTTAAACTTTGCTTGTCCCCAAGCAAACTAAAACTCAAAAAAAAAAACTCAGACTTGACAAGCTTAAAGGATTCAATCAATTTCGCACAAATTTCATGCAATTTCAACAAAACAATTTTTCTTCAATGTTTTCCCCCTTTGCAACAATGCAATCCCCACATTCATTTACTTTAAACAATTGAGAATTCCGTCATTCATGCAATCATTAATCTAAGTTGAGGATCTAAGTAACACACAAAAGGGAGATCACCAATTTCAAACAATTGCCTTCCTCACAAGGGCATGTAATATTTCACTCATTTGCTCAATTTGTCTAGGCTATCAACTTTTCACTCAATTTCACATTTCAAGAGCACTTCCCATGAATTTGATTTTCATCTCAATCAAGGTTCCCACAAAAAAATTCATGCAACATCAAAAGGTCTTTTAAAGGTTGTAATGGGGCCTTGCTAAAGGTAGGATATTCAAGGGTACTAGGCTTAAGTCCCTAGGAACTAAGAGAGCATGAGCAATTTGACACATTGAATTTCCACTCAAATTCCTTTTTCCATTTTTCTTTTTGCTTTGGGTGACTACAACCTTTTTCTTCCAATACCATTTTTTTGACATTCTTGTGCTTTTCTTCCTTTTCTTTTCTTTTCTTTTCTTTTGCCTTTGGCTCCAACCTCCATTTTTTTTTTCTCAATCCCAACCAACACATCATATCCTTGTAGCCACCCCAAACTTAGTTTCTCACATCCCTTCTCTTGCTAAGCTTCCATGCTCTCCTAATCCTAAGATCGAGTTTACATGGTCTTTCCAGATTTTGGCTTGTAACATAGGGTCATCACGAAACAATAGGCTAATTAGGCTCAAAGGGGCTAACTAGGGAACATGCATTAGGGATGGTTCTTTTAGGCCAAGTGGTTAATTCAAAGAAAATTGCCTAAATCATCTGATGCAACGACATAAGCATGCAAACCATGAAGAGATTCAAGCAAAATCGGGAAAGTGCAACTTAAAAGTGATTCACACAGTTAAAAACATGTTGGAGGCTCAAATTCCTCACCTGGACATTTTCGCAAATTGTTTGACCGAGATTCAATCCCTAGTGTGTGCACCATTTCACCCCCAAACTTATCATAAATCATGCAATCATAACAAAATATCTCAAAGTTCAATTTTTTTCAATTTTTCACATGGGGATCAATTTTCAAATTTTCAAAACCTAGGGGAAAATCATCAACGATCAACACAAATCATGCAATCCATCTATGCACATTCAATCAAAATCCAGCAAGCTCACCGACACAAGACTCACACACATACTCTTGATCTTCTCAAATTATTCAAGAGCTAAAAGAAAACAAAACAAAAACAAAGCAAGGATAATTAAAGAGGAAAAAGTTTAGAAAAAACTCATGAAGGCGGTTCCACCGGGATCCCACTGTCTGTGATACAGCGGCTAAGGAATGCCCAAAGTGCAATATGATCCTCCCGGATCCCATGGCATGCATCATAAGTATGAAAGTGGGCACTTTACAATTATGGTGACCTCGCCAATTGCGGCGGACTTCTCACTCCCTCTTGGGTCAAATATGACCTCTTTGTCAACCTTGTCAACAAAGTCTTCCCAATAATAATGGGGTTCAACCTCTTGGACTGGCCATAGTGCCTTCACATTCAAGGATGCAAAATCCAGTCTCTCAGGCAGAGGCTTGAACTCCATCGCTGGTTGTTTCACAGTGGGAGGTGGCAAACAAGTGGAGAGGGTTACTGGCGCTGCTTCGACTTTTGCACGATTTTCATTCACTGCATAATCCATCACCTGCTATACATGCAGAAATCTCAGCACACACCACACAAAGGTTAGTGTTAGTACAATCAGCACATATAGTACAATCAACAGAATCAGAAAAGGCTTGAATGTCTGGAAATTCAACACACAGTTCATCAATAATAGTGTTCTTGACATTATTATCAAAATCATGTTCAAAAGAAGTATTGTCAAGAACAACTATTTGTGAACCTGTATGTTCTTCAAGGGGGTGTTGTGATTGCAGTGTAGTCAAGGCGGAGGCAATGTGACCAATTTGAGTGGCCAAATCCTGAAGACTTGCTTCTGTCCTCCGTTGGTATTCAAGAGTGTGCTCTGTCATTTGTTGTACCAAAGAAGCTAACTCATCTAGGCTGCCTTGATCTCCACCATGTTGACCAGAATAATCATTCACTCCAAACATGCCAAAATCATTGCTAAACTCAAAACCACCAGTGAAGCCAGGATAATATATGCATGATGGCTCATAATACACATTAGGCATATAATTTTGCATATAATTATCCATACTAAGGTTCACAACCAGACCTAGTAGTCGTAACTAATTCAGCAATGCATTTTTTTTTATTTTCTGTCAATAACAACAAGAGTCCCCGGCAACGGCGCCAATTTTGACATGCTGTCGCACGCGCGTCAAAAAAAGAACGAGTGGTTTGTAAAAACTGTAGTTAGGGCGCGACAACTCGAGTATCGTCTCACAAGGACTCTTGGATTGTTATTAACAGCAAAATCAGTTTTGAGGGGGGTTTTGGATTTGAAATTCAATTAATAAAACAGTTAAGAAAAACAATGCAAACTAAATAATTATCAATAAGCTGAAAATGATTAATCTACTGTTTTCGGTTTCCCACTATCATTGATTCATATAATTCCATGCCCTAAGCGGATTCTAATTGCTTTTCGATTGTATCGACAATTAACAAGCGAAACCGGCACTACGAGACGTATGTTCCTAATTCCCGAATTAAGCAAACGGGGTGAAGCCCTCGTGAATTAAGCATACACGATTGAACACACGTGAATTAAGCAACGCGATTAGGTATAGGAACATACAATCACCGAAATAAATCAAACTTATTCTATACAACCTGAATTAAGCAAACAGACATATAGGATAGTATTGAAAGGAAGAAGCAAATTGATCCGGGAATTACAGAACCTCAAGTGTCAGCGGAAACCGATTACAGCAGATTAATCTCTGGGGATTAGTTCTCCATCAGAGACATAACAAAAACCTAGAAATATTATGTAAACTATGAAAAACTCCTGTTCCTGTGTCTGCTGCGCATCTATTTATAAAGAGGCCACGCGTCACGGCCAGGCCGTGACCAATTCTGCCAAGGGCGCGCATTCAAATTCTTGTCTATCACGGTCGTGACACTCATCACGGCCAGGCCGTGATACTCATCACGGCCAGACCGTGATGCATTCTGACTTTGGGTGCTGATCTGTCACGACCGTGACCTTCATCACGTCTGGGCCGTGATCAATTTTGTGCTTTAGGGTTCTCTCATCACGCCCGTGATGCTTATCACTACCGGTCGTGATGGTCTCTGATCTTCATGGGTGGCTTATCACGGCCGTGACCAGTGCCACGGCCTGGGCGTGATGGCTTCTGCTTCAGGTGTCCTTCCCTTTTTGCTCTTCTTATTAACCTGAAAACATGAAATAGCATTAAATGCTTTATTTGACTCATAATTAACTAAAATTACTTAAGAAACTCAAAATGTTGCTTGAGGACGGTTAAATCCAAATTTGGGCTAAAATGAGATTGAAACTCGAATAATTAGTGCAAAAGCCATGGTCTTACTAGTTATAAAACTAGTCAACCAGAGGCTGATCAACCACCCCGTCCAAAAGCAAGTGCAATGCAATGGATGTGCCCACCCCGCCCAACAGCAACTCCAATGCAATGGACGGGGTCACCCCGTGCAACAGCAAGTGCACTGGACTGGACTAGACCCCGTCCAACATCAAATGAAATGTAATGGATGTGATCACCCCGTCCAACAGCAAGCCTACTGGACTGGAACTCGTCCAATAGCAAGTCCAATGCAATGGACGGGACCAACCGAATCGCCCAACCGGCAAGGTAATCGATCGATCGACCGCGTCAATAGCAAGTCAATTCAATGGGATGGATTGCGTCAACAAGACAAGTCCAAAGCAATGGATCGGATCGCGCCTATCAAGAATCGCAATGCAATGGACGCGATCGGCGTCAACAGAGATAGCCCAATGGATGGATCGATTGGGTCTAACAAAGAATGCAATTCAATGGACGGGACCGCCCCGTCCAACATCAAGTGCAATGGCCTGGACTGCGTCCAACAGATAGTCCAATGCGTCCCGTCCAACACCAATTTCAAACGCCTGGCCTGGACCGCGTCCAACAACAAGTCCAAAGCAATGGACTGGACCACCCCGGCCCAACAAAGAATCGCAATGCAATGGACGGGTACATCCTGTCCAACAGCAACTCCAATGCAATGGACGGGATCACCCCGTCCAACAGCAAGCGCACTGGACTGGATTGGACCGTGTCCAACAGCAAATGCAATGCAATGGACGAGACCAACCCGTCCAACAGCAAGTGCAACGGACAGGACTGGGCTGCGTCCAACAGCAAGTATAATTCAATGGACTGGATTGTGCCCAACAGCAAGTTCAAAGCAATGGACTGGACTGCGTCCAGCAGCTAATGCAATGCAATGGACGGGACTGAGTCCAACATCAAGTGCAATGGACTGCACTGCGCCAACAACAAGTGCAATGGACGGGACCAATGCGTCCAACAGCAAGTACAATGCAATGGATGGGACGACCCCGTCTAACAGCAACTCCAACGCAATGGACGGGATCACCCCGTCCAACAGCAAATGCACTACACTGGACTGGACCGCGTCCAACGGCAAATGCAATGCAATTCACGGGACCACCCCGTCCAACCGCAAGTACAATGCAGTGGATCGCGTCCAACAACAAGCCCAATGCAATGGACGGGACCAATCCGTCCAACAGTCTCCACCTAGATAGGGTGTTATTTTAAATTCAATTTTAATAACCATAAACAAAATTTAAATAGATTCTATTTTCCCTAAAAAATATAAAAACTGTATCTCACCTATAAATAAAATATGGCAATCATTTATTATGTTCATAACAACCAACACACTAATTGTGTCTCTCGTACATGATACAATTTCCTAACTGAATTATCTTACGGCATTAAATACCAAAGCTGAATTTATTAATCATTACCAAAATATATCAGCAATAGAAAATTTACCCGTGCATTGCACGGGTTAATTTTCACTAGTTATACTTATACTCCATATGCCAACAAACACAAAGACACGTGGAGTTATAAGGTGGCTTTGAGGGAGATAGGATTTGGAGTGATAAGATGGAGGTCATGGGTTAACTCACCCACTAACATAACAAATACTAATAATCTAACATTTGCCTATAAATAAATAAATAAATAAGAAAGGCACAGTGCAGCTTTGCACCTGAATCGTGGCCCTTTCGTGGAGCGATTCTACAATCCTCCCGCTGTTGATCAGTTGTGTATCAATCCTCCATCTATTTTCCAAGGGTCAAGCCGGTACACGGTAATTTTAAATTAAATTCTTTTTGTTATACATCCGGTTACTCTCGATTATATTAGGTTGATTGACCAAATCCATTGAATTGATTATATTTATTTCGGCTCCCAAGATTATTTTACCGTGTGTCCACGTCGACCTCTCTTTTATATATATATATATATATATATATATATATATATATATATATATATATATAATACAAAAGTTAGATATCAATCTATCCATACATTATTTACCCAAAAAAAAATTAACCGTATATTAACGAGTGACTTCATATGAAGCCACGTTCATATAATTAAGTAATTATATAATAAGTTTAATTGTTGTATATTGTTAGCGTAAGTTTTTTTATACTGTACATCAATCAGAAATTATGATTTGAATGACTTTTAAGGTATTTAAGATAAGAGTCAAAGATTTTTAATGATATATCAAATTCTGATTGGTTGATAGTATAAAAAAACCTTTATACTGTCAGTATATATCAATTAAATCCTTATATAATTACTATTAATTGATAAAAGAAACGTCACTAAATTTTTTTTAAGGAGAAAAACGTCACTAACTTAATACTAAATATGTAAAATAACAAGAATTTAATTTAATTTCTATGCACCATTAGTTTAAAGTAATTTTTTATACTAACATCCAATATTATTTTGACAAATCATTATTATCATTATTTCTCTTTCTTGGTTATTAAAATTAAAGCACTAAGAGTGTGTTTGGAAAAACTGAAAAATAAAATAGATTATGCTGATAATCGATTATATCTATAATCGATTAGTGTGATAATTGATTATAATCATAATTTGTTTTTGTTTGAGTATGTTTGCTGAAAAGCAATATTAAATAATCTATTTTGTTTGGGTGATGCAAAAAATACTTTCATATAGTAAATTACGAAAAATATTATGAAGTTATTCGTATAATTTAATAATATTTGTTTAGAAGTTAGTTTTGTAGGGGTAAATGTAACGCCCTTTGTTACATTAGTAATCCCAAGATAAAATCAATAAAAATTCTTTAAAAACATTTAATTAAAACATATATCTCATAAATAAAAATTAAAACAAAATATTTAAAGTCTGAAAATACCTCATATTAAATAATATAGTAATAAAGTATCCATGTAATGAATATAAATATAAGTCCATACGTTCGAACAATAAATAAAAACCAAAAGCCTCAAAACTGGGCGTCTAATTATAATCCGAGAAAATAATACGTAAACCAAAGAATATCGTCAGCACCCTCAACCATACTACATTATTGACCAACTAGGTGATAACAAAAATGGCTCCTCAGATCTCTGGGTCCTCAACAGCGATGTCCTTGGACTCTGAAAACAACACTTATAATGAGATATAGAATCCCAGTGATCAACAATACAGTTTTATAAAATATTTTCGAAAATAGTATTGTTCTCAGCCGGTGCGGTAACCGGAAAAACTGTCTGTGGCACCCGCTAATTTTCCATATATATATATATATATATATATAAGAAAACACTTTTAATAACAACAATAATCTCATCAACTCAATAACATATAACGTAACAACAACTTATCTCAACAGATCACATTCCACATACCAAGTAAATTCTGTTTTAATCCAAATGGCCTGAAAGCCCCCTAATTAAATTGGTCTTCTTTGGCATGTCATAAATTCACACATCACACGACAATGGCGTCCCATTGCCCACCCCTACTCACGAGGAGTGTTTCGATGTCGCCCTCCTATCGGGGACATTTCCATTTCGATACCTCCCATGTGCACATGGCGGTATTTATCCCTTTTCGACACCCCAACGTGTGGCGGTGTTACTTTCGATACCCCTTTCTAGGCGGTATTGCTCTTTTTAGACATCCCAATTATATGGGGATGTTACCTTCGATACCCCATTGCGGTGGTATTACTTTTCGATACCCTATCATAGGTGGTATTGCGGCAAACATCATACAACATATTGTAACTCAAATATGTCACGTCTCATGCGTGTAACAAACTATTTCCCTCAATTTTAAACATATAAACTTCCACCAATAACAAACAATCATGAATATCACAACATATCATACATGAATAAGCACGTTACAACATCAATTAATCAATTAATTCCCCAATTAAACAAAACCCCAATTTTAGAATTTAGGTTACTAACGATATGCATCAAGTCAATTAAAGGCTCCCAAAACCACATGGTAATCCCTTATCAACAAAAGCAATCATATATCCCACGGAAAGGGTTCATGAAAAGTATTGTTACTCACCTCTTGAAGACCTCCAAATAGCTCTAAGCGTTTCCTACTGCAAATCCTAACGTTTGCCAAGAGTTATCATCATCTTCCTCTTCCTAGACTCCCTCTTCCACAACTATGTCTTCTTAATCCTTGAATTTCTTCTTTCCTTATCCGTTTGAGTTTCTAGGTGTAACTAGGGTTCAAAAACGCACCCTAAGAGTGTTAAGATTCTATTTATAGAGCCCCCAATAGCCCAAAACGTGTAAAAACGTGCTAAGCCCGCTTACTCTGCATATGGTGCTGTATTTCGCACATATCTTGAGTTATAAACATTCAAAAATTATAAATTTTATATAGTTGGAAAGATAAGAGAATTTTATACAACTGTTATGAAGATAATAAAATCTGAAACCAACGTTTAGATAGTCAAAACGTGGATAGAATTTTAAAAAAACGGTTCTGGCACTGGAACATGAATAGTACGTACGAATTTTGTCATAACTTTAGTTACAAGAATCCAATTTGGACGAATTTGGTGTCTATGGAAAGCTAAGAGACAGGGCTATATTTCTTATGCAGATCTCGAATTCAAACAAGTTCTCTTTGGTTACAAAATATCCGTCTGAATTTAGGTATCTAGTCATATTATGCGAAATTGGACTTAAAACACTCAAACTATCTATTTATAATGAGTAACACAGCATGGACCTTGATATGCTTATGTTTCCTATCACTATTGCTGCAATAATTTAGTCCAGGGTAGGTTATCCTTATTTTTATTTTTATTTTTTTAAAAATAAATTTTACATTCTTGTGGAACCCACTGGATTTTTATTATAAAGAAAACAATTATAATAAACTCTTATACTACCCTTTTTTATTAAAATAATTATATTTGAATTTTTAGGATGTTACATTTCTCCCCTCCTTAGAGAATTTCGTCCCCGAAATTCATCACATACTCACACACATATTGTAACATATGCTGAAAACCAAATATAAGGTTACCTTACCTTAAACAACAAGATCTGGGTATTGACATACGATGTCCTTTTCCATCTTTCAAGTAGTTTCCTTCGGAGTTAATCCTTTCCCATAACACTTTCACCAATGGAATTGTCTTGTTCCTTAGAGTCGTTGTGCCCTTGTCCAAGATTTGACTAGGCCTAGGCTTATAGATCAAATTATCCTTCAATTGTAAAGACTCAGGAGCTATCACATGAGACTCATCAGGTACATATTTTCTAAGTTGCGACACATGGAAAACATCATGAATATTTGCCAATTGTGGCAGAAGAGCCAATTGGTAAGCAACGGGCACGACTCTTTTGAGATTTAGGAAAGGTCCCATGAAACAAAGAGTCAGATTTTGAATTACATTGACCTCTCGATCCAAAACCTAAGAGTGCCTCTCAAGATTACATGTTCCTCTTCCTAAAATTCTAAATCCTTTCTTTTCTTGTCGATATAACACTTTTTATCTATTTTGCGCAATGCGCATCTTTCCCTCAATTATTATTCCTAATTGCGATCTCTTTGATTAAATCTGATCTTAACAATATCTTCTCACCTACCTTGCACTATCATAAAAGGGGATCTACATTCCTAATCACATCATTAATATATATATATGTGTGTGTGTGTGTGTGTAGTCATTAAATATTCCACCAGATAATAAATGTACAATTCATGGCCCCTTAACTTAAAAAAATTATTTTTTTTAAAGAAAAAAATTAAATTTTAAAATGAAGTCAATAATAACATTTATATAATAAAATCATGCACTTAAGCATTTGTTTCTATCCATCCGCCTATAATTAAAACACCTTCACTTGCATTTCATCTTTATAAGCATTCTCACAAATTAAATTTAACAAACAATCCATAAAAGAAATTGATGTAATATTTTATATCATCCACACGTAGACATAATATCTCTTACGAACTCTATACCAAATTTCTTATATTCTACACAGAACTGAGGAATTTTATAAATTTTATAAATAAAGAAATATTAAGAAGAATCACGTTTGCATACTAATTTTTAGCTATTCCAAAATGATAATTTCAAAATAGGAAGAAATAGTTTCACTTTATGTTGATAAAAAGATCTTATTAAAAAAAAAATATGTGATAACAAAATGGAGAATAATGTTTAACAAAAATACAATTAAACTGTGCAGACATTATGCAAAAATAACTGTAAAAATTAACACCACAATAGTATAAGAAACCAATTCAATCTCGATCCTTGAGTAGGCACATACAAATAAGAAATAACATTTTTTCACTTTTTGTTAAGAAATATAAGTTTGTTAGGATTAAACATGCCATTAATCTATATGGAAAACAAATCATAGGAGAATATCAATCGCGATTAATACTTTGTCACTTGAGAAGCAATTTGAAATTTCAAGGAAAGTGATCCTCTAAAAATTATATAACAAAATTTCAACATTATAATAAAATTTGAACATATATATAAAATTATTTAATCTCACTTCCATTTTTATTCCCGTCCACTAATACTTCTTTAAATAACGATGCTTCTTGGTTATTCCTAGACACATGGTTAACGTTCTTTTATGTGTCTCTTCTAACATTTTTTTTCCCACTAAGGCTCCCCTCCTTAGGGACTGTACTGGCTGAAGAGTGAAACCCGGTCACCGAGCTTGAATACCCGTCCCAATCCGGAAGTTAAGGATAATAAGTTAAAAATCACCTTTAATTATCCTGATATTATCTGAAGTAACCGTATCCGGTTAAAAGAGATGATATCCCCTAAATTAAGGGATGGGATATTGATATTATCGTTAATTAAATCCTGATATTATCTTAAATGACCTTATCTGGTTAAAAGAGATAATATCCCTTAAATTAAGGAAATCATATCTCAAAAGAGATTTAAGAGATAAAAGGAGATAAATCCAGATCTCTAAAAGATAGGGGAATCCTATTATAAAAGGAGGAGAACCCATGAGAGAAACTCACTTTTTACTGAATCCCGGTGACTCTCCCTTAAGCGTATTAGAGAAACTGGCTCGACCAAGAGACTATTGAAGAGTCCTTGCTCGCTGGTATTCCTCAGGTACAAAATTAGGGGATCGAGATCACCATATGATCAAGGGTCGAACCTAGAACTACGTCTGACTTTGATTCCCATCGGGATACGTAGGACCGGAATCTGATATTCTGTCAAGCCATAATCTAAAACAACCCCCGTTGTTCACTCTTGGTTTAACTTTCTACGGCGAGATTACGACAAGTTGGATCTCGGCAGGAACATTTGGCGCCCACCGTGGGGCTGAGGAAAAACTTTCCCCGGTTCCACAAGAAAGCTTGATGGTGACCACACGGAATGGTCCGCGGGGAGGGGCGAGCAGCATGAATCATGAAGATCACGAGGCCTCAAATGCCCAAAACCACGACAATCATCTTTCCTCCCCCGTCAATGAAGACAACCCTTGGCTAGAGGAAATTATGGAACAACATAAGCAGCTGCGGAAAGAGAACGAGGAGATACGCGCGCAAAATCAGAGGCTTTTAAGAACTCGGAAAAGAGAAAGGTCCCTGACACCTTTTGATGAAGAGCAATCCTCACCCGAGCCTAGCCAAAAGGATCCTCCGGCACACTCTCCTCAGGAAACTAATCGAGCCTCCAAAACTAAACCTCCCCTAGGGGCTTCAGAAGTTAAGTCTCATGCAGAAAGGACCAGCCAAAAAGGAAGGACATCGGACCGGCGTCCGAGGTTACCGTTCACAGATGAAATTGATGAGGTAATCGTGCCTAGCCATTTTAATCCCCTTAACATCGATAAATTCAATGGTACCACCGACCCAACCAAGCATGTGGAGTCCTTTATTTCCTCTGTTTACTTGGTGACTGATTCGGAGGCCGTCATGTTTAAAGTTTTTCCAACCACTTTGCAAGGCCCAGCTTTAACCTGGTTAACGAATCTACCACCTCGGTCGATCGATTCCTTTGATGTGCTTATAACTAAGTTCACCGCACAATTTGCAGCAAGTCGCAGGCATAAGAGGCACTCGGTCTCACTGGTAAATTTCAAACAGGAAAGGAATGAATCACTCAGAGATTACATGGCTCGTTTTAATTCTAGGCAGATCTTGATTCCCAACATGAGCTCGGAACTCTGCCTTCACACCGTCATGGGCGGTCTGAAGCCAGGGCCATTTTTTGAGTATTTATCTCGGAAACCACCGAGAGATTTTGAAGAGTTGCAGGAAAAGGCTACAGGTTTCATGAACTTGGAAGAGATGTTGGAATTCAAAAGGAGAGAGAGAGGTTTCGAAGGCAAGAGCTCGGTCTCGAGCAAAGAAAGAAACAAGGGGGCTGATCCACAAAGGGCCCAAAAGACCAATGAAAGGAAATTATCGGAGAGGCAACCCAGGTACCAGTCTTATACTCCGTTGAATCGATCTCAGACAACCATCCTCCAGGAGGTGTGCAATGCCGAGTTACTTACCTTACCTCGACCGTCCAAAACATCGGCCAAAATTGACAGAAGCAAAGAATGCATGTGGCATCAAAACTATGGTCACTCCACTGAAGAGTGTAGAACAACCCAAAAAAAGATTGAGGATTTGGTACAAGCAGACTGTCTTGATCGTTTTGTCCGCTGAGATGATAATGGAGGCAGACGACCCGATCGAAGACGACGGAGACACGATTACGACAATCGAAACCGAGATGCAAACCCGCTAGGAGACAATCAAAACAATCAGGGCGGAGACCGGTTAAATAACCAAAGGACCCCTATTGAAGAATCGGAAGGAGGAATCAGGGGGATCATCAATACAATCTCGGGTGGTTTCGCGGGTGGAGGAACGACGAGCTCGGCTCGGAGGCGTCATGTAAAATCCCTCAGATCCGTTAACACAGTGTCTGGAAAGCCTATAAGAGCAAGACCCCCCATAACATTCACAGATGATGATTTCCAAGGGGTGGATCCAAATCAAGATGACCCAATGGTGATAACGGTCGAGCTGGCCAACTTTGAGGTCAAACGAACGCTTATTGACCAGGGGAGCTCGACCGATATTATGTACCTGGCAACCTTCAAGAAGCTCGGAATTCCAGAAAAGCTGATAAAGGAGCAGGAAGACAAGCTATTAGGGTTCGCCGAAGAGCAAGTCAAGACCCGAGGTTACATAGACCTCTTAACAACGTTTGGAGAAGGAAGATTATCCAAATCCGTATCAGTCAGGTACGTTATTGTAGATGCCAGCATGTCATACAATATCCTTATTGGAAGACCGACGTTGAATGAACTCGGAGCAATTGTCTCTACCCCACACCTGACAATGAAATTCCTAGTCGACTCTGGAGAGATAATCGCGGTCTGGGCTGACCAAAAGCTGGCCAGGCAATGCTACGTGGATAGCCTAAAGGTTACCCGCCACCAGGACACCCCAAAGAATGTCGAGGATGGTAAAGCCGAGGTGGTGAGCTCGGTCGCCAGTAACTTCAGCCAGCTCGGTCAGCATGTTTGAACTGGACCCAAGAACGAAGATGTACGAGTCCAGGGCTGAACTAATAGAGTCTTTAGAAAGGTTCCAGTTGGGAGCCCAACCTGAACAATGCACCCAAGTCGGTAGTCAACTTGACCCCTCACTCAAACAGAGGCTTCACACGGTCCTAAGAAAGAATGCCGACCTGTTTGCCTGGAAGACATCGGATATGCCGGGTATAGACCCAAATTTTATGTGCCATAAGCTGTCCATATGTCCCGAAGCCAGGCCCGTAGCTCAAAGAAAAAGAAAACTTGGCGAAGAAAGGCATCGAGCAGTTGCCGAGGAGACTTCCAAACTGGTCAGAGCAAATTTCATCCGAGAGGTGAAATACACTACTTGGCTAGCCAACGTGGTGTTAGTTAAAAAGGCCAACGGTAAATGGCGAATGTGCACTGACTATAACGATCTTAACAAGGCATGCCCAAAATATTCCTATCCTCTTCCCAACATTGACAGACTGGTGGATGGGGCCTCAGGTTACAAAGTTTTGTCCTTTTTGGATGCATATTCAGGTTATAACCAGATCAGGATGTATCCACCCGATGAGGAAAAAATAGCATTTATGACTGAGGGGGTAAACTACTGCTATCGGGTAATGCCCTTCGGCTTAAAGAATGCTGGTGCAACATATCAGAGGCTTATGGACTAGGTTTTCGTCAACCAAATCGGAAAGAACTTAGAAGTATATGTTGATGATATGGTGGTAAAATATGAGGACCGAAGCCAACACCCAACTGACCTCGAAGAAATCTTCGGCCAGCTCAGAAAGTACAATATGAGGCTAAATCCAGAAAAATGCTCCTTTGGCGTACAAGGGGGAAAGTTCTTAGGCTATATGCTAACACACCGGGGGATCGAAGCTAATCCAGATAAATGCAAAGCCGTTATGGAGATGCGGAGTCCTCGGAATGTGAAGGAAATTCAGAGGCTAGCCGGCCGGTTAGCCTCTCCATCACGCTTTCTCCCAAAGTCTGCAGAAAAAGCAAGACCCTTCTTCCAGCTCTTGAAGAAACCAAAGGATTTCATTTGGACTGAAGAGTGTGAGAAGGCCTTTCAAGATTTGAAACTCTTCCTAGCATCTCCCCCAATCCTAACTCGGCCCCAGCTCGATAAAGATCTGTACTTGTACCTCTCTGTCAATGATTATGCAATCAGTGCAGTGATCATCCAAAAAGAGGAAGAGCAACAGATGCCGGTGTACTATGTCAGTAGAATCTTGAAAGACGCAGAAACGCGATATCAAGTAATTGAAAAACTGGCCCTCGCCTTGGTCATGGTAGCTCGGAGGTTACGGCCCTATTTCCAGTCACACCCAGTCATAGTGAAAACCGATCATCCAATAAAGCAGGTACTCAGGAAACCCGATCTAGCCGGACGAATGATAGCTTGGTCAATAGAATTGTCGGAATTCGGTTTACAATACGAGTCGAGGGGGCCAATGAAAGAACAGTGCCTCTCCGACTTCATTGCCGAGCTCTCTTCTAAATCGAGGTCGTAATCCTTCATCTGGCTTCTATATGTTGATGGATCATCTAACTTGAACGGAAGTGGGACTGGAATAATTCTTGAGGGGCCTGATGACCTAATCCTGGAGCAATCTTTAAAGTTTGGGTTTACTTCTTCGAACAACCAAGCAGAGTATGAAGCCCTTATTGCAGGGCTAATGTTAGCTAAGGAAGTTGGGGTCCAAGAACTAAAATGCCGAAGTGACTGACAGCTTGTAACAGGACAAGTCTCAGGTAGTTATCAAACAAAGGACCCCCAACTAACCAGATATCTCTGTAAGGTTAATAGCCTAGTTTCTGAATTTGATCATTTCTCTATAGAGCATATACCTCGGGAAGAAAATTCCAGGGCATATCTGTTGTCCAAGTTGGCTAGCACCAAGAAAGCTGGCCAACTAAGAACTTTCATTCAGGAAAACCTTCTCGAGTCGAGCATAAAAAGTGCCGAAGTAACAATGACCGAGCACTATGATCGTGGCGGTTTGGGAGTATTTAACCTCGGACAAACTGCCTGAAGATCCTAAGGAGACAAGGCGAATTCGTCTAAAATCTTGCCATTACACCATCCTAGACGGTGAGCTGTACAGAAGAGGATTCTCCAGGCCTTTAATAAAGTGCCTAACAAAGGAGCAGTCCGAGTACGTAATGGATGAGATGCACCGAGGAATCTATGGAATGCATTCAGACGGCCGATCTCTGGAAGCTCGGGTCCTGCGAGCAGGGTTTTACTGGCCAACCATGAGACTGAATTGTGCTACTTGGACTAATAGGTGTGAGCCCTGTCAGAAGTTCGCCAGAGTAGCACGTGCTCCAGGGGAAGAACTCCACTCCATGTTCTCGCCATGGCCCTTTACTATGTGGGGGATGGATAGAGTCGGTCCTTTCCCAGTTGCCAAAGGTTAAGTCAAGTTCCTGCTGGTAGATGTGGACTACTTCACCAAGTGGATTGAAGCAGAACCGTTAGCTACGATAACTATGAAAAAGGTTCAGAATTTCGTATGGAAAAACATCATATGCAGGCACGGCCTCCCTTATACAGTTGTCACAGACAATGGAAAACAATTCACCGATAAAGAGCTTAGAGAGTTTTACTCCAACCTCGGAATAAAACGTAAAGTAACCTCGGTCGAGCACCCACAAACAAATGGCCAAGCAGAGGCAGCCAACAAATTTATCTTAAACGAGCTCAAAAGAAGGCTAGGACAATCAAAAGGGGCTTGGGTTGAACAATTACCAAGCATCCTATGGGCTTACCACTGCTCACCACAATCTTCAACGGGAGAAACACCGTTCAAACTAACCTATGGAACCGATGCAATGATTCCAGTTGAGCTCGGTGAACTCTCTTTCCGAAGGCAGCATCACGATCAAAGTAAAAACGAAGACGAACTCCGAGTTGAGCTTGACATGGTTGAGAAAGTCCGAGATACAGCAAAAATCAGAGACGAGCTATGCAAGCAAAAAGCAACTCGAAAGTACAACTCGAGGTTGCGGCCAAGGGAATTCATGCAAGGTGACTTGGTACTGAGGCTCCAAAACGACTCGAGAAAAGACCCCAGAGAGGGTAAGCTCGCAGCAAACTGGTCTGGCCCATTCAGGATAGTTGAAAATCTAGGAAATGGTGCCTACAGGCTAGAAGAATTGTCAGGAAAGTCGGTTCCAAGAATATGGAACACTTCCCACCTTAAGTTTTATTTTAGCTAAGGTTATAGGTGATGTACTCTTTTTCCTATCTCGGTCTTTTTCCCACGAGGTTTTGGCCGAGAAGGTTTTAATGAGGCACACCAGGAAAAATAAATAAATGGAATCATTTTCAAATGTGCTATTAGGAAAAAATACGATGTTAGAATAGCTAAAAACCTAATGAGGCTGACCGAGCTAAATTCGACCGAGTTGAGGTCGAAATGCCGAGCGTATACATGTAAAAAGCGGAAGCAAACCTAAAGAGGCTGACCGAGCTAAAATCGACCGAGTTGAGGTCGAAATGCCGGGCCTATAAAGGTACACATCTAAAAACCTAAAGAGGCTGACCGAGCTAAAATCGACCGAGTTGAGGTCGAAATACCGGGCCTATAAAGGTACACATCTAAAAACCTAAAGAGGCTGACCGAGCTAAAATCGACCGAGTTGAGGTCGAAATGCCGGGCCTATAAAGGTACACATCCAAAAATCTAAAGAGGCTAACCGAGCTAAAATCGACCGAGTTGACGTCGAAAGGCCAGGCCTATAAAGGTTCACATCCAAAAACCTAAAGAGGCTGTCTGGGCTAAAATCGACCGAGTTGACGTCGAAAGACCAAGTCTATAAGGGTAAGTAATAACTTAGCACCTGAGAAGGTGGTCCGAGCCAAAATTGACCAAACAGGGGCCAAACGGCAAAAAGGGCCCAAGACGGTAAGTAAAAAACTACAAGTATTTCAAGTAAAATCACGTAACGTGTAGGTAGAAAAATAGTTGCAACACTTTTTAAGTGAAAAGTAACTCGTACGCAGCACATAACTCCATTGAATAAAAAAAGGGCAAAGCCCAGAATACATAAAAGTTCAAAATAAAATGGCATTGCCCCCTAGCCTACTAATGGGTATGCCCATAAACAACAATTTCATAAGTTAAAGTTATCCTCGGCATTCAGAGGGAGAGTAGCAGATTGGTTAGGTAGGCCCATCTCACCTCCACCATCGGATCCCTCCTCGGCCGCTTGCCCCTCGCCCTCTTCCCCTTGAGATACGGCCTCCTCATCCTCCAGCTTGGACAATGGAACTAGGATTCCATCTCGGTTAAAATCCTTGTCCACGTTAGCACAGGAGAAGTCAGCATTCGGATTAAAATGCTGAAGCTGCTTCGCGGCTCGGGAGAAGCCATTAACATGCTCCCTCATGATAGAAGCCTCGGCTTCAGCCTAATCAGAACGGAGCCTCAGATTCTCCTCCTTCTCGATCCCAAGCAACTTCCACAACTCCAGACTGGCCTCCTTCTCGGCTTGAAGCCCTTCCACGACCTTCTGAAGGTTGAGCCCGTCAGCTCTTTCCGTTTCTAGCTCGGTCATGAGGGTGGCATTGCCTTTCTCCAGCTCTACCTTTTGGGCCTTCAGCTGACCAATAGCCCGAGCCTGCTCCTCACACTTGGCCATAGCTTGAGCCAAGTCATCCCTCATTTTCAGGGCACGAGCTGCATCTGCCTTCGCCATTTCCACCCTCTTGATGTTCTCTGAGAACTAGTGACTCCAAAAGCGGGTGATCGAAGCTATTCGGAGGGCATATGCAGCGGCAGCCTCCATACTTTCACTAGGCCCTTGCTCCAACAAAAGACGGGCATCAGCAGGCTTGAGTACCTGGCCATCGATGAGTGAGATGGGGTTAAACTCATTCCCCCACAGAGAACCAAAGCCCGGGTTGCAATTCCCGTTGTACCACCTGGTGACCGGGGCAGAGTCAGTCATCACGGGAGCTTTCCCCGGCCTCCTCTCAACGGCAGGAGTTTCATCAACAACCAGTATGGGAGAAGGACTTCTCCCTCGAACCTCGAGCTGCAAAACCTCCCGAGGCCTTTTGGAGAGACGGGTGTTCGGGTTCGTGGCATCCGTGACTTTCTTCTTTTTTCCCTTAGCCCCCACAATCGGAACCAACCCACCCGCAACTTGGTTCACCGACTTCTTCAGCAAATCTTTGTAGTTGAATTTCCCCATTATCACTGAAAAAAGAGAAATCTGTTAGATACAAGCACGCTGCTAGGCAAATGGAACACCCGCTAAAAAGCTACTTACGATCAAAATCGGCATGCCGAGTTGACGACTTGGGAAGCAGTAAAAGTCTACCACATGGCAATGGCCGAGGATAGAGTTTTAGGAGCTCAACGTCGGCTCTTTCTTGAGTTGTCATGTAGCCGACGTCATAGCTGGAGAACTTAGTGGGATGAGGTTACCAGTAGAAGGGAAATTTGGAAACTCCATCTGAGTCATAGAATAGGGACTCGTTTCCTACAGTAGGTTAGACTTTGAAAAAGTCTGACTTGAAAAATTTATATGAACTCTTATAGAGCCCAATGATGCCTCCCCCCTCAGCCCTACTAAGGGAGATCCAGCCGACCCGATCCCCAAACCTAACTTTATAAAAGTAAAGGAATACAGGAGCAGTAGCCACCACCGCTATCTGCCCATAGAAGATCTAGAAAGCCTTTAAAAAAGTCCAGCTATTTGGATGGAGCTGGGTCGGGGCAACATTCATAGTCTTCAACATATCACACTCAAATTCGGTAAAAGGCAAAGTGACTCCAATTTGTTCAAACAAGGTTCTATATACATATGTGAAGAAAGGTTGACCTGGAGCGGGATGAAGAAAGACATGTTCATTCCCAGAACACGGTAAACACTCTACAGTGCCTCCAAGGGAAGAAACTTTGTTTTTTATGGAGGAAAGGGATACAAAATTCCTAAAATTTGAATGAAAAGCTCCCACATCCGGCCTTACCCAGAAATACCCAGGTATGGTGATATCTGGGTATGGAACTCTAGACACCTTAGTGATACGCTTGCGACGCTTGGAAATGGGTACGGCATCAAGAGTAGTTGAGCTATTCCCATTAGTGGAGGAAGAGGCACCATTGGCACCACCACCACCACGAGAGGAGGATGGAGAAGAACGAGGAGAACCGCCAATCAGATTGATTTCAGGCTCCACGATCTGAACCCTAGAAGAGGCATTATGGGATACCTCGAATGAAGTCTCCATGGATGAAAAATCAAAAAGCAAACCTAAGGGAGTTTGAAAGAGCAGGACGTACCTTGAATAAGAAGGGAGTATGAACGCTTGGACCAGAAAGAACTCGGGAAGAAGGAAAGTATAGGGCTTAAAGAAGATGAAGTCCCGTGCCAGAGGCTCGCCCAAATTTATAGGAAAAAGTGGAACGTCCTCTCGGCGAATTAATGAGGGTTGTTGGCAGACGAGAGCAGGGAAACGTCCCTTCAAGTCTGACCGAATTTGCCACAAATGGAAAGAAAACACGTGGCAGAAATGTCAGAATGTATACTGCTTTCGCGGGAAACTAGGAGCACGTAACTACTCACAAATCTCGGAAATGATGTCATAAAGGTCACGCGCCGCACAGAGTAATGTTTCCTTTCCATCTCGGGAACCGAAAAAGTATGGCCTCAGCACGAAACAGGTAATCACCTCCACCTCGGCTAGCCTCGGCTCCTGCGAAAAAAGCTTCCACGCAATCGGCTCAAAGCTTGGGGGGCTTGTGGATGAGCCGAGATATAAAGCTCGGTACCTCGAAGCGTCAAGCTTGGTCGCCCGAGCTGCTCACCGAGTCGAAGAATACATATATATACGAAGTATGAAGCTCGGCCAATCACCTCGCCGAGCTTAAAGACCAAAAGATGAAACCAAGTTCCTAAGCTCGGCTAACGTCATGAAAGCTTTTACGCCTCATTAGCTCAAAGCTTGGGGGGCTTGTGTACTGGCCTAAGAGTGAAACCCGGCCACCGAGCTTGAATACCCGACCCAATCCGGAAGTTAAGGATAATAAGTTAAAAATCACCTTTAATTATCCTGATATTATCTGAAGTAACCGTATCTGGTTAAAAGAGATGATATCCCCTAAATTAAGGGATGGGGTATTGATATTATCCTTAATCAAATCCTGATATTATCTGAAATAACCTTATCTGGTTAAAAAAGATAATATCCCTTAAATTAAGGAAATCATATCTCAAAAGAGATTTAAGAGATAAAAGGAGATAAATCCAGATCTCTAAAAGATAGGGGAATCCTATTATAAAAGGATGAGAACCCATGAGAGAAACTCACTTTTTACTGAATCCCGGTGACTCTCCCTTAAGCGTATTAGAGAAACTAGCTCGACCAAGAGACTATTGAAGAGTCATTGCTCGTTGGTATTCCTCAGGTACAAAATTAGGGGATCGAGATCATCGTATGATCAAGGGTTGAACCTAGAACTACGTCTGACTTTGATTCCCATCGGGATACGTAGGACCGGAATCCGATATTCTGTCAAGCCATAATCTAAAACAACCCCCGTTGTTCACTCTTGGTTTAACGTTCTATGGCGAGATTCCGGCAAGTCGGATCTCGGCAAGAACAGGGACAATGATCCTATTCTTAAACAACACTACACCATTATTATATAACACATAACTCTCTTGATCCAAAAGAGATTTCAAATCCTAGTTTAAAAACTACACTCGCTTAATCTATTTTCTAAGGTCACTACAAATTTTCAACCTATTCAATTCCAAGTTTTAAGGCTTAAAAAGATATCCAAATTCATGTCTCTAGACTCTTCTATTAGGTTCATCTCTTGCAACTTCAAGTTAGACTTGTGCGGAAATTTCCTACTCCGAATATCAGCCACTGCATTAGCCTTTTCCCGGACTATACTTCAACTCAAAATTATAGTTCCTAAGAAAATTCATCCACTTTCTTTGCCTTATATTTAACTCTTCGTCTATGTCTATGTCTCTATCTCTTAACAACTGTTTAAGGCTCTAATGATCATTAAAAACTTCAAGTTGTATCCTATACAAGAGATTCTCCTTTCCTAATCAGCTTGGTGAGAGGTAAGGCTAGTCTAGAGAACTCGTTTATAACTTCCTATAATACTTCTCCAATTCTAGGAAACTTCTCATAATTGTCATTGTCTTAGGCTTTTCTCGCCCTATCCCTGCATCTACTTTACTAGAATCAACCACTACTCTACTCCATTGATCTAAGCTCATCTATCCTAGGTAAAAGATACCTATCCATAATATTTACCTTGTTCAATTGCATATTGCCCACATACAACCTCATACTCCCATCATCTCTTCCCATTAAAAGCACTCAAAACTTAATACAAAATCAAACATATTTTTAAAATTTATAAAGTGAACCATGATTTAATTTGAACATTAAATATATAATTTGATTCAAACTAACAAAAAATAGAATTCATGCCACAATTAAATCCATGAGTCAGAGGAAGTTAGAAATATAATTACAATTCAATAAATTGGCCTCGACGCGATGGAGGTGAACTTCCCGCATAGAAGGAATTAAAAAAAATTAATACGACATTTCAATTAGATATGGGAATGGGTTTTGACAGTGTTGGTAGAAGTATAGATGATGAGAATAGTGTAAACAAGAAAAGACCAGCACGAACACACATACAAAACTACCATTAGTAATAATTCCTTATAGATTCAAGGAAAATAAATTTATTAAAATCAAATAATTATCAACATTCAAAAATCTCATATAAAGAATCATGTACCCTAAACTACATTTTTTTTATAGTAGACTAATCTACATGTAAAAATCCAAAATTAAACGTACCAAGTAAGGGTAAGCAAATTTTTAGTTTTACTCTCAGACTCCAGGTATTACTGCCACATCACTATAAATCTTTACCTTATCAAAACAAGAGTATGTATCGATCATTGAGCTCTCTCAACTAAGCATTTATTACACGAAACAACAAATGCAATATGGGTCGACTCCAAAGGATCAATCGACCTTGGTTGTGAAGAAGCATAAAAAAAAAGTTCTCTCAGAGTGCTTTATGACAACAAGTCTAGACGACAATCAATCCTTACCAATAATAGCATCCAACCCAGACATAGATAATAAATAAGATCGATGGCATAAGGAACATCCTGATGCATATGAAGACGATTTAAACAAGCACTAGAAGCAATAAGATTATCCCCACAGAAGTAGAAACACATGACTCAAAGGACAAACGAAAGATAGGCAACTCAAATTTCACACTTGAAGGATATATCAAAGAAAATGCTGCTCCTGAATCAAACAATATAGTAACTTCTTCCCCTATACGAGTTAAAGAAATCAAGTCTCCTTTGGATTCTAAGCTACCTCGGAATAATAGCGGATCATTCTTCTTGAATTCGAAAAGTCTCACGTTCTAAGGGTCCTAGGTAGCCACCACTCCATCAGTGATTGGCCTCTATTCCCCTACAGGTGACGGAGAGTCTCCGTCTGCCCTTGCGTAGCTCAGATACTACAAACCAAAGCTGCTGCAAGTGCAATGTTCGTCCCTCGCCTATTAGTCCTATAAATCTGCTCACTACCTATGAAATATCGGGTTGATCATGTCCAATATCCCAAAGAATAACAAGTAGTATTTATAACTCTAATAAGCATCCTATGCTCCCATGTTTTGTTTTAGAAAAGCCCCACTACCACAGTCCGATTTAGAATCGAACTGCTCTGATACCATCAATGTAATGCCCTTTGTTACATTAGTAATCCCAAGATAAAATCAATAAAAATTCTTTAAAAACATTTAATTAAAACATATATCTCAAAAAGAAAAATTAAAAAAAATATTTAAAGTCTGAAAATACCTCATATTAAATAATATAGTAATAAATTATCCATGTAATGAATATAAATATAAGTCCATACGTTCGAACAATAAATAAAAACCAAAAGCCTCAAACCGTGTGTCTAATTACAATCCGAGAAAATAATACGTAAACCAAAGAACGTCGTCAGCACCCTCAACCATACTACGTTACTGACCAACTAGGTGATAACAAAAATGACTCCTCAGATCTCTGGGTCCTCAACAGTGATGTCCTCAGACTCTGAAAACAACACTTATAATGAGATATAAAATCCCAGTGATCAACAATACAGTTTTATAAAATATTTTCGAAAATAGTATTGCTCTCAGTCGATGCGGTAACCGGAAAAACTGTCCATGGCACCCGCTAATTTTCCAAAAATATATATATATAAAAGAAAACACTTTTAATAACAACAATAATCTCATCAACTCAATAACATATAATGTAACAACAACTTATCTCAACGCATCACATTCCACATACCAAGTAAATTCTGTTTTAATCCAAAAGGCCCGAAAGCCCCCTAATTAAATTGGTCTCTTGCAGGCATGTCATAAATTCACACATCACACTGTAAGACTAAGCCCTCATTCATGTTTTGATGTATGACAAACAAAGTGTATTTTGCATAAGATTTTTGATTTTGACTATGTACTCATTACGTGTTAAGTTGCATGCAAGATCACTCATGAACAAAGAAGCTGACGTCCAACAAAGCAAAACAAGCTGACGTCTAACCAAGTAAAACAAGCAGACGAAGGGATAAAAATCTGGCGTCCACTAAAGTACAACAAGAAGAGCTCGTCCAACAAAAAGAGCTTCTCTAACAAGAAGAGTGGTCGCGCTGTCGCGCACGCGCCAAAAAGCGAGCGGTTTACAAAAATATGTAGATAGGGAGCGACAACTCGAGTATCGTCTCACAAGGACTCTTGAGTTGTTGTTAACAGAGAAAGTCAGAATTGGGGGGTTTTGGATTTGAAATTAAACAAAGAAAACAAAACAGAAAACAGAGCAGTAAAAACAAAGCACTTAAATGATTATCAAATAAGCTAAAGACGATTAATCTACTGTTCTCGATTTCCCAACTATCATCGGTTCATGTAAATTCCAAGCCCTAAGCAGATTCTAATCCCCTTTCGATTGTAGCAACAATTAACAAACGAAATCGCTACTACGAGATATATATTCCTATTCCCGAATTAAACAAACGGGGTTAAGCCCTCATGAACTAAACGAACATGAACGAACACACGCGAATTAAACAAACGTGATTCAATATAGGAACATAACATCACCGAAATAAATCAACACAACACTATACACTCCTGAATTAAACAAACAGAAATATATAGCATAGTATTGAAAAGGGAAAAGCATACAAAACAGGAATTACAGAACCTCAAGTGTAAATGGAAACCAATCGCAGTAGATTAATCAAGGAGACTAGTTCTCCATTACAAAGGAAAAACAAAGCATTAAACCTAATTCTACAGCCATCTAAACTAAAGAGAAAACAAAAGATTCCCCTGTTCTATCCTAAAACAGACTTCTATACAGCTTCTGGATTCCGCGATCTTGCGAGGCGAGAACACCTTCGCGAGGCGAATAATATGAACAGTCTTCAGTGTTTGGCCCTCTCGCGAGGCGAGCTTATCATTCGCGTGGCGAGACTCTTCAAATTCCAAACTGTAACGCCCGTGACCTTTAACATGGGTAAGTCGTGATGACTTCTGGTCTTCAGGGTTGGATTACTCGCGAGGCGAGTCAAGTATTCGCAGGACGAGACAGAGAGGATTGCAATTACTGGAACAGTCACGCTTCAGGTTCGCGGGGCGAATGCACTCTCGCGGGGCGAAGAACTCCAGAATTATTTCTTTTTATTACCTGAAAACAAGAAATAGCAGTAAGTGATTTATTTGACTCAAAATCAACTAAATTAACCTAAAAATACTTAAACGACTCAAAATGCTGCTTAAAGACAATCAAGTCTAATTTGGGCGAAAATGATATATAATTAGCACAAAACCCACGGTCATACTAGTTATAAAACTAGACGAGCCAGCGGCTGATGAAAAAATACCCCAAACTTAAACTTTGCTTGTCCCCAAGTAAACTAAAACTCAAAAACTCAAGAAAGACTCAAGATATGGCAAGCTTAAAAGATTTAACCAATTCCGCACAGATTTCAAGCAATTTCACTAAAATAATTTTTCCTTCAATGTCCCCCCCCCTTTCAACAATATAATCCCCACATTCATTTACTTTAAACATTTGAGAATTTCATCATTCAAACAATCATTAATCTAAGCAAGGGATCCAAGTTACACACAAAAGGGAGGTCACCAAATTCAAACAACTGCCTTCCTCACAAGGGCATTTAGTGTTTCACTCAATTCGCTCAGTTTTTTTCAGGCAATCAACATTTCACTCAATTTCACCTTTCAAGAGCACTTCCCATGAATTTGATTTTCATCTCAAAATGGTTCCCACAGAAAACATGCATGCAACATCAAAAGGTCTTTAAAGGTTGTAATGGGGCCTGGCTAAGGGTAGGATATACAAAGGAGTTAGGCTTAAGTCCCTAGGAACTAAGAGAGCATGAGCATTTTGATACATTGAATCTCCACTCAAGTATTCCCGCCTGTCACGCGGGTGACCCGGGTTCGATCCCCGGCAACGGCACCAATTTTTGGTCGCGCTGTCGCGCACGCGCCAAAAAACGAGCGGTTTACAAAAATATGTAGATAGGGAGCGACAACTCGAGTATCGTCTCACAAGGACTCTTGAGTTGTTGTTAACAGAGAAAGTCAGAATTGAGGGTTTTTGGATTTGAAATTAAACAAAGAAAACAAAACAGAAAACAGAGCAGTAAAAACAAAGCAGTTAAATGATTATCAAATAAGCTAAAGACGATTAATCTACTGTTCTCGATTTCCCAACTATCATCGGTTCATGTAAATTCCAAGCCCTAAGCAGATTCTAATCCCCTTTCGGTTGTAGCAACAATTAACAAACGAAATCGCTACCACGAGATATATATTCCTATTCCCGAATTAAACAAACGGGGTTAAGCCCTCATGAACTAAACAAACATGAACGAACACACGCGAATTAAACAAACACGATTCAATATAGGAACATAACATCACCGAAATAAATCAACACAACACTATACACTCCTGAATTAAACAAACAGAAATATGTAGCATAGTATTGAAAAGGGAAAAGCATACAAAACATGAATTACAGAACCTCAAGTGTAAATGGAAACCAATCGCAGTAGATTAATCAATGAGACTAGTTCTCCATTACAAAGGAAAAACAAATCATTAAACCTAATTCTACAACCATCTAAACTAAAGAGAAAACAAAAGATTCCCCTGTTCTGTCCAAAAAAAGACTTATATACAGCTTCTGGATTCCGCGATCTCGTGAGGCGAGCACACCTTCGCGAGGTGAATAATATGAACAGTCTTCAGTGTTTGGCCCTCTCGCGAGGCGAGCTTATCATTCGCGTGGCGAGACTCTTCAAATTCCAAACTGTAACGCCCATGACCTTTAACATGGATAAGCCGTGATGGCTTCTGGTCTTCAGGGTTGGATTACTCGCGAGGTGAGTCAAGTATTCGCGGGGCGAGACAGAGAGGATTGCAATTTCTGGAACAGTCACGCTTCAGGTTCGCGGGGCGAATGCACTCTCGCGGGGCGAAGAACTCCAGAATTATTTCTTTTTATTACCTGAAAACAAGAAATAGCAGTAAGTGCTTTATTTGACTCGAGATCAACTAAATTAACCTAAAAATACTTAAACGACTCAAAATGCTGCTTAAAGACAATCAAGTCTAATTTGGGCGAAAATGATATATAATTAGCACAAAACCCACGGTCATACTAGTTATAAATCTAGACGAGCCTGCGGCTGATCAAAGAGCGCGTCAACTGAAAGTAACAGAGGAGCTCGTCTGCTGATGTGGCACATATAGCTCCTCTAACAAGAAGAACGCGTCCACTGAAAGTAACAGAAGAGATCGTTTGCTGACGTGGCACATGGAGCTCGTCTACTGAAGTACAAAAAAGGAGAGCTCGTCTACTAAAAGTGGCAAATGGAGGTCGTCTACTAATGATTCGCACTGTGGACTTACTAAGATCTTAATGAGAAGCTCCGTCCACTAACATGGCATATGAAACTCGTCTACCAGTTGAAGCACGTCCAATAACTCGTGTTAGCACTCTCGTCTACTGACGTGGCAAAATGGACGCGGCTATTTGCTATTCTTTCAGATAGAAATGGACATTTTACTCTTCAATTAGACTTGGCTATCCTTTCAGATGGAAACGGTTATTTTTCGAGAAGGACGTAAAATCTACAAGAATCAACAGAATCTCATTTCAAGAACAAGAATCAAGAAAACATATTTTGTTAAATCATATCCAAATCTGTTTTAAATGATCCCAACGACTATAATTTGTCTTATATATAAAGAGGGATCAAAGGAACACTTTTCATGAACCTAACTCATTCTGATTGTGAAACTACGAAAGATCCAAGAGTGCTTCATCTCTGAGAAAAGTGTGATATTAGTTAGAACTTCAATTTGTATAATCAGACTTTTAGAGTCTTTCTTCTACTCAATTCCTTTCGTGAATTAGTGTGATTAAGAGAGGGTATCTCTTAGGCTTGAACAAGGATAGAAGGGATCCTTGGGTATAGAAGTGTTCTTTCTGGTGAATTCTTGAGCAAGGAGGTTATCCTTGTGTTGCTGTAATTGGAATTTTGTAATTGCTGATTATAATGGAGAAAACCACAGAGGTGTGGGACTGGATGTAGGCTTACCAGAGGAGGTAGCCGAACCAGGATAAATCGGTTTGCGTGTTCTTCTCATCTCTAAACTCCATATACTTGTTATATGCACTTGTGTGTTGTGAATGAGTTTTAAGAATACTTGTTAACTTGAATCTTTGATCTACAATCTGTGTTAAACTTGTTATTACTTCTTATAATTCTTCTTAACATCATCACTTGTTCCATAACCTGATTCTTGGGAATTAAAATTGAGTGAAAACCAATTTTCTTTAAAGAAACACTGTTTTGCTTTAAATTGTTGAAAAAGTTTTCAATATCTCAATTCACCCCCCCTCTTGAGATTGTAGCCACTACCAACAATTGGCATCAGGGCTAAAACTCTTGTTACAAAGCTTAATAGCTTCAAGAGATGGCTACAACTGATATCCTGGGTGATGGGGCTTCACTCACTATACCCCATGCCTTTAATGGCTCCCAATACATGTATTGGAAAGAGAGAATGCTTATCTTTCTTGAGGCTGCAGGTTTAGATGTATTAGATGCTGTTGAAAATGGTCCCTATATTCCATTTATTCTTGATGCTAAGGGAAATAAACAAACTAAACCAAAAGATGACTGAAATGGTGATGATAAAAGAAGAGTTGGTTATAATGCTAAGCCAAAAAATATTATAACAGCTGCTTTGAATTATGATGAGTTTTTCAGGGTCTCCAATTGCAAAACGGCAAAGCAAATGTGGGATACTCTTCAACTCACTCATGAAGGAACCAACGATGTGAAAAGAGCAAGAATGAATGCACTAGTCCATGAATATGAACTCTTTCATATGAAGAATGGTGAGGAGATAGATGAACTGCCAAAGAGGTTTACACACGTTGTGAACCAGCTAGAAGGAATCGGACATACAATCACAGATGAGAAAAATATTAACAAGATAATGAGATGTTTGAGTCGTGAATGGCAGCCAAAAATTATTGCAATTGCTGAAGCAAAGGATCTAGACACCATGCAAATTGCTACTTTATTTGGCAAGTTGAAAGAACACGAATTGGAAGTCAATAGATTGAAAAGTCATGAAGATAAGGAGAAAAAGAAGAAAGGACTCTCACTCAAGGCTCATATCTCCAAAGAATCAATAGAAAGTGATGAAGATGAACACCTTGATGAAAGTGAAGAATCCGAAGAAGAAAACATGGGATTGCTTGTGAGGAAATTTAGAAGATTCATAAAAAAGAATAGAAACAAGAAGCAATTCAGTTTTTCTACCAAAAAGAACACGAACAAAGGTGAAAGCTCTTCCTCAACAATCAAATGCTTTGAATGTGGAAAGCTTGGACACTACAAAAATGAATGTCCAAAGCTACAAAAGAAATAAAAGTATGAGAAGAATGACAACAAAGAGAATAAAGGAAGAAAGCCTAGAAGAGTATACATAGCTTGGGAAGAAAATGATATGGATTCCACTAGTAGTGAATCTGAAAATGAAGAAGCCAACCTATGTCTCATGGCAAATCAACAAAGTGATAGTGAAACCGAGGTAAATGATTCTTCTCCTACCTATGATGAGTTACAAGATGCTTTTGATGAATTGCATGAAGAATATGTTAAAATTGGTAAACAACTTATATCTTCTAGGAAGATCATCGCAAAACAATGTAGTGAATCTGCATCTTTACAAATAAAGCTTAAAGAACTAGAAGCTGAAAATTCAAAATTACTTACATCTAGTTCAATTTGCACCAAATGCACTATACTAGAAAAGGAAGTTGAAAAACTGAATACAACTCTATCTAAGTTTACTTTGGGTAGAGATAACTTGAATGCCATATTAGGACAGCAAATGGGTGTGTATGACAAAGCTGGAATTTGATATACGCCAATGGTACATGAAAAATCTTTTAAGAAGCTTTTTGTTGCACCTATTTCCTCAACTAGTCCTTTTGTTAAATGCTATTATTGTCTAAAGAAAGGTCATACAGCTGCTACTTGCAGACTTAGAAAGAACATTCATGTTGGCATTAAACAAATTTGGGTTCCAAAAGGAACTTATGTTGCTACTAACACCAAAGGACCCAACCAGATTTGGGTACCTAAAGGAAAAGTATAAAAAAATCTGTTTTGTAGGTGTGTTTGAAGGCCAAAACCTTAAGCTGGTTTTTAGATAGTGGCTGCTCCAAACACATGACCAGAGACATCACAAAATTTACATCTTTCACTCCCAAAGAAGGTGGAAACGTCACCTATGGAGACAACAACAAAGGAAGAATTCTTGGCATTGGAACAATAAGAAAAAGTCCAACAATCAAGATTGAGGATGTTCTCTATGTGGAAGGGCTCAAACATAATCTACTAAGTATAAGCCAATTATGTGATAAAGGCTACAAGGTAAACTTTAACTCAAATTTGTGTATGATCGAATCCATTCATGATAATAACATAAAATTGATTGGAAATAGAATCAATAACATCTATATGCTAGACTTAGACAATTTAATTTCCAATGATGCATGTTGCTTAATTTCCAAAGAAGATGAAAATTGGCTTTGGCATAGGAGAATAACTCACATTCATATGAATCACTTGAATAAATTTATTTCCAAAGAACTTGTAATTGGTTTACCAAATAAAAAGTTTGTTAAAGAAGGCTTATGTGATGCATGCCAAAAGGATAAACAAGTGAAAACCTCATTTAAGGCTAAAAACACTGTTTCAACTAGTAGACCCTTACAATTGTTGCACATGGACCTTTTTGGACCTTCTAGGACGAAAAGCTTTGGTGGAAATCTTTATGCTCTTGTAATTGTTGATGACTTCTCTAGATTAAATTGGACCTATTTTTTAGCACAAAAGAATGAAGCTTTTAAGAAAATGGCTAAGGTTGTTCAAAATGAGAAAGACGTGAAAATTGTTTCAATTAGGAGTGACCATGGAGGAGAATTCTAAAATGTGGAGTTTGATAACTTTTTTGATGAACATGGTATAAAACACAATTTTTCTGCACCTAGAACTCCACAACAAAATGGAGTAGTAGAGAGGAAAAATAGGTCACTTGAAGAAATTGCTAGAACCATGTCAAGTGACTCTAATTTACCAAAGTATTTTTGGGCTGATGTTATGAGTACTGCATGTTATGTTTTAAATAAAGTTCTAATAAGGCCAATTTTGAAGAAAACTCCATATGAACCTTACAAGGGAAGAAAACCTAACATTTCTCATTTTCATGTCTTTGGTTGTAAATGTTTTGTGCTAAATAATGGCAAGGATAATCTTGGGAAATTTGATCCCAAAGATGATGAGGGTATTTTCCTAGGTTATTCATTAACTATCAAACCATATAGAGTGTTTAATAAGCGTACTTTATCAATGGAAGAATCTGTTCACATAACATTTGATGAGTCTAACCCCAAAAGGTTGGAAAGGACATTTTTAATGATGCAGAAACTCTTGAGGATGAAGTGAAATCTGATGAAGGAAAAGAGAGCAACAAGGAAAAGGAAGATGAAGAGAGCAATAAAAAAAAACTCAAGCAGAACTTCAACAAGAATGTCTTCCTAAGGAGTGGCAAGCTTCAAAGAATCATCCCCTAGACAATATCATTGGTGAGATCACCAAAGGGGTAACCACTAGAAACTCTTTAAGGAATATTTGCAATACCATGACATTTGTATCTCAAATAGAACCAAAATGTGTTGATGATGCTATTAATGATGAACATTGGATGATTGCAATGCAAGAGGAGTTAAATCAATTTAAAAGGAACAAAGTTTGGGATTTAGTTCCAAAACCCAAAAGTAACCAAATAATCGGAACTAAATGGGTGTTTAGAAACAAAATGGATGAGAATGGAATAATAGTAAGAAACAAGGCTAGACTTGTAGCTAAGGGATATAATAAAGAATAAGGAATTGATTATGATGAAACATATGCTCCCGTAGCTAGACTAGAAGCCATAAGAATGCTCTTAGCCTATGCATGTATAATGAACTTTAAACTGTACCAAATGGATGTGAAAAATGACTTTTTAAATGGAATAATACAAGAGTAAGTATATGTAAGTCAACCCCCTGGCTTTGTTGATAGCGAGTTCCCAAATCATGTCTATAAACTGACTAAAGCCCTCTATGGACTCAAGCAAGCTCCTAGAGCTTGGTATGAGAGGTTAAGCAATTTTCTCCTAGAGAAAGGCTTTAAAAGAGGAAAAGTTGATACTACACTATTTACTAAAACAAAATCACACAATATCTTACTTGTTCAAATATATGTTGATGACATTATTTTTGGTGCTACTAATTAGTCTTTATGCAAGGAATTTGGAGAACTAATGCAAAGTGAATTTGAAATGTCCATGATGGGAGAGCTTACCTTCTTTCTTGGACTTCAAATTAAACAATGCCAAGATGGAACCTTCATAAGCCAAACAAAGTATTGCAAGGAACTACTAAAGAAGTTTTGAATCGAAAGCGCAAAGGAAATGGCAACACCAATGAGTCCAGCCTGCTACTTGGACAAAGATGAACATGGTAAATCTATAGATGTATCCAAGTATAGAGGTATTATCGGATCCTTACTTTATCTCACTGCAAGTAAGCCAGATATAATGTTTAGTGTGTGTATGTGTGCAAGGTATCAAGCTAATCCTAAAGAATCACATCTTACTGCAGTTAAAAGAATCATGAAGTATCTTTTAGGAACAAAAGAAATGGGGCTGTGGTATCCCAAGGGATCCACTTGCACATTAATAAGATATTCCGACTCTGACTTTACTGGATGCAAGTTAGATAGGAAGAGCACAAGTGGAACATGCCATTTATTAGGAAATTCCCTAGTGTCCTGGTTTAGTAAAAAGAAAACTAGTGTGGCCTTATCCACAGCTGAAGCAGAATATGTTGCAGCTGGGAGTTGTTGTGCTCAAATCCTATGGATGAAAAAATAATTAATTGACTATGGCGTTTATTTGGATCATATACCAATAAAGTGTGATAACACTAGTGCAATTAATCTAACAAAGAACCCAATTATGCACTCAAGAACCAAGCATACTGAAATTAGGCATCATTTTATCAGGGATCATATTCAAAGTGGTGATGTTGTGATTGAACATATAGATACAACCAAGCAATTAGCTGATATATTCACCAAACCACTAAATAAGGAGAGTTTCTTCTTTATAAGAAGGGAACTTGGCATAATTGATCCTCAAAATAATTGATATCAGATGTTATTTTTGATAATATAGTCAATATGGCAAGCGAGGCAGCACAGGATGCTGAAAATTATGAAGGACATGGGCAAGATGCTTTTATCTAGTCTCAGTTTAGACTAAGTGCCCTTAAGTGTCTGTAATTCCTTTTTTTTATTTTAGTGTTTTGGATGTTTTGCATAAGTTCTGAAATGATTTATTACCAATGAATGCAAGACTGGTTTTCAGTTTGATTTCAATATTCTCCATAGTTTCTTTTTGATAATGACAAAGGGGGAGAATGATGAACCATACAACTATTAATTCTGTCTTGCATTTGCTGTAAAAAAAATTTCTCTGATATGTAAATTTTTTTTCTCTGATACCTGAGTATGAACTGCTTTGAAAAGACATACTTGAACTTATAATAAATGCAAGATGATTTTTTTTTTTCATGATAATGATATGATAACACTTGATCTTTTGAAAGATATCAATGACACAGGGGGAGGATGAAAATGACTCAAGAACCATGCTTACTGAATAGCTGTACTCTGATTTCTTAATAACTAAGGTTAAGTATGGTAAAGTTTGTCATAATCAAAAAGGGGGAGTTTGTAAGACTAAGCCCTCATTCATGTTTTGATGTATGACAAACAAAGTGTATTTTGCATAAGATTTTTGATTTTGACTATGTACTCATTACGTATTAAGTTGCATGCAAGATCACTCATGAACAAAGAAGCTAACGTCCAACAAAGCAAAACAAGCTGACGTCTAACCAAGTAAAACAAGCAGACGAAGGGATAAAAAGCTGGCGTCCACTAAAGTACAACAAGAAGAGCTCGTCCAACAAAAAGAGCTCGTCTAACAAGAAGAGCGCGTCAACTGAAAGTAACAGAGGAGCTCGTCTGCTGATGTGGCACATATAGCTCGTCTAACAAGAAGAGCGCGTCCACTGAAAGTAACAGAAGATCTCGTCTGCTGACGTGGCACATGGAGCTCGTCTACTGAAGTAAAAAAAAGGAGAGCTCGTCTACTAAAAATGATTCGCATTGTGGGCTTACTAAGATCTTAATGAGAAGCTCCGTCCACTGACATGGCATATGAAACTCGTCTACCAGTTGAAGCACGTCCAATAACTCGTGTTAGCACTCCCGTCTACTGACGTGGCAAAATGGACGCGGCTATTTGCTATTCTTTCAGATAAAAATGGATATTTTAATCTTCAATTAGACTTGGCTATCCTTTCAGATGGAAGCGGTTATTTTTCGAGAAGGACGCAAAATCTACAAGAATCAACATAATCTCATTTCAAGAACAAGAATCAAGAAAACAGATTTTGTTAAATCAGATCCAAATCTGTTTTAAATGATCCCAACGACTATAATTTGTCTTCTATATAAAGAGGGATCAATGGAACACTTTTAATGAACCTAACTCATTCTGATTGTGAAACTACGAAAGATCCAAAAGTGCTTCATCTATGAGAAAAGTGTGATATTAGTTAGAACTTCAATTTGTATAATCAGACTTTTAGAGTCTTTCTTCTACTCAATTCTTTTCGTGAATTACTGTGATTAAGAGAGGGTATCTCTTTGGCTTGAACAAGGATAGAAGGGATCCTTGGGTATAGAAAAGCAAGTGTTCTTTCTGGTGAATTCTTGAGCAAGGAGGTTATCCTTGTGTTGCTGTAATTGGAATTTTGTAATTGCTGATTATAGTGGAGAAAACCACAGAGGTGTGGGACTGGATGCAGGCTTACCAGAGGAGGGAGCCGAACCAGGATAAATCGGTTTGCATGTTCTTCTCATCTCTAAACTCCATATACTTGTTATATGCACTTGTGTGTTGTGAATGAGTTTTAGGAATACTTGTTAACTTGAATCTTTGATCTACAATCTGTGTTAAACTTGTTATTACTTCTTATAATTCTTATTAACATCATCACTTGTTCCATAACCTGATTCTTGGGAATTAAAATTGAGTGAAAACCAATTTTCTTTTAAGAAACACTGTTTTGCTTTAAATTGTTGAAAAAGTTTTCAATATCTCAATTCACCCCCCCCTCTTGAGATCGTAGCCACTAACAACACACACGACAATGGCGTCCCATTGCCCACCCCTACTCACGTGGAGTGTTTCGATGTCACCCTCCTGTCGAGGACATTTCCATTTCGATACCTCCCATGTGCACATGGCTGTATTTCTCCCTTTTCGACACCCCAACGTGTGACGGTGTTACTTTCGATACCCCTTTCTTGGCGGTGTTGCTCTTTTTAGACATCCCAATTATATGGGGATGTTACTTTCGATACCCCGTTACGGTGGTATTACTTTTCGATACCCCTATCATAGGTGGTATTGCGGCAAACATCATACAACATATTATAACTCAAATATGTCATGTCTCATGCATGTAACAAACTATTTCCCTCAATTTTAAACATAAAAACTTCCACCAATAACAAAAAATCATGAATATCACAACATATCATACATGAATAAGCACGTTACAACATCAATTAATCAATTAATTCCCCTATTAAACAAAACCCCAATTTTAGAATTTAGGTTACTAACGATATGCATCAAGTCAGTTAAAGACTCCCAAAACCACATGGTAATCCCTTATCAACAAAAGCAATCATATATCCCATGGAAATAGTTCATGAAAAGTATTGTTACTCACCTCTTGAAGACCTCCAAATAGCTCTAAGCGTTTCCTACTGCAAATCCTAACGTTTGCCAAGAGTTATCATCATCTTCCTCTTCCTAGACTCCCTCTTCCACAACTATGTCTTCTTAATCCTCGAATTTCTTCTCTTCTTAGCCGTTTTTGAGTTTCTAGGTGTAATTAGGGTTCAAAAACGCACCCTAAGAGTGTTAAGATTCTATTTATAGAGCCCCCAATAGCCCAAAACGTGTAAAAACACGCTAAGCCCGCTTGCTCTACATATGGTACTGTATTTCGCACATATCTTGAGTTATAGACATTCAAAAATTATAAATTTTATATCGTTGGAAAGATAAGAGAATTGTATACAACTGTTATGAAGATCACAAAATCTGAAACCGACGTTTAGATAGTCAAAAACTGGATATAATTTATAAAAAAAAACGGTTCTGGCGCTGGAACATGAATAGTATGTATGAATTTGGTCATAACTTGAGCTACAAGAATCCAATTTGGACGAATTTGGTGTCTATAGAAAGCTAAGAGACAGGGCTATATTTCTTATGCAGATCTCGAATTCAAACTGTTAAGTCTCTAAAATATATGATATGCATTTCCCTATGTTTTGATGAAACTAAACATTGGTTAATGATTTAATTAACCTTCATATTGGTTGCTAACCTATCAATCGAGTGTGCAGATTAAGAAATAGAATCATCCGTCCAACACTGTTTGAAAATTGAAGCTCACGTCCACCACAAATGTTTGAAGTGCACGTCCAAAATGTAAAAGTATCAGAAGGTCGCGTCCACTAAAAGTATCAGAAGGCCGCGTTTACTAAAAACAACAGAAGGCCGCATCTACTTAAAGTATCAGAATAGCGCGTCCATCAAAGTATCAAAAAAGTCCATCCAGTGAGGTATCAGAATTATCCGTCCAATGACGTGGCACTTGGAGCACGTCCATTAAAGTATCAGAACAGCACGTCCATTAAAGTATCAGAACAGCGCGTCCATTAAGGTCAAATTGTATCCATCCAATGACGTGGCAAAAGACTCTCGTCCACTAAAGTAACTGAGACTCTCGTCCACTAGAGTAACTGAGACTCTCGTTAAGTAAAGTAACAGAAGCTCTCGTCCACTAGAGTAACAGAGACTCTCGTCCACTAAAGTAACATAGACTCTCATCCACTAAAGTAACAGAGACTCTTGTCCGCTAAAGTAACAGAGGCTCTCGTCCACTAGAGTAATAGAAGTTCTCGTCCACTAAAGGTGACAGAAGCGCTCGTCCATTAGTCTTTGGACTTGCTGAGTCCTTAATATGGAGCTCATCTACTAGTTCGAATGAAAACTCAAATGACTAGATAGACGTGATTATTTTCAAGATGGAAGCACTTATCTTATGAACGGAAATTCTCTAAGGATTATCAGAATCTTAGTTCAAGAATCAGAAAGAGACTTGGAGCCTTCTCTCCTACTCAGTTTCACGATTATCAAGAAAAGTCAGAAGACTACTCTCTCAAGAAACCTTGGATAATCTAAAAGAATGCTTCCAACATGCTTTATTCCACAAAAAGGGGAGTGTACTCAGCAAAGAACAAAAAGCTCTCTGGCCAACTCTGACATGGCTGTATCTCGATGCATAAAGCCATGATCCTACATGTTAGAGTACAACCAACGTTCCTATTGCATTAATGGCTGCTCAGAACGACTCTATTGCATTAATGGGTGCTCAGAACGACTCTATTGCATTTAATGAAGTTCTGCTTGAAGCCAACATCTGAGGAGATGTCTCTAACGGATCCTATATGTTTGAAGACCATAAATACAGAAGTCATTGAAGATGAAAAAGAGAATACAAACTGCATTAAAACTCCATTACTCTGCTCATTAATTCTTTTATTCTTTCATTCTGTATTCTTCAAACATTTGAAGTTATTACGCAGACTTTCCTAGACTTCACATTTAAACCACTCTCTGAGTGTTAGTGAAAGATCTGCTTGTGAGAAGTTGTATTTTTACAAAACCAATCTCTCAAACAAACCTAAGTGAGCCTGAAGAGGCTAGGTGTGAAAACAATACTTGTCTTGAGCCTGAAGTGGCTAGGTGTGAAAACAATACTTGTCTTGAGCCTGAAGAGGCTAGGTGTGCAAATAATACTTGAGTCTGTAACCTTATCGGTTATAGTGGATAAATCTTGGTGCTGCCAAGGACTGGGCATAGCTCTTTGATTTGAAGAGTGAACCAGGATAAATCACCGTGTCAATCTCTCTTCCCTTAAACTCTTTAATTGCTTTAGTTTTCTTGTATCTGTCAAGTGGTGTGTGTGCAATAGTCACCCGTCCATCCTGTATTCTTCCACTCGTCCAAAGCTAGTTTTCTGTTTGCAAAAAGATTTCAGCTTTGCTTAAATTATGTAAACACAATCCAACCCCCCTTCTCGTGTTTATAGTTGTCTATTTCAGTTGGTATCAGAGCTCAGCCTCTGGGTTGAGCATCTAACAGTGTAGAGGTAAAAGGTCCTGAATAATAGACATGACGGATGGAGCTAGTTCAAGTGGAAGTCATCAGACTGAAGGAGCTCCCCTAACCAGACCTCCTTACTTCAATGGATAAAACTACAACTACTGGAGGGATAGATTTCAATGGTTCATTCTATCCACAAACTCTGATCTTTGGGATGTCATCACAGATGGTCCATTCATTCCCAAGAATGATGATAACACTGACAAACCAAAAGCTCAGTGGACTGCTGCAGAAAAATCAAAATGGGAGCTGAACCACAAAGCCAGATACAACATCATTTGTGCTCTCAGTTCGGAGGAGTTTGAAAAGGTATGTGCCTGTGACTCTGCAAAAAAAATATGGGACACCTTAGCTGTCACACATGAAGGAATAACAAAAGTCAAAGAGTCAAAGATTGCCATACTTGTTAGAAAGTATGAACTGTTCATCATGGAGGAAGGAGAATTTGTTGCTCAGATGATAGGAAGATTTCAAACTATCATCAACAGTTTAAAATCTCTTGGCAAAGTCTATACCAATGCTGAGAAGGTTAGTAAGATTCTGAGAAGTCTACCTAAACAGTGGAGACCTTTGGTCACTGCTATCTCCCAAGCCAAGGATCTCACTACCTTGACTATGGATGAACTTCTTGGAACACTCACTGTTCATGAGCAAGAACTTGGAGATGAAGCTGCACCAAAGAAGGGCAAGTCAATTGCTCTGAAAGCTGATCAAAAGTCAGCAAAAGGTTCCAAGGCTCTGAAGGCAGATGATTCATCCAGTGATGCTGACCTATCAGAACTCGAGGATTCTGAGAGTGATGAAGAATTGTCTCTCCTGACCAGGAAGATAAAGCTTCTCCTACAGAAAAATAAATTCAAGAAGGATAGGCCATTCAGAAGGTTCAACAAGGACAAGAACTTCAAAGAATCCACCTCAACAGACAAAAGTCCAATTGTTTGCTATGAGTGCAAGAAGCCCGATCACTTCAAGGCTGAATGTCCTCAACTCAAGAAGGCCCCTTTTAAGAAATTCTTCAAGAAGAAGAAGAAAGGAATGATGGCTACTTGGGAGGATCTGGAGTCAACATCTTCTGATGAAGAAACAGAGGAATAAGTCAATCTCTGTTTGATGGCCAACACTGACTCAGACTCTGACGATGAGGTACATCCCGACTATGAGGAATTACTTGATGCCTATGAGGAGTTGATGGAGGAATCCAACTGCTTATCTAAAGCCTTCAAATCCCTCAAGAGAGAGTCTGTAAAGCTCACCAGTGAGCATAAACAGAAATCTCAAGAGTGCGAGAAGCTGGCTAAAGAAAACAGTGAGTTGAAGACTGAAAAGTCTAATGAAGCTAAGATCTCAAGTGAAACATCACCATCTGAAGAAGTTGAAAAACTTCAACAGAAAGTGGAAGAGCTCACTTCTGATCTTGTCAAATTTGTTAATGGTAGAGACAATCTGACTAAGCTACTTGGTAGTCAGAAACACTCTCTTAACAAAGAAGGTATTGGATATGTCCATCAGACACATCATAAAGTATCAACTAAAGCTTCTAAAGTATCTGTTAAGTCAACTGTAACCAAATCAACACCTATTTGTAACTTCTGTGGAAAAACTGGGCATGTTATGTCTAAGTGTATCCATAAGAAGAGAAGGAAGTCCTCACAGACTCCTAGAACTAACAGAAAAGGACCCAGAAAAATATGGGTACCTAAAGATCAAATAATCTTTGTTGCATATGTCCTCAACAAGACAAAGAAAACACCACTGCTGGTACCTGGACAGTGGCTGCTCGCGACATATGACAGTAGAAAGGTCTATGTTCCTAGACCTCCAACTTAAGAAAGGAGGACACGTTGCCTTCAGAGGGAATCAGAAAGGGAAGGTTATAGGAATTGGTACTATTGGTGGTAAACCCCCTCTTCCCTCTATATCTAATATTCTCTTGGTTAAAGGATTAAGACACAACCTGCTTAGCATAAGTCAATTATGTGATAGTGGTTTTGATGTTTCCTTTACCAAGGATGTATGCATAGTTAAAGACTATAGTGACAAAACCTTCTTTTCAGCTAAAAGGCAACAAAATCTTTATAAGATTGAACAGTCTGATCTCTCAGATCAAAGTGTAACCTGTCTGGTGTCTAAAGAGGATGAGAGATGGTTATGGCATAAGAAACTAGGACATGCTAGTATGAAACTAATTTCTGAATTAAAAAGGAATAATCTCGTGAGAGGATTGCCTGATATTATCTTTAAGAAAGATGTCTTATGTGATACATGTCAGAGAGGTAAACAGATAAAATCAATTTTCAAATCTAAAAACCAAGTATCAACCTCTAGACCTCTTCAGTTGTTACACATGGATCTGTTTGGACCAGTTAGTGTTGCCAGCCTGGCTGGAAGAAAATATGGATTTGTCATAGTTGATGACTATTCTAGATACACATGGGTACTCTTCCTAACACACAAGGATGAATCTTTTAAGGCTTTCTCAATATTCTTCAAAAGATTACAAAATGAGCAGGGTTTATGTATTTCTACCCTTAGAAGTGATCATGGGGGAGAATTTGAAAATGAGCAGTTTAGACAGTTCTGTGAGGAGAATGGAATCTCTCACAATTTCTCTGCACATCCACAACAAAATGGAGTGGTTGAGAGAAAGAACAGATCTCTGCAAGAGATGGCTAGATCTATGCTCAATGAAAATAATCTCCCTAAGTACTTCTGGGCAGAAGCTGTAAACACTGCTTGCTATGTACAAAACATAATACTTATTAGGCCTTTTCTAAAAAGGACTCCTTATGAATTGTGGAAAGTAAAAAGTCCCAACATATCTTATTTTCATGCTTTTGGATGTGAATGTTTTATTCTGAATACCGGAGTTAATCTTGGAAAGTTTGATTCTAAGGTAGATAAAGGTATTTTCGTAGGTTATTCTGAAAAGTCCAAGGCTTTTAGAGTTTACAATTCAAGAACTTGTATTATTGAAGAATCTGTTCATGCTAAATTCAATGATGGATTAAAGACTGATAAAGAACTATCAGATCTAGAAGATGATCTTACAGGTCTTGATATAAACAAACCAGAAAGTCAACAATCCGATCTGACCAAAACAGAACCTGTGCCTGAGGCTAAAAGACAAGTGGAACAAACGAGTCAGCAGACAAGTCAAGATCTTCATGATGATCTCAAAAGGGATTGGAAGTTCAACACTCATCATCCTAAGGATCTTATTATTGGAAATCCTTCTGAAGGAGTAAGAACCAGATCCACATTAAGAGAATCAAGCAATGTGGCCTTTATTTCAGATTTGGAGCCTAAACGCATTGAATAAGTTCTTGAGGATGAAAGTTGGATTCTTGCTATGCAATAAGAACTTAACTATTTCACCGGAAATGATGTCTGGACTCTTGTCTCTAAGCCTAAAAACAAGTCGATTATTGGAACAAGATGGGTCTTCAGAAACAAATTGGATGAAGATGGTAAAGTTGTCAGAAATAAGGCAAGGTTATTAGCTCAAGGCTATAACCAACAAGAAGGTATTGATTATACTGAAACCTTTGCACCTGTAGCTAGAATAGAAGCCATACGCATTTTAATGTCATATGTTGCACAACACCAAATTACCCTGTTTCAAATGGATGTAAAAAGTGCTATTCTAAATGGTATAATTGAAGAAGAAGTGTATGCTAAACAACCCCCTGGTTTTGAGGATACTGATAAACCAGATCACGTTTTCAAACTTAAAAAGGCATTATATGGTTTGAAACAAGCACCTAGAGCATGGTATGATAGACTCGGTTCTTTTCTCATGCATAATGGTTTTACTAGAGGACAAGTAGACACTACTCTGTTCAAAAAATGCTCTAAAGAGAACTTTATTATAGTTCAAATATATGTTGATGATATTATTTTTGGAGCAACTAATGAAAAGTTGTGCAAGGAATTTTCAAGTCTAATACAAGCTGAATTTGAGATGAGCATGATGGGAGAATTGAAGTTCTTCCTTGGATTACAAATCAAGCAAACAAGTGATGGAATTTACATTCATCAACAAAAATATACCAAGGAGATACTCAAGAAATACAAAATGGAAAATGCAAATCTCATGAAAACCCCTATGCAACCCAATGCAAAACTAAGCAAAGATGATGAAGGTAAAAAGGTAGATCAAACTGTCTACAGAGGTATGATTGGCTCTCTACTGTACTTAACTTCAAGCAGACCTGACATTCAATTTAGTGTCTGTATGTGTGCTAGATTCTAATATGATCCTAGAGAATCTCATCTTAAGGCTTTAAAAAGAATATTTAGATATTTGCTTGGAACTACTAATCTTGGTTTGCTGTATTTAAGATCAAAAGAATACAGATTAGTGGGATATTGTGATGCTGACTTTGCTGCAGATAGAATAGAAAGAAAAAGCACCAGTGGAGGTTGTCACTTCATTGGAACAAGTTTAGTCTCATGGTCAAGCAAGAGGCAGACGACCATTGCCTTGTCTACTGCTGAAGCAGAATACATCTCTGCTGCTAGTTGCTGCTCTCAACTCTTATGGGTAAAACATCAACTTGAGGATTACTCTATTTATGAACATAACATATCTGTATGGTGTGATAATTCAAGTGCTATATGCTTAACTAAAAATCCAATTCAGCATTCTAAGGCTAAACATATTGAAATCAAACATCATTTCATTAGGGATTATGTTCAAAAAGGCATCTTTGATATTAAGTTTGTTAAAACTAAAAATCAATGGGCTGATATTTTCACTAAACCCCTCGCAGAAGAAAGGTTTTTATTTATTAGAGATAATCTAAACATGCATTACATTGTTGAATGACATGTATGAATGTTAAAGAGTCTATGCTAAATCTTTCATTACTCCTATATACATGTTCTTTCAACTAAGCATTAGTTCACGGGGAGTAATGATACAATAATTTAAGTGGAATATGTCTAATATGCTTGCTGCATTACTATGATTTTCTTAACATGTTATCTTGCCTTTAACATATCTCATAAATAAAACTTGATAACCCTTTTTGATGTTGACAAAAGGGGGAGAAAGGGAGAAATGAATAGGGAGAATGGGAGAAATGAAAATGGGAGAATAGGAGAAATAGAATGGGAGAATGAATATGATATGACCTGTTCACACTTAAGAAAATTTCAACCTGTCTATATATGCTATTTTCTTTGTTGATATTTTCTGAGGTTCATTAAATCATCTCAATGTTTGTCATCATCAAAAAGGGGAAGATTGTTAAGTCTCTAAAATGTCTGATGTACATTTCCCTAAGTTTTGATGAAACTAAACATTGGTTAATGATTTAATTAACCTTCATATTGGTTGCTAACCTATCTATCGAGTGTGCAGATTAAGAAATAGAATCATCCGTCCAACACTATTTGAAGATTGAAGCTCACGTCCATCGCAAATGTTTGAAGCGCACGTCCAAAACGTAAAAGTATCAGAAGGCTACGTCCAATAAAAGTATCAGAAGGCCGCGTCTACTAAAAGTATCAGAAGGCCGCGTCCACTAAAAGTATCAGAAGGCCGCGTCTACTAAAAACAACAGAAGGCCGCGTGAGGTATCAGAATTATCCGTCCAATCACGTGGCACTTAGAGCTCGTCCATTAAAGTATCAGAACAGCGCGTCCATTAAAGTATCAGAACAACGCGTCCATTAAGGTCAAATTGTATCCGTCTAATGACGTGGCAAAAGACTATCTTCCACAAAAGTAACTGAGACTCTCGTCCACTAGAGTAACTGAGACTCTCGTCCACTAGAGTAACTGAGACTCTCGTCCAGTAAAGTAACAGAAGCTCTCGTCCACTAGAGTAACAGAGACTCTCGTCCACTAAAGTAACAGAGACTCTCGTCCACTAAAGTAATAGAGGCTCTCGTCCACTAGAGTAATAGAAGTGCTCGTCCACTAAAGGTGACAGAAGCGCTCGTCCACTAGTCTTTGGACTTGCTGAGTCCTTAAAATGGAGCTCATCTACTAGCCCGAATGAAAACTCAAATGACTAGATAGACGTGATTATTTTCAAGATGGAAGCACTTATCTTATGAACGCAAATTCTCTAAGGATTATCATAATCTTAGTTCATGAATTAGAAAGAGACTTGAAGCCTTCTCTCCTACTCAGTTTCACGATTATCAAGAAAAGTCAGAAGACTACTCTCTCAAGCAACCTTGGATAATCTAAAAGAATGCTTCCAACATGCTTTATTCCACAAAAAGGGGAGTGTACTCAGCAAAGTACAAAAAGCTCTCTGGCCAACTCTGACATGGTTGTATCTCGATGCATAAAGCCAAGATCCTACATTTTAGAGTACAACCAACGTTCCTATTGCATTAATGACTGCTCAGAACGACTCTATTACATTAATGGGTGCTCAGAACGACTCTATTGAATTTAATGAAGTTCTGCTTGAAGCCAACATCTGAGGAGATGTCTCTAACGGATCATAAATGTTTGAAGACCATAAATACAGAAGTCATTGAAGATGAAAAAGAGAATACACACTGCATTAAAACGTCATTACTCTGCTCATTAATTCTTTTATTCTTTCATTCTGTATTCTTCAAACATTTGAAGTTATTACGCAGACTTTCCTAGACTTCACATTTAAACAATTCTCTGAGTGTTAGTGAAAGATCTGCTTGTGAGAATGACACACTGTCGCACACGGGTCAGAAAGAACGAGTGATTTAAAAACTGCAGCTAGGGCACGACAACTCGAGTATCGTCTCTCAAGGATTCTTGGATTGTTATTAACCTAGGAGTCAATTTGGGTGGGTGGGTGGGGGGGGGGGGGGGGGGGTTGGACTCAGCGAGAGAAGAATTGATTAAGAAAACAATGCAATTAATTGATTATCAATAAATCGAAATGATTAATCTGCTGTGTCGGTTTCCCAACTATCATCGACTCACATAGATTCCAAGCCCTAAGAGGATTCTAATCTCTTTTCGATTGTATCGGCAATTCAACAAGAGCAATCGACACTACGAGATACATGTTCCTATTTCCGAATTAAGCAAACGGAATGAAGTGCTCGTGAATTAAGCAAACACGATCAACACACGCGAATTAAGCAAACACGATCAAGGTATAGGAACATGGAATCATCGAAACAAATCAATACTTATCCTATACAACTTGAATTAAGCAAACAAGGCATACAACATAGTATTGAAAGAGACAAGCAAATTAATCGGGAATTATGGAACCTCAAGTGTCGGTCGAAACCGATTACAGCAGACTAATCCTTGGTGATTAGTTCTTCATCAAAAACATAATACAACCCTTGAAAAGTATTGAAAACAGTGAAAATTCCATGTGATTTGCGTCTGCCCTGATGCCTTTTATAAATCAGGATTCGCGTCACGGCCGTGATGGCCATCACGGCCTAGCCGTGACGCATTCTGCCAAGGGCGCGCATTCAAATTCTGATCAATCACGGCCAGGCCGTGATGCATTCTGACTTTGGGTGCTGATCTGTCACGACCGTGACCTCCATCACGGCTGGGCTGTGATCAATTCTGTTCTTCAGGGTTCTCTCATCACGCCCGTGATGGGTATCACGGCTGGGCCGTGATGCTTTCTGACTTCCAGGATCTTCTTATCACGCCCGTGATGGTCATCACGACTGGGCCGTGATGGTCTCTGATCTTCATGGGTGGCTCATCACGGCCGTGATGGCTTCTGCTTCAAGAGTCCTTCCCTTTTTGCTCTTCTTATTAACCTGAAAACATGAAATAGCAGTAAATGCTTTATTTGACTCAAAATTAACTAAAATGTCCTAAACTACTTAAGAAACTCAAAATGTTGCTTGATGACAATTAAATCCAAATTTGGGCGAAAACGAGATTAAACTCGAGTAATTGGTGCAAAAACCATGGTCTTACTAGTTATAAAACTAGTCGAGCCAGAGGCTTATCAAAATACCCCAAACTTAAACTTTGCTTATCCCCAAGCAAACTAAAACTCAAAAAGACTCAAACTTGGCAAGCTTAAAGGATTCAACCAATTTCGCACAAATTTCATACAATTTCAACAAAACAATTTTTCTTCAATGCTTTCCCCCTTGCAAAAATGTAATCCCCACATTCATTTACTTAAAACAATTGAGAATTCCATCATTCATGCAATCAGTAATCTGAGTTGAGGATCCAAGTTACACACAAAAGGGAGATCACCAATTCCAAACAATTGCCTTCCTCACAAGGTCAGTTAATATTTCACTCATTCGCTCAATTTGTCTAGGCTATCAACTTTTCACTCAATTTCACATTTCAAGAGCATTTCCTATGAATTTGATTTTCATCTCAAACAAAGTTCCCACGAAAACATGCATGCAACATCAAAAGGTCTTTTAAAGGTTGTAATGGGGCCTGGCTAAAGGCAGGATATTCAAAGGTACTAGACTTAAGTCCCTAGGAACTAAGAGAGCATGAGCATTTTGACACATTGAACTTCCACTCAAATTCCTTTTTCCATTTTTCTTTTTGCTTTGGGTGACTATAGCCTTTTTCTTCCAATACCCTTTTTTGACAATTTGTTCTTTTCTTCTTTTCTTTTTTTTTCTTTTTTTTTCTTTTGCCTTTGGCTCCAACCTTTATTTTTCTTTTTCTCAACCCAGAATGACATATCAAACCTTGTAGCCACCCCAGACTTAGTTTCTTGCAACCCTTCTCTTGCTAAGCTTCCATGCTCTCCTAATCCTAAGATTGGGTTAACATGGTTTTTCCAGATTTTTGGCTTGTAACATAAGGTCATCAAGAAACAATAGGCTTATTAGGCTCAATGTGGCTAACTAGGGAACATGCATTAGGGATGGTTCTTTTAGGCCAAGTAGTTATTTCAAAGAAAGTTGCCTAAATCATTTGATGAAAACACATAAGCATGCAAACCATGAAGAGATTCAAGCAAATTCGGGAAAGTGCAGCTTAAAAGTGATTCACACAATTAAAAACATGTTGGAGGCTCAAATCCTCACCTGGACATTTTTCACAAATTGTTTGACCGAGATTCAATCCCTAGTGTGTGTATCCCTTCACCCAAAACTTATCATAAATCATGCAATCACAATAGAATATCTCAAAGTTTAATTTTCAATTTTTCACATGGGGATAAATTTTCAATTTTCAAAACCTAGTGGGAAATTATCAACAGTCACCAAATATCATGCAGTCAATCTATACTAAATTTTAATTAAAATCCATTCAAGCTTACCGACACAAGACTCGCACACAAACGACTCAAAGCAAAACAAACAAGGAAAACAAAAATAATTAAAAATAAAAAAGGTTTAGAAAAACTCATGAAGGCGGTTCCACCGGGATCCCACTGCCTGTGTTACAGCGGCCAAGGAATGGTCAAAGTGCAATATGATCCTCCCAGATCCCATGGCATGCAACATAAGTATGAAAGTGAGCGCTTGACAATCATGGTGACCTCGCCAAGTGCGGCGGACTTCTCACTCCCTCTTGGGTCAAAGATGACCTCCTTGTCAACAAAGTCTTCCCAATAAAAATGGGGTTCAACCTCTTGGACTGGCCATAGTGCCTTCATAGTTAAAGACTCAAATTCCAATTTCTCAGGTAGAGGCTTGAACTCCATCGTCGCCTGCTTCACAGTAGGAGGTGGCAAACAAGTAGAGAGGATCACTGGTGCTGCTTTGGCTTCTGTACAATCTGTATTTACTGAGTCACCAAATCCATCACCTTCCAAATATGCAGAAATCTCAGCACAAATCACGCAAGCATTTTTCTCATCACATTCAACACATGCATAGGAATTAATAGAATCATCTAATTCCAAAAGTTCTCTATCATCCTTAAGCATGGTGAAGTAGATGTCCTTCTGATCCTCATTTTCTATACTTCTTGGCTGAACAGGGCCCTCAACCTCATGTGTCCCATGTTCCATATGGACATTTTGCTCATCATACCCTGAAAAGGATGAAATTTCAACACAAAGTTCATCAGTAACAGTATTCTTGACATCATTATCAAAATTTTTCTCAAAAGAAGTATTGTCAAGAATATCCATTTGTGACTCTGAATGCTCTTCAAGGAGATGTTGTGATTGCAGTGTAGTCAAGGTGGAGGCAATGTCACCAATTTGAGTGGCCAAATCCTGAAGACTTGCTTCTGTCCTCTGTTGGAATCCAAGAGTGTGTTCTGCCATTTGTTGCACCAATTCCTCCAGACTGGGTTGGACTGGTGTGGGGTCAGGCTGATATTGATGCTGGCTTGTTGTCAATTGATGCACCAAAGAAGCCAACTCATCCAAGCTGCCATGTTCTCCACCATGTTGGCCAGAATAGTCATTCACCCCAACCATGCCAAGACCACTACTAAACTCATAACCACCGGTAAAGTCAGGAAAATATATGCATGATGGCTCATAATCAACATTAGGCATATAATTTTGCATATAATTATCCATGGGAAGTATTAAGGTTCACAACCACGACAATCACAATGTGCAATACCATCAATATGATATAAACATACAAGCTCAAGACACTCACACCAAAATAAAATAAAATAAAATAAGAGTTTAATTCCTAGTATGGTTAATAAAAATCAAAAAGTCCCCGGCAACGGCGCCAATTTTGACACGCTGTCGCACACGGGTCAAAAAGAACGAGTGGTTTAAAAACTGGAGCTAGGGCACGACAACTCGAGTATCGTCTCTCAAGGACTCTTGGATTGTTATTAACCTAGGAGTCAATTTGGGGGTGGGGGTGGGGGGTGGGGGGGTGGGGGGGTTGGACTCAACGAGAGAAGAATTGATTAAGAAAACAATGCAATTAATTGATTATCAATAAACTGAAACGATTAATCTGCTGTTTCGGTTTCCCAACTATCATCGACTCACATAGATTCCAAGCCCTAAGCAGATTCTAATCTCTTTTCGATGGCAACGGCAATTAAACAGGCGCAATCGACACTACGAGATACATGTTCCTATTTCCGAATTAAGCAAACGGAATGAAGCGCTCGTGAATTAAGCAAACACGATCAACACACGCGAATTAAGCAAACGCGATCAAGGTATAGGAACATGGAATCATCGAAATAAATCAATACTTATCCTATACAACTTGAATTAAGCAAACAAGGCATACAACATAGTATTGAAAGAGACAAGCAAATTAATCGGGAATTATGGAACCTCAAGTGTCGGTGGAAACCGATTACAGCAGACTAATCCCTGGTGATTAGTTCTCCATCAAAAACTTAATACAACCCTTGAAAAGTATTGAAAAAGTGAAAATTCCATGTGATTTGCGTCTGCCCTGATGCCTTTTATAAATCAGGATTCGCGTCACAGCCGTGATGGCCATCACGGCCTGGCCGTGATGCATTCTGCCAAGGGTGCGCATTCAAATTCTGGTCTATCACGGCCATGATGCCAATCACGGCCAAGCCGTGATGCATTTTGACTTTGGGTGCTGATCTGTCACGGCCGTGACCTCCATCACGGCTGGGCCGTGATCAATTCTGTTCTTCAGGGTTCTCTCATCACGCCCGTGATGGGTATCACGGCTGGGCCGTGATGCTTTCTGACTTCCAGGATCTTCTTATCACGCTCGTGATGGTCTCTGATCTTCATGGGTGGCTCATCACGGGCGTGATGGCTTCTGCTTCAAGAGTCCTTCCCTTTTTGCTCTTCTTATTAACCTGAAAACATGAAATAGCAATAAATGCTTTATTTGACTCAAAATTGACTAAAATGTCCTAAACTACTTAAGAAACATAAAATGTTGCTTGAGGACAATTAAATCCAAATTTGGGTGAAAACGAGATTAAACTCGAGTAATTGGTGCAAAAACCATGGTCTTACTAGTTATAAAACTAGTCGAGCCAGAGGCTTATCAGAGAAGTTGCATTTTTACAAACCCAATCTCTCAAACAAACCTAAGTGAGCCTGAAGAGACTAGGTGTGAAAACAATACTTGTCTTGAGCCTGAAGAGGCTAGGTGTGAAAACAATACTTGTCTTGAGCCTGAAGAGGCTAGGTGTGCAAATAATACTTGAGTCTGTAACCTTATCAGTTACAATGGATAAATCTTGGTGCTGCCAAGGACTGGACGTAGCTCTTTGAGGGTATTTTCCTAGGTTATTCATTAACTAGAAAAGCATATAGAGTGTTTAATAAGCATACTTTATCAATGGAAGAATCTGTTCACATAACATTTGATGAGTCTAACCCCAAAAGGTTGGAAAGGACATTTTTGATGATGCAGAAACTCTTGAGGATGAAGTGAAATCTGATGAAGGAAAAGAGAGCAACAAGGAAAAGGAAGATGAAGAGAGCAATAAAAAAAAACTCAAGCAGAACTTCAACTAGAATATCTTCCTAAGGAGTGGCAAGCTTCAAAGAATCATCCCCTAGACAATATCATTGGTGAGATCACCAAAGGGGTAACCACTAGAAACTTTTTAAGGAATATTTGCAATACCATGGCATTTGTATCTCAAATAGAACCAAAATGTGTTGATGATGCTATTAATGATGAACATTGGATGATTGCAATGCAAGAGGAGTTAAATCAATTTAAAAGGAACAAAGTTTGGGATTTAGTTCCAAAACCCAAAAGTAACCAAATAATCGGAACTAAATGGGTGTTTAGAAACAAAATGGATGAGGATGGAATAATAGTAAGAAACAAGGCTAGACTAGTAGCTAAGGGATATAATCAAGAAGAAGGAATTGATTATGATGAAACATATGCTCTCGTAGCTAGATTCGAAGCCATAAGAATGCTCTTAGCCTATGCATGTATAATGAACTTTAAATTGTACCAAATGGATGTGAAAAGTGCCTTTTTAAATGGAATAATACAAGAGTAAGTATATGTAAGTCAACCCCCTGGCTTTGTTGATAGCGAGTTCCCAAATCATGTCTATAAACTGACTAAAGCCCTCTATGGACTCAAGCAAGCTCCTAGAGCTTGGTATGAGAGGTTAAGCAATTTTCTCCTAGAGAAAGGCTTTAAAAGAGGAAAAGTTGATACTACACTATTTACTAAAACAAAAGCACACAATATCTTACTTGTTCAAATATATGTTGATGACATTATTTTTGGTGCTACTAATTAGTCTTTATGCAAGGAATTTGGTGAACTAATGCAAAGTGAATTTGAAATGTCCATGATGGGAGAGCTTACCTTCTTTCTTGGACTTCAAATTAAACAATGCCAAGATGGAACCTTTATAAGCCAAACAAAGTATTGCAAGGAACTACTAAAGAAGTTTGGAATCGAAAGCGCTAAGGAAATGGCAACACCAATGAGTCCAGCCTGCTACTTGGACAAAGATGAACATGGTAAATCTATAGATGTATCCAAGGATAGAGGTATTATCGGATCCTTACTTTATCTCACTACAAGTAGGCCTGATATAATGTTTAGTGTGTGTATGTGTGCAAGGTATCAAGCTAATCCTAAAGAATCACATCTTACTGCAGTTAAAAGAATCATGATGTATCTTTTAGGAACAAAAGAAATGGGGTTGTAATCCCAAGGGATCCACTTGCACATTAATAGGATATTCCGACTCTGACTTTGCTGGATGCAAGTTAGATAGGAAAAGCACAAGTGGAACATGCCATTTATTAGGAAATTTCCTAGTGTCCTGGTTTAGTAAAAAGCTAACTAGTGTGGCCTTATTCACAGCTGAAGCAGAATATGTTGCAGCTGGGAGTTGTTGTGCTCAAATCCTATGGATGAAACAACAATTAATTGACTATGGCGTTTATCTGGATCATATACCAATAAAGTGTGATAACACTAGTGCAATTAATCTAACAAAGAACCCAATTATGCACTCAAGAACCAAGCATATTGAAATTAGGCATCATTTTATCAAGGATCATATTCAAAGTTGTGATGTTGTGATTGAACATATAGATACAACCAAGCAATTAGCTGATATATTCACCAAACCACTAAATAAGGAGAGTTTCTTCTTTATAAGAAGGGAACTTGGCATAATTGATCCTCAAAATAATTGATATCAGATGTTATTTTTGATAATATAGTCAATATGGCAAGCGAGGCAGCACAAGATGCTGAAAATTATGAAGGACATGGGCAAGATGCTTTTATCTAGTCTCAGTTTAGACTAAGTGTCCTTAAGTGTCTGTAATTCCTTTTTTTTATTTTAGTGTTTAGGATGTTTTGCATAAGTTCTGAAATGATTTATTATCAATGAATGCAAGACTGTTTTTCAATTTGATTTCAATATTCTCCATAATTTCTTTTTGATAATGACAAAGGGGGAGAAAGATGAACCATACAACTATCAATTCTGTCTTGCATTTGCTGTATTTTTTTTTTGTCTGATATGTAAATTTTTTTTCTCTGATACCTGAGTATGAACTGCTTTGAAAAGACATACTTGAACTTATAATAAATGCAAGATGATTTTTTTTTCCATGATAATGATATGATAACACTTGATATTTTGAAAGATATCAATGACACAGGGGGAGGATGAAAATGACTCAAGAACCATGCTTACTGAATAGCTGTACTCTGATTTCTTAATAACTAAGGTTAAGTATGGTAAGGTTTGTCATAATCAAAAAAGGGGAGTTTGTAAGACTAAGCCCTTATTCATGTTTTGATGTATGACAAACAAAGTGTATTTTGCATAAGATTTTTGATTTTGACTATGTACTCATTACGTGTTAAGTTGCATGCAAGATCACTCATGAACAAAGAAGCTGACGTCCAACAAAGCAAAACAAGCTGACGTCTAACCAAGTAAAACAAGCAGACGAAGGGATAAAAAGCTGGCGTCCACTAAAGTACAACAAGAAGAGCTCATCCAACAAAAAGAGCTCGTCTAACAAGAAGAGCGCGTCAACTGAAAGTAACAGAGGAGCTCGTCTGCTGATGTGGCACATATAGCTCGTCTAACAAGAAGAGCGCGTCCACTGAAAGTAACAGAAGAGCTCGTCTGCTGACGTGGCACATGGAGCTCGTCTACTGAAGTAAAAAAAAAGGAGAGCTCGTCTACTAAAAATGATTCGCGCTGTGGACTTACTAAGATCTTATTTAATATTGACTATGTATAGGATATTTTAAAAATAATTGTAGGGCGTTATTACATATTTTATTTGTACTTGTACACAAGTGATGCACATGGTATTGATAAGATATGAATAATATTATTTATAATTTATATTTATAAATTTAAAATAAATGCATGATAAATGTTATAACTACTTTATTTATGAGTTCTATTTGAAGTAGAATATATAGAAAATAATTGAGTAATGAGTATTAAATCAATTGTTACATGATGACCTAGTTTGAGTTAATCAGACATTTATTCTGTAAAAGCCGCAACACCTTCATATTCTTTATTTATAAAGTTTATACAGTTTCAAGAGCTTATCTTTGTAATATCCTGACACATAGTCAAAGCTCAAAAACAATCTTTTAAATCTCGGATTTGGCTTAGCCTGGAGAGATGCAGAAAATTTGGAGTTGTATAGTCTGGAGTGACTGGGAAATTTTTTTTAACCATGCTAAGAGTTTTAGTGAAAAACCTTCAAGTTGAAGGGATTGGACGTAGCTCTTTGTTGGATAAAAGAGTGAACCATGAAGTTGACACAGGAAAACACAATAATGAGGGTTGAATTGTGTTTCTTAAAAGTTTTTTTGAAATCCTTTCGAAAAGGTTTTGCATGCAAGTAAAAAGCTAAACACACACAATAAAACCTTTTTAAAGAAAGGTTAATAAACTCAATATCAAAACCCCGGATGTTAGTTCAAAACAAAACTAAAGGAGATGAGGGATAAGAGAACAACCACAAGAATAATGTTTAAACAATTAAGGGCTCGTTTAGTTGTCAGTATAGAATATAGGATGATAAGATAAGGGGGCAGGATAGATGTAGGATATAAAATATTTTTATATTTTATTATACTTTAAATCACCTAGTCCTATCCTGTTGACTTCTAACTCAACCCTCCCCTCAGGATAAGATTTTAACTAGATGGACATGATATGATAAGTGACATGATTGATTTATCATATCCTGCGAGCTCACCAAACGATAGTTTCAGGCATGATATGATAGCTTATCCTATTTTGTCTCTCTTATCCTGACTGTAACATCCCTGGCCGCTCTATGGATTGACGACTGTCCCCACAAACCAACATGGGTATTTTCAACATGCTTTACCCTCACCCACACGCTTCCTGGTAAAACTTCCTAGGAGGTCACCCATCCCAAAATTGCTCCAAGTAAAGAACGATTAACCGTGGAGTTCTTAAATGATGAGCTCTCGAAAAGAAGATGCATCTTGATAGTATGGGTACTACCAATCAATTCATATAAGCCAGCTCCAACTGTATAGTCTCATACCTACATAGTCTCAGTATCCCTCTCATTCATGTGTGTAATCGGTTTATTCATTTGTCCCTCTGCCTAGAAGCCTGTCAGGAGCCGCTCCTTATCCTTACCTTCTTGCACCAGCGACCACTCCCCGCCCTCGTCAGTCTCGGGTGCCACACTGACCACCAAGCGAGCCCTGAACATACAAGGTAAAGCATTCGAGAAACATATATTGAATAAATAAACAGAAAGCAAAGGACTTAGTAGAGTCTTGATATTAGATGACATGTTTGTCTTGGATCATCTACATGACACAAACTGATATGTTTGTTTTAGGTAGTCAATTATCAATTAGACTAGCGACCATCAATATGTCTTTGGAATTCTTTTATTAGACTAGCACCCGATAAATGGACTAGTGGGCTCGTCTAGCCAACTTAGAATAGATCAATTCCATAAATCTTTGGACTTATTTAAAGGTGCGTTCCTTAGACTGGTGAGCTCGTCTAGCGAAGTATATTCAATCATGCACACTTAATAGTCAGCTTAGTTAATAAACCTAACTTTTTCATACAAATTTAATCTTTTTGTTAACATCAATTTTTTATAGAGATTATATACCATAACCACTTTGGTTCCAACAAACCAGGATATATTTCAGTGTGAATCTCTCTTTCCCTTATCTTTATCAAGTCTATTTACTTGCTAACTTTGGTTCTTAAACTTTGTTTTTTCAATTGTTTTGAATTGTTTTTCTAAACATAATTTTTTAATATTGCTTTTCTAATGCCAAAGACTTTAGCCAAACTAGTTCCTTGAAAGGAACTAGATGATGGACTAACAGCGTCTGAATTTCTGAAACTTTTTTCAAGACACACGACACATTTATTTTAATAGTCATTTATGATTTTTTTAATTTTTTTTAAAAAATAAAGAGTAAAAATAAAACTATAAAAAACAATAATAAAATGATATAACAACCGTAACAATGTTTACAATATTACTAGAAATAATGATGATAATATTAATGGTGATATTATTATTATTAATAACATTAATGATGATTTTTTTTTAGTAACCATGACATAGGTACGAAGTATTCACCATCGTTAGTAGTGACTAATCTCCGTCGGGCACACAAGGTGGGTTATTCCCTCCCAACCAGGTTTTCTCCATACACAAAAGCTAGGATTCAAACCCCTGACCACTTGCTTAGGGTGCCCATGTCCCTCACCACTTGGACCAAGCACATGTTGGTCATTAATGATGAAATTAACATTGTATAATTTAATACTACTACTAATAATATTAATTATTATTACCCTTAATAATAAAAAAAGGGTGAGAAAGGTCTATAGACTCAATCACATCAACACTTATCTAGATTGATGCAATTACGGATCAATCCTAATTTCTAACCCTCTCTTTTTGTCAATGGTCCTAAATATCCTATTGTGTCTCTCGATTGCCATAACAATCACCCCTTAACCCTTAACCAACTATATTTCTATAATGGTTAATCATTAATAAATTTTTTAAGACCAACGACTCCCTATGATAGTTGCATACGATTCCTATGGCATATCTCTACCCACATCACCCAAATGCTCGAGACACATAAATCACCTCTCAATCTCATTATTATTAGCAAATCATTCAACTAGTGACAAGTTAATTGAAAGCATTATGTGCAGAAGCAAACACAGAGCCTAATTTGAGTTAATTGGATATTCCATGGGGTGGGTGATTCTGAGAGTTAACACCGTCTTCTCTTGCTCCTCTCCTTGCTCATAAGCTGCTTTCCTCCCAACTAAATTGAGCACAACGATCGAATAACAAAGGGCATAGTATACGTATGAAATATGAGCAGAGAGCAATAAATTCCTCTATCCAACCATCCATAAAGTACCCAAACCCAGTGAGATATGAGCAAATTCTATGCCAACCCGTGGCCCTTTGTCTATTAGAAAATATGAACCTTACTTCAGTGGAAGTCACGACTCTGTCATTTAATCAAGCATATTAGAAGCAAGACTTAGATACAAACCAATTACCAACATGGTAAGGAAGAACCAAATGACCATGTTGGAAACCTTACTAACACAATCCTATCTATTTTACAAATCATACAAAAAGAATTCCATATGGAAATCAATCTTACGGATACATGTTGCACAATTAGAACAAGATAAAAATATTTCCAGCAAATGAAACAAAGCCAGTGCTAGTGCTAATCCTATCCAAAACATACAACCTGCTTGACCATAATGACCGTGGGTAAGTTTCATCAACACACTCTTTCATGCTGTAGGCATAGTCTAAAATAAGAAACCGTATTCAAATACATGTTTAATCATCGACATAGAAAACAAAGAATATATGATCAGGTGATATGGGAATTTGGTCATACAGCTTACGTGCAAAATACGAGGTTAAATCCATTGTTAACAAACCATCAAAATTGACATCGTGAAAGAGCATTATACAAACACAAAACCAAATACGAGCTTGGAGTCACCACGGCGGAGGATGATGGAGACCGTACGAGCGTGAATCTGAGTGTTGACGTTGTTGAGGATACTATCGACGAAGGGGTTGCAGACGAAAGTGAAGGTCGGTTATTGACAAAGCAACCTCAGAGCCAACAATTTCCCCTTCCTAAGGGGTGTTCAGAGAGATTGTCGCTTGGCATTAGGGGATGGAGGAGTGTCGAACGTTGAAGACAAGCATAGGGAAGTGTGCCCCTCTCTCATCCCACATGGTACGACAGCCAAAAAACTGAAGCCTTGCGTTCGATTGCCCGTTGCCAAGGAAACATGCTTAACCGGTTCCTGGAAGTTCGATCTCGTCCATTCATTATATATAATAATAAATCAACGGTCATGGAACCTGGAGGATCGATACTCCAACTCCACAAGGGAGGATTGAAGACAACACCCCTTTGGTGTAGTGTAATGTAATGCTTTGATTAAAATCAGTAATGTTTTCATACATTAAATAGCTTTGATTACTTTAAACTAGTGTTGTGTACCTGTGAGTTTGTAAATTCTCATTAAATCAAATCTAGTTAATAGTTAATAAAAAGAAAATTATTATTTGACATAGTAAGACAATAAAGATAGAATTTGTTATTTTGTAGATGAGACAAAATATGCGATTGTTTGTTATGCATTTTAAAAGAATAATTTTGACATTCAATAATCTATATATTATTTTATTAGAAATTTTAAAGAAAAGCAGAAGTTATTTTGTATTTATTTACAATCATAAAATTCACTTTTTTTAAAAGTAGTTATTGATTTTAAATGATTTATTTTCCAAAAACTCAAGTTATACAACTTTTAGTCATTTTTCATTTACATGATCTTTATCCAGCATATCCCTCAAGTTAATCATGTCTATTATTCTTTAACTCTTCAAACACAATTCAATTTTTCATCATTTTCTCTTCCAATCTCCTACAATGTTTTGTTCATTACTATATCATGCAAAGCGGGTATATTATATTTCCACCGTTCAAATATTTTGATATGTCTTTGGTCTTTATCTTTATTAAAAAGGTTTGTAGTATACACAGCAGATGGCCAGATGTGTAATTGAATACCAACATGATATGACACGGTTGGTAGATAACCGGGTCCCTTAAGCATGTGGTTAGGGAGTTCGATCCCTGACTCATGTGTATGTAAGAACATTTGTTGGGAGAGATCAACCCCTTAAATGAATCTCCGTAACTCGAGGGATTAGTCTCTGGCTCTAGGTCAGAAGATATCCGGGTTAACAAAAAAAAAAGTGCAATTGAATAATATATCAACATGACAACTAGGAAACCATAAATTGTTCGATGATTTGTTCAATTATAAGAGGAGAAATACAAAAGATTAAAAGTACTTGAATTTTAATGGGAATGTTCCACAAGAAATAGATTAATAGCATATATTAGAGCAAATTATAAACTGGTAGTACCCCTCGGTTAATAATATCTGTATTATCCCACAATTGATGTAGGAGAAATATTATTATTTGTAAACCTACAAAAGTGTTTGATAATTCACGAATATGTCTGAGTTTTATTATATCCTTCTCTAAAATCTTATCACTATTCTTCCTAATACTAAATAATGGAAGTATTAGATGAAAAGATAGTATGCGTGCTTAATATTTTCAAAATATAAAAACATCAATATTTGTTTACGTAATAAACAAGAGAATTTTAAGAGGATTGAATAAGAGATTTACAATTATTCAATAGTTTTGAAACTTGCCTCATAGCTTAGTTCACGCTTATATATCATATTGTTCCGTCAATTTATTTGAATAATTATAGCTAGACTTTAAATTTTTTAAAAAACTCACAAGTTTCAATTCTAGATATTAATAAACTCAGACTATAAAAGCAAGAATAACGGGTGTGTTTGTGAGTTTTTTTTTTTTGAAGGGAAAAAGAATGTTTATTGGAAGGACATCCTTGTTTGTGAGGTTAGAAAATTGCAGGGGAAGGTTTGCAGGATTTTAATAAACCCTCCAAACCCCTCATCTTCCTACTTTTTTGGTTCCCCCAATTTGGGGTATTTTGGAGAAAAACCAACCTAAATTACTAATTTGAGATATTTTTCGAGACATGTTTTTTTCCAAAAAATTTTGCATTAATATTATTTGAGTTAGGCATGTGCAAAGATGTGATCCTGCAATAAACAAAGGGGAAGGAAGGGGGAGGAGAAGGAGAGGATTTTCTCTCTTCTTATTTGGGAGTATGTTTTATGTGAGGGGAAGGAAATGAGGGGTTTATGACATGCTTTTATAATTGGTTTAATTATTGAGTATGTTCCTGAACTATTTGAGAATTTTCAAATAGGTCCTTATACTAAAAAAAATTGTAATTGGGTCCTTGAACTTTTATAAAGTTTTCAATTGGGTTCCTATACTAAAAAAGTCACTACAAAAAAAAACCCAATTGCCGACGGTCAAAAACCGTCGGAAACACTAAAAATCGGACGAAAAACTACATTACCGACGGGCTTTCCGACGGACACGGTTCCGTTGGTAATAGGCACGTAGGAAAGCCTTTCCGACGGATTAAGTTCGTCCATCGAAAATTTCTGACGGCCTTAATCGTGGGAAAACTTGCCACACATAACCCCAAACTACCGACGGAAATTCCGTCGGTGACTGATAGGCTCCGACAAGTGTACCGGATCGAAGCAAGTAATAATTAAAACGGCAAGTAAATTACCGAGTATCGAACTCAGGGATTGAGAAACCAAGTGCAACTTCACAAATTAAACAACTATTTTAGACTAAGAAATAAGTGTGAATAGATTTCAAGAAAATAAAAGAAACAATAAAAGAAATCAAAATCAAATATATTTTTTTAAAATATGAGAAGAGATTTCTAGGATTGAGGCTACCACAATGACAAATTATGAAATCTAATTGACTACCTCTTTATTAATATTTAACTCAATTGAAGGTGAATCATCCTAACTTAGTTAATGTTCCCTCTCGAGATACAAGAATCGTGCTCAATTAAACCAACTCCTACTCTCGTGGTAATTGTATTTAAATTGAACTCATTACGATTTATGATAATTCAATGGTACCCTCGAAGGACCGCTTCTAACTCTCGTGATTTAAGTCCTAAGTTCAATTCCTATGGATCCGATACCTAGGTTCACTGCTAAGTTCATCCCTAGAATATCTAAGACATGCAAAAAGGTGATCAATCAATTTACATGGGTGAAGCACAATAAGAACCAGATCAATGAATCAAACATTAACAAAAGGGAAAAAAATCAAATATTCATCATAATAATGTCAAAGGGCATTCCCCAATCCTAGAAACAAAACAACTACTCAGCCATAAAAGAAAGAACAAGAAGAAAAAGAAAAGAAATAACAATTGAAAATTTCTCTATGCGGCGCTGTGTGTGTTGCGCTACTGCCTGCCTTTGTTCTGTGCGCAACTCTCCCCTCCACTGCGTTCTTGGCACTTGCTGACTTGCGCTATATATATAGTGCACCCTCCAATTTGTAAGTTTCAATCATCATTCAATTGTGATTTGTACGTGGGCCCATGGCAACTTTGACAATTTGTTGATTCACGTTGTTGCACTTTCTAATTGAACTTGTAATCTCAAAGTGATCATGTAGGCCCCTTGCTTTAATTATCAATTGACTTTTCAAGACCCATATCAATCTTTCCTTTCTTCACGCTGCTTCACTAGTCCAAGGAGTAATTTTTTTTCCAATTTCCAATTTGAGCTTATTATTTGATGGTTGTAATCACAAAGTGATCATGTGGGCCCTTAGCACATTGGATTCACATTGACCAAGCTTCAATTGACAAGGCAAATTCTTAATGGAAAGATATTCCATTCAACTCACTTAACTTTGAATTGATAGTAACAATATTCTCTTCCCTGGAGCATTCAATTGCTAGATCTTATCATATCCTTTATTATTGTGATAGGCAATTATTATCCAAATCCAAATTGATTTGGATCCAATCTTTTATCTCAATGCCAATTGAATTATCTTTTAATCATAATAATCCAAATCCAATTTGATTTGGACTTCAAATCCATCATGTGGGCCCCCGCAATTTACTTGGCAATCTTTAATTTAATTGATATCCTTCTTCTTTGTCATTTCCTAAAAATAAAAATAAGAAAAATCTTGAGAAAATCATCTAAAATCTAATTAAATCAATTAAATGCACATATTGACTCTAAAATAACAAAAATAGGAAAACAAAGTCTAATTTGGGCTAAATCAAGTATTCAACTCAACTTAATTGATTAAATCCACTCTAAAATAATAGATAAAACATGATAAGCCAGCAGATTATCAAAATACCCCAAACTTAAACTTTTCTTGTCCTTAAGCAAACTAAAAATCAAATAGACTCAAAACTTGGCAAGCTCAAAGGATTCAACCAATTTCGCACAAATTTCATGCAATTTTATCAATTCAATTTTTATTCAATGTTTTCCCTTTTCATTATAGTAATCCCCACTTTCGTTTACTTCAAACAAAGAGAATTTCATCATTCATGCAATAATCAATCTAAGCAAAGGATCCAAGTTACACACAAGAGGGAGATCACCAATTTCAAATAATTACCTTCCTCACAAGGGCATTTAGTAATTCGCTCATTCGCTCAATTTGTCTAGGATATCAACTTTCACTCAATTTCACATTTTAAGAGCACTTTCCATGAATTTGATTTTCATCTCAAAATAGTTCCCACGAAAACATGCATGCAACATCAAAAGGTCTTTTAAAGATTGTAATGGGGCCTGGATAAAGGTAGGATATTCAAAGGTACTAGGCTTAAGTCCCTAGGAACTAAGAGAGCATGAAACTTTTTACACTTTTATTTTCACTCTAATTCCTTTTTTTTTTCATTTTTATTTTTCACTGGCTACAACCTATTTCTTTTAACACCCTTTTATTTTACCATTTTTGGCATTTTTGTAATTTTCTTCTTTTTCTTTTTGTCTTTTGCCTTTGGCTTCAACCTTTCTATTTTTTTCTTTTTCTCAATCCCAAAATAATATATCAAACCCTTGTAGCCACCCTAAACTTAGTTTCTTACAACTCTTGTCTTGTTAAGCATTCATGCTCTCCTAAATCCATTAACATGGTTTTTCCGGATTTTTAGCTTATAACATAAGGTCATCAAGAAACAATAGGCTATAGGCTCAATGCGGCTAACTAGGGAACATGCATTAGGGAAGGTTATTTTTAGGCCAAGTAGTTATTTCGAAGAAAATTACCTAAATCATTTGATGCAAACATATAAACATGCAAACCATGAATAGATTCAAGCAAATCCGGGAAAGTGCAACTTAAAAGTGATTCAAACAATTTAAAAACAATGGTGGAGGCTCGAATTCCTCACCTGGACATTTTTCGCAAATTGTTTGACCGAGATACAATCTCTAGTGTGTGCACCCTTTCACCCCAAACTTGTCAAAAATCATACAATCATAATAAAATTTATCAAAGTTCAATTTTCAAATTTTCACATGGGGATCAATTTCCAATTTTCAAATAATTAGGGGAAATCATCAAAAATCAATATTTATCATGCAATCCATTTATGCTAAATTTATTTAAAATCCCTTCACGCTTACCAATACAAGACTCACACACATATGAATCAAGTAAAGAAAAGCAAAATAATTAAAAAGAGAAGGGTTTAGAAAAATTCATTGAAGACGCTTCCACCCGGATCCCATAGCCTGTGGTAAAAAGACCAAGAGATGCCCAAGATGTAAGACCTTCCTCCCAGATCCCATGGCTTGTGGAGTGGAGATGGAAGAAGCAAGTGTGATGAGATTCCATTGACTTCTTTAAGTGATATGATGAGCTCACTTCCTCCTGGGTCAAATGGTAAGTCACCTACTCCAAGAATGACCTTTATGTAATTAGTTTCTCCATGAAACACTAGAACCATAACTTTTTGAGGCGACCGTAGAGCCTTTGCTGCTGTTGATGAAAACTCTCAATTCTCAGGCAATGACTTGAACTCCAAAGTTGGTATTTTCACAAAGTAATGTTGTAGACAAATAGAAGGTACCAACTTTGTTATATCCAAACATGCATGCAAACCAACATACTTATCCAACTCAGAATTTTTAGGCTCCTCAATAGGAATGGTGAGAGAAATATTTTCCTCATGATTGGTCTCTTTTGTCCCTTGCAAAGGAACAATAGGAGACATTTCCTCCTTGCACTCCTCTTCATGATCCTCTCTTCTTGAATCATCTTCCACAACTTCATCTTCATTCACGTCCATGCTAGCAAAGAGATTCTCTTCAATTTGAATTACATGTTGCTTTTTTGCTAGCAATTTAGAAAATTCACTAGCTTGTTCTTCCAACTTCTGAAAGTTGTCACTTAGTGACACCGCTATCTTACTAGCATTTTTTCCTGCTTGCATTTCAGCCTTCTGAATCATGGAACTAACTTCCTCCTTGCTACGCTCTATGCTCAAGCTCAAAAGATAAGCATCTATATCCCAAAGAATCTCTAACAAATCGGGATCCAGCTCGAAGTATGGTGGTGGTTGCAAAGATGACAAATAGGATTTCTATTCCTCTTTGGAGTATATCTTCACGTGTTTATCAGTGATACCATCAAACACGATCCAATCAAGTTGATATTCCCAAGTTGGATAGTAACGATAGTCCATGTGTTTCATCAACCTTGCACAAACAAAACTCAAAAGAAAAGGTCAAATATATACAAATAAAAATTAACAAGACTAAAGTAGTTGTCTCCTTTGTTACTAATGATATTGGTATTGCCAATCCCCGGCAACGGCGCCAAAAACTTGATGGGCTCCTGCAAGTGTACCGGATCGAAGCAAGTAATAATTAAAACGGCAAGTAAATTACCGAGTATCGAACTCAGGGATTGAGAAACCAAGTACAATTTCACAAATTAAACAACTATTTTAGACTAAGAAATAAGTGTGAATAGATTTCAAGAAAATAAAAGAAACAATCAAAGAAATCAAAATCAAATATTTTTTTTTAAAATATGAGAAGAGATTTCTAGGATTGAGGCTCCCACAATGACAAATTATGAAATCTAATTGACTACCCCTTTATTAATATTTAACTCAATTGAAGGTGAATCATCCTAACTTAGTTAATGTTCCCTCAAAAACCGTGCTCAATTAAACAACCCCTACTCTCGTGGTAATTGTATTTAAATTGAACCCATTACGATTTATGATAATTCAATGGTACCCTCGAAGGGTCGCTTCTAACTCTTGTGATTTTAGTCCTAAGTTCAATTCCTATGGATCTGATACCTAGGTTCACTGCAAAGTTCATCCCTAGAATATCTAAGACATGCAAAAAGGTGATCAATCAATTTACATGGGTGAAGCACAATAAGAACCAGATCAATGAATCAAACATTAACAAAAGGGAAAAAAATCAAATATTCATCATAATAATGTCAAAGGGCGTTGCCCAATTCTAGAAACAAAACAACTACTCGGCCATAAAAGAAAGAACAAGAAGAAGAAAAGAAATAACAATTGAAAATTTCTCTATGCGGCGCTGTGTGTGTTGCGCTACTGCCTGCCTTTGTTCTGTGCGCAACTCTCCCCTCCACTGCGTTCTTGGTACTTGCTGACTTGCGCTATATATATATAGTGCAACCTCCAATTTGTAAGCTTCAATCATCATTCAATTGTGATTTGTACGTGGGCCCATGGCAACTTTGACAATTTGTTGATTCACGTTGCTGCACTTTCTAATTGAACTTGTAATCTCAAAGTGATCATGTGGGTCCTTAGCACATTGGATTCACATTGACCAAGCTTCAATTGACAAGGCAAATTATTAATGGAAAGATATTCCATTCAACTCACTTACGTTTGAATTGATAGTAACAATATTCTCTTCCCTGGAGTAATTCAATTGCTAGATCTTATCATATCCTTTATTATTGTGATAGGTAATTATTATCCAAATCCAAATTGTTTTGGATTCAATCTTTTATCTCAATGCCAATTGAATTATCTTTTAATCATAATAATCCAAATCCAATTTGATTTGGACTTCAAATCCATCATCTGGGCTCCCGCAATTTATTTGGTAATCTTCAATTTAATTGATATCCTTCTTCTTTGTCCTTTCCTAAAAATAAAAATAAGAAAAATCTTGAGAAAATCATCTAAAATCTAATTAAATCAATTAAATGCATACATTGACTCTAAAATAACAAAAATAGGAAAACAAAGTCTAATTTGGGCTAAATCAAGTATTTAACTCAACTTAATTGATTAAATCCACTCTAAAATAATAGATAAAACATGATAAGCCAGCAGATTATCAGTAACTCTCTGTGGACGTTACCGACGGAATTTTCCGTTGAAAAATGTAACCAACAGTTACTGACGGAAATATCCGTCGGAAACAAGGTTTTTTAATTTTTTATATTGATAATTAATTATTAATCATTTTTATTAAAATTTATATATTCAATATTAAATATTATATTATATTTATTAATTATTATATTTTATGTTAATTAATTATATTTTATTTATTAATTATTATTATAATTTATTTATTAATTTATATTTTATTATAATAAATTATTAATTTATATTTTATATTATTAATTACAAAACAAAATTGAAATTAAAAATAAAATAAAAAAACAATTAAATTTAAATTAATTTAAAATAAAAACAAACTCAACATATAATCCATAAATAAAATATCTGTCTATCTATAAATCTCTACTACACCTATAACTATCCTAATACCCATCACCATAATATCCGTCATCGTCGTTCTGTCGGGGGGAGTTTGCCGGCGTCACATGACCATCAAGCTTCGACTCAATAGACAGACCGTCTCACTTCATCTTGTTACATCTTGCTGCATTTTGTTGTGACAATGTCTCAAGGTTCATCTTCCACCCAAACTACTCATAAATGACTGATATGATTATCCAGCTCGGATGAAATCAATTATATTTCATCCAATTCAACATATCACTAACAAATTTTATAATCTAGGGACCCCATTGAAAATTTTATATAAGTTCAGGGATCTAATTACAAACTTTTTTAGTTAAATGACCAAATTGAAAACTTTATAAAAGTTCAAGGACTCAATTACAAATTCTTTTTAGTGTAGGGACCTATTTAAAAATTCCCAAATAGTTCAGGGACCTACTCAATAGTTAAACCTTTATAATTTTACCCTTATTTGAAAAAAATTAACATAAGTAATATTCTTTAAATAACATTAATGCAAAATAAATAAATAAAAATACTCCAAAAATACCCCCAAATTAATGATTTAGGTTAGTTTTCCTCCAAAATATCCCAAATTGGGGGAACCAAAAAGAGCGGGAAGAGAATAGGTTTGGAGGGTTTATTAATATCCCGAAAACCCTCTTCTTCAATTTTATGAACTCATAAATATGAGTGTCCTTTTAATAAACATTCACTTTCCCTTCTTTTCTCTTTAAAAAAATAACTCACAAACACAACCTAAAAGAAAAAAAGACATACAAGGAAATTAATGAATAAGAACGAAAAAATTAACTATTAGAGGGGAGACTTTGGCGAATTATAAAAGATAAAAGAAGATGATATTATCGAGACCTACTCAGCAATTGCCCAAATAGTAGTGTTGTTTTTACTAGAAGACATGCAAAGGGATGCCCATTCTATTGCACGTGCTGCACCTTCTTTTCCTAGTAGTTATGTTTTTCACTCATTTCCTATTTGTAATGTATCTTCATTGACTTTTTTTTATCAAATTGGGTTTCTTTTAAAAACTATTTATTAGTTTAGGATTGTTCGGAAACTATTTATCAATGGGGATCCTTTTGAACATGTGGCATATTTTTTTTTCCACTTTGACGGGTCCAAGGCGCCAGTTAGACTGACGCCTTCAAAAGTGCCAGTCAGACTGGCACCTACAAGTATTAAAAAAAAATGATAGCAATAATAAGAGGTATAAAAAAATAATAGCAATAACAATTTACACCAATAAATATTCATCAATTATTACAGTAGTAAAATTTTTTTTACCTTGTAATAGCATTAATGTCATCGTTACTCCTTATACTTATAGTATAGTTTTTTTAGCTGTGTCCCTTTCAAATTGCTAGTAGCTTTCTTTTAATTCTTACAAGATAATTTTTTTTTACAACTGTAATAATTGATGAATATATATTGGTGTAAATTGTTATTGCTATTATTTTTTTAAATTGTTATTGCTATTATTTTTTTATGACTCTTGTGATATTATTTGCTACTTGTTATTAGGGGATTTTTTTTATTGCCTCTTGTTGTTTTAAATAGCTTTCTTCCAAAATGGGTTTCTTTTAGAAACTATTTATAAGTAACAAGTAGCAAATAACAATGACAAGTAGCAAATAATATCAAAAGAGACATAAAAAAATAATAGCAATAACAATTTACACCAATAAATATTAATAAAAAAAATCACCTTGTAAGACTTAAAAGAAAGTTACCTGCAATTTAGAAGGAACACTGCTACAAAAAAAATTATACTATAAGTATATGAAGTAACGATGACATTAATGCTAAAGTATCTATTTAAAACAACAAGAGGCAATAAAAAAATCCCCTAATAACAAGTAGCAAATAATATCACAAGAGTCATAAAAAAATAATAGCAATAACAATTTACGTCAATAAATATTCATCAATTATTACAGTAGTAAAAAAAAATTTACTTTGTAAGAATTAAAAGAAAGTTACCAACAATTTTAAAGGAACACTGCTAAAAAAAATTATACTATAAGTATAGGGAGTAACGATGACATTAATGCTATTACAAGGTAAAAATTTTTTTTACTACTGTAATAATTGATGAATATTTATGGATGTAAATTGTTATTGCTATTATTTTTTTATACCTCTTATTATTGTTATCAATTGTTTTATTTTTTTTTATTTTTTTAATACTGATAGACGCCAGTCTGACTGACGCCTTTGACTTGGAAGGCGCCAGTCTGACTGGCGTCTTTGAAGGCGCCAGTCTGACTGGTGCCTTTGATCCGTTAGAGTGAAAAAAATAAAATATACTATGTGTCCAAAAGAACCCCCAATTGATAAATAGTTTCAGAACAACCATAAACTGATAAATAGTTTCTAAAAGGAACCCAGTTTTGTCAACAAGCTACCTTCATTGGGTTTATCAATGATATAAGTTTGTTCCCTTAAAAAAAAAATTACAATATTTTAGTTTTTGCGATCCTAATTTTTTTTGGTTGAGCCCCTTAATAAATATATATGGCTTTCCCGCTGCATGTATGCTAATAAAATGTTTCCATGTATGTTGCCATAGGTACAAGTATTTAGAGTATTGTATTTTTTTTTTTTCGGTGTGAAGAGTATTGTATTTAATATGATACAATAACATAAATCAATATGATAACTTTTTGTTTATTTATTTTGCAAATTTAAGATAAAGGTGTGGCAAAATATACTAAATAAATATTTTAAAATTATCATTTTGTCTTTGACCAAATATCCTACGGACAAAATTTTAAGATTAACGCTCAAACCGAGTGGTGATGACGAGGTAAGTCTTTCCCAAAGTGATAACTTCGGGATTCGAAGTCCGGACCTTGAATATAAATTCGTTTAGGATGTAGTTCACTCTCATTGCAACCAACCATTTTTTGGTATATTTTAAAAATATTTAAATATGCAAAAATTTATATAGGATTCTTAATCATTCTTAATGTCACAATTCAAAAACAGTTTATAGTATCGAGAACATAGTTTTTTGAGATCCTATCCGCAAGTGTAGAAGGGTTAGGTTATGTTTGAATAGATGGAGTGGAACGATAAATATAGTAGAGTAACAAAAATGTATTAATCTATTAAATTTGAGAATTTTTTAAGTAATGAAGTAGAATGATTAAATATAGTAACCCAAACTATACCATCCCACCCAAATCCTCCAATTTTCATACCTACCAATTTGTGGGAGATTTAGGATCTCCATTCATCACTCATTAAACTTCCAAACATTAAAATGATATAATCTTACATTTCCACATTACTCCATTACTAATCACTTTATTAATAATCGCTCTATTTTATCTCCTTCAGGACTCTTAAACATAGCCTTAATGTCATAGCAAGGGATATACAAAAAATTAAAACTAAAATAGCAAAGTACCACAATTCAAAATCAGGAAAATATTATCATCAATCATTTCTCCCTCCGTTCAAATTCCCTCTCCCTTACCACTAGAAATTCCCCAATGAACATTGATTCCTTGCTCTGCTTATGCATTTTACTATGTAGTAGTCAACCCAAGAAAACAAGATCAAACTTAAGAACTGCTGAACTGGCAGCATTACGAATGCATCTTCTGAGAAAATGGTGAAGTTTTGAAGAATAAAATGCATTGCCACGATTAAGGGGCGCATTCCTCCATCCATTAAAGTAGCATCCATATAGCTCAAACATGTTGCTCACTTCTGCATATCCATCAGCAATTTGGTATTTGCCATCACAGCACTTTCTTCAAGAATCAACTTGGACATCTCTCCCAGGTAGGCATTTTAGATGCAACTGAATCATCTTGAGTAGCTAAACTTACCTAGTTATCTCTAACTTTGGCCTCCGGTATTTACAATAGCAGCCAAATAGCTTCATTTATAAGGGATCATTGAAGCTGACAAAAGAACCTTAATTGCCATTAATAATATCCACTACACAAACGTGACTAGATATGCTGATCTGCAATTTAAATCTCCAATAACTTTGCTGTTTTTTTTTTTGCTAAGCAAAGATGTATATAAATAGAGCACACAAGGGGTTCTCTAACCCATATACAATTGAAACAAAGGGACAAATGGTGAATCTGTAATTATAATACTAGCCACTAATAAACCAGTATTAGTTTTACAATAACCAAAGCCCAGAGTCCAAAACAAAACAAACTGAATTACATAGACCCAAGCCATCTAAACTGATATGTACCGCATAATTACACAATTGCACAATATCAGAATAGTGGATGATGCATTTGCTGTTGTTGAAATGAATGGAGCCTTCTGGTTTTTCAAGGATGGCATTGGTTTGAAGTTTGAACACCAAAAAAAATTTCAGATGGAAGCTTCTCACAACTTCTTGCACACTAAATCAATCCACCAAAGCAATAATGAATTTTTCAACAACAAAATTTTAACTGTAATCTGTCTGTCAACCTCTGTTGAATAATCTGATTTAGTGGGAAAAAATTAAGTTGCTTTTGATTAGCTCTGCAGGCTTTTTTATCTCTAAGCCAAGTCCACCAATCATGCCAGCTCAGCTGAAAAGACTTTTAGCAGCAATCATCTCTTTAGGCCATCTTTCGAAGATTTACTTGATTCATTAACAAGTGCTGTATAAGAAGCATAATCTGTAACAAGTCCCCTCTCACTATTAAATATGTTAAATTCATCAGAGCTTCCATGCTTGCAATGACCATCTAGTAAAATATTAAATGTAATATCATCTGGAACCACCCCCAAGTTCAGCATTGCATCTAACAGCATTTTAGCATTTTTCATCTGACCTTGTTTGCACAGTCCATTCATTAGCACATTATACGTGACAACTCCTGGTACATGTCCATCACTTTGCATCTCCTTGAGTAACTTGAATCCCATCTTAACATCACCCTTCTTACAAAAGCCATCCATAACCATGTTATATGTTGGATCATCAGGTTTGAAACCAGCATTCAACATATTTCTCAACATTCTTTCTGCATCATGAACTCTTCCATCTCTACAAAGCCCAGAGATGAGCGCCGTGTAAGCGACGTCATCAAGTTCAATCCTCTCATCAATCATTCTCTTCTTGATCTCCAAGGCTGATTCTACATTTCCATCCTTGCAAAATCCATCAATTAGTGTAGTGAAAGTGATTTTGTCAGGCTTCGAACCACTTGCACTCATGTCATCCATAAGCTTTCTAGCCTCCTTCAAATCTCCGATCTTGCAAAGGCCATTGATCAGCGCGTTATATGTAACCAAGTCAGGTTTAATACCTTGAGCCAGCATTATCTGAAAATTTCTCAAGGCTAAATCAACTTTCCCATTTTTGCATTGCCCATCAATCAAAGTGGTGAAAGTAACACCATTAGGGACCAAGCCTCTCTTGCACATTTCATCAAACAAAAGATTCGCCTCATCTACCCTACTCTCTTTGCACAAACCATTGATCAAAGCACCAAAAGTGAAAACATCAGGAAAAATCCTTTCATTCTCCATAACACTCTTCAACCTAAAACCCTCCTTCAAACTCCCCAATTTACAGTACCCATTGATCAAAGTGTTGAAACTAACAGCAGTAGGACGCAAACCCCTTTTGGGAATTTCATCAAACACCAACTGCGCATTCTTAACATCACCACCTTTGCAAAACCTATGCATCAAAACGTTAAAAATATAAACTTTTGGTGGATACCCACAATCCAAAATCTCCAAATAAAACCCCCAGCAACATTCATTCGACTTGAGCTTCATCATCCGATCAAGCAGATACTCACAAGCACGGAACGGGACCCGGAAATCGTGCTTCCTAACCAACCTGAAACACTGAACGGCATCGGACATAAACCCAGAATCAGTGTATGCAGTGATCAAAGCATCGAACACGAGAATGGGGTGAGTGAAGCGATGGTGGGTATGAGTACTACCCATGTTTTGGAGAATGGCGGAGAATAAGGAAGAAGCAGAGTCGTTCCCTTTTCGGGAGATGAGGAAACGGAGGAGGGAATGGGCTTGTGGGAGCATTCGATGGGAGCAGAGGAATTGGGCCATGGCGGAGTAAGAATGGAGGGTGTGGCGGAAGGGAGGGTGAGAAGAGAGGAAGTGGAAGAAGGATAGGAGAGAGGAAGGGGAGAGAGAAAGAGGGTTGAGGTTGATGAGGTCGATGACGTGGTTGGGAGTGAGGGATGGAAGGATGCGTTTGAGAGAGGAAGAGGAATGGAGAGGAGTGGTTTCAGAAGCGTTGATGATGGCTTCGGAGATTGTGAAGAGAATGTCATGATGGTTCTCCTTGTGTTTGTGGAGTGGAGTGTACCATGAGGAGAAGGGAAGGGTCATCATCATCTTATGAGAAGAACGGACAAGGTGGGAACAGAGTTTCGGTTTGAGGTTCGTGGCCATCTCTTTGCCTTAACCAGATGTTATTCTTTTCCAGATCTTAAACTGTGCTGGATTATTCAAATATTTAATCAGGTTTAAAATATCAGTAAACATATTTGGACGCACACCGTTTATTCATGAGTGAGTGTTTTGATAATGATGAAATATATTATAAGAGAGAAGAAAACAATATATGATATTACATGCGGCGTGGAGAGATCTTAAAGCCTGGATAACAAAGATCCAACTCTGTGCCTTACATAGTAGAATGCAGAAGAATATTGCATGAATGGCATGGGGCCACTTTGTCTAGTTATTATCACTCAGCATTCAACAACACCCATTTATACTACACCTACTCGTGCTCCTTTGTTTTACTGCTACAAAGCCGAAAGAGAGATTTCTAATATGCTAGAAATTTTATACCTTTCATTTTAGTTTGTTCTAGTTAGTCTTTTTTACCTTTTTCTATGTACCAAAAACAAAAATTGTTTAACAACGTGTAACCCATCAATATATGTTGTCAATTCATGATTTATACAAATTTAATTTTGATGCTAGTTAGTACATTTTTTATTTTTTTTTACATTACTAATCAATCATTAGGGATTAGAATATGGTAGGCACCCCATCCGAGATCTATGACATGCTTAGGCTTCTTGAAATGTTTATTTAATTATCATATAAATGTTAAAGTTTGAGCTATAGAAAAAATTTATTTAACCTACTTACTAGGCCAATTTATTTATTTAATATTTATTTATAAAAATATGAATTTATATATGAAGCTTTTTTTAATGTATGTATTTAAATAGATTTTTAAGATAGGCCGAACTTTTATGTTTTTATGAACACGGTCGATCGAGTCTCTAAGACACCAATGACAAATAAAAGACTGCATTCAAACAAACATTAATTTTAAAATTTTGTATTTTTTTAAAAATCTATGTTCATGTCAAACAAAAAGAAAGCCTGTAAGTTTAAGAATTCCAATCATGAAATCATCATTTTGGGAGAGAATTTTACTTAAAGAGAGAACAAAAAGAAAGAAAAATCATCCCAGGTCCACATAATATAATTCATATTTCTTCAGTGACGGGTAGCCGTGTAGTTACTAGCTAATGATCTCAATTTTTTATATGATTATATAATTCAATATTTGATGATGTTAATTTTTTTTTCTTCTTAATAATAAAATAAAAATATCAAAATATTAGTGAAGGTAGATAAAAAACTATATATATAGTGGGAATATATAGTACTTTTTTTGTGCTTGGGAATATATAGAACTTTAATTCGATCGTTTATAAAGATGTGGTTGATTATTATTAGATTTATTGGGATTATTGTATTAAATCTGTATCAGCGATCATATGCACACCATCATAATAACTAGATCATTAATATTTTTGATATTGTTAGTTTTTCAGGGAATATCCTCAATATTTGAACTCATTGTTACAATTTGATCAACGATATAGGCTTAGCTAAAATCAAAACCAAGTAATGAAAAAAGATGACAAGGTACCTCTGGCCATTGGCAAACACTTGACTGCAGGTGTACACGCTTAGCCTATTGCCTACGACCATCCCTTAAAGCACTGGCACTGCTATTAATCACATCATCCCCAGTGCCACATATAGCACCATGCCTTAGCCAAAACCATTTTCTGATCTTCTTCTTCTTCTTCATTCTTCTACTACCATTATCCAAACCTGCATCTGCAGGGTTATAATTTCCATTGACAATAAGTTTGTTGTGCTTAGACTCCATAAGGTTATCCAGTTGCCTTGAAATACTTTCAATTTCATATGCATCAAGAAGAGATTTCTTGGTGTGAATACTTTGAGGTCCTTCCTTTGCTTCCCTATCCATCTTCATTGCTTCTAACATGTAACGAGAGGGCCTAGTTGCATGGTGTGTTCTTGTAGCATCAAACTCACACACAGCCTTTCCTTCAGTGCCTGAACCGTGTTGGTACCACGCCCATGCAGCTGCTTTCACAACCGCTAATTCATCGGTGCCATCTTTTGGTTTCTTTCTCTCCTTCAGATGAAACAAGAGCTTGGATGCCATGAGATCGATGATAGCTTCTCTTGTTGATAAATGATAATTGCCCTTTGAGGTGTGAGACAATTGTGTGGGGAAATTAAGCTCCACGCATGCAATGCAATGGGGAGATCTAGTTAGTAGGTTTCTTTCTATGGTGTGGTTGATGAACACTTCTTCATGTGAAAAGAAAGACATGTGTGACTTTCTTGTGGTGTGGTTGGCTTAGATGCAAATAGGTCGCCCCCATGGTGTTATCAAAATTTAATAACATCATTTATTTTCGACTCGGGTATTGGGCCCCACATGAAGCCCTCCAACGATGTGAAATTCTAGCCCTAGGCAATATATATAAATATATTCTTATTCATCACCGATATGAAGCCCTCCAAGAGCAATATATACCGTTGATAGATAGTTAAGTTTTTAAACATTATGTTAGGAATTCGACCCATGTTATATGTATAATTTTTTTTTTATTGAAAGAGATAAATCACAAAACTCATTTTAACCTTTACGTCTTGAAAGATATTAAAATCTCAGTATTGATCGACTAGATGATACCTTAATGGACAAAAGAAGAATATATTCTGACTTGTCAATACCGGCACCGGATGATTATTCTTCTAAAACCAGTCACTTTCGTCAATTTCAAATATTTATTTCATGAAAGAATGACGTATTTTTGGGTAAACAAAGGCTTAGGTTGGGAAGACTCTCCAACCCAGTCAAAAAAAAAGGTTAGATTATATTACAAATTCATGATTTTGGATCTAAGTTATTCCATCGTTAAGAGCGAAAGGTCCTCATCAAAGTGAACCATACCCGTTTACACCTTTTTGATTGACTTTTCAGGATCATGAATTACTGCAAACTAAGTTGTTTGCAATACAGCGGGGTGTGTCTATATATATGTTCTGACTTGTCTGCCTACAATAAGACCATAAATCGAGTGGCAGGAAAATCCAAAGTAAGGGACAGTTTAGAAATCGATTATAACTTTTAATCGATGTTTAAAATAGTGTTATGTGGAAGTTGTTTGTGGAAAGAAAACTTTTGACATCGGTTACAACTAGAATCGATGTCTAAACTACACTTTAGACATCGGTTCTATATTTTAACCGATGTCTAAAGTGCTTTTATTCTGTTTTTAAAAATAATTAGTTCATGACTTTCAACATCGGTTTAGATTATAATCGATCTCTACAGTGTTTTTTTTTTTAATAACTAGTTTACATTAGTTACAATTCTTTCTCTTGTTTCAGTATTACATCCAGATCATTCCCATTAAGTTAACAGAATCTATATATTCTCAACATTGAATCACTTATACAACCAAAACACACTAAATTAATTGATCACCAACTATACATACACTTCAATTACTTTCAGAGCTCAATACGTAATAATGTCGCAAGTAGTGTAAAATGAACAATATGACAACAAAGATACTTAGAATCCAAAAAATTAGCGAGTACATGATATGTTATAGATTAATGTGGCGTTTGGAAGAGCTTATTTAAGCTCCTTTTGACTTATCTGATGACATAAGCTCTTATGCAGTGTGTTTGGCAGAGCTTATAAAAATAACGTATGTCATCCCATAAGGAGTTTTTGACTTATTTTCATAAGTCACTGGGAGAAGCTTATGGAATTATCATAAGAGCTTAAGAGCTTATGCACTAAACACCCTCTCCGTGTTTTTGACTATTCAAATCCTCTCATGCCCATTTCTTTCTTTTTCTTTCTTTAAGCGCTTATGGCATAAGCTCTCATGCGATAAGGTCTTATGTGATAAGCTCTTAATTAAGTTGTTTACCCAAACACACCCTTAAAGTCAAAATATATATTAGTCAAAAAACTAGCTAGTATATACATGATATGTTTATAAACTAACTACACAAACTATGATTGATACACTTCAAAAAAGAAGGTTGCCCAATGCAACCTTATGTCAATAATGTCCCCTACAGAGAGTGGAGTCGGACTGTCGAACATCTGCACGTTCAATTGGACATAAGATTAATCTTATAAGTAATAAACTAAAATAAAACATAATTAATATATAATTAATTGTTACAACTAATTGTGTTGCTAATTAGTTACTTCCTGTCATCTTTCAGTAATACCGGTGAAGACAATTTCGAGCATCCACTTCATCAAGTAATATCCGCACTCCCATCCGCCACATTGTCTACAAGACTACAAATGAAACCAAATTTGAATATAAGGAATTAAACACAAAGTATATCTATTGTAAACTTCACTTGAAGCATTTGTAGTAATAAACACCTTACGTTAAGAATAATCCACCTAATAGGCCTACGTCTTTCACCACCCAAAATGAGGCTCGCATCCATAGAACTATCATAAGAAAATAAACATTAATTAAAGTACTTGTTATAGATTTCAGATAAATAAAACAACTTGATTACCGATTAATTAAATGCTTACGTTTCAATAGCGATCTTGAGATCCTTCGTCGGCTTCCTTCCCACCGAGCAGAAGAAGACCACGACATTCACACGAGGACATAAGATCAATAATTGCCAAGGTTGACTGCATTTGCGAAACAGTTAGTGACAAGTCATATATAGTTATAATTAAATAATAACTTGTAAACTTGTACTTACTCCTTGAGGTAAGGCGCAAGGTAGCAATGATGATTGTCTCGAGCAAGTATAGGGCGTATGTTCGCGACCATGTCTTATGATAGAAGGAGAACATCACCCTGAATGAACATAGGGTCAAGGAACCCATAAACGGCGAGGTTGCCCTTATCAAGACACAGGCGATGCAGATAACTAAGATATTTATAAAACATGTTAATTATAATAATATTTAAAATTTAAATAGTTAAATTACAAATAAAATGTACTTACGTGCACTATAACGAGATGTTCGCGGTGCTAACCATTTCACCCTCAAGAGCCATCTCTATAATTTCCCTCCCTTGGATATACAAATGGTCATCACACCTGCCATCATATTCTAACTTTACAAAAGCTGCACCCGACCCTAAAGTCACAACCTCTACAGTCAGGCGTTTAAAAACATCATGAGGATCCCCTTTGTCGATCCCCTAAACAACAAACACAAAACATTAGTGATCACAGTTAAGTTATTTCATTTGTAATTAATTGAATGATTAAATGAATACCTTGGCAGGAGCAGACTTCTCGGGTCTTCCCGGATCCGACCTTTTAGGCGGAACATCTTTTCCAACATCCTAAATAAAAAACCATAAAGCAATAATAGTAAACACAAATAAATTATTTCAATTGTAAATATAGAAAACACAAGTAATTGAATACCTCAGATTCAACAAAAAATCTGACCAATATTCTTGGCCAGGGGATGAAGTTACCGGGGGCCTCGCCCACTGTTTGAACCGCCTCAGTGGGCACAAGGACTCGAGCATTAGCATCTTGAATATCTTTAACCTGCACCCTCACCTGATCATCCGCTAATGTACGGTGGTGTATGGTATTCCCCAAGTTGTGTGCCCTCCCCAATGCCACTAAGCGGTGATCATGATGATCATTAACATACAACTCACACCTATCAGGATCCTCATCATCATCATCAGGCTGATCAGGAGGATCACATGAGCCCTTAGTGCTCACATGGCCAGAGGGTTGGACACTTGTGTTTTGCATGGACATACCAGCCAAAGCTGCTAGCTGCTGGGAAAACTGATGGGTCATCTTCTGTCTAAGCTCATCTGTAATCTCCCGTTTTAGTCGTTCTCTATATGCATCATCATCCCTGTGGCGTCGGTGTGAAGATGAACCATGGTATTGACGAATTCTAACGACCCATCCAACACCAATCACACGGCCTAGGTGGTCTTGTTTACCGATGGCAACAACTAAGATATCCCGGCGCCCTTTAGGAACAAAGGTTCCTTGAGTGGCCTATTCGTCCAAGGCATCCTATAACATATAGAATGTTACGTCACATTACAATTAGGTAACATTGTTAAAATCACAATTATAATTCAAACTATACCTACAATCTTCTCAGATACTTGGCGTGCCTCCTCAGATATATATTGTCCCATACTTCTTTGTCGGGCTCTCTTCCATGCACGATGGCGCGGGGGTGGAGGTGGATCAACAACTTTTGGACGATTTCAGCGGTAGGATCAGCCTGAGATGCTTCTTGCTGACGTATTTTCTTCCTCTTCCACCATTTTCCTGTTAAGCCTTTTATAACCCCCACGAGACAATATATGGGGGTGGAGATTCTTACCTTGGATTTCCTGCCCCTTTTTCCTCTTTACCTGTTATAAATAAAATATATTTAAATTACATAAGTAAGTTAATAAGATTAATTAAATTAATTAAATTTAGAGAGAACTCAATTAAGTTAACCTGAAAGCTGGGATCATGTCGGCTTTGAGCAAAGCGATCCCACGTCTCCTGGTCAAGAAACGGGTACACCTTAAGTGTGTTCTTCTGACTTGGATTAAATATGTAGTTTCTGTCTAGGTCCGTCTTAAATGCCCTCCAACGCTCACCTGCATACTTTATCAAATGCCTCATCATATTCTTGGTATCCGGCACGTCAAATGTGAGCTACATTAACACCAACAAATCAAGGAATTAATGTACGATATTAATAAGATTAAAATAAAATAGATACAAACAAAGAGTGTAAAAGTATAGATACCAGAATATTATCCCATATCTAATCCTTCATGCCCTCCGGCACATTTTTCCAATTCTCAATAAGTATAATAGGCTTCTTTCAAGCAATGGTCCCCACAAAGCTGTTAAACCGATGCCATTGGCCCTATAGCATTGAGGTCACGATCAAACTCAATTCTTATCCTTTGATTTTCACCACGGTTGACGGTCAAATTCTTTATACGTGTGGCACGTCTACCCTTTCTGCCCGTCGACGGGGCATCCGACCCGCTGCGTGAAGGAGGGATATCCTCGGGATCAGCCATGTATGCCTGTTTAGAAAAAAAAATACATAATGTCAGTATGTCTGGATAAATATCAAACATAACTTAACTTATAAATATCAACGTAAACATAACTTATAATACGACTTTAAACATATATAACTTAAACTATACTTACACTGTGGTTAAGTAGTAAGGTTCTCCCATAACCCTTCCTGAAGATCATCACGAGTGGCATGTACATCATCCACTTCATTTTCCTCATTGAAAGTAGGCACCCGTGTTGAGAAAGAAGGTGTATCGGAAATATCAAGAGTTGAATCTTGATTTTCCTCACTACCATTAGACATATTTTTTCCCCGGAGAACCACTGACCACCTTTTGTTAGAAGGATCACGGATATAAAACACTTGTTTTGCTTGAGATGCCATGATGAAAGACTCTTCTTTATAAACCACCTTATCAAGGTCCACCAATTTGAATCCTAACTCATCGGTTTGTACACTGTTGTTACTGTCGACCCACTTACATTTAAAAACAGGCGCTCTAAATTTCGTGTAATCAACCTCCCAGATCTTTTCAATGATTCCAAAGTACGACACGGATGCCATAACAGGGTTTGCATCTTTTGAAATAGAGAAATGCATGGACTCAGCCACGACCATAACCCCACTGTTTTGCACGGTACTTTTGTCATCCTGGGACTTTGTATAGAAGGAAAACTTATTGATATCGTACCTACTCCAGTATATGACATCAAAGTTAGCACTACTAGAAAAATTGAATTTTCGGACGGAAATGTTTCCGTCTGAAGTTTTCCGAAAATTTCGGACGGATTGCGTTAATTCTTATATTTTCCATGATCCGTCCGAAATTTCGGACGGATTGCGTTAATTCTTATATTTTCCTTGATCCGTCCGAAATTTTCGGACGGATTTCGGACGGATTGTGTTAATTTTTATATTTTCCTTGATCCGTCCGAAATCCGTCCGAAATTTTCGGACAGATTTCGGACGGATTGTGTTATTTTTTATATTTTCCTTGATCCGTCCGAAAATTTCGGATGGATTTTGGACGGGTACGTAATTTTTTATATTTTCTTTGATCCATTCGAAATCCGTCCGAAAATTTCGGACGGATTGTGTTAATTTTTATATTTTCCTTAATCCGTCTGGAATCCGTCCGAAAATTTCGGACGGATTGTGTTATTTTTTATATTTTCCTTAAATTATCTTACATCCGTCTGAAATCGGACGGATTTCAGACGGATTGTTTTGTTTTGTTTATATTTCTTACATCCGTCTGAAATCCGTCCAAAATTTTGGACGGATTTCACACGGAATTTGTTATTTTTTATATTTTCCTTGAAAAAAGATTAAATAATTTATCTTAATAAATTTAAAAGTAAACAAGATTTATGAAGTGAATTAAACAAGATTTATATTTCTTACAAGATTTATGAAGTGAATCAAACAAGTAGTACAATTGTTTGATCCTAATAGAATCCAAATGGACTGTTTAGGTCATATACGACCTAACTAGGCCAATTTGTACTTTTTCGGGCATAAAGGAGCCCCAATGGACTTGTTCGATCCTAATTGAGCCCAAATCGATTTGGTAGGACCTAATGAAGTCTAAATGGACTTGTTTGATCCTAATAGAGCCCAAATCGACTTGTTAGGACCTAAGCGTAAGCTCCAAACATGATTTTCTTTGAAAATAACCTTGTTTGGTAATAAGATTAAGTGTTTAGATCAAATTAGAATGTGTGTTTGGTCATGTGTAATTGATTTCTTGATTTATGATTGTTGCGCGTTGTTTGATTCCCTCTCTGAGACGTTTGACACGGCTATGCTTGCTTGATGGAGTAGATAATTACACTCTTGGAGCTAACGTGAGCATTAAGACGAGGATCCTTTACTTGTTTGTTTATTTTCAATTACATGTAATGAGTGTTGTAATTTACGTTATTGTCACTATTATTACCAGTACAGAAAATTATTTTAAATAATATGTTTAAGAGAAAAGCATTTTCATATTTTCATTCTATTTAATTTTAGAGTTGAAAATAAACTGGTTTGACATTTATCGGAGATTAAATTTTGGACTGAGTATTTTCTTAGTTGATCAGTCCAACTATTAATCTTTACTCTAATTTGAATTTCGAAAGCTTATAGTTATCAATCTTTATTTTTAGAGTCCAAAAAGTAAAAACATGTTTATTTTAGGCTTAATATTTTCTCACTCATTTTGTACCTATTACTAAATAATTAACTTAAAAACCTAAGTTCTCTTTTTTTTCTCTCTCTCTCGACGCCTACTCTCTTTTCTTCTCTGCACCTTTTCTTCATTTATTTCTTCCTTCTTTCTTTTTCTTCTCTGTTCTTCTTCCTTCTTTCTTTTTCTTCTCTATTCTTCTCCCTTCTTCTTCTTCCTCCAACCAGCCACCGCCCCACACCCTCCACCCATCGAACCGCCAGAAGCTGCCAGGAGGATCCGCATCACAGCCGCGTGATTTGGTCGAGCTCCGCCGCGAAGCCGCGCCCTCCATCGTGGTAAACACCGCGAGCCGCCGGTTTTTGTGGTAGTTTCGACCATGTGAGTTCCTTACAACCCCTTTTTCTTATTTCCTTTGGTCTTACTCTATCTCTCTCCCTTTTTGGTGTTCACAGAAAGCGAACCGCCGCCACGACTACCGTCCGCCGCCGCGTCAACCACCGCAGCACCACCATAAGCTTGCCTTCTTCCTTGGGTAAGTGGTTTTCTCACTTCCTTTGTTCAGATTCAAGAGCCCCAATTTCTCCTCAAACCCTAACCATTCAAATCTTATTTTTCTTGCATCAATGATTTTACCTTTATGTGTTATATATAGTATTTGTCATCCATTTCTCTAGTCTATACCTTTATTTATATAAGGATTTTCTGAATAAATGGGATGAATGAAAAAGGTCTAATGAAAAAATGGGATGAATGAAAACATCATTCAAGTCTCTCTTATATAGGCTTCAGAAATGAGCATTGACCATAAATTACATGTTGCTAATAATTTCCCAAGAATAATAGTCATTCTTTACTTCTTGGCTATTATTTATTTAGCTGCTAACCATCCAAGTGTCCAACATTTTTTTCACTTGAAGACTTTGATTTTAATTGTCTTAACATACTTTCATCTTCATTGTCCATCCTACACTTGTTATTTCTGCATTGTTTACATTTCTGATAGGCTACACTAGGATATACAATATTGATACATATATGCCTTGTTTACATTTCTGCATTAGTTTACATTTCTGCATTAGTTCACATAGAAGCGTACAATGGTTACATATATGCCTTGTTTACATTTCTGCATTTGTTATCTTCTTTTGTAATTGAATGAATTTATTGTTGCTCTCAAGCTGTTTGGTGAAACACCTGAACCACTATGTAGTTTACTTTGATTGGTGATTTACCCTCTTGCCTTCTTTATCATGAGATGGTCTGATCCTTATGATGTGTGCAAGGTTTATGAAATTTGGAATTATTTTCACTTCTGAGGATCTTTGGAGCACTTCACAGCACTCTTAGGGAGTGCTATCTTCCTATCTCAGATCATCACTGAAAGCCATCTTAAGCTTTAGCAGAGAAGGTAAGAGCTATCTCACTTTTACCCTCACTCATATCTGTTTTTCTGCTCTTGATGGATATCATTAACTTTGCTAGTTGATTAATATAAACCAAATCTAGGGGTTTAATTTTCAGAACAATATCTGTTAATATCCGACCTCTTTAAACAATCATTATGAGAACATTATTATATAGAAGAACCACTCAGCAAGGCATGTCTTAGTGGTATCTATTTTAGAGTTTGTCAGTTTTGTTATGTTAAGAGTGGGGAGGTAATAGAGTTATTTCTCACTTGCTCATGCCTTAGCATCACTAACTTTCTCTTTCAGTTTTCTTATAATTAATATCCTATGTTTATATATAACATGAATTAGTTTCAATTCTGTTCAATGATACATATATGCCTTGTTAAATTTTTATTTACATGATACAGAATATGGAAATTCCGGAGCATCAAAAGTGGATGTATAATAGACTTCTTCCAAATCGGGGGGGATTAAGAAGGGAATTTGTAGAAGGTGTCCGAGATTTTGTTAACCAAGCAACTAGGCAACCTCAATATTCTCTTAATGGTAGTACACTTAGGTGTCCTTGCAAAAACATGGAAACAAAGCTTTACTAACTCCGGATGAGGTTATGGTTGATTTGTATAAGCATGGTTTCAAGCCAAGCTATTGGTGTTGGGGTTCACATGGAGAAAGTTCGTTGAGCATGCACGTAGAATGGTAAGACACTTGAAATTGTTTGCTTGAGTATTTAATTTTATGAACTATTGTGAATTTTCTCATTGAAGTTATGACAAAGTGTAGGAGGTAGCTACACAGTTCAAACCTTCCATAGAAGAAGTGTTTGCTAAATGCCATTTGAAAAAGGACAACACTTGGGTTGATAATAGATCTGAGAATGCCATGGTAAGTGGTGTTAACTTTAATTTTTCTATAACTTTTGTTGCATGCATGGTTCAAAATTGTTTGTTAGTGAAATGACTAACACAAGTCAAACTGTAATGTTTTGTAGGGAAATTTTAAAAAGAGAAAATCAGAGCTTTCAGTATCGTCATTGTGTCAAAGTGAGGATGGTGACGGGTTGTCTTGTGAAAGCCAAAATATGCCAGATGACTTGACTATTTGGAAAGAAGTAGTTCCTAAAGGCAAAAAAGGGACATTATATGGTCTAGGTTCTATAGGAACAAATATCTCTTCAAAGTATACTGTCAATTCATCCTCAAGTGCATCTAAGGACACAAACACGGAACAGGAGCTAGTAAAGTGGCAGGAAAAGGTTAAAGAGCAAGAACTTATAAATCAAGAGCAAAAGCGTAAGTTGGAGGAGCAACAAAAGAGGATTGAATCAACTGAAAGTTTGGTTGTTGCTTTATTTGGGAAGTTAAATATGCCACTACCTCCAAACTTTGTTTCTGCGACAACTATGCAAGATGGATCAAATGAGACAAGTGAGCCCTCTAATGGCGACAACGATGATAATTTTAATGTTGATTGATGGCTTTGATCTAGATTTGTGAATCCTTAAATGTCTCTACTTTGTTTTGATTTAATATAGATTGATGACACCTTGATGACACTAGTTAGTTTTATGTTGTTTTAGATCGATAAACATATTACTCTAGTTTGTGTTACTTTGTTTGACTAATGAGTACTTTGATCATAGTGGTTTGTTTTATTGTGCTAGAACTAGAATGATGAAACACTTATATTAATTTAGTTTATGTGATTGATCTTGACTGTTAGGTAAAAATATTAACAGGTATACTTGATTGTTCTTCACAGGTTAATGTCTTGTTTGGTGATTTGTTCAAATATGTCAATTTTCAATTCAGTTTTATCTCAATCTGTGTGAAATTAAAACTTGATTAATGATTTTGATATTTCATCTCAGTGTTGTTTCAAAAGTAAATTAAGTCAATTTATAAATTTGAGTCAATTTCCTTTATAAAAAAATAATTTTTATTAAATTTGTTCAAAATCCGTCTCAAAAGGATAAACGTTTCTGTCTTAAATCCGTGTTCCCAAACAAAATCACAACATCCGTCCGTCCGAAATCCGTCCGAAAAATAACCAACAAAATCACAGCATCCGTCCCAAATCCGTCCGAAAACATAAATAAATCCGTCCGAAAAATAACCAACAAAATCACAGCATCCGTCCGAAAATAAAAATAAATCTATCCGAAATCCGTCCGAAAAATAACCACAATCCGGATTTCCACGTTGTCCATATTCCGTCCGAAATCCGTCCATAAATAATTTCGGACGGAATTTAGGACGGATTTTATAATTTCCCACGAGGCTTTTTCGGACGGGTGCCATTCCGTCCGAAATGAATTATCCGTCCGAAATCCGTCCGAAATTTGTCCAATTTCCGTCCGAAAATCCGTCCGAAAAAGATAGATTTCTAGTAGTGTAGGTCCCTGTGCTAGCCATTTTAATGTATCAGAAGCAGTACCATCCTTTGCAATTTTTTCTTTAAACCGGTTCTAGAAAGTCTTATTATGCTTGTTCAAACACCATTTTTCATTCATGCGAGGGTAAGTTTCATTGATGATGCTTTTCTGCTCACATAAGTATGGTTCAACCTCATCAGTGTTATTCAATATATACAAATGTACTTGATGCACTTCCTCTCGATCCATGCTCTTAATAGTAATACCTCGTGTACCCTTACCATCATATCTTCCTTCACGACGAGACTTCGGAAGCCCTACAGGTTCCTCTTCTGACATGTAGTATGTACAAAACTCAATAGCTTCTTATGCAACGTACCTTTCAATAATAGATGCTTCAGGACGGTGTGGATTCTTCATATACCCTTTCAAGATCTTCATGTATCGCTCAACCGGGTACATCCACCTTAAATAAACAGGACCACACAATCTAATCTCCCTCTTTAGATGAAATGAACCATGATGTCAAAAAATGAAGGGGGAAAATACATCTCCAATTGGCACAAGATAATGGCTGCCTCATTTTCTAAGTCATCCAACTTTTGAGTGTCAATGACCTTGCTACATATAGCATTGAAGAATAAGCACAACCTAGTAATGGCATGTCTGACTTTTTTAGGCAAGATGTCACGAATGGCCACCGGTAGTAGTTGTTGCATCAAGACATGGCAATCACGAGACTTTAAGCCAACTAATTTGAGATCTTTCATTGAGACAAGTCTCTTGACTTTTGAAGAGTAACCCCGTGGCACTTTGACGCCTCATAGACACTCACATAAACTTCTTTTCTTTTCTTTTTGATAAAGTATGACATACTGGGGGCAAATAAGTCTTCTTACCCCCACTTTATGTGGAGCTAGTTGCTCTCGTATACCCATCGCAACTAGATCCAGACGAGCATTCACACCATCATTTGTCTTGCCCTGAATGTTGAGAAGCATTCCGATTAAACTGTCACACACATTTTTCTCCACATGCTTCACATCAATACAATGTCTTACATCAAGCTTTCACCAGTATGGAAGATCAAATAAGATCGACCTCTTCTTCCATATGTTCTTCTCAATAGCCCTCTTTTGGGTCTTCCCATAGATAACATTAATGTCCTTCACAAGTTCATAAACTTGGTCGCCAGTTAAGGCCACCAGAGCAATTTCATTCTCCGGAAGTCCATTGAAAGCTTTTCTCAATCTACAATTGTAACATCCTAAAATTCTAATGTAATTAATTTGAAAAAAAAGGGATTAAGTTATATAAAAATAATAATAATAATGATATAATAAAAATAAAATATGATTAAGAGGTTTAGTGGTGAGAATTTATTAGTATAAAATTTATTAGAATTGATTAGTGAATACAAATAAATATTAAATTAAAATAAATATATATAAAAAATTAATATATATACTTGGGCGCCTAATTAGTTCTTTAAAAAAAAAAGAGAGAAAAGGGAAGGGGACAAAGCACAAAAGCGCTGACTACACACACACACACACATATATATATATATATATATAAACAATAGGGGTTGGGGACGAAAGAAAAAGAAAAAGCGCCGCAGGGGGTTTCGTTCTCGCCGGTTCCATTATTCCTTGCCAATACAACCATAACAACACAGATCCAAGAACGCCACCAAACGGGAGAGAAATTTTTAGGGAAGCACAAATCCCTATCATACGTAATTTCTAGAGCATAGTGGAGGTCTGCAAAAGGTGAGTAAAAATAACTTTTCTCACACTTTCATGGTACAATTAATTTGAGGCTTCTACACGTAACTTTGTCTTTTCTGAAACAGTAAAATATGTTAGGGTTCTTGATTTTGAGATTCTTAAAACATCTCACCTTTTGATAATTGATTTTTTATCAAAGAATATATTTTTGTGTAGCAATGTTGTACGTGCTTCTGTTTAAGCTATTATGTACTAGATTAGTCCTTTTGGCTTATCTAATCTACTTTTTATAAAATTGTAAATGCCACTTGAATGCAAATTATTTTGAATTTCACGCTAGACTTTTTGTACCTTATGTTAATAATGTTGTTGTAGTGGTGAACAGGTGAAACACTTGTCACATGCTTGAATTCTTGTGTTTAAAAGCCGGTTACATTATAAAATTGGTATTATAATAAATATGTTAAATTCAATATTAATTTGTCATGATAGTTGTGTTATAAATCTGTTACAGTGTTCATGAAATTGGTGCCATGGAGTTTGATAAGATTTTGGTAGTCATCTGGGATGACATATTGCATAGTGTATATGAGTTGGTTATCACCTTCTGGGAGGGGATGGCGGTTCTACATTCTATTCTGGGAATAGGATGGAGATATCACCATCAGGGATGGGATATCAGATGATTAAAATATTCACATATGGGATGAAATATTATTAGATACCTCCATCTGGGATGGGGAAGGCGGTGGGACGCCATTGCATGGATATGAGCTCATAGACCTTAGTGGATCTGGGATTCACATCGGTTCTGGGAACCAAAGAGTCAAGTTAAGTGATTCTGGGAATCACCGAGTCATGTTTGTGGAGTTGCATTGTGTAGAGTTTGCGTGGTGAATGTGATTAAATGCAATGAGATGATTTATTCTTGAGCTTATGAGTTTGTACTTTAAATGCTTGACATTAATTTTATTTATAAATATTTATTATTTTGGAGATTTTTTATATTCAATATTTTAAAATTAGCGGGTACCATGAATGTTTTTTCCGGTTACCGCGCAGGCTGAAAACAACACTATTTGCGAACCTTTTCATCAAGCGATTATTTTTATTCAGTGGGATTATATCTCATTAAAAGTGTGGTTTTCAGAGCACGAGGATGACATAACTGGAACTAAAGAGGACTGAAGACTTAGCGAATTTTCTTAGTTATTATCCTTAGCTTGGTTAGTACTTTCTTAAATAAGGAGTCGTATGTGGCTAGACGTTTTTTTATTTATCGTTGGGTTTATTAGTAGACGCCCGTTTTTTTGAGGCTTTTGGTTTTTATTTGGATTTATGGGTTTACTAATATATTATCACTATTTTAATTAATATGAGGTATTTTCAGACCCGATTAAGTTGTGGAAAAAAATTTTATGACATGTATGTTTTTAATTTTAAATTCTTCAAAGGATTTTCATCGATTTTGTTTTGGGTTACTAATGTAACGAAAGGTGTTACAACAATCACTACAAAAAAAACCTATTTAGCGACCTAAGCTTTCGGTCGCTAAACATGATAATTCGGTTGCTATACTGTGTAGAGACCGAATTAGCGACCGAATTAAGGGGGTAGCAGAAACCCTGGTGGCTAAATGTTTAGAGACCGAATTTGTATTTCGGTCGCAAATTTGCGACCGATATTTCGGTCACAAAATTATATATTTCGGTCGCTGTATAGTTGGTCGCATGCACAGATAACCGAATTTGGTGACCGATATTCGGTCGCAAATTTGAATTTTTTTTTATACAAATTTTCCTGTAACTTAATCCTACCGACCAAATTTTATTTTTCAACTATTACCCCATTGATTTTTAATTTCTGATATAAACAAAATACACCAATAATTTTTTTTGAATAAATAGAAAATGTAAATATGATGTACTAACGATCCAAAACACCACAGTCAATATGATCAAGAAAACATATACATTAATTAACGCAAGTTTAATAATTGTTTATAAAAAAAAGTTTAATAATGTACTAATTAACGATCAAAACATAAAAACACTACAGTCAATAAGTACTAATCAAAATATCAAAACTCAACAATCTTCCAAAGGGATGAACATGTAGAAGCAAGAACCCCCAAGGTACTTAAACTTTGCCAATGCACCAGTGGACAACAAATACAACTCCCTGATACCATTTGTATCTATTGAAAAATATGGGCAATCCTCATGGATTACTATATTCCCATTGAACAGATTTCCGCTTTTGTCTTCAATAGTCACAACATGCGGTATTTCTTGTCCCCAACGACGGTAGAATGATCGCGGGATTGAAATCAAATCCTGCAAATACACAAGAAAAATTTAGTAATGATTAGTTTATGCCTTAACCATCATTACGTGAATCCGATCGTTATTCTTAAATTGATGAGACACTGTACCTGGTCTATATGGATGGCTGTCTCAAAACATTTATTCGGATCCATTTTCTGATAAAACGATAAGGAAAACAAGTCATATGTCTAAACTTAATCAAGTGATAATAAGAAAAGATGGAAAGATCCATGTAACATACTAGCATGTTAAAATAGAACAAAGAAATGCAACTTCACATGCAACTTTACAGATTAGCAAACATAGTAGTTTTCAGGAAAGCAGATGCTTTTACGTCGTTTTGAAGGATGGTCATAGAGAGGACTTTTCCTACTGGAAATGCCTAGATAACCTAGTAAGGATGGTCATCAATGAGACACCCCGTTGTGCCCCGGTGTTTTATTAGATTAAAACCTTATTAATTAATTCCTTAATCGCACGTTTAGAGTTAGAGATTTTCATAATTCATTTTCGAAATGTCCCCTTTAAAAAATAGGAGATTTGTATGACGTCGGAAAAAGACCTGATAGACAATTTATAACTTCAAAACTTTATCCAACCATAATTGGTCTCTGGTCTTACATCAACTGCCAGGAGCGGAAAAATAAATACACAAACTCCAGTCGTGATAAAGACTTAGGAAATAAATAGATACAGTAATCCCAAATTGGTTTGTCATGCACATACACAGTTTTCATTAATAACATAAAATATTCGCAAGGTTATAATATATAAATACCCCATGTTTATCTATTACATTACCAAAACACTGTTGAGGGTATCCTCTCGGTAGGAGCCCTTACAGGCATAGACTTAGACAAAAATACTAAACAACTGAAAACATCTAAAACGTCTAGATCACAAGACGCACTGGCCATATACTACCTTGACCCTAATCACCATGGGTTAAGACTCGAGCTCCGGCATCCGGCTCATAGGGAGTCTCGTCCAATCCCTCATCATTAAGTTTGTCCATGATCGGATACTCCAACCTCGCATGTTCCCAACACACGATCGCGAACAACAATACCATTACACGAACCTCACCAACCCACATTAATAACCACCTAGTGCCTTAACCTTCCACCAAAACCTCAACACATGTTCTATGTCACCACTCATCTTTAAATAATTAGTTTAGGCTGGGCAACTCTAAGTCAATTCATTCTCACCCAAACAATTATCTCCAAACAACACATATCCTCACTTAAAGTCAACTAAGCATAGAAATAATCCAGGCAGATCATGCATAACACAGACAATCATAAATATTCGAATATCACAAAGTAATTTATCACCACCAGCACAACATATCAATCCAATAATAATAAAGTCAATCAAACACGAGCACTAACGACAACCGATAGAGTCGATCCAAACATAGAAACATCCAGACAAATTGCCAAATTAATTTCTCAACAATTACACTATAAGTATAGCTCAATAGCATATTTAATTTCTTAAAAAATCTCATTGGTTTAAGTCAAAACAAATTTGGGGGTCTATAGGCTCAAGGTGAAAATTGAGAAAAATCAATTAAACAAGGGACTGATAAAATTGATTTAGGGGAACACTTAATCATAATCCCAATTTCATAAAATACCAATTAATTTCAAAATTCAAACTCTGAAATTAAAGTTAGGGTTTGAGTTTGGGGAAAACTTGGGGTTTCTTGAAAATGAACCAAAGAAGTGAGGCCGATGAAGAAGATGAGCTTGTGGTGGTGCTAATGGCGGCGGCGCACGGCTGTGACAGCGGCGGCAGGGGCGATTTTCTGTAAAACAAAGAGAGAAAGAAGACACATCAACACAAGGGAAGAAGAAGCTTGGAAGGAACCCACATGGTGGAAACCACCACGAAAACGGCGGCTCGCGGTGCTTACCATGGTGGAGGCGTGATTCGCGCGGCGCCACTACTGACTTGGACCGGTGGTGGTGGCGGTGTCAACGGATGCCGCGCAGTGGTGGCGGTGTTGGTGGTGGTGCACTGGAGAGACAAAGGGGGAAATCAGTGAAAAGAAAAAGAGGAAGGGAGAAAGAGATAGAGAACAGGGTTACAGAGAGAGAATGTGGGTGGTGGCGATGTTGGTGGTGGCGGTGTTGTTTTGGTGGTTGGAGCTTTGTGTTGCACGGCGGCAGGGAGGACCAGGGAGGCGCGAGAAAGAAGAACAAAGAAGAAATGAGAGAAATGGGGAAGAAAGGGGAAGGGCTCGCGATTTAGGGATTTCAGTTTTAGCGACCGAATTATTCGGTCGCTAAATCGGTCGCTAAATGGGTTAATTTGAAATTTGAATTCATAAATTTAGTGACCGATTTAATATCGATCGCAACGATAAATAAATTTAACCGTTGCATTTAACTCGGTCGCCATTTCGGTCGCTAAAAAGTCGTAATTTTTTGACTTTTTTTTTCGTTTATTTTGCGATCGAAATAGAGACCGATAACTTTGCTACGCTCTATTTTGCTCGCTATTTCGGTCTCAATATCAACTCTCATCAGTGTTTGATTTAGATCCTACAAACGGTCACCATTTCGGTCGCAAACAACAACCAACAAATTCGGTCACTATTTTTGATCGCTAAATAACCTTTTTTTTTTGCAGTGAATAAGGGTGGTTACGTCAGAGAAATCTCCGATGCCCATGGTAAACTGTCTTTCTTCCATGTTGCAGTTGATGGTAGCATGTGCCTTCTTCACACATTGGACATGCTTTATGCGTTTTAACACTATACCCGCACAGGTTCCCGTATGCTGGAAAGTCATTGATGGTGTAAAATAACATGGCACGTATTTTGAAAGTCTCACGGCAATACCTGACGATCACATCATCGCCTTCATCCCACAACATTCTCAAGTCTTCAATCAAGGGACTCAGATAAACATCAATATCATTTCCTGGCTGTTTTGGACCCAAAATCATCATACATAACATAATGTATTTGCGCTTCATGCACAACCAAGGAGATAGGTTGTAAATTACCAGGAGAATAGGCCATGAACTATGAATACTACTTAAGTTTCCCTATGGATTCATTCCATCAGTAGCAAGTCCAAGCCTGAGGTTTCTGGGCTCATTGCCGAAATCTGGAAACAAACTATCAATTCTCTTCCATTGCAAAGAATCAGCCGGATGATGAAGTTGTCCATCACATTTCCTCTCATCTGCATGCCATCTAATGTTATTTGCGTCATTTACATTAGCAAACAATTGCTTGAGCCGCGGAATTCCTGGAAGATACCATAACACCTTCGCAAGAGGACCCTTGGTGACCATATCACAAATAGGATCACCATCCTTCACTTTGTAGCGTGATACCCCACACCTTGGGCACTTGTGCATCTCTTCAAACTCTTTCCTATACAATATGCAATCATTGGGGCATGCATGTATTTTCTTATACTCCATACCCATCGGACACAATATCTTCTTCGCCTCATAGTTTCAGGACGGAAATGTGTTACCTTCTGGAAGCATGTCTTTCAACAACTCAAGCAATTTAGTAAAGCTTTTATCGCTCCACCCATTTCTTGCATTTACATTGAACAATCTTAACACCGCTGACAACCGTGTGAAATTAGTGCACCCCGGATACAAAGCCACTTCCACATCACTGCACAAAGTATCATATATATGTGCTCGCCGAAAAGACTCTTGCCCAATATCACGGATCATGTCCTCTAGTCCATCGTCCATATCTATGTCATCAGCTTCCTCTCTATGCTACACCCTTGACCTGTATAACGATTGACCATGACATATCCATATTGTATAACTCTTGAAATCCCCTCACAAATAAGATGCTCCCGTATCTCCTCAGCTTCTAGTCATCTCTCATTCAAACAGTTAACACAAGGACAATAAAACCTTCCGTCACTACTATCTGGAGCATTTGTTTTTGGAAATTGTAGAAAATCTTCCACTCCATTCTCATACTCATCACTTGTTCGTCTAGCATTCATCCAACCGCGATCCATGACTACAACAATAACTCCGTACTTAGGCCAAGATCTTCATCAACTACTTTTGGCCCTATCCCATTCGAGAAGAAAATTTTTCAATATTCGGTTAACACTTAGTCCTTAACTCTCATGCTTATACTTGACGAAATTTCGACAGCATTTCCCATCAGTCTCCGGCGTACACGACTTGAACGCAGTGAAAAACACCACGATAAAGTATACACTCGGAGAACGAAAGGAAATGCATCAGACCGAACTTTCATCAATTATATAACATATGAGAATAAATGAATAACTATTTTAACTGAATGAAGAAATTTTTTTCCCCAAACTGTCCAATATGGACAATTCAAGATTCAATACAATGAGTGATACCTTAAACAAGTACACGTATGCTCATTAATATTGAATCTCAAACGGGAAACTAAGGCTTTACTAATTAATTAACACTAAAAAAAATAATAAAACACTCAAATCCCTAAGTTAAAGCAAACAAAAATCAAAATAGAATAATAGAGAGGAGAAAGTTTACCGGTTGTAGGAAGAACACACAAATGGGGAAACGAAATCCTAAGTGTCAAATAATCAATACACCTTGAAAGAAAGAAAGAAATAAAGAAGCTAAAGCTAATTGAACAAAGCCAAAAGTTAAGGGGTACACAAAAATGAATGAACCACAACGATGAGAAAACAAAGACTTATATCTATAATTATAAAATAGAGATATGTTTTATGAACTTAAGTTAGTCACATCTCTTACAAATTTCTAAGATCTAACAAACATTATCAACATAAATATTCACAAAAGAAGAAAAAAATAAAATAAAATAAAATAAATTTATCAATATAAAGAAGTGTGCCTTGAATTTGTTTTGTCACAAATGCCAAGAATACTTTTAATTGCAGTATCTATTATTCACATCCATAAATAAATGAATTAAAAGAAGTATAATGCAGAGAGATAAAGACTAGAGAGGGAGGAAACATTATTTCCATGATTCGAAGACATGGACAAAATTTTGTTCTACATGTTGAAAGCACAACGGTGTCTTTAGCATGACCTTCAACAACAATTACACCCCAGAATGACGACTCCTCCAGTTGAATGATTGGGAACAATCCAACCTAAATCACCGATGTCGCAACCAAAAATTACGACAGGGACGACAATAAAAAGAAATTTTAAGGAAAAGTAGAGTCGCCACCAATTTTATTTAATTTAGGAAAAATTGGAAAACCTTTAAAAAAATGGTCTTTGAAACCAAGTCGAGTTCGGGAGTCGGTTACGAGTAGGGAAGGTGTTAAGCACCCTACATCACCCATCCCATGAATGGTACCTTGAATTAATTGTGCAAAATTAATTTATTTATTTTTTACCCCAAAAATATTTACAAGGAAGAATTAATTAATTAATTTATTTATTAATATTTTTTATTTTATGTTTCTTTATTGTTCCTTTTTTTTTTGCATTTTTAAAAAATTGTTGATAAATCCTAAATGAGGTTGGACATAGGACGTAAGTCCATAGGGCAACCTCGAAGCTAGGGGATTGAGCATGACACTTGTCATAGAGCAACCCAAAAATATTAAATAAATTATTAATTAATTATCCACATTAAACAAATTAAAAAGAACACAAAAATAATGGAAAAATTAATTTTGGCTTGACGAGATGATTGATCCCGCTCCTACGTATTCCCTACTTCGATGGGAAACTCAAAGCCACGTAGTTCTTGTAGAAAATATTTTATTTGTTGGTTTATTTTAAATTTTATGAAAAAAAATTTTATTTCATTTTTTATTTTAAAAAAGGGTTTTTTATATATTTCATTTTTTATTATCGAAAACTCCAAGTGAGATAGAACATGGCACAAACGTCCACATAACGATCTTGGACCTAAGGGATTAAATGTGATACCTCTCACAAAGTAATCCTAAAATTATCTATAAAGAAACATTCTATTTTATTTCATTTATTGCTTACAAATTGAAAATTAAAGAATAAAAATAAAGTTTGACTTCATATAGGTGTTTATAGCATTTTTTAACTCGGGCTAAGTGACCAGCCCACTAAAATACACACATCAAGATTAACACTATATTTAGCCCAATAAGACAATCAAACCAAACCCATATACTACAAAAGAGAAGGTTAGGTCAGACTAAAAAAAAAGAGGAAACCAAAGATAAAAAAAAATAAATAAATAACAAAAAAAAAACAAAAGGGAAAGGGAGAACCAGACCCTTCTCGACCAAAACAACAAAACAAACAGAACTTGCAGGAGGAAGACAACGCAGAGTTGTCGAGGAAGGATGCGGCGATTCCGGCTCCCGATGCGGCGGATTCGGCTCGCGATGCGGCAGAGTGACTCGTACACGGCGGGGTTGGAGGTCCTGGTAGTGGCCTCGAGGCCGGATCTGGGCGGAGCACCGTCGGTTCGTGCACGGTGGTTCCGTGCGATGGTGAAGCTACGGTGTCTGGCGAGCGTTTCTGGTTCGGTGCGATGGTGAGGCTCACGAAGAGCTTGCGACTGAGGCAGACGCGGTTTGAGCCTCTCTGCGAAGGAAACGGTGGAGGAGACGAGATCCGGTCAACGAGGTACGGCTGATACCGTTGCGAGACAGGGATGCCAGCGGTGTCACAACGGTCTGAGGCGGCGTGTGTTGGTCGCGGAGGGACAGGGACAAGAAGGGTCGATGGAACAGAGCCGGATCCGAGATGAAGGATGCGTAACAGTGCTGCACGGTGGGCTCGAGGCGCTGTGCATGGTGATGCTGTTCTCGGAGGACGGCGGCGTCGCGACGGTCGTGAATGAGTGTTAGCAGAGTCGCCTCCCTCTCTGTCTTTTTCTTTATTTTCTCTCCTCTCTGTATCACCCTATATTCATAATCCTTTCTTTTTTCTCAGTGCTCTCGATGTTGTTCTTCCCTTTTCTGATCCCTTGTTGTGATTTTATAAGCTAAATTGTTATGGTTTTGATCCTAAAAGTCTGCTAGAGATTAAAAATTTTATCTCAGATTTAAAATGGAACCAAAATTGCTAAACCTTATCTGCCAAAACTAAGAGATTTGCCCATAGATTCAAATTCAAAATAAAGTGGTTACTAGGTTTGTTGGAAGGGGATGAAATGAGTTTAACTGGCCTGACGCAATTAAAAATCTTTTTATTATTTTTTATTATTTTTATTTTCTTTGCAAATTTTTTTTTATTATTTTTTTGAAATTTTTAGTGAAGACTAAAAGACCCTGTCAAAATGGGGTGTTCACAGGTGCCCATCTTTACTTGTTCATTACTAGAATACATGAAGAAAGAACGATTTTTCATGTGATAGTAGTAAAGAACTAGTAAAGAAAATGAACTCACATTTTAGCCGGGATGGGAAATAGGCTGGAGAAAATTAAGTTTTAGAGCTTGGAAAATAAAAATGACAGTGGGCCTTAAATCCCAAATATAAAATTAGCAGTGAGCCTCAGAGCTCGAAAAATTAATTTGCAGCGGGCCTCAGATCCCAAAAATAAATTTGCAGTGAGCCTCAAAGCTCGAAAAATGAATTGCAGCGGGCCTCAGATCCCAAATAAAAAAATTAGTAGTGAGCCTCAGAGCTCGAAAAATAAATTTGTAGCGGGCCTCAGATCCCAAAAATAAATTTGCAGTGAGCCTCAGAGCTCGAAAAATAAATTTGCAGTGGGCCTCAGATCCCAAAAATAAATTTGCAGTGAGCCTCAGAGCTCTAAAAATAAATTGCAGTGGGCCTCAGATCCCAAATATAAAATTAGTAGTGAGCCTCAGAGCTCGAAAAAATAAATTTACAGCGGGCCTCAGATCCTAAAAGTAAATTTGCGGTGAGCTTTGGAGCTCGAAAAATAAATTTGCAGCGGGCCTCAGATCCCAAAAAAAAAATTTGCAGTGAGCCTCAGAGCTTGAAAAATAAATTGCAATGGGCCTCAGATCCCAAATATAAAATTAGTATTGAGCCTTAGAGCTCGAAAAATAAATTTGCAGCGGGCCTCAGATCCCAAAAGTAAATTTGCGGTGAGCCTTGGTGCTCGAAAAATAAATTACAGTGGGCCTCGGACCCAAAATTAAATTTGCAGTGAGTCTCAGAGCTCGAAAAATAAATTGCAGTGGGCCTCGGACCCCAAAAATAAAATGATGGTTGTTGACGGATCTGGGCAAGTATACCCAGTCGTGCAAGTAATACGGTGGTGAGACCGGTTATCGTATCCACGGGGATTGGATGTCAAGTACCAATTCACAAACTCGGCAACTATCTAGACTATGAAGAGAAATCAAAACAAACAAAAGAAAAGGAAAAGTTCTTTGAGGATTTCTATCGAACACTTGGAGTGCGAAAGGGATATGTTGGGACTAGACTTCACCAAACCTTTGTCTCATGTACTACCAGGACTAGATACCTCCCATTCATGCTTCAAATATTAAAATCAATCCACTAAATTGCTCAAACCCCGATTCCTCGGATGGCAAGAGCATAAATCCACTAATAGACCCTAATTTCTTAGGTGGCCTAGATTAATGAATTTGCATTAGGATTAGGGATTACGCGATTACTAGTAAACCAAACTCCATTCCTAGATGCAAGGGTTACTAGGTGATTAAATTCAGTTCCGGTTCTAATACGAATTTCCCAATTGCATATCAAAACACTAATCGAGTCATGGGGGTGCTAGCCACAACAAGCATTAAGCATGGAAAATTAATCACTAATACGAAGGCATGAACACAGAATAATCAGTCAAGATAAATACATAATAATCAGTTTGGTTACATCTAATCCCAACAAATAGGGATTAGCTACTCATAGTTACAGAGAAAGCCAAACCAGAAAAGTAGTAGAGAAAGGAAGAAAGGGATAACTCCATTGAAGCTTCCCACTGTCGTCACAGCAACCCCCTAACTCAGCTCCCTTTTAGGGTTGGAACCCTAGCCCAGCCGCAGCCTCCAAGTGCCTCCCTCTAATACTCTCCAAAACCTAAAAACTCAAAAACTCCCTCATTCTGCCCTAAAACAGCAATTTATATCAATCAGAATCTGCGCGCGCTCGCGAGGCGAGACATGTCTCGCGAGGCGAATGTTAAAAATCTGCTGTTTCAGAGACTGGATCTCTCGCGAGGCGAGACAGTAAGGGTCTTCTCAAATACGCCCGTGATGAGTATCAGGGCCTGGGCGTGATGGCTTCTGGTCCACAGTATCGCGAGGCGAGTAGCCTCTCGCGGGGCGAGGCAGAGAAGATGACATTTCTGGCACAGGCTGGTCTTCAGGCTCGCGAGGCGAGTAGACTCTCGCGGGGCGAGCATTCCCATAATTGCTTTTGACTTTTGCCTTATGCTCTGCTTGATCATGGCCGTGATGGGCTCTGTTTGGCTCATATTCTTCACTTTTCAAGCTCTGTTTCATCCAGGCTCCATCATGGCTGATTTTGATCATTTTTACAATAATTCCTGCAAAACAACACCAAGAAACCGCTTCACCCGTTCCAAGGGAAAAACTAACTAAAATCAAATAAAGAATGCCTAATCTATATGAAAAATGCATGCAAAAGTGTACAGAAAACATCATGTAAAATCACACTATCAATGGTAATTTACTTTCTCTTAAAAACTTTTCATTTACCTTTGTCTCGATTACAACCGAACCAGACGCTCCATTAAAAGACTTCGACCAATCAAACCTTTGTTTATCAACAACTCTGAGTCATTGTCTTTCGATTAGAGGGGCTTCTTTTTCAAAGCGGTGAAGACACATAGAGCGATTATTTCCTTCAAGACTAGGACTCATGTAGACTTTCATTATTGCTTTTCTTTTCTCCTCATTGTGCACCGTTATCTCCGTTATTGACTTTGAAATACTGGGCTTTCTTTGGTTCAAACCATTCGTTGAAGTAACCATTAGAATTATCCAATCATACTATTAAACTTAAATTTACCTAAATTGAGACATGATTTTAATGCGCAAGCATGATTTAAGCACAATAGGAAAAAATGGATGGATAAAATCCTTGCTGTAATATGAGAATTTGCTTTGTACACAAGGAAATTGGAAATAAAAAGGGGAAATACAAAGGGGTGTATGGGAATTGTATCAAAAGGGATAATGGAAAGAAAACCGCATAAAAATTTTCCCCAGTATTGGTTCCTTGATCCTCTTAACTGATTCCCAGCAACTGTTTGACGTCGCAGATCCTGGTCTCAGCTTCCACATACATCCTTTCATTAACATTTCAATGATTTTATTTGCCCCATTGTAGCCAGTCACAAACAAAATTGCCCCAGTGTAGCAAGTTATGAGCAAAATTCCCCCAGTGTGGTGAATATTGAGATATCTCTTAAACCGCCCTTGCGGGTTTTCAGACTAAGATTCAGTTTCTTTGTCCTAATTTTTGCTTAGGTCACCCTCGCGGGTTTTCAACCTAACGGACTTCTTTTTTATTTTATTTTGTTTATGCCCTAACTTTTGCTTAGGTCGCCCTTGCGGGTTTTCAACCTAACGGGCTCCTTTTTTATTTTATTTTGTTTATGCCCGAACTTTTGCTTAGGTCGCCCTTGCGGGTTTTCAACCTAACGGCCTCTCCCTTTATTTTTTCTTTTTTTTTATCAGGCATAGAACTTTTTCATGGCATCAGAGTTTACAGGTCTCGGTAGCTCTCGTCCTTTTTCATCTGTCAGGACCAAGGCTCCGCCTGAGTATGCCTGCTTTACTATATATGGCCCTTCATAATTGGGTGCCCATTTTCCTCGGGCATCTTCTTGGTTGGGAAGTATTTTCTTTAACACCAAATCACCTGGTTGAAACTCTCTATGACGGACTTTCTTATTAAAGGCTTTAGCTATTCTTCTCTGATATAGTTGTCCATGACAAAGGGCCACCAGTCTTTTTTCCTCAATCATGTTTAACTGATCATATCGAGCTTTCACCCATTCTGATTCTTCCAAGTCAGCTTTGATAAGCACTCTTAATGAAGGGATTTCAACTTCTATGGGAGAAACAACTTCCATTCCATACACCAATGAGAAAGGCGTTGCCCCAGTACTTGATCGTATATTGGTACGATACGCATGCAAAGCGTATGGAAACATTTCATGCCAATCCTTATAATTTACGACCATTTTAGCAACAATTTTCTTGACATTCTTGTTGGCCGCTTCTACCACCCCGTTCATCTGAGGTTTATATGGGGTGGAATTATGGTGCTTGATTTTAAAAGTCTCTAATAACTTCTTTACATCCGCCCCATTAAGATTGACAGCATTATCTATAATGATTCTTTCTGGTATTCCATAGCGACAAATAATATCCCTTTTTAGGAACTTGGTAAATACCTTTTGAGTTATATTGGCATATGATGCTGCTTTTACCCACTTAGTGAAGTAATCTATTGCAACCAGGATGAAGCGATGTCCGTTTGAAGCCTTGGGATTGATTGGTCGAATGACGTCTATTCCCCACATAGAAAATGGCCATGGAGATACCAGATTGTGTAGTTTGAACGGCGGAGCTTTGATCTGATCTGCATATATTTGGCATTTACGACATTTTCGGACATACTCCAGACAATCGGCTTCCATTGTTAGCCAATAGTGACCATTTCGTAGGATCTTGCGTGCCATCATGTGACCATTGGCATGTGTTCTACATATCCCTTCGTGAACTTCTATCATGATAGTCCGAGCTTCACGAGCATCAACACATCTTATGAGGACCCCATCATAATTCCTCTTATGTAGAATTTCACCATCTAAGTAAAAGGACATTGATAATCTATGAATCGTCCTCTTATTTACTTCATTCGCTCCAGCTGGGTACGTTCTACTCTTCATATATTGCTTGATGTCGTAATACCAAGGATTACCATCGAGCTCTTCTTCCACATGTGCACAGTATGCTGGCTCATCTTGTACCTTCACTTGAATAGGCTGGACGGTGGTATGGAGACCTAGCTTGGTCATAGCGGCTAATATGGCTAAAGAATCCACAAATTGATTCTTGTCTCGAGTCAAGTGCGAGAAAGTAATCTCATCAAACTTTGCAACTAACTGAGTCAAGTATTTCTGATACGGGATAAGCTTGGGATCTTTAGTTTGCCATTCGCCGTTGACTTGATAAATGATTAAGGCTGCATCTCCAAAGACCTTTAGCTGTTTTATTCCAAGATCAATTGCTGCTCGTAATCCACTTGCACATGCTTCATACTCAACAATATTGTTGGTGCATTCAAACTCGAGCTTAACAGGCACTGGGTATTACTTGCCCTCCGGAGAGACAACCACCGCTCCAATGCCGCTTCCATGCATATTAATTTCTCCATCAAAATACATCTTCCACATATCATCTTCCTCGGTTTCACCTTCTTCCAATGATAGTATCTCTCCATCAGGGAACTCGGATATAATCGGTTGTCCTCCCTCAAGAGGGTTTTCAGCTAAGTGATCAGCAATTGCACTTCCCTTAACGGATTTTCGGGTCACTTACTTAATATCGAATTCTGATAATATCATTTGCCACTTGGAGACCCTTAATGATATGTGAGGACTTTCAAAGATGTACTTCAAAGGGTCCATTCGATAGATTAACCAAGTGGTGTAGCATAACATGTATTTCCTGAGTCTCTTGGAGGTCCATACCAATGCGCAACAAGTCTTCTCAATTGCCATGTATCAGGCTTCGCAGTCATTAAACTTCTTACTCAGATAGTAAATTGCATGTTCTCTCTTGCCAGACTCATCATGTTGCCCCAACATTGCCCCCATTGAGGTTGGTAGGATCGTGAGATACAGTATGAAAGGACGACCTTGAGTGGGCGGCACCAACACTGGTGGGTTTAACAGGTATGCCTTTATTTTTTCAAAGGCTTCCTGACATTCCTCATTCCATCACCCCGGATTATTCTTCTTTAATAGCTTAAAAATAGGCTCACACGTGCTTGTCAAGTTAGCAATGAATCGGGCAATGTAATTTAATCTCCCTAGAAAACCCCTTACTTCTCGTTCATTCTTGGGAGTTGGCATGTCCCTGGTCGCCTTTGCCTTTTCGGGCTTCACTTGTATTCCTTCCCTATTGACCACAAAACCCAACAATTTCCCAGTTGAGGCTCCAAACACACATTTTGTGGGATTGAGTCTCAGATTGTACTTCCTTAATCTCTCAAATAACTTATGCAAAACTGCTACATGACTTTCCCCCTCCTTAGACTTAGCCACTATGTCATCCACGTATACCTCTATTTCCTTGTGCATCATATCGTGGAACAATGTTACCATCGCATGCTGGTAGGTAGCTCCGGCATTCTTCAGCCCAAAAGGCATTACTCCGTAACAAAAAGTTCCCCAAGGGGTGATGAAAGTCGTCTTCTCTTTGTCATCGACGTCCATGAGAATCTGATTGTATCCCGAATACCCATCCATGAAGGAGAATCTGTGGTTCCTTGCTGTGCTGTATACGAGGACATCAATATGAGGCAATGGGAAGTCATCCTTCGGACTTGCTTTGTTCAGATCTCTGTAATCCACACACATTCTTACTTTTCCATCCTTCTTTGGTACTGGTACGACATTAGCAACCCACTCTGGGTGTCTCGACACTTCCACAAACCCAGCTTCTAACTGTTTAGTTACCTCTTCTTTGATCTTTAGTGACATATCTGGATGCATCCTCCTCAACCTTTGTTTCTTCACCACTGTAGCTGGGTACAGTGGATTTTATGTGATGCTATCTCTGGATCCAATCCTGGCATATCTTTGTAGGACCATGCAAACACATCAAGGTACTCCTTAAATAGCACGACCATTTCTGCATGTTTTGGATTATCCACTATTTTCAACTCCTTCTTGCTTCCTCAGTCCCCATATTAATCACTTCTATAACTTCATCATTTGAAGTGAACCCATTTTCTGAGCGCTCTATTGACTTTGTAAATTCCTCAATGTCTTCTTCTTCCTTACTAATCCCAGAATCGTCTTCGTCAATAGCCGCAAGGGAATCAGTAAATGAGGTTTCAAGGTTCCTTTTGTGAGACAAACCTTCGACGGTGGTGAGGTTCCTGAAAGAAGATGTTTGAAAGAAGAGAAATATAGGCGAGGATATTATTCAAGAAATGAAACGCAATTGATATAAGATAAAAGGGTAGAGAAAGGAAGACACCAAGAAAAATGCTGAAAAATCATACTAACTCATTTTATTCATTTACCAACTAAAGTAAACATCAGTTTATACGAGATACAAAAAGGTAATTACTTCATGGAAATAACATCAACAAATGGTTTAGACTGCCAATTGCCAAGGACCACATTGTCAGCAGAGAGATAAATAACAGGGTTTCTTGCTTGCTCCTCTTCAAGTGCACTGATAGTGAAATGAGGGGAAGTCAACTTTTTTTGCGAGATCACTTCAGTTGATGCTGAGAAAGTATCTAACAAGTGGGGGATATAATTAAATTCCTTTCTTTCTTCTTTCTTGCCTCTGAGAGTCAGGTACTTCATATTTTCTTCTAGAGAAGGATTGTATCCTAGTCCATGTCTTCCATCTCTTGTAACTGCTGCAATCGGTTGAGGAATCCCTTGGAGGCTTGCCCCTAGGCCTCTTCCTTTCTGATACTCATTCCTTTCCATTATACGGACTGCCACTTCATTCATATTTTGTATTGGCAGCTCCTCCTTCTTGCTCTCTGGCTTCAGGATTTCAAAACTACGTGGGGAATCATCCTCGACTTGCTCTATACTTCCTACGTATGGTACTGAATCAGGCTTTGAAAGCATGATTTCCTCTTCACCGTGGATGGTAATTACAGCCCCATCCTGAATATATTTCAGACACTGATGCAATGTTGATGGAACAACACCAGCTTCATGAATCCAAGGCCTTCCTAGGAGCATAGTATAAGCTGGATGGATCTCCATCACTTGAAAGAGAACACGAAAACAACTAGGCCCTACTTCGAGGGGCAGAGTTATTTCCCCTAAGATCCCTCTTGCTGTCCCATCAAAGACTCGCACAATCATCTCTTGGGGTGTCAAATTCGTCAAACCTATGTTTAGATGCTCTAGAGTGGACAACGGAATCACATTCAATGTCGAGCCACCATCTATAAGCACCTTCGCAATCACAAATCCTTTGCACCTTAGGGTAATGTGGAGTGCCTTAGGACTACCTCTAAACTTCAAAAACACCTCATCTTCTGAGAAATCGATCATGTTAACCCGCCTCACCGGATCCACCATGTTTACTACATTCTCTGGCGTGACGTCGCGATTAACATAGGCTTCATCCAACACCTTCAATAATGCCTTACGATGCATCTCTGATGTGAGGACAAGCGACAAAAGGGATATTCTTGTCGGTGTTTTTCAACTGCTCCATCACATCGTATTCACTTTGCTTCATGATCTTCAAGAACTCTTCTTCTTCTTCTTCTTCTTCTTCTTCTTCTTCTTCTTCTTCTTCCTTCTCTTTTCCTTCATCTTTGGTATTCTTCCTTGCTTCTTCTTCTACCGGGTCATAGTATCGCCCACTCTTTGTGATGCCTCCAATTCTCGCAACATTAGTAACCTGGGCCTTCAAAGTTTCTCCCGCCCCTCCTACTAGCTCAAATTTCTGTTCATAATCATATGGTACATCGTGTGTATTGTTATAAGCAAAAGGAGTTGGCTTTTTCACATTTAAAATCACTTTTTCTGGCACCGGCGCATCATTCATAGGTGGTATCTGGAGCACAACCTTTTCAACCACATTAACTTCTTCAGTCGTACCTCGCCTAGCTTGGATCACCCCCAAGGTAAGTAATCCTTGGACTCGGACCTTAAAGTCCCAACAAGTTTCGATATCATGCCCTACCTGCCCATGATGATAATCACAACTTAAATCACCATCATACTTCTCTTTTTCCCCAATCAGCTTCACCGGTGCAACAATATCATATCCTGCTTTCTTGAGCCCCGCAAATACTTCTTGCATCGAGGTTCTCAATTACAAAACCTTCTTAACTTAAGGCCCTTCCACTTCCAAGTTATTCACACTGTTTCCCGCATTATGGTTTGGGATTGGATTATTAATAATGGTAGGCCCAGAAGCTTCTTCGAAACCCAATCTTCCACAAGCAATCAATTTTCTTACTGCTGTCTTGAAGGCCTCACATTCTTCAATGGAATGCCCCAGGGCATCCATGTGATACTTGCAAGTCAAGTTTGGATTGTACCAAGCAGGAAAAGGTGGTTCCATAGGTCGTACAGGGTTTCCAGCGATTAGGTGATGATCAAATAGTTGTTTGAACAAATCTGCATTGGAGATAGACAGTCTTGGGAAAGGAGGCAGATTTTGATATTGGGAACGTCCCTGATTTGGAAATTTTGAGCGAGGTCGAGGGTAGCTTGGATGTTTTTGTTGAGGTGCAGGTGGATAATGAGTATATGTTGGGCGAGTGGGGTTGTATGGTTGAGGGGTAGGGATGTTATTTATTTGGTTTTGTGGCTGGGTGATGGTTGGCGAGGCCTGTTGAGGTGGGTAAAATGGTGTTTGGGTCTGATATGGTGCTTGGTACCTTGGGTATGAAGGGACATGTCGAGGTCCAAAGTTTTGCTGGTATTGCACATAATTTGCTTCTGCTTCCTTCTTCTTGGGCTGGAACCCCTTCTTGGATGCACTGCCTTCCATGTCAGTTGGCAATTTCCCGGCTCTGGCTAGGATTTCAATTCTTTCCCCTGCAGCAATCAAGTCAGAGAAATCCCTATAAGCTACTCCTGCCATTGCTCCGATAAAGGGGGATCCCAGGGTTCCCAAAAAGTATGAGCACATTTCGGACAACATCGGCCAAGTGGCCGAACCTGAGCAGCCAACTCCTCCACCTTTGTACATACTGTTTGAAGGATTCATCACTCTTCTTATGCATTGTAGTCAACTGTTCACGGGTCGGAGCTATGTCCAAAAGTAATTTGTATTGATCCATGAACAAATCGGCTAATTCTGTCCACCGAGAGATCTTAGAATGGTCTAACTGAAGGTACCACTCTAGTGCGATTCCGGTCAAACTTTCATGGAAAAAGCCAATGAGGAACTTGTCATCCTTAGACCAGATGGCCATTTTGGTGGCATAGCTAATCAAATGGAATCGTGGGTTCCCACTTCCGTCATATTTGGAAAAATCAGGAATTTTGAAATCCTTAGGAATCACGACATTTGTGGCAGGACAAAGTTCTTCAATCCTGAGAAGGCCATAATTATTTGAGCCCTTGATCTCTTTTATTTGTTCTTCTACCTTCTCCATCCACTCTTCCTTCATCTTATCGGGTCCAAACTGGACTCCTCTTAATTGTTCAGGAACGAATGCATGGGGTTTTTCCCATGTATAGCCAGCAGCCTCATGATACACATTCTCGATGGGGTGATATCCTTCCCGATGGGGATTACTATGGGTTCTGTGTAACCCGACATTCCCTGAGTAAAGCTATGGTTTATGTTTGAAAACATTGGCACCGTTACCATGGAGAGGGCTGGCTGTACGCTCACATGTGGGTCATCTTCGTTTCCACTTCTATTTGCACTAAGCCTGCTAAGAGATTCCCTCATATCCTGTAATATAGCCTCCAACCTTGCTTGAGTTTCAGAGATTTCAGTCACCCTTCCCCTCACTTCGTCTACTTCTAAACTCAAGTTCCTTCCTGTCTTAGGATTGTTGGCAGCCATCCTGGTCCGGGATCTTGTGTTGTAAACTCGGGTTTGATTGGTATTGTCTTTCTTACGTCGCGCAATGATTCTCGAACCCTCAAATTCGTGTTTTTAGCTCTTCTACGAAAAATCGTCAATTATTCTAATCAGCAACCCCTTTTTTAATATATATATATATATATATATATACACAAATTTTCTAGTCATTATTATTTATTATTAAGAAAGATAAAAGTATGCTTCGAAAGGACCATGAATTCTTTCTTTTGCAAAGGAAAGACAATTTTTGTAGCAAGCAACTTCATCCCGACACATAACTCTAGGGGCACATCCCCCTTAGGTTAATGCGTGGTTGATGATAAATCCATGGGAACATGTGTCCCTCAATAGACAACATCATTCACTAGCAATGCAATCATACATGCCTACTTGTAACACACCATAAGATAGAGCATAATTCATTGATGGATGTAACCCTAAAAAATGGCTTTTATTTCTTTGAAGAGAAAATACAATGTCTCCCATCTAACAAAATTACATCAAAAGTTTTAAAGTCTTCATTTTGAATCCGCTAGCAAGACCCCTACAATACTTCATGAAGCGAGCTATTTTTGGAGGTATTGTAGATCCGTCATTCATGCGAGTTTGGACTAATGCTTCCTCGAGGCGACCCACAAATTGATAGGTATGGTATTGCAAACTTCCTGAGAGGTGTTCATATCTTTTTCTCCAAGCATCTCTGTCAGCCTTCAAATATTTTGCCACAGATTCCCAATTCTTTAGCCATTCTTCCTGTTGTCTGATCTCATCCTCATACTGTTTTTTATCCCTTTCGAACATACGGACCCTCATCCATAACTGTTGCTCTTTCTCTTGTGATTTTTTCAATGATTCACGTATAGTTACAGCTGCATTCCAACCTTCATCAGAGTAGCGCTCAGCATGAGTGCTTCTTGTAGAGATCCTATGCTTTCCTCCAACATCCGGATTGTCTGAACGTGCACTTCGATTTTTGCCCCCAAGTCTTCTTTTTCTTTGAATATTTGTGCCAATGCCTTTTTTTGATCTTCTATCCTTGCTAGTAATCCTCGAACTTCTGACTCTTTCATATTCCCCTTCCTCGCTCTCTTTGTTGGAGCTGCGGCTTCATATGCATCGACACATTCATCTTTCAAATGTTCTATCCTCATGTTTAACTTCTGGATTTGGTGTTGGAGCATGATGATGGTGATTTAATCTGTTTCATTCTTTTCCTCTAGCACTCCCATCTGGGCCATCATAATCTCGATCTTCTTTAACATTTCTGCTTCCATTTGCGGATTTTCATCTTCATGCGGGATTGGTTTCAAAATAACAAGGTTGTGTTTCCTTGCTTTCCTCCATGCCTCGTAGTTTTTAGTACGAGAAATAATTTTTTTCCCCAACTCATTTGATCCTAGTACCCTGATGTTGCTCCAGGCGGATCTAACAACTATTGTTGTATTCTTGACAACCTCGCATTCTTGATATAAGAACAAAATTACACCTAACAATTCTTCCAGTGGTTCCTGTTGAGTCCATTTCAATTGTCGAATCACAAGTGCTGGAGAATATGACACGCAACCCCTTGGTCCCATCAAAGGAATATTCGAGAAATTCCCACAACTGAAGATGACTGTATTTCCTTTATACCAAGGACACATCCAGCAAAAAGCTTTCGAATCAACCTCATCAAATTCTTGTCTCCATTCATTGGGTTTGTGCGGCTTTATCGGAATGTGATGGAATCTCCTCAAAGGGTCATCAATCCCACTAACATAATTTCGAGCATACATGTGAGTCACGATCCAAACATACAACATTTGTGCACAACATCGTAATTTGCCTTGTTGATTTTCATGGCAAACTTGCAATGATAGGAAAGTTTCTGCCAAAATTACGGGAACAGGGTTCACAGTATATTCTTCGACCTTGTAGTGGACATCCAAGGCTGCGTAATCCACCATGTCTGGTATAAAGGGGAAAAGCACCAGCCCATAAATGGTTAAAGCTAACACCCGCTTGAAGATAACCCAATTATTTTGTCGTGCTAGTTCCTGGAGATAAACTTCAAGAAATCTTCGCCTCAAACCTTTGACAGCTCCTCTTTCCATTTTGTCTGATGGCTTCGGTAGAATTTCCAACAACTCTGCAACCTTCCCATCACTAACATGCTGGCCATAATAGAAATAAACACGAAACTCCCTTGGAAGAGGCATCCGTAGCATGTATGCATTATTCTTCTATAGTCGGCGTCGTATCCAAATTTGGCAACTCGAAACACCTCAAATTCGGGTTCCAATATTGGGCCAAAGCACTCAAGCCCAAAGCATCTACATGTATGTGTAACAAGTCCAAAATCTTCCCATACTTGCTTGCAAACTCTGAACATACTTCTTTTGGCATCAAGCGACTGATTTCCATTAAAGTCTTCACATCATTGATTTTCACGTCAATTCTAATATTCTTCTTCAGGCCAATTGCATTGCTAGAGTTAGACATTTCCGTTCCTTGCTACGCAGATAGTATCTTTCCTCCACAAAAGAGAATCACATATATATATATATTATAAAAAATAAAAAAAATTAAAACAAAATATATATATATATATATATATATATATAACATGTATTTTATTTATTTATTATTCATTAGTTAAAACACACAGGGAAATGAAGTAAAAATAAATAGAAAAACACGAGAGAGATATGGTACGCCTCCAATTGTCTTAAGAGGTAGGGCCTAATCAATGGTACCTATGATGACAACTTCTAAGTTGAGCGGCCACTAAGTCAATTTAGGAGTATAAACTTTAGGATGTGTCTAGACTTCTAAAGGTCATGGTCCCCAGATTGCCCTTGTCAAGGACCTAGTTCATGAACCTAATCACAAGCAGGGATAAACCCTCCAGGATGACTAGTCCATGACACTAGTAACAATCCGAGTGGTGAGTCAACAAATATCAGAGAGGCACTAGGCCTTCAATGACAATGCTGAGTCACCACCTAATCCTTAAGGTCCCACAAGCTCGGGTATAGAGCTGAAAGTGTGTGAAAATGAGTGTCGGTGTTGTGTGTGCTGGAGGCATACAAACTTGTACAATCCTAATACAGAACTACTTGAACCTGCTCGACAAGCAAACAAAATAAAAATAAAAATATCATAGTCTTCTATCCTAATGTAAAAAAAAAAATTATTAAAGCAAAAAGGAATCAAATATATACAAAAAATAAAAGAAAACAATAAAAGGGGTAACCAATAAATACCAAAATGCACAACTCATTACTTAGGCTTGACTCTCGAAAATGTCCCTAGTGGAGTCGCCATCTGTCGCAACCAAAAATTACGACGGGGACGACAATAAAAAGAAATTTTAAGGAAAAGTAGAGTTGCCACCAATTTTATTTAATTTAGGAAAAATTGTAAAACCTGTAAAAAAAATGGTCTTTGAAACCAAGTCGAGTTCGGGAGTCGATTACGAGTAGGGAAGGTGTTAAGCACCCTACATCACCCATCCCACGAATGATACCTTGAATTAATTGTGCAAAATTAATTTATTTATTTTTTACCCCAAAAATATTTACAAGGAAGAATTTATTTATTTATTTATTTATTAATATTTTTTATTTTATGTTTCTTTATTGTTCCTTTTTTTTGCATTTTTAAAAAATTATTGATAAATCCTAAATGGGGTTGGACATAGCACGTAAGTCCATAGGGCAACCTCGAAGCTAGGGGATTGAGCATGAAACATGTCATAGAGTAACCTAAAAATATTAAATAAATTATTAATTAATTATCCACATTAAACAAATTAAAAAGAACACAAAAATAATGGAAAAATTAATTTTGGCTTGTCGAGATGATTGATCCCGCTCCTACGTATTCCCTGCTTCGATGGGAAACTCAAAGCCACGTAGTTCTTGTAGAAAATATTTTATTTGTTGGTTTAATTTAAATTTTATGAAAAAAAGTTTTTATTTCATTTTTTATTTTAAAAAAGGGTTTTTTTATATATTTCATTTTTTATTATCGAAAACTCCTAAGTGAGATAGAACATGGCACAAACGTCCACAGAACGATCTTGGACCTAAGGGATTAAATGTGATACCTCTCACAAAGTAATCCAAAAATTATCTATAAAGAAACATTTTATTTTATTTAATTTATTGCTTACGAATTAAAAATTAAAGAATAAAAATAAAGTTTGACTTCATATAAGTGTTTATATCATTTTTTAACTCCGGCTAAGTGACCAGTCCACTAAAATACTCACATCAAGATTAACACTATATTTAGCCCAACAAGACAATCAAACCAAACCCATATACTACAAAAGAGAAGGTTAGGCCAGACTAAAAAATAAGAGGAAAACAAAGATAAAATAAAAATAAATAAATAACTAAAAAAAATAAAACAAAAGGGAAAAGGAGAACCAGACCCTTCTCGACCAAAACAACAAAACAAACAGAACTTGCAGGAGGAAGACAACGCAGAGCTGTCGAGGAAGGATGCGGCGATTCCGGCTTGTGATGCGGCAAAGTGACTCGCACACGGTGAGGTTGGAGGTCCTTGTAATGGCCTCGAGGCCGGATCTGGGCGGAGCACCGTCGGTTCGTGCACGGTGGTTCCGTGCGATGGTGAAGCTATGGTGGCTGGCGAGTGTTTCTGGTTCGGTGCGATGGTGAGGCTCGCGAAGTGCTTGCGACTGAGGCAGACGCGGATCTGAGCCTCTCTGCGAAGGAAACGGTGGAGGAGACGAGATCCGGTCAACGAGGTACGGCTGATACCGTTGCGAGACAGGGATGCTAGCGGTGTCACAACGGTCTGAGGCGGCGCGTGTTGGTCGCGGAGGGACAGGGACAAGAAGGGTCGATGGAATAGAGCCGGATCCGAGATGAAGGATGCGTAACAGTGCTGCACGGTGGGCTCGAGGCGCTGTGCACGGTGATGCTGTTCTCGGAGGACGGAGGCGTCGCGACGGTCGTGAATGAGTGTAAGCAGAGCCGCCTCCCTCTCTGTCTTTTTATTTATTTTCTCTCCTCTCCGTATCACCCTATATTCAGAATCCTTTCTTTTTTCTCAGTGCTCTCGATGTTGTTCTTCCCTTTTCTGATCCCCTGTTGTGATTTTATAAGCTAAATTGTTATGGTTTTGATCCTAAAAGTCTGCTAGAGATTAAAAATTTTATATCTGATTTAAAATGGAACCGAAATTGCTAAACCTTATCTGCCAAAACTAAGAGATTTGCCCATAGATTCAAATTCAAAATAAAGTGGTTACTAGGTTTGTTGGAAGGGGATGAAATGGGTTTAACTGGCCTGACCCAATTAAAAATATTTTTATTATTTTTATTATTTTTATTTTCTTTGCAATTTTTTTTATTATTATTTTTTTGAAATTTTTAGTGAAGACTAAAAGACCCGGTCAAAATGGGGTGTTTACAACCGGTATTCAGCCAGCCATCCCCATCTAAGACTTGATTTGTAGTTGAAGGATTCTGAAGCAAGAATGTAAATGTCACAACTTGATCCAGCATATGTCAATTAGATCACATGACATGCATGTGATGTGAACTCATAACTCATAAGTGAGCAACACTTTATGACTGCTATGACCATTATGCAGGTTGTTGGTATATCATTTTCATGACAAAAATAGAATTCTTCATTTGAAGATTACTTACAGAGCACCTGTTAGTGACCCCTTTATAAGCCCTTGCCTCAATTTTCAAGTTTGGCAGACAATCAAATATTTATATCAAAAAGAAAAGATCAAAGGCCTAATAAAGGTGATCGGCCTGTTTAGGATTAGAAGAAGGTATGGTCTCCCTTTGTTATACATCTGCTACCACTGACCCCTACTAGTTAAGAGGAAAATTCAGCACAATCTTCTTCACTCTCAAATATGAGGACAATAAATATATGTAGCTTAAATTTTACATAGAATGAAAATGCCTTTTTTCATATAAAATAAAAGAAAAAACATATATTTGTACGAACAATTGCTCATGCAAGTGATTACTCAAGGATTTGTACACCTGAGACATGTTAAAGCAAAAGAACAGAAGAAGAGAGGGTGAGAAATATACGTACCAGCGGTAGTGAGAAATTAGTAGTGGCGGCGGTGGTGAGAAATTGAGCTAAAGGGAAAACCCTAATCACCAATCCTTCATTTCCCAGTTCAAACCCAAATATCATCTTTGTACCTCCAACTGCCTCACGCTATTGTGTGATTAGGCAGGAGATGAGAGGGTGTGCGGCGGCTGGAGTAGCGGTGGTCTCACGACAAAGGATTAGCGGCGGAGAGCGGTGGCGTTTGAAGCTGGACGAACGACAAATGGTGGACGAAAGTATAGAGAGTGGAATAGGACAGGGGGTAGGGTTCGAAATCTTTGAGTAGCGCGCAATTAGAGAATGAGGGAACTGATTATATTATGCCAGAAATTTAAACATCGGTTAATCAAAAAACCGATGTTTAAAGTTATTACTGGTTTATTATGTTATTTTTTTCTTTCAATTTTCCACATCGGTTTTTAAAACAAACCGATGTTAAATAGTTACGACATCGGTAAATTAATGAACCGATGTTAAAACTTTTCCATTTAATTTCAAAATTCAGTTTTCCTTTTTTTTTTAGACATCAGTTTAAAAAAATAACCGATGTCAAAATATTTTAAAATCTGTTATTTAAGAAACCGATGTTAAAAATTTTCATATGAATTTCAAAAATGTCACTGCCTCGTTTTAGACATCGATTGTAAAGAAACCGATGTTAAATCTCCGACGTTAAATCCCTTTTCTGCACTAGTGGTGGAAGCTGCGCAATTTTTTTTGGCAAAAGGTGCGTGTGCAGAAGAAAGGGTTCTCTGGATGTGGTGTGGGAGAAGGAAAGGGGTAATTTTGGAAGAAAGTAAAGAAAAAAAATAACCGGGTGTAGGGAGCAACAAAAAAAAGTGTGAATAGTTGGGCCCAAACAACTCAGTTTGCACCTTTACGGTGGTTCGTGACCCTCAAAATCCAATAAAAAAAAGTTGCCATGCTTTTATGATTGATGAAAATGGCTGGTTTTAGATAAATAATCATCATCTGGTGCATGGACAAGATTATGATATCCCAAAAATTAGTGTCTCGGTGTTTCCTACTAATCAAAGGTTAAGAATGTACATTAGTGTTAATGAGTTATAATTTTATTTTATTAAGTGACAAATTGTCATTGGCGGGGGACAAGAAATGTGACATGAAAGTGAAACAGAAGATCTTCATCCTTTGTAAGTGCTCATAGAACCTGAAGGTTTTCCCTGCCTCGTAGTGAAGCACCATCCCCTCACCCTAAATTTTGTTAATAAAAAAAATTTATGTGACATTAACGATATTTTTCTTTTGCTCTCCACTAATTTTTGTAATTTCAAAAGTTTTAGTATACTTTCTAAATTTTTAAACATGTCTTATTAGCTTGTACCTATTAATCTTGTATTACATGTTTATAATTGCAAAACATTTTGGGTTATTATTCTGTGTGTTTATACCAATGATTTGAAAACCGAACCAGACTGGCCGGTCGGAACGGTCGGACCGTGAACTGACCACTTTTTCGGTTCTGGGTTGAGGTTAAAACCATTATCGTCATGGTCAGACCGGTCAAAACCAAACTAGACCAGGGTTGAACCGGTCAATCCCGATTTTATGAAGAAAAAAACAATTTAAAAATAAAAAATCAATTTTGTGGTTAATGGCGACAATGATGCTTCCTTGGATTAGCATAGACTAAATATATGTCATTCAGACTTTTTTATGAGTATCATGTTTTGAGTTATGATAGTGTTGTTACCTTATATTTGAGACTTGATAGTTGATTTTTGATTACCTACTTTGAAACTTTATTATTAGCACAACAATTAATTATGATTCAAGTCATGATTGTTTAATCTTATGATTCTTTACTATTTTTATGCTTATTTTTATTTATGATACATGTTATTATAATTTATGAGAAAATTTTATGTTATAGATATACATATATGTGAGTGTATGTATGCATATGACATCATCCGGTCAGACCACCCGGTCCGACTTTAACAACATTGGTTTGTACTTAATTATAAAAGTATAATTAATGAGGATACGACTGAAATTTTTAAATAGTAGGAGTGTATTTTATTTTACTTTTTTATTCTTAATAGTAGGTAGGACTGTAGGAGTCTATTTTAATTTTTAAAAGTTTAATAAAATTAGAGTTCAATTTTGAAATATGTAAAGTTTTTTTCACAATCAAATTATCATAAACTATTCTATAATAAAGTTAAACACTTTTTTTTTTTTGGTTACAAAGGGGGATACAGCCCCCCCCAAATAAAAAAAAAAAGCTAAGAACTAACTAAACAGGGTATGGAGACCCCCGAGACATCATTCAATATCAGCACCTTCAGATATGGGGAAGGGAAGCACTCTTCCTTCAACCAGCAAGGTTATGATAGACTACCATCAGCAAGGTAATCAGCACTCCTATTGCCTTCCCTCAGAGAATAGGAAAACACAATCTCTCACTGCCTGTTGATCAAATCCAGAATGGCTCTAAAAATCCGATTGTTACTAAGCCCTCCAGAAGAGCATCGAAGAGCTTTAACAATAGTCTGGGAGTCACTTTCCAGAATGACTTTTCTATAGCCCTTCTCCCATGCAAACTGAAGACCGTTGAACACTCCCCAGAGCTCGGCAGTGTAACACCCTGTTTTTACTGTTTTTACCATTTTGTTGTTTTTACTGTTTTTCAATTATCGGTAAAATTATAATTGTTTGTAATTTTTATATTAGATATATAAAATGATTTTTTATAATACAAAATCATAATTAAACTCTACCTTATGGTAGATGGTTACGGTAAAAATTTAGGTTTAAAATTCAGACGAAACCCGGTTTGCATTTTAACTGACAGTAAGATTTTACTGATCAGAAAACCTAATTTTGACCCGAGAACGAAACAGTTTAGATTCTTATTTTATTTCCAACCATAGTGGTTATTTTGAAAATTTTCAAAATAAATAGGTTATTATATGTTATTCGGGCGAATACTCGACGTTCGGGGATCGACATAATCGAGAACGGAGGTGCAGAGACAAAACCCGATGCCGGACGGATGAGGACAATGAGTCATTTATGATGACTCATGGGGGTGAGTCATAGGGGTTAGTCATCTTGCATTAAATGCAAGTAATGATGGTTATATGTGAAAAATCCAAAATACCCTTAATCTTTTATTGTAATTTCAAGTGTGCCATGACAACATTTTACCCATTTCTCCCTAGAAACCCATGGCCCCAACATCATAAGACACACTTGGTCATTCATTTCCTTCATTTGTTCATGTTGTTCTTCAAAAACTTGAAAAAAACTCTAAGTTCTTCATCTTCAATTTTCAAAGGAAGTAGTAGATTTTGATAATTTCTTCAAATTCTAAAGATATAGCCTTAGGATCCATGATCATACCTTTACCTTTCATCACAAGTTTTATTCTTAAATCCTTGATTTCTTTAAGATCAAATTCCTAGGTCTATAATTTCAAAAATCTCTAGAAAATCATAGAAAAATCCTTTTTAAAGTGATTCCAATTTCTATGATCTTCACATGACTTCTATATTCATCATCCAAGTGTTTGAAAAATTTAGAGATCTCTAGCCTATTTTTCTTGACATGGCCGAACCTAGCTCTCAAGTAGGTTAGATGGATTTTCTTCATTTTTAACTTGTTTTCTTGTTGATTGTTCATGGCAAGGTTTTGTTGGTTCAAACCTTTTGATCTCTAGGTGAACTTCATCCTCTTCTTGCTTGAGTTTCAAGTGATCAACAAAGGTATGAGGGAGATTACCATCATCCTACCTTTGGGTAGACATGTTGATGGTTTATTTAGTGTTATTTAGTATATATGGTCTTGTAAATTATAAATATTTAAGTTGTGTAATTTATTGTTTTACATATGTGTGATCCTCTTGGAAGTATTGATTGATGTTTGTGTTTGTGGTATGATTATTATTGATGTTGAATATGATTATATGATGCATGACTATTTGAGAAAATTGTCTAAAACATTTGTTTTAGGCCATTCGGCCTTGACTGGTTAAATGGGTTCCATATGGATTTAAATTGTTTGAATAATTTTTATGAGGATTGAATGAATATATAAGAATATAGAAATTGGTTTGGATTGATTTGGATGTGTATATTGAAGACATGATTTGATGAGTCCTTAGTGACTAAAATGCAATTGCTGAGAATTTCAGTGGCTGCACTGAAATTCATGTTCTTGTGTGTTAAGATTATAGTCCTTGATGAGGCAAAACCATAGAAATTGGTTTGGTGTTAATTGGATTAATACATAAAAAGTAATAAGCTTTTTTGTAAAAAAAGACCTTTTTGCAATTATTGTAAAATATTTGGGACAGAAATGTTGTAATTAATGAAAGTTTATGGACTAAACTGCAATTTTTGTAAATTTTTGTAATTGGACAGTTAGAAACTGTTTTCCTGCCTATCAAACTGTTCTAAAACTCCAAAATGAGTTTTGGACTATTAGAGTGTAAAATCGTTGAAAAAGGATTTACGCGATTTACAAAATTAACGACGTTCGGTCAAATTCTTAAAAAATTTGTAAAAATGGAGATTTTGATGGAAAATTAGTGTGCCAACATTTCATATGAGTAATATTACCTAGGAGAGAAATACATTTGAGGTGAAGAACCATGTTTTCAAAAATATGGCTCTTGGACCTAAATTCAGTAAAAAGCGGTAAAACCGTTGTTAAACGTTTTTAAGGATTTTCAAGAAAATGTTTTGGAGAAATTGATACCTAAGTATCTTTGATGAAAATTATTCTTGAAAATTGTTTCGATTTTATCTAAAGGTTTTGGTTTTAAGCCAAAAGGATTTTAGTCTTCAAAGACGAGATTTTACTGTAAAATGTAAAAACCTAAGTCAAGAATGACTTAGTGAAAATACGAACGTAATAATTTATGATGCGGGGTGGAACACGACCTTATGTCATGAAGTATGGATAATTCATTATCTATATTCCATTAAATTTAATGGACTCATAATGATTTGTTTTCTTGGAAGCCAAGAAAAAGGCTCAATTAGAAAAATACAGAGAATTAAATAATTGGACTTGTGTTCCAATCTCATAATGTGATAGGATTTTAATCAAGTACTCTAAGAAAACTTTGCACAAAGATGAAAGGTTACTCGAGAACTTTAGCTTGATGATTAAGTACCGGTGATTCAGACTTAAGGACATCTAGCATATGTTACAGTACATTTAATGAATTCCAAAGGAATCACGATGTTATCCGATGGATGGACGAGAAGAATGCATTACCCACAAAGTTTGCCTAAACACATAGTGAAACTATGTTCTGTAAGGCCGTTGTGCCTAGTTGATTGAGCTAACACTTTAATGCGGGTGTGAATTCCGTAGTGACGATCTATTGATGCTTGGGGATGTCGGGGTATGAAATACTCATATAGGCCCAGTTGGTTGCTCTTCTGTGGCATAGTAATCTTGCAATATGTAACACCTCGGTTTTTATTGTTCTTCAATAACAGTAATTATATATATGTGTGTATGTTTATATGTTTATATTATTTGAAAAGATTAATTTTCTGGATGTTTAACTTTGTTTATTTTAAGGGGTTTAGTTTGAGTAGTTTTAATTACTCATTTAAAATGATTTTATTAAGTGCATTAGCACTGTTGTATTTCAATGCATGCACACTTACTAGTCAATAATTTACGTTATTGTCACTATTATTATTTGTTTAGGAAAAAATTATTTAAATGATATGATTGAAAGAAAATTATTTCCATATATTACTCAATTTGATTTTAGATTTGAAATTAAATTGGTTTATAATTAATCAGAGATTAAATTTTGGACAATTGATTTTCTTAGTTGATCAGCTCAACTATCAATTTTGACTCTAATTTAAAATTTGAAAATATATAATTATCACCCATTATTTTTAGATCCAAAGACCAAAAACGTGTTTATTTTTAGGCTTAACATTTATCACTCATTTTATACCTACTACTTTCAAAAAGAGAAAATTAGTTTTTCTCTCTCCTATTTCTCATTTTAAAACCCGATACTCTCTCACCTTTCTCACTCATTTTCACGTTTTTTTTCCTTCCACCGCTACAGTACAACACACCTTCTTCATTCTCACAAAACTTCATCATTTTCATCTCCCTCCCTCCACTGCTCAGTCAAGCCGTGCCACCCCTAGGAAGCTCGTCGGCCACCACTCGCTCAACGCCATGGGAAGACCGCACGCCTCCGCCTGCTCGTGTCCAGTCGTCCCCCTCTACGCAAAGCGCCACCCTCCGTCGTGGTGATGACTTTGGGTTGCTGTCCATGGTGGTTCCACCTAGGGGTGTTCGCGGTTCGGTTTGGATCGATTTTGAGGCAAAAAGTCATTCGATCCAAAGATAAAAAGAGCACGCAGATCGGTTTGGATGACTTCCTTAAAAATATACGATCTGATCCAATAAAATGCGGTTTGGATCGGTTCGGTTGATCGGTTTTTACCGACACATCATTACATATTTATATTACATCAAAGAATAAAAATTACATACTAAACTGACCAAAATCTTAAACCTATATATACTTGTTGAGGCATTCACGTAAAAACAGTTCATAAAATATGTATAAAATAAATAAATAGCATCATCATCTATTATCAAAACATCTTTTATTTATGTTTGGAACATTAGAAATAATTAACAATTACGTCAAATATAACCAGTAAATATTATTAGGAAAAAAACAACAAGTAAAAATTTAATAGTGAAAAAATAGAATAAACATATATTAAATTTATATATGCGGTTTGGTTTGGATTGGTTCGGTTTTAGAAAAGGGATGCAAAATCCGATCCGATCCAAGCGGTTTCACAAAACAAGATCCAAAAAATCCAATAGACATCGGTTTTGTTCGGTTTTCGATTTTTTTGGATCGGTTTTATGTTTTATTTTGGATCGGTTTGGATGTATGAACACCCCTAGTTCCACAATTCTATTGGTGTTTTGAGCTCTCTTCTTTCCTCCTATGAAGCATAGTTTCGCCGGAGTTGCATGACGTCGCCGCCGCACCATGACAGACCGTCGCATCCTCTGCCTTCCAGTTGGGTGAGTGTTTCACCATATTTTCTTCTGATTGTGAAAGCCCCTTTTCCTCATGAAACCCTAAAATCCTCAATTTTGAAACCCTAACCCTAAGTTCTAAATTGGAATATAAATCCCCAAATTGATGATGTTATTTGTAAATTGGGTATGTCAATTTCAAATTCCCCATGTCAATTTCTCAAGTTTCCTTCAATTTCGGATTTCCCCAATTCCATTTGAAAACCCTAAATTTTTTATCTTAATCCAATCATGAAATTGATTATATTTTAATGCAATTGGAGTTATAAATTGATGATTTCCTAGGCCAATTTCATGATTCTCTACTCAAAACAATTTTTCCCCACATTGCTCTTTGAACCCTAAATCCCCAATTTTTGTTTATCTTGAAATTAGTTTATAACCATGAAATTAACTATGTCTTTACACAATTAGGACTGTTAATTTTTGTTCTGACAAATCGATTTCGTGTTTCTATAATCAATTCAATTTTCCCCCAGATATGTGAATGAATCCTATTTATTCAAAATTAATTTCTTCGGAAAGTGGTTCTATTTTGTATTTTTGTTAAATTAGATTTTTGGTTTCTTTTAATTGTATGTTTTGAGGATGAAAAGTGATTTGGTAAAATTGTCTGTTTGTTATCATGCTTGGGTTGTGTCTCTGGGACGTGAACGTGGCTAGACTTGGTGGAGTAGATTTGCACTCTTGGAACTAGTTGGAGTCTTGAGACGAGGATCTTTCTCTTGTCTTCAAAGGTAAGGGGAGACTGCCCGAGGGATGCTCTTTACGATAGCTATGTGTTGTTTTGTGATTAATTCTAAGTGTTTTGTTGACGTTGATTGGTGACTTAAGTTGTTGTATGATCTGATAACTACATGTTATTTGATGTTGTTGTTGTTGTAGCTGTTTGAATTAAAATTTGAGTTCTTGATGTGTTGAGGGTATATTTGATGACTTATGATTATATATATATGTTGAAATCGTTGTATATATGTTGTGGTTGTTGCATGGAAAGCCTAACATTTGGTTAAAGCTCAATTAAATCCTTAAGATAAAAGTCTTAAGAAAAACTATATGAAGAACAATGTAAATAAATATTTATTTTGAAGAAATATTTTGGAAGAAGGAAAAATGAGTTATACTTTCAAAACTTTATCAGAATAATTGAAATAAAATAAAATTTTTATGAAGGAAATTTACTTGAAAAATTAAGTGGTTTTACACTAAGAAAAAAAATCAAACTTTGAAAAGATTTCATGGTAAGAAACCATGAAGAAAAACAATTTTATTTTGAAGTTTTGAAAATATTTCTTTTAGTAACGTTTTAATGAAAGAAAAAAAATTTAGAATCAAAACAATTTTATAAAGGAAAATTATTTAAGTTGAAAGATCTAATTTTGAAGAAAACCATAATTTTGAGAACACTTATGGTGAAGTACCATAGAAAATGGGAGTTTAGTTTCCAATGTTCTTAGAAAGAGTTTTCCTTCAAAAAGGTTTACTATATTTTTTAAAGGAAATAGAATTCTCCAAAATAAAGGAGATTTTTAGAAAAAAATGGAGTTCCTAAAGTTTAAAGTTTTAAAAAAATGAATTTCAAAGGAAAATGTTGTTGAAAAGAATTTATTCAAGTAAAAATAATCGGTAACTTGGATAAGTTATGGAAGTTTTGGTTTTGTATTTGTTTTTCATAGAACGAAAAATAACGTTGAAAAGTGAACCTTGTAACCGAGACGTCGGGATACTAGAGTTAAAGCACGTGGATCCATGATCCGTATCACAATGATGTGGACTGTGTGTCCTATATATGAAGTTGTTGACTGTGTGTCCTATACACGTTGTTGTTGACCGTGTGTCCTATACACGTTGTGGACAGTGTGTCCTCTTTATGTAACACCCCGATTTTTGCTGTTTCTGCTGTTTTCTGTATCGATAAACAAACATCTGTTTATATATATTTTTTTCTGAAACTTAGAAAATGATTTTGGGAAAACCAAAGTCATATTCATATCATACTTATTTTTGTAAGTATACTGTGAAATTTTTGGTTGAAAATTCAGACGGAACCTGGTCTGCGTTTTCACTTACAGTAAGATTTTACTGATCAGAAACTCTAATTTTGACCCGGGAATGAAATGGATAGAGTTTATATATCATCTCCAACTATATAGATTATTTTTAAAATTTCCAAAATAAATATGTTATTATACTCAATTTGGGCTAAAACCCTAAATCGCGTAATCGACGAAGTCGAGAACGAACGTGCAGAGACAAAACCCGACGTCGGATGCAGAGACCTCTTGCCACCTAGGATGGTGAGTCATGTGGATGAGTCACCCATGCCATGATTACTTTTTACAAAATATCTAGATATTTCTTTAAACTAGTGTAAAGACCGTTTTGCCCTTGGGCGATTTTACCCTTGAACTTTCATCGAAATGACAAGTTTGCCCCATAATTTGTGGTAAAAAATCAGCCACATCCTCACTCATTTCTCACCACATGTTGGTCATGATTGCTTTTTGGGAAATGACCATTTTGTCCTGATGTTGTCATAATACCACAAAAATGCCATTTTGTGAGATTACTACTTTGTCCTTGAATTTTTGTGTGTTGGACCCTTTTACCCCTCAAAGGCCACGACCCTAGGCAGCCAAGAGACCCATTTTCACTTCTATAAAAGGCCATCTTCATCTTCTCCATCAAGCTTTGTCATTTTTGCCATTAAAGCTCTAAGTACCATAGCTTGATTTTGTGAAGGAAGTAGGTGATTCCTTGCCCATTTTTCATTTCCAAGAGGTATACCATGCTTCTCTCACTCAATCATCATCATGTTCTTCATTGATTTTTGTGATTTGAAGTCTTGATCATATTTTTCAATTCCTAGATCTAGAAACTTTGTAAATTCATAGAAAATCATAGAAAAATCCTTTTAAAGTGAAACCAATTTCTATGATCTTAGTATCCTCTCTATATTTAAGATCCAAGATGATACATCAAACAAAACTTTCTTTCCCTTTTAGTTTGTCAAGGCCGAATCCTAGTTTCTAGTGGGGGAGGACTTTGTTCATTTTGTTAACTAGTCTTGCTTGATTCAATCTTATAATTCATATATATGTTGAGTCCATGATTTTTGAATCAAAATCAAATCTCTAAGATATTATTTAATCATGGCCTAAATTATTTTCTTGAGGAGTTGAAAGATTTTGTTTCATTTTTCAACTTATGATAACTTGTCTTAACTCTACACTACTCTAAGGTTATAGATCTAAGAGTACGTAGAATTTTGAAACCTTGAACCTATTTTCTTAGCTTGGGCAGAAACCATATCCATAGGAAATAATAGTTTTTTTTTCAAAGTTTAATTAGTTATGTGTTGTTTTGTGAAGGATTGTGTTAGTAGTTGTTGTTCGGAGTTCATGGAGGAAATCGGACTTGAAAACCGAGACTTCGTTGAATCAGAACTTGAATCTTCAAAGGTAAGGGGAGTTTACCTGAGGAGCTTCGATAACTATGTGTATAAATTGTTTGGTGTGTCTGTAATTAATGATTATAGTTTGTGGTGTTTGTTTTAAATTTATTGCGTAATATTCTGTGATGCATGATTTATCAGTGAAAGCATGCTATAAATCGCGATGTGTGAATTTATTGTTGGTTGTGGAAGCATGTGATAAATTGTGTTGTATGAAATTTTTTGTTGATTTTTATGATTGGCTGGAAGCCTGACACCGGTCAGTGCTTATTGAAAATTAAGGATAAAACGTTAAGAAAATTTAAGGGAAATATTATGTTTTTGAAAATTGGTGGATTTAATTTTTGAGTTAAAAATAATAATATTTTAATGAGATTTAATAAAATAATAAGTTAATGAGAAACCGCGCATATGTAAACGTGAAAAAAATTTCACTTTCACACTTTTTTCGAAAAGTCGGGAAAATGGAAATAAAATCTTAATTTTAAGAAAATGTATTTTAAAAAGTGTTTTAAGATTGATAATAAATAATTTTTCAATAAATAATGGTTTTTGCTTACCTAACGACAATATGAGGAAAAACGATCTTTTTACATGAGAAAAATAAATATATGGGTTAGAAATGATTTTAAAAAGAATTAACAGATTCTCAGAAATAAAAATAAAGGATTTAAGGGAAAAATGATTTTCGTTACGTTTTAAAACGAATTTCATCGGAAAAGGGTTTTGTTGAAAAATAATTTAAGAACAGCAGAAATTTTCAACAAACTTGGATAAGTTTTCAGAGATTTTGTTTTTGGTATTTGTGTTTCACTGAACGAAAATTCTTTGGGGAAAAATCAAGGAAAGGATAAGGACCTAGATTGCCGAGATGTCGGGCTAGTGTTCCTAAAAGGAAATTGCACTTGGAAAGGAAAGGAATTGGAATACCTAAGGAATGGTAGTTGGGAGCTTTAAGCCTCGACAGAGGAAAAACAAACGACAAAGAACAATTACGATAACAAAGGATTTTACATGCATAGTCTGCCAAACATGCCATATTTGGGCAGAGATGCCTTGGGTATCGAGCTACAATTTCACAAAGGGTGAATTGGATAAATTGGTTAGTTACGGACCAAAGATATATTCTAGGGTCTTAGGGACATTCGGGCTTCGAAAATCCAGCGAATACTTGGGGCCTTGCAACCTCGGGTCATGGAATTCGGTTACCCGGCACGAATGTACTCAATAGGGAACTATTCCAGTATTATTTTAGGTGCTCCATCATGATATTCCCTGAACAATTGGAACCGGACCTAAATTTAGAGGCCGATCTCATGAGACAATTGTGTTAAGGGTATCACAGTCTAATCATTGCTCGAAGAAGGTAAGTTAGGAATCTCCGGAGAATAAAGGTCAAGAATCATCGGAATGGATATTGAAGTGTCATGCATTTTTGAAAAATTACGATTGGATGATCGGGTGTAAATCCCATTGGTAGGAAATATTTATAATATGTATACATGATGTTTGTTTGAGTGTCGTGCATGTAGTTATCATAATGAAAACTCAATGATGGTATCTCACCCTTGCTTAATTTATTTTCATGTTGGGTTTCTATTATGCTTCTATATATATTCGAGTACAGATGAGCCAAATGAGTCTGATATCGTACACGGGGATAAGTTCCCTGCACTTTGACGAGGCTGATGATGGAAGCGTGTGGAGGACTAACCTGGGTACTTCTGCGGGCGGGGAGTCTTGGGAGGATTTCCTAATGGGTATTCTTTAGTGTGGCCAGCTGTAGGATTCTGATTTGGGTTTAATTTTGGAAAGTAGTACCGCTACCATATAGGTTTAGTTTATGTGTGTTTTCCTTATGCTATGGCTTAAATAAATGATTGTAATATAAAGGGCCATATGTAAAACCTTATTTATGCATATATATGTATTCGGTTGTTTGTTAATTATAACGGTTTGGGTTGTATCGTTTGAGGAAAAGAAAAAGAAAAAAAAAATTATCACTAATTTTCAAGGAAGTTAAGAAATAGAGAAAATTATATTTTTCGGAAAGCAACCAGCGTAATTATTTTCAGTCTTTTAGTTTCAACATGTAGCGCCAAAGGGGTGTTACAATTTACGTTGTTGTGGACTGTGTGTCCTACATACATTGTGATAAAACGTGGTGAAAATAGTAAAAAGGTGAAAATTGTTTTCTACGACCATAAAGTCCAAGACCAGTGCACAGGTCTAGGACTATTGTGATTGGACACTCTGACAAAAACGTCCTGTGTTGACAATGAAAGTTTTAAAACGTCGAAAATTCATGGGTGGTCGTGAGCCTTAAGCCTTGACGAAGGAAATAATGAAACACAAAGAAAAGCAGCGAAAACGAAGATGGTTTTACATGCATTTCGCAGACGTGCCCACTTTGTTTCGTATGAATGCCTTGAAGGGTAAGGTATTTCATGCTACGTTGTATCATTGTGCCTTGATGGACAATGAAATCCATACGCCTTGATTACCATGCCTTGTAATGGACAATATGCTATGGATATCTACACACGTTGATCACTGCGCCAGGAGTTTTGGGCAGTGTTGTGGAAAAACACGTTGTGCCTTTTTGGCAATCGAGCCTGATCAGCTCATTTTTAAACGAAGTTGGGATCTCCAGAGATTAGAATCAAACGTTGAATTATAGAAGTGCCATGCATTTTTCAAAAATGACGATGAGTATTGAATGCTATGCTTATTTGTGAAAAACTTCTGTTAAATATGAATATTATATGTGCAAGTTGTGTTGTGTGCGTGTGCATGTGGTTATCGTAATTAATCCATATATTGGTATCTCACCCTTACAACATATCAGGTTTTCCCGGTCCTTTGATGTTGTACTTTGGTACTCTAGGACGGGCGGTGCCGGGAAGCTCCTGACCTCACTAGGGGATATTAATCCTGATCCTTGTAGAGGTGGGTGATTATTCTAATGGTGAGAAATATGGAGTTCTTTCCAGTAGTTGTCTTTTAGAACGACCAGCTTAGGTTTTTGAGATGTAGATTTCTGATAGTATGTATGGGTATGGTTCGGAAAGCCTTTATTTTAAATGGTATGTTTATGGCTCGGAGAGCATTTCTTTTGGATGGAAATCTAAGATTTTCCTTTCGGTCATGTATAACTTGTTGATGTAAATATTTTCAGAATAATACTATCTTGATGTATTTTGTATGACTGTAATTTCTGGGATGAAAATATAAATATTTCAGCAGGTGTTTTCATTTTGGGATGTTGGAATTACAGAAGAGACTCTGTCAAAATTTTTGTAAAGAAATTATAGCTTTTCATTCAAGTACATTTCTAAAATAAATAGGCTTTCCAGGTGTTCCTGCCGAATCCGACTTGTCGGAATCTCGTCGTAGAACATCAAACCAAGAGTGAACAATGGGGGTTGTTTTAGATTATGGCTTGACAGAATATTGTATTCCGGTCCTACGTATCCCAATGGGAATCAAAGCCAGACGTAGTTCTTGGTTCAACCCTTGGTCATACAGTGATCTCAATCCCCTAATCTTGTATCTGATGAATACCAGCGAGCAAGGACTCTTCAGTAGTCTCTTGGTCACGCTAGTTTCTCTAATACGCTTAAGGGAGATTCACCTAGGTTAGTGAAAGTGTCTTTCCCTTGGGGTTCTCCTCTTTTTATAATAGGATCCCCTTACCTCTTAGAGATTGGATTTATCTCTTTAAATCTTCTCCGGGATATCTGATTTCCTTAATTAGTGGGATTTATCTCTTGTAACCAGATAAGGCTATTTGAGATAGTATCATGATCTTATCTTTCCGCTTATATTGGATCAGGTATCGAAGCTCGGTGACCGAGTTTTACTCCTCGGCCAGTACACAAGTCCCCCCAAGCTTTGAGCTCAAAAGAGCATAAAAGTTTTCATGATAGGAGCCGATCTTGACTTTAAAATTATCTGGGTTAAGGATTTATTGAGCAAGATTTCTACGCTTTTTGCCACAGTTCGATGGTGGATAACATTCGAGTTTAGCGGCTTTGGAAAGTGGGTCTATCAATCCTTTCTTTTAATCATTTTGATTTCCTCGTGGCCGAGCTTGATACCTCGGCCTCTATTAATTTTTAGCTCGGTTCGCTCGGTGGCCGAGCTTGACACCTCAGCCCATAAACAAGCCCCCCAAGCTTTTGGCTCGAAAGAGCGTAAAAGTTTTACTGGAAGAATCGAGCTATGCCGAGATGTAGGCTGATAATGACTTTTTGATTTTTCTATTTTTTCTTTCTGATTCAGTATGGAACCTTCGTTTGAAGTGTCTCAAAATGCCTCCACTGAGGTTCAAATGTTAGAACCTGAAATAAACCCTATCGGGGGACTCTCCCCATTCTTCCCCTCCTTCGAAGGGTAATGAAGATAACCCCAGGGCCTCTTTCTCCCCCTCATCTAATGAGAGTAGCTCTGCTACTCCTGATGCCATTACTGCCCCTAAGCGTCGCAAGCGTGCTTCTAGGATGCCCAGGGTTCCCTACCCAGATATCACTATCCCTGGGTATTTATGGGTTAAGCCAGATGCTGAGGCATTTCATTCAAACTTCATAACTCTTGATTCCCTTCAAGCCATTAAGGCCAAAGTTACTGCTTCCCGCGGTGCTGTAGAGTGCTTACCTTGTTCAGATAATGAACATGTCTTTCTACAAGCCCTTCCCTCTGAAACAGCTTTTATCTATGTATACAAAACTTTATTTGAGCAGATTGGTGTCACCTTCCCGTTCACTCCCTTCGAGTGTGATGTTTTAAAAATTACGAATGTTGCTCCTACCCAGCTACACCCAAATAGCTGGGCCTTTCTGAAAGCCTTTCAAATTCTTTGTGGCCAAATAGGGATGGTGACTACTGCACCCAAATTTCTGTATTTTTACAAGGTTAGGGTCGGGGACCGAATTGGCTGGATTTTGCTTAGTGGGGTTGAGAAAAGGGGTATCATCGAACTCTACAAGAGTTCCTACAAATTCTTCAAGTTGGACTTTTTCAATGTCTGACCTACTAAGGGGAATGAGTTTGTGTTTTTTGACTCGGACGGAATCTCCAAATTCCCTTTTTACTGGCAACCCCAAAATTTCTAGTTTTGACCTCGGCTGTATAACAACTCAAGAAAGAATCGATGTTGAGATTCTCAAGCTTTTTCCTCGGCCACTGCCCTGTGGGAGACTTTTAAAACTTCCCACCTCTTCCACTCGGCAAGCCGATTTTGAATGTAAGTAGCTTTTCATTCAAAGGTATTTGGATTTACCTCTTAGCATTGTACTTACTTTATTCTGACTGATCTCCTTCATGCAGTGATAATGGGGAAATTCAATTACAAAGCTTTGCTAAAGAAGTCGGCTCCTCAGGATGCTGGCACTTCAATTTCGGCTTCTGACACGAAGGGAAAGAAGAAGAAGGTTGTTGAAACTTTGAACCTCGACACTTGTCTTCCTAAGCGGTCTAGGGTCGACTTTCAACTAGTTGTATCAAAGAGGAGTACCTCTCCTTTTCCGGTAACCCATGAGGACCCCAATGCTGAGAAGAGGGCTGAAAGAACACCTCATGTGACCAACCTAACAGTGGACACAAAGTGGTATAATGGCCACTGTAATCAGGGTATCAGTTCGCTCTGGAGTGATGATTTCAACCCCGATCCACTCATTGATGGTCAAATGCTTAAACCCTCTGATGCTCAACTTTTACAGGAGAAGGGGCCTGATGAGAGTATGGAGGCTGTCGTTGCTTATGCCATCCAGATTTCATCCATCACTCGCTTTTGGGGTAATGAACTATCGAATAATGTGAAGAAGATGGAGTTGATGAAGGCCGATACTGCTCGTGCTTTGCGGGTAAGGGAAGAGTTGGCTCAGGCTGTGGCCAAGTACGAGGAGCAAGCCCGAGCTATTGGTCAACTTAAATCCCAGAAGGCCGAGCTTGAGAAAACCAAGGCTACCCTTCAATCCGAGTTGGATAAGGAGAAGGAGGAGAAGGATAGCTTGTAGAAGGCCGCTGAAGACTCCCATACTCATCTCTTTAATCTTTAGAAGCTGAGAGGGAGGCTAACAGCAAGCTGCAGGTCGATCTGATTGAAGCTGAAGCCACCATTATGAAGGAGAATGTCAATGGGTTCTCCCAAGTTGTGAACCAGTGTTGAGTCGTCGGCAAGTGTACCGGGTCGTCGTAAATAATAAACACGGTAAGTAATTAACGAGGTCGGACACAGGGATTGGGATACCAATTCTACCAATTTGCAAGAAATTCGATACGTTTGACCAAGTAAAAGCAAGTGGTTGAGAAGAGAGAGGAAATAGGATAGAAAATTAAATCAACAAATCAATTAAAGATAAGGTAGAATAAGAATTAAAATCTGGATTAAACATATAAGGTCACAAATCCACCTACCCAATCATGCATAGTACCCAAGTGATGATGATCCCCTCCCTAAGTTCAATTGCAATGTCAACCAGGACCCCCAAATTCTCCTAATGACACTATCATGCTCAATAGGACGTATTCAACGATTGAGTTAATTACTTGCTAGGTCTCATAACCCAATCATCAAACTCTATTAAATCTTGTTCCCTATAAGGTTGCACTGATCTCCTACTCATTCTCGTGCAATATTCAGTCAGTGATCCCAATTCAAGTTCTAAACGCGAATTGCCTATCAAGCCCCATCACCTTAACTAGTCAATCATGCATGCTTATGATCAACGCAATAAATTCAGAATTGGAAAACATGAATTGAGGTAAAGGAGGGAAACATACATCACATTGAACGCTACACCGTCATGGGTGGTTTCATTGATCCCTTAGACAAGGGAATTAGTTCCTCATGCTTGTAACAACGCACAAACAATTGGAGTTCATCATAATTGTACAATAGGAAAAGAACATAGGGAGACGCAGCTCCATAGAATAAGGATTTGTCTCCAAAAAAACGATCTAAAACAAGTGGTGAACAAAAAGTATCCCATCTGCCCTAAAACAGCCTATAAATAGAGGTTCTGGGTCGCGCCCGATCGCGGGGCGATCAAGGTCTCGCGAGGCGAAATTCAGTTTTGGCTCCATCTTGATTTGAATACTCGCGAGGCGAGATGGTGATTCGCGAGGCGAGACAGAAAGGGTGACTGTTGCTATTCAGGCTGGTCTTCAGGCTCGCGAGGCGAGATCCTGTTTCGCGAGGCGACACTTCCAGCATTGCTTTTCCACTGTTTTCTTCATTTTCCTTGACTCTAAGAGCTTCACTTTTAACCTGAAACAACAAAAGGAAACGAAAAGCGTAATTCTACTCAAAATAAACTAAAAACTACTAAAAATGCATTAAACGAATCAAATTCTAACTTAGGAACAAAACAAGGCCAATTTGGGAGATTAGCGAGGTTGACTCGCTCAATTAGGCACAAAATCTACCCCTTTTCTAGCTGGAAACTAGATGAGCCAGAGGCTTATCAAAACACCCCAAACTTAAACCTTGCTTGTCCCCAAGCAAACCAAAACTCAAAAAGACTCAACACTTGGCAAGCTTAAAGGATTCAATCAATTTTTGCACAGATTTCATGCAATTTAACACAACAATTTTTCTTCAATGTTTTCCCCCCTTGCAACAATGTAATCCCCACATTCATCTACTCTAAACAATTGAGAATTCCATCATTCATGCAATCAGTAATCTGAGTTGAGGATCCAAGTGACACACAAAAGTGAGATCACCAAATTTAAACAATTTCCTTCCTTACAAGGGCATTTAATATTCCACTCATTCGCTCAATTTGTCTAAGCTACCAACTTTTCACTCAATCTCGCATTTCAAGAGCACTTCCCATGAATATGATTTCCATCTCAATCAAGGTTCCCACGAAAACATGCATGCATCATCAAAAGGTCTTTCATAGGTTGTAATGAGGCCTGACTCAAGTTAAGATATTCAAAGGATAGATGTTTAGTCCCTAGGATCAATGAGAGCATGAAACTACCATTTCAACAATTGAATTTACTCCCATATTATTATTCTATTCCTTGCATTGGGTGGCTACAAACCTCTTCCTTTTTATACTTTTTCGCCTTGCCCTTTTTGGCATATATTCAATACTTTTCATCACATTTTTTTTTCAAGCCTTCGGCCTTTAATTTTGCTTTTCTTTTTCTCAACTATGATTCATGAACTTGTAGCCACCCCAAACTTAGTTCCACAACAACACTCACAAAGCTAAAATTCCATGCTCTCCTAAATCCTAGGATAAGGGAAAATCATGGTTTTTCTGAGTTAATGGCTTGTAATGTAAGGTCATCAAGAACAATAGGCTTCAAGGCTCAATGTGGCTAACTAGGGTTCATTCATCAAGGTTGGTTCAATTTATGGCCAAGTAGTTATTTCAAGGAAAAATTGCCTAGATCATTTGATGCAACATATAAATATGCAAACCATGCACAGATTCAAGCAAATCCGAGAAAGTGCAGCTTAAAAGCGATTCAAAAAATTAAGAACATGTTGGAGGCTCCAATTTCTCACCTGGACATTTTTGCAAATTGTTTGATCGAGATACAATTCCTAGTGTGTGCACCCCTTCACCCCAAACTTGTCATAAATCAAGCAATCACAATAAAATTTCTCAAAGTTCAATTTTCAATTTTTCACATGGGGATCAAATTTTCGATTTTCAGAACCTAGGGGGAAATCATCGATGGTCAACATAATTCATGCAGTCAATTTATGCTAAATTTAATTAAAATCCACCAAGCTTGCCGACACAAAACTCACACACATACTCTTGATCTTCTCAAATTATTCAAGAGCGAAATTCAAAAACAAATGGAAAAAGGGAAAGAAAATAAAAACAAAGCAATTGGTTCCCTCCCCCACACTTAAGGCATACATTGTCCTCAATGAAAGAACGTAAATATAAAATAAGAGTGAGGGAAAAGAGAAGGTGCTCCCTGATCAAGTTGTTGTGTAGGTGGGCGCTTCCAAGTAAAGCTCTTCTAAGGTTGTATCCTCAGACACTGAGCTCTCATGAAATAGCTTCAATCGCTGCCCATTAACATTCCAGAATCGCGAGGCGAGTAATAGCGCGCGAGGCGAATCTGGAATTCCAACAGCTGATGATGCCCAGATTCGCAAGGCAAAAATGGCCTTCGCGACGCGAGACAGAAGCGTGACCAGGCTTCTGAGATTCAGGGCTTCTGTCTCGCGAGGCCACTGTGGATTTGCGGGGCGAATCCGTTTTTTTTAGAAGAGAAAATACCAAAAACTAAAAAAATAAAGGATATCTAGCTTGGGTTGCCTCCCAAGTAGCGCTTGTTTAACGTCCCGAGCCTGACTCAAGTCACCCCTAAGGGTTAATCCAAAAGAAGAACTTGCTTTCCATTTGGGACTGATTCCCCATGGTAATGCTTTAGCTTTGCCCATTTACCTTGAAGTTGCCAGAAGCCCCTTCTAGTTCTACTGCTCCGTGTGGAAAAACTTGGAGGACCTTGAATGGTCCCGACCACCTTGATTTTAGCTTTCCCGGAACGAGTCTCAACCTCGAATTATAAAGAAGTACCATTTGTCCGGGCTCAAACCTCCTAGGCAAGATGTGCTTGTCATGCCATGCCTTAGTCTGCTATTTGTAGATTCTTGCATTTTCATATGCTTGCATGCGGATCTCGGACAACTCATTTAAGTCCAAAAGCCTTCTATAATCGATACATAATCTCCACCCCGTGATGGTCCTTGTTGGGATCAATTCATTGCTTTCATTGACCACCACGGTTGTGCCACCTTTCTTTGGGACTACATGAATTGGACTAACCCAATTGCTATCCGAGATTGGATAGATGATTCCGGCATCTAAAAGTTTAATCACTTCCTTACGCACATCTTTTTTCATGATGGGATTTAACCGTCCTTGTGGTTGAACCACCGGCTTATAATCATCCTCCATCAAAATCTTATGCATGCATAGGGAAGGGCTTATACCCTTTAGGTCCGAAATCTTCCACCCAATGGCGGATTTGTGTTCCCTAAGAACTCTTAATAGTTTTTCTTCTTCATCATTTTTCAAGGCATTGCTAATGATTACCGGATGTTGTCCCTTCTCCCCTAAGAATGCATATCTTAAGTGGGTTGGGAGTTGCTTCAACTCCGGTGATCTGTTATCTTCTTCCATTCCTTCGTTGTTGAGCTTTTCCTTTGCACATTCATCCTTTGGGAGACTCGGTAAGTCTTCCATGTTTTTTAAGCACTCAAGATAGTCCTCATCCCCCAAAGGGTCTTCTTCTTCACTATCATCATCATGGGATTCTACCAACACTTGTGCAAGTGAAGAACCATGGGCTTCTCTAGTGGCCTTTTCCTTGACAATTGAGTCCACCATATCCACTCGATACACAACCGACCTCTCAGCGGGGAGCTTCATTGCTTCAAAGACTTTGAAGACTACATTCTCATCTTGCACCCTTAGGGTGAGTTTCCCTTGTTGCACATCTATCAAAGCACGCCCAGTGGCCAAGAAGGGCCTACCCAATATGAGAGGGATCTCGGCATCTTCATCCATATCAAGCACCACAAAATCTGCCGGAAATATGAACTTGTCCACCTTCACTAACAAATCTTCGACCACCCCATAAGGATATTTTATAGAATGATCAGCTAGTTGGAGTGACATCCGTGTATCTTTGGCTTCTTTGATCCCCAACTTCTTCATCATAGAGAGGGGCATCAAGTTGATGCTTGCCCCTAGATCACACAATGCCTTTCCTAGAGTCATCTCCCCAATGGTGCATGGTATAGAAAAAGAATCGGGATCCTTCAACTTTGGAGGTAGTTTTCTTTGAAGAATGGCACTACACTCCTCGGTCAAAGCAACCGTTTCCTCATCCACTATTCTCCGCTTCTTGGAGAGAAACTCCTTCATAAACTGGGCATAAGATGGCATTTGTTCCAAGGCTTCCGCAAATGGAATGTTAATTTGAAGCTTGCGTAAGACATCAAGGAATTTATTGAACTGTTTATCTTGTAGGGGCTTCTTCAATCTTTCAGGATATGGTACCTTCATGAAGGGCGGGAGGTCTTTGGGTTCAACCCACTTCTTTCTTCGGAACTCTTCATCTACAAGTTTTAACCTTCCCCCTTGCTCCGGTGCCTTGTCACTTGCCAACTCCTTTTTCTTAGGTTGCTCTTCCTCAACATGTGGTTGTTCCGAGGCCTCAGCTTCTTAAGAACTAGTTGCACCCCTGTTAGATCCCAACACCCTACCGCTTCTAGTTGCTACGACATTGCATTGGTTCTTAGGGTTGTTCTCGGTATCACCTGGGAAAGTGCCTGGGAGACGCTCATTTAGTTGCTTTGCGAGCTGAGCCATCTGCGTCTCTAGATTCTGAATTGCCGACCCTGTATGAGTTGCCAACTTGTCAATGGTCGTGCTTGTATTGAATGACAACTTCTCAATTGCCGCATTCGTCTTTTCTATAGCCAACTCCTAAGGTTGCCTTCCACCATCTGTTGTTTGCAATTGATTATGCCCTGGAAGAGCCTGCTGAGTATTGCGTTGAAGGATCCCATAGTTTGGCCTCTGATTCTGTTGAGGTTGTTGTTGCCCGGCTAGACCACCACTAGCATTACTCCAAGCGAAACCCGGATGGTCTCTCCTCATATAACCCCTATTCTGATTCTGACTGTAATCATACTGCCTGTTCCTCTGATAGTTGTTCTAGGGCACGCTGTCATAGAAATTGTGGCATGAGTCCACATATTCTTGAGAGAGGTTGAACGGACAACTCTGAATGCCATGATCTCCATTACAATTATCACAACCCGGAGGCATTCCTTCATGTATCACATTAACCTTTTTGTTCCCAGACAATGCCGCATTTTGCATCTTCAACAGTTTATTTTGCTCTAGAATGGCTTCTATTGTTGCAGAACTGACTCCACTTGAGGTTTCCCTACCACGGTTGTAATCATTATTCGACATCTTCTCCAATAACGCCCATCCATCCTCAGCTGATAAATAAGAAAAAGAACCGCCCACTGCGGGATCAAAATTCATCTTGAGAAACTCCTCTTGTCTTCTGCAAGTCACAAGCTTCAAGGAAGCGAGTGATGTGTCTATGAGGGTCTTGTTTTCCACTCCCATCAAATTGATTCTCACGGATATGGGCTGTGACACATCCTTCCACTCTGAAGGAATCTGTATTGAGGTTGCCCCTCACGATAGAAGAAGCACAATCCTCCAAATTGGGTAGATTGTACTCGAAGAGAGGCTTGTAAGGAGGAGGGTTTGCTTCGGTCATCCCCTCAAAATTAATTGCTTCAAGCCTCTTTCATTCTCTGGCTTCTTTCCTTAATCGCTTCTCGGTCTTGGTGATCTCCGAATCAAATAGCAAGTCCTCTTGTGAAAGGGTACCTCGCATACAAAAACTAGGCAAGACCAAGTGGAATCAAAGAAGTAGAGAGAATAATAGTAAATAAATAACAGAGAATAAAAATAAAAATAGCTTAACCAAATAATCAAACTTCCCAAAAATTAGGAAAATTGGTTGTGCCAATCCCCGGCAACGGCGCCAAAAACTTGTTGAGTCACCGGCAAGTGTACCAGGTCGTCGTAAGTAATAAACACGGTAAGTAATTACCGAGGTCGAACACAGGGATTGGGCTACCAATTCTACCAATCTGCAATAAATTCGATACGTTTGACCAAGTAAAAGCAAGTGGTTGAGAAGAGAGAGGAAATAGGATAGCAAATTAAATCAACAAATCTATTAGAGATAAGGTAGGATAAGAATTAAAATCTGGATTAAACATCTAAGGTCACAAATCCACCTACCCAATCATGCATAGTACCCAAGTGATGATGATCCCCTCCCTAAGTTCAATTGCAATGTCAACCAGGACCCCCAAATTCTCCTAATGACATTATCGTGCTCAATAGGACGTATTCAACGATTGAGTTAATTACTTGCTAGGTCTCATAACCCAATCATCAAACTCTATTAAATCTTGTTCCCTATAAGGTTGCACTGATCTCCTACTCACTCTCGTGCAATATTCAGTCAGTGATCCCAATTCAAGTTCTAAACTCGAATTGCCTATCAAGCCTCATCACGTTAACTAGTCAATCATGCATGCTTATGATCAACGCAATAAATTCAGAATTGGAAAACATGAATTGAGGTAAAGGAGGGAAACATACATCACATTGAACGCTACACCGTCATGGGTGGTTTCATTAATCCCTTAGACAAGGGAATTAGTTCCTCATGCTTGTAACAACGCACAAACAATTGGAGTTCATCATAATTGTACAATAGGAAAAGAACATAGGGAGACGCAGCTCCAGAGAATAAGGATTTGTCTCCAAAAAAACGATCTAAAACAAATGGTGAACAAAAAGTATCCCATCTGCCCTAAAACAGCCTATAAATAGAGGTTCTGGGTCGCGCCCGATCGCGGGGCGAGCAAGCTCTCGCGAGGCGAAATTCATTTTTGGCTCCATCTTGATTTGAATACTCGCGAGGCGAGATGGTGATTTGCGAGGCGAGACAGAAAGGGTGACTGTTGCTGTTCAGGCTGGTCTTCAGGCTCGCGAGCCGAGATCATGTTTCGCGAGGCGACACTTCCATCATTGCTTTTCCACTGTTTTCTTCATTTTCCTTGACTCTAAGAGCTTCACTTTTAACCTGAAATAACAAAAGGAAACGAAAAGCGTAATTCTACTCAAAATAAACTAAAAACTACTAAAAATGCATTAAATGAATCAAATTCTAACTTAGGAACAAAACAAGGCCAATTTGGGAGATTAGTGAGGTTGACTCGCCCAATTAGGTACAAAATCTACCCCTTTTCTAGCTGGAAACTAGATTAGCCAGAGGCTTATCAACCAGCTTCAACACTTCAACCCTGATACTGGCTTCTCCCAAGTTGATGTGGACAAGGACTTCAACAAGGACAGTGTCATGGTTCCTTTGTCGGAGCTTGAATATGAAGAGGAGAATCAAGAAAAAGCGGTCCAATAAAAAGAAGTCGAAGAGCATGCTGCCGCGGAGGGATGAAATGGCGAAGGAGAAATGGTTGTGCTTGATTCATTTTAGTTGTTCCTCCTGGTGATGAAGATGCCTTGACCTCTACTCCTGTTGAAACCATTGCTCTTGGGGATGCCCATAAGTAACTTAGAAAGATTTCTTTTATCTGGCGTTTCATTCCTAGGGCAGTGCCCTCTTTATTTTGTAACCGTTTTTACTTTGGGATTTGCCCTTTTTTTGACTTATTATTCAACTTTATGCTTTCTAGTATATGGCTTGTTTTTCATTCGATACTTGGAGAATTTTCTAAGTTTTTACTTTAGCTCATATTCGCCCTTTGTGCTCGGCGTGTTACTTTGGCCTATTTGAGCTTTTAGAGCTCGACCCTTTTAATAAGTATAACCTCTTTAGGTTTTTAAATACCACGGGTCTTAAGCTATTTCCTTACCTCTTAGGCTCGGCCTTTCAACGTTAACTCGGTCGAACTTAGCTCGGTTATCCCTTTTAGGGTTTTACTTTGCTTTTTTAGGTCAAGCATTCCGACTTTGACTCGGTCGATTTCAGCTCGGTTGACCTCTTTAAGCTCGTGTTTACCTCTTTAGGTTTTTATTTACCATTGTAGGTTTTTTTTAGGTTTGACTTTTCGATTTTAGCTCTTTTGGCCACTTGGGCTTAGCCTTTCGATTTTAGCCCAGTCCACCTTTTTAGGTGTTTAGTTTTTCCTCTTTAGGTTCGGCTTTTCGACTTCAATTCGGTCGACTTTAGCTTGGGTAACCTTTTTAGGTCTTAGTTTCGCCTCTTTAGGTCTGGCCTTTCGACTTCAATTCGGTCGACTTCAGCATGGGCAACCTTTTTAGGTCTTAGTTTCGCCTCTTTAGGTCCGGCCTTTCGACTTCAATTCGGTCGACTTCGGCTCGGGCAACCTTTTTAGGTGCGGCATCTTTGGCGTGCCAACACAAATAATTTCTTAGCCGTGTAACAGTTTTATTTTTTATTTTTTTTTTGCCAAAATAATGTAACTGAAATAGACTTATTTATTTATTTATTCAGGTGTGCCTCATTAAAACCTTCCTGGCCAAAACCACTTGGGAAAAAGACCAGGGTAGGAAAAAGAGTACACCACCTGTTTACATAACTTTAGCTAAATAAAACTTAAGGTTGGAAGTGTTCCAAGTTCTTGGACTAGCTTTTCCTGACAACTCTTCTAGCCTATAAGCACCATTTCCTAGACTTTCAACTATTCTGAATGGGCTAGACCAGTTTGCTGCAAGCTTACCCTCTTTGGAGTCTTTTCTTGCACCATTTTGCAGTCTCAGTACTAAGTCACCTTGCACAAATTCCCTGGCTGCAACCTTGAGTTGTACTTTCGAGTTGCTTTCTGCTTGCATAGTTCTTCCCTGATTTTTGCCTCATCTCGGACTTCTTCAACCTTGCCAAGCTTAACTCGGACTTCTTCCATGGTTCTGGTGCGTGCTTGATTCACCATTGTCAGCATGGTTCGCGCTATACGCCCCTCCCTTCAGGCCGTTCCTCGTAGTTACCATCTAATTTTCTTGTGGTATCGGGGAAAGTTTTTCTTCGGCCCCACGGTGGGCTCCAAATGTTCCTGCCGAGATCCGACTTACCAGAATCTCGAAGTAAAACGTCAAACCAAGAGTGAACAATGGGGGTTATTTTAGATTATGACTTGACAGAATATTGTATTCCGGTCCTACGTATCCCAATAGGAATCAAAGCAAACGTAGTTCTTGGTTCAACCCTTGGTCATACAATGATCTCAATCCCCTAATCTAGTATATGATGAATACCAACGAGCAATGACTCTTCAATAGTCTCTTGGTCATGCTAGTTTCTCTAATACGCTTAAGGGAGATTCACCTAGGTTAGTGAAAGTGTCTTTCCCTTGGGGTTCTCCTCTTTTTATAATTGGATCCCCTTATCTCTTAGAGATTGGATTTATCTCTTTAAATCTTCTTCGGGCCGGGATATCTAATTTCCTTAATTAGTGGGATTTATCTCTTGTAACCAGATAAGGTTATTTGAGATAGTATCATGATCTTATCTTTCCGCTTATATCGTATCAGACATCCAAGCTCGGTGGCAGAGTTTTACTCCTCATTCGGTACACCAGGTTAGGATTGTAAGCATATGCGCCGGTCACGGCTTAGGTTTTGAGTCGTGTCAAATTTTATATCCAGTTTCTGACGCTTATGTATTTATATAAATTATTTTCTGAAAGTAACTAGCAAATACATTTTTAATTTATTTCCTCACGTATTAAGAAGTAATGCCCAAGGGGGATGTTATATTAGTGGTATCAGAGCTGGTCGAGTCTTTCGGGAACTTGGGAAATAGGTCCATTATGTTTTTGTTGTGTGATCTCTGTTTGGTTATTGTTTGAATTTTTCCTTATCGAAACAATGTGTGCTGACGCACCAGTAGACGTGTTTTGATGGGTTCTGTTTTGGTCGAGACCTTATAGGAACTCATGATTAGTAAATGGTACGTTGATTCATGATTGACACGTTTGTTTATCCTTTTGGGATGGTGTCAGACATTTGAATGAAGTACCCATGGTGGAAGATTTTCTGGGAGTATTCCCAGAGAATGTTCCAGGTTTGTTCCTGCGAAGGACATTGAGTTTTCGATTGATCCAGTTCCTAGATGCAATCGGATCTCCATTGCTTCGTGTAGGATATCGCCTCTAAAGTTAGTCGAGTTAGATGACTCAACTAAAAGGGGGATCTGATATCAGAATAGTTTATGGGACAGAGTGTGTCCCGTGGGGAGTGTCAGTGTTGCTCATAAGGATGAAGCATCACTTTTGTGAAAGTGATCGCAGACGGTGACTAAAATCAGCAGTTGTTAGGCTAACCGATTATTTACAAAGGCGCATCGAGCAAAGACCAACTATTCGCCTGACTGAGAGATGGGCTAAATCATCGGTTATCGTACGCAGTTCAGAGAAGAATGCGGAAGACGACAACAAACCGGATTAAGCGTGTTTAGAAAGACCTTCGTGCTTGTTCGAAGTCGAGACATGCCAATCCGTATCTTCACTCTTTGAATGAGTGTCTCATGATTAAGAAAACTCTTCATTGTACTATTTGATTCTTTATGAAGGTGTCAGTTGACAATTGTTCATCGAGTTCTTATGATTGTATCAAACAATCGTAGTGATCAAGTTTGCGTGTGACAGATAAACTTTTCGGAGTTTTATTTGAAATATATTAGGACTCCCAAATTGGTTATAACTATTTCTTGAGTTATGACCCAAATAATTTCTTAGTAACAAAAGCTTCTTGATGAAACTCATGCTAGTCACTTTTACTTTTGGTAAAACGTGACTCAATCCAATTTTGTCGGACTGTTTCCCTTTGAAATCATCCTTGGACGAACGTCTTGCAGTACGTGGAATACTCCTAGAGTTAAAACTATCCAAGGAAATTCTACTGGAAGAAGCAACTTTATTAGATTCATGTTTGTAAATGTGTATTGGCCATGCATTTTTTCATCCACGAACCTAATTGGAGAATCTTTTTCCATACGGGATGTTCCTGTGTATTTCAAAATTGATGAAAATCTTCTTTAAGCTTTTGAGAAAGTGAAAATCAAGAAACTTCTTTTCTTGAAAGTTTCTTTCTGTAAACTCCAAGACCCATGCCTTATTGTAGTTCGAAAGATTTTATCATCCTTGATCAATTTTACCCTACGAATTCTTCCAAATGCCATTGACATGTAACCTCCCTCATGAGTCATGAGAATGGGTTTCTGATTCACGCCAGGATGTCAGAGTTAGTCGAGTACAGTGAATAAGCTAAACGACATGGGTATCAGAGGACTGTCCAGATTCCATGAAATACCTTCAAATTTCGTTTCAAAGTGAAGAATCCGAAGTTTACCAACGCTCATCGGTAAAGTCCACTCTAAGTGTGGAGGATCAGGTTGAGGCTAAGTCCAACCGATCCCTCAACTTGATGGACAAGTAAGAAATGATCTATCTTTAGCAGATTAGTGGGAAGTAGGTTTCCCACCTAGGTATGATCATTCCTATAGTAGAAGTTTTATTGAGAAATAGAGTTGTTTTGCATGTGAGAAACCCTAAGCTTGATTTCAATAGATCTTATCATGAATTGAGATAGAATGTTACTAAAGGAAGTCTAGAGAAATGATCTGAACTTTAGAAAGTTGGTTTGGAGTAAGCGCAGTATTTAACAATGATCACCTCTTTAGCTGGATGAATAAGAAGTGACGAAAGTTTTGTTGAGGTATAGTTGTGACTGGTAAGATGTGGATCCTCAAGATCGATGATTGTAAGTGAGGTGATTAATATAAATCAAATGTTGATCGAGGCAGAATACTGTTAAATGAATTTAGGGTGAGGATCAATCCCCTTGGTTAAGATTGATTTTATGAGTTTGAAGAATTACAGGGAAGTATCTGTAGTAGTTTACTTAAGTTGAATGTGAAAGGGGAAGAGGAATTCCTGAATAAAAATAAGTTGTGACTGAAGTTCGAAATGGATGAGTTAGATAATCATACCTGACGGGTTGTATTTTGACTTCAGATTATCTTAAGGAGTGTTACGACATTTTGATTTGGAGACTTCAAGTATGCGATTTTCGTAGAATCTGTAAAAAAGGGCTAAGACTACAATGGTGTACCTTAAGTAGGAAGTCGATGCCTGTTGTGGTAAAGTTAATGTTCATATTGAGAGTTAGATGTTGAATAAGGTTATCTAGTAGACCAATAATGAGAATATAGGTGACTCAGTTTTAATCTTATCCGTCGAGTGTTAAGGAACTAAGATTGAATGTCAAGAATAGTAGATATGATGCGGTGGTAGAAAATCTCGAGAAGTGAAAAGATTAAGTGTTGATTATGTCCTTCGAGTGTGATAGACTAAGGTGAAATGTCGAAGATAGTAAGAATAAAGTGGGAGTGGAAGTTTCGAGGATGAAAGAGAACGACATATATATGAATTATGTTATGGAGTTAGCAATAAGAGGAATGAAGCGACTTAAAATACAACATAGAATTTTAGATAGGAACTGATGTGTATGCTATAAGAGAAGTGTAAATCTTAGTTTAAATCTTGGTGTTAAAAGTGGGAGTTAAGGATGTAGAGGATTTTTTTCTTTTTTTCTTTTTTCTTTCTAATGGATTAGTATTGAATGAAAAAGAGATTAAGTTTTAATTATATCTTTCGTGTACGAGAGATTAAGGTAAAGTATTAATGAGGGAAAGTATGAATTAAGAATAAGCGTTTTGATGTCGAGGATAAATAGAACGAAAATTAAGTATGGATTTCATTATTAAGTTATAAAAGTCATCTAAGGGAAGTATAATGTAGAAACTTGGGATTAAGATATGATTACAAGATTCTGTCTAGTTACGAGTCACGAAATTTTGAGGACGAATTTATTTTTAAGTAGGATAGTAATGTAACACCCCGGTTTTTATTGTTCTTCAATAACAGTAATTATATATATGTGTATGTTTATATGTTTATATTATTTGAAAAGATTAATTTTCTAGATGTTTAACTTTGTTTATTTTAAGGGGTTTAGTTTGATTAGTTTTAAATACTCATTTAAAATGATTTTATTAAGTGCATTAGCACTGCTGTATTTCAGTGCATGCACGCTTACTAGACAATAATTTAAATTATTGTCACTATTATTATTTGTTTAGAAAAAAATATTTTAAATGATATGATTGAAAGAAAATTATTTCCATATATTACTCTATTTGATTTTAGATTTGAAACTAAATTTGTTTGACATTAATCGGAGATTAAATTTTGGACCATTGATTTTCTTAGTTGATCAGTTCAACTATAAATTTTGACTCTAATTTAAATTTTGAAAATATATAATTGTCACCCATTATTTTTAGATCCAAAGACAAAAAATGTGTTTATTTTTAGGCTTAATATTTATCACTCATTTTATACCTACTACTTTCAAAAATAGATAATTAGTTTTTCTCCCTCCTATTTTTCATTTTAAAACCCGATACTCTCACCTTTCTCTCTCATTTTCACTTTTTTTCCCTTCCTCTGCTGCAGTACAACACACCTTCTTCATTCTCACAAAACTTCATCATTGTCATCTCCCACCCTCCACTGCTCAGTCAAGCCGTGCCACCCCTAGGAAACTCATCGGCCACCACTCGCTCAATGCCAGGGGAAGACCACGCGCCTCTGCCTGCTCGCGTCCGGTCGTCCTCCTCTGCGTGAAGCACTTGCCTCCGCCGCGGTGATGACTTTGGGTTGCTGTCCATGGTGGTTCCACCATTCTATTGGTGTTTTGAGCTCTCTTCTTTCCTTCTATGAAGCTTAGTTTCACCTTGTGGATCATGGATGCTGTAGGGGAGTGCTCCACCGCCACTGCTACCTCGCCGAAGTTGCATGACGCTGCCGCCGCACCAGGACTGGTCGTCGCGTCCTCTGCCTTCCAATTGGGTGAGTGTTTCACCATATTTTCTTTTGATTGTGAAAGCCCATTTTCCTCATTGATCCGCTGTCGCACACGGGTCAAAAACGAGTAATTAGAAAAAAAAAACTGTAGTTAGGGAACGACAACCCGAGTATCGTATCTTCATAAGCCTCTGGCTCATCTAGTTTTATGGCTAGTATGACCAGGGTTTTGTGCAAATTATATCCTATTTTCACCCAAATTAGATTAGATTGTCCTCAAGCAAGGTTTTGAGTCTCTAAAGAAGTTTTAGGTTAATTTAGCCAGTTTTGAGTCAAATAAAACACTTATGGTTATTTTGTTGTTTTCAGGTTAAGTAGAAGTTGAGGGAATAAAGAAACAGGGGATTCGCCTGGCGAGAGTTTCCTCGCCTCGCGAACCTGAAAGTCAGCAGAACAGTAAAAATGTCATCCTCTCTGGTTCGCCCCGCGAACAACACCTCGCCTCGCGACCCTGAAAGCTGACTGTTCCAGAGAAATGCAACCCGTTCTGTGTCGCCTCGCGGATACATGTCTCGCCTCGCGAGACTGAAGGCCAGAAGCCATGACTGTTCCATTCCTAGCCACGCGAGCAGTACTTCGCCCCGCGAGAAGACCAAACGTTGCTGACTCTTCACAATATTCGCCTCGCGAATGGGCTTAGTTTCTGAATAGTATAAAAGGTTGTTCTGGGCAGATTGAAAGAACTTTTGCTTCTCCATTGTTTTGTTTTACATATTTTCTGTGTGTATTTCGTTTTCATGGAGAACTAAATTTCATAGATTAATCTACTGTAATTGATTTCCACCATACTTGAGGTTATTGTAATTCCTGTTTTGTATGCTTTTCCCTTTTCAATACTATGTTATACATTTCTGTTTGTTTAATTCAGGAGTGTATAGTGTTGTGTTGATTCATTTCAGTGATGTTATGTTCCTATACTTAATCGCGTTTGTTTAATTCGCGTGTGTTCATTCATGTTCGTTTAGTTCATGAGGGTTTAACCCCGTTTGTTTAATTCGGGAATACCCCCCAAAAAAACTGATTTTTGTGACGAATAACACTTCAAGAGTCCTTGTGAGACGACATCCGAGTTGTCGCCCTAAACTACATATTTTTGTAAATCGCTCGTTTTTGGCGCGTCCGCGACAGCGCGACCAAAAATTGGCGCCGTTGCCGGGGACTCTTATTTGTTATTTTCCCATATTTTTTTTCTTTCTTTCTTTTTTTTTTCTTTTATTTTCGTTTTTGTTTTGAATTGGTCTGGCTACTAGGTCTAATTGCCCTGAATTGTGTGATTTTGATCCTGAAATTGAAAGAACACTGCACACACGCCGTAGAGAATTTCGGGCTAGCACTAGTGGTGATTCTAATTCTAAAACTGTTTTTGAAAACATGGGTGACCAAAGGACATTAAGACAGCTTGCTGCCCCTGATGTTAACTATAATGGATTGTGTATTGAATATTCGGTGTCTGTTACCCCCCTTTGAATTAAAATCTGGTCTAATCCATTTGTTGCCAAGGTTTAATGGTCTTGCAGGTGAGGATCCACATAAGCATCTCAAGGAGTTCCAGGTTGTCTGCTCCACAACCTTGAGACCAGAGGGAGTAACTGAAGATCACATGAAGCTGAGAGCCTTCCCGTTTTCACTATAGGGCGCTGCAAAGGATTGGCTGTTATATCTTCCGCCAAATTCCATTACCACCTGGAACAATTTGAAGAGGCTCTTCTTAGAGAAATACTTTCTTGCCTCCAGAGCTGCATCAATTAGGAAGGAAATATGTGGCATCAGACAAGGAAATGAATCGTTGGCTGAATATTGGGACAGATTCAAGCATTTGGTATCCAGATTGCCCAAAGATCGATTTACGAACAGCTTCTTATCCAGTACTTTTATGAAGGGTTACTGCCGATGTATAGGAATATTTTGGATGCTGCTAGTGGGGGAGCACTTGTTGATAAGACCCCAGCTGCTGCCAAGCAACTCATTGAAAATATGTCACTGAATTCCCAGCAGTTTACTACCAGGAGAAATTCTGTTGAGACAAGAGGTGTGCACGAGGTCCATAGCTCTTCTTCCAACCAGGCCCTTGAGGATAGAATGGATAGGCTCACTTCTTTGGTGGAGAAAATGGCAATGGATAGGGTTCAGCCGGCAAGGTTGTGTGGCATGTGCAGTTCTCCTGAGCACCCATATGAGGCATGCCCTATTCTGAAGGAAGAGTCAAGTACTGATTTGCCTCAAGCTTATGCAGTCCATCAAGGCAACAGTTAGAACCGGTACAAGACTCCTGACCTCTCCACAAATAGGTACCACCCCAACTGGAGGAATCATCCTAATCTGCGGTATGGGAACTCATCCCAACAACAATCGATGGCAGCACCACAAAATCCTCCTCAAGTGACCACTTCTGCACCTTCTGGACCTTCATTAGAAGACTTGGTCAAGCAAATGGCTGCAACCAATCTACAGTTTCAGCAGCAAGTAGGACAGTTCCAGGCCTCACAGGCACAATTTCAGCAGCGAACAGATGCTAGCATTCAGGCTTTGCATACACAGGTTGGACAGCTTGCCACATCCATAAATAACATACAGCAAACTCAAGGGACAACCCAACTGCCGGCACAAACAGTGATAAATCCCAATGCCTCCAATCCTAATGTGAGTGCCATATCTCTGAGATCTGGAAAAGTTGTTGAGGCAGCCTCTGAGAAAAATGAAGAAACTGTTGAGGTAACTCCGGAGCCTTCAGTTGTTGTTGAAGCTGAGAAGGTGTACACTCCACCGATCCCCTTCCCACACAGAGTTCAGAAAAATAAGAAGATTGGTGGTGAAGACAAGGAAAGGGAGATTTTAGATGTGTTCAAAAAGGTAGCTGTGAATATTCCCCTTCTAGATGTGATCAAGCAGGTGCCCAAGTATGCAAAATTTCTGAAGGATCTATGCACCAACAAGAGGAAGTTGAAGAATAATGAGAGAGTTGATTTGGGAAGAAATGTTTCAGCTCTTATTCAGTCTAAGCCTGCATCAGAAAGAGTTGCTGTTTTAGCCCCTACTCAGGCACTACCCCAAAAGTTCAAGGATCCGGGCACATTTACTATTCCATGCACTATTGGGGATAGAAGATTTGAAAATTACATGCTGGATTTGGGAGCCTCCATAAATGTCATGCCCACTTCTATTTTCAATAACCTTGATCTTGGGCCCTTGCAGTATACAGGTCTCACCATCCAGTTGGCCAACAGGACCAGTGCCCGCCCCATGGGAATGGTAGAAGATGTGCTGGTGCAAGTTGATGAGCTAATTTTCGCTGCTGACTTCTACATCCTAGACATGGCAGGAGAGATAAATTCCAGTAGATCACCAATAATCTTGGGCAGACCATTCATGAAGACAGCCAATACTAAAATTGATGTTAATGATGGGACTATGTCTATGGAGTTTGGTGATATTGTGGCAAAGTTCAACATCTTTGATGCTATGAAACACCCACTGGAGGAGCACTCGGTTTTCCAATTAGAGTTGCTTTCTGAGATTATTGATGATACCCATGAGGACCTTGTTTCAGATTTTCCATTTAATTCTGGTTTTGATGATTTATATTTATGTACTAATTGTACTTACACTAACCCGTGTGCTGTTTGTGCTGAGTTTCTTGATTCAACCTTGCAGGGTGATAGTGATAGTGAGAGTGAAGTTGTATGTTCAGCAGAAGTCCTTGACATCATGGCTACTCCCAATGTACCATCCGTTGAGCAGCCACCGTCCCTAGAGCTCAAGCCACTTCCTGGGAACCTGAAGTATGCCTACCTGGAGACGAATGAAAAACTTCCAGTCATCATTTCCTCCAGCCTTGACTCTGACCAGGAAGCCAAGCTTTTAGAGGTTCTAAAGAAGCACAAGAAGGCTATTGGGTGGACCTTAGCTGACATTCCAGGAATTAGCCCCTCCAGATGTATGCACAGAATTCTATTGGAGGATGGGGCTAAACCAAAGGAGGCAGCCCAAAGGCGGCTAAACCCATTGATTCTAGATGTGGTGAAGAAAGAGGTGACTAAACTTCTGCAGGCAGGTATTATATACCCCATCTCTGATAGTACTTGGGTAAGTCCGGTGCAAGTTGTACCCAAGAAGTCCGGTCTCACAAAGAGTTAGAAATGATAATAATGAGCTTGTACCCACTAGAGTCCGGAATAGCCAAGCGAGTCTCAGTATAGATTATAGGAAGTGAACCAGGCCACCGAGAAAGGATCACTTTCCTTTGCCGCTCATAGATCGGATCTTTGGATCGACCGGGCTGGTAAATCTCATTACTGCTTTCTTGATGACTTTTCCGGGTATTTCCAGATCCATATTGCCCCTGAGGATCGGGAAAAGACCACTTTCACGTGCCCCTTCGGTACGTTTGCCTATAGGAGGATGCCATTTGGCTTTTGTAATGCTCCTGGCACCTTCCAAAGATGCATGCTTAGCATTTTTACTGAATTTATTGAAAATTGCATGGAGGTGTTCATGGATGACTTCACTGTATATGGCTCCTCATTTGATGCATGTCTGCATAGTCTGAGTTTAGTTCTAGAAAGATGCATTGAGACTGATATGATTTTGAACTATGAAAAATGTCACTTTATGGTAGAACAGGGGATTGTTTTGGGTCATGTTATTTCTAAAGAGGGTATTTTCGTAGATCCTGCAAAAATTGATGTGATTTCTTCATTGCCTTACCCATCTTGCGTACGCGAGATCCGTTCCTTTCTTGGCCATGCAAGTTTCTACAGGCGCTTCATTAAGGACTTCAGCAAGATAGCTCTGCCATTGTCAAACCTGCTGAAGAATGATGCCATGTTCCATTTTGATGAAAATTACAAGAAGGCATTTGACTACCTGAAAAGAGCATTGACCTCTACCCCCATCATCCAGTCCCCAGACTGGACACTCCCTTTTGAACTCATGTGTGATGCTTCCAATTTTGCTGTGGGAGCGGTTCTGGCACAAAGGGTGGGCAAGGCTGCCCATGTAATTCATTATGATTCTAGGACATTAGATGCTGCACAATCCAATTACACCACCACTGAGAAAGAACTGCTAGCTGTTGTGTTTGCACTTGATAAATTTAGGTCTTATTTGCTAGGTTCAAAAGTTATTGTTTTAACTAACCATGCAGCTCTGAAGTACCTGTTAAAGAAACCAGAAGCTAAGCCAAGACTGATCCGGTGGATGCTTTTGCTCCAAGAGTTCAATGTGGAGATAAAAGACAGGAGTGGAGCTGAAAATCTGGTAGCCGATCACTTGAGCCGAATAGCAAGGGATGAGGATCCTTCTCCCATCCAAGATGATTTTCCTGATGAGCGACTTCTACATCTGTATGGGGTAACCCCCTGGTTTGCTGACATAGTTAACTTTCTTGTTGCTGGTGTTGTTCCTGCAGGTACAAGTAGATCCAAGTTCCACAAGCTCAGGAGCGATGCAAAGTACTATGTGTGGGATGATCCGTACCTTTGGAAGTTTTGCAGTGATCAGGTGATTCGGAGGTGTGTCCTCGATCATGAGACAGAGTCCATCTTGCACTTTTCACATGCCTCTCAAGTTGGAGGACATTTTGGACCACAGAGGACGGCAAGAAAAGTCCTGGATTATGGGTTCTACTGGCCCGCAATTTTTAGAGATGCCTATGAGGTTTACAGAAATTGCAAGGAATGTCAAACAGCAGGCCCTGCCATCACTCGTAGGAGTGAGATGCCTCAACAGCCCATGCTTTTTTGTGAGGTTTTTGATGTGTGGGGGATTGATTTTATGGGTCCTTTCCCTACTTCTTTTGGTTTTCTATATATTCTTTTGGCTGTTGACTATGTTTCAAAGTGGGTGGAAGCAATCCCCACTAGGACTAACGATGCTAAAGTTGTTTCCAAATTTGTTAGGTCCAACATTTTTTTCAGGTTTGGCATACCTAGGGCTATTATCAGTGACCAGGGCACTCACTTCTGCAACCGTACCATGGAAGCCTTACTCAGGAAATATGGGGTTGTGCATAGAGTTTCCACTGCTTATCATCCCCAGACCAATGGCCAGGCTGAGTTATCAAACAGGGAGATCAAGCAGATTTTAGAGAAAATGGTGCAGCCGAATAGAAAGGACTGGAGTCGCCGTCTGGAAGACGCACTGTGGGCTCAGAGGACAGCTTTCAAGACGCCAATAGGAATGTCCCCCTTTCGGCTTGTATTTGGTAAGGCATGTCATCTCCCGGTGGAAGTTGAGCACCGTGCATATTGGGCAGTCAAGTGCTGTAACATGGACATGAAGAAAGCTGGTGTTGAAAGGAAACTACAGCTGAAACAACTTGAGGAGCTTAGGCTAGAAGCCTATGAAAGCTCCCGGATTTATAAAGAGAAAACAAAACATTTTCATGATAGGATGATTGCTAGGAAAGAATTTTCTGTGGGCCAGAAAGTCTTACTGTTTAATTCCCGCCTGAAATTGATGGCTGGGAAACTTAGGTCCAAGTGGATTGGACCATTTGTTGTTACTAATGTGTTTCCTTATGGTGCAGTAGAGATTACAGATGCAGGTAGCAACAAGACCTTCAAGGTTAACGGGCAAAGGCTGAAGCCATTCCATGGTGTAGATGCTGGTGTTCCTACGGATGCTAATGTTGAGGAGCTCTCCTTGGAAGCTCCCACCTACAGTGACACTTGATCAGGGAGTAACCTTTCCTTTCCCTCACTCTGATTTTATAGTCATGTTGTTCATTGGGGACAATGCATGTTTTAAGTGTGGGGGAGGGAACTAGTTGTAGTTTTGTTTTGTCTTGTTTTTTTTCTTTTAGCTCTTGAATAAATTGTGTTAAGTCTTATGTTGGCAAGTTTGATTGATTTTGATGATTTTGCACAGATTGATTGCATGATTGATGTGATGATTCCACCTAGGTTGAACAATGGGTTTCTTGAATTTTTTTTGAAAAAGTGATCCCCATGTGATTGAAAACTGAACTTTGAGATTTTGTTATGATGGCATGATTTATGATAAGTTTGGGGTGATAGGAAGCACACACTAGGGATAGAATCTCTGTCAAACAGTTTGCAAAAAAATGTCCAGGTGAGGATTTGAGCCTCCAACATGTTTTTAACTGTGTGAAATCACTTTCAAGTTGCACTTTCCTGAATTTGCTTGAATCTCTTTATGGTTTGCATGTTTATGTGTTTGCATCAAATGATTTAGGTATTTTCTTTGTAAATAACCACTTAGCCTAAAATAACCATCCCTAATGCATGTTCCTTTGTTAGCCCCATTGAGCCTGATTAGCCTATTATTTCTTGATAACCCTATGTTATGAGCTCAAAATCTGGAAAACCATGTTAACCCGATCTTAGGATTAGGAGAGCATGGAATCTTAAAAAGAGAATGGGTGCAAGAAACTAAGTTTGGGGTGGCTGCAAGGTGTAATGTGTTGTTTGGGATTGAAAAAGAAAAAGAAAAAAAAAACAATAAAAATAAAAAGTGTTAAAAAATAAAAAGGCTGTAGTCACCCAAGGCAAGTGAAAAATGAAAAAAGGAACTTGAGTTTAAATTCAAAGTGTAAAAAGCTCATGCTCTCTTAGTTCATAGGGTCTTCAGCCTAGTACCTTTGTATATCCTACCCTTAGCCAGGCCCCATTACAACCTTAAAAGACCTTTTGATGTTGCATGCATGTTTTCTGCGGGAATCATTTGGAGATGAGAATCAAATTTATGGGAAGTGTTCTTGAAAAGTGAAATTGAGTGCAATGTTGATAGCCTGACACAAACTGAGCGATTGAGTTAACACTAAATGCCCTTGTGAGGAAGGCAGTTGTTTGAATTTGGTGATCTCCCTCTTGTGTGTAACTTGGATCCCCTACTTAGATTAATGATTGTTTGAATGATGAAATTCTCAACTGTTTAGAATGAATGATTGTGGGGATTGCTTTGCTTGAAGGGGGGGGGGGGGGGGGACATTGAAGAAAATTGTTTTGATGAAATTGCTTGAATTTGTGCAAGGTTGATTGAATCTTTTAAGCTTGCCAGGACTTGAGTCTTTTTTATTTTTGAGTTTTAGTTTGCTTGGGGACAAGCAAAGTTTAAGTTTGGGGTATTTTGATAAGCCTCTGGCTCATCTAGTTTTATGGCTAGTATGACCAGGGTTTTGTGCAAATTATATCCTATTTTCACCCAAATTAGATTAGATTGTCCTCAAGCAAGGTTTTGAGTCTCTAAAGTAGTTTTAGGTTAATTTAGCCAGTTTTGAGTCAAATAAAACACTTATGGCTATTTTGTTGTTTTCAGGTTAAGTAGAAGTTGAGGGAATAAAGAAACAGGGGATTCGCCTGGCAAGAGTTTCCTCGCCTCGCGAACCTGCAAGCCAGCAGAACAGTAAAAATGTCATCCTCTCTGGTTCGCCCCGCGAACAACACCTCGCCTCGCGACCCTGAAAGCTGACTGTTCCATAGAAATGCAACCCGTTCTGTGTCGCCTCGCGGATACATGTCTCGCCTCGCGAGACTGAAGGCCAGAAGCCATGACTGTTCCATTCCTCGCCACGCGAGCAGTACTTCGCCCCGCGAGAAGACCAAACGTTGTTGACTCTTCACAATATTCGCCTCGCGAGCGAGTGTTCGCCTCACGAGTGGGCTTAGTTTCTGAATAGTATAAAAGGCTGTTCTGGGCAGATTGAAAGAACTTTTGCTTCTCCACTGTTTTGTTTTACATATTTTCTGTGTGTATTTCGTTTTCATGGAGAACTAAATTTCATAGATTAATCTACTGTAATTGATTTCCACCATACTTGAGGTTATTGTAATTCCTGTTTTGTATGCTTTTCCCTTTTCAATACTATGTTATACATTTCTGTTTGTTTAATTCAGGAGTGTATAGTGTTGTGTTGATTCATTTCAGTGATGTTATGTTCCTATACTTAATCGTGTTTGTTTAATTCGCGTGTGTTCATTCATGTTCGTTTAGTTCATGAGGGTTTAACCCCGTTTGTTTAATTCGGGAATAGGAATATATATCCGTAGTAGAGATTTCGTTTGTTAATTGTTGCTACAACTGAAAGGGGATTAGAATCTGCTTAGGGCTTGGAATTACATGAACCGATGATAGTTATGAAATCGAGGACAGTAGATTAATCGTTTTTAGCTATTTGATAACTTTTTCAACTGCTCTGTTTTATTGTTCTGTTTTTGCATTGTTTTCCATTTGCAATTCAAACCAAATCCCCCCCCAAAAAAAAAATGATTTTTGTGACGAATAACACTTCAAGAGTCCTTGTGATACGACATCTGAGTTGTCGCCCTAAACTACATATTTTTGTAAATCGCTCGCTTTTTGGCGCGTGCGCGACAGCGCGACCATATCTCAAGGACTCTTGGATTATTATTAACCTACAAATCGATTTTTTTTTTTTTTTGGGGGGGGGGGGGGTTAGGTTTAAGATTAGATTTAGAAAACGGTGCAATTAAGTGTTTATCAATAAGGTAGAACGATTAATCTATTGTTTCGGTTTCCCAACTATCATTGATTCATATAATTTTCATGCCTTAAGCGGATTCTAATCCCTTTTCGAATGAAGCAGCAATTAAACAAGCATAATTGACACTATGAGATATATGTTTCTAATTTCCGAATTAAGCAGACGGATTAAAGCTATCGTGAATTAAGCAAACACGATCAAACACACGCGGATAAGCAAATGCGATCAAGGTAAAGGAACATAGAATCATCGAAATTAATCAATACTTGTTCTATATAACTTGAATTAAGCAAACAAGGCATATAGCATAATATTGAAAGGGATAAGCAATTTGATTGGGAATTATGGAACCTCAAGTGTCGGCGGAAACCGATTACAGCAGACTAATCCCTGGTGATTAGTTCTCCATCACAAACGTAATAAAAACTTTTGAAATAATTCATAAATAGTGAAAATTCGTCCCCCTTTCTGTCTACCCTGGTGCCTTTTTATAGATCAGGTGCGCGTCACGGCCGTCATGGCCATCACGGCCAGGCCATGACGTGTTCTGCCAAGGGCACGCATTCAAATTCTAGTCTGTCACGGCCGTGATGCCCATCACGGCCAGGCCGTGATCAATTCTGTCCATGGGTGCTGATATGTCAAGGTCGTGACCTCCATCACGGCTAGGCCGTGATGCTCTCTGATCTTCAAGGTCTTCTCATCACGCCCGTGATGGGTATCACGGCTGGGCCATGATGCTTTATGGTCTTCATGGGTAGCTCATCACGGCCGTGACCAATGTCACGGCCCGGGCGTGATGGCTTCTGCTTTAAGTGTCCTTCCCTTTTTGCTCTTCTCATTAACCTGAAAATATGAAATAGCAGTGAATGCTTTATTTGACTCAAAATTAACTAAAATATCCTAAAACTACTTAAGAGACTCAAAATGTTGCTTGAGGACAATTAAATCCAAATTTGGGCGAAAACGAGATTAAACTCGAATAATTAGTACAAAAACCATGGTCTTGCTAGTTATAAAACTAGATGAGCCAGAGGCTTATCAAAATACCCCAAACTTAAACTTTGCTTGTCCCCAAGCAAACTAAAACTCAAAAAGACCCAAACTTGGCAAGCTTAAAGGATTCAAACAATTTCGCACAAATTTCATGCAATTTTAACAAAACAATTTTTCTTCAATATTTTCCCCCTTTGCAACAATGTAATCCCCACATTCATTTACTTTAAACAATTGAGAATTCCATCATTCATGCAATTAGTAATCTGAGTTGAGGATCCAAGTTACACACAAAAGGGAGATCACCAATTTCAAACAATTGCCTTCCTCACAAGGGCATTTAATATTTCACTCATTTGCTCAATTTGTCTAGGATATAAACTTTTCACTCAATTTCACATTTCAAGAGAAGTTCCCATGAATTTGATTTTCATCTCAAAATAGTTCCCACGAAAACATGAATGTAACATCAAAAGGTCTTTTTAAGGTTGCAATTAATGGGGCCTGGCTAAGGGTAGGATTATTCAAAGGTACTAGGCTTTACATCCCTAGGAATTAAGAGAGCATGAAGCTTGTACACCATTATTTTCACTCTAATTCATTTTTCCATTTTTCTTTTTGCCGCTTTGGGTGGCTACAACCTTTTTCTTGCTAAGCTTTTTGTTTTTGCCCCTTTTCTTTTAGCAATTTTTTTTTAAGCTCTTGACCTTGGCTTCAACCTTTATTTTTTCTTTTTCTCAACCCATAATGACATATCAAACCTTGTAGCTACCCCAAACTTACTTTCTTACAACCCTTCTCTTGCTAAGCTTCCATGCTCTCCTAATCCTAAGATTGGGTTAACATGGTTTTTCCAGATTTTTGGCTTATAACATAAGGTCATCAAGAAACAATAGGCTTATTAGGCTCAATGTGGCTAACTAGGGAACATGCATTAGGGATGGTTCTTTTTAGGCCAAGTAATTATTTCAAAGAAAATTGCCTAAATCATTTGATGCAACCATATAAACATGCAAACCATGAAGAGATTCAAGCAAATTCGGGAAAGTGCAGCTTAAAAGCGATTCACACAATTAAAAACAATGTTGGAGGCTCAAATTCCTCACCTGGACATTTTTGCAAATTGTTTGACCGAGATACAATTCCAAGTGTGTGCACCCCTTCAACCCAAACTTGTCATAAATTAAGCAATCACAATAAAATTTCTCAAAGTTCAATTTTCAATTTTTCACATGGGGATCAAATTTTCGATTTTCAAAACATACGGGGAAATCATCAATAGTCAACATATATCATGCAATACATCTATGATAAATTTAATAAAATCCATTCAAGCTTACCGACATAAGACTCACACACATACGACACAAAGCAACACAAACAAGGAAAACAAAACAAAAACAAAGCAATTGGTTCCCTCCCCCACACTTACGACATACATTGTCCTCAATGAAATAACATAAATATAAAATAAGAGTGAGGGAAAGGAGAAGGTGCTCCCTGAACAAGTTGTAGTGTAGGTGGGCTCTTCCAAGGAAAGCTCTTCAACGGTTGCATCTTCAGGCACCGAGCTCTCATGGAATAGCTTCAAGAACAGCCCATTAACCTTAAAAACCTTGTTGCTACCTGCACTTTTTATTTCTACCGCACCATGAGGGAAAACATTAGTAACAATAAATGGGCCAATCCACTTGGATCGAAGTTTCCCAGTCATCACTTTTAGGCGGGAGTTAAACAATAAAACCTGTTGGCCCACAGAGAATTCCTTCCTAGAAATCATCTTATCGTGGAAGTGCTTAGTTTTCTCTTTCTAAATTCGAGAGCTTTCATAGGCTTCTAACCTAAGCTCTTCAAGCTGCTGTAATTGGAGTTTTCTTTCAATGCCTGCTTTTTGTATTTCCAAATTACAACTTTTGACCGCCCAATAAGCACGGTGCTCAATTTCTACAGGAAGATGACATGATTTACCGAACACAAGTATATAGGGAGACATCCCTATTGGTGTCTTGAAAGCTATTCTTTGAACACAAAGTGCGTCTTCTAGATGGCGGCTCCAGTCCTTCCTATTTGCCTGCACCACTTTCTCTAAGATCTGTTTGATTTCTCTGTTTGAGATCTCAGTCTGCCTATTAGTTTGGGGATGATATGCAGTAGAGACCCTGTGCACAACTCCATACTTTCGGAGTAAAGCTTCCATGGTGCAGTTACAGAAATGAGTGCCTTGGTCACTTATGATAGCACGAGGTATTCCGAACCTGCAAAAAATATTGGACCTGGCAAAATTTGAAACAACTCTAGAATCATTAGTCCTAGTGGGGATAGCTTCCACCCACTTTGAAACATAATCAACAGCGAGTAAAATATAGAGAAAACCAAAAGATGTAGGGAAAGGACCCATAAAGTCAATTCCCCACACATCAAACACCTCACAGAAAAGCATGGGTTGCTGAGGCATTTCACCCTTACGAGTGATGGTTGTACCTGCTATCTGACACTCTCTACAAGTGCGGTAAATCTCATAAGCATCTTTAAAAATAGTGGGCAAATAAAAACCTGAATCTAGGATTTTTCTTGCAGTCCTTTGTGGCCCAAAATGTCCCCCTACTTGAGAAGCATGAGAAAAATGCAAAATAGATTCAATCTCATAGTCGGGGACACATCTCCTAATTACCTGATCACTACCAAATTTCCAAAGATATGGATCATCCCAAACATAATATTTGGCATCACTCTTGAGTTTGTGAATTTGTGATCTAGTTGCACCTGTCAGAAAAACACCAGCAACAAGATAATTAACAATATCAGCAAACCAAGGAGTTATCCCATGTAACTGTAAAAGCTGTTCATCAGGAAAGTCGTCCTGAATGGGAGAAGGATCTCCATCCCTCTCTATTCTGCTCAAGTGATCAGCCACTAAATTCTCAGCTCCATTTTTATCTTTAATCTCCACACTAAACTCTTGGAGCAACAACATCCACTGAATCAATCTCGGTTTTGCTTCTGGGTTCTTCAACAAGTACTTTAAAGTTGCATGGTCAGTGAAAACAACAACCTTGGAACCTAGCAAATATGATCTGAATTTATCAAGAGCAAAAACAATAGATAGAAGTTCCTTTTCAATAGTAGTGTAATTAGCCTGTGCAAAACCTAAAGTTCTAAAAGCATAATAAATAACATGGGCAGCCTTGTCCACCCTTTGTGCAAGGACCGCCCCCACGGCATATTTAGAGGCATCACACATAATCTCAAAAGGGAGGGTCCAGTCAGGAGGCTGGATGATGGGAGTAGAGGTCAATGCTTTCTTCAAGAAATCAAACGCCTTTTTACAGTTGTCATCAAAGTTGAAAATGTCATCATTCTTCAACAAGTTTCACAGAGGAAGAGCTATCTTGCTAAAATCCTTTATGAAGCGCCTGTAAAAACCTGCATGACCAAGAAAAGAGCGAATCTCGCAAACGCAAGATGGGTAAGGCAGTGTAGAAATCACCTCAATCTTAGCAGGATCTACTGAAATACCTTTTTCAGAAATAATATGCCCCAAAACAATTCCCTGTTCAACCATAAAATGACATTTTTCATAATTCAAAACAAGGTCAATTTCAATGCATCTCTCCAAAACCAGATTCAAACTATTCAAGCAAGCATCAAATGAAGAACCATAAACAGTAAAATCATCCATAAACACTTCCATGAAATTCTCGATATATTCAGTAAAAATACTAATCATGCATCTCTGGAATGTGCCAGGAGCATTGCAAAGACCAAATGGCATCCTCCTCAGAAGCAAAAAGTGCCGAAAGGGCACATAAAAGTTGTCTTTTCTTGATCCTCTGGTGCAATGTGGATCTGAAAGTAACCTGAAAAACCATCAAGAAAACAATAGTGTGATTTCCCAGCTAGTCGTTCAAGCATTTGATCGATGAACGACAAAGGGAAGTGATCCTTTCTAGTAGCCTGGTTCAATCTCCTGTAATCAATACAAACTCTCCAGCTATTCTGAACTCTAGTGGGAACAAGTTCATTGTTTTCATTTTTTACCACTGTGAGTCCAGATTTCTTAGGTACAACTTGCACTAGACTCAACCAATTACTGTCAGAGATAGGATATATGATACCTGCATGCAAGAGTTTTGTTACCTCCTTCTTCCCAACATCAAGAATCAAGGGGTTAAGCCGCCTTTGGGGCTGCCTAACTGTTTTAGCCCCATCCTCCAACAGAATCTTATGCAAACACATGGATGGGCTAATACCTGGTATGTCGGCCAAGGTCCACCCAATCACCTTCTTATGCTTCTTCAAAACCTGCAAGAGCTTAGTTTCTTGGTCAAAATCAAGGTTAGAGGAAATTATAACCGGAAGTTTTTCATTCCTCTCTAAATAAGCACATTTCAAATTTTCAGGAAGTGGCTTAAGCTCTAAGGAGGGTGGCTGCTCAATAGATGGTATGTTTGGGGCAGCCGTGCTGTCAAGGACTTCAGCTGAATAAACAGCTTCATTTACACTGTCACTCTGCAAGGCAGCATCAACTCAGCACAAACAGCACAAAGGTTAGTGTTAGTACAATTAGCACATGAGTAAACATCATCAAAACCAGAAAAAGATGGAAAATCAGCAGCTGCAACCAAATCATAATAAGTGTCATCAACAATTTCATAAAGCAACTCTATTTGAAAAACAGAATGCTCTTCCAAGGGATGCTTCATAGCATCGAAAATGTTGAATTTCGCAACAATGTCACCAAATTCCATGGACATGGTTCCATCGTCAACATCAATCTTTGTTTTCGCCGTTTTCATGAACGGTCTACCCAGAATGATTGGTGATCTGCTTGAATTCGTTTCTCCTGCCATGTCCAGAATGTAAAAATCAGCAGGGAAAATCAAGTCATTAACTTGAACAAGCACATCTTCTACTACTCCCGATTAGGCGAGAATCGGTCCTGTTTGCCAACTGAATAGTAAGACCTGTATGCTGAAAAGGACCAAGATCAAGATTGTTAAAAACAGAAGTAGGCATAACATTAATAGAAGCTCCTAAATCTAACATGCAATTATCGAATTTATTATCCCCAATAGTACATGGAATAGCAAAAGTTCCCGGATCCTTGCATTTCTGTGGCATTGCCTGATTGAGGGCTGAAACGGTAACCTTTTAAGGTGCAGGTTTAGGTTGAATGAGGGCTGAAACATTTCGTCCCAAATTGACTCTCTCATTTCCCTTCAACCTCCTCTTGTGTGTGCACAAATCCTTCAGAAACTTCGCGTATTTCGGAACCTGCTTAATCACATCAAGAAGCGGAATGTTTACCGCCACTTTTCTGAATACATCCAGAATCTCTCTCTCTTTGTCTTCCTCATCAATCTTTTTATTTTTTAGTACTCTTTGTGGGAAGGGAATTGGTGGCACATACTCTTTTTCAGCCTCAATAACAACAGAAGGTTCAGGTGTTACCTCAACAATTTTTTTATTTTTTTCAGGGGCTGGTTCTGCAACCTTCCCGGATCTCAAAGAAATTGCACTCACATTAGGATTAGGGACATTAGGATTCACTACTGTTTGTGCAGGTAGTTGGTTCGATCCTTGATCTTGCTGCATGGCATTCATCGAAGTGGCAAGCTGTCCAATCTGTGTCTGCAAAGTATGAACACTAGAATCCGTTCGTTGCTGAAACTAGAGATTGTTTACAGCCATTTGCTTGACAAGGTCCTCTAGTGAAGGTCCGGAAGGTGCAGAGGTGGTCACTTGGGGAGAGTTATGTGGTGATGTCAGCGGTAACATCAGGTGTTGTTGTTGTGTGGATGAGTTTCCATACCGAAGGTTTGGATGGTTTCTCCAGCTGGGGTGGTACTTATTAGTGGAAAGGTCAGGAATGTTGTACTTGTTCTGATTATTTCCTCGATTGTAAAGATTGACTGCATATGCTTGAGGCAACAAAGTGACCGACTCATCTTTTAGAATGGGACATGTATCGGTCAGGTGTTCAGGAGAAGTACAAATACCACACAACCTTGTTGTTTGAGCTTTATCCACTGCCAAATGTTTCACTAAAGAAGTAAGCTCATCAAGTCTGGTTTCAAGGGCCTTGTTAGAAGAAGAAACACGGATCTCATTCACACCCTTTGTTTCGACAGAATTGTTTCTAGTTGTGAACTGTTGGGAGTTGAGTGACATGTTCTCAATCAATGACTTGGCAGCCGCTGGGGTCTTATCAACAAGTGCTCCCCCGCTAGCAGTATCTAAAATGTTTCCATCCATTGGTAGAAATTCCTCATAAAAGTACTGAATAAGCAGTTGCTCGGAAATCTGGTGCTGAGTATAACTGGACACCAACTTCTTAAATCTCTCCCAGTACTCGGCCAATGATTCATTGCCTTGTCTAATACCACATATCTCTTTTCTGATTGATGCAGCTCTGGAGGCAGGGAAGTATCTCTCTAGGAAGACTTTCTTCAAATCATTCCAGGTTGAAACGGAATTCGGCTTAAGATAATACAACCAATCCTTCGCAGCACCTTGAAGTGAGAATGGGAAGGCTCTCAGCTTGATATGGTCTTCTGTTATTCCTTCAGGTCTCAAAGGTGTAGAACAAACAACCTGGAATTCCTTCGGATGCTTATGTGGATCCTCACCTGCAAGACCACTAAACCTTGGCAACAAGTGTATTAAACCAGATTTCAATTCAAAAGGACCAACAACATCAACATATTCAATACATAAACCATTGTAATTAACATCAGTAGCATCAAGTTGTCTTAGTGTTATTTGATCAGTCATGTTATCACTATTGGTTGGTGAACTAGTGCTAGCCTGAATTGCTCTACGGCGTGTGTACAAGGTTCTCTCAATTTCAGGATCAAAATCAAACAGGTCAGAACAACCAGACCTAGTAGCCAGAACTAATTCAGCAATGCATCAACAAATCTGTTAATAACAGCAAGAGTCCCCGGCAACGGCGCCAATTTGATCCGCTGTCGCACACGGGTCAAAAACGAGTAATTAGAAAAAAAAAAAATGTAGTTAGGGAACGACAACTCGAGTATCGTATCTCAAGGACTCTTGGATTATTATTAACCTACAAATCGATTTTTTTTTTGGGGGGGCGGGGGGGTTAGGTTTAAGATTCGATTAAGAAAACAGTCCAATTAAGTGATTATCAATAAGCTAGAACGATTAATCTACTGTTTCGGTTTCCCAACTATCATTGATTCATATAATTTCCATGCCCCAAGCGGATTCTAATCCCTTTTCGAATGTAGCATCAATTAAACAAGCGCAATTGACACTACAAGATATATGTTCCTAATTTCCGAATTAAGCAGACGTATTAAAGCTATCATGAATTAAGCAAACGCGGTCAAGGTAAAGGAACATAGAATCATCGAAATTAATCAATACTTGTTCTATATAACTTGAATTAAGCAAACAAGGCATATAGCATAATATTGAAAGGGATAAGCAATTTGATTGAGAATTATGGAACCTCAAGTGTCATGCGAAACCGACATTCAGCAGACTAATCCCTGGTGATTAGTCCTCCATCACAAACGTAATAAAAACTTTTGAAATAATTCATAAATAGTGAAAATTTGTCCCCCTTTCTGTCTGCCCTGGTGCCTTTTTATAGATCAGGGGCGCGTCACGGCCGTGATGGCCATCACGGCCAGACCGTGACGTGTTCTGCCAAGGGCGCACATTCAAATTCTAGTCTGTCATGGCCGTGATCAATTCTGTCCATGGGTGCTGATCTGTCAAGGCCGTGACCTCCATCACGACTAGGCCGTGATGCTCTCTGATCTTCAGGGTCTTCTCATCACGCCCGTGATGGGTATCACGGTTGGGCCGTGATGCTTTATGGTCTTCATGGATAGCTCATCACGGCCGTGACCAGTGTCACGACCTGGGCGTGATGGCTTCTGCTTTAAGTGTCCTTCCCTTTTTGCTCTTCTCATTAACCTGAAAATATGAAATAGCAGTGAATGCTTTATTTGACTCAAAATTAACTAAAATATCCTAAGACTACTTAAGAGACTCAAAATGTTGCTTGAGGACAATTAAATCCAAATTTGGGCGAAAACGAGATTAAACTCGAATAATTAGTACAAAAACCATGGTCTTGCTAGTTATAAAACTAGATGAGCTAGAGGCTTATCACTCATGAAACCCTAAAATCCTCAATTTTGAAACCCTAACCCTAAGTCCTAAATTGGAATATAAATCCCCAAATTGATGATGTTATTTGTAAATTGGGTATGTCAATTTCAAATTCCCCATGTCAATTTCTCAAGTTTCCTTCAATTTCAGATTTCCCCAATTCCATTTGAAAACCCTAAATTTTTATCTTAATCCAATTATGAAATTGATTATGTTTTATTGCAATTGGAGTTATAAATTGATGATTTCCTAGGCTAATTTCATGATTCTCTACTCAAAACAAGTTTTCCCCAAATTGCTCTTTGAACCCTAAATCCCCAATTTTTGTTTCTCTTGAAATTTGTTTATAACTATGAAATTAACTATGCCTTTACGTAATTATGACTGTTAATTTATGTTCTGACAAAACAATTTCATGTTTCTATAATCAATTCAATTTTCCCCAAATATGTGAATGAATCCTATTTATTCAAAATTAATTTCTTTGGAAAATGATTCTATTTTGTATTTTTGTTAAATTAGATTTATGGTTTCTTTTAATTGTATGTTTTGAGGATGAAAAGTGATTTGGTAAAATTGTCTGTTTGTTATCATGCTTGGGTTGTGTCTGTTGGACGTGAACGTGGCTAGACTTGGTGGAGTAGATTTATACTCTTGGAACTAGTTGGAGTCTTGAGACGAGAATCTTTCTCTTGTCTTCAAAGGTAAGGGGAGACTACCCGAGAGATGCTCTTTACGATAGCTATGTGTTGTTTTGTGATTAATTCTAAGTGTTTTGTTGATGTTGGTCGGTGACTTAAGTTGTTGCTTGATCTGATAACTACATGTTGTTTGATGATGTTGTTGTTGTAGCTGTTTGAATTAAACTTTGAATTCTTGATGTGTTGAAGGTATATTTGATGACTTATGATTTTATATATATATATATATATATATAATATATATATATATATATATATATATATATATATATTGAAATGTTTGTTACAAGAAGAACAATGTAAATAAATATTTATTTTGAAGAAATGTTTTGGAAGAAGGAAAAATGAGTTATACTTTCAAAACTTTATCAGAATAATTGAAATAAAATAAAATTTTAATTAAGGAAATTTACTTGAAAAATTAAGTGATGATTTTACACTAAGAAAAAAATCAAACTTTGAAAAGATTTCATGGTAAGAAACCATGAAGAAAAACAAATTTATTTTGAAGTTTTGAAAAGATTTCTTTTAGTAACGTTTTAATGAAAGAGAAAATTTTTAGAATCAAAACAATTTTATAAATGAAAATTATTTAAGTTGAAAGATCTTATTTTGAAGAAAAACATAATTTTGAGAACACTTATGGTGAAGTACCATAGAAAATGGGATTTTAGTTTCCAATGTTATTATAAAGAGTTTTCCTTCAAAAATGTTTACTATATTTTTGAAAGGAAATAGACTTCTCCAAAATAAAGGAGATTTTTAGAAAATAAAAAATGGAGTTCCTAAAGTTTAAAGTTTCAAAAAATGAATTTCAAAAGACAATGTTGTTGGAAAGAATTTATTCAACTAAAAATATCTGGTAACTTAGATAAGTTATGGAAGTTTTGGTTTTGTATTTGTTTTTCACTAAACGAAAAATAACGTTGAAAAGTGAACCTAGTTACCGAGACGTCGAGATACTAGAGTTAAAGCACATGGATCCATGATCCGTATCACAACGTTGTGGACTGTGTGTGCTATATATGAAGTTATGGGCTGTGTGTCCTATATATCTACATTGTTTTGATTGTGTGTCCTATAGACGTTGTTGTGGACTGTGTGTCCTATACACGTTGTGGACTGTGTGTCCTATTTACGTTGTTGTGGACTGTGGTCCTACATACGTTGTGATAAAACATGGTAAAAGTAGTAAAAAGGTGAAAGTTGTTTTCTACGACCACAAAGTCCAAGACCAGTGCACAGGTCTAGGACTGTTGTGATTGGACACTCGGACTAAAACGTCCTATGTTGACAATGAAAGTTTTAAAACGTCGAAAATTCAGGGGTGATTGTGAGCCTTGAGCCTCGACAAAGGAAAGAATGAAAAACAAAGAAAAGTTGCAAAAACGAAGATGGTTTTACATGCATTTGGCAGACGTGCCCACGTTGTTTCGTATGAATGCCTTGAAGGGTAAGGTATTTCATTCTATGTTGTATCATTGTGCCTTGATGGACAATGAAATCCATACGCCTTGATTACTGTGCCTTGTGTTGGACAGTATGCTATGGATATCCACACACGTTGATCACTGCGCCAGGAGTTTTGGGCAGTATTGTGGAAAAACACGTTGTGCCCTTTTGGCAATCGAGCCTGATCAGCTCATTTTTAAACGAAGTTGGGATCTCCAGAGATTAGATTCAAACGTTGAATTATAGAAGTGCCATGCATTTTTCAAAAACGACGGTGAGTATTGAATGCTATGCTTATTTGTGAAAAACTTCAATTAAATATGAATATTATATGTGCAAGTTGTGTTGTGTGCAAGTGCATGTGGTTATCGTAATTAATCCATATATTGGTATCTCACCCTTACAACATATCAGGTTTTCCCGGTCCTTTGTTGTTGTACTTTGGTACTCTAGGACGGGCGGTGTCGAGAAGCTCCTGACCTCACTTAGGGATATTAATCCCGATCCTTGAAGAGGTGGTTGATTATTCTAATGGTGAGAACTACGGAGTTCTTTCCAGTAGTTGTCTTTTAGAACGACCAGCTTAGGTTTTTGAGTTCTAGATTTCTGATAGTATGTATCGGTATGGTTCGGGGAGCCTTTATTTTAAATGGAATGTTTATGGCTCGGAGAGCATTTCTTTTGGATGGAAATCTAAGATTTTCCTTTTGGTCATGTAAAGCTTGTTGATGTAAATATTTTCAGAATAATACTATCTTGATATATTTTGTATGACTGGAATTTCTGGGATGAAAATATAAATATTTCAGCACGTGTTTTCATTTTGGGATGTTGGAATTAAAGAGAAGACTTTGTCGAAATTTTTGTAAAAAAATTCTATCTTTTCATTCTAGTATATTTCTAAAATAAATAAGCTTGCCAGGTTAGGATTGTAAGCCTGTGCGCCGGTCGCGGCTTAGGTTTTGAGTCATTAAAAATTTAAACCCAGTTTATGACGCTTATGTATTGATATAAATTATTTTCCGAAAGCAACTTGCAAATACATTTTTAATTTATTTCCGCACGTATTAAAAGTAATGCCCAAGGGGGGTGTTACACAATATACCGACATACTCTACTAGACACTATGTATTTTCTTATAGTGAAGGATGTTCCTGAAAAAGCCTATGTGCACCATGTCGATTGTTGACGCATTTTATTACCCAAGGCCGGTGGACTTCGGAACAATCCTCCAAACCACTCTCTCCGACTGTTTGTTAAATCCATGGTATAGAGAATCAGAAGTCATTCCTCGAGTCTTAGATGTCTTCTATCTAGGAAAACGGTGCCCGAGATCATATTGTTGTGAAACATTATTATTTATGTTGTGATGGATGATATAACTGTTTGTTGATATTTGTACATACCTATGTACCATACCACTGCATGTCTGCGTTAAGTGTAAGATGAACGAAAATCTCACCTCATTTTTGTATTTTTTTGGTTTACTGTTTTCTATCTTATGTTGGGCGAAGATGACGACAACATTGTTTCTCCATCACACCCCGCTGGAGTTTGAGAGTACCTGGAGACATGGACACAGTCTTGATGGCTTTAGTATAATAGACATTTTGTCATTTCTTTCGTATTTGGCCAGTCTCGTGTCTATGTTATATTTTGTGGATCTATGTCTATAAAGTTATTACTATTATTATAGACATATTTCCAGTAAGTTGTTGTTGTTTTACAGGCGTTGGTATTTCCGCCTTCTTTCTAAATATGTACGACTGTTGGTACTTGGGAATGTTTGTAAAATATTTATATATGAATGAATGATGTATGTTAAAGAATATGTATGATATTATTTGCCAAAGACAAAAGAAAAAAATAAACCCGTATTTTTGGTAAAACATTTATTTTACTCTTTACTCTGTCTTATAAAATAGAAAAGTCACAGACAATGTAGCGCCCGAGAAGGGTGTTACATTATTTAGTGTCAGAGATGGCCGAGTCTCTTAGGGTTTGTGGTTTAGGTCTATCTTTGTTTGTGTTGTGTGTTCTCTGTTTGTTTTTGATATTATTTCTAAAAGAATTGATATTGTTTGGGGTGAGTTTATTGTAATTTGCATGACTAATTGATTTTGGTCTTGTAGGATTATAATGGCTTGTGGCGGAGGAACTACAACTATGAATGCAGCTGTGCAAGCGATGTCACAAATGACTGCCGCATTTGTTCGACACGAGGAAAAGGGAGCTGAAAGCTGAGGACTGGATGAATTCCTATGTAGAAATCCGTCGGAGTTCAAGGGAGAGTTTAAGCCTGAGAGAAGGCCGATGTGTGGATTCGATATTTGGAGAAGATTTTTGCTGCTATGAGGTGTACTGATAACGATAAGGTTACTTATGCTGCCTACATGCTGGTGGGCGATGCTGGGAATTGGTGGAGAGGAGCTCTCCAAGTGCTTGAGCATGATCAACAATAGGTGAACTGGGAAGCTTCTCGTAGGAAGTTTCTGGAGAAGTATTTTTCGGCAAGTGCAAGAGATGCTAAAGAAATGAAATTTCTGTAGCTTAAGCAAGGCAGTATGACTGTAGCTAAATACGGCACCAGATTTGAAAGCCTGACGAAGTTTTCTGCCTATCTGAGTGACAATCCACATGATGGGTGGAAGTGTCGCAGGTTTGAAGGAGGATTACTATATGAACTAAAAGAAGTAGTAGTTCCAATGGAGATATCTGTATTTTCGAGACTGATGGACAAGTGCAGATAGATAGAGGATTTGAAGGCGAGTCGTGATGCTAATCAACAGAGTTATGGACCGTCTAGGTTCAATAGGGGAAACTACAAGAATAACAATTGATTCCAATGGAAGCCATAAAATAGGCCACAAGGTCAGCAGCAGTTCCAACAGCGATCTTTTGGTGGAAGCAGTGGAGGTGTTGGTTCATCCAGGAATGTTCCACAGAAGTGCATGAAGTGTGGCATGGGTCACGCTACCAAAGACTGCAAGATTACGGGTATCATTTACTTTAAGTGTGGACAGCCTGGACATGTCGCTAGGAATTGTGGACGATCTAATATGGAACCTTCGGTGAACAATGTACGAGCTGCAAGGCCTAGAGTTGGAGGAAGGGTTTATAGAATGAGTGGTACTGAGGCCTCTCACAATGATGATCTGATTCAAGGACAGTGTGTCATAGGAGGTAAATCTTTAACTGTACTATTTGATTCGGGTGCGACGCATTCGTTCATTGCATATGACTGTGCTAAATTGCTAGGATTACCTGTGTCTTCTTTACCTTTTGACTTGACTATATCTACTCCTACTGCTGAACCTGTTTTGACTACTACAGCTTGTTTAAATTGTGCTATCTTTGTAGAAAAAAGGAAATTTTTGGTTAATTTAATCGGTTTGACTCTTTCGCAAATAGATGTAATACTAGGGATGTATTGGTTATGTTCTAACCATATCCTGTTAGACTGTGCCAATAAATCCTTAATTTTTCCAAAGGACGAGATTTATGGATTTTTGTCTGCTAACTGAGTAAAAGCTTCTTTAAGAGAGGAAGCTCAAGGATACATGTTACTGTTTTCCATAAACGTCAAGAGTGAGATTGACTTACAGTCCATACCTGTCGTCAATGAGTTTCTTGAAGTTTTTCCTGAAGATGTACCTGGACTATCGTCTATTCGAGATATTGAGTTTACAATTGATCTGGTACCAGGAACTGGACCGATATCCATGGCACCATACCGTATGTCGTCATCAGAGCTAGAGGACTTGAAGAAGCAAATGGTGGAACTGATGAGGAAAGAATTCATAAGACCTAGTGTATCACCTTGGGGAGCTCCAGTTTTGCTTGTGAAGAAGAAGGATGGAACTTCTCGTTTATCTGTAGATTTCCATCAGTTAAACAAAGTGTCGACCAAGAACAAATATCCATTTCTGAGGATAGACGATTTGATGGATCAGTTACATGGAGCAGCAGTTTTCTCAAAGATAGATTTATGATCTGGTTATCATCAGATTCGTGTGAAGGCGGAGGATATTCCGAAGACAGCATTTCAAACAGGCTATGAGCATTATGAGTATCTTGTGATGCCGTTCGGAGTGACGAATGCACCTTCTATATTCATGGATTACATGAACAAGATTTTTCATCCTTATCTAGATCAGTTTGTCATCGTCTTTATATACGACATTATAATCTATTCTCCTAATCCGGAGAAGCATGCTGAACATCTCAGTATGGTTCTCCAAATCTTAAAAGAGAAACAGTTATACGCGAAACCCGAAAAGTGCGAGTTTTGGTTAGATGAAGTTCAATTTTTAGGACACGTTATCTCAAATGAAGGTATCACAGTGGATCCGTTAAAAGTTAAAGCTGTTCTAAAATGGGAGAGACCAAAGACGGTACCAAAAATTCGTAGTTTTGTGGGTTTAGTTGGATACTATAGGAGATTCATTGAGGGATTCTCCAAAATATTAGGACCTCTTACCCAATTAACACAGAAAGATCAAGCATTTACATGGATTGAATCATGCGAGAATAGTTTCCAAGAGTTAAAGAAAAGGTTGACTACTTCACCTGCGTTAGTATTACCTGATCCTAAGGAGCCTTTCTAGGTATACTGTGATGTTTCGCATCAAGGGTTAGGTTGTGTGCTAATGTAGAACCGGAAAGTGGTAGCTTATGCTTCAAGACAATTGAAGATTCATGAGAGGAACTACCCAACTAATGACTTGGAGTTAGCGGTTGTAGTCTGATCAGTGCATTTTAATATACTTTTTATAGAATTGCACTTGGTATTTTTGGATGTGCTTTGTACCCAATATTTGGTTCTTAGCATGTTTTCATATCTTTGGGTCTTAAATGGGCTTTAATGAATTTCTTAGTCAATTTTCGGATTTCAGTGCATCCTGACCCATCTCCCTTCTGCAGGCCATAACTTGGGCTATACATGTCCGATTTGAGTGATATTGGTGGCGTTGGAAATCTAAGAAGCATATCTACAACTTTCATGTTGACTGATAAGCCCAGTTCTGAAGTTTTGATGGTCGAAAATTCTAATTACCGAAGCTGTCCAGATTAGTGCGGGAATTGGAATTATTGTTGTCATATCTCCATGTAATCAATCATTAATGGGCCAATTAATTCCCATTGGGCTCTCTAGGTTAGACGTATTAGTTTACCCTAGGATTATAAGTAGGTGGTTTTGAGACCTTGTTTATAATCTTTGGAGAGGCGGCTGCTCATAGGGTTTTGTCTCTTTTCTCCTCACTCTTCAATTCTTATTTTCGTTTAAGCCTCCTATGGAAGGCTAAATTCTTAGATTGATTCACTGGTTAGGGATTTTTACAAATACCTTGAGGTTTGGTTTTCAATGTTAATTTCGTTTTATTAATTCTATATCTTTTCCTTTTAATCCTTCATCTATTGATCAATGTTTGCAATTCCGTTTTTGTGTTTTGATGCTTAATCACTCAAACTCGTTTTTGCATTCCAATCTAATTATAATCTGATTTGGGATTATTCGAAGCATGTTGAATGCTTGTTTTGATTTGTTACGAATAAGGATTGATAGGATCTATGATGCTTAGTGTATATTTGATTGAATTCGGTTATAAGATTGATTATGGTTTTGTGACGCTTGTTCCACAATTATAATGAATCAAATTCTGTGATGCTTAATCCAATAGGAATTCGTATAGAATTAATTGATGCTTGATCGGTTAATTTTATGATCAAACAAGAATAGAATCACGAAAAGAGATTAGATCCTCTGAAACCTGTGATAGGTCCAAGTGAAATTACCTTTAACCAGTGGATTAGTCGATTTGATACATTGATTCTCATCTCTCTTTTACAATCTATTTTCTTCTATCATTGAATTCAAAAATTCCCCTTTTTCTCATTACTTTGCATGATTCTTGTATTTGGTTAATTAAATCAGAGATCCTTGCAAGACGACCAAGGTTATCACCTTGTACTACAGTTTTAGATTTTGATTCATTTGACCCGTGTGCGACAGCGGATCAAAATCGGCGTCGTTGCCGGGGATCTTTGATTTTTATTAGCCATATTAGGAATTAAATTCTTTTTTTTGGACTTGTTTTCATCTTTTGGTAGTCTCATAGTTATAAGCATAAAAAAATAATTAAGAATTATCTTTTGTGGTTTTTGTTTTTGTTTTTTGTTTTTGTTAGCTTACCAGGTTGTGTAAAATTGCCTATTTTGTGTTTTTTTATTTATATTATTTTATTGTGATGTTTGGAGCTTATATGTAATTGTCTTGATCTTATATGTTTATATCATATTGATGGTATTGCATATTGTGATTGTCGTGGTTGTAAATCTTACTACTTCCCATGGATAATTATATGTAAAATTATATGCCTAATGTTGATTATGAGCCATCATCCATATATTATCCTGACTTTACTGGTGATTATGAGTTTAGTAGTGATTTTGGCATGATTGGAGTGAATGAGGTGCAACTTTTCTATTCTGGCCAACATGGTGGAGAACATGGCAGCTTGAATGAGTTAGCTTCTTTGGTGCATCAATTGACAATAAGCCAGCATCAATATCAGCCTGACCCCACACCAGTCCAACCCAGTCTGGAAGAATTGGTGCAACAAATGGCAGAACACACTCTTGAATTCCAAACGAGGACAGAAACAAGTCTTCAGAATTTGGCCACTCAAATTGGTCACATTGCCTCCACCTTGACTACACTGCAATCACAACATCTCCTTGAAGAGCATTCAGATTCACAAATAGATATTCTTGGCAATACTTTCTTGAGCATGATTTTGATAATGATGTCAAGAATACTATTGTTGATGAACTTTGTGTTGAATTTCCAGATATTCAAGATTTTCCTGATTCTATTTTATGTACTTCATGTGTTAACTTTAATGATGCTATTTTGTGTGCAGCATGTGTTGAAATTTCATCCTTTTTAGGGTATGAGGAGCAAAAAGTGCATATAGAACATGAGACACATGAGGTTGAGGACCCTGTTCAGCCAAGAAATGTAGAAAATGGGGATCATGTGGACATGCTACCCACAAAAAGAATACCCATAAAAGATGGTGATCATGTCATGATGGATGATGCAACATTACTTATGTTAGAGACAACCACTAAGGCTTTCATGGTTGATAAAGGCTGGCTCAAGCAATTTGGTGAGAAGTTCTTAGAGCAAGCATTGGAGAAGCGCTTGAGTCACAATGAGACTTGTTGCACTACATTCTATAAGGCTTTTTCTCCCCCTTTCTATTTTATTTTTCGTGTCCTCTATGTTAATGAATTTATTCTTGTTCTTGTTCTTGATTTCAATATGTTCTACATTGAGGACAATGTAGATTTCAAGTGTGGGGGAGATATACTATGTTATGATGTTTTTAAATTGTGTGTTGAACTTTGTTGGCATCTGTTTCTTTTGTTGTTTATGTTGTTTTTTTCTATTTTTAAAATAAAACGTAAAAAAATTGTATTGTTCATTTTTGGTGTTTTAGTGTTTTAGGATTTTATTTATAGTGTTTTTGTTTGGTTTGCTGTTTTTAGGGTCAAAAAAAATTTGATTTACCTTTCATTGAAATCCGTAGTTTGTGTAAGGTGTGAGTGATTTCACTATTCTTGGACTATAGGTTTTGTGGCATGATATGAATGACTTTCTTGCATTCTTAGTATGATAAGTTGGATTGGAATACTAAATTGTGCTTCATTTGTGATAGAAATTGGTCCTTTGGGAGATTTGAGCCTTAAAATGAATGGAATACACTTTGCCATTCTCTTTCCTTCTTGTGTGATTTCTCTCATGATTGTTAGTTACTCTAGAACTTGACTTTTTTTGAAACTTCATGTTCACATGCATGTATTGAAGTGATGTAGGCTATTTTTGTTCTTCTTTTTAAACCACTAGCCAAATAAGCCAACCTTAAAATTATCCCCTTGATAGCCCATTGAGCCTATTTATCCCATTCTTTGTTTAATAGCTCATTACAAGCCTAAAAGTGAAAAACAATGATATGATCCAACCTTAGGGGATAAAGGAGCTTTGCTTTGAAATTATTTTGGAAATGAATTTTGCATAAGTACGGGGGGACTCAAAAGTTGGGACGTGCTACAATATGTAAAGGTTGTTGATTGATTAGAAATTTGGCAAGTACAAAAAAGAAAAAAGAAAAAAGAAAAGAAAAGCAGTTGGTAGTGATGCAAAAAAAAAAAAGAAAAAAAAAGGAAAAGTGAAATAATGGACAAAAGTGTGAAGATGGAGAAGTGGATTGGAATTGTATTTCGCTGAAGTGCCCTCTCATTGCTCTCTCATGGTTATTTAGCAATTAATTTCCTTTGCTCCTCTATCCTCTTGGGTTTATAGCTTAGTTATCCTTTCATTTATCCCACCTTAACCTTGGCCCCATTACAACCTTAACAAAGTCCTTTTGATCTTTATGTGCATGTGTTTCAAGTGTGGATGTTAGAGGCTTGTCAAGCCTATGGTAGTGCTAGCTTTTAATGAGCTTTGAGTGTAAACACTAGCCAACACTTGAGAGATTGAGAGAATTTTATATCTTGTGAGGATTCTATCACTTTTGATTCACTCTTGGTTATTCTATTCCCTTGATCATTACTTTGAATGTTGTAAGATGTTGTTCATGATTGTCATGGTTCCTTGAATCCTGGATGAGCTTTCACTTGCCACTTTGCATTAATGGAATTCATTGGAAGTGCATCTTTGCTTTCAATCATTTTTTTTTTCCAAAACTTTTATGTCTTGACCATGAGTTTTGCTCGGAGTGCAAAAGCTTAAGTGTGGGGGAATTTGATCAGTGCATTTTAATATACTTTTTATAGCATTGCACTTGGTTTTTTTGGATGTGCTTTGTACCCAATATTTGGTTCTTAGCATGTTTTCATATCTTTGGGTCTTAAATGGGCTTTAATGAATTTCTTAGTCAATTTTCGGATTTTAGTGCATCCTGACCCGTCTCCCTTCTACAGGACATAACTTGGGCTATACATGTCCGATTTGAGTTATCTTGGTGGCGTTGGAAAGCTAAGAAGCAGATATACAACTTTCATGTTGACCGATAAGCTGAGTTCTGACGTTTTCATGGTCGAAAATTCTAATTACCAAAGCTGTCCAGATTAGTGCGGGAATTGGAATTATTGTTGTCATATCTCCATGTAATCAATCATTGATGGGCCAATTAATTCCCATTGGGCTCTCTAGGTCAGACGTATTAGTTTACCCTAGGATTATAAGTAAGTGGTTTTGAGACCTTGTTTATAATCTTTGGAGAGGCGGCTGCTCATAGGGTTTTGTCTCTCTTCTCCTCACTCTTCAATTCTTATTTTCGTTTAAGCCTCCTATGGAAGGCTAAATTCTTAGATTGATTCACTGGTTAGGGATTTTTACAAAGACCTTGAGGTTTGGTTTTCAATGTTAATTTCGTTTTATTAATTCTATATCTTTTCCTTTTAATCCTTCATCTATTGATCAATGTTTGCAATTCCGTTTTTGTGTTTTGATGCATAATCACTCAAACTTGTTTTTGCATTCCAATCTAATCATAATCTGATTTGGGATTATTCGAATCATGTTGAACGCTTGTTTTGATTTGTTACGAATAAGTATTGATAGGATCTATGATGCTTAGTGTAGGTTTGATTGAATTCGGTTATAAGATTGATTATGGTTTTGTGACGCTTGTTCCACAATTATAATGAATCAAATTCTGTGATGCTTAATCCAGTAGGAATTCGTATAGAATTAATTGATGCTTGATCGGTTAATTTTATGATCAAACAAGAATAGAATCACGAAAAGAGATTAGATCCTCTGAAACCCGTGATAGGTCCAAGTGAAATTACCTTTAACCAGTGGATTAGTCGATTTGATACATTGATTCTCATCTCTCTTTTACAATCTATTTTCTTCTCTCATTGAATTCAAAAATTCCCCTTTTTCTCATTACTTTGCATGATTCTTGTATTTGGTTAATTAAATCAGAGATCCTTGCAAGACGACCATGGTTATCACCTTGTACTACAGTTTTAAATTTTGATTCATTTGACCCGTGTGCGACAGCGGATCATAGTCTTTGCACTGAAAATCTGGAGGCGTTATTTTTATGGAGCAACGTTCAACATTTTCAGTGGTCGCAAAAGTTTGAAGCACTTATTTGATCAAAAAGACCTCAACATGCGACAGCGACGTTGGTTGGAATTTCTGAAGGATTACGATTTCCAACTGCAGTATCACCCTGGAAAAGCAAATATGGTAGCGGATGCCTTGAGTAGAAAATCAATGCATGCGTCTGCAATGATGGTCAAAGAGCAAGAGTTGTTAGAGCAATTCAGATATATGCGGTTGACGGTTGAAATGTCACCGGGAAAGCTTTGCTTAGGTATGATTACTGTTTCCAATGAATTGATAGAACGGATACGAGAGAAACAAGAAAGTGATCAGTATCTACAAGAAGTAAGGGAATTGGTGGGACAAGGAGCAATATCAGAATTCAAAGAGGGAACCGATGGAATTCTAAGGTTCGGTAGATTTGTGTACTGGATGATTTCGAGATCATAAAGTTGATTCTGGAAGAAGCTCACAAGAGTAAACTAAGTTTACATCCTGAGCAACAAAGATGTATCAAGATCTCAAGTGATTGTGTTGGTGGTATGGGATGAAGAGAGATGTAATGGAATATGTCGCTTCCTGTCTAGTTTGTCAAAAAGCTAAGATTGAACATCAAAGACCATCAGGAATGCTACAACCTTTGAAAATTCCAGAATGGATATGGGATGGTATTGCGATGGATATTGTGAGAAGCTTGCCAAAGACCTGAAAGGGACATGATGCGATATGGGTAATAGTTGATCGACTAACCATGTAGGCTCATTTTTTTCCCATCAATATAAAGTATTCAATGGAGTAATTGACTCAATTATACATCGGGGAGATTGTCATATTACATGGTGTACCTTTGAGTATTATTTCGGATCGAGATCCGAGGTTTACATCAAGGTTCTGGAAAAGTTTACAAGAGTCGTTAGGGACAAAACTCAGATTGAGTTCTGCATATCACCCACAGACGGATGGACAATCAGAGAGGACAATCCAATTACTTGAAGACTTGCTGAGAGCTTGTGTGTTGGAACATACTGGAAGTTGGGATGAATTCCTACCATTGATAGAATTCACCTACAATAACAGTTTCCACTCGAGCAAAGGAATGACACCTTATGAAGCTTTATATGGTCGACGAGGTTGAACACCTTTGTGTTGGTACCAAGATGGAGAAAGTTTAGTGTTGGACTAGACGTCATGCAACAGATAATAGAAAATGTGAAAATGATTCAGGAGAAAATGCGGACAACTCAAAGTCGACAGAAAAGTTATCCGGACAAGAGATGACGACCTCTTGAGTTTGAGGAAGGCGATCATGTGATTTTGAGAGTCACGCCTATGACTGGGGTTGGCAGGGTAATTAAATCCAAGAAACTTAATCCTAAATTCATTAGACCCTACCAAGTTCTTCGTCGAGGAGGTCCTGTAGCTTACCAAATTGTCTTACTGCCTTTTCTTTAAAATCTTCATAGTGTTTTCCACGTGTCTCAGTTGCGAAAGTATATTCCTGATCCTAGTCATGTCATAGTACCTGATACAGTACAATTGAAAGATAACTTAACCTATGAGGCATTACCTGTGAGGATCAAGGATCAAAGAGTGAAACAGCTGAGAGGGAAGACAATTTCATTGGTTAAAGTGATCTGGAATGCAATGACAGGAGAAGCTACATGGGAGTTAGAGGACAAGATGAAGGAGCAGTATCAGCATTTGTTATAAGGAAATTTTAATTTCACAGACGAAATTATTTTTAGAGGAGTAGTATTGTAACACCCTGTTTTTACTGTTTTTACCGTTTTGTTATTTCTACTGTTTTTCAATTATCGGTAGAATTTTAATTGTTTGTAATTTTATATTAGATCTAGAAAATGATTTTTTATAAAATAAAATCATAATTATAGTCCACCTTATGGTAGAAGTTTACGGTAAAAATTTAGGTTTAAAATTCAGACGAAACCCGATGTGCGTTTTAACTGACAGTAACATTTTACTGATCAGAAAACCTAATTTTGACCCGAGAATGAAACAGTTTAGATTGTTATTTTATTTTCAACCAAAGTGGTTATTTTGAAAATTTTAAAAATAAATAGTTTATTATACGTTATTCGGGCGAATACTCAACGATCGAGGATCGACGTAATCGAGAACGGAGGTGCAGAGACAAAACCCGATGCTGACGGATGAGGACATTGAGCCATTTAGGATGACTCATGGGGGTGAGTCATAGGGGTTAGTCATCTTGCATTAAATGCAAGTAATTATGGTTATATGTGAAAAGTCCAAAATACCCTTAATCCTTCATTGTAATTTCAAGTGTGCCATGACAACATTTTACCCATTTCTCCCTAGAAACCCACGGCCCCAACATCATAATACACACTTGGTCATTCATTTCCTTCATTTGTTCATGTTGTTCTTCAAAAACTTGAAAAAAACTCTAAGTTCTTCATCTTCAATTTTCAAAGGAAGTAGTATATTTTGATCATTTCTTCAAATTCCAAAGATATAGCCTTATGATCCATGATCATACCTTCACTTTTCATCACCGGTTTTCTTCTTAAATCCATGATTTCTTCAAGATCAAATTCCTAGATATAGAATTTCAAAAATCTCTTGAAAATCATAGAAAAATCCTTTTAACGTGATTCCAATTTCTATGATCTTCACATGACTTCTATATTCATCATCCAAGAGTTTGAAAAATTTAGAGATCTCTAGCCTATTTTTCTTGACATGGCCGAACCTAGCTCTCAAGTGGGTTAGATGGATTTTCTTCATTTTTAACTTGTTTTCTTGTTGATGGTTCATGGCTAGGTTTTGTTGGTTCAAACCTTGAGCCCTAGGTGAACATCATCCTCTCCTTACTTTAATTTCAAGTGATCAACAAAGGTATGGGGGAGATTACCATCATCCTACCTTATGGTAGACATGTTGATGGTTTATTTAGTGTTGTTTAGTATATATGGTCTTGTAAATTATAAATATTTAAGTTTTGTAATTTATTGTTTTACATATGTGTGATCCTCTTGGAAGGATTGATTGATATTTGTGTTTGTGCTATGATTATTATTGATGTTAAATATGATTATATGATGCATGACTATTTGAGAAAATTCTCTAAAACATTTGTTTTAGGCCATTCGACCTTGACTGGTTAAATGGGTTCCATATGGATTTAAATTGTTTGAATAATTTTTATGAGGATTGAATAAATATATAAGAATATAGAAATTGGTTTGGATTGATTTGGATGTGTATATTGAAAGATATGATTTTATGAGTCCTTGGGGACTAAAATGCAATTTATGAGAATTTCAGTGGCTGCACTGAAATTCATGTTCTTGTGTGTTAAGATTATAGTCCTTGATGAGACAAAACCATATAAATTGGCTTGGTGTTAATTGGATTAATACATAAAATGTTATAAGCTTTTTTTGTAAAAAAGGACCTTTTTGCAATTATTGTAAAATATTTGGGGCAGAAATGTAATTTATGGAAAATTTGAGTGAAATTGAAAAATATTTCTAAATAAGTTGGTTTGGTGTGATTTGAAGTTATAAATAAAAAGTTATAAGGTTTTAAGTGAATAAGGACCTTTTGTAATTAATGAAAGTTTAGGGACTAAACTGTAATTTTCGAAAATTTATGTAATTGAACAGTTAGAAACTGTTTTTCATGCCTATAAAATTGTTATAAAACTCCAAAATGATTTTCGGACTATTAGAGTGTAAAATCGTTAAAAACTTATTTACGTGATTTACAAAATTAACGATGTTCGTCAAATTCTTAGAAATTTTGTATAACTGAAGATTTTGATAGAAAATCAGTGTGCCAACATTTTCATATGAGTAATATAACACAGGAGAGTAATACATTTGAGGTGAAGAACCATGTTTTCAAAATATGACTTTTGGGCCTAAATTCAGTAAAAAGCGGTTAAACCGTTGTTAAACGTTTTAAAGGATTTTCAAGAAAATGATTTGGAGAAATTGATACCTAAGTATCTTTGATGAAAATTATTCTTGAAAATTTATTTTATTTTATCTAAAGGTTTTGGTTTTAAGCCAAAAGGATTTTAGTCTTCAAAGACGAAATTTGACTGTAAAATGTAAAAACCTAAGTCAAGAATGACTTAGTGAAAATACGAACGTAATAATTTATGACGTGGGGTGGAACACGACCTTATGTCATAAAGTATGGATAATTCATTATCCATATTCCATAAAATTTAATGGACTCATAATGATTTGTTTTCTTGGAAGCCAAGAAAAAGGCTCAATTAGAAAAATACAGAGAATTAAATAATTGGACTTGTGTTCCGATCTCATTATGTGCTAGGATTTTAATCAACTACTCTAAGAAAACTTTGCACAAATATGAAAGGTTACTCGAGAACTTTAGCTTGATGATTAAGTACCGGTGATTCGGATTTAAGGACATCTAGCATCTGTTACAGTACGTTGAAAGAATTTCGAAGGAATCACGATGTTATCCGATGGATGGACGAGAAGAACGCATTTCAGGCAAAGCTCGCCTAAACACATAGTGAAACTATGTTCTGTAAGACCGTTATGCCTAGGAGATTGAGCTAACACTTTAATGCGGGTACGAATTCCGTAGTGACGATCTATTGATGCTTGGGGATGTCGGGGTATGAAATACTCATATAGGTCCAGTTTGTTGCTCTTCTTTGGCATGGTGATCTTGCAATATACCGACATACTCTACTAGACACTATGTATTTTCTGGTAGTGAAGGATGTTCCCGAAAAAGCCTATGTGCACCATGACGACTGTTGACGCATTTTATTACCCAAGGCTGGTGGACTCGGGAGCAATCCTCCGAACCACTCTCTCCGACTGTTTGTTAAAACCATGGTATAGGAAGTCAGAAGTCATTCCTCAAGTCTTAGATGTCTTCTATCTAGGAAAACGGTGCCCATGATTATGTTGTTGTGAAACATTATTATTTCTGTTGTGATGGATGATATAACTGTTTGTTGATATTTGTACGTACCTATGTGTCGTACCACTGCATGTCTGCGTTAAGTGTAAGATGAACGGAAATCTCACCTCATTTATGTATTTTCTGGTTTGTTGTTTTCTATCTTACGTTGGGCAAAGATGACGACAACACTGTTTCTCCATCACACCCCGCTGGAGTTTGAGAGTACCTGGAGACATGGACACAGTCTCGATGGCTTTAGTATAATGAACATTTTGTCATTTCTTTTGTATTTGGCTAGTCTCGTGTCTGTGTTATATTTTGTGGGGTTATGTCCCTAAAGTTATTACTATTATTATAGACATATTTCCAGTAAGTTGTTGTTTTACAGGTGTTGGTATTTCCACCTTCTTTCTGAATATGTATGACTGTTGGTACTTGGGAAGGTTTGTAAAATATTTATATATGAGTGAATGATGTATGTTAAAGAACATGTATGGTATTAATTTACGAAAGAGAAAAGAAAAGAATAAACCCGTATTTTTGGTAAAACAATTATTTTCCGCTTTACTCAGTCTTATAAAATAGAAAAGTCACAGACAATGTAGCGTCCGAGAAACGTGTTACAGGCAGAGAGAGCTTTGCAGAAACCAATGTTATGCATAAACCTTGTTATCCATTGACCATCAGCTCCTCGCAATATGCCCCAACATCCTGCAATCCCGGGATTTCCTCCCACTACACTGATATTTTCATTTTAAATTTTGAATACTTATACTAATTTCATTTATCAAACCTTTTATGCAACTTCATACAAATGATAAATGTACATGGTCAAAATGAGGGGTACATAAAGCCTAACTCTTTTTTTTATGTTCGATGGCAAAATGGATGAAATACAAATTATGTTTGTCTGTTTGACTTATTTCTCACACGAACTATATGAATGGACATTACAAGTAGGGTTGTATTTTCATATCGTGCATCTAAGTGCTCAGTAACTCTCTTTTGAAAAAAGTACAGTAACACTCAAAGTTTAACTTAAGGCAAGATACGTAGATTAGTCTTATACGTTTTTATTCTACTCCGATCGGTCATATAAGTTTTTTTTTCAAATTGGTCCTACACGTTACGTTCTGTTTCCACGTTTGTCCTTTCCATCTATTTCGACACAACGCCGTCAGTTTTGATCTAATGTGGCTGTGAACACCTAATTTTGTCCGGTTATTTTATCCTTTTAATTAATATTTACAAAATAAAAAATGGAAAATACAGAAGAAAAAAAATGTGTTTATGTTATTAGCCCAACTTGTTTCTGTTACAAGTTGTTTTGAATCCAAGCCCAAGTAAAAAATATATGTATATAAAAAATAATAAAATAACAAAAAGAAGAAAAAAAAGCTTTCAATGCCCAGTGTGTTCTCTCCATCGTACAAGCTTTCAATGCACTGGCTCAAGCATAGGCTTCCATTTTGGGTATTCTTCAGAGCTTGGGAAGAGTATTTTGCCTAGATCAGAGGAGTGGAACACTAAAAATGGAAATTGAGAGATGACCTGAGCATGGTAACCCCCTGCAACACTCAAGTTTGCAAGGTCCCAATGGCAATGAGCAGAGTTCATCTCCTTCTACAAATAGAGGACAACAGCAACAAACAGGGGGGGAAACAGAAAGAAAAAAAAACAGCAAAAGACGTCCCTGTTTCTCCTTCTCCCACCCTGCATCACCTTCCTCCTCTCATTCTCCTTCTTCTTCAACAACCCAACAACAACAAAGCAAAAAAAATACAAAAAAGTCACACACACTCACCTTCCTCCTTCCTCTCCCCACAACTCAGTCGATCTCCTTCTTCCTCCTCCTACAACAGCCGCGCAACCTGGTTCCTGTCCAACCGCACCGCGCCGCGTCACCACCAGATCCGTGAGACCACCGCGACCTCCGCCGCTGGGGAGGTGCAGATCAACGTTTCTGGTTCGTCCCTCCGTGCCGTCGACCACCACAACGCCACCGCCAGGCCGCCGCTCGGAGTGGGAGGACGGCCACGAGATCCAGCTGCGACCCCACCCCCCTTTTTCTCCATCGCTCCCAATCTGCTCTGCTTATACGGCCACCCATCACCACCGTGCGCAAAACCGCCGTCCGCCGCTGCCTGCACCGCGCGCCGCCTCGAAGTCAACGGCGAACCACCCCTGTTCGCTCTCCTCTGCGCGCACGCTGGTAAATGAGGAGATGGGAACCTCCTTTTGAACTAAATTTTTTTATTTGCTCTTTATCTCCTTTTTTGCTAATATGTCACTCACCTTTTCCTTTCTGATCTTTTATTACTGTTGTGGGTTTGCTTTTTGGACAAGGAAATGGGCCTTTTCTTTTTGCCTAATGGATCAATTTTTTTAAAAAAAGGGATGAAGTTTTTTGTCTAAAATAATGTTCTTGAGCCCTTTATTTCCAGATTATTTTTTTTAGGTAAACTGATTTGGGCCAAATCTGTTTTTTGGATTGGGTTTAAGCAGTAGGTAACCTAAACGGTCCTTTTGTCTCTTTCTTTCCAAAAAATTTAAAAAAAATAAAAATAAAAACCCTTTTTTTTAATTAATTAAAAAAATCTTATTAATTCACGCAACAATCTACAATGCTGATGTATGATTTTTCATCCTCAAGCGTTATATGAATTGTAAGGGTTCATCGTATAACTTTGCTATCTTTAACCCTTTGCAAAAAATGAATTTATCTTGAAATAAAATCTTTTTAAATAAAATAAATAAATCAAATCTTTATCAAAATAAAAATAAATCAACCAATCAAATCATTTTCAAAAGAACTACGTGGCTTTGAGTTTCCCATCGTACCCGGGAATATGTAGGAGCAAGATAAATCATCTTGTCGGGCCAAAACTAAATTTTCCTTTTTTTTGTGTCTCTTTTTATGTTAAAATAATTAATCAAAATAATTAAACTTTTCTATTTTTAGGGATGCTCTATGGACACGGTGCCATGTTCAGTCCCTTAGATTTGAGGTTAACCTGTGAACTCATGTGCCATGTTCAACCTCATTTAGTTTTTTATAAACAATAAATTTTAAAAAAAATAAAAATTAATAAAATATTAAAATATTAAAAATTAAAAAATAATTCTTTCTTGTAAATAATTTTGGGGTAAAATAAATATTTAAAAGGTTATTAAAATGTTTTTGCACAATTAACTTGAGGTACCGTTTTTAAACGGGCGGTGTGGGGTGCTAACACCTTCCCTACTCGTAACCGACTCCCGAATCCAAATCTCTATTTTTTTTTAAGACCGGTTTCCTTAAAATAAATGGTTTTTTTTCTAATTTTTTTTTCCAAATAAAAATATTGGTGGCGACTCCTCTGACTTTTTATCCCTTTTCGCGGCTCCCGGACGGGACGGTCGCGACAGCTGGCGACTCCACTGGGGACTTTTGAGAGTCAGGCCTATCATAGTTGGTTGTGCCATTTTTTTTCTTATTTTTTTTAACAGCTTTGAAAATATTTGTTTTACCCTTTTTTTGTTTTATTTCTTTTTTAATGCTTTCATAATTGCTTTTGTATATTCTTGCAACCTTAGGGTAGAGAACTTTTGAATTTGTGTTGTTTGTTCCTTTTGCAGGTTTGGGGTAGTTTTATTTTATTAGGTTTTTGTGAAGGTTTGTGTGCTCCCATCACACACATCACTATCACAACTTGCACACACTTTTGGCTCTATACCCGAGCTTGCTCAAAACTCAAGGATTAGGCGGTGTCTCGACATTGTCATTGAAGAGGTCTCGTACCTCCCTGATATTTGTTGATTCACCACTCAGGTTGTACCCAATATCATGGGATGGTCATATTGAGAGGGTTTATCCCTACTTGTGACTAGATTCATGAATCGGATCCTTATCTTTCGGGATAGGGACAATCTGGGAACCATGGCTTTTAGAAGTCTAGACCCTACCTAATTTTCACTGATAGAGCAAACTTAGTAGCCAATCTGTTTAGAGTCATTACCTCAGGTTTGTCCAACCCTAAGTTTTACCCAATTTAGGACAAAGGGAGCATACTCTTTCTCTCTCTCCATTTTTTTTCTGGCATCATAAACATAAATTGCCATGCACATACATATTTATTATGAAGTTTTCTAAAAAAGGAAAAAGGGGGCAACACATCGTCGCTCCAAGCCCGAATGACATGTTCGAATATTATTGCACTTCTAATAAGCGGCGTGTCATAGTTAAGGAAGTGCATTGACAGCATACCCGACATAGGGTTCCCAACCCTATTGGGGCTCATGCAACATGAAGCATGTAGGGCATTTTTTTTCATGTGTTTCATTTCTAATTTTTTTCTTTATTTGTGTTTCTTGACAGGAAGACCTTAGTATTAATCTTATAGCAAAGAATGGAAGGACCTAGCATCGGAAAGAGTACTAGCAATGCAAGCAGTTCCAAGAAGAGCATCAAGATCGACGCGACACTCAATGATGTTCAGAGCTTATGGGAAATTAGTCAACAAATGTCAGAAAAGGCATGTTCGAACTTTAACAACAAGTACGGGAGGATACTAGATCTATTACGTATTCCGGTGGATGCCCCCGCTCTAAGTGCATTCGCTCAGTATTGGAACTCAACTTTGAGATGTTTTGAATTGCCTGACCTAGATGTAACTCCCACCATAGAGGAGTATGCTTACATGCTGAGATTGCTTATCCAAAAGTAATCACGTGTCTATTTGTATTATGGACAATATGTGGCAGATGGGAAGACAGCAAGTCTGTTGGAACTTAAACCGGAACAATTGGATAAAGTGGAAAAAGAAAACACTACGGGCTTGAAGAGGCGATTCTTGGAAGGTTACCTTAGGGAGTTGGCTCAACAACAACGATGGATTCTTTTTAATAGCTTGTTGGCTCTCCTTATCTATGGACTGGTGTTTTTTCCCTTTATTCCGGATGTGATTGATCGATCAGCCATGGACGTCTTCTACAGAGTAGAGGAATATGGGGTGAATTTAGTCCCTGCTATCCTAGCTGAAACTTTTCTCTCACTACAAGTTTGTCATCAGAATCAACAAGGAAAGTTACGATGCTGTGCACCAATGTTATATGTTTGCATTTTGACTCAATTGTATGCTGGAAACAAAATTGATAGAACGGATGACCCGTTGAAAGGATTCATTCGCATGCCGCTAAAGTCACGCAAACTATATGAATGGAAACAAGAGTTTGATCAGGTCGACTCACGTTCATTTAGATGGATGTGCCCATGGTACAATGGAGATTCAGTTATATTCAGTTGTGGAAGTTTCCCGAATGTCCCATTGATAGGACCCAGAGGATGTGTGTCATATTCACCAGCTCTAGTAACGTGCCAACTCAGGTGGACACAAGATGAACCCCCAAAAGAGCTGCTTGGTGGAGCATATTTCCTATATCAAGAATGTGAAAGCATCAAGAGTCGGACAATGGCAATAAGGTCAGCATGGAACAATATTCACATAAAAGGGCGTGATGAGTTAGGAAGGCGAATCATAGCTAGAACAAAAAGATATGAAGCATGGAGAGAGGCAAGAAGGGGGTGTCCTTCAAAACCGGAACCCCCACCCAGTGCTGAAAATAATCCTCTTACAGAAGATCAAATGCTGAAAAAATTGAAATTCTTAAAGATCGGATGGGGGTTTTGGATGAAAAGAACCAAGTTGCAGAAGTAACTATCGTCAAGCTCCAAAGCCAGTGCAAAAACTGAATTTACAGATCGAGAATTTGAGAAGTGAATGTGCCGATTCCTACGAAGCCCCAAGTCGTATGAAAAGGGCAAGAAAAGAAAAAGAAGCAGTGATCCAAGAGTTGCAAGCAAAGGTGGAGTGTCAAGAAAACACGCTAGTCAGAATTCTGAAGAAGAAAGAAGAGCTTGAGTGGGACGTAGGGATTCATGTCGAAACAATACAGATACTAAAGGAGAGAGTTGGATCTCTACAAGAATCCTTGGCCCAAACCGAACTTTACTCTGATCAAGGATGGAATGAAGCTGCCAGATATCGTCAATTATTAGCAAAAGCTAATGAAAGGGAAAATTGGCTCAGGACCAAAATGCAAGAAAATGAAAGAGGAGAAGCTCAACGTCACGCAGAATGGGTAAAGGGATGGAAATTGGTTGTAAGGGATGTGATCTATGAAAAGGAAGAATGGAGGAGAAAATATGAAGACATGATTGGTAGAATTCAATATCATACTTCCCAGTTGTGGATCAATTTGAAGAAGTATCAATTCAGGTCTACAAGAACCCTTTCCTCCAGATACCAACAGAGGTGACTGAGTTCTTCAAGCGTTTTGGGAAGCTTGCAAAGGGATTCAGGAAAAAGAAGATGAAGCTCTTGGCATAGTATTTTGAGGTCCCCAAAGATGGGTTAGAAATATGAAAACTCTTGATGTATTGTTTTTCTAGTTGACCAAAGACTCATGTTTGTATTGCAATATCCATCCAATGAAATAGAAGTTTTCATCAAATTTTTGTGGAATGCTCTCTCTTTTTCCAGATGATATCTATCGAGGAGTGAGTTCTCCCTTAGATACTTCATCAACTATATTTTTACCCTAAAAACGATGTGTTTTCCGCGTAAAAATATGGGTATCATCAAACAATAACATTGCTAGTACAGATGTGGTCTATCGATGAGTGAATTCTCCCTTGGACTCGACATCAACTGCAGTCAAGCTAGAGGGAATTATACCACTAGATTTGATTACAGGATGAGTATTCGTGCTATAAGTGTATGCGACGGTCTTCCTCTCAAAAATGGAGTTTAATTGGTTTATGCTCTTTCTTTTGATTTTATTTATTTATTCTTTCTTTTATTAAATAAAACAGTGTGGTTTTTGAACAATTGCTCCAAGACACCCTTATCGCACTCGATCACAGGCAAGAGCCATGGCGGATGAACTAGAAGAAGTTCAAGAGATCAGGGATGAAGTCAGTCAAATCAAGGATCAGATGGCTAAGATGATGGAGATCCTACAAGAAATGCAGAAGGAGAAGAACACAGAGGAGAACCCTCCAGCCTCGAACGAAGGACAGCCAGCCACATCTCTCATCCCGCCCGGTTTTTCTCATATTCCTATTCAAGGCTTCAACCAACCAAGGGCTATGATGCCTCTCAACCAAACTCATTTTTCATTTGACCCAAACAATCCCCCATACGGTTTGCCTCGTGGGTTTGTACCACCAACAGCCCCCAGTCCACAAGATGGCATACAGAACTCCAAACACATCACTGAGACACAAATCCCCACCCATGCTGTCGAAATACCGCAAACACAAACTGCCAACCTTACAGAGGGTTACACCCCGATAGTGACACCTTCTGTCAATCCAAGGCCTCCACAATACACCCTACATTATGGACCCCAGGGGGCTCAAATGATGCCAAACTTCGGTTCCTCCTCCATGCCATATTCATTTCCCCATAATATGTACGGAGAAACTCCGGTGAACCGGTCGGGAGGGGATTCCCAATCTAAAGAAAAGCTGGATGTACTAGAGGAAAGATTGCGGGCCATTGAAGGGGTAAATAGTTATGGTCTTTGGGACACCTCAGAACTTTGTCTGGTGCCAAATGTTGTAATTTCGCCGAAATTTAAGGTGCCCGATTTTGACAAATATCGGGGAACCACTTGTCCCAAAAACCATTTGACCATATATGTTAGGAAGATGGCGACACATGCCCAAGATGATAAACTCTTGATTCACTTCTTCCAAGACAGTTTGACTGGGGCAGCTTCGAATTGGTATACGCATCTCGAGCGGGCACACATCCGCACCTTCAAAGATCTAGCAGATGCATTCCTGAAGCAGGACAAGTACAATATTGACATGGCTCCCGATAGGATGCAACTCCAAAATATGTCAAAAAGGGACGTAGAGACTTTCAAAGAGTATGCACAACGATGGAGGGAACTGGCTGCTCAAGTGGAGCCTCCCTTAGCCGAGAAAGAAATCGTAGTAATGTTCATTGATACACTCCAGTCGCCCTTCCATGATAGGATGATTGGGAGTGTGTCGTCAAATTTTTCTGACATGGTCATCATAGGCGAGAGAATTGAAAGTGGAATGAGGAATGGCAAGATCACCGAGACTTCAGTAGGGAACGGCCCAAAGAAAGCCCCGTTTGTGAAAAAGAAAGAGGGAGAAGCACATGCAGTAACCTTTGAACAAAAGAAACCGAACCAATGGAGACCGAACCAAACACCCGCCTTCCAAGCCCAATACGCCCCATATTATCAACCACCTCCATATCACCAAGCCAACCAGTCATACATCGTTGCCACCTCACAATTTCCAAACCCTCAACAGATGGCTCCTTACCGACCATCTTACCCTTCTCAGCCTCAAACACACCCTACCATGCCACCTCAAACCGTTCAGCCCCTAAATCCAAACCCAAACACCAGCCAAACAAGACCACCGTATGACCCGGAAAGAAAGCCAGTGCGTTTTGACCCAATACCCATGACCTATACCGAACTATTCCGCCAACTTGTGAGCAAATCCGTGCTAACTCCTATCCCGACAAGACCAATAGACCCTCCTTATCCAAAGTGGTATGACCCAAATGCTCAATGTGAATATCACGATGGGGCCACAGGTCATTCCACCGAGAGTTGTAAAGCTTTGAAGTTTAAGGTGCAAGATCTGATTAATGCCAAATGGTTGAGCTTTCAGAAGGATGCTCCAAATGTGGCACAGGGTCCTATGCCAAATCATGGGAGTTCGGGAGTCAATGCCATTGAGGGCTTCTTGGAACATACTCTCAAGAGTAAAGTGGTCGATGTAGGACTCCTATGAGAGTTGTTTTCATAGAAATGTGCAAATGTGTATTAATCCAAATCCCGATCACGGAAGAAAAGGCTCTCGATGGAGAGATAAGGTATGACTTTGATGGGAACATGGGGCATTCGATTGAAGACTGTTCGAAGTTTCGACAAGTTGTCCAGAAATTAATAGATATGAAGTTTATCTTAATTGGTTGTGAATCAAATGAGTATGCCATTAATATGGTTGCTGAATCTACAATTTCCCCAACCCCAATTAAGATAACCCATTTTACCATTGTCGTTAATCCTCAACCAGTTCCTGAGCAAGTCACTCCGAAACCAGTGGTGATATACTTTACCGAGAAGAAACCTTTGCTGGTTCCAAGTGGGCCAACACCAATCGTAATCCGAGTTCCAAGTCCTTTCCCTTACAAGGAAGCGGTACCCTGGAAATATGAGATGCAGGTTCAACCCAATCCTTCTGACGGGGCTACTGTGGTTACCAGCATTTCGGGAATTGGTGGAATGACTAGGAGTGGTCGCATTTACACTCCAGAGGTATTGCGAAGGGTGGGCATAGAAAAGAAAGGAAAGGATCACAAAGGGAAAGAGAAGGTGGAAGGAATTCTAGATGACAAGGAAGCAAACGGGTGTGAGAATAAAAAGAAGGTATCTGATGAAGAAGTAGGTGAATTCTTGAAGTTCATCAAGCAGAGTGAATATAGGGTGGTGGATCAGTTAAATCGAACTCCGACCCGGATATCTCTTTTGTCTCTATTGATGAACTCTGAGCCACACAGGAGAGTACTGATGAAGGTGTTGAATCAAGCGCATGTCTCCCATAACATCATAGTTGATAAGCTAAACAACACTGTGAGTAACATAGTTACTGATAATTATGTCACTTTCACCGATGATGAAATACCAGCTGAAGGTATGGGGCACAACAAGGCCTTGCACATTTTTGTGAAGTGCCGAGATCATGTCATGGCCAGGGTTCTCATTGATAATGGCTCTTCTTTGAATGTAATGCCAAAGTCAACACAGGCAAAGTTGCCTTTTGATGGAACTCATATGAAGCCAAGCACAATGATTGTAAGAGCTTTCGATGGCACCTGAAGGGAGGTCATGGGAGAAATTGAATTGCCCATTCAGATTGGCCCCTGCACCTTTGAAGTACTTTTCCAAGTAATGGACATCACACCAACATATAGTTGTCTCCTGGGACGACCATGGATCCATTCGGCCGGAGCTGTACCTTCCACATTGCACCAGAAGGTGAAGTTCATTGTTGATAGTAAGTTGATAGTTATTTATGGAGAGGAGGATCTGTTAGTAAGCAAGCCATCAACAACCCCTTATATTGAAGCTGTCGAGGAAGCTCTCGAGACCGCCTTCCAGTCACTTGAAATTGCCAATGCCACTTATGTTGGGGAGGGAGTCCCACTCTTGAAACCTCGGTCATCCAAAGCGTCTATCATGATGGCCAAGGTTATGCTTGAATGAGGGTATCAACCTGGAAGCGGTCTGGGGAAGAATAGCCAAGGTGTCGCTGACATCCTCATGCTCACTGAGAACAAGGACAGGTTTGGGTTGGGATACAAACACACTAAGGCCGACAAGATGAGGGTTATAGAAGAGAAGAAAAGAAAGAGGTTGGCTCGACTGGAAAATCGTGAATACGAGACTGAAATGGTTCCCATCTGTGACATTCGACAGAGCTTCCGAAGCGTAGGGTTTGCATTCCTGGACCAAGCAGCAGCTATTGAAGATGATTATCCTGCCGATCATGGTATCAATCTGGTGTATCCATGCTCTCCGGATACAGAGCTCAACAATTGGGAGATCATTGAGTTCCCCAAGACCATAGAGTCCTTCTCAAAGTAATTCTGTAATGATTATCCTTTAGCTCTGCCCAAGGCTTTAGGAATTTTGTTGTAATGGGCTTACTTGTTTCTGTTTCAGTATGACTTATCAATAAATGCATGCATTCAGTATCTTTGTGTTGTTATCTCTCTTTTTTACTTTCGTTTTTGTTCACCATTCCTCACCAATAAATGCAGTCTCTCGTCTTTAACCTTTATTCATTCATCTTTCCCTGATAATTACCAAAATGCAGATCTAAAGTGACTCTCTTGAAAACGACAGCGTGAGTAACTCATCATACAATTTTGACTATTCCGTTGATCATGTTGAGGAGGTTGTTGATGATGACGGGGAAGTTCCCCCTGAACTTTTGAGATTGGTAGAACAAGAAGCCAGGGAAATTTGGCCCCATGAAGAGCCGAGTGAACTAATCAATTTGGGAACCAAAGATGATAAAAAAGAGGTCAAGATTGGCCTTTCCCTGAAAGAAAAGGAGCGGAACAGATTGATCAGGTTGTTGACGGATTATAAAGATGTTTTCGCATGGTCATACCAAGACATGCCAGGGTTAGACCCCAGTGTAGCAGAACACAAATTGCCATTAAAGCCGGAGTGTCCTCCAGTAAAGCAGAAGCTACGAAGGATGAAATAGGAAATGTCCTTAAAGATCAAGGAGGAGGTCAAAAAACAACTGGATGCAGGTTTCCTAGAAGTTGTAAAGTACCCTCAATGGGTTGTTAACATCATTTCTGTTCCCAAGAAAGATGGAAAAGTTCGAATGTGTGTTGACTATCGAGATCTGAACAGAGCTAGCCCAAAAGATGACTTTCCTTTGCCTCGCATTTATGTTCTTGTAGATAACACTGCTCAACATGTATTATTCTCTTTCATGGATGGTTTCTCGGGATATAATCAGATCAAGATGGCACCTGAAGATATGGAGAAAACTACATTTGTCACATTGTGGGGAACCTTTTGCTATAAGGTTATGCCCTTTGGCTTGAAAAATGCTGGGGCAACATATCAGCGGGCTATGGTGGCTTTATTCCATGACATGATGCATAAGGAAATAGAAGTTTACGTAGATGACATGATCGCCAAGTCCATGTCCAAAGATGACCATGTTGATAATATGCAGAAACTTTTTGAGCGGTTAAGAAAGTTTAAGCTCCGACTGAATCCAGCCAAATGCACCTTTGGAGTGAAATCAGGCAAGCTCCTGGGGTTCATTGTTAGTCAATGAGGAATAGAGGTTGATCCTGAAAAGGTTCGAGCAATCAACGATATGCCAGCACCTCAAACAGAGAAAGAAGTTCGTGGGTTTTTAGGAAGGTTGAACTACATTGCCAGGTTCATTTCCCAATTAACAGCGACATGTGAACCAATCTTTAAACTGCTGCGCAAAAATCAAGCAGTAACATGGAATGAAGATTGTCAAAAAGCTTTTGAGAAGATCAAATAGTACCTACAAGAGGCTCCGGTCTTGGTTCCCCCAGTGCCAGGAAGACCTCTCATCATGTATTTGACTGTACTAGATGAATCTATGGGTTGTGTACTAGGGCAGCACGATGAGTTGGGAAGAAAGGAACATGCCATCTATTATCTAAGTAAGAAGTTCACCAGTTGTGAAGCCAACTAGTCACTCCTAGAACGCACTTACTGTGCCTTGGCTTGGGCGGCTCGCCATTTGAGGCATTACATGTTGTGTTACACTACCTGGTTGGTGTCCAAAATGGATCTGATCAAGTATATCTTTGATAAGCCTGCTCTGACTGGAAGAATTGCTCGCTGGCAAGTCCTGCTATCAGAATATGACATTGTCTATGTCACCCAAAAAGCAATAAAAGGGAGTGCTCTTGCAGAATATCTAGCCAATCAGCCAGTAGAAGATTATGGATCGATGCAATGTGATTTTCCAGATGAAGATACAAGGGCTTTGTTTGATCGCGAGGAACCACCAGAAAAAGAAAAGTGGACCTTGTTATTTGACGGAGTTTCTAATGCATTGGGACACGGAATCGGGGCAATCTTAATCTCACCAGAAAATGATTATTTCCCTGTCACTGCGAGGCTCTGCTTCGATTGCACAAACAATATAGCCGAATATGAAGCTTGTGCACTAGGGATTTTGGCAGCAATAGAGGCAAAAGTAAGGATACTGGAGGTATATGGGGACTCTACATTAGTCATCCACCAGCTAAGAGGGGAATGGAAAACCCGAGATGCCAAGTTAATTCCATACCATGATTACATCAAAGGTTTGATTAAGCAGTTTGATGAAGTCATATTTCATCATATTCCCCGAGAAGATAACCAATTAGCTGACGCGCTGTCTACCTTGTCCTCAATGTTCAAAGTAAGTGACGAGAGGAACCTACCACTCATCAAAATGGAAAGTCATGATCATCCTGCATATTGTCAAGCGATAGAGGAAGAGTCTGATCAAAAACCATGGTACCATGACATCAAATGCTTCATCCAAAGAAGGGAATACCCTCCGGGCGCTTCGAAAAATGACAAAAGAACTCTAAGAAGACTTGCAATGGGTTTCTATTTAGATGGAGATATTCTCTACAAAAGAAACCATTACTTGGTGTTGTTGAGGTGCTTTGACGCAAAGGAAGCTAAACGGATAATTGAGGAGGTACACGAAGGATCTTTCGGAACACACGCGAGCGGTCATGCGATGACCAAGAAAATCTTGAGGACTGGCCAATATTGGTTGACAATGGAGGCTGATTGCTTTAATTATGCGAAGAAGTGTCATAAGTGTCAAATATATGCTGATAAGGTTCATGCGCCGCCAACTCCCTTGAATGTCATGTCGGCACCCTGGCCGTTCTCAATGTGGGGAATGGATGTGATCGGGTCAATCGAACCAAAAGCCTCAAATGGACATCGCTTTATTCTTGTCGCCATCGATTATTTCACCAAGTGGGTTGAGGCTGCATCATATTCCAATGTGACCAGGAATGTCGTGATCAGATTTGTCAAAAGAGAGTTAATTTGTCGTTATGGGTTGCCGAGTGAGATTATCACTGATAATGCGACCAATTTGAACAATAAGATGATGAAGGAGATGTGCAAAAATTTCAAGATAAAGCATCATAATTCCTCTCCGTACCACCCAAAGATGAACGGGGCAGTTGAGGCCGCTAATAAAAATATCAAGAAGATTGTCCAAAAGATGGTGGTGACGTATAAGGATTGGCACGATATGTTACCTTTTGCTTTACACGGCTATCGTACCTCTATTCGCACCTCGACAGGGGCAACGCCATATTCTTTAGTTTATGGGATGGAGGCAGTGCTCCCGATTGAAGTAGAGATCCCCTCATTAAGAGTACTGAGAGAAGCAGAATTAGAAGAAGCTGAGTGGGTCCAGGATCGACTAGACCAATTGAACTTCATTGAAGAGAAGAGATTAGGGGCGCTGTGTCACGGTCAATTATACCAGAGAAGGTTGATGAGAGCTTATGAGAAGAAGGTACGCCCGCGGCAGTTTCGGGAGGGTGACCTGGTGCTTTAAAAGATTCTACCAATCCAAAAGGATCATCGAGGGAAATGGACTCTGAACTACGAAGGACTTTACGTTGTGAAAAAGGCCTTCTCTGAAGCGGCTTTAATTCTCACCAGGATGGATGGGGAAGATCTTCCACTCCCTGTAAATTCAGATGCAGTCAAAAAGTATTATGCTTGAACACACTTCCCAAGAGGAAGAAGAAAAGAAAAGAAAAAGTGAAATGAAAAAGAAAAGCTCGCTAGACTGAAAATCTGAAAAGACAGTCTAGGCAAAAGTTAGAGCAACCCGCTAGGCTGAAAACCTGAAAAGGCGGTCTAGGCAAAAGTTAGGGTTCAAAAAATAAAAAATATACCAATGGAAGTGTTGTCAAGCCGATGAACTGGGGCAGTCAGTAGGTTGGATGTATGAAACTGGGGCAAACAACATCTCTGAAGCCAATTAATGAGCAATCAAGATTGTATGAGGGATACTAACATTAGTCATTGAGAGAGACATCACCCGAGGAGATGTGATTCTACTCTGCAATGTTTTGCAATTTATGCTTTGTACACCTTTTTCGATCCAAATATAATGACATTGACTTCCCTTACTTTGTTTCGCTACCTTGGTCCCTTTCTCTTAACTTTTGTGTGCATTCATCCTGATAAGTATATACCGAAATGTGAAACAAGTATTGGTTTTTCTTTAAGCAGTTAGAATTCCTTAGAAAGCCTCGAAAGGTCATGGGGGGGCACGATGGTTCCCCTATAAAGGGCAATGAAGAGAGGAAGCAATATTAAATATCAGCTACTGGGATAATTATCATCAAAGACGCCTACCATTAGAAAACAAGAGTGCAAGATATCTCTCCCCGATGAGATGGGCCTTCTTTTAGTTCATCCTCAAGACCGACTGTGATCGACGCTTTTAAAGGGTCAAGGATCCAATAATGAAAAAGAAACAGCAAAGAAGAAATTATTTATCATCAATCTTTTGCATCGTGCCCAAAATTAATAAGGGTTCTCATCATCATCATTTTTTTCTGTAAATTGAAAACTAGTTATTTGAGTTTTCGCATTGTCATTCCATCAGTGAGAAAAATCGACATTCATATATTGCATTTGTCCACATGGCCTCACAAGCTTTTACCTATCCGTTTGAGCTTCTCACGGGCAATCCACCCCGTAAGCTCTTTTATCTTTCGGTTTGAGCTTCAGAGAGACAATCCACCTCGTAAGCTCTTTTATCTTTCTATTCGAGCTTCATACGGGCAATCCACCCCGTAAGCTCTTTTATCTTTCTGTTCGAGCTTCTGGCGGGCAATCCACCCCGTAAGCTCTTTTATCTATCTGCTTGAGCTTCTGGCGGGCAATCCACCTCGTAAGCTCTTTTATCATTCAGTTCGAGCTTTTGACGGGTAATCCACCCCGTAATCTCTTTTATCTTTCTGTTTAAGCTTCTGACGGGCAATCCACCCCGTAAGCGCTTTTATCTATCTGTTTGAGTTTCTGACGGGCAATCCACCTCGTAAGCTCTTTTATCTTTCTGTCCAAGCTTCTGACGGGAAATCCACCCCGTAAGCTCTTTATCTTTATTTCTAAGCTCGGCAGGCAATCCACCCTGCAAGCTTTTTATGTGTGTATACACCTCGTTGGGTAATCCAACCCGCTGGTTCTTTACAGGAAATCGTGTTGTGGTCACAGGTCCTTTTGATTGTCAGTATATCCCGAACAAAATTAGAGTTCATGTCTTTACTCATTTCTTATAACAATAATAGGTTAACTATAGTTACACCAATTATATAATAAGAAACAAGTAAAGAGGGGCAGTTGTGAACACCTAATTTTGTCCGGGTATTTTATCCTTTTAATTAATATTTACAAAATTAAAAATGGAAAATACAGAAAAAACAAAAAAATGTGTTTATGTTATTAGCCCAACTTGTTTCTGTTACAAGTTGTTTTGAATCCAAGCCCAAGTAAAAAATATGTACATAAAAAATAATTAAATAAAAAAAAGCTTTCAATGCCCAGTGTGTTCTCTCCATCGTACAAGGTTTCAATGCACAGGCTCAAGCATAGGCTTCCATTTTGGGTATTCTTCAGAGCTTGGGAAGAGTATTTTGCCTAGATCAGAGGAGTGGAACACTAAAAATGGAAATGGAGGGATGACCTGAGCATGGTAACCCCCTGCAACACTCAAGTTTCCAAGGTCCCAATGACAATGAGCAGAGTTCATCTCCTTCTACAAATAGAGGACAGCAGCAACAAACAAGGGGGGAAACAGAAAGAAAAAAACAGCAAAAGACGTCCCTGTTTCTCCTTCTCCCTCCCTGCATTACCTTCCTCCTCTCATTCTCCTTCTTCTTCAACAACCCAACAACAACAAAGCAAAAAAAATACAGAAAAGTCACACACACTCACCTTCCTCCTTCCTCTCCCCACAACTCAGCCCATCTCCTTCTTCCTCCTCCTACAACAGCCGCGCAACCTGGTTCCTGTCCAGCCGCACTGCGCCGCGCCACCACCATATCCTTGAGACCACCGCGACCTCCGCCGCTGGGGAGGTGCAGATCCATGTTTCTGGTTCGTTCCTCCGCGCCACCGCCTGGGCACCGCTCGGAGTGGGAGGACGGCCACGAGATCCAGTCGCTACCCCACCCCCCTTTTTCTCCATCGCTCCCAATCTGCTCTGCTTACACGACCACCCGTCACCACCATGCGCAAAACCGCCGTCCGCCGCTGCCTGCACCGCGTGCCGCCTCAAAGCCAACGGCGAACCACCCCTGTTCGCTCTCCTCTGCACACACGCTGGTAAATGAGATGGGAACCTCCTTTTGAGCTAAACTTGTTTTTTTGCTCTTTATCTCCTTTTTTGCTAATATGTCACTCACCTTTTCCTTTCTGATCTTTTATTACTGTCGTGGGTTTGTTTTTTGGACAAGGGAATGGGCCTTTTCTTTTTGCCTAATGGATCAAAATTTTTTAAAAAAGGAATGAAGTTTTTTGTCTAAAATAATGTTCTTGAGCCCTTTATTTCCAGATTATTTTTTTTAGGTAAACTGATTTGGGTCAAATCTGTTTTTTGGATTGGGTTTAAGGAGTAGGTAACCTAAAAAGGAAAATGTCAGTAAATTTTTTACAATCTCTACAACCCGTCAACAGCAAATTTCCATGTATAGCCTGGACATGAATTTAGGACAATGTAAAAAATACATAAATTTTAAAAAATATTTGTAATTAAGAATTTAAAAAGAAAGACTCAATAATCTAATTAAATATAAACATCATTCGAATAAATTCATACAAAATAAAATAAAAGTTTTGACAATTCAAATAGAATATTAAAAATGTCAATAAATTATAAAAATTGATTGCATTTCGAGAAATAAAAAGGAAGGATCAACACTCTTATTTTTAAATATAGGTATCATTTTATAAAAAGATAGAACATTAATAAAAAATAGTGATAATAATTGTTCATTGCTATTCACCAATAACTATACTTCAACCACATGTTACTTTAATATAGAAAGATAAATACTATATATCGTATCATATAAAGATAGTTATATTTATTTATATATAATCAACTCTGACATTTTAACAATGTTCTAACTCAATACGTTGACCTCTCTACCTCCCATGATAAGATTTTCAACCCCGTAATAATATAAAGATAAAGATAAATATTGAAATAGTATATAATTCTACTCATTTTTAAGTGTAAGTTAACCGTTTTTGGAACATATTTCTATCTATCATATTTTTTTTAATATTTTGCATTTCACCCAGTACATTGGTATTCTATTTCTCTCAACATTCGTTCGACCTTTAGTTTTTCTTCGATTTACTTTTAATAATAATTGATAATATTTTCCTATATTATCCACTTAATGCTCTCCTAACCAAGAATTACGTCCTTTTCATTTCATATATATCTTTATTTTTATGTTTTTTTACTGCATTGAAACAATGTTGTAACCTAACAATTAAGCATTTTTTTTTTTACTTTCCATTCTTTGTCTTGACATTTTTTAAACACATACACGAAGAATGTTATAGAATGATTGAACCTGATTATGACACCTCTTAAAAGTTTAAGTATATTTATGTAAGATTTTGTCCTTGTATAATATAATATAAATATATAATATTTAAATATTAAATAATTCTATATTGATAAAAAAAAAAGTTAAGCATATGATCAATTAGTTTTATTTAAAATAATTAATTCTTTATTTTTCTCGATTTTCCAATGCATTGGAATAATGTTCTGATTTATTAAGTATGCCTTTTTACTTTTCACTTCCTTTCTTAATTCATTGAGTAATGGCTTTGTTGGAATCTCATTTAAGAATATTTCTATAGAATGATTGAACCTAGTCATGACACTAACGAAAGGTTTAAACATATTCATGTAAAATTTCTGACCCCGTACAATATATATATATATATATATATATATATATATATATATATATATATATATATATATATTTTATTTTTTTTTTTTGTTCCGTCCAAATACCTCGGATGAGAGATACTCACGAAGAAAGCTTAGTGGGAGTGTTTTGGAATGTGCTTGACAGAATGTGAATTCTGCTCCTACGTATCCAAATGGGAATCAAAGCAAACGTAGTTCTCAATGGAGGGGTTGGACCCCCATTTATAGAGATGTTTAGAATCAGGCTCCGAGTTATACGGAGAGATATTAGGATCAGGCTCTGATTATGCAGAGAGATATTAGGCTCCTGATTGTGCGGAGAGATATCAGGCTCCGGATTATGCGGAGAGATTTGGACCGGCTAGATATTCGGCCCAGTCAGTTACGGCTGGATAGCTCAAGGCCGAGATATCTTCATTCGCGGTCTGGTGTGGAGTAGGCCCGAGTAGCTATCCTCGGGTGACGAGCGTGTTAATAAGTCTTCGGCTCTATGGGAGTTCGGGTGAATATCTACTTATGAGAATGAGCTCGATTATATTGACAATCCTCGACCTTATATCTTCGGTCGGTACACAAGCCCCCCGAGCTCCGAGCTTGAATAAGCGAAAGAGCTGATAAGTATGAAACCGAGCTTATTCTTCGGCCGCACAAACTTCTGCATTCCCAACTGTCATTTCAATCAAATCTTTCCTCTTTGTCAGAGAAGGCAATCATTCCTCCTAATACTTCTGTGGTATAATTTAGGTAAGAAACCCTAGGGTTCCGCGCCCATTTAATGGGGGAAAAATCAAAAGCCGCGCCCTTTTGGGCCTGATGGGACGTGGGCCGTCAACCGTAGGCTACAAATATCCCTTCCGACTCCAACTCCCTTCTACCCTGCTTATCCTCCTTGGCCTTTCACCTTCGTCTTCCAGGTTTCTGCCATCACTTTTCTGCTTGTCATTTTTCAGGTTCGCCCAGTCTCCTTCTTCCCCTCGTACTTCTCAGTTTAATTTCTGCTTACCAGATGAGTTCATCCATGTCCTCTGAGTCAAACACCTCGCCTCTAATTGAGCACGAGGTTTCCCCCATTGGGGGTTCTCCCTCCACCTCTTCGATTCCTTCACGGGAGTTGAACGTCGGAGAAGGGGAAGCGTCCTCCTCCGGGTCGTCTTCCCCTGGGTCTGATTCCTCTAGGTCTGACTCCAAGTCCGGCTCTCCCTCTCCTCCGGTGTCCAAACCCGCCGCTCGTAAGCAACGCCTAAGGGTTCCAAAAGACCCTATTCCAGATATCACTCTTCCTGGGTATACCTGGGTTAAAGGCGAGGTTGGGACCTTTTTCTCTGACTTCCAAACCCCAGAATCAATTTATCAACTTCGGTCCCAAATTAATATCTCGGCGTCAGGGGACGAGTCCGAGTTCATTTGCTCCCCATGCTCGGGTACCGAGTGTGTCTTTCTCAGGGCTCGTCCTTCCGAGCCCCCCTTTACATACATGTACAAAACATTATTTGATAAGCTGCATGTGTCTCTTCCTTTTACCGAGTTTGAGGCGGCGACCAGACGCCGCCCCTCACCACCCCCATGGGCTTTGAAAGCTTGATTCAGTAAATACACGGGATGGTACCCCCCCAAATTTGTATTTCTACCAAACAAGGTTTGGTGAGAAAATGGGATGGATTTCCCTCTCTTCCTTAGTTTGTACACATCATCGTACAAAGATTTCAAAGTCGGCTTCTTCCGAGTTCGCCCCTCGGGTTCTCATTCCTCCCACTTTTTTGACGATGATAACACCGCCAAGTTTCCTTTATACTGGCAATCCTCCCCCACAAAATTCATTGGCTTTGAGTACCAATCCCTCCCGGCCGAGGATAGACGGGACATAGACATACTAGAAAAACTTCCTCGGCCCCTCCATTGTGGACACCTCCTGAAACTACCCTTCTCATCAACCCCGAGAACTGACCTGAAAAGTAAGTACTCGGCCTTTTAGTTTTGGAATTTTTTATGTATTTGTTGCTGAACTAACAACTTTTTCTTTTTGGCAGTCATTATGGGAAAATTTGACTTCTCCAAGCTTGTAAAGGCTGCTGCTAAAGAGGGTCAGGGTCCCTCTTCAACTGAGAAGAAGCAGAAAAGACCTCCTCCCACCAAGACCTCTGCGAAGGGAACTTCATCATCTGCCCCCCAAAAAAGAAAGAGGGTAGAGGTTGTAGTTGACACCGGAGACTCTCCCCCATCTCACCCGAGTCCCCCACGCCCAACTACTCAGGAGACCGGGACTGCGGGGCGGGGAGAACAACCCCCTCCCTCCATCGAGCAAAAATGGTACAACAGTTCTCTAAAGGCGGGGACCTCATCCCTCTAGGGTGAAGATTTCAACCCGTTCCCTTCCTTTGACCTGAACTTCCTCAAACCTGCTGACCTCCGGTTAATCAGGCAGCAAGGGGCTCAGTCCAGCATGGAGGCCCTCTCGGCCTATTGCATCCGAGCCGCCGCTCTAGCCCGCTTCTGCAGCCGGGATTTGGTGGAGTCCGAGAGGAAATCCCGGCATCTGGAAGCTGAACTTTCTTCCATTGAGAAGCTGAAAGGGGATTTTGCCCGGACCTCCACAGAGCACGACGAGTTGGCCAAGGCCAATAATCTCCTGACTACAACCATCACCGAGCTGAACGGCCAGAACTCCGAGCTCAACACCAAAGCAAATTTTGCTGAGGAGGGTAAAGCTCGGGCTGAAGAGGGTAGAGCTCGTGCTGAAGAGGAGCTTAAGAAGGCTCAAGATGAAATTGAGCGACTTAAAGCTGCCTTGGAGGCCGAGACCAAGGCCAAGATGGAGCTCCAGGAGGATGTGAAAGAGGCCACTAGCTGCATTATTATCGAGCACCGGAAAGGTTTCGACAAGGCTATTGCTCGGGTTGAGGTTCTCACCCCGGGGGTTGATCTTTCGGGAGTCGATGTGAACAAGGAGGTGGTGAACGGGGAACTTATTCCCATAATTTCTGAAGAGGAAGAGGAGGTGGTGGTGGAAGGGGAGGAAGACTCTCCCGGGGATCACATCGAGGCTGAAGAGGGTCCTAGGGATGAGTAGCTGTTTAGTTTTTTTTATTTTTTGTTCATCCCTTGTAATGGGCTTGTGCCCTTGTAACTTCGTTTTACTTAATGAAAACTGTTACCATTTTACTGACTTTCCTTTTTCCTTGTAGTCTCTTGTTTGGCCGAGATACACTTGAAGTGTTTTTTTATCTTCCGTCGTTGTGTTTGGCCTGTTAAACAAATCTTCGGCTAAGACCGAGGTATCCGTTCATATCTAAAATGGACGGTGGTTGTTACACGTGAAACACATGTTTCACACCTTATGCATGCAGTCACACATTAAATGCTTTGGAAACCGCAGTGGGTTCATGCAATTACTGCTTTTTGCTTAGTTTCGAGATTTGTTTTTCCAACAAACCTTTTTCCACGCATACTTCTTCCTTCCCGACGCCTCCCCCCCTTATAAATAGGGCTGTTTTACTGCTTCTCTCATTCATTCTTCATTCTTTCCCACCAGCCAAATTCGTTTCTGTTCCACCCGAGTAGTTCTATGATAGTGTTAAGGGTTTACGCTCCCCTCTCCCAGTTAACATCCTTTTTTGAGTTTCATAGCTGCCAAAAAGGATGTAAGTGGGAGATGGGATCCAGAATTCCTTTTACAATTCAATCCTACAAGAAGGATGTTAACTGGGAGAATGGCAGACTTCGGGAGTCGCGAGAGGGGTAGAGGCCGTCTACTCCCTGAGCGGGCCGAGCACCTCATCGTCCAGCTTTCTCAGGGGGAAGTGACTACATCCTCCCTTAAGAGAGAGTCATGGCGTTGGATTGGGGGGACTGGGGGCCGACTGGACTTGCCCCTGCTCTAATTGGGGGAACTATTGTCCCGCCGAGCGGCCCTTATTTTCAATTTCAGTGCTGTGTGCTCGGTTCCCTTAATATCTTCACTTGTTTGTACTTTTCAAGAGTCAAACTCGGCCTTATTTTTGCTTTACGCATTGTACTCGGTTTCCTTAATAAAATCATGGCTCATATTCGGCCTTTAAATTCGAACTTTGTTCTTTTTTAATTGCTACTCGTATTCGATTTCAATAATTTCGCGGCTCGAACTCGGCCTTAATAACTCGATAGCTCGAACTTGGCTAATAGGCTCAAACTTGGCCTTAATAACTCAATAGCTCGAACTCGGCTAGGAGGCTCAAACTTGGCCTTTAGAATTTAACGGCTCGAACTCGGCCTTCAGGCTCAAACTTGGCCTTTACAAATTTAATGGCTCGTACTCGGCCTTCAGGCTCAAACTTGGCCTTGAATAACTAAAACGGCTCGAACTCGGCCTTCAGGCTCAGACTTGGCCAAACGTTTAATCGGCTCGAACTCGACCTTCAGGCTCAAACTTGGCCTTTAAAAATTTAATGGCTCCTACTCGGCCTTCAGGCTCAAACTTGGCCTTAAGCATTTAATCGGCTCGAACTCGGCCTTCAGGCTCAAACTTAGCCTTTAAAAATTTAATGGCTCGTACTCGGCCTTCAGGCTCAAACTTGGCCTTTAAAAATTTAATGGCTCGTACTCGGCCTTCAGGCTCAAACTTGGCCTTAAGCATTTAATCGGCTCGAACTCGGCCTTCAGGCTCAAACTTGGCCTTTAAAAGTTTAATGGCTCGTAATCGGCCTTCAGGCTCAAACTTGGCCTTTAAAAATTTAATGGCTCGTACTCGGCCTTCAGGCTCAAACTTGGCCTTAAGCATTTAATCGGCTCGAACTCGGCCTTCAGGCTTGGCCTTTAAAAATTTTATGGCTCGTACTCGGCCTTCAGGCTCAAACTTGGCCACATGCATTGGCAAATTAAGAAACAACGTTCATAATAAATTCTTTTATTGGATAAAAAGGAAGTCTAAGGTGTGCCTCGTTAAAACCTTCTCGGTCAAAACCCTTTTGGGGACAAAATACCGAGGTAGGAAAAAGAGTACATCACCTGACTATTTACATCAACTATAATAAAATTTTAAATGCGAAGCATTCCAAGTCCTCGGGATAGGCTTCCCGGACAATTCTTCTAACCTATATGCTCCGTTTCCCAAGTTTTCTATTACCCGGAATGGCCCTCCCCAGTTTGCTGCCAACTTGCCTTCCGTGTGATCTTTCCTTGCTTCTCCTTTTATTCTCAGCACCAAGTCTTCACGCAGAAAACTCCTCGGCTTCACTCTTGAATTATACCTCCTAGTTGCTCTCTGTTTGCAGGCTTCTTCTCTGATTTTGGCCTCCTCCCTGATTTCCTCTACCAAGTCAAGTTTGACCCTTAAATTGTTTTCATTATCATTCGGCTCATGTTGCATACGTCGGAAAGACGGTTCACCAACCTCCACCGGGATCATGGCGTCTGTTCCATAGGTCAGCCTGAAGGGTGTTTCTTGAGTGGTAGATTGAGGAGTGCAGTGGTAGGCCCAGAGGATACTTGGTAACTCTTCTTCCCAAGCTCCTTTGGATCTTCCTACCCTCTTCTTCAGTTCTCCGAGAATGACCTTGTTGGCTGCTTCGGCTTGCCCATTGGTCTGGGGATGTTCAACCGATGTAACGTGGTGTTTAACACCGAGGTTGTCATAGAATTCCCGTAATGTCTTATCTACAAACTGTCTTCTGTTGTCTATGACGATTGTAAAGGGAATTCCGTGCCTACAGATGAGGCTTTTCCATACAAATTTTTGCACTTTCTCGGCGGTAATCTTCGCCAAAGGCTCTGCTTCAATCCATTTCGTGAAGTAGTCTACTGCTACCAGGAGAAATTTGACTTGACCTTTGGCCACAGGGAATGGCCCCAGTATGTCCATTCCCCACATAGCAAAAGGCCAAGGCGAGTTTAATGTGTAAAGTCCTTCCGGAGGGGTAGGACTTATATTGGAGAATCTTTGGCACTCATCACATTGCTTCGACCACTCAATGCAATCTGCTCGGGTGGTAGGCCAATAGTACCCTGCTCGGGCTACCTTGGAGGCCATTGATCTGCCCCCACAATGAAAACCACAGATTCCTCGGTGAACCTCTTCCATGACGTACATTGATTGTGCCTTCGTCAGGCATTTTAGTAATGGTACCGAGAACCCCCGTTTAAACAATTCTCCCGAAATAATAGCAAAGTGACTTGCTCTGAGCCTAATCTTCCTGGCCTCAGCATGATCTGGGGGCAGAGTTTCTGAGGATAAATACTCCCAAATGGGTGTCATCCATTCTCGGTCAACCGGTTCGCTGGCCATCACCTCCCCAAACGTGACACTCAGTTCATTTATGGTTTCTTGAATAACCGTTCTATGGTGGCCCGGCTTCTTTATACTGGCCAATTTGGACAGCAGGTCGGCCCGAGTGTTTTCTTCTCGGGGAATGTGCTCAATAGCAAATTTCTCGAAGTTGGAAATTAATTGGTTGACCCTGCATAAATACTTGGTGAGCTGAGGCTCTTTCGTTTGATACCCTCCAGATATTTACCCAGTGACTGGCTGTGAATCGCTCCGGCATCTAACAGCCTTCGCCCCCATTTCTTTTGCCAGCATTAATCCTGCAATCAAAGCTTCATATTCGGCTTGATTGTTTGAGGTCTTGAACTCAAACTTTAGTGACTGCTCCAGGATCAGATCTCCCGGGCCTTCCAGAATCACCCCAGCTCCACTGCCCCTGACATTCGAGGACCCATCCACATACAAATTCCACCATACATCCTCGGATACCGGCTGCGGGTGGAGCTCGGCTATAAAGTCAGAGAGACATTGAGCTTTCAGAGGGCCTCTCAACTCGTATCTTATGCCGAACTCGGATAACTCTACCGACCACGCAATCATACGTCCTGCCAATTCGGTTTTTTTGAGGATCTGCTTAATAGGGTGATCAGTCTTGACAATCACCTAGTGACTTTGGAAGTATGGATGCAATCGCCAAGCTGCGGTTACCAGGGCCAAAACCAGCTTTTCAATGACTTGATACCGAGTTTCGGCATCATGAAGGACCCTGCTGATGATGTACACCGGCATTTGAACTTTCTCTATTTCCTGCACAATGACTGTGCTGATGGCATTCTCGGAGGCTGACAGGTATAAGTATAACTCTTTCCCTGGGATGGGTCAAGTTAATATCGGCGGTGAAGACAAAAAGGCCTTGAAATCGACGAAGGCCTTCTCGCATTCCTTGGTCCACGTGAAGGTTTGGGGCCTCTTTAGTAATCTAAAGAAAGGCCGAGCTTTCTCTGCAGATTTGGGTAGGAACCGAGATAATGATGCCAGCCGTCCTGCAAGTCTTTGTACTTCTTTAATATTTTGTGGGCTTCGCATCTCAATCACAGCCCGACATTTATCAGGATTGGCCTCGATTCCCCGGTGTGTCAGCATGAAGCCGAGGAATTTTCCACCCTGGACACCGAAAACACACTTCTCCGGATTCAATCTCATATTATACTTCCTCAGCTGCTGAAAAATTTCCTCCAGATCTTTTGGGTGGCTGTTGGGGTCATCGGATTTCACCACCATATCATCCACATAAACTTCTATAGTTCTTCCGATTTGTTTTTCAAATACTCGGTCCATGAGCCTTTGGTACGTAGCTCCAGTATTTTTCAGTCCAAATGGCATCACCCGGTAACAGTAATTCGAGCCCTCAGTAATGAAAGCTGTTTTCTCCTCATCTGGGGGGTACATTCGGATCTGATTGTACCCCGAGTATGCGTCCAAGAAACTCAGAATTCTGTATCCGGAAGCTCCATCCACCAGTCTGTCAATACTCGGCAAAGGATAGGAATCCTTTGGGCAAGCTTTATTCAAATCTATGTAATCGGTGCACATGCGCCACTTGCCGTTTGCTTTTTTGACCAGAACAACGTTGGCCAGCCAGGTAGTGTATTCTACTTCTCGGATAAAATTGGCCTTGACCAACTTCGCTGTTTCCTCTTCCACAACTTTTCTCCTTTCTTCCCCAAGTCTCCTTTTCCTCTGGGCCACTGGTTTCGCCTCGGGACAAATTGCCAGTTTATGGCATAAGAAGTCGGGATCAATTCCCGGCATATCAGATGTGGTCCAGGCGAACAAATCGGCGTTTCTGCGTAGCACTTGCTTTATTTCCTCTTTCAAATTCGGCTCAAGGTGACCGCCGAGTTTGGTGCACTGATCGGGCTGTGAACCGAGTTGGAACTTTTCTAACTCCTCAATAGGTTGTGGACGTTGTTCCTGCATGTCCATTCTCGGATCCAGTTCAACAGAGTTAACGGAATTCACCGACTTGTCTTTCCCCTTGTCTAGGGTTTTTGCAGGTGTAGGTTTAAGTTTGCTCACGCGCAAACTATCAGCATAGCACTGTCTGGCCATCCTCTGATCAGCCCGGACAGCAACAATGTCCCCCGAGTTGGAAGGGAATTTCATCGTGAGGTGGGGAGTAGAGACCACAGCTCCTAGCTCGTTCAAAGACGGTCTTCCGATCAGGATATTGTATGATGTTACTGCATTGACTAACACATACCTGACCATGATAGTCTTGGATGCTTTGCCATCCCCAAAAGTAGTCAGGAGGTCAATGTATCCCCTTGTATCAACTTGTTCCCCTGCAAAGCCGACGAGCTTACTGTCGTACGGTTGAATAGATTTCTCTGGGATACCGAGCTTCTGAAATGTTGAGTAATATAAGATATCTGCCGAGTTCCCCTGGTCGACAAGGGTTCTTTTGACCGAGAAATTAGCCAACTGCACGGTGATTACCATGGGGTCATCTTGATTAGGATCCACCCCTACAAAGTCTTCATCGGAAAAGATAATAGGTGGGGAATTTCTCGGGGGTTTGCTTGGATACGGAGTTGACCGAATAATAGCCCGCAGGTGCTTTCTCCGAGCTGAACTTGTCGTGCCTCCCCCTGCGAATCCACTTGAAATAGTGTTTATCACTCCTCGGACCACATTATCCTCCTCTCGCCTTTCATTCTGGCCTTCTCTGGTTTCTGTTCTTTCATTATTTCGTTGACCGCCGCCCCTTCTCGGGCTTTGGTCACCTCCTCTCCTTCTGCTTCTGCCACGTCCCTCACTATTGTTGTGGTTTCTCCGAACAAAATTATTGAGGTGGCCAGCTTGCACCAACTCTTCAATCTTATCTCGTAGGACCCAGCACTCCTCGGTGGTATGGCCATAATTACGATGATACCGACAATGTTTTAAATTCGACAAGATTCTGGGGGGTGTGGCCACGATTAGGGAGCTGCAAAAGTTTCGCATTGTATGCTTCCTCAAACACCCGAGCTCGGTTTGTGTTGAGGGGAGTATAATGCTCATACTTCGGTCCCCTATGCAAATGCTCGGGTGGGCCTTTGAATTTCGGCTTATCACCTCCAGCCCTCCTCTTGTCTCTCCCGTCTCGCCTGTCAGCATCATCGGTTCTCTCCCTTTTCTTAGACTCCTCAACCTCCTCCATATTAATGAACCCCGCAGCTTTTCTCCTCAATTCATCCATACTGGTTGGTGGCTTCCGAGCCAAGTGTCTGGCAAAAGGGCCGGGCCTTAACCCGGTCAAGATGGTGTGTAGTGCAACATCGGCACTGAGATTCCAGATGAGGACCGCCTCCTTGCTGAATCTGGCCATGAAATCACACAGGGACTCATTCTTTTCTTGCCTGAAGTTTACCAACGAGGCCGAGGTTTTTTGATGAGCCCGGCTCGTGGCGAACTGAGCATTGAACTTAGCCATGAATGTATCAAAGGAGTCTACTGACGCTGGCGGTAGCTGGATGTACCAGGTCAACGCAGCATCCTTCAGAGTGGTCGGAAAGACTTTACATATGACAGCGTCGTCATCGGTAAAGAGGTACATCTGAGTGGTGAAAGCGTCCAAGTGGCGCTCGGGGTCTGAGGTGCCATCATATTTGTCAATGCTAATTGGCTTGTAGTTGGCTGGTAGGGGAACCTCCATGATAGCGTTTGTGAAGGGATGTCTCGGCTTCCGCACGCTGGCCCTTTCATTAAGTCTGTTTGCCCGCAGTGACAGTTCGGGGGCCTGCCTAGGAAATTCCTCCTCATCTACCCGATCCATATGATGAGAAGCCCGGAGTTGTGGGCCTCCTTCTCTGTGCGAGTTTCTGGACCCCTCATTCTCAGGTGTCCGACGCTCTCTCTCAGGATGAGACGAGACGAACCTTTCTCTGCTCTGTCCCGGTTCGCGACGGCTGTTCTACCGCCTAATCTCCTCATTCTCCCTTCTTAGCGTGGCAATCTGTGCAAGAAGTTCTTGGATAAGGGGGTTGTCGGTCGTTACAGCCGGGTTTATCGACCGTTCCCCATTACCTCCGTTGTTACCATTCTCTGGCTCCTCTCTCCTGCAGTTCCCGCTCCTTGTTCTCACCATGGTTTGTGGTATGAGAAAGTTTTGCTTCGATTCCCACAGACGGCGCCAAATGTTCCGTCCAAATACCTCAGATGAGAGATACTCGGCCGAAGAAAGCTTAGTGGGAGTGTTTTGGAATGTGCTTGACAGAATGTGAATTCTGCTCCTACGTATCCAAATGGGAATCAAAGCAAACGTAGTTCTCAATGGAGAGGTTGGACCCCCATTTATAGAGATGTTTAGAATCAGGCTCCGAGTTATACGGAGAGATATTAGGATCAGGCTCTGATTATGCAGAGAGATATTAGGCTCCTGATTGTGCGGAGAGATATCAGGCTCCGGATTATGCGGAGAGATTTGGACCGGCGAGATATTCGGCCCAGTCAGTTACGGCTGGATAGCTCAAGGCCGAGATATCTTCATTCGCGGTCTGGTGTGGAGTAGGCCCGAGTAGTTATCCTCGGGTGACGAGCGTGTTAATAAGTCTTCGGCTCTATGGGAGTTCGGGTGAATATCTACTTACGAGAATGAGCTCGGTTGTATTGACAATCATCGGCCTTATATCTTCGGCCGGTACATATATATATTTTGCAAAATTGTATATAGATCTAAAAAATATTTTAAGCATAAGATGATTAATTTTATTATAATTAAAATATATTACATAGATGGACAGATACACACAATGACCGCAAGCTCATTTTACAATTCTTATTATTTTCACAAATTCACTTATTGCTTTTTCAACCGAGGATGTCGTCCTTTTTCATTTCATGTCTTTATTTGTCAGCTTTTTCCAATGCATAGGAGCAATATCCTAAATTTGAATACAACTCCAAAATTTGGAAAACAGAAAGTCCTTGAAACACAACCATAATTTTATTCAATGGCTAAGAGCGCATGTTTTACTTCAGCAAAATACAAATACAATAATGTGTTAATATAACTTCTTGAAAAACATTCGAATTGTATAGAATTTTTCAAATTCCAATAATGTTGCATTGCCATATAAAAGTTCCCATTGGATTTTAAACTCTTTAAAGCCTCTTTCACCAGTTGCCCCTCTTCCCATATATCCCGCTAGACTATTGACCTGACTTCAGTGTAGATCTAATTACATTAAATAATTAACAAAGATTATAATAGTATAACTTCTGTGGACAAATCTAAAGGACGATCATATAACTAATAGTTCAATTTCAAGTTTGCATGTAGTCTTCTTCCCAAGTGTCTACTGTCTACTTTAGCTCACTTCCTTTTTAACCCTGTAAAAAGTCATTATTATTGGGAAAAAAATGTGATTTTTAGAATTATCCCACATTAACCCATGTAGCAACATCCCGTCCAGTATAATCATGCTCCAAAAACTCTAAAGTTGTGAAAGACTTGTTTTAAGGATTTTAAAAGTAGAGAACACCAAATTTGCTGAGATAAGAATAGAAAACCAATTATGGACTCAACAATAAGACGACCAATAATGTACTATATAGGTTAATTCATGCATGTTCTTGCCAAAGATTTGTTATCTCGGCTTAGTGTAATTAAACGTGTTGTCTCTCTCCTTCTCCATTTCTACTGCCTCTACTTATAGTAGGCTCCGTATTTACCTCTTATAACTGGGTCTCTTCACTCTTGGATAGTCGTTGCCACCTTGGTAATGATAGTCGGACGGCGGGTATTAATACTTGCCGTTATCCTTCATTCATGAGTTGGCCGTTCAGCCGTTATATATTTCACCCTCTGCCTATCTGATTTCTCCATGTGATTTATCTAACTCTTGGGCCTCTAGCTGGTCAAGAGCTCAACCTCAAATGCCAAGTCTTTTACTTCTCAGCCCAAATCTCTGTTGGATCCGTGTTGCTAATGAAGTCGGCACCAAGTATACAAGTCGGCCCCGAGTATATAACTCGAACTCCCATAATATAAGTCCCCCAAGCCTCAACTCGTAAGCGGGGGCTTATATGTTATGCTAAAGTCTAATTTTTGCTAAGAGTTTACACTCACGGTATTGGGCTCAAATAAGCGTACACCTAATAATTATATTCTTGGAAATTCAAGCCCATAATTATCTTCTTGGGTCCCATTTATCTTAAGCCTTTTGTCCGTTACAGTAGCCGAGCGTCCGCTTTTATGAGTTGGCCATTTTCCTATTGAGTTACTATTACTCAGTCGACGGACGTTAAAGTCTCTTAAGTACGTCCGTTACGTTTTCTACAAGTCGGTCTGAGCATTCTAGAGGTTGGACCCAAGTTCATTTTTATACAAGTCAGTCAGAACATTCCAGAGGTTGGGTCCGAGTTGATACAAGTTGGTCATAATATTTCAGAGGTTGGGTCCGAGTTCATACTAGGCCCAACCATACCATAATAGGATCTATTCGTGGTCCGACCTTTAAGATCAAGGTTGGGACCGAGCTAATACCCGGCTCATGCCGTAAGTTCTTACTAACATCTGGTTGATCAAATTATGACTGATAGAAAGTAGTTAAGCATTTCTATGTATGAACTCTAAGGGTAATTTGTGGACATAACCTGACAGAATGTAGCATTCTGCTCCTACGTATCCCAAATGGGAATCAAGGCTAACGTAGTTCTAAGCTAAGGGAGTGATGATAGTACGAAGTTGGCCTCAAATATGAAATCTTCTTGTCCCTTAGCCCAAGCCTCCAACGGACCTTCCATAAGGATAAAATCGGCCCAAACATATAAACTCGACCACACAAGGTTTGGCCCGAGTTAATACACGGTCCAACTGTAACATAGATCCAGTCGAGAATCGACGAAGTGGCTTAAAACCTCTCTCGTATGATGTATTTGACAATAAGTTGGGTCCGAATTAATACACAGCCCAAACCATAACATAGCTCCTCAGTCGACTTTATCAAAGTTTTTCTTTGAATGATATATGTTAGGTTGCTTTAAATACTCGACATCTAATCAGCAACGAACATCACTTTCTAAACAGATTATGATCGTTATTGGCCGAGACATAAACTACGCTTTTACGGTGTCGAGACATAAGTCGGGCATCAAATTGTCGAAATAGGTTTTGTTTTGTGGTGCAGAAACATAGGTCGACTCCATGTTGTCGAGACATAAGTCGGACTCTACAATGTTGAAATATAGGTCGAGCTTTAAGGAGCCCAAACATAGGTCGGGTTTTATTGTGCCGAAACATAGGTCGAACTTTTTGATTCCGAAACATAGGTCGAACTTTAAAATGCCGAAACATAGGTCGAACTTTATGATGCTGAAACATAGGTCAGACTTTACAATGCCGAATCATAGGCCTGGCTTTATGGATCCGAAACATAGGTCGGACTTTACAATACCGAGTCATAGGTTGGGCTTTAGAATGCCGAAACATAGGTCGGATTTTACAATGGCAAAACACAGGTTGGCTTAATGGTGCCGAGATAAAGATTGACGTAATGACCTTGTTGACCTCTAAATTAATAAATTCATTTTCAGTGCGGTTTGAATACTTGTATATCCCAACAATTGATAAGTAGTTAGTGTCATTTAAAGGATAATGGAGAATAATGATAAAAGCATTGAGAGTAATAATATGCATAAAAAAGATATGAATGATTATACTACTATCTCGGTTTAGTGTGTCTAGTAACTAGGTATTCATCATTTTTCCAACCTCTCGGTCCCTACTTATACTAGACTTCGTGTTAACTGCCATAGTTAGACCTCTTTATTCTCCGATAATTGTCGTCGCCCTAGTAATAATAGTCGGCTGGTTGACACTGATGCCTATAATCATCAACATTTATAAGTTAACCATTTCTAACTCCAACTCTTTGCTCTCTAATATGACTATAGGGTCATCCTATGTGTTCAATATTGGGATAAACACGAACTCGTCCCCAATATTAAGTGTTTCTGTTTCCAAGTCCAGTATAACTTTTGTATGAGCAAGGAGGATCCGAGTATAAACTCATCCTGACCATAAGATAAGTCCCCGGGCCTCAAGTCTTGAGAGCGGAATGGACTTTTGTGTAAACAAAATCGGTCTAAGTATAAACTCAGCTAATCATACCGCAATATATTAAGACTTTCCCATTTCCAAGGCCATTAGGACTTTGGTGTAAACAAGATGGATCCGAGTATGAACTCGGCCTGTCTACAATGGTGTAAACAAGATGGATCTGAGTATGAAGTCGGCCCAAGTATAAACTCGGTATAACCATAACGCAATATATTAAGACTTTCCCATTTCCAAGTCCATTAGGACTTTGGTGTAAACAAGATGGATCCGAGTATGAACTCGGCCTATGCACAATAGTGTAAAAAAATGGATCCGAGTATGAAGTCGGCCCGAGTATAAACTCGGTATAACCATAACGCAATATATTATGACTTTCTCATTTCCAAGTCCATTAGGACTTTGGTGTAAACAAGATGGATCCGAGAATGAACTTGGTCTGTCCACGATGGTGTAAACAAGATGGATACGAGTATGAAGTCGGCCCGAGTATAAACTTGGTATAACCATAGCGTAGTAGTAGACCTCCAGACCTCCAACCATGCAAGACTAGTCTTTCTTTACCTGTCACCAGACTTTAGTCTAGGTAGATAAGATGGGGCCGGGTTCATACTCGATTCATCCATAACAGAAGTCTCCTAAGCCTCAAGTCGAGAATCGACATAGGGGCTTAGACATTTCATATTGAGTGTGAGACCTTGGTTCACATGAGCAAGGTGGGACCCGAGTTAACACTCGGCACACCCGTAACAGTAGTCGGTCCGATTATAAACTCGGTCTAACCATAATACTAAAAAAACCTACTGATTATAAACATTGTTAATATCCTTTGCTCGTCCATCGGGAGAGCTTCTTCCATCCTTATGCTCGTCCGACCTGCTTTTTTGGAGCTTACCGACTTTGACAAAATGTCAATTTGCAAGTTCTTCTCCCTTGTCAAATGTTTGATATTAAATTCAACAAAATTGGATATCAAACTACTGAACTTATTCCAAATCCCAGATCACAACTTCTCCATCAGTTAATAGCCAATTGTCAGGCGTTGTAGTACCTGGGTGATCTAACAAACTGAACGTTACTCCTTTCCAATCTCCTAGATGATGAAAACACAAATAGCAAGCTCCCTTAGTGATAAATATAAATAAAACATCTTACCTGGAACAATCGGGTCAGAATCACGAGGTGACATGAGGAAATTCCTCTAACTCGACAAAGGCATTCTCAGCCTTGGTCGACCATGAGAACTCGGCAGGATTATTCAATGATTGAAAGTATGGTTAGATTTTCTCTGCCGACTTAGGAACACTCGATTGTCAACGAGAACTCGGTCATCTTCTTCAATAATTGAAAGTATGACTTGACTCTGTCTACCGACTTGGGTAAGAAACACTACAAAGGAATTCGCATGCTCGACCGTCCACGAGAACTCGACCGACTTCTTTAACAATTGAAACCATGGCTTGAATTTGTCTATCGACTTAGGCACACTCAGTCATCCAAGAGAACTTGGCCGACTTCTTTAACAATTGAAAGTACGACTTGACTTTGTCTGCCGACTTAGGCTAGAAATACTACAAAGGAACTCACACACTCGGTCGTCCATGAGCACTCGGCATAATTCTTCAATGATTGAATGTACGGTCTCACGATCGTCATATCTTCATCATAACCATGCTGCTCCGAGACTTGGTCCCTATCTTTGAACTTCACGTGATGGAAGTCATCCATATGTTTAAGTATATCCGAGTTGTCATCCAAATTTTTCTACCGTGTATACCAATCATGGAAATGGAATGCTCGGCGGAGAGTTGTGACCCGCTAAACGCCATTAAATGATAATTGAGAGTTTCCTCCCGAGCTCCAGTATGACCCGTCTTTCCCTTGAGTGGCGAAGGAAGAGTTTTACTAGAACCCCACGGTGGGTGCCAAATTGTTCTTGCCAAAGATTTGTTATCTCGGCTCAGTGTAATTGAATGTGTTGTCTCTCCCCTTCTCCATTCCTACTGCCTCTACTTATAGTAGGCTCCGTATTTACCTCTCATAACGAAGTCTCTTCACTCTCGGATAGCCATTGCCACCTTTGTAACACCCCTCTTGGGCATTACATGACTAACTTAATTTCGTAATAACATATTAAAATAAAATAATAGCTGGTTTGCTTTCGGAAAATGATTTATATTCATGTACTTAAGTACCGATCTATTACTTTTACAAAAATTTCAACAGAATCTCCTCTGTAATTTCAACATCCCAAAATAAACACACATGCTAAAATATTTATATTTTCATCCCAAAAGAAAGGCTCTCCGAGCCATAAACTTCCTATCCACAATAGAATCTCTCTGAGCCGTAAACATACATACGCATAACAGTAATCCAATAAAAGACTCTCAGAGTCATAATACCTATTACTATGACTTTCTCCAAATAAAATTTACTCGATAAACTAAGCTGGTCGCACTAAAAGATATTCCTGGGGAAGACCCCATGGTTCTCACCATTATAACTAACATCAGACATCTTCAAGGATTGGGACTAATATCCCCGAGTGAAGTTGAGAACTTCTCTGCAACATCTGTACACTCAAACCCAAAATACCACAAAAGAAACCAAACATAAATAATGCAAAGGTGAGATACCGACATATGAGTTTTATCATAGCAGTCACATACACGACTCTCACACAATGACATACAATATATCATAACCATAAACACAGGGATCCAATCCCGACAATCAAATGCATTTTTGTAAATCATTTCAAGTCACTTCAATATTCACTATCTAGTTCACTATCTCCGGAGATCTAACCTCCCTTCGTCGAGCAATGATTAGGCTGCGATACCCTTAACACAATTGTCTCATGAGATCGGCCTCTAAATTTAGGTCTGGCTCCAATTGTTCAGGGAATATCACGATGGAGCACCTAAAATAATATTGGAATAGTGCCCTATTGAGTACATTCGTGCCGGGTAACCGAATTCCACGACCCGAGGTTACAAGGCCCCAAGTATTCGCTGGATTTTCGAAGCCCGAATGTCCCTAAGACCCTAGAATTTATCTTTGGTCTGTAACTAACCAATTTACTCAATTCACCCTTTGTGAAATTGTAGCTCGATACGCAAGGCATGTCTGCCAGACTATGCATGTAAAACCCTTTGTTATCGTAATTGTTCTTTGTCGTTTGTTTTTCCTCTGTCGAGGCTTAAAGCTCTCGACTACCCTTCCTTAGGTATTCCAATTCCTTTCCCTTCCAAGTGCAATTTCCTTTTAGGAACACTATCCCGACATCTCGTTAATCTAGGTCCTTATCCTTTCCTCGAAACTAGAATAGGAACTCTAGCCCGTCAATCCGGAACACTAGGTCCTTTCTTTTCCTCAAAACTCAAAATAAGAACTCTAGCCCGTCAATCCGGAGCACTAGGTCCTTTCTTTTTCACTCTCTTTCCAGAGGTTTTCGTTCAGTGAAAACTAAATCGAAAAAAAAAAGTTCAAGAGTTTCTAAATTTTTTTGTGTCATAAATACTTTTCGTTCTTAGAAATACTATTTCACTAAAACTGTTTTCTTTTAGAAATCCATTTTCTGAAAACTTATGAAACCACTGAAATCTTTTTCTCAACTTAGAACCAAATACAAAACTCTTGTAAATAGATTTATCAAAGAGAGCATTTTCTCTAAGTGTTTCCATTTTTGAACAACTTTTGGTCAAACCTAAAAGAAAATCTTTGTTTTCAAAAGACTTTTCTTTTCAAAAATTCTTTAAACCTCTTCATGAATCTTGATATTTCCCATTTTCTTTCTTTCCTAACTTTGTTCTATCTTCACACTTTCATCATTTAGGGCTTTCTTCTCATTTTTCCAAAGAAAACAAAACACCACTTTTTCGATATTTCTGAGTTAAGGTACTTTAATGTCTTAATCTTGATTAACAAGCAATGACCAGTGTCATGCCATCAGTCAATCACAGTCAAGCAAAACAGTAATATAATCAACAACAATAACATTAAAACTCCAATCAGACTCTAAACAATTCAGGTAAGACACATTACAAAGATTTAAAAATTAACCTACATTCAAACACGACAATAAGTATGTAACTACTAAAACTCTTCAGGTAAACTCCCTTTACCTTTGTAGACCATCAAATATTCCCTCGACGCATTCAACGATTTGTTTCCTTCTCAATGATGCCCCGGGTTCCTTTGACACCACGCAACGTGTGCAAGCAACTTCTGTCAGCTCCCAATAAGGCAAATCATGCTTCTCCAAGCATGACAATCACAACCAATATCCCAGCGAGGGAATCAAGACATTTTCAACCATCAGACAAATATAACATTCAATCATTCTTCATCAAACACTTACCCTAAGTTGATTTAAACACTTAATTTCACAAAGTAGAGCTAACTTGAATAAAAATCAGATTTGGGACTTTAGGGTTCATAAATCAATTTTGGGGAAAACTCATTTTAACTAAAGAATAATGAAATTAGTTTAGGGAAACATTAATTCACAGTCCCAATTGCGTAAAACAAGTGTTAATTCCATACTTTGAAACTAAAATCCAAAATATTAGGGTCAGGGTTTCAAAATCAGTTTGGGGATTTTTAAACTAGAAGAGATTAGGGGTAAAACACTTACCCAAAGTGCATAATAGAAAACATGGTGGTTGGAGGTCAACCGGTACGGTGGCGGAGGACGGCGGCGCTATAGTGAAGCGGTTCTGGGACATTCATGAACAGAATGAAAGGGGTAAGCTCTTTAGAAAGATAGGAAGAAGGTTTAGCAACCCAAGGTGGCGGAACCACCATCAACAGCGGCTGAGAACACTTACCGCGGTGGAGATGGCGTTTGACACGGCGGAGGACGGTGTTTCGTGCAGTGGAGAACGTGAAACAGGCGCGCAATTTTCTCCCCCTTGTATCGTTGAGCGGCGGTCGGAGCTCTCTTGGTGGTGGTGGCGTGCGACTGTACAAGAGTGAAGGAGGAAGGAACTTTTTTTTTTCTTTGGTCATGGTAGAGAGAAAGTGAGATGTGAGGTTAATGAAGAAGAAAGAAAAGTGGGGGGGGGGAGTCGTGCAGTCTTTGGGAAGGGAGGGGATTTGGGTTTTTCTTTTATTTATTTTTCAATTACTTAGTGGTTAGGTATAAAATAAGTGGTTGAAATTAAGTCTAGAAAAAGGAAATAATATCGATTTAAAAAAAATATGATTTAAAAATTTAAATTGTAGTAAAGATTGATGATTGAACTGGTAACCCAAGAAAATCAGTGATCCAAAATTAATCTCCAGTTAACACTAAACTAATTTATTTTCAAATCTAAAATTAAGTAGAGTAAAATGGCAAAGTAAATTTCTTTAAATCATTATTTAAAATATATTTATTTTCGAAACAAATACTAATAGTGACAATAGCATAATATTATTGTCTAGTAAGCGTGCATACACTGAAATAAGGCAGTGTTAACACACTCAATATAATAATTTTTCAAAAAGTAAATAAAATTACTCAAAATTAAGCATAAAAAAATAATTAATTAAAAATTAATGTCCAAATAATTATCATTCCAATAAAAATAATATAAACATATATTTTACCGATATTGAAAAACCGTAAAAACCGGGATGTTACAACATTGGTAATGATAGTCGGACGACGGGTATTAATACATGCCGTTATCTTTCATTCATGAGTTGGCCGTTCAGTCATTATATGTTTTGCCCTCTGTCTATCCGATTTCTCCATGTGATTTATCTAATTCTTGGACCTCTAGCTATAGTCAAGAGCTCAACCTCAAATGCCAAGTCTTCTACTTCTCGGCCCAAATCCCTGTTGGATCCGTGTTGCTAATGAAGTCGACCCCAAGTATATAATTCGGACTCCCATAACAATGTCAAACTCAAACATAAAGGAAACTTTAACATCTAATTAGAGGCCATATCTCTTCGCAATGATACACCATCAGCATCAGCCAAGGTCTCTAGAAAGGGAAGTAATGACATCTGGGCACAATCTCATGGATCATCAAACCAACTCTTTATAGGAATACCATTATTCACTAGCAACCGGAAAACCTGAAATTTGTTATAAAATAAAAAGGATTAAAAATAAATAAAAATCAATGAAGAAAATCTTTACTCGTCATATCATTAAATTATCAGATTGTGTACCTAAGGTGAATTATCAATTACAGTAACTTTTGCAAGATCAACACCTAATACACTACGATCTTTCGTATACTTTCCATATGAAAAATGAGAAATGCTAAACGAACACACAATTCCAACACTTACACCGTATACCACTATGACAAAATACTATTTTAATAACAAATAGAATATTAACAATAAAACAAGCTATTTACGAGCTAACAAAATACTTAGAAATACTAGAAAAATTAGAGCATGACAACTATGAATTAGAACAAAACAACTATCTTATTTACCAACAAGAATTGGTTAGAAAAAGAATAAAAAGATTAAAACAAGAATTAGAAAACTACATAGGATAATGGGATTATCCGAAGAAATAGAATCAGGATTCAAATAATTAGAAAGACTTATGAAAGAAATAAATAAAAACATTATTCAACTAATAGAAAACACGGAAAAAATTGCATATTACACTTGCAATAGAATACAAAAAGGACAAAATGAAATAAAAGACATTAAAGAAACATTATATAATATAAACCGAGGAAAAGAAATAGATAAAAATGAAGATATTGATAAAATAAAAAATATTTTAGAACAATTAGAAGATCTTTTAGAAAATGAAGAAAATAATAAATGTATAACAAAAAATGAATTAAAAGAAATTTTGGAAATAAATAATTTAGAAACAATAATAATTAAAAGGGAATTAGAACAAGAACCATAAAAAATACCTACACCAGTATCCGCATGGAGAGGATAAAGGAAGAATATATAGAAACATTAAGAAAATCAAATGATTTAGAAGAAATTCAACAATTACTAGAACAATTAAAAATAGTTGAAGAAGAAAATAATCAAATACACAAAATTGAAAAGATCGATAAAAAAGATACAGAAAATGATGAAAATGAAGAAATAATTTTAAATTATAGCTCATCTTCAGAATCTGAAGAAAATCATATAAGAATGGGAAAAGGTGAATATAGTGGAAAAAGCCCTAAAAGAAAATGGGAAGAATATAAATATACACCCGAAGGAGCTTGGGATAAATATGAAGAAGAAACCATGTATAATAAGGGATACGCAAGAAAAAATAATAATAAATGGACAAAAATTCAAGAAGAATTTAAACCTCGATACCATAATACGGGAAATATACTAAACCTGGATTGTATAAGAAATAAAGAAGATGTCTTATTAAGATGGACTAATGAAATAATATTAATAATCTTAACTGATGAAAGATTTAAACAATTAAACTTTATAGAAACCAAGAACTTTGTAACTTTTAAAACGTCAGGAAATGTAAAAAAAGTTTTTAGTAGGAATTAGTGATGAAGACTGGATTAAGTATGGAATAATGGTAGATAATAGCTCGGATTATGTTAAATTAATAATGACACTAATGCATCAAGAATTCTTAGGATATAATCTGATGGAACAAAGAGAAAAAACAAACAAAACTCTAATTGAAAATGCTAAGTCACATCTAAATAGAATGCAAATATGTGATTTGTGCCAGATTGAAAGTTTTATCTGCGAATATCAAAAATACTATTATCAATTAGATGAAGATACTAAAGAAATATATAAATATATTTTTATAGATAAATTACCATATCCATTAAATTCAAAAATTAATAGACTTTGGGAATCAAGGCTTGAAGAAACAGCAAATACTTTAGGAGGAGTTATTAAACTTCTATACCAAGAACTTAGAGAACAATGTTTGAATAGAGAAACAATTAGACAATTGAATAAAGGAAGTACTGTCATTTGTTGTGACATTCCAGAAATAGAAAAACCTGGAAAATATGGTTGCGAAAAAATAATAAAAAAGAAAAAATACTATAAGAAGTCAAACTTACGAAAGACTTATCCAAGAAAGAAGAATTATTATAAAAATCATAAAAAGAAATATTTTAGGAGAAAGAGATCAACACAAGAAAATACTTCCCAAAGGGGAAAAAGAAATGTGTTTGTTGGATATGTAATGTTGAAGGATATTATGCCAATGAATGCCCTCAAAGAAAGGAAAAAGATTTTAAGGAGAAATCAAAATTAATAAAACAAGTTTTCCAGATATATGAACTTGAACCTCTAGAAGAAGAATTAAGTGATTCAGAAATAAGTATATATGAATATAAAGAAGATGAATTATCTTCAGAAGAAAGAGAATCTGAATAATACTTATATAAAAATAATAATAGAAAATAGTAATAGGGAAACAGAAGCATATATAGACACTGGAGCAAGTCTTTGTCTTGCGACAGAAGCACTCTTTGATAAATGGGAAAGATTGGAAAAACCACTGAAAATACAAATTGCAGATGGATCGGTACATCCTCTGTATTGGATAGCCAAAAGAATTACTTTGAAAATACAAGACAAAATATTCATCATACCTACAATATACAAACAGGAGACAGGTATAGATATAATTATTGGAAATAATTTCTTAAGATTATATGCACCATTTTGCCAATATCTGAAATATATTACCCTGAAAACCCCATATATTTATCAAAAACAAAAACGTGAAGTCATAAAAATTCCAATTATTCATTTTTCTGCATGTACTTATTCATCAAAGTTTCAACAGCTGAAACGTGGTGAGATTATTCGTTTAATTTGCACAAAACTTCGTCATATACTAATAAATTTAGAACCAAATAGAATAATTCCAGCTCATATTGAAGAACTTTTGGACAAGGTTTGTACTGAAAACCCTTTAGATCCAAAAATTAACAAAAATACTGAACTAGTTGAATTAAAATTAAAAGACCCAACAAAAGAAGTGAAATGTAAACCAATGATTTATACAAAAATAGATAGAGATGAATTTGCAAAAGATATCGAAGAAATGTGTCAAAAGGGATTGATTAGACCATCAAATATCAAGCACTCTGCACCATCTTTTTATGTAGAAAACCATAATGAAATAAAAAGAGGAAAAAGAAGAATGGTAATTAATTATAAACAAATCAATGATGCCATGGAAGGAGATGCCTATTTTCTACCAAGAAAAGACTTAATTATTGAAAGAATTAGAAATATGGATTGGTTTAGCACTTTTGATTGTAAATCGGGATTTTATCAAATTAGATTGACTGAAGAATCAAAAGCTTTAACAGCATTTAGTTGTTCTCAAGGACAATAAGAATGGAATGTACTGCCAATGGGATTAAAGCAATCTCCAGGAATCTTCCAGCGAAGGATAGATTCAATTCTCAAAGAATTCAAAGACTTTTGTCTTATCTATATTGATGATATATTAATCTTTTCTAATAAAGGATTAAATGATCATTTTGAAAAAATAGAATTAGTTCTTAATAAATGTTATGATCATGGAATAGTTTTAAGTAAGAAGAAAGTTGTTTTAGCTCAAAATAGAATTCACTACTTAGGATTAGAAATCGAAAAAGGAAAAATAATAATGCAGCGACATGTATTAGAAAAACTTCAGAACTTCCCAACGAAATTAAAGGATAAAAAGGATTTACAAAGATTTCTTGGACTATTAACATATATTTCAAATGAAGGTTTCATCAGAAATCTTGCAGCGGAAAGAAGAATACTCCAACAAAAGCTGAAGAAAGATGTCCCTTGGACATGGACTGATGAAGACGATAGACTTATTATAAAAATGAAAGACTTATGTCAGGATCTTCCTGAGCTTTATCATCCATCGGATGATGATATAATAATTATTGAGACTGATGCCTCAAATGACTGTTGGGGAGGTGTTATGAAAGAAAAACCCCCCGGATACAAAAACAAATTACTGTGTCGATACATGTCTGGAACTTTTTCAGATAGTGAAATTAATTATCCTACTCATGAAAAGGAAACACTGGCATTGATCCGTATGTTAGAAAAACATCGGATTTATATACTGGATAAGGACTTTATTGTCCGAACCGATTCTACTTATGTTGCAGGTTTTAAGAACTTAAATCATAAAGGCACTTACAAACAAGGATGATTGATTAGATGGCAAATGAAACATGCCGAATACAATTACTCAATCTCTCACATTAAGGGAGATAAAAATGTTCTTGCAGATATATTATCAAGAGAATGGAGCAGTAAACAATTGAAGATATAAAGAAGCAGATTCAATTACAAAGGATGCTGGAGAAACAAAAAATAATGGAGCTCGACCTAATCAAAGCAAACATTGAAGTACTGGAATTCCAACTACAAGCAAAAGGAGAATCTGTGAAAGAAGATCCTATGAAGAATATAAAACAACAAATACAGGAGAATACTAAAGACAAGTGGTACGCCATTTTTAATGGACCACAACCAGGTATTTATGATGAATAGCATAAAGCAGTCCCTCACCGCACTGGACTCTCCGGAGTTCATCACAAAGGATTTCGCACCAAGGAAGAAGCTGAGAAATCTCTGATAGACTATCAAAAAGAACATGACAAGGGCAAAGAGGTTTATCTTGGCCCAAGGACTTTCTCCGAAACAATAAGAATTCCACCAGAACCGAAGACTTCATTAAAAATACTTGGAAGGATTCCTTCTTCCATTGATAACTACCCAATTACTTCAAGAAAAGACCATGAACTGCAGATCCAATTTTCCAAAGAAAAATTTCATGAAAACTTGAAAAGATTGACCAACTGGTCTGAAAAAGAAAAAATTGTTTTTACATGGTAAACCGAAACATTTTCGGTGTTAAAGCTATAATTACTCTAGGAGCATCATCGATTCTTACATTTAATATGTTCCAATTCGGACTTATTGAATGTCTCTACTTAAGCAAAGACTTAGAAGAAATCAGCCTGTTTCCATATAATCTCAAAGAAGTCATCCAGAATTATCGAAGAAATGTTGCGAAGGATAGAACTATCTTCTTGAAGTTCTATTCAACTTATCCAGACTTCACTACTAAGAAACCACCGAAGAACTTAATCTTTATTGGAGTAAGCAATAACAGCATTTCCATGAGAGATGAACCAACTGGCGAAGACTATAATGAAGAAAAAATTACTGCAATACTAGCTAATCAATTAGCAAGTATTTTTACTCAATGTCAAATTATTGGGAAAGATTCCTTCATCAAAGCACTATACAAAGGACCACATACTTTGCTTCTGTAACACCCCCCTTGGGCATTACTATACTATCACGTTCGGAAATAAATTAAAAGAATTTTGCTGGTTGCTTTCGAAAAAATTTGATTTATTTGGAGTAAAAAAAAAACTGGGTGTAAAACAATTTCCTTTGAATAGTGTAGTACGCAACATACTCATCACAATAGTAAAAAAAAATTTAAAACATATTATTCACAACAAAATTTTAAACCATGTAAAGGTTTTCAAAATACTTACACAAACTTTCTCAAAAACATACCACCCAAAAGAAATCCTAAGCTGGTCGTTCTAAAAGGCACTCACTGATAAGACCTCGTGATCATCCCTATGATCACACATCTTTTCCCGCAATCCGGACTTAAGCCTCCAAGTGACTTAAGGAACTCTTCTGCAACTTCTGAATTCGTGTACCAAGGTACAATAGCAAAGACAGAAGAACCTGTATATGCAAGGGTGAGTTCCAATATAAGGATTTTAAAACGATAACCACATGTACGACTCTCAATTACCACTTAACATGTATATTCACAGATAAACAATATATATTTATCAATGGGTTTCATACCCGACAATCGTAACCGCTTTAAAAACCATGACACTTCAATATTCCACAACTAACTTTGAAACCTAATCTCCGGAGCTCCAACCAACAAGTGAATGAGCTGATCAGGCTCTAGTTGCCAATAAAGGCAGAATCAATGCCCGGTATGGCAAAGTTCTATTGACCATTCCACAGTCCAACTCAAGGCAAAGTGGTGACTACATATAGCACATGGTCTACTTGGTCGTATATCCATCAAGGCATAGTGACGCAAACTGCATGAATACTTGCCATCAAGCATTCAAGTCCTATGCAAAGGCACGTCTGCCCTGTAATGCATGTAAAACCTTTTATTCTCGTTGTTTTCTTTGTGATCAATCTTTAGGTGTCGGAGCTAAAAGTCTCACGACTAAATTACCAATTTAAACTTTCAAGTTTAATACCTCTTTCCAAAATAACTGACTCCAAGTCAAAAGGTGTGCAAATCACGAAATCCAGACCGATGCACCAGTCTTGGATGCGTAGATTTTAGTGCACAAAACCAAATATATAGTTTATAGGACATTATAGTCCATAATTTCCTCTTCAGACCCCAGGCCCATATCTTAGAACTCTAGACCCGACGTCTCGGTTGCTAGGTTCGTTTAAACCATTTTCGTTCTGTGAAAAACAAAACAGAATCAAAGTTTCCTCAACCTATCCAAGTTGATGGAAATAACTCTAGGTTTACCGAAAATCCTTTTTCATTGGAAATTCGTTTTGTAAACTTTACAAAATTCCTTAAAACTTATTTTTGTTCAAAAATCAATAATTTGAACTGTAAAACCTTATTTGAGACAAATTCTCAATAATACCCTCTTTAAAAACACTTTGGTAAATATTGACGGAATTGTCCGTCGTTTGTTGTTTCAAGACGCATTTAGGTAAAAATAGGACTCTTTGTCGTAAATTAATTTTTCCAACACTGTAATAAAATTATTTTCAAAACTTTTTTGCTTAAAATATTATTTTCTAATATTTACAAATTACTCAGGTGAAAATTAGCAGTGCTAAAATATTTTCACGGTTTCGCTATTAAATGATTAAAATAATATTGTACCGGCCGAAGATATAAGGCCAAGGATTGTCAATACGACCGAGCTCATTCTCGTAAGTGGATATTCACCCGAACTCCCATAAAGCCGAAGACTTATTGACACGCTCGACACCCGAGGATAACTACTCGGGCCTACTCCACACCAGACCGCGAATGAAGATATCTCGGCCTCGAGCTATCCAGTAAGTAATTAATCGAGCCGAATATCTCGCCGGCCCGAATATCTCTCCGCATAATCCGAGGAGCCGATATCTCTCCGCACAATCAGGAGCCTCATATCTCTCTGCATAATCAGAGCCTGATCCTGATATCCCTCCGTATAACTCGGAGCCTGATTCTAAACATCTCTATAAATAGGGGTCCAACCCCTCCATTGAGAACTACGTTTGCTTTGATTCCCATTTGGATACGTAGGAGCAGAATTCACATTCTGTCAAGCACATTCCAAAACACTCCCACTAAACTTTCTTCGGCCGAGTATCTCTCATCTGAGGTATTTGGACGAAACATTTGGCGCCGTCTGTGGGAATCGAAGCAAAACTTTCCCATACCACAAACCATGGTGAGAACAAGGAGCGGGAACTGCAGGAGAGAGAAGCCAAAGAATGGAAACAACGGAGATAATGGGGAACGATCCATAAACCCGGCGATAACGACCGACAACCCCATTATCCAAGAACTGCTCGCACAGATTGCCATGCTGAGAAGGGAGAATGAGGAGAAGAGGCGGCAGAATAGCCGTCGCGAATCGGGACAGAGCAGAGAAAGGTCCGTCTCTTCTCCTCCTAAGAGAGAGCGTCGGACAGTTGAGAATGAGGGGTCCAGAAACTCGTACAGAGAAGGAGGCCCACAACTCCGGGCTTCTCATCATATGGACCGGGTAGATGAGGAGGAATTTCCTAGGCAGGCCCCCGAACTGTCACTACAGGCAAATAGACTTAATGAAAGGGCCAGTGTGCGGAAGCCGAGACATCCCTTCACAAACGCTATCATGGAGGTTCCCCTACCAGCCAACTACAAGTCAAGTAGCATTGACAAATATGATGGCACCTCAGACCCCGAGCGCCACTTGGACGCTTTCACTACTCAGATGTACCTCTTTACCGATGACGACGCTGTCATGTGTAAAGTCTTTCCGACCACTCTGAAGGATGCTGCGTTGACCTGGTACACCCAGCTACCGCCAGCGTCAGTAGACTCCTTTGATACATTCATGGCTAAGTTCAATGCTCACTTTGCCACGAGCCGGGCTCATAAAAAAACCTCGTCCTCGTTGGTAAACTTCAGGCAAGAAAAGAATGAGTCCCTGCGTGATTTCATGGCCAGATTCAGCAAGGAGGCGGTCCTCATCCGGAATCTCAGTGTCGATGTTGCACTACACACCATCTTGACCGGGTTAAGGCCCGGCCCTTTCGCCAAACACTTGGCTCGGAAGCCACCAACCAGTATGGATGAATTGAGGAGAAAAGCTGCGGGGTTCATTAATATGGAGGAGGTTGGGGAGTCTAAGAAAAGGGAGAGAACTGATGATGCTGACAGGCGAGACGGGAGAGAGAATAGGAGGGCTGGAGATGATAAGCCGGAAATTCAAAGGCCCACCCGAGCATTTGCATAGGGGACCGAAGTATGAGCATTATACTCCCCTCAACACAAACCGAGATCGGGTGTTTGAGGAAGCATACAATGCGGAACTTTTGCAGCTCCCTAATCGTGGCCACACCCCCTAGAATGCTGATCGACAGAAACATTGTCGGTATCATCGTAATTATGGCCATACCACCGAGGAGTGCTGGGTCCTACGAGATAAGATTGAAGAGTTGGTGCAAGCTGGCCACCTCAATAATTTTGTTCGGAGAAACCACAACAATGGTGAGGGAGGTGGCAGAAGCAGAAGGAGAGGAGGTGACCAAAGCCCGAGAAGGGGCGGCGGTCAACGAAATAATGAAAGAACAGAAACCAGAGAGGACCAGAAAGAAAGGCGAGAGGAGGATAATGTGGTCCGAGGTGTGATAAACACTATTTCAGGTGGATTCGCAGGGGGAGGTACGACAAGTTCAGCTCGGAGAAAGCACCTGCGGGCTATTCGGGCTGTCAACTCGGTATCCGGCAAACCCCCGAGAAATTCCCCACCTATTATCTTTTCTGATGAAGACTTTGTAGGGGTGGATCCTGATCAAGATGACCCTATGGTAATCACCATGCAGTTGGCTAATTTCTCGGTCAAAAGAACCCTTGTCGACCAGGGAAGCTCTGCAGATATCTTATATTACTCAACATTTCAGAAGCTCGGTATCCCAGAGAAATCTATTCAACCGTACGACAGTAAGCTCGTCGGCTTTGCAGGGGAACAAGTTGATACACGAGGATACATTGACCTCCTGACTACTTTTGGGGATGGAAAAGCATCCAAGACTATCATGGTCAGGTATGTGGTAGTCAATGCAGTAACATCATACAATATCCTAATCGGAAGACCATCTTTGAACGAGTTAGGAGCTGTGGTCTCTACTCCCCACCTCACGATGAAATTCCCTTCCAACTCGGGAGACATAGTTGCTGTCCGGGCTGATCAGAAAATAGCCAGACGGTGCTATGCTGATAGCTTGCGGGTAAGCAAACTTAAACCTACACCTACAGAAACGCTAGATAGAGGGAAAGACAAGTCGGTGAATTCTGTTAGCTCCATTGAACTGGATCCGAGAATGGACGTGCAGGAACAACGTCCACAACCTATTGAAGAGCTAGAAAAGTTCCAGCTCGGCTCACAGTCTGATCAGTGCACTAAACTCGGTAGTCACCTTGAACCGAATTTGAAAGAGGAAATAAAGGAAGTGCTCCGCAGCAACGCCGATTTGTTCGCCTGGACCACATCGGATATGCCGGGAATTGATCCCGACTTCTTATGCCATAAACTGGCTATTTGTCCCGAGGCGAAACCAGTGGCCCAAAGGAAAAGGAGACTGGGTGAGGAGAGAAGAAAGGTTGTGGAAGAGGAAACAGCGAAGTTGGTCAAGGCCAACTTTATCCGAGAAGTAGAATACACTACCTGGCTAGCCAATGTTGTTCTAGTCAAAAAAGCATATGGCAAGTGGCGCATGTGCACCGATTACACAGATTTGAATAAAGCTTGCCCAAAGGATTCCTATCCTTTGCCGAGCATTGACAGACTGGTAGATGGAGCCTCCGGATAATGAATGTTGAGTTTCTTGGATGCATACTCGGGGTACAATCAGATCAGAATGTATCCCCCTGATGAGGAGAAAACAACTTTCATAACTGAAGGCTCCAATTACTGTTACCGGGTGATGCCGTTTGGACTGAAAAATGCTGGAGCCACATACCAAAGGCTCATGGATCGGGTATTCGAAAAACAAATCGGAAAGACTGTGGAGGTTTATGTGGATGACATGGTCGTAAAATCCGATGACCCCAACAGCCACCCAAAAGATCTGGAGGAAATCTTTCAGCAGCTGAGAAAGTATAATATGAGGTTGACACACCGAGGAATTGAGGCCAATCCTGATAAATGTCGGGCTCTGATTGAGATGCGAAGCCCACAAAACATTAAAGAATTGCAAAGACTTGCAGGACGGTTGGCATCATTATCTCGGTTCCTACCCAAATCTGCAGAGAAAGCTCGGCCTTTCTTTAGATTACTGAAGAGGCCTCGAACCTTTACGTGGACTGAGGAATGCGAGAAGGCCTTCATCGATTTCAAGGCCTTTTTGTCTTCACCACCGATATTAACTCAACCCATCCCAGGGAAAGAGTTATACTTATACTTGTCAGCCACTGAGTATGCCATCAGTGCAGTCATTGTGCAGGAAATAGAGAAAGTTCAAATGCCGGTGTACTTCATCAGCAGGGTCCTTCATGATGCTGAAACCCGGTATCAGGTTATTGAAAAGCTGGTTTTGGCCCTGGTAACTGCAGCTCGGCGATTGCGTCCGTATTTCCAAAGTCACCAGGTGATCGTCAAAACTGATCACCCGATTAAGCAGATTCTCAAAAAGCCCGAGTTGGCAGGACGTATGATTGCTTGGTCAGTAGAGTTATCCGAGTTCGGCCTGAGATACGAGTTGAGAGGCCCTCTGAAAGCTCAATGTCTCTCCGACTTTGTAGCCGAGCTCAACCCGCAGCCGATAACCGAGGATGTATGGTGGAATTTGTATGTGGATGGATCCTCGAATGTCAGGGGCAGTGGAGCTGGGGTGATTCTGGAAGGCCCGAGAGATCTGATCCTAGAGCAGTCACTGAAGTTTGAATTCAAAACCTCAAACAACCACGCCGAATATGAAGCTTTGATTGCAGGGTTAATGCTGGCAAAGGAAATGGGGGCGAAGGCTGTTAGATGCCGGAGTGATTCACAGCTAGTCACAGGGCAAATATCTGGAGGGTATCAAACGAAAGAGCCTCAGTTCATCAAGTACTTATGCAAGGTCAACCAATTAATCTCCAACTTCGAGAAATTTGCTATTGAGCACATTCCCCGAGAAGAAAACACTCGGGTCGATCTGCTGTCCAAGTTGGCCAGTACAAAGAAGCCGGGCCACCATAGAACAGTTATTCAAGAAACCATAAATGAACCGAGTGTCACGTTGGGGGAGGTAATGGCCAGCGAATCGGTTAACCGAGAATGGATGACACCCATTTGGGAGTATTTATCCTCAGAAACCCTGCCCCCAGATCATGCTGAGGCCAGGAAGATTAGGCTCAGAGCAAGTCACTTTGCTATTATTTCGGGAGAATTGTTTAAACGGGGGTTCTCGGTACCATTACTAAAATGTCTGACGAAGGCACGATCAAAGTACGTCATGGAAGAGGTTCATCGAGGAATCTGTGGTTTTCATTGTGGGGGCAGATCAATGGCCTCCAAGGTAGTCCGAGCAGGGTACTATTGGCCTACCATCCGAGCAGATTGCATTGAGTGGACGAAGCAATCTGATGAGTGCCAAAGATTCTCCAATATAAGTCCTACCCCTCCGGAAGGACTTCACACATTAAACTCGCCTTGGCCTTTTGCTATGTGGGGAATGGACATACTAGGGCCATTCCCTGTGGCCAAAGGTCAAGTCAAATTTCTCCTAGTAGCAGTAGACTACTTCATGAAATGGATTGAAGCAGAGCCTTTGGCGAAGATTACCGCCGAGAAAGTGCAAAAATTTGTATGGAAAAGCCTCATCTGTAGGCACGAAATTCCCTTTGCAATCGTCACAGACAACGGAAGATAGTTTGTAGATAAGACATTACGGGAATTCTATGACAACCTCGGTGTTAAACACCACGTTACATCGGTTGAACATCCCCAGACCAATGGGCAAGCCGAAGCAGCCAACAAGGTCATTCTCGGAGAACTGAAGAAGGGGGTGGGAAGATCCAAAGGAGCTTGGGCAGAGGAATTACCAAGTATCCTCTGGGCCTACCACTGCACGCCTCAATCTACCACCCAAGAAACGCCCTTCAGGCATACATATGGAACAGACGCCATGATCCCAGTGGAGGTTGGGGAGCCGTCTTTCCGACGTATGCAACATGAGCCGAATGATAATGAAAGCGATTTAAGGGTCGAACTTGACTTGGTAGAGGAAATCAGGGAGGAGGCCAAAATCAGAGAAGAAGCTTGCAAACAGAGAGCAACCAGAAGGCATAATTCAATAGTAAAGCCGAGGAGTTTCCTGCGTGGAGACTTGGTGCTGAGAATAAAAGGAGAAGCAAGGAAGGATCATACGGAAGGCAAGTTGGCAGCAAACTGGGGAGGGCCATTCCGGGTAGCAGAAAACCTGGGAAACGGGGCATATAGGTTAGAAGAGTTGTCCAGAAAGCCTATCCCGAGGACTTGGAATGCTTCGCATTTAAAATTTTATTATAGTTGATGTATATAGTCAGGTGATGTACTCTTTTTCCTACCTCGGTATTTTGTCCCAAAAAGGGTTTTGACCGAGAAGGTTTTAACGAGGCACACCATAGACTTCCTTTTTATCCAATAAAAGAATTTATTACGAACATGGTTTTCTTAATTTGCCGATGTATTTGTTTCACGAGCCAATTAAATTGTTTAAGGCCAAGTTTGAGCCTGAAGGCCGAGTTCGAGCCAATTAAATTATTTAAGGCCAATTTAAGGCCAAGTTCGAGCGGCGAAGGCATCCGACCATTAATTTTTAAGGCCAAGTTTGAGCCTCAAGGCCGAGTTTGAGCCTGGCCTGAAGGCCGAGTACGAGCCATTGAATTGTTTAAGGCCAAGTTTGAGCCTCAAGGCCGAGTACGAGCCATTGAATTGTTTAAGGCCAAGTTTGAGCCTGAAGACCGAGTTCGATCCAATTAAATTGTTTAAGGCCAAGTTTGAGCCTGAATGCCGAGTACGAGCCATTGAACTGTTTAAGGCCAAGTTTGAGCCTGAAGGCCGAGTTCGAGCCAATGAATTGTTAAATTGTTTAAGGCCAAGTTTGAGCCTGAAGGCCGAGTACGAGCCATTGAATTGTTTAAGGCCAAGTTTGAGCCTCAAGGCCGAGTACGAGCCATTGAATTGTTTAAGGCCAAGTTTGAGCCTGAAGGCCGAGTTCGAGCCAATTAAATTGTTTAAGGCCAACTTTGAGCATGAAGGCCGAGTACGAGCCATTGAACTGTTTAAGGTCAAGTTTGAACCTGAAGGCCGAGTTCGAGCCAATTAAATTGTTTAAGGCCAAGTTTGAGCCCGGCAATTAAATTGTTTAAGGCCAAGTTTGAGCCTGAAGGCCGAGTACGAGCCATTGAACTATTTAAGGCCAAGTTTGAGCCTGAAGGCCGAGTTCGAGCCAATTAAATTGTTTAAGGCCAAGTTTGAGCCCGAAGGCCGAGTTCGAGACAATTAAATTGTTTAAGGCCAAGTTTGAGCCTGAAGGCCGAGTACTAGCGTTTGAAATTACTGAAGTGCGATAAATTACAAGCAGTGAGGAGAATAAAAATTGTAATCTAAAGGCCAAATCCGAGCCGTTAAAATTTATTGATAATACCGAGTACAAGGTCGAAAGTAAAAACAAGGTACGAGTCGAGTACTGACAAGTACTGCGACCTACATAAAGAGCTGAAATTGAAAATAAGGGTCGCCCGGGTTGCCAGTCGTCTCCCCAATTAGGGTAAGGGCAAGATCGGGTACTCGGTCCACTCCGGTAGTAGACGGCCAAGCTGGATGACAAGGTGCTCGGCCCGCTCAGGGAGTAGACGGTCTCTACCCCTTTCACGACTCCCGAAGTCTGCTATTCTCCCAGTTAACATCCTTCTTGGAGGATTGAATCATAAAAGGAATTCTAGATCCTGTCTCCCACTTACATCCTTTTTGGTAGCTATGAAACTCAAAAAAGGATGTTAACTGGGAGAGGGGAGCGTAAACCCCTAACACTATCATAGAACTACTCGGGTGGGAGAGAGACGAATTTGGCTGGTGGGAAAGAATGAAGAATGAATGAAAGAAGCAGTAAAACAACCCTATTTATAAGGGGGGAGAGGCGTTGGAAAGAAAAAAAGTATGCGTGGGAAAAGGTTTGTTGGAAAAACAAATCTCGAAACTAAGCAAAAGGCAGTAATTGCATGAACCCACTGCGGTTTCCAAAGCATATAATGCATGACTGCATGTGTAAGGTGTGAAACATGTGTTTCACGTGTGACAACCACCGTCCATTTTTTATATGGACGGTAGAATACCTCGGTCTTAACCGAAGATTTGTTTAAACAGCCATAACACAACGACGGAAGATAAAAAACACTTCCAAGTGTATCTCGGCCAAACAAGGCGCTACAAGGAAAAAGGAAAAGTCAGTAAAATGGAAACAGTTTTCATTAAGTAAAACGAAGTTACAAGGGCACAAGCCCATTACAAGGGATGAACAAAAAACAAAAAACTAAATAGCTACTCGTCCCTAGGACCCTCTTCGGCCTCGATGTGATCCCTGGGAGAGTCTTCCTCCCCTTCCATCGCCGCCTCCTCTTCCTCTTCAGGAATTATGGGAATAAGTTCCCCGTTCACCACCTCCTTGTTCACATCGACTCCCGAAAGATCAACCCCCGGGGCGAGAACCTCAACCTGAGCAATAGCCTTGTCGAAACCTTTTCGGTGCTCGATAATAATGCAGCTAGTGGCCTCTTTCACATCCTCCTGGAGCTCCATCTTGGCCTTGGTCTCGGCCTCCAAGGCAGCTTTAAGTCGCTTAATTTCAGCTTGAGCCTTCTTAAGCTCCTCTTCAGCACGAGCTCTACCCTCTTCAGCCCGAGCTTTACCCTCCTCAGTAAAATTTGCTTTGGTGTTGAGCTCAGAGTTCTGGCCGTTCAGCTCGGTGATGGTTGTAGTCAGGAGATTATTGGCCTTGGCCAGCTCGTCGCGCTCTGTGGAGGTCCGGGCAAAATCCCCTTTCAGCTTCTCAATGGAAGCAAGTTCAGCTTCCAGATGCCGGGATTTCCTCTCGGACTCCACCAAATCCCGGCTGCAGAAGCGGGCTAGAGCGGCGGCTCGGATGCAATAGGCCGAGAGGGCCTCCATGCTTCGGATCGAGCCCTGCTTTGCACGATTAACCGGAGGTCGGCGAGGTTTGAGGAAGTTCAAGTCAAAGGAAGGGAACGGGTTGAAATCTTCACCCCAGAGGTATGAGGTCCCCGCCTTTAGAGAACTATTGTACCATTTCTGCTCGGTGGAGGGAGGGGGTTGTTCTCCCCGCCCCGCGGTCCCGGTCTCCTGAGTAGTTGGACGTGGGGGACTCGGGTGAGGTGGGGGGGAGTCTTCGGTGTCAACTACAACCTCTACCCTCTTTCTTTTTGGGGGGGGGGGGGGGGGGTGGGGGCAGATGATGAAGTTCCCTTCGCAGAGGTCTTGGTGGGAGGAGGTCTTTTCTGCTTCTTCTCAGTTGAAGAGGGACCCTGACCCTCTTTAGCAGCAGCCTTTACAAGCTTGGAAAAGTCAACTTTCCCCATAATGACTGCCAAAAAGAAAAAGTTGTTAGTTCAGCAAAAAATACAGAAAGAATTCCAAAACTAAAAAGCCGAGTACTTACTTTTCAGGTCAGTTCTCGGGGTTGATTACAAGGGTAGTTTCAGGAGGCGTCCACAATGGAGGGGCCGAGGAAGTTTTTCTAGTATGTCTATGTCCCGTCTATCCTTGGCCGGGAGGGATTGGTACTCAAAGCCAACGAATTTTGTGGGGGAGGATTGCCAGTATAAAGGAAACTTGGTGGTGTTATCATCGTCAAAAAAGTGGGAGGAATGAGAGCCCGAGGGGCGAACTCGGAAGAAGCCGACTTTGAAATCTTTGTACGATGATGTGTACAGACTAAGCAGTCCTCTCCGGTTCAACCCATTAAGGGAAATCCACCCCATTTTCTCACCAAACCTTGTTTGGTAAAAATACAAAAAATTTGGAGTGGTGGGCTCCATCCCGAGGTATTTACATAAGATTTGAAAGGCTTTCATAAAAGCCCAGCTGTTCGGGTGGAGCTGAGTAGGTGCGACGTTCATGGTTCTTAGAACATCACACTCAAACTCGGTAAAAGGAAGAGACACATGCAGCTTATCAAAAAGTGTTTTGTACATGTATGTAAAGGGGGGCTCGGAAGGACGAGCCCGGAGGAAGACGCACTCGGTACCCGAGCAGGGAGAACAAATGAACTCGGACTCGTCCCCTGACGCCGAGATATTAATTTGGGACCGAAGTTGATCAATTGTTTCTGGGGTTTGGAAGTCAGAGAAAAAGGTCCCAACCTCGCCTTTGACCCAGGTATACCCAGGAAGAGTGATATCCGTAATAGGGTCTTTTGGAACCCTTAGGCGTTGTTTAAGAGCGGCGGGTTTGGACACTGGAGGAGAGGGAGAGCTGGACTTGGAGTCAGACCCAGAGGAATCAGACCCAGGGGAAGACGACCCGGAGGAGGACGCTTCCCCTTCTCCGACGTTCAACTCCCGTGAAGGAATCGAAGAGGTGGAGGGAGAACCCCGAATGGGGGAAACCTCGCGCTCAATTAGAGGTGAGGTATTTGACTCAGAGGACATGGATGAACTCATCTGGTAAGCAGAAATTAAATTGAGAAGTACGAGGGGAAGAAGGAGACTGGGCGTACCTGAAAAATGACAAGCAGAAGAGTGATGGCAGAAACTTGGAAGACGAAGGTGAAAGGCGAAGGAGGATAAACAGGGTAGAATGGAGTTGGAGTCGGAAGAGATATTTGTAGCCTGCGGTTGACGGCCCACGTCCTATCAAGCCCAAAAGGGCGCGACTTTTGATTTTTCCCCCATTAAACGGGCGCGAGACCCTAGGGTTTCTTAGCTAAAGCGTACCACAGAAGTATTAGGGGGAATGATTGCTTTCTCTGACAAAGAGAAAAGATTTGATTGAAATGACAGCTGGAAATGCAGAAGTTTGTGTGGCCGAAGAATAAGTTCGGTCTCATACTTATCAGCTCTTTCGCTTATTTAAGCTCGGAGCTCGGGGGGCTTGTGTACCGGCCGAAGATATAAGGCCGAGGATTGTCAATACGACCGAGCTCATTCTCGTAAGTGGATATTCACCCGAACTCCCATAAAGCCGAAGACTTATTGACACGCTCGACACCCGAGGATAACTACTCGGGCCTACTCCACACCAGACCGCGAATGAAGATATCTCGGCCTCGAGCTATCCAGCCGTAATTAACTGAGCCGAATATCTCGCCGGTCCGAATATCTCTCCGCATAATCCGGAGCCTGATATCTCTCCGCACAATCAGGAGCCTCATATCTCTTTGCATAATCAGAGCCTGATCCTGATATCCCTTCGTATAACTCGGAGCCTGATTCTAAACATCTCTATAAATGGGGTCCAACCCCTCCATTGAAAACTACGTTTGCTTTGATTCCCATTTGGATACGTAGGAGCAGAATTCACATTCTGTCAAGCACATTCCAAAACACTCCCACTAAACTTTCTTCGGCCGAGTATCTCTCATCTGAGGTATTTGGACGGAACAAATATTATTTTTCACTTTTTCCCATTTTTCATTAAATAAATAACTAGGTGATATTATTTTACTATTTCCGTTAAATTAAACTCATTAATTCATAAAAAAAAAACTTTTAACTGCTTTTAACTTTTATTTAATTGAGCTCTGACTACTATCAGGCTTTCAAACTCACAATCCACATTAACAATTATTTCATATCAATAATATGACACTTAGAAATATAAAACATATCACCAAATACAACAAACAATGAAATGCAGTTAAATCAAATAGTTAACAGTAGATAATCAATAAGCAAATAATGCTAACTACAAAATAAATACTTACACACCATAATTAAGACACACTATAACAATTACACATGGCTATCGGAAAAATTCCTCAGGCTTTCCCCTTACCTCAAAAACACAATATCTCTGAGAAACAGTTCGTCGGAAATCCAAGTAACGCCGATAACGCGCGTATCCGATAACTTAGCTTATCCTTCATTAAACATAACACTCAATCAACAAACAAACAACTAAATCAAGCCTAAAATCCTACATGTTGGTTTCGGTCAAGGGCTGACTTTGGGGTTCAAAATCCTTAAAATTTCTAAACTCTTAGATTAGTGATTTATAATCACTTAAAACCCTAAATCAATGATCATGGCATAAAGATTGAAATTAAATCTTCCAATCCTTCAACAAATTATTTTCAGTCATGACAATTAAAATGGTTTAGAGACTCTAATTTAACTCAAACAATATAGATCTAATACCTGTATAGCTTATAAGATTGAATCATGTAAAGAAAATGAACAAAATCCTCCCCCCACAAAACCCTAGGTTCTGCCTTCTTAGGTTAAATGGGTTCGAAAATTTTGTTTGATGCAAACTTCTAGATCTAGAATATAGAGGTAATAATAGGATTATATAAATTGGTTTCATGTCAAATGGATTTTCCTATGATTTTCTATGAATTTTTGAATCTAGAAAGCCTAAAATGCATCATATTGAAAAAGACTTCAAAATGAAAAATTCAATGAAGAACATGATACTAAATAAGGATGATGAGAAGGACCCTTGGAATCACGAAAATGGCAAGAAACAACACTTCCTTCACAAAATAAGCCTAAGTAACTTAAGAGTTTTGATGGAGAAAAGGAGCAAACTCTTGAAGAAGATGAAGGTCCTTAAATAGGTGTGACATCGGGCCCTTGGCAGCCTTGAGGCCGTGGGTTTCAAGGGCAAGGGGTAATATGCCAAAACCAAGGGCAAAGGTGTAATCTGCTTAGGTTAATTTGTAATTAAAATCCAAGGGCATAATGGCATTTCCCAAAAGTAATCATGACCATGAGAGTCATCCCATACTCACCCCTTTGACTCATCATGATTTGACATCCTATTTATCCCGAAAAATCTTTTCATAATATATATTATTTCCTTTAGAAAAATTTTAAAATAGCCAAAGAAGTTGAAACTTCATAAAAATCTTAATTTTCTTCACAGTCAAAATTAGGTCATTTGAGCAAGAAATCTTCTTGTCAATAAATATTGCAACGGGTTTCTTCTGAATTTTTGACCCAAAATTTCACCGTATACTTATAAAAATAATTATGATATGAATATGACTTTGGTTTTCCCAAAATCATTTTCTAAATTTCAGATAAAAATATAAACGCTTATTTATATTTATACCGATCTTAGAAAGCAGAAAAATTGGGGTGTTACAGCTTCTAAGCAAAACTAGTGGAAAACTAATCAGTGAAAAGGACTTGGCAATACTGACAAACTTTGAATTACCCTTTTACACGCTTCAAGGACTATCGATGAACTATCATCCAGCTGTACTCGACTTACTCTGCTCAATGATTAAAGAAAATGGGAATCACGCGTGCAAAAGGTGCGTGACAAAAAGGACTGTCGGCAAGAAGATAAGGATTCAGATGAAGCGATAATAGAGGAATGACGTAAGCACTGACGTCATCATGAATTATTAAAAGTCTGATAGATTGTAATAATGTAGGGACTTTATTGTAAATTACCTAGCCCTCTCGAGTGTATAAATAAGCCCTCTTATGCTGAGGCAGATTAAAGTGAGCTTGTGAATACAACCCCCTCATCTTTGAGAAATTCTCTTCTTAGAGAATTGTGCTAGCTCTGCTAGTCGAATCCTTGAGAGTGGATTCAAAATAGCTCTATGTACTTCAACCACTGATCATAAATAAACATTACTTTCATATATTTCTCTACTTCTCATTACTTTCATTACTTTCAACTACTCGTTGTATAATCGAATCTCGACTTGACTAAACGGAAGCAGCGGTGGACCAAAGAATTCGGATATAATTTTGAAGAACCTAAATCAGGTATGACTCATCACCTATTTAATTTCATTCAGTTCTTACTAGAAATTAATCATGTCTGAAATAGAAAGAGAAAAGATATATAACACTGATGTTGAACATATACAAATTACTGAAGAAGATGGAAATTATGAAGGAAGTATTTTAATAGATCCAAAACTATTTCAAAAAATACAGAAAGAAGACTTAAACTTGGCTAAAGATGCAAACATGAAGAAATTAGGAGGAATAATGAAACGATTTAATCAGAAAGAGAATATAATATATGATCAGCCTCTGGCTCATCTAGTTTTATGACTAGTATGACCGTGGTTTTGTGCTAATTATACCTCGTTTTCGCCCAAATTAGACTTGATTGTCTTCAAGCAACATTTTGAGTCTCTAAAGTAGTTTTAGGGTAATTTAGCTGATTTAGAGTCAAATAAAGCACTTACTACTATTTCTTGTTTTCAGGTTAATAAAGAGAAGCAATTCTGGAGTTATTCGTCCCGCGAGAGGCTACTCGCCTCACGAGCCTGAAGCTTCACTGTGCCAGAAATGCCATCCTCTCTGTCTCGCCACGTGAATCACTGTCTCGCCCCGCGAGAAATCCAACCTTGAAGGACAGAGACCATCACGGCTTAGCCGTGATGAAGGTCACGGTTGTGACAGATTGGAATTTGAAGTCCAGCCTCGCAAGAAAGCCAAACACTGAAGAGTTGTTCATAATATTCGCCTCGCGAATAATGTCTCGCCTGGCGAGCGCGCGGAACCCAGAATCTGTATTTATATCTGTTTTAGGGCAGAACTGATGATCCTTCTTCCTTCTTCCTATCTTTTTCATTGTGCGGCTGTGAATTAGGTTTAGTATTTTTGTGTTTCTTTTGTAATGGAGAACTAGTCTCCTTGATTGATCTACTGTAACCGGTTTGCACCACCACTTGAGGTTCTGTAATTCCTGAACTCATTGCTATTCTCTTTCAATATTTGTTCTGTATGTTCTGTTTGCTTAATTCACGATTATATAGAATATATATTGATTTGTTTCGATGATTGTGTGTTCCTAAACTTAATTGTGTTTGCTTAATTCGCGTGTGTTCATTCGTGTTTGCTTAATTCACGAGCGCTTCATCCGTTTGCTTAATTCGGAATTAGGAACATATGTCTCGTAGCGTCGGTTTCGCTTGTTAATTGATGTTACAATCGAAAAGGGATTAGAATCCGCTTAGGGCATGGAATTGTATGAACCAATGATAGTGGGAAACCGAGAACAGTAAGTTAATCGTTTTTAGCTATTTGATAGTTATTTAGTTTGCATTGTTTTCTGCTTTGTTTTCTTTATTGAATTTCATATCCAAACCCCCCCAAAACTGACTTTTTTGTTAACAACAACCCCAAGAGTCCTTGTGAGACGATACTCGAGTTGTCGCACCCTAACTACATATTTTTACAAACCGCTCGCTTTTTGACGCGTGCGCGACAGCGTGTCAATATACTGTGGAAAGATCATTAATGAAACCCCAATAGATATATCAGAAACAAATGGAAATACTTGTATACAATTACTTAATAAAAATAAATTAATAGATCTAAAAAGAAGTTTAAATAAAGAAGCACATAGAAAGAAGATAGGATATATTAATATAGGAGCTATACAGGTTTTAATTAAAGCAACTTTTCAGGGAGGAATAAATTCGCCTATAGAACTAGTTTTAAAGGATGATAGAATAACAGACCCGAAAGACAAAATACTAGGAGTAATCGAAGGAAACTTAGCTTATGTTAAGTTAAAATTTGAAATACACCCAAATATTGGAATACCATTAGATACTCAAAGATTAGATCAATCTTTAACCATGGAACATAGATTTTTAAGGAATAATTTAATGAGACCAGGAGACAAAATATTCTCAATTACTTACTGTGTCAATTATGCATTAACAAATTCTCATCATAGTATTACTTTTAGAAATAATGATAGAATCGATATACCAAGACTTTTTGAAGAAATAGGAAAGATTTACTACCCCAAAAGAAATGAATTAACTGAACTAGGAATATCTACAAGAAATCCAAAATCACTAAGTTTTAGACAGATTCCTAAACCAATTACTTTTCCTGAGATAGAAAGAACAAATGAAGATGAAAACATAAATAAATTATCAAACCAGGTAAGAGATTTAGCTCAATACTTAAGAAATAGAATATGAATAGGGGAAAAGAATTAAGGAATATTTATGAAAAATCTTATAATAAAATAAATCAAGATAAAAAGAATATAAAAGAATTCATAAACATCTATGATAATCATCTTAAAAAAGATAAAGAAGATAAAAATCGAAAACAGATAGAAATGTATATTATGGAAAAAGAAAAAGAACTTATTAACCTAAGAAAAAAAAGAGAAAAATATAAAAGACAAATAATAGAAAAACTAGAAAAAATAATATCAACAAGAACTCAACCATCATCTAATTATTTTAGGTTAACTGCACCACTGATCAGCCTCTGGCTCGACTAGTTTTTGACTAGTAAAGACCATGGTTTTATTCGAGTTTAATCTCGTTTTCGCCCAAATTTGGATGTATTTGTCCTCAAGCAACATTTTGAGTCTCTAAAGTAGTTTTAGGGTAATTTAGCTGATTTAGAGTCAAATAAAGCACTTACTGCTATTTCTTGTTTTCAGGTCAAAAAAGAGAAGCAATTATGGAATTATTCGCCCCGCGAGAGGCTGCTCGCCTCGCGAAAGCCTGAAGACCAGCAAGTGATGAGAAGACAGAGACCATCACGGCCTAGCCGTGATGAAGGTCACGGCCGTGACAGATCAGCATCCAAAGTCATAATTGATCACGGCCTGGCCGTGATAGACATCACGACTGTGACACGCTAGAATTGGAAGTCTCGCCAGGCGAATAATCCTCTCGCCTCGCGAGATCCCAAATTGAACCGGCGCCTCTTTTAATATTCACGTCGCGATAGGCTGCTCGCCTCGCGAGCGCGCGCAGAGTCTGTAGCTATAAATTATTGTTTTGGGCATATTAGGGACCTCTCTCTCCTTCTTCTTCTTTTCTTTTCATTAGGACGGTTGCGAATTAGGTTTAGGTTTTATGTTTGTAATGGAGAACTAGTCTCCTTTGATTGATCTGCTGTAATTGGGTTTCGCCGCCACTTGAGGTTATGTAATTTCCAGAATCATTGCTATTCTCTTTCAATATTTGTTTTATATGTTATGTTTGCTTAATTCAGAATTGTATAGAGTAGGTATTGATTTGTTTCGATGATCGTGTGTTCCTATACTTAATCGCGTTTGCTTAATTTGCGTGCGTTCATTAGTGTTTGCTTAATTCACGAGAGCTTCATCCGTTTGCTTAATTCGGAATTAGGAACATATATCGTGTAGCGTCGGTTTCGCTTGTTAATTGGTGTTACAATCGAAAAGGGTTTAGAATCCGCTTAGGGCTTGGAATTATATGAACCGATGATAGTGGGAAACCGAGAATAGTAGGTTAATCGTTTTTAGCCTTATTGATAATTATTTAGTTTGCACTGTTTTCTGCTTGTTTTCTTAACTGAATTTCAATTCCAACCCCCCAAAACTAATTTTCTGTTAACAACAATCCAAGAGTCCTTGTGAAACGATACTCGAGTTGTCGCTCCCTAACTACATATTTTTGTAAACCGCTCGCTTTTTGACGCGTGTGCGACAGAGGATAGTGACATCGAATAATAAATGGAAATATATTTCGAATTTGATGATCAGACTGAAAGAGAAATAACGAGTGTACTGGTAATGAATTTACCTATCGATTATAAATAATTAATAATTGAAAAAATAAAAGCCCAATTTAGACAAGAAGATTATTATCTTGCAGTTATTTCTTTAGACATAGAATGAAAGTTTATGGAAGAAATAAGATTAGCTTTTGAATATGATATACTATCTGATTCCGACATATATGAAGATTGGGACTTATTAGATGATTAATTTTCCGCAAATAATGAAAATTATTAGAATTAATGGAATTAATAGGGTGATATCATTTTGGTATCAGAGCTAAGTACTAATGAATTCTCAAAATATAGAAAAATTTGTTCACAAATTAAGTATGCTTGATTTGACAAATCAAGATGTACTAAAAAGATTAGTACAAGAACTAAAAGATGAAGTCGCTGATACCTGTAATAAACACATGAAATATCATTGTGAATATTGTAATTGCAGAGAACATGAGAGAAAAATAGATTTAATAAAAATCATAATTAATAAATTAATTTCATGGATAGATTAACATGAGTCATAGATCCAATGACTCACAACATATACGCAACTGTAGCAGGTGTCGTATTATTGTCAAAAAAAAAAAATACCGTGTCCAGATAGGACAGCTCCTGAAAAAAAGGCATGATTCTCGTTACAAACTTTGATGCATGTTTCTAATTTCGTAGGGACATTTCTTGTACAGAGGGCGTACTACTTATTGCATCTATGAGACAACTAAAAAGCACTTCGACCACCATAAATAACCATGAGTGATTTTGACCGTAACTTCAGTTAAGGGTGTTTATATCCAAATCGATTCAAAACAAAATTGATCCAAAAAAATCAAAAACCGAATAAAACCGCTTTCTAATGAATTTTTATGGATCTTGTTTTATGAAAATCGATCGGATCGATCGGATTTTAGATCCTTTTTTCTTAAATCGAATCAATCCAAACCAAACCACATATATAAAATTTAATATATATTTATTCGATTTTTTTTATTATTGATTTTTTTATTTGTTAGTTTTTTCCTACTAATACATTTTAGTTTGATTTGACATAAGTTTTTACTATTTCTAAGTTCCAAACATAAAAAAAGATGTTGTGAAACTAGTTGACAATGATATTTATTTATTTTGTACACATTTTATGAAATATTATTACATGAATATATAAACAAGTATATACATGTTTAAGATTTTGTTTAATTTAACTCATAATCTTGATACTTTAATGTAATATAAATATGCAATGATTGTCGGTAAAAACCGAATCAACCGAACCGATCCAAACCGTATTTAATCGGATTGGATTGGATCAGATTTTTCTAAGGAAGTCGTTCAAACCGAATCGAACCGCAAGCTCTTTTTATCTTTAGATTGAATGATTTTTTATCTCAAAAACGATCCAAACGGAACTGCAAGACTCCCCTGCCTTCAGCGAGTTGTTGGGAGATACACCCTTATTAGCTCTCCCACAGTAATCTCTTTGCTGCATTTAGGGCATCTACCCTGAGACATGTATCGCATCCTTGATGCACGCCTGGCAAAAAATATGACCACACTTGGTGGCCATTTCTTGAACCAGAGGCCCCATACATACCGGACATATGATTACCGGCTCTGTGGGAGGTCCAAGGGGCATCAGTTCCACCTGCAAAAGGAATATCCAAGTCAAGTAAGAATTTTCAACTCTAGTAAACCTTCAGAGTCATCAATAAGTTCTTTATTTGTTTCAAGCGGTGGTTAAATATCAAGGAGTGATAAAATTTAAAATATCGTGGCTTCAAAGAGATCATTTTCATGAGTGCAGCACAAAAGGGGGAGAATGCAAACAGAGATAGGAAAACTTTTACTCAATCCCCCCTCTCAAAAGCAATGTCAAACTGCATAATTTACATCAGTTCCACTATAAGTAAATAAAAATTTTCAATTAAGAACCAACATCAAATCTCTTATATTTATGAATTATGATATTTTAAAATTGGCATGCCATTTGTGCCTTGCCTATAAAAAAGGGTAGCTCATTCCCACCAAAAGTGAGGAACACAGGTTCAATTTGCCCTGTTCCCCAACCTATATTGACGAATTCCTTATGACCCAATAAAATGTTAAAGGGGTATTACTTGGTAGTTAGTCTCAGAACCAATTACATACAACTATGTTATAAGTCACAGAAATCTCAACTACAGGTTCTAAGCAAAACATACAATACTTGAAATGGCAAAAAAAGTTAATTACCTCCTCAAGCGGCGGCATAATGATTTGAGTCTGATACTCAGACTCATCCGAGGATGCCTCCGATGATGTCAGCTCATTGGTCGGCAACGACAGATGCTGTGGAGCTGCCGCTAGTGTCTCCGTTTGCCTCTCCCTCCACAGAAAATACAGAAGAAGAAACAACTGCCATAACCAGAAACATCTTCTCTCTTTTCTCTATACCCCGCTCAGTGACGAGAAGGAAGGAGTCCTATAATTGGTATCCACTACTTTTTATGTTTTCAAAAGTTTCACTGTATATACTCATACTTTCTATTCTAAACATGCCTCCTTTATTAATCTGGTAGGTATTACTTACTTATTACATGCTTTTATTTGGCAATTCCAACTCATTTTGGGTTATTATTCTTTCTGTTTATACTTAATTTTACAAGTTTAATTAATGAGCATGTGACACAAATCTTTATATAGTAAGAGTCTATTTTAAAAGTTTAATAAATAAAACTACCCTTCAATTTTTAAATATAAATATATTCTATATATGTATTTCTAAACAAATTATGTCAATATTAAAAAAATGTTACACTTTTAAAATATTATAGTTTATACATAAAGTATTAAAGTTTCATTAATCATTTTTATCATTTATAAAATATTATTTAACATCAAAATATTATAAGTTCGAAGAGATACTATTTACTAGAATGACCCCATGACACCCCACAAAAAGTGCTAGATAATTCAAGCTTGCATACCTGTGGATTTTAACCCAGGCTAGAGGAATGCATTGTTCTAAGAAGTAGTTTTACACAAATTACCAAAATTAGTTTGTCTAGCTAGGAAAAATTTCATAGTAATTGTCCATTTCTTTTAGCCTTTTAGGGCCTCTTCAGGAGGTATTGTAAACTTGGATCTATTGCTTTTAATTTGGATAGAAAAAAGGTCTTTTATCATAATTCTATGATATATACCCTTTTTTTTAGAGATATGATATACCCTATTAAGACTTGGGAATCATGTGCTGAGATTTTTAATAGTTGAGCTAGCTAGTAGTTTCAAAGTTATCATAACTATTAAAAATATAAAATACCTCTAAAATAGTTTTTTTAAACTGAAGTTTATCTTTTATAATTAAATTTGTATATGCGAAACTTCAAACATCGTTTTATTTATTTGCACTTTTTTCTTCATATGTTCAATAAAATTGTATTGACTTTTTCAAATAACTTGAAAGAAAATGGAGACATACATTTCAATAAAATCTAGCGTTGCAGTCGTATTTGTTATGTTTGAATATCAATGTTGTAACGTTCATCTAGGATAAATAAAAGGAGGCAATTAATTAATAAAAAAAATAAAAAGAGGTAATTAATAAATGATAAATGATGATTATTTAAAGAATTTAAAAGGTGTAATCAAAATCAAAATGGGAATATCCAATGAGTTTAGATCAACTGGGTGCACAGACTGAGCTTGTGAGAGGAAGATCTGAATTCGAATCCCACATAATACATATTTAGGGAGGGACAAAGAACCTTAAGTAAGACTAAGCACCTGAGATGAGATTAGTCTCATAACGAGTCTAAAGAATTATCCAAGCTTGTGGGATTTGTACCATACTCATTTCGTACCCGCAAAAAGTTACATAAGATGGTTAAGGTAATTCCCGTACAATGGGTAAGGGTCCGGATACGGGTAATAATCCACAAATTTGAACGGGTATGAGTGCGGGTACGGGTGTTATGACACCCGCCCCGTACCCGCATATATGTATATGTATATATAATTATTTATTTATTTATATAACTAATATATATATTTTTAACTATAATACAAATTTTAAAACCAAATTTAATTTAAAGATTCTTAACTTTCGATCCAAATTTAATCTGGTCAAGTCTTTCCGCTCACACTAGCTGTGACTTGGGTTCGACTCCTAGATCTCCCCTGTTGGTAGGCAATATATAAATTCCACTATAAATCCTCGCTGAGGTTGGTAGTATTCTCTGGTCTTACAATGGGGCGTGTCTTCCCCCAATCTAAACTTTTTTTCACAAAAAAAAAAGATTTTTAATTTTCTAAACCTAATTGCATCAATAATTCCTTTTTGGATGTTTTTATCTATTTAAATATTTTGATTTGTAATGTTTTATGAGTAGATTTAAAAGACACTTGAATCGTTTTTTAATTGTTATAACGTTTCTTTTGTTATTTATTGTTTGTTCACAGTTAAAGTGTAGGCTACCCACACGGGTACGGTTCCGGGTACCGATAATTATTTCTAACGTGGGTATGGGGACGGGAACTATAGTACCCTATCCAGATCCTACTCATTATCATCTCTAAAACCCACTGTGTGACACCCTAAACTCGGGTCATCACATGGTTACCCGTTTGTGGAAATAAAACTTAATTTGCTAGTTGCTTTCGGAAAATAATGTTTTCTCAACGTTTATCTTTTCAAAATATGGTGATAAATTTTTTTCCTTTTTCTTTTAACCTCATAACCACAACAACGTAATCAAATCACACTTAAATACATAATATATATAAGTCATATAACTATACTGTCTCATATGTTTTCTCACCTAACTCATAATCAGCTTTATTCACAAAACATAATACAACATAACAGTACCTAAGCTGGTCGTAACTAACAGACACTACAACCGATAAAAGCAGCAACAGCATGCCTCGAACTAGACAGCCTTCGTCTTCTTGTAGAGATCATACCCCTTGTACGACTCTGATATGTTTGTAAGGGTGAGACGTCAATATATGGATTTACCACAATAACTATATGGACAACACAAAAGAAGGCACATACACATATACATGTCTATAACAACGTACCCATTCATATTATATCACATCGTTTATCAATGGGTTTCACACCCCAAACATCAACGTTGGAAAAACTATGCATGAATACTTCAATACATCATCTAAACATTCATACATAATCTCATGAGATATCTCCAACCTCGTGATGAGTTGATCAGACTCGATTGCCACAGGCACACAGTCAAAACCCATCGCACACTGTCCAACATCGTGGCACAGTGATAACATCGTAGATGGGGTCTCATTGTCCAAACCCCGGGCACAATGAGAACATCGTTAGTATGATCTACCCTGACGCCGCAATCTAATCCCTCGTTTGATCATGGCACGTCTGCCAAATGCATGCAAGAAAACATTTTGTTCTCGACACTTTTCTTTGTGCTATATCTTTATTTGTCAAAGCTCTCAAAAGCTTACAACCCAACATCGTTTTAACCATCGAATGCTCTCAAAAGCATCATCATTTGAACTATCGAATGCTCTCAAAAGCATCATCGTTTTAAACATCGAAGCTCTCAAAAGCTTACGACCCAATATCGTTTTAAACATCGAAGCTCTCAAAAGCTTACGACCCAACATCGTTTTAAACATCGAAGCTCTCAAAAGCTTACGACCCCAACATCGTTTTAAACATCTTTACAACTTTTATTAACAACACAGGACCTCAAAGTCCGAGTGCTCAATCATGAAGCCCCTAGACCGTTGCAATCAGTCTTAGGTTCGTGGTAGTAGAAAACAACTTAAAACGTTTTAACTTCTTTAAGTAGATATCCAGTCTACAACACAACGAACCTTAATACCCCGACGTCTCGGTTATTAAGTTCCATATCATCGTTTTACATCGTTTTTGTCTGTGAAAAACAAATCCAAAATAAGACAACGTCATAAGAACACTAGTACCCCAACATCTCGGTTACTAAGTTCTATATCGTCCTTTACGTCATTAAGTAAAACTCATTTACCGAAAATCCTTTCCACTTGAAATTCGTTTATAAAACGTCAAATCATCAAGAACTCTTTTACTGAAACTTCAGCTCTAAATTTTAAATCAATTCAGATTAAACCTCTTCTCAAAATAAGTACTGATGTTTCTAAACTTTCACCCAAAAAATTTCGAAACTTGCCGTCGTTTATCATTTTCCAAGAAAATGTTTTTTTTAAAGTCAAACTTTGACTTTGACTTTGACTTTGACTTTTATTTTTATTATTTTATTTATTTTTTTATAATGTATTTTCAGATATTAATTTCACAAAATAACTTTTTATAATATTTTGGAATTTCTTGTGTAAAAATTAGCAGTACTAAAAAAATTTCACGGTTACGCTCTCACCGTGACTCATAATTTTCTTTTACACTAATAAATTATTAAAATAATAATATTTCTCAAAACTCATTATTTTTCCAAAATAATAATTTCCACCACTATTATATTCCAACATTCCCCATAAAACGTTGAATATAATTTTCACAACTCATTAAAGCTTTTATCTGATTAATCGGTTGTGCACTGACCACTGTCAAGCCTCTCAAACAACATTCAACATTCATCATTCAACAACATTATCATAATTATATCACCAGGCAGATCATGCATCATAGCAACATAATATACCACTGTAGATAATTAAATCAATTAAAAGCAGATCAATCACCGATACACAGATAAACAACACAACATAAGCAACATAATTAATTAACCACAACCACATATAAATCATATCAACCACACTAAAAGCAAATAGTTATTGAGAAAATCCCTCAGGTAAGCTCCCCTTACCTCTCGAAGAACTTGGCTTCCGATTTAAAACTTTGTCGTGAATCTGGGAACCGTCAACGCACGTACACGATAATCTAGTTTATCCTTCATTAAACATAACACTCAATCAACAAACAAACAACTAAATCAAGCCTAAAATCCTACATGTTGGTTTCGGCCAAGGGCTGACTTTTAGGGTTCAAAATCCTTAAAATTTCTAATCATGATTAAGTCATGGATTAATGATCCTTAATCAACCAAGATCATGGATTAATGACTAAACAACTAAATTTTAAACTCAAAACTTCCTAACTCTCATATACTTAGATTCGGCCTTAACGTGTTCATGGGGCTAGGGTTTTTAGTTTGATAAACCAACTTGGATTTATTAAGCATACATACTAATAGCTTGATTACTAAGGTCATTAATGAAAACTTTGAACAAAACTCATCAAATCTCATCCACCTAGGGTTCGGCCTTTATGAAACAAATAGGTTAGAGTTTGATTTTTGATCTTCTATGTACTTACATACAAGAATTATCAAGGTACTAGAAGATTGAATTATGAATCAAGACATGGAAATGAAACAAAACCTATGGACATCATTTTGTCATAGATTCGGCCCAGTCCAGAAATCAAGGAAAGAAATTTCTCATGATCATATGCTTCTAGATGATGAAAATAGAGATGATTTTAAGACCATAGAAATTGGTTTCATGTCAAAAGGATTTTTCTAGAATTAGTTATGAATTTTCAAAGTTCTAGATCTTGAAACTTAAAAGTGATGAACAAATATGAAATAAGCTTTGAATCAAGAAATTTATTGAAGAACATAGACATGATTAGGGAAGAAGAATATGATTCACCTCTTGAAGATCAAAGACAAGTGAAGATCCAAAGACTTGCTTCAAAAAATGATGCTAAAAGGCTTATGAACTTAGAACTTTTGAGTAGTTTTTGTGCAAAGTGTGAAAATGTCAAATAATGAAGTGAAGGCATATTTATAAGGATGTGGGTTGCGCCACTTTTGAAGGATTTAGGAGAAAGGAGGTGGCTTTTCAAAGGATTAAAGTGCAAATAATTCCTAGGGACCATTTTGCAAAGATTCCAAAATTATAAGGATTATTTTGCAATTTGTCAATAGATTGAAATGATGACCATGTGCCACATTAAATGTGTCCTCATCTTGACTCTTTTGGTTGAATTTTCCTTGAGACTTTTTGGAAAAAACTAGAAGGATGGAGAACATAGTGGAAGGTAGTAGAATGGTGTAGAACATTGTAGAATATGTGAGAACATGATAGAAAATTCTAGAATAATCTTGGCTCATCCAAGATGAGGGAAGCCTCTACTCCCTCATGGGCTTGCGCATGGGCCTAATAAATTTGGGCTTGGATTTAATTATGTGGGGTCCACTAAAATGCTTAAGGCTTAAACATGACATATGAAACTTGTATGATTTCAAATGGACTTCATGGGATTAATCCATGGACACGGAATTTGGGTTTCATGGCCACGTCCACTAATGGTCTTGGAACAAAGATTTTGGCCCAATTCACTTAGAAAAACTTAGGAACTAATTTAGGGACCAAAGTGTAATTAATAGAAAGTTCAGGGACTTAAGCGTAAAAATTCATAAATTGACACTTTAATCTTGTAGAACCTTCTAGACTTAAAAGTATGATTCATACCCATGAATCATCTCAAAATCCTAAGATAACCTCTCTTTCTGCTATTGGAAACTCCGAAATCCATTCTGTCGCTCACCCGATTACGTATTTCGTTCGTAAAACGTAAATTTTTTTTTTTTTTCTGAAATAATTCTAAAAATGCAGAATTGTAGAAAATAAAATAAAAACCTTAAGTCTTTCGTTCACGAATTAAAATTAGGTCTTTTGAGCAGTATTATAATACTGTCAATGGAATTCGCGGGCCGGGTTTCGCCTGACTTCCCAACCTAAATTTTAATCGTAGCTTCCTACATTCAAGTAGGATTGAGTGATGAACTCCGTTTATTTAAAATAATTTTTCTAATAATCATATAAATATATACAAATAATCGTCCGTATTTCGATTATTTTGAAATAGTGAAAATCGGGGTGTTACACACTGAGAAGCCAAATGCCCCATTCCTAGAAAAAATGGAATTGAAAAGGTAAATAATTAAATGCCAGTTATTCGGTGATGAAATTATACAAGATCATCAAGAAGAGAACTGCCTCTATCATTATCCTTGTGAAATCTTTTTTCATTTTGGAGAATAAAAAAAGTCAAAAAAAAGATAATTATGAGCTGTCAATTCCGGAAAATTCATGTATGAATTTACAGAATTTTAATGGTCCGTTCAAAATGACATTTATTTATTAATAGAGGGAAATCAATGCTAATTATTCGGTGAAACTTGTCAATAAACTTTCAAGGAGTTCATCAGCATCGTCATTTTTTTCTGCATATTCAACCATTTTCCAATTTTTTTTCCTGCAATACGCGTCGATTGATCAGCATGTTATAGTATTTTTTATTTTATTTTTTACTTTTCAGAAAGTGCAAATAGAAACAGGATATATATTTTTCCGCCTTATATTTCACCCTCATTATTTACATATTTTGATGTTAATATATACAAGTAAATAAATTATATTAAATATTACATATCTGAATAGGTAGCCGAAAACATGAAAGGGAAAGATATCATTATGAAGTAATATGGAATGTTAATATACACATCTGAACAACTAAAAGAAACCACACCACAACCTATTAATAATCTAAATATTACTTACTTTACATTTACATGTTTTTAATTGCCAATTGCAATTCATTTTGCGTTATTATTACTCTTTATGTTTATACTTATTTTTATTACAACTATAATTAATGAGCGTGTGACTGAAATTTTTATATACTACTAGGAGTCTATTTTAAAAGTTTAATAAATAATACTAAAGTTCAATTTGGCTTAAATGTATTAGTCTCTCAATGGTCTTTAATTAACATATTTCCTGTTTATTAGTTATGTTTTCAAGTTGTGTGATGATTAATACTTATCCAAATTAATTAATTAAATTGCTGATGAGTTCTCATGAATCAAGTTACCCTAGCTTTAATTGGTCCGATTAAACTTGATTGAGATTGCACCCCAAAAAAACTTGATTGAGATCATTTTTTGGTTTGGATTGCCCTAAATTATTGGATTGAGATTTCATTGACCTAATATATTTAAATAAAATAAAAACTTTTTGAGACTATTCATAGCTAAATTATATCAAAAATAAATAAATAAATAAATAAAAGTATATTTTATTTTTCAAAAGGTTAATATGGCAAAGGATCTGTCAAAAGGCTCCAAAATATTGAGATTACTTAGCCAACTTGGATGCCTCTTACGTTTGACGCAGAAAATAGTAAGAATAAAAAATGAAAGAAGTATAAGGGGTCGAACCAAATTAAGTAAAATAGTAAGATTAAAAATCAAAAGAAAAAATGATAAGCTATATAAGTAATGGAGAATGCTAACAAGTATCATTAGGACAATATTGTTTAAGGAATCAAGAAAGAAAAATTTGTATGAAAGAGTGTGTATTTAGCATTAATTTTTAAAAATGCTATGCTTAGTTTTCTTATACAAACTTTACTTTTATGGATTCTTTGATCAATATCCTTAGGACACTTATTAACAAGATCAATAAATTATAAGCTTAAATGCTACGAGATTAGCATTTGAAAAAAAAGGCTATAAACTATATTTAAAAAAAAATATGAGAAAAATGCTTATCAACCAGAAGTGGAAACTCATCATGTATAAGTTAGCGGATAATAATTAAATATTCAGATGGATCTTTCCAACCGTTTCTTAGTGAACCCTGCAACAGAGTCTAATTATTAAAAGTTAATCTTATTCATGAACACGTAGGCTCCATTTGGGAAAAACTAATTGATAACAGATAAAAGTTAGTGGATAGTATACAGTGAATAAGCTAGTGGATAGTTGATTAGATTTGAAGTGTTTGGTAAAACTAGTAATTGGATTAGTTGATTAATGTAAAATTACATAAAATGACATGTTTGCATGGTTTTTTTATATAAGTTATATATATATATATATATATATATGTGTGTGTGTGTGTGTGTGTATGTATATATGTATTTTTATATATATTATTTATATTATTTATTTTAAAATAATTATCAATTTAACACTTTAATTTATTTTAAATTATTTATCATTTTAAATATTAAAATATTTATTTTTAATTTTAATATTTATTTAGGTTTAGTTATTTTTTATAAATAATATGGAATAAAAAAATAATATTGATATGATTTTTATACGATTTTTTATAAATAAAAATATAATTTTTATTTTTTTATCTTAAATATAAATTTAAATAGTGATATTAATTCTAACAAATCAATATTAACATTTTTATTAATATTTTATTTTGTTAGTGAAGAATAAGTAAGGAATTTAATTAAGATAGTAAGGATAAAAATGGAAGAAAAAGTGATACGATATACGCTATAAGCTAAAACGCTCCTTCAAGTAGCGTCTGGAAAAAACGCTATACGCTAGTAAAAAAATGTTATACGTTAATTTTAAAAAGGGTTGCCAAATGGGGCTAATTCTCCATCCGCTAAACGCTAGCGTTTTTGGCAAGCCAAACAGTGTCATTGTTTGGTAAAAACTAGCGGATAGCGGATAAGTTAGCGGATAGCGGATACGCTAGCAGATACCGGATAACAGATAAGGTAGCTGATAGCGGATTAACTAGCGGATTGGATTTGAAGTGTTTGCTAAAACTAGCGGTTGAACTAGTTGATAAATTTAAAATGACTTAAAAGAATATGTTTTGCATTTTTTATATAAATTATATATATATATTATTTTAAAATAATTATCACTTTTAAGACTTTAATTTATTTATCATTTAAAAAAAATATTAATTTTTAATTTTAATATTAATTTAGTTTTAATTATTTTTAATAAAAAATGGAATAATAAAATAAGATTATATACTAATATGATTTTTTATATAAATTTTATTTTTTATAGGTAAAACAATATTTTTTATTTTTTATCTTAAATATAAATCTAAATAGTAAAGTTAATTCTTATTTATATAATATGTTAAATGATTAGTGTTTTATTTTATTAGCTAAGGATAAATGATGAATTTAATTAAGATAATAGTGATAAAAATGAAAGAAAAGATGATAAACTATACGCTATAAGCTCAAACACTACTTCAAGTAGCATCTGGAAAAAACGTTATTCGCTAGTGAATACTAATTTTAAAAACGGTTATCGGGGCTACTTTTTCATTTGCTATAACCTATTCAGTTACTCTTTACGTTACCAGTGCTAAAATCCAGCCATTTCTATCCTTGATCGACATGGTAACTTGATATATTATTTATCAATACTTTAGGGGCATTACATTACATTTATGTAACAAACTAACACCTAAAACGGACATCAAGAGAAGGAAGCAGGAAACTCGCCTTGGTAGTTGGTAGCACCAACAAACAAGGCCTTATACATATCCAAATTGAAACAAGAGTGCAAGCTAAACAAACTGAGAATCCTAACTAAAAACACAAGTATCTCTCAAAGTCATGTAATCATATCATCCTGGGTGCTCAATGCTCATGGGTTCCAGAGAATGGTTGTGTCTGCAATCATGCAAGTGACCACATATGGGTCCATGTTAGAAGCAGGCCTCCTATCCTCAAAATATCCCTTCCCTTCTTTCTCAGTATCTCTCCCCACCCTAATAGAAGCTCCACGGTTTGCAACCCCCTGTAAAATCAATAATACAATCATTTTTTTGGTGTCCATATATATACACACAGTCATTCTGGTTTAGGCACAAATAAAAAATGATAATTACATATCAATATAAACTATTGCTAATAGGCACTCCATTCAATATTAAATATTTGTAAGATTGTAAGGCCTGCTACATGTTAACAATCAAAAAACTGTGTTTATGTGTTAAGGTAATTTTGTAGCTTACCCATTTGAAGGTTTTAATGTCAGCTGTCTCATGTCTTCCTGTCAGACGACGCTCATTGCCTTCACCATAAGCAGCAATGTGCTCATTGTGCCTCTTCCCCAACTTGTCAATTGCTTTTTTGATTGCTTCATAGCCACCATCATTTCTCATGGACTTGGTACTGTCACATTGTCATGCACAAAATAAAAATAAAAAATGTGACACTAAGTTAATCCACTCTTTAAGTAACCTTGATTACCTGTAATTCGTGTGAGCACCAGCACCATTCCAATCACCCTGGTTTTTTAATAAGAACCCAACCCAAATGACAGGAATCAATACCGCATCAAATTCAATAACAAATACTATATATTATAAAATGAGGATGGGATTATCCACCTTAATTGGTTTGGGGTCAAAGGAAAGGACCACCCCAGCAATCTCAGTGATCCTCTGTTAACACATAAAGAAATATATTAGTTTTAGCATTTAGAGTAAAATGTATAGTCTTTATCTCTAGAGAGATAAAATTGATGAAGAGAGTACAGTGAAAATAATCATGTGCTTCTGCCTACCTCTAAAATGTAACGAGCAACCCACAACTCATCACCAGCAGAGATGCCAACTGCTGGACCAACTTGGAATTCCCACTACAAACCATGAAGAAGAATGGATTGAATTAAAAGGAATTAAAGTAGAAAAACATGTAAACAATTAAATGGTGTTACATTTTTATTCAAAGGATAAAGATATGAATGAAATATAAGGGTATGAAAATTAGAACCTAAAATATATTCCAATTTACCTGGCCGGGCATCACTTCTGCATTAATACCACTGATGTTAATGCCAGCATAAAGACAGGATTTGTAATGTGAGTCAACAATATCACGCCCAAAAGCCTTGTCAGCACCATTACCACAATAGTATGGTCCCTGTTGGGGAAGGAAAAATTAGAATACAACATGCATGTAGGCAATAAGCTAGAGTGTGAAAACAGTACAGATATGAACTTATATGTTTTTGTGTACTAGTGTGCATGGGTAGCATTCCTAAATTATGTTGTTAAGAAGCTTATATAGATCATGAAGAACACTAAATATTTTGTAAATGAACATAATTATTAAATGAATGTCATTCCAAACAAATTTTAAGCTAGAAAATTTTACAAATGACAAGAATAATTTCATTTTAAAGATTGCAAACAAGGGCTAAAGAAAGCAAGTTTTAACCTGAGGTCCAGGAAAACCACCAAGAGGCCACCCAAGAGGCCATTGGATATCTTTCTGCAACAAGGTGTATTCCTGCTCAATACCAAACCTATTTGAAGATCATACAGCAATGTTTAGTCAAGGAACAAAAAGGAAAATCATGTCAAATGTTAATTACAATCACTGAAACAACAATAGGTACCAGGGTTCTTCAGCAGCAACATCGGGGTGGCTGAAAATCTTTGCAGCAGCATGTCTCTTGTTCGTGGGAATGGGTTCTCCAGCAGGAGTGTAAGCATCACACATAACCTAAAGTCAATTACAATTGAAAAACAAGAGAGTATTATACCATGGAAACAAGTATTCTACTGAATATAAATAACATAGTAGACATGAAGAAACACACCAAGATATTGTTACCCCTCCTGAATGGGTCCTTGAAAATTGCTTGTGGGCTGTTTGCATTTGATTAAGATATAAAACGCAACACTAATAAGAAAATTATGCAAATAGAATCAACACTAAATGTGTCACAATTGAAATTTACTAGAAAAGATGTAACAACAATTAAAAGTGCCTTACTATAAGATCACTTCACTATCTTGTCCAGGAGCTTGACCAGTGCTGGAGCCATCATAGTTCCACTTGGGAAGCTTCCAAGGGTCATCAACTGGTCCTGAGAGAGTCTATATCCAAAACCATTTACAATTTGCTTTAGTTACCCGCCAATTTTTTTATTTTTTATTTTTAAAAAAACTTGAATAAATCTATAGTTTCCCATACTTTTGACTTGATTGAAAAACCTTTTAAAATTGTAGAGTTCTATTTATAATTTTTATATCATGAGACCAATTTAAAATTCTAAAATTTACTGGAGAAAAAAATGATTTTTTTTTTTTAAACTTTTGGTTACAAAATGATAAAGTAAATTACCCTTGCTTTGCTCCTCAGGTCCATACCAGATCCACCGACCCTACCATAAGGAAAAAAAAAAGTTACAAACTTAGGTAAACATGGGGGTTGAGTTAAATACTAAAAATAGAAGAGCAAGAATCAGTGCCATATTAGATTTTGTAGTGAATAAAAAACAAACAACCTACAATCAACAAGAAAAAAAAGGCTCTTCCTTTTCCCCAGTTCTAGCAGAAAAACAAGTCAAGAACGTGTACGTGACGAAATACTAAAAACCAAGCATGATCAAACGTTTGTTATCGCAAAAGTGATCGATCAAATGGGAGATGAACAAAAATAAAAGACACCCATTATGGGAATGATTTCAGAAAACGTTACTTCACATGTAAATTCATTCGAAAAATATAGATGCATGACAATGCCATATAGCAATGGTTGTTTCTACATGCAGAGAAAAACAGAGGAAGGGAGTGAGGGAAAAAGAAGAGAGAGACTAACCATATGTACTCGGCGATGACCTTCTCGGTGGTGTCGGAGAGGTTAAGGTTGATTAAATCTGAGAGTAGCGACATCTTCAATATCAAAACGTTGTACAGAGATTCTTCAAACCGATACTTTCTCTTCTCTCTCTTCCTTCTTTCTTTCTTTCGCGGATTGAGCTTCTGTTGTTTTTATAGTGAAACTGAAAACATATCTAAAAATATTTCAATTTTGGAGATTCTTTTAAAGAAACTAACTAATTATATTTTAATTAGATAAGTCCCTAAAAATCTCACAAATGATAAATGTTCAATTATTATCTTATCTTAATTTGAATTTAAATATATCAGAACTCAGAAGGATTGCATTGTGTTTTTTTTTTTTTTTTGACAGATGGATTGCATTGTAGTTAGGATGAGTTGTTTTTAGTTTTGGATACCTCATCTTTAAACTATAATAACTATTCGTAATTTTTGTTACTTGCTAGTGTCCTTTTGAGATTAATCTTAGCTCTATTCCTTCGCTGCTATCTTCATAAAGGATTGAAATCTCAATATCAATTTTCATTTGGATTGATAAATAAATTGGGTGGAATGAAAAAAATGTGAAGAAACCTCTCTGTGTTGATCCTATCATTAGGGGGTCATTAATGTAATTTCAATAAAAAATATTAGTTGTTATTATTTGGTTTTAAAAAAAATGAAATGGAATGAAATAGAAGTGGAAGATATTTATTATATATCATTCTATCCCCATATTTTAATTTTCTTTCACTCCAATTTAAGGATACGTGATGAAATAACTTATTTCGGTAATAATATAATTATTAAATTATTTAGCTACAAAATAATTATAAAATTATATGTTTGTCCTTTGGCTCTAATCAAATTTGTCTTCTCCTTGCTGCCAATAGCCATGTATTGACTTATCTGTTACCTTCATATCAATCTGCTATTGGCGTCTCACGGTACCTGGAGGAGTTTGTGGCCTCCTAAGGCAAGATAGGATGATATTATGCATCAAATTTTATATAAAATATTAATAATTATTTTTTTCAAAATATTAATTAATCCCTAATCTATCAAAACACAGTAATTTAACCATCCAAAGTAGATCCTCATCCCAACACTTGCACCAAGTTCATGGTTCAGCATGCATAGGGTGCATGCTATTAACAATTTTTTGGATGTGGCACATCGTCGAAATCCAAATGGTCAACAAATCTTTGAACGATCATAACTTTTGATTTGAATGGAATTTTTGAACATATATTATATGTTTACGAAAAGCTCTTTTTGAGATCGTTATTCTAATAATTAGATTGTCGACAGCAAGCCCGACCCCATGAAATATGCAGAAATTCGTTTGTGTTGCCATTTTTTTTACACATGTGTACTTTCTGTTCAATCTTATCAGGGTGAGGTTATATATACAAAAATATAAAAGTGACAATTGGCTTGAAGTACTCACAACTTTGAATGGATGGTTCTCAGGTGAAAGGAATTTTTCTTATATTTGTGTATTATTGGTTTTATCTTACATTTTTTTTAGTATGTTACACTTATAATACTATTTCACATTTACAACCAAAACCAAATGTTGAGTATATTAATCTTATAGAAGTTAAATTTTCAATTAAATTTTATAAAATTTACTTTGAACTTTAAGTATAATGTCTTAGAGAAAAAGAGTCAAGTAAGAACAATAAATTCATAATCGGTATCATGTCATTTCCTTTAGCACGTGAATTATGGTAAAATACCAAAGGATAAAGAATTCAAGAATTTGACATTTTACATCAGTTTATATATTTCTTTTTTTCTATATATATGTGGAGGGAAACTTTTTTGCAGGGTCTCATCCAAAATTTTTTCTCTCTCTATTTTTTTTAACAATAAAAAAAACTACAGAATCATTTTATTTTCTCTCATTTCATTTTCTTTACTCTTATCTTTCCCCAATCCAAACAAAACAAAGTGTAAAGAACGAATTATATTGATCAACTTAAAAACAAATTAACAAAAAGAGAAATGTCTGGCTGGCAAACGGTTCATAACTTAAAATCTTTGGCAGGAAGTCTTCGCCTTTTGCATTCCAACTTATCCTTATCACGTATATGTGTACTCTAAAGTTCAAAGGCACCCCAAAAAATGTATATGTGTCCTTATCATGCATATGTGTACTTGAAACTTCAAAATGCCTTTTCAACATTTGGTCCCTCTTACCCTTTTTTTGAAAATGACCCTTTTCACAATGTTCGCACATTATTTTCTAGAGAAAGAAAAAGCAGCTGATCTTGTGGGATTGGGAGATTCTCGTTTGCATAAATGTCCAAATTGTAATGTTTATTAATTCTGTTTTTTTATGTCAATATAGGATAATGAAGCCAAGGACTTATAGAAGCAGCATAGAACAAGAGAATGGCATTTGTTCATTTTCTACTCATCTTAGTCACTAATTGACCAAATATTTCTCTAGATGAAAAAGAAACGTAGTTTGTTTTACTGATTTAGATACAAAATGCCTGTTATAACTTACAAACTTTGGTACGTATCTTGTAGAATTTATTGAAAGCACCAAATGGCTTTAATTTGTTCTTGTCAGCCTTGTAAGATGCCAAACAATAGAGGTAATGAGGAGGGCAAAATTGCATTACATGACACATATTTCACTATGTAGAAAAGCATATCTCCAATTACAGACATGTAATCTGTGGCATCTGATGCCAACTACTATCAATGGAAGGCTTTAGTTTTGTAGCTTCATGGCTACTATTTCACAAATTGACATAATCATCTTCATTGGACGGTTTTGAAGCACTGTCTGTTTTAATTTCCACAAAGGTGATACGGTAAGGAACATATTCTACTGAAAATATTCCCTAATGTCTATCTCCAATTAAAAGAAGAACAAAATTCATAATGATCATGGACCATTCAAAAGCATTTTCATTTTACAGCAAGTTCATCTTAGCCATATAAATTCTATCTCCTAGATCACATCATTTTGTGGAGTAATATACTTCAAGTTAGACAAGTCTATCATAAATACTTAATTCCTTATATAACATCTATAAAATTATAGAAATCATATTAAAATGCACTAATCTTTGTAAATTTTTTTGTACATATAAAATAATGATTTGAATATTTTTTTTAAAAAATGTAATAGACTAGTGTAGTGTAGCTAGTTGAAAATTTTTGCACTTTTGATCTACATGATTAGCGAAAAACGTCAAACGTGTACGCTCAACTTTTTCCCCGCGTATGATATGATTGTCCCGGTGGCGCAGTAGAATACATATGCGCTGGATTAACAGCTTAATTAGGATATCACTCTGCTTATAAAATAAAAATAAAAATAAAAAATTAGGATATCACACTCGCAAATACACTAATAATGCAAAAGAAAGAAGGATGCCTGTGCTACCTTTATACGATTTAGGTAGTAAATATTTGTTGGTTATAATTAATAATGGAATATAACGTGTGCAGTGTAAATGAAATTAATAAGTTTGATATGGTTTTTAAATCTTTATGCTTCCTCCAATAATTCTAATATTTATAAGTTACTCCTATTTAATAACTCCCTTGCCTATCTGAATAATTATTTTAGAATTTTATAAATGCAAAAACCAAAAAATTGGCATGCAATTTTTATAATTATTTAATTAAATTTAATAATATTTGACATTTTATATAGAAGAAATTACTTCTAGTAATAATAGCGAATGCAAATCAATATTTTCTAAATTTAAAAATATAAAAAATTATCCTATTAAACAAATATGCATAACATTCGATGTATTTTATCAAAAAAAAAAAACATTCAGTGCAAGACACAAGAAAATAAGTTTCCTATCTTATAAGGAAAAAGAGAAGAAAAAAATAATATCGTAGATGAATATATTTTCTAGAAATGTTTAACTTGCATAGAAAATGAGAAAAACAATAAACCAAATAGATTTTAAGAGAGAATACGAACAAGATTAATAAAATAATATATAAATAAATTTTCTAAAAATGATTCCTTGCAAGGGAAAAGAGTTGAATTAACTTAAATAGATTTTCAATAGAGAAAACAAATATGATACATATAAATATATTTTCTAAAAATGATTAAATTGCACGAAAAATGGAAATAAATCAAATAAATTTTCAAGAGAGAGGATAAAAATAGCAGATAAATATATTTTCTTAAAAATTTAACTTGTACGAGAAAAGAGTAGAAATAAATCAAATAAATTTTTAAGATAGAAAAAAATAATAATATGATTGATAAATATATTTTCGATAAATGGTCCACTAGCACTAGGAAAGAGGAAAATTAACTCAAAATATTTTTTTTAAGAGAGAATACCAAAAACAATAATATGATAGACAAATATATTTTTTATAGATATAATTTTGTTTTGAAAAAAAAATTCACAATGAAACTTTAATATCTATTTCAAATATTATGCTTGTTTTTTGTATATTCTTAATATATGTCTTATTTTTTAAGTTATATTTTTAATAATAAAAATGTGTAGTAGATCGTATGTACTTACTATACATTTAGGAGTCATTATATGTATTGTATTATCAATAATAATTATTAGGGTTAATATTTATTATATTTTGTGATTGACTATTCAGACAAAATAATTATTTAACAAATTTTGGTATATAATTCCCCATAAAAATTTATGTACCTTAAGAACATAAAATCGAGAATTAAAATTTAAAATAAAATCCTAAAAAAGTATATCTTCCCGTACATGGTACGGGTCTATACACTAGTTTTTATAAATGGTTTCTCCTAAAGAATACCCCAATTTATTTTATCACTAAACATTTTATCTTAGGGATAATGATTCCATTTAGATATTTCACACCATGTCTCCATCAATAATATTCTATCATGTATAATATATGACAATAACAATATATTATTGATTGTGGGAACTAATGTGATAAACCAAAATATGACTGGAGATCCCCATCCTATCTTAGTTCAAAGGCAAAGGCTACAATCCTCCATCGAGCAAGTTGAGGATGCATCCTCCATTAAATATGACTGGGTCCATCCGGTCAACCGGTTATTTAAGTTTTTTTTAAAAAAATTTATTAAACAATTACTTCACATTCTTCTAAGTTTTGTTCAGTAACCCCAACCGATTATTCTGTTAAAGTGATGGATCAGAAAGTGGCTTCTTGCATTTCAATCACACCTATTATTGAATTTTTATTCTTAAAGATGTCAACTTTAACATGCATATTAAGTTAGATCTGGTTTTTGACATTACTTTTCAATGATGGTTTCTGAGTGGGAATGAAAACGTTAATGAAGAAGAACCAGCAGCAAGTGAATCCAAAGAGGGCCAAACATACACAAATTTTCAAAAAGAAATCCTCCATTAAAACTGTGCAGAACATTACAATTTAAAATTACATCCTAAAAAATTCAAGAAATCAAGATAAAATTTTAAAAAAAAAAACATTTCAAAAAGTGGCTCCTCTTCCTCTTCTTTGTCCTTTTCCTCTTCCTCCTGTTTTTTCTCGTTTCTGAATATCTCTGCTATGGAGCACTTCTTCGGTGGTTTTAACTTGGATTAGAAACTCATTATCCTCATGTTACGGAGCTCCTCCCTCATGATTTGAGTGTGGCAACCGTCGGTGTGCGCATTCATCGCCGTAAGCATGGTGGCACTTAATTCGTGACAAACTGGACACACCATCTCGAATTTGTTGTCGCCATTGGCGGCGGGAGCAAGAGTAGAAGGAAGAGGAGAGTTATCGGATTCCATGGATTCTGATTGCTATTCTTGTTTTACAGATTCCACCGATGGTTTCTTCCCGGCCTTTGCTGGAGTGAGAGGTCTTGCGGCGATGGCGGCGTATCACTTCAGACCTGGAGTAAGAGACGCAGGCGAGTTCTCGTTCGAGGGAGGCACGGAGATCGGCGATGGTGGCGAAGTGGAGAGAAGGTTTGGAGGTGAAGGTGCAAAAGAAGAGGAAACAACGGGTCGAAAAACCAAGAGAGCTGGGAGGGATAAGAATGTTTGTTAACCGGCTTTTCCTTTTACCTGTAATTGATCCTGGCCACTCATTTTATTTAATAATAAATCAATGGTGGTTGTTGTTGGAGGATCCATCCTCAAAAAATGAGAGGGGGGATTGAAGACAGTGCCTACCATTTTGTATTTCTTTATAACTGCCATATATTAAATGATGCACATTTCCTCCGAAAGGAGAAATGGCGTATCTAATACACACTATGGAATAGTGTGGAATTCAGCTTTTGATGCTATAACTTTTTACTCAAAAGAATGGAAAGTTGATTTTATGCCATCATCCGTTAGCTTAGTTATTCGATATATTGAAAATTTACAATTACAGATCCTTTTTATTTTTTACATTATTAGCACATATTATAATCATATTTTTGCTTATGTAAAAATACCGAACTTCTACCAACATGGTGTGGTATGGTTGGTAGATAATTGGGCCCTTTAAGTATATAGTCAGGAGTTCAATTCCTAACTCATGTGTATGGAAGAACAGGATCGACCCAATACTTTAGAAGGCCTAAAGCAAAATCTAAGATGATGCCTTTTAAAACAAAAAATAAAATTTTATTGAAATTATTATTTTTCGTGCTTTTTGGGATATAAAATCATTTATTAATAGGCCAAAGAAGGAGAGAGATGAATGAGACACAAGGATAGAGATGAGTCATGAGTGAAGAGCATTTCATTTTTTTATAGCAAAAAACTAAAAAATATTAGCGTCATTTTATTAATGAGCCATTATGTAGGTGAGATAGAAATACATGAGATGAATCATGATTGAGGAAAATGAAAAGTCTTTTATGCAACTTCCCACTCAACCTTTTGTACAACTGACTCTTAACATTTTTTTAAAAAAATTATTAAAATAGGCAGTAAAAAAAATCGGAGGCCTAAAGCCCTAGCTTTATCATATTCCCCCTTGGGCCGGCCTTGTGGAAGAGCATTGTCGCGACCGTCCCGTCCGGGAGCCGCGAAAAAGAAATAAAAAACAGAGGAGTCGCCACTAAGATTTTTATTGGGAAAATCTTAGAAAACCCAATTATTTAAAGGTAAACTGGTCTTTTAAAAAAGAGAAATATGAGTCCGGGAGTCGGTTACGAGTAGGGAAGGTATTAGCACCCCACATCGCCCGTTTAAAAAACGGTACCTCAAGTTAATTGTGCAAAAAAAACATTGTAATAACCTTTTAAATATCTATTTTACCCCGAAAATTATTTACAAGAAAGAATTATTTTAAATTTTAATTTTTTGACTTTTATTAAATTTTTTTATATTTTTAACTTTATGGTTTATAAAAACTAAATGAGGTTAAACATGGCACGTGAGTCCATAGGGCAACCTCAAATCTAAGGGATTAAACATGGCACCATGTCCATAGAGCACCCCTGGAAAGAGAAAAGTCTAATTATTTTGATTAATTATTTTAACATAAAAAGAGACACAAAAAAGAAAAATTTAGTTTTGGCCCGACAAGATGATTTATCTTGCTCCTACGTATTCCCGGGTGCGATGGGAAACTCAAAGCCACGTAGTTCTTTAAAAAATGTTTGATTGGTTGGTTGATTTTTTTAATTTTTTTTTATAAAGATTTGATCTTTGATTTTTTTTTGTTTTAAAAGGGATTTTTATATTTTTATGTTTTGTGATTTCAAATATTTTTTTTTTGGTGCATTTTATAACTTAACCAATGGGAAAGAAACATGGCCCAATAACAAACTAACTGGCCCAGACAAACACAAACAGACCCAACAGGCTAGAAACTCTCATAAAAAAAGAAAAATAAAGTTAAGAAAAACACAACAACATCAGAAGGTAGTCTTCTTCTACCTTGGTCTTCTTCCACCTTACCAACAAAGGACCAAGGAGCTGTAGATTGAGGGGATGACGGCGACGGAGGACGAGCTCCTCACGCGGCGGCAGGTCGATGATGGTCTCGCGGTGGCGCACGGCGGTCTGAGGGACGCGGATCTGTGTATAGAGCCGAGGTGAGGACCTGCGACCTGATGTGGCGGACCGGCGGTCGTGCAGCGGCGGATCTGTTCGTGCGGAGCTTCTGCCTGGTGTGAAGGTTACGAAGGTGGAGGCACGGCGGAGATGGCGAGTTTCGTGCCGGAGCGGTGGGTTTGACTGGCAGCGGTTGGTGGCTTCGAGCGGAGAAGATGACAACCAATCTGGATCCGGGTTACAGGAGAGGATGCTGGCAAGAGGAGCAACATATTTGAGACTGTGATGCGTATGGGACCTGGATGCGGCGGAGGTGACGACGCACGGCTGTGCTTGCACCCGAGGGATGATGGAGACGAGTAACTGGACGGAGCTTGGGGTGCTGTCCCGCTATTGCGTATGAAGCAAGACGGCGGAGCACGGCGGAGGAGCCTTGGGATGAAATTCTGGTCAGTTTCTGTTATCTCTTTGGGTTTTGGTTATGAAAAATGGTGATGGTTGGGCTCAAACCTTGTAACAAAAGTGGATTAGGTCTGGTCATGTAATTGGGCCTAGAGAATTAACAAATTATTTATTTTTGATATTTTTTTCAATCTTTTATTTTTATTTTTTTTCAAAATATTAATTAAAAAGAAGATACCAGAACAAAATTAGGTGTTCACAGCTGCCCCTCTTTACTTGTTTCTTATTTGATAATTGGTGTAACTATAGTTAACCTATTATCGTTATAAGAAACGAGTAAAGACATGAACTCCAATTTTGTTCGGAATATACTGACAAGCAAAAGGACCCGTGACTAAAAACCAATTTCCTTTAAAGAACCCATGGGTTAGATCGCCCACTGAGGTTTACACGTAAAAGCTTGCAGGGTGGATCATCTGCCGAGCTTAAAAATAAAGATTAAGATCTTACGGGGTGGATTGCCCGTCAGAAGCTCGGACAGAAAGATTAAAGAGCTTACGAGGTGGATTTCCCGTCAGAAACTCGGACGGATAGATAAAAGAGCTTACGGGTGGATTGCCCGTCAGAAACTCGAGCATAAAGATAAATGAGCTCACAGGGTGGATTGCCCGTCTGAAGCTTAAACAGAAAGATAAAAGAGCTTACGGGGTGGATTGCACGTCAGAAACTCGAGCATAAAGATAAATGAGCTCACGGGGTGGATTGCCCGTCAGAAGCTCGCACTGAAAGATAAAAGAGCTTACGAGGTGGATTGCCCGTCAAAAGCTCGAACAGAAAGATAAAAGAGCTTACGGGGTGGATTGCCCGTCAGAAGCTCGAGCATAAAGCTAAATGAGCTCACGGGGTGGATTGCCGGTCAGAAGCTCGCACTGAAAGATAAATGAGCTCACGGGGTGGATTGCCCGTCGGAAGCTTAAACAGAAAGATAAAAGAGCTTACGGGGTGGATTTCCCATCAGAAGCTCGAACAAAAAGATAAGAGAGCTTACGGGGTGGATTGCCCGTCAGAAGCTCGAATGAAAGATAAAAGAGCTTACGGGGTGGATTGCCCGTCTGAATCTCGAACTGAAAGATAAAAGAGCTTATGGGGTGGATTACCCGTCAGAAGCCCGAACAGAAAGATAAGAGAGCTTACGGGGTGGATTGCCCGTCAGAAGCTCGAACTGAAGATAAAAGAGCTTACGGAGGTAGGGTACCCACCGAAACTAACAACAAAAGACAACAAGCTTGCGAAGCCGAGTATCCGTTGAAGCCTGAACGGAATGCTTGCGGAGTCGGTTATCCCCTGAAGCTTGACAAGAAAGGTAAAAAGCTTGCGGAGCCGGTTATCCGCTGACACTAGTGGAAAATATACATTAGACGGTAAAGGTTTACGTCAGTTAACCAAAAACTAGACGTTAAAAAGGGGGCGGTGGCAGTTTTGTAAATAATTAATTCACTGTTAACGTCAGTTGTTTTAAGGACTGACGTTAAAAGTGAGGCGGTGGCAGTTTTGTAAATATGAAATCACTATTTGCGTCAGTTGTTTAATGAACTGACGTTAAAAGTGTTTTGCAAGAAATTATTAAAACTTTTAACGTCAGTTGTTTATAAACCTGACGTTATAAGTGTGATTTTTACTTCAGTTAAATAAATAACTGACGTAAATAATCAACTCATTCCTATCTTTCTTTCGTTGTCATCTCCCTGTTGTCACTCTTAACGCAAATCATCACTCCATATAGTGTAGTTTATTTCTAATCTTTTTTAAAAAAAGTTTATTTTTAATCTTAATTAATTAGCTTGAATTAGTAAATTAACAAATTCTTGTGCAAATTAAAATAAATAAACACTTAACATAAAACAAGTTATATATGTATAATCAAATCGTATCTCATTGAAGCGATTCATAAGTTACAATTACATGTTTAAAAGATAAAAAATTTCCGCAAGATATATAGCACTAAAATATAAAAAAGTTTCTGCTTCAACATCATTTTCTTCTCAGTCCTGTGCTCAGAATCTCCAACATTGAATGCATCCCCTCCCTCATTTGAAGTCGATGCTCCATCTGAATCCACAGTCACTTTGGAGCCGTGGCAGAGTGAAGGGTGCACTCGATCTGTTTCAGCAATATTCTTGGAACAGCCACTTGGTTTCAAAGCTGAGGTTTTGGAACTGTAGCTGCTGATTCTCCAGAAGGATGATGGTGTGTGCAATTCACATAATGCGATTTACACACCCTTATCACCCATGTAATGCGATTTACACAACCCCGGAAGTTGTTTTGACCATTAAGACAGAGAGACCTTTAAGTCTAGGTATAGGAAGAAAGAGTGATGAAGTTAATTTCCATGGCAGAGCCATATTGTGAAGCAAAAAAATTAAACGAAGGAAGGAAGCTATTTATAGGAGTAGGGGATGAAGTTACTAGGCGTCGTAAGTTGCTAAAAAATTAAATTGATCATTAAGAGCATTAGGTTCCAAGGCGCATTGGGAGTTGGCCTGGCAGTCATATATTATAAACGTGCAGAAAAGAAAACGCCCGAAGGAATAGGAAGAGACACTTTTAACGTCAGTTGTTGAATAAAACTGACGTTAAAAGCGTTTTTAAAATAAAAAATATTTATTTTTAACGTCAGTTGTTTATACAATCGGCGTTAAAAAGTGTGATTTTTACTTCAGTTAAATAAACAGCTGACGTAAATAATCCTATATCCCTATCTGAAATGCGCGCCCTGTTGTCAGGTCTGTTAACGTCAATTGTTGAATAAAACTGAAGTTAAAAGTGTTTTTAAAATAAAAAATATTTATTTTTAACGTCTGTTGTTTATACAATTGACGTTAAAAGTGTGATTTTTACTTCAGTTAAATAAATAGCTGACGTAAATAATCCTATATCCCTAGCTATCTGAAATGCCCTGTTGTCACTCAATTAACACAGGTCTCAGAGCCATTTTGTGAAGGAATAGAAATATAGAGGAAAAGAAGAGGCAGTATTACAGACTGTTACAGAAGAATGTTACTTTAACACTTTTAACGTCAGTTGTATTCAACAACGGACGTTAAAAGTGTTTTTTAAAAAAATATTAATATTTAACGTCAGTTTTTTAATAAAAGCGGCGTTAAAAATTAATTTTAACGTCGATTGTTTAATACAACCGGCGTTAAATGTTGTTTTATATAACGTTTACACCCACGCGCCTTCTCGCGCACTTCGCAGACCGCACGACGTCTCTTTTCTCTTTTCATCACGCTCAACCCTAAATCACTCTCAACCCTCACTCTCACTCTCACCCAGCATAGAACCCTAATCGCGAGCTCATCTCCACCGCAACCACCGCGAGGGCTTCTTCGCCACCACCGTGAGGTACACTATTAACCCTAACTCTGTCTTTCCATTCATTCTTTGCAATAACTTGACGTACATCTCTCTTTCCCCTTCCCGCGCACTAACTCTCCTTGTCCCTCTGCTCTATGTAACCACATCGAACGTTGGCCACCACTCGAGCTCCCCTCCCCACCACCACGCGAGCACCTATTTCTGGTGAGTATTTAGGGCACATTTTTGTATTTTTGGTTTTGAGTGTATGTTGAAACTGTAGTCTCAGTAGTTGAAACTTGAAACCGTGAGTTTGAGTTGTTTGGAATGTACGTCTCTGTTTTTGGTTTTGAGTGCATGTTGCTCTGATGTTTGATCTGTCACGACCGTGATGTTAATCACGGCTAGGCCGTGATCAGTTCTGCCTGTGATGGCATGGTCTGTTCAGTTGACACGTTACGGCCGTGATGGACATCACTGCCAGGCCGTGACCAGTGCTTGGCAATTAATCTTTAAAAACTATAGTTTTCAATCTCCCGTATTGTCCTTATATTTGATATATATATGTTTTGTATATCTACAGGACCTATCTAGTTATGGATCGTAGTTGGATGGTTTGTAAGCGTACTAGTGCTGAGTATTTGAAGGGGGTGGGAGAATTTATAGAATTTGCTCAAAGGAATGTTCCTAATAGTAATGGAATGTTCAGTTGTCCTTGTGTCAAGTGTTTGAATACGAGGAAATGTACGGTGAAGGATATACGTACTCATTTGATTTGTGAAGGGATTTGCTTGAGTTATACAAGATGGATATGGCATGGTGATATGTTGTTGAGTAGTAATACGGCGAGTGTCTCCCAAAGTGAGGACGTTGACGTAGATATGGAGGATGATCGAGTAGAGGACATGATCCGTGATATTGGACAAGAATCTTTTCATCGAGCGCATGTGTATGATAGGTTGTGCGGTGATGCGGATAAGCCTTTATATCCAGGGTGTACTACTCATACACGGTTGTCGGCGGTGCTAAAATTGGTTTGTGTGAAGGCGAGAAATGGTTGGAGCGATAAAAGCTTCACAGAATTGCTTGAAGTGTTGAAAGACTTGCTTCCGGAGGACAACACATTGCCTGACCGTAACTATGAGGTCAAGAAGGTATTGTGTCCTATGGGTATGGAGTATAAGAAGATACACGCATGCCCCAACACTACAACATAATAGACTTTTAATAACGCACCTTTAATAGCATTTCCGTGTGGAAATGCTATTAAAAGTGATGGGGGACTTTTAATAGCGTTTCCCTAAGGGAAACGCTATCTTAGGTATCACCTAAGATAGCGTTTCCGTGTGGAACCGCTATTAAAAGTGTCACTTAGGAAAAGATAGCGGTTCCACACGGAAACGCTATCTTAGGTCTTTAGAGTAAAATTAGCGCGCGCTCGGCCTTCCCTCTGTTTCTTCCTCATTTTCATTCTACTGTTTCCTTCCCTCTGCATGCCATCTCTTTTTTCTTCCCTCACCTTCGCCATTGCTCGCCGCCGCTGCTACTCCGAAAGAGAAAGAACCCACTCGAACCCAAACCCCTGTGCCGCTGCTCCTACTGCCACCGCGAGTTCTCTCCATACCCGCCGCTGCTCCTTTTGCCACCGCGAGTTCTCTCCATACCCCCATCGGTTATAGAAGAGCCATCAACATCAACCTCTATTTTGCACGAGTCTCATACTAAGAGCTTCACACTCTGGCTCAGGGTCTGTGACACAGTCACAGGGGCGCATTCCCGGTTGAACCCAGTTCCAAGTTTGCAGCTTTATTGGAACCCACTTCCAAGTTCACAGTCTGTGTTCAGGTGATTTTCTATCATTTACAAATTTTATTTCCGGACATTCTTAATATTTGTGGGAGTGTGTTTTTATCCAAGTTCACAGTCTGTGTTCAAGGTTTTATTTTACTTGCTCTTTAATTTTCGGTTTGATTGGTGTTGAATGGAATGTGACTTGTTTTGTGTATTTAGTGTTTGATGCCTTTTTATTTGACTCTGATCACTCTGCTATAAATACCAAATCATTTTGGTTTAATCTCTCCTCGAGTCAGTAATCAGTAATCTATAACTACTATAAGCATATGGCTTTGTTGGTGAGTTAAATATTCCATATGTGCAACCAATTAACTTATTATCAACATAATGCTTGGTGCTTGCAGTTTATGTCATGTATGAGGAAGTCTGGTATTTAATAATTTCAGAGAAGAACATTTTCTTGTTCAAAATGGATCCTCCATAGTTATGGGGTTTAGGCAATCTAATTTAGAAGAAATATCCTGCCACTTGTATTGTTGCATACTTGCATATCATAAAACCATAACCACATTGAATCAAAGATCTTGTAGAATTTCTTCCAAGTCAATTTGATGAGTGTTGCTACCAATTATCTATTCACACTATTTAAGTAGCCACTCATAATTTTTTTTTCTTTTTAAAAAAAAGAACCTAAGACTTTGATTGGTCAGTAGAATGTGTGAATAGATAATTCGGAAGTGTTAGTAGCTCGACCTCAATTTGCTAGATGCTATCTTGTAGAGAAGCATTGTGAGTGCAGCAGTGAAGAATCAGTAGTTCCGCTCAGCTTTACTATCATGTTATTTTGGAGCTTCACTTATAGCATGCTACTTTTGGTTTGAAATTAGATTTGTTATTGGATGCCAACATTAGTTAACAATATATTTGGGTAAATTGTAATAATTTTATCCTTTATTGCTTTCCTTCTTACTCTGGAGTCTGGACTGTAACTAATTTGTGGGTTTGCTCTGCTGTTCACGCTATCTCAATATAATCCTTGATATATATCTGTCTAACTTTATAGTAATCATTTTTGTTGAGGATTACTGTGAAGAAGTTCTCAAGTAGGAAAGGCATCACGACCGTGACGGCCAGGTCCAAGTAATGCGCGTCATGGCCGTGATGGCCATCACGGCCAGGCCGTGACGGTCTCTGCTTCTGGTTGCTCTGCGAAATTCCAGTCCTGTGATGGCCATCACGGCCAGCCCTCTGTTATGGCCGTGAAGAATTTCACGGCTGGGCCGTGATGTGCTCTGACTTGTGGTGGTTTTGGGTCACGGCCGTGATGGATATCACGGCCAGGCCGTGATGCACTCGACTTGACCTTTCTTCTTCTTTTTCAGTTTTGCTCGATCATGGCGTGATGGGCATCACGCTAGGCCGTGATGGGCATCACGGCTAGGCCGTGATGGGCTCTATTTGGCTCATTTTCTGCACTTTTAAAGCCCTATCTTTATCCAAACTTCATCATGGTTGATCTTGAGCATTTTACCCTTGATATCTGCAAAACAACACACGAAAACCGCCTTACCCGTTCCAAAGGAAAATTAACCTAAAATCTAATAAAAATATGCCTAAACTACATGAAAATGCATGCAAAATGATAGACAAAGATGATGTGGAATCACACTCATCAACAAGTCGACACTTGGTTCCTTCAAAGAATACTCAGCGACAATGTGTTTTGTTTGCAGCATTTCATTACTTTAAACTGTATACATTGCATGTAGACCTCAACCACTCTAAACTCAAAGTAAATATGTTTAATAAATATTTTTGTAGATCGGAAAAGCATGGATCGGAAATGGATGTCTGCCAATCGTTTAACGAAGGAGTATGAGGATGGGGTGAAAGAGTTCATTAGTTTTGCAGTTCGGCATGCGAAAAACCCTAATACAATCATATGTCCTTGTTTAGATTGTTTTTATGCAAGGCGAGTTAGTGCAGCCGATTTGGAAGAACATTTAGTGTGTAATGGAATCGATCAAAGTTATACATGTTGGACAAAACATGGTGAGACAAGAGCTGAGTCTAGTGAAATGAGGAATCGTGTGAGATATTCATCATACGATACCGACACAAATACTTATGAGGGCGATCGTTTTGAAGACATTGCAAATGCTGTTGAAGAGGATCTTAGGGATTGTCCACAAATGTTTGGGAGGTTGGTAAGTGATGCAGAGCAACCATTGTATGATGGATGTACTAAATTCACAAGATTGTCGGCGATGTTAAAGTTGTATAACTTGAAATCGGGCAACGGATGGACTGATAAGAGCTTTACGGACTTACTCACACTATTGAAAGACATGTTGCCAGATGATAATGTGCTTCCTAGTCGGACATACGAGGCTAAACAAATGTTACGCTCTATTGGCATGAGCTACGAGAGGATACATGCTTGTCCTAACGATTGCATTTTATTTTGGAATGAATATGCATCGTTACAGATGTGTCCTAAATGTAATGCCTCACGATATAAGAAGAAAGAATCAGATCCGAGAGAAGGTTGTGTGGTATTTTCCCATAATACCCAGATTTAGGCGCATGTACCGTAGTTCAAGATTCAAAACACTTGACATGGCATGAGGATGAAAGGATCAAAGATGGCAAGTCTGCGACCCGGCAGATTCTCCGCAATGGAAGAAATTTGATCATGATTATCCCGATTTTGGGCAAGATTCAAGAAACCTACGACTTGCATTGGCTCTTGACGGATTTAACCCGCATGGTGTTCAAAGTAGCTCTCACAGTACATGGCCTGTGATTTTGGTGATTTATAACCTATCCCCATGGCTATGCATGAAGCGCAAATTTATGATGTTATCTATGTTAATTTCTGGGCCCAAACAACCAGGAAATGATATAGACGTCTATTTGACTCCTTTGATTGAAGACTTGAAACAATTGTGGGAGACAGGTGTGGAGGTGTATGATGGGTATAAGGAAGAAAGTTTCAATTTGAGAGCTATGTTGTTTGGGACAATTAATGATTTTCCGACCTACGGTAATCTGTCAGGATATAGCATCAAGGGTCGGTGTGCATGCCCTATATGTGAAGAGGGTACAGATTGGATGCGGTTAGAACATTGTAAGAAGAATGTCTTTCTTGGGCATCGTAGATTTTTGCATCCAAGTCATCATTACCGGTGGTGGAGAAAGGCGTTCAATGGGAACTCGGAAGAAGGTAGAGCGCCTTCACCTTTGACGGGTGATCAACTTTTTGAAAAGGTAAAGGATTTGAATATCCAATTCGGTAAACCTTTTGCGAGAGATATTGTCACAAGAGGGTGGAAGAAAAGGTCGATTTTCTTTGAGTTGCCATATTGGAAATCATTATATGTAAGACATTTCCTCGATATGATGCACGTTGAAAAAAAATATCGTGATAGTGTCATTGGTACGTTACTCAATGTGTCGGGAAGACTAAAGATGGCATCAATGCAAGGTTGGACTTGGTTAGTATGGGAATAAGAAGAGAATTGGGACCGACGAAGAAGGGTAAAAGTACATATCTTCCTCCGTCTGCTTACACTCTATCTAGAAAAGAAAAAACTGTTTTTTGTAAGTTTCTTGAAGGAGTTAAGGTTCCGGAAGGGTACTCTTCAAACATTAGGAACCTCGTATCGATGAAAGATCTCAAGTTAAAAGGTCTAAAGTCCCACGATTGTCATGTTCTCATGGAGCAGTTGATACCCATTGGTATACGGTCTATTTTACCTAACAAAGTGCGGGGGCCTTAACTAAACTCTGTTTCTTCTTCAAGGCAATTTGCAGCAAAGTGATTGACCCCGGGAAGTTGCCATCATTGCAAAGAGAAATTGTTGTGACTTTATGCGAGCTTGAGATGTACTTTCCACCTTCATTCTTTGACATAATGGTTCATCTAACCATTCACCTTGTTAGAGAGACACAACTGTGTGGGCCAGCTTATATGAGATGGATGTACCCGATTGAGCATTATATGAAGATATTAAAAGGGTATGTGAAAAACCGATCACGACCAGAAGGTTGTATTGTTGAACGGTATATTGTCGAAGAAGCTGTTGAATTCTGTGCATCGAATACCTATCCAATGCTGAATCTATAGGGCTGCCAAAGTCTCGTCACACATGGAGAATGATGGGGCAAGGAATTACTGGAAATGAAATAGTGACTATAACAAGGATAGAATGGGAGCAAGCACACTTATATGTTCTGCACAATGCCGATGAGGTTGAGCCATATGTTGAAAAACACAAGGACATGCTTAAGAGTTTGTATCCAAATAAGAATCAAAATTGGCTAACTAGAGAACACAATCGTTGTTTTATAACGTGGCTAAGAGATCACATTTATGCAGAGTTGACTGAAAATGCTACTTCAGTTTCAAATAGATTGAGATGGTTAGCCAAAGGTCCAAGTTTGCATGTGTTCTCTTACCACGGTTATCAAATTAATGGGTACACATTCTATACAAAAGAACAAGATGGTCGGAGTACAATGCAAAACAGTGGTGTGACTCTAGTAGCTCAGTCGATGCATATCTCAAGTGCCAAAGACAGAAACCCGATATATGTAAATATGTCATACTTCGGCGTCATTGAACGCATATGGGAGTTGGATTACACAAAGTTTAAGGTTGGTGTGTTTGGTTGCAAGTGGGTTGACAATAATAACGGTGTTCAGATTGATGAGTCAGGGTTCATGCAGGTGGATCTTAATAGGGCAGGGTATAAAGATGAGCCTTTTATATTAGCATCTCAAGCTCAACAAGTGTTCTATGTCACTGATCCAGCTGACATGAAAAGGTCCATTGTTCTTTTGACTAACAAAATAATTACTAATGTTGATGATCAAGACCATCGAGATGTTGATATTGAAGATGATCCTTTCGTCGGGACATTACAATCACTTGAGATTGATCCAACTAGGGATGATGGTATGTATATGAGAGATGATCATGATGAGGGGCTTTTGGTCAATCCACCATTTCGTACTGGCATATTGAAATGCAAAATTTCCAGGCACCTGCAAAAGCTAAAGGCAAGGGCAGAGTGTCTGGATATACAAAGGAGTCAATTACAACCCCAGAAAATAAAGGAGGCAACTCTGAGGCCAACCCACCTACAGCTGGTTCAACTACAACTTCTCTGGAATATTTGAATTTCCTTAAAATACATGAACGAAAGAATATGAAAAATGCTGACCAATTGTACGTAGAGATGGAACAAAATATTTTTGGTCACCATTTCATTGAGATGCTCAATACTGAAAATATCAGAGAAGTTGTAAATCATGAATGGGTATCTGCCTCCGTTATTTCCGCATATATCAGGTAATAAATCAGGCTTAAAGTGTACAATATTTTTTTAGTCTTTCCATTTAAATATTGATGTCATTGGTGTAATCCATTTTTATATTTTAATTGAAGGTATTTGTATGAATAATTGTTGCTTCCAAAGGAAATAACGAGGAGGTTTCTGTTCTTGTCCCCACACCAAACAAATATATACGGCTACTTCGGGAGGGATTCACAGACAACGTATCTAGCTGACCGGTTTGCAACTAAAGAAAGAGAATAGCAGCCCTTGTTTTTAGCGCCGTGCAATGTTGGGTGAGTCGCTTATCCTATAGGACTTAATCCACAATAAAATGAATTACATAAAAGTTGAGGTGCTTAGGATTTGTTATCTCAACATTTTTGTAGGAATCATTGGGTGCTGTGCGCGATAAATATTGTTGAAGAGATTATTTACTATCTGGATCCCTTGTATGTTGATCCTAGGGATCGCCCAGAATTAAAGTATCTGTTCGATACGTAAGCATGTTTTTATATTTCTGATTTTCTATGATTCTGTTCGATACGTGAGCATGCGTGTGTTTGTGATGATTGAAAATATGTTTCTTAATGAAGTCTGTTTGATTTTGTGATTAGTGGTTTGCAAGTTTATCGCGCAAATATCGGAGCTAAGGTGCCACGTTTAAAGGCAACCAACATTAAATGGATTCAGATACAGGTATATTTGCAAAAACTTAATGCGCAATTAGATAAAAAAAACTATATTGATTTACTATTTTATTTTTTATAGTGCCCAAGACAACCCAACAGTACAGATTGTGGGTACTATGTCATGCGTTTCATGAAGGAGACTATCTTGCAGAACCAAGTTAAAATACCAATGGCGGTATGTTGTTTACTTAGCTTTTAACTGTGAATGTTCAAATGTTTTAGCAATTGTAACTTAATTTATTTAATTTTTATGTCGCAGTACTTCCCTGACTTCAAATGCTCCACATACTCCACTGCTCAACTATCTGAAGTCAAGGAAGAGTGGTGTCGCTATATTGTTGAAAAGGTCATTTGATTATGTCAAATTGATCACAGTAGTTGCAGCAATACTCATTGGTATGTGAATAATGCTTTATATTTATCAACCCCAAACTATCTATGTATTTGTTTTTCATTGGTACATGCCTTCGAGTTGATGTGCATGGAAAGGAGAAAATAAGTTCAAACTTATTATTTTTGTTAGACTTTGTTAATGCATGATTTGAATTATGTTTCTTGCTACAGTAGTATTTACCTAATTAGTCTGCTGTATCCCAATGTAACAAAGTTAGTCTTTGTGGTGGAAATGCAGTATGTATGCTACAGAGTCTTTGGATCACATTTCGACACATTACTTTGGTGTTGTCTTGGTCTCATGAAAAACAAACAGAAGCTGTAAATGTAGATTAATTGTAGATGTATGTTGGTTTTTTCGATTTTGGTTTCTTAAGGATTGAGATCCTGGTATAGTTGCTGCACTTTGATTTTGTCTTACTCGTGTGAATTTGAATACTTTAGAAACAGAGTGGTGTACTTATATCTGGTTATATATATATATAGTTGCTGTATAGAGTGTTGCACTTTGATTGTATAGTTCTTGGTTTGTCTTGACAAACACATGCAAAGTGCTAATTTGCATTGAACACTTGTATTTGAACACTTATATTTTGAACACATTTTGAACAATTGTGTTGACTGCAACAATTGTGGTTTTTTTGTGTAAATATGCAGGAATAATGGATGTAAAAGTTAAGAAATAAAATTAAAAAAAAAAGGGCTTTAGATAGCGTTTCCTTGTATAAACGCTATCTAAAGTCAGACTTTAGATAGCGTTTGTATAAGGAAACGCTATCTAAAGTCAGACTTTAGATAGCGTTTCCGTGTGGAAACGCTATCTAAAGTCTGACTTTAGATAGCATTTCCGTGTACAAACGCTATCTAAAGTCACCTATTAATAGAAGTTCCTAAATGTTATCTTTGCTAACGAGTTTTAATAGCGGTAGCATAGATAGCGGTTACAAACGCTATTAAAAGGCATACGGAAACGCTATCTAAAGTCTAATCTGTTGTAGTGCAATGATTGCATATTGTACACCGGTGTTCATGAAGACAAACACGATTGCCCCAAATGTGGGTTACCACGATACAAAGTGAAGGGTGGTGATGATGATGATGATGTTGATGATGTGAGAAAAAAGGGTCCTCCTGCGAAGGTGTTGTGGTATCTTCCAATAATTCCAAGGTTCAAGCGATTGTTTGCCAATGCGAAAGATGCGAAGAATCTTAGATGGCATAATGATGAGAGGAAACGTGATGGAAAGGTTCGCCATCCTGCTGATTCTATTCAATGGAAGAATATCGATACTATGTTTCCAGATTTCGTCGATGAGCCAAGAAACCTAAGGCTTGGACTTGCTACGGATGGAATGAATCCTTATGGTAAAATGAGTAGTATTCATAGTTCATGGCCTGTTCTGTTGGTGATTTACAACATGCCCCCTTGGTTGTGCATGAAGCGCAAATACATGATGTTGTCTATGATGATTTCGGGCCCAAAGCAACCGGGAAATGACTTAGATGTTTATCTAGGTCCCTTGATTGAAGACTTGAAAACGTTGTGGGTGGAAGGTGTTGATGTAGTTGATGGGTATTCTCATGAGACTTTCAAGCTTCGTGCCATGTTATTTTGCACCATCAACGACTTTCCAGCATACGGTAACTTGTCCGGGTACAGTGTCAAGTATGTGAAGAAGGCACATGCTACACTCAGTTGCATCATGGAAAGAAGACGGTTTACCTTGGGCATCGGAGATTTCTTAGACGTGATCACCCATATCGTAAGATGAAAAAAGCTTTTAATGGATGCCAAGAGACAGAAGAAGCGCCGACAACCTTAATTGGAGAGCAGGTTTATCAGAGGGTAAAGGACATCGATGTTATATTCGGCAAGTCCAAAAAGAAAGGTAAAGCTGTTGAGAAAAACATATGGAAGAAGAGGTCGATATTCTTTGATCTTCCATACTGGCGCAAGCTTGATGTCAGACACTGCATTGATGTGATGCATGGGGAGAAAAATGTGTGTGATAGTGTGATCGGGACGCTTCTCAACATTCAGGGCAAGACAAAGGATGGTGTGAATGCTCGTCTCGACCTCGTTGCTATGGGTATACGAGAGCAGTTAGCTCCAGTTGTTGAGGATGGTAAGCGGACTTATTTGCCGCCAGCATGTCATACTTTGTCAAAAAAAGAGAGACAAAGTTTCTGCGGGTGTCTTCAGGGCATCAAAGTTCCACATGGTTACTCTTCAAATATGAAGAGACTTGTCTCTAGTGATCTTAAATTGGTTGGCTTGAAGTCTCATGATTGTCACATCTTGATGCAACAACTTCTGCCCGTTGCTATTCGTGGTATTGCTACAAAAAATGTGAGACATGCCATTACTCGGTTGTGCTCATTCTTCAATTCTATATGTAGCAAAGTCGTTGACCCCCGTATGTTGGATGACTTGGAAGTTGAGGCTGCTACAATCTTGTGCCAATTGGAGATGTATTTTCCTCCTTCCTTTTTCGACATAATGGTTCACTTAATTGTTCATTTGGTGAGGGAGATTAGATTATGTGGGCCAATTTTTCTGAGATGGATGTACCCAGTTGAGCGCTACATGAAGATCTTGAAAGGGTACGTGAAGAATCCTCATCGTCCGGAAGCATCTATTGTTCAAAGGTATGTTGCAGAAGAAGCTATTGAGTTTTGTTCGGACTACCTTCAAAACACGGATCCTATAGGGGTTCCTAAGCCTCAGCATGATGAGATCAGATGTCAAGGTAAGGGTACACATGGCTTAAGAATTAATAGGAAGGATCGGGAGGAAGTGCTTCAAGCATATTTGTATGTATTGAACAACATCGAATGTGTTCAGCCTTTCTTATTTGAACATAAAAGAAAAGTCAATCAAGAAAACCCTCGAATGAGCGAAAGGTGGTTGTTGAACAAGCATAACAAGACTTTCTTACCATGGTTCAAGGAAGAAATGCTTAAGGATGGTAGTACTGCTTCTGATGACGTAAAATGGCTAGCACGTGGGCCTAACTTCAACGTCATATGTTGGAGCAGATACGACATAAATAACTTTTCCTTTTATACAAAGGAACAAGATAACAAGAGTACCATGCAAAATAGTGGGGTTATGATCGTGGTCAAGCAATGCACTTCTCTAGTGCAAAGGACACAAAACCCGTTAAAGACCGAGACCTTACTTTGGATATATTGAAGATATTTGGGTGCTCGATTACACTAAGCTTACGGTGCCGGTATTTAAATGTAAGTGGGTTGATAGTAACGGTGGTGTACAAACCGACGAATTGGGGTTCACATTGGTAGACCTCAACAAGTTAGGTCATATAAATGAGCCTTTCATAATGGCTTCCCAAGCAAAACAAGTGTTCTACATCACTGATCCTTCTAACAAAAGGTTGTCCGTGGTTCTCCAAGGAAAAAACATGTATAATGGTAGTGATGAAAATGAAGATTCAAATCTTGATATTCCCGAGACTCCTTCTTTTTCAACAAACATGCCTACTATAATCGAGGAGACACAGGTGGACGATGTACATGCCACTCGTGATGATCATCACGAAGGGATATTGATATGGGTAGTTTAAACTTAGTATACATTTATAACCTATGTTAATAAATATATATTGTTTTGAACAGGCATACATATGGATCATTGTTCCATTTTTCCTTTGCAATTCTGTAATGTGTGTGATATTACGTATTCTTGGGATATTTCTTGAATGCGGGGATGGCTTAGGGGAGTGATATTTTAAAACTGAATTTAAAAAAAAATACTATTAACGTCAGTTGTATCATACAACTGACGTTAAAAGTATTTTATAAAAATATACAGTACACTATTAACGTCAGTTGTTTATTACAACTGACGTTAAAATTAAGACCTTTAACGTCAGTTCTTGATAACAATTGACGTTAGTTTTAACAAAATTTACGTCGGTTATGTTAAAGAACTGACGTTAATTTTGACAAAATTAACGTCAGTTGTGTTAAAGAACCGACGTTAATAATGTTATATTTAACGTTAGTTCTCAACTGACGTTAAAAGTGTAACTTTTAACGTCAGCTGTATTTATGTCAGTCAGTATTCTGACGTAAAAAATCAATTTTAACTGACGTAAAAAGCACTTATTGCACCAGTGTGAAGCTGAAAAGAAACACCACAAAGCTCATGTGTCCTATGCCTGCTAAAGCTAACCAAGACATGACTTTTGGGGCCCTGTGCCCGCTAAAGCCGAACAAAACAAAACTTATGAGGTCGTATGCCTGCTAAAGCTAAAAAAAACATGACTTTTGGGGTCCTCTGCCCGCTAAAACCAAACAAAACAAAGCTTATGAGACCCTATGCCTGCTAAAGCTAACAATAACATGACTTTTGGGGCCCTGTGCCTGCTGAAGTCGAACAAAACAAAGCTTATGAGGCCCTATGCCTACTAAAGCTAACAAGTCATGACTTTTGGGGCCCTCTGCCCGCTAAAACCAAAAAAAAACAAAGCTTATGAGGCCCTATGCCTGCTAAAGCTAACAATAACATGACTTTTGGGGCCCTGTGCCCGCTAAAGTCGAACAAAACAAAGCTTATGAGGCCCTATGCCTACTAAAGCTAATAGTAACATGACTTTTGGGGCCCTGTGCCCACTAAAGTCGAACAAAACAAAGCTTATGAGGCCCTATGCCTGCTAAAGCTAACATTAACATGACTTTTGGGGCCCTGTGCCCGCTAAAGTCGAACAAAACAAAGCTTATGAGGCCCTATGCCTGCTAAAGCTAACATTAACATGACTTTTGGGGCCCTGTGCCCGCTAAAGTCGAACAAAACAAAGCTTATGAGGCCCTATGCCTGCTAAAGCTAACAGTAACATGACTTTTGGGGCCCTGTGCCCGTTAAAGTCGAACAAAACAAAGCTTATGAGACCCTATGCCTACTAAAGCTAACAGTAACATGACTTTTGGGGCCCTGTGCCCGCTAAAGTCAAACAAAACAAAGCTTATGAGGCCGTATGCCTGCTAAAGCTAACAGTAACATGACTTTTGGGGCCCTGTGCCCGCTAAAGTCGAACAAAACAAAGCTTATGAGGCCCTATGCCTGCTAAAGCTAACAATAACATGACTTTTGGGGCCCTGTGCCCGCTAAAGTTGAACAAAACAAAGCTTATGAGGCTCTATGCCTACTAAAGCTAACAAGTCATGACTTTTGGGGTCTTCTGCCCGCTAAAACCATACAAAACAAAGCTTATGAGGCCTTATGCCTGCTAAAGCTAACAATATCATGACTTTTGGACCCTGTGCCCGCTAAAGTCGAACAAATGCAAGAAGTGATGTTGACTTTGTTGATGCATGAAATGATGAGACACTGCATGATATGAGATGACTTTTTTATTTGGTTGGTGAAAATCCTGTTTTTTTGTTTGATGCATGAGATGCTTTTGATGAGTGATGCAGACCTTGATTATAATATTTTTTTAATGTGTGAGGCATGATATGCTTTTTATCAATGATGAAAAAAAACTCTGATTTTTTTATTTTTTTTATTTTTTGCAAACACCTCTTTGATCCTTGACTCCTTAGATTTTTTATTGCAGCCGAGATTGAGGATGAGCTGGAGTGAGACTCCTTGATTTCGATCATCACTTATTTGTTGAATTGATGTTTTACTTCTTGCTTGAGATATGCTTCTTTGTGATGATTATCCCAATTGGATGAGATTGCCTGATCAATCTTTCAAGGATGTGACTTGCCCCAGCCTTCATGTATTGGGAGCTTTTCATGGCTTGTCCTCTTAAACTGCCCCGGTTTATCAGTTTGAGGAGACTTCTTGAAATTTGTTTGTATTTGACCCTAATTTTTGAGTAGGTCGCTCTTTGCAAGTTTTCAACCTACCGGGTCGCTCTAACTTTTGCCCAGACTGCCTTTTCAGGTTTTCAGTCTAGCGAGCCTTTTTGTTTACTTTTTATTTTCCTTTTCTTTTTGATTTTGATTTTTTTTTGAGGCGGACAGTTTTTTCACCTTTATTTGTGAAGATCAAAGCTTCTTGCTTGATTGTCGACTGAGATACCACTTTCCCCTTGTATCAAGAATTCTTCCGGCCAGAGTTGGTCATCAAAGAATTACCATAAATGGTTAAATTGTATCATTGAACTCATGTTTACCTTACCTGAAGCACACGTAACAAACATGCATGGATTCAAAAGTATGATAGGAAATGACATTATTGCCTAAACAGCCTCTCGATTGGTATTAGAAGTTTGACAACTCAAATAGTATTCAAAAGAACAGAAATGAAGCAAGATGCACAAGAGGTGATATGAAGATCAGAAGGGCATTGCCCCAGTTTGGATTGATTTGATCATGGCGATTGTCTCGATATTCATAAGAACAAAATTGTCCCAGAGTAGTTTCCTTGAGGATGAAGTGCCCCAATGTAGGGTTCCCAGAATGAAACTGCCCCAATGTAGGGCACTTGATATGGAAAACTTGAGAATGATGTTGCCCCAATGTAGGGCATCCAATAATGGAGATGCTCTAGAATAAGGCCCTTGAAAGCAAAGTTTTTCCCCATGTAGATCTTGCCCAAGCTTTTGCCTAGACTGCCTATGAGGGTTTTCAGCCTAACAGGCTTTCTTTTTTCTTTTTTCATTCATTTTTTGGATTTTTTTTACGAGGAGCAATCAATTAAAAACTAGAAGAGCACAAACTTTTTGTCTCAAAATGAAGTTGATGAAAAAGTAGCAATCATTCATTGATCAGAGTGGACTTTTTTTAGGCTTGTAACGTGGCTAATGATTGGGGGTCATGAAAAAAGGATATAAGGCTCAAACAAATGTTTTAAGGTTGAATAGAATCAAAGATCCATGTTCTTTTTCGGATTTTTGAGAACATTTACTTTCTTCTAACTTTCCCCCTTTTTTCCTGTTTTACATGAGGGTTTTTTTTTTTTCCTCTTTCTTTCTCTTCTTTTTATTCTTCTTCTTTTTTGATTCTTTTTTTTTAATGTTACGCTTCATGATCACCATTTCCTTCTTGCTTGCCCCTTGTTTAGTGGTGATCCTTGTCCAAGGTTCTTTGAAGAAAACTTTCAGGCTCAAAAGGGGTAACAAGGGATAATGATGATATTTTGCTAAGGGTGGAGAAAAAATGGCCAATCTTCATTTCAAATCATGATTGTTTATTTTTTTAAAAAACTTTATTTTAGAGAAAAAGAGATGGTGCTCACCAAGTGTTTATTTATTTGCTCCTCTTTTATTTGTATTATTTTCTTTCTTTCTTTCCCTTTTTTTTTGAAAAGGTATTGGCACATGTGGTCTTCATTGATGTCCACAAAGAACTTTCAAGAAAGTGAGCCTTATTAACCAAACCAAAAAAGGTACTTGGGGAAGAAAAAAAAAAGGGAAGATGAGATATGAGTATGACGAGAGAAATATTATGGTGGGGATGGAGATGTAAAGAAAGGATGAGACAAGGTACGGATGCAAATTCATTACATTAATGCTTCAAGAAAGTGAACATGGTTCAATTATCTCACGAGAATACAACATAACCATTGTGTCATGGTAAATCCCTGATAAACAAATCTAGCCCTGGTTGCTTAGAAATTCTCAAGATGGGATCACAAAGTATTGGCTCTTTTCAATCACTAGGATTGAATCTCTGATGATGTTAGCATAGCCTTCATCTTGAACTCTCCATAGTTGATTGGGACTGTCCTTATCATGATTTCTTTCTTCCTCGGTTAGGGCCTTATTATCCCGAATTTGCATGATTTTCCATAGATCACTCCATAAGAGCGTGAATATGTGCTACCTGACTCTAGTAGGACTATATAAAATCCTTCACATTGACATCCAAACATCCATGATTAGGCAAAAGGTTGTGCCTACATTTTTCGGTCACTTGAGCAAATATTGTCTCCAGTTCCACCTCATGATCCAAGGTTTAGTTGACATTCTTTTTTATTGAAAGTGCTATGGTTTACTTTTCTCCAGGAAAGGAGCATAATGCATGAAATGCATGGAATGAATTATTTTTAATAAATGTTCAACTTAAAAAGAAATGAGTATATGAGATACATAAAAAAAGAATTGTTTTTTAGCCAAGTACTAATGCGTGAGATGCATGAAATGAATTCTTTATGTTATTATTATTATTATTTAACTAGAGAATTGTATGAAAAAAGAGTTTTTTTTTTATAACAATGGCAATGCCTGCGTTTTTTTTTAATGTATGAGATGAATGGTTTGTTTTTATATTGACCCAAAGAGGTATGAAATGCATGTAATGGTTTATTCTTTATCAAATTTTCTTGAGAGATGCATGAAAAAATGAGATGAACGAATTTTTATTTTTTATTTCTTTTTTATCCAAGAGGTTAATGAATTGATGCATAAGATGCATGAAGAAGATTGAGTTTTTTATTTTTCTTATTTTTTTCACCATATGCATGACATGATTTTTTCTTTTAATTTTTTCTTCGTGTGGTTGGCATAGAAAGTAATTGATGCATGCAATGCATGAAAAATGATTTTGTTTTTATTTCTTCATATTGACTCAAAAAAATTAATTAATGCATGAGATGCATGGATCATCTTTTTTATTCTTCTACAAAAATATGAATGAGTTACAAAAAAAATGGATGAGCTATATATATATATATATATATATATATATATATATATACACAAGCCCATTTTTTTATTTACAGAAATGCATGAGTTACAAAATATGAAGAATTTTTTTGTTTTTGTAAAAAAACAAAAGGACTCGTATAAATCAATTTTTCTTTTAGAAAAAAAAAGTGGATTTTTTTTGACAAAAAATAAAATAAAAGACATGAAGATAGGTAAAGGAAAAAAATTGCTCCCTTTGTGTCCTAAGATTTAGGGTTGACACACCTAAAGTCCTGACTTTAACAGGCTGACCCCTAAGTTTGTTTTATCAGTGAAAATTGGGTAGGGTCTAGACTTCTAAAATCCATGGTCCTCAGATTGCCCCCATCCCGAAAGATAAGGATCCGACTCATGAGTCTAGCCACAAGTAGGGATAAACCCTCTCAATATGACCATCCCATGATATCGGGTACAACCTAAGTGGTGAATCGACAAATATCAGGGGTGTACAAGGCCTCTTCAATGACAATGTCGACACACCGCCTAATCCTTAAGCTTCCACAAGCTCGGGTATAGAGCTAAAAGTGTGTGAAATAAGTGTAAGTGATGTGTGTGCTGGGAGCATACAAACCTGCTCCAAACCTATTAAAATGAAAATTACATCACACATGCAAAAAAGAACAGCCAACAACATAATAATTCTCTACCCTAGGGTTGCAAGAATATACAAAGGCATATATTAAAGCATATAACAATTTACAAAACAAATAAAACAAAGAGGGGTAAAACTAATATTTTCAAAGTTATTAAAAGAAGTTGCACAACCAACTATGATAGGCCTGACTCTCTAAAGTCCCCAGTGGAGTCGCCAGCTGTCGCGACCGTCCCGTCCGGGAGCCGCGAAAAAGAAATAAAAAACAGAGGAGTCGCCACTAAGATTTTTATTGGGAAAATCTTAGAAAACCCAATTATTTAAAGGTAAACTGGTCTTTTAAAAAAGAGAGATATGAGTCCGGGAGTCGGTTACGAGTAGGGAAGATATTAGCACCCCACATCGCCCGTTTAAAAAACGGTACCTCAAGTTAATTGTGCAAAAAAAAACATTGTAATGACCTTTTAAATATTTATTTTACCCCGAAAATTATTTACAAGAAAGAATTATTTTAAATTTTAATTTTTTGACTTTTATTAAAAAAAATTATATTTTTAACTTTATGGTTTATAAAAACTAAATGAGGTTGAACATGGCACGTGAGTCCACAGGGCAACCTCAAATCTAAGGGATTAAACATGGCACCGTGTCCATAGAGCACCCCTGGAAAGAGAAAAGTCTAATTATTTTGATTAATTATTTTAACATAAAAGGAGACACAAAAAAAAGGAAAATTTAGTTTTGGCCCGACAAGATGATTTATCTTGCTCCTACGTATTCCCCGGTGCGATGGGAAACTCAAAGCCACGTAGTTCTTTAAAAAATGTTTGATTGGTTGGTTGATTTTTTTAATTTTTTTATAAAGATTTGATCTTTGATTTTTTTTGTTTAAAAAGGGATTTTTATATTTTTATGTTTTGTGATTTCAAATAATTTTTTTTTTGGTGCATTTTATAACTTAACCAATGGGAAAGAAACATGGCCCAATAACAAACTAACTGGCCCAGACAAACACAAACAGACCCAATAGGCTAGAAACTCTCATAAAAAAAGAAAAATAAAGTTAAGAAAAACACAACAACATCAGAAGGTAGTCTTCTTCTACCTTGGTCTTCTTCCACCTTACCAACAAAGGACCAAGGAGCTGTAGATTGAGGGGATGACGGCGACGGAGGACGAGCTCCTCACGCGGCGGCAGGTCGATGATGGTCTCGCGGTGGCGCACGGCGGTCTGAGGGACGCGGATCTGTGTATGGAGCCGAGGTGAGGACCTGCGACCTGATGTGGCAGACCGGTGGTCGTGCAGCGGCGGATCTGTTCGTGCGGAGCTTCTTCCTGGTGTGAAGGTTACGAAGGTGGAGGCGCGGCGGAGATGGCGAGTTTCGTGCCGGAGCGGTGGGTTTGACTGGCAGCGGTTGGTGGCTTCGAGCGGAGAAGATGACAACCAATCTGGATCCGGGTTACAGGAGAGGATGCTGGCAAGAGGAGCAACAGATCCGAGACTATGATGCGTATGGGACCTGGATGCGGCGGAGGTGACGACGCACGACTGTGCTTGCACCCGAGGGATGATGGAGACGAGTAACTGGACGGAGCTTGGGGTGCTGTCCCGCTATTGCGTATGAAGCAAGACGGCGGAGGAGCCTTGGGATGAAATTCTGGTCAGTTTCTGTTATCTCTTTGGGTTTTGGTTATGAAAAATGGTGATGGTTATGATACATTGAAGAGGATGTGGATCATAAGGGTTTGAACATTGTGGAAGAAAGATGGAAAGGATGGTAGTTTCTGGAGGAGAGTGAGAGATTTTTTGAGCAAAACTCTGTGCTTTCTTTGTTTTACGCCCCCCCCCCCCCCCTTTTGTTCTTGTTCTATGACATATATTGACTATCAAGGGAAGAAGATGACAAAATTTATGTTGCCAGCTGTGTGGAGGGGGACAACACTGTTGGGATGTTGCTGCAAAACAACTTTATGCTTGGGTGGTACAAAGAATAGGGACCACTGTATTGTTGTTTTGTCAAAAAAATGAAAAAGCCTGAAACAAGATGAAAGAAAGTCTTCTGGTGTTTACTTGAAATGGAAGATAGGGAGCTATGGTGGGAGTGAAACGTTCCTTTCAGAGTTTGTTGTATTTTTTTATTTTCTTATTATTAACTAGCAGAAAGCTTACTCATTCTGCTTTTAATTTTTTTTTTTACTTGGGCTTGGATGGTTGGGCTCAAACCTTGTAACAAAAGTGGATTAGGTCTGGTCATGTAATTGGGCCTAGAGAATTAACAAATTATTTATTTTTGATTTTTTTTTCAATCTTTTATTTTTATTTTTTTCCAAAATATTAATTAAAAAGAAGATACCCGGACAAAATTAGGTGTTCACAAGCATCTGTTGGGAGAGATCAATCCCTTAAAATGATCTCAGTACCTTGATTGATTAGTATCTGCCTCCCAGCAGAAGGACACCCGGGTTCACCAAAAAAAAAATACCGTAGTTCTTATATTATTTGGGAAAGATTAAATATTTCCCTTTCAGTTGTTTTTTGTGTAATAAGTTGTTTTAGGAATAATTTATTATGTTTGGATAAGGAGCTTATTTTAAAAAAAAAAAAGCTTTTTTTTTTGAGAAAAAAACTGTTTTATGCCATCTAGTTTGTTTTAGCTTAAGATTGTTATGATTTGATTATTTTTCATTCTCAAAAATTTCTTCCCTGTTTACCCTTACAAAACTAACTTCTAAAAAAATATTAATAAATTATAAAAAATAACTTCATGTCCTTTTTCGTAATTTACTATATAAAAGAGATTTTTTTTCCACCACCCAAATTAAATAAAATATCTTAAAATCGTTTTTCAGTAAATACACACAAACAAAAATAGATTCTGATTATGTTCGATTATCACAATAATTGATTATACAAAAATCAATTATACAAAAATTGATTATCAGCATAAATTTTTTTCAAGTTTTCTCAAACACACTCTAAGCATATGCTCATGCTTAAATTTTTGGAAACTCAGAATCATTGGGCTTGGTCTGATATACTACAATGCATAAAGTAACAAGGTTTTAAAAAACCGGACATTGAAAAGGTGAAAGCATAATATTACGATTCATTGATCTAACCGTGGTTCAACCGTGATCGAACCAGTTGTAATTAAATATTTAATTTTAATTTTATAAAATAGATTCAATAATAAAAAATACATTAATTTACTATAGAAATAAAAAAAAATTAAACTAGATTCAAAAGGCTCAGTGTGAGTAAATCAAATAATGGCATGAAATAAAACAACTCTGTTTCAAGAAATAAACAAAAGCACGTCAGAAGCATATCACAAGCACATAAGAAGCACTTGGTTGTGGTGAAGATGGTGTCTTCTCCGAAGCTTCTCTATTTGGCGCACTGTGAGGAAGATGTCTATTTCTATTTCATGTGCCCCTTTGCAGTTTCACTCGGGTTTGTGAAAAAGTCATCATTGGTTTGGAGTCAATAATATGGCAATGATAGCAAGGAAAATGACGAACCCGGCATATTACAAGTTCACTCGCATGTCAAGGGCAGAAAACATAAATATCAAGAGCATGGCAGAAGAACCAAATTCAGAACGTGGGTGATGGAAAGGATTTTTGTTCGCCTCTCCCTCTTGATTTTTTTCATTCTCGTCTGCATGCCTCTCTCTTCTTACGCGTGGCCCCAAGTATATATAGAGTCCTACATCGTCAGCCAAGGTAGAGTGGGTGGAAAAGAGGCTTATAAAAGATGAAGCGTGTCAAGTGGCTACGAAGGTTGATCCAGTTGGTAAGGATTCAGCTCATATCCCACAAGAACGTGAGTTCAAACCCCACCGCCGATATAAGGACCTCGTTGGTAGATAAATTGTAACCCGCCTAAACTTTTTTGTACCCAAATAAAAAATGAAACGTGTGGATCACCCGTCCAAAGTAATTAGATCACCGGTTTTGTCCGGTTATGCCGGTTTTGTATCGATTCTGCGGTTCCTTGGCCGGTATTTTGCAAGGCGGTTTTGGGGCACATTGTCCGATCCGATTTTGACTACCATCCAACCATACATGTTACCATTTTTGCAAAATTAAATTACAAATGATTAATTATTCTTTTTAAAAAAACACATTTGAGTTTTGCATTAGCCGATCAAGCATTTGACTAAAAATTAAAATGTATATTTGGTTATTTTTATGTTGCAGTGACTAACATATCTCACACGAATTTTCATGTATTAGCTATTTTGTAGTGGCAAATGCAATAGCATGTGCATATGGAGCCCTGTCTTTCCTCCTCACAAACAGAAGTGTTCTTGTCAAAGATTTGTTATCTCGACTCAGTATAATTGAACGTGTTGTCTTTCCCCTTCTCCATTCCTGCTGTCTCTACTTATAGTAGGCTCCGTATTAATTACCTCTCATAAATGGGTCCCTTCACTCTCGGTTAGCCGTTGCCGCCTTGGTAATGATAGTCGGACGGCGGGTATTAATACTTGTCGTTATCTTTCATTCATAGGTTGGTCATTCAGCCGTTATATGTTTCACCCTCTGCCTATCCGATTTCTCCATGTGATTTATCTAACTCTTGGGCCTCTAGCTAGTCAAGAACTCAACCTTGAATTCCAAGTCTTTTACTTCTTGACCCAAATCTCTGTTGGATCCGTGTTGCTAATGAAGTCGGCCCCAAATATACAAGTCGGCCCCGAGTATATAACTCGGACTCCCATAACATAAGTCCCCCAAGCCTCAAGTTGTAAACGACAAAGGGCCTTATATGTTATGCTAAAGTCTAATTTTTGCTAATAGTTTACACTCATGGTATTGGGCACAAATAAGCGTACACCTAATAATTATATTCTTGGAAATACAAGCCCATAATTATCTTCTTGGGTCCCATTTATCTTAAGCCATTTGTCAGTTACGATAGCCAAGCGTCCGCTTTTATGAGTTGGTCATTTGCCTATTGAGTTGCTATTACTCGACCGACGAACGTTAAAGTCTCTTAAGTACGTCTGTTACGTTTTCTACAAGTCGGTTTGAGCATTCTAGAGGTTACGCCCAAGTTCATTTTTCTACAAGTCGGTCAGAACATTCCAGAGGTTGGGCCCAAGTTGATACAAGTTGATCATAATATTTCAGAGGTTGGGTCCGAGTTCATACTCGGCCCAACCATACCATAATAGGATCTGTTCGTGGTCCGACCTATAAGAGCAAGGTTGGCACCGAGTTAATACTCGCCCCAAGCCGTAAGTTCTTGCTAACATCTGGTTGATCAAATTATGACTGATAGAAAGCAGTTAAGCATTTCTATGTATGAACTTTAAGGGTAATTTGTGGACATAACCAGACAGAATGTAGCATTCTGCTCCTACGTATCCCAAATGGGAATCAAGGCTAACGTAGTTCTAAGTTGAGGGAGTGATGATAGTACGAAGTTGGCCTTAAATATGAAATCTTCTTGTCCCTTAGCCCAAGCCTCCAATGGACCATCTATAAGGATAAAATCGGCCCAAACATATAAACTCGACCACACAAGGTTTGGTCTGAGTTAATACACGGCCCAAGTGTAACACAGATCCAGTCGAGAATCGACGAAGTGGCTTAAAACCTCTCGTATGATGTATTTGACAATAAGTTGGGTCCGAATTAATACATAGCCCAAACCATAACATAGCCCCTCAGCCGACTTTATCAAAGTTTTTCTTTGAATGATATATGTTAGGTTGCTTTAAATACTCGACATCTAATCAACAACGAACATCATGTTCTAAACAGATTATGATCGTTATTGGTCGAGACATAAACTACGCTTTTATGGTGTCGAGACATAAGTCGGGCATCAAAGTGTCGAAATAGGTTTTGTTTTGTGGTGCAGAAACATAGGTCGGGTCCATGTTGTCGAGACATAAGTCAGACTCTACAATGTTGAAATATAGGTCGAGCTTGAAGGAGCCCAAACATAGGTCGGGTTTTATTGTGCCGAAACATAGGTCGACCTTTATGATTCCGAAACATAGGTCGGACTCTAAAATGCCGAAACATAGGTCGGATTTTACAATGCCGAATCATAGGTCGGCCTTTATGGAGCCGAAACATAGGTCGGACTTTACAATGCCGAATCATAGTCGAGCTTTATGGAGCCGAATCATAGGTCGGGCTTTATGGAGCCGAAACATAGGTCGGGCTTTAGAATTCCGAAACGTAGGTTGGATTTTACAATGTTGAATCATAGGTTGGGCTTTATGGAGCCGAAACATAGGTCGAGCTTTATTGAGCCCAAACATGGGTCGGTTTTATTGTGCCAAAACATAGGTTGAACTTCATGATTCCGAAACATAGGTCGGACTTTAAAATGTCGAAACATAAGTCGAACTTTATGATGTCGAAACATAGGTCGGATTTTACAATTCCGAATCATAGGTCGGGCTTTATGGATCCGAAACATGGGCCGGACTTTATAATGTCGAATCATAGGTGGAGCTTTTTGGAGACGAAACATAGGTTAGACTTTACACTGTCGAATCATAGGTCGGGCTTTAGAATTCTGAAACATAGGTCAGATCGAATCATAGGTCGGGCATTATGGAGCCAAAACATAGGTCAGATTTTACATTGCCGAATCATAGGTCAGGCTTTAGAATGTCAAAACATAGGTCGAATTTTACGATGGTGAAACACAGGTCGGCTTAATGGTACCGAGATAAAGATTGGCTTAATGTCCTTATTGACCTCTAAATTAATAAATTCTTTTTCAGTGCGGTTTGAATACTTGTAGATCCGAATAATTGATAAGTAGTTAGTGTCACTTAAAGGATAATGGAAAATAATGATAATAGCATTGAGAGTAATAATATGCATAAAAAAGACATGAATGATTATAGTACTATCTCGGTTTAGTGTGTTGATGAGTGTGATTTCACCTCATTTTCCATGTACATTTCTGCATGCATTTGCATTTAGTTAGGCCATTTTAGTTGGATTTTGTTTAGTTTTTCATTTGGAACGGATAAGGTGGTATTGTGTGTTGTTTTGCAGGGATTTTTTATTAAATGCCCAAGTTTTAGCCATGAGGAAGCTGAGATGAAGAGAAGGCCTGAAAACTGAAGAAGAAGGGCGCCAAAAGTCAGAATCTGTCACGGCCTGGCCGTGATGGCTATCACGGCCGTGACCCAAAACCACCAAAAGTCAGAGACAATCACGGCTTGGCTGTGATAGAGATCAAGGGCGTGAAAAGTTGGCTCGCGTCACGAAGAAATGGCTCGCCTCGCGAGATAGTAAGTTGGCCAGAACTGGAAGAGACAACCCGTCACGGCCTGGTCGTGATGGCTATCACGGCCGTGACCGGCCACGAGTAATAAAAGAACTGAGCAGAACAGAAGAAAGATTCATTCAGAAAAAAAACCTAGAATCAGATCCTCTGCTGCTGTGGCTGCTGTGCATCATTTCATGGAGCTCTCTTCTTTGTTCATCTCTGTAATTCTTTCTTTTGTTTTATCTTCAATTATGTGTAGCTAAACTCCCCTTTGTTGGGGTTAGACTATTGCTATCTGAACTTGGTTGTAAATGACTTGATTATAATGCAGTTTCCTTGTTCCTTATGAGTGTTTGATTCCATGCTTAATGCTTTCTTAGGCTTGATCACCCTAGGAATGATTAGTTGCTTTAATAGATAACTGGAAGGTTGGTGTTAGAGCTTGCTCATGAATCAAATGCCAAGTAGTTCATGAGCCTAGGGATAGGTCTTGAGGTGCTTGCAATCGTATAAGTCTTCACGTAATGCAAAATCTCAGGTTAATCCACCTAAGGAATTAGGGTTTAACTTGGGGTTTTAGGCTCAATGCACCTAAGGAATTAGGCTTGAGTATCTCAGAAAAGACTTGGTTGTCATAATAGAATTGTGAACTGTGTTAGTTATCATTTCATAACAATCAAGGGAGGATTAGCTTAGTCTAACCCTAGCAATTCTATCTCATTGTTATTCATCTCTCTGTTTTCACATTAACTGTTTGAAAAAAAATCCAAAAAGAACAAAAACATTTTCTTCTTGTTTGCTTGTTAGATGTTAGAACAACCTTCACTCCAAAATTCGATCGCCTAGATAGTAGTCAAATTTGCGAAGTGGTAATTGTCCACGATCCCTGAGAACGATATCCGGTCTTACCGTTTTATTACTTGCAACGAACCGGTACACTTGCCGAGTCCGTGTCAAGTTTTTGGCGCCGTTGCCGGGGATCGGTGTGCCAATATCACGAGTACCAAAGGGGACTCCTAATTTAGGCAAATTTTTTTCTGTTTTCCTACTGTGTCTTTCGTTCTTATTTTTCTGTTTCTCTGCTGTAAATTTCTGCAAGTGCTGTTTTTTTGTTTGTTCTGTGCTACTCCGTTTGTTCAGTGTATGCGAGGTACAATCGACCCAGGTGAACTCCAATTCGAACCTGAGATCGAGAGACTCTGCAGAAGGAATAGAAAGAAAACCAAGGCAAGACAGAACAGAGAAAGAGCATCTTCTAGTAGACAAGAGCAACAAGTTGAGTTACCTAGTGTGCAAGAACCACAAATTGAAGTAGCAGCTGTCACCATGGCAGAAGAGAATGCACCAAGGAGAACAATGGGGGACTACACTTCCCCTAGAGTTGATAGATGTGGAACTCCGATTGTGAGACCTGCAGTGGCCTGCAATAATTTCGAAATCAAGGCATCACTTCTCCACCTTGTGCAGCAAAACCAATTTGGAGGGTTGGAGAATGAAGATCCTCATGCTCACATTGGTACCTTCATTGAGCTGTGTGACACCATCAAGTTAAATGGAGCTTCAGATGAGGCCATTCGGTTAAGGCTTTTCCCTTTCTCTTTGAGGGATGGAGCTAAGGCATGGCTTTAATCTTATCCTCATGGAAGCATCATCACCTGGAACGACTTGGTCAGCAAGTTTTTATCTCGATTCTTCCCTCCGTCAAGAATGATTAAGCTGAGGTCAGAGATCAATGCCTTTGCACAGAGGGATGGTGAGTCACTATATGAAGCCTGGGAGAGGTTCAAGTCCTTACTCACAGCTTGTCCAAATCATGAACTAGAGACATGGCAGCAGGTTGCAACATTTGTTAATGGGCTCAACAGGAATTCAAGAAGTATGATTGAAGCGGCTGCAGGAGGGACATTGAGTCAGAAGACACCGGAAGAAGCAAATGACTTGATTGAGAACATGGCTAACAATGACTATCAAATGCCTAGTTCTCGGTCAATGGTCAATAGAGGTGTTCTAGAGCTGGATGAAATTGGCGCTCTCAAGGCACAAATGGCTATTCTTACCAAGCAATTGGGGTCGGTTCAACTGCAGAATTCTCAACTGCAAGCTGTTCAAGTTCAAGGTGCCTCAGTGTGTGATTTCTGTGGAGGCAACCATGCAAATGGAAACTGTGAGATCAATGTGGTTGGAAGCTCGGGACAAGAAGAGGTAAATTATATGGGCAACCAAGGGCCTAGAAATGATCCCTACTCCAACACCTACAATCCGGGGTGGCACAATCATCCCAACTTTAGTTGGAGACAAGGGCAAAGTTCAAATACTCAAGCAAAGCCTCCTCAAGAGAGTTCAAGCAAATTGGAGAACCTTCTAGGCCAGTTCATGCAAGCTACTCAAGAGACTATAAAAGAATCAGAATGCCTCAATCAAGAACTTGGAGCATCAAATGGGCCAACTAGCAAGGCAGATGGCAGAGAGACCTCAAGGACAATTGCCTGGGGATACTGAGAAGAACCCAAGGGAAGACTGTAAGGCCATTGTTACAAGAAGTGGGAGAGTGTTGAATCCACAAGAAAAAGAAAAGGAAGAGAAGACAAGTGATGCTGGAATTGATAAGGTGCAGTTTGAAGAGGTAAACAATGAAGAACTCGGAACTTCCCAAGGTACTACCTCTATCCCTATCGATGTAGAAGCTGAAGAACCGCAGAGGGTGAAATTGGTTGATGAAGAATTTGCGAAGAAGAAGACTAGAAGACAGATTCTGGAAGAGGTTGATAATCCCAAAGAGCTACCCCCATATTTCAGAATTGCACTACCCCAAACGGTTGAAGAAAGAAGCAAAAGACCAGCAATTTTCTAAGTTCCTGGATGTATTCAAAAAGCTACAAATAAACATCCCGTTTCTTTGAAGCTCTCACATGAGATGCCTTCCTACGCAAAATTCATGAAAGAGATCCTTACAAACAAAAGAAGGTGGAAGGAGGAGACAGTGATGCTTACTAAAGAGTGCAGTGCTATACTTCAAAGGAAGCTGCCAGTAAAAATGAAGGACCCAGGCAGTTTCACTATCCCATGCACGATTGGTCATCTGAACATAGGGAGAGCATTGTGCGATTTAGGGGCAAGTATTAATCGATGCCGCTCTCCATTTTCAAGAAGTCAGGGATTGGTGAGGTAAAACCAACAGGGATTTCTCTTCAACTGGCAGACCGCTCAATTACATATCCCTATGGTGTTGTGGAGGATTTGTTGGTGAAGGTAGATAAGTTCATTTTTCCAGCAGATTTTGTGGTGTTAGATATGGCTGAAGATGGTGACACTCCTCTGATTCTTGGGAGACCATTCCTAGCAACAGGTAGAGCCTTGATCGATGTCAATCAAGGGGAATTGGTGCTTCGGGGACAAGACCAAAAGGTCACCTTTAATGTGTTTGAGGCAATGAAACACCCAAGCGACAAGGACACATGCATGATAGTAGACCTCATTGATTCATTATCTGGCAAGAGTTTGCACCATAAGTTTGAAGATTCGTTAGAAGTAGCTCTAATGGTAGAGGATGTAGAAGAAGAAGTATGTGCAGAAGAAGTTGATCTCATGATTAAATCTCTGGAGGCTTGTCTGGTTGTGAATACTGATGAAGACAAAGTGGTGGAAGATGTGAGAATTGAAGACAAGGGTGACCCACCGGTGCTAGAGTTGAAAGAATTGCCATCCCATCTCCGTTATGCTTTCCTTGGGATGAACTCTTCATTCCCAGTTATCATCAGTAGTGGGTTCAATTCCTTGGAAAAAGAGAAGCTGTTGAGGGTGCTTAGGGAGCACAAATCTGCAATCGGATGGTCTATGTCCGATTTAAAAGGGATAAGCCCCTCCTTTTGCATGCACAAAATCCGTGTGGAGGAAAAATTCAAGCCGGTTAGGCAACCGCAAAGAAGACTCAACCCGAATATGAAAGAAGTTGTGAGGAAGGAGATTGTGAAGTTGTTGGATGCGGGCATCATCTATCCCATCTCCGATAGTCCATGGGTGAGTCCGGTCCAAGTTGTACCGAAGAAAGGGGGGATGACAGTGGTAGCGAATGAAAAGAATGAACTTATTCCCTCTAGGACCGTGTCTGGATGGAGGGTATGCATTGATTACAGAAGACTGAATGAGGCCACCAGAAAAGACCACTTTCCATTGCCCTTCATTGATCAGATGCTAGAGAGGTTGGCGGGCCATGCTTTCTATTGTTTCCTTGATGGATACTCCGGGTATAACCAGATTGTGGTTGACCCAGAGGACCAAGAGAAGACCGCTTTCACCTGCCCTTATGGAGTCTATGCATACAGGAGAATGCCTTTCGGGTTGTGCAATGCACCCGCCACTTTTCAAAGGTGCATGCTATCCATATTTTCTGATATGAATGAGAAATTTATTGAGGTATTTATGGACGATTTTTCTGTATTTGGTGATTCTTTTGATAACTGTTTGAATAATCTTGCCTGTGTCCTAAAAAGATGCCAAGAAACTAACCTCGTTTTAAATTGGGAAAAATGCCATTTCATGGTTAGGGAGGGTATAGTTCTTGGGCATAAAATTTCATCACAGGGGATGGAGGTTGATAGAGCCAAAATTGAAGTGATTGAAAAACTTCCTCCTCCCTTAAATGTGAAAATTGTTAGAAGCTTCCTAGGGCATGCGGGTTTTTATAGAAGGTTCATAAAAGATTTTTCAAAAATTGTGAAACCCTTATGCAAGCTTTTGGTAGCTGATACTCCTTTTATATTTGATGATGATTGCATGCATGCCTTCAAAATTTTGAAAGCAAAACTCACCACCGCACCGGTCATTGCACCTCCAGATTGGAGTTTACCTTTTGAGCTAATGTGTGATGCAAGTGACTATGCGGTGGGAGCCATTTTGGGCCAAAGAAAAAACAAAGTGTTGCATGTCATTCACTATGCCAGTCGTGTGCTTAATGATGCCCAATTGAATTACACTACGACTGAAAAAGAATTGCTTGCTGTGGTATTTGCTTTTGATAAATTTAGATCCTACTTGATTGGTTGTAAAACTACAGTCTACACTGATCATTCTGCTTTGAGATATCTTATGACTAAACAGGATGCTAAGCCAAGGCTTATTAGGTGGATACTACTACTCCAAGAGTTTGATTTGGAAATAAAGGACAAGAAAGGAGTGGAGAATGTGGTAGCCGACCATTTGTCTAGGCTTCCACAAGCAGATGTCCAAGCAGAAGCAAAGTTGCCAATTCAAGAGGAATTCCCAGATGAACAGTTGTTTGTGGTGCAAATGGCACCTTGGTTCGCGGATATTGCAAATTACAAGGCAGCCAATAAGATTCCTAAGGACTTCAATGCGCAACAGAGGAAGAAGCTCATTCATGATGCCAAGTTCTATATTTGGGATGAGCCGTATCTTTTCAAAAGAGGTTCAGATGGAATTCTGAGGAGGTGCATACCGGAAGAAGAAATTAATGGGGTGTTGACCCACTGCCACAACTCACCCTATGGAGGACACTTTGGTGGTGAGAGGACCGCCATGAAGATTCTGCAAAGCGGGCTATTTTGGCCCACTATTTTCAAGGACTCCCGAGCTTGGGTGATGAATTGTGATAAATGTCAGAGGACCGGTAGTATTTCTAAGAGAAATGAGATGCCCTTGAAGGGTATACTTGAGGTGGAGCTCTTTGACGTATGGGGGATCGACTTCATGGGTCCTTTCCCATCATCTTACAACAACAGGTACATTCTGGTGGCGGTTGATTATGTGAGCAAGTGGGTGGAAGCCGTGCCAACTCTGAAAGATGATGCAAGAACTGTGATCAGTTTTGTGAGGAAGAATATTTTTACCCGGTTTGGGACCCCTAGGGCTATCATTAGTGATGGGGGTACCCACTTTTGCAATAAGGAGTTTAATGCAGTGCTTGCCAAGTTTGGGGTGAACCACAAAGTTACCACACCATACCATCCCCAAACCAGTGGGCAAGTGGAATTGTCCAACCGGGAGTTGAAGAGGATTTTGGAAAAAACTGTGAACAATGCAAGGAAGGATTGGGCGAAGAAATTGGATGATGCACTTTGGGCCTATCGGACTGCTTATAAGACGCCTATTGGTATGTCACCTTACCAATTAGTGTTCGGGAAATCATGTCACCTTCCGGTAGAGCTACAACACCGTGCTTTTTGGGCGGTGAAGGCCCTAAACTTTGATACAAGGCTGGCCATGGATAAGAGGATGCTTCAATTGAATGAGTTGGATGAGTTCCGACTCTTGGCTTATGAGAGTGCCGGGATATACAAGGAAAGAACCAAGTTACGGCATGATAAGTACATTCTTCCCAAGCAATTTGAAGAAGGCCATCGGTTTTCTTTGTTCAACTCAAGACTCAAGTTTTTCCCGGGCAAATTGAGATCAAGATGGTCAGGCCCATTCTATGTCAAGTCAGTTTCTCCGTTTGGTTCAGTTGAATTGGAAAATCCATCATCGGGAAATACTTTCACTGTCAATGGGCACAGGCTCAAGCACTACCTTGGAGGAGATTTTAATCGTCAGGCAGTCTCCATCCTTCTTGAGGCACCATCTTAGAAATCATCCGTCAAGCTAGTGACGTTAAAGAAGCGCTTATTGGGAGGCAACCCAATTTTTATTTTTCATTTTTATCTTCTCTTTTGTTTTTGATTTCCCCTATTGAATAATTTGAGAAGCTCAAGAGGGTTGTTAATAGTTTGTTGAGTGATTCCAGATTTTGAAGGAAGGAGGAGAAGAAGGGCACGAGGAAACAAAACCAGAAAGAATGTGATTCAGCACCACTACCACCTTGGTGAGTTGTTCCAGTTTTCTCCCCTGATGAGCCTCTGTTTGACTGGTTTTATAACTAGTAAAGACCTTGGCTTTGTGCTTATTTTATATCATTTTCACCCAAATTAGACTTTATTGTCCTTAAGTAATATTTTGAGTCTGTAAATTGTTTTTAAGTTAATTTAGTTGTTTTAGAGTTGAATAATTATTTACTTTTATTTTCTATTTTCAGGTTAATAAAAAGTAATAAATCTGGAGCCGCTCGCCCCGCGAGTATTGCAACCATGAAAAAGTCAGAGACGATCACGGCTTGCCCGTGTTGAAGATCACAGCCGTGGCAATTCTGAAGTTGAAGCGTTCGCCTCGCGAGCATTCCTTCGCCTCGCGAGTATTGGAAGATCAGAAGCCATCACGGTTTGGGCGTGTTGAATGCCACAAGCGTAATGATTGGAAGTGAAGAGTTCGCCTCGCGAAGGATGTGCTCGCCTCGCGAGAAGACAAAGAGTTGCAGACCTTTCATGTAATTCGCCTCGCGAGCAGTGCTTCGCCTCGCGAGTACTCTGACTCCAGAAACGTGTATATAAGCAGTCTTAGGCAGAAATGAAGGGATGGTCAGAATTAGCCAGTTTTGGCTAGTTTCTGAGCCTGTTAGTCCTTTATTTTTCTCTTAGTTTATTGTTTTCTTTTGTAATGGAGAATTAATCTCCTAGATTAATCTAATGTAATTGGTTTTTATCCATACTTGAGGTTCTTGTATTTCCTGCTTTTATTTCCTTTTCTCTTTTCAATGCCATGCTTTATATTTCTGTTTGCTTAATTCAGGAGTATATTGTGTTGTGTTGGTTTATCTCGGTGATATCATGTTCCTATATATAATCGCGTTTGCTTAATTCGCGTGTGTACGTTTCGTGTTCGCTTAGTTCACGAAGTGCTTAACCCCGTTTGCTTAATTCGGGAATAGGGATATATATCCGTAGTAGTGGTTCCGCTTGTGAATTATTGCTATAACCGGGAGGGGATTAGAATCTGCTTAGGGCTAGGAATTTGCATGAACCGATGATAGTTGGGAAACCGAGAACAGTAGGTTAATCGCTTAGCTTATTTGGTAATCGCTCTGTTTTCTTGCTTTGTTTTCTGTTTTGCTTCTTAATTTAGTTTTCAATCCAAAACCCCCAATTCTGACTTTTTTTAACTTTTTCATTAATAATAACAACAACTAAAGAGTCCTTGAGAGACGATCCGAGTTGTCGCTCTATACTACATTATTTTGTAAACGCTCGTTCTTTTTTTGGCGCGTGGCGGCAATGTGGTCAAAAATTGGCGCCGATGTCGGGGACTCGGTTTGTTGTTATTAGCAGAAAATATAAATAAAAAAAAAAAAATTTTTTGCTGAATTTGTCGGTTATGGATCTTTCTTGATAAGCTCACTTATTTGAAGCAATCTGTTTCAGCAGATACGATTTTGTGGCATGTGCGGCTCTCCGAGCACTGTATGAGGCATGCCCCATTCTGACAAATGCTACTTATTGGCCTCGAGCTTATATATTCCATCCTGACAATCAAGGCAAAAAGCTTGAGGATAATGAAGAACCTGTGGAATCAAATGCATGTGTTGAGAATGATGGGGTGGATGAACCGCGTGCATTGAAAGTCCGGACATTGCACCGTTACTAATTCAGTTTCTTTTACTACATGTACTAACTGTACTGACACTAACCCGTATGCTGTTTGTGGCCAATTTCTTGACTCTATTTTGCAGGATGATAGTGAGAGTGATACCGATTGTTCAGCCGAAGTTCCAAATACACTATCCATTGAGCAGCTACCTCCCACTGTGGAACAACCGGTGATGGAGTTCAAGCCTCTGGAATTTGCACCATGGCCAGTCCAAGAGGTTGAGCCCCACTTCTATTGGGAGGATTTTATTGAGAAAGAGGTCATCTGTGACCCCAGAGGAAGTGAAAAGTCCGCCGCACTGGGCGAGGTTACTATGATTGTCAAGCACCCACTTCCGTATAAAGGCTGCAAGTCAGGGAAGCATGGAATGAACTACCACCCTTTGGCTACCATGTGGGACTTATGTTACAAGCAATGGGATCCCGGTGGAACCGCCCCTCAATGAGTTTTCTTTACCTTTCTTCTTTTTAATTTTCTTTTCCTTATTTTATTTCTGTTTTATTGTCAATAATGCTCCTGAATAATTTGAGAAGCTCAGGAGTTGTGTTTGTGTCTTGGTTATGGCAAGTTTATTGGATTTTATTAATTTTTGCATAGATTGATTGCATGATATGTTTTGACTGTTTCCCCCTAGGATTTGAAAAATTTTTGAAAAGTGATTCCCATGTGAAATTGAAAACTGAACTTTGGGATTTTGTTATGATGGCATGATTTATGATAAGTTTGGGGTGATAGGAAGCACACACTAGGGATAGAATCTCAGTCAAATAATTTGCAAAAATGTCCAGGTGAGGTTTTGAGCCTCCAACATGTTTTAAACTGTGTGAAAATCACTTTTTAGGTTGCACTTCCCTGGATTTGATTGAATCTCTTTTTGGTTTGCATGATTATGTGTTTGCTTCAGATGATTTAGGCATTTTCTTTGTAAATAGCTACTTAGCCTAAAATAACCAATTCTTAATGCATGTTCCCTAGTTAGCCCATTGAGCCTATTAGCCTGTTAATTCTTGATAACCTTATGTTACAAGCTAAAATCTGAAAAACCATGTTAACCCGATCTTAGGATTAGGAGAGCATGGAAGCTTAGTGAGAAATTGGTTGCAAGAAATTAAGTTTGGGGTGGCTACCCGGTGCAATATGTTGTTTGGGATTGAGAAAAAAAATTTATGTAAAAAAAAATTGTGAAAAAAAAAATAAAAAAAAAAGAAAAGAAAAGAAAAGAAAAACAGAAAAAAAATAAAAGTGCAAAAATGCCAAAAAGAAATAAAAAGGTTGTAGTCACCCAGAAGCATAAAGAAAAAAATTAAGAAAGGAACTTGAGTGGAATTTCAGTGTAAAAAAAATGTTTCATGCTCTCTTAGTTCCTAGGGTCTTCAGCCTAGTTTCCTTTGTATATCCTACCCTTAGCCAGGCCCCATTACAACCCATAAAAGTCCTTTTGATGTTGCTTGCATATTTTCTGTGGGAACTATTTAGAGATGAAAATCAAATTTTTGGGAAGTGCTCTTAAAAGTGAAATTGAGTGAATTGTTGATAGCCTGACAAAAATTGAGCGATTGAGTGAAACACAAATTTCCGTTGTGAGGAAGGCAGTTGTTTGATTTTGGTGATCTCCCTTGTATGTGTAACTTTGACCCCCTGCTTTGATTAATGATTGTTTGAATTATGAAACTCTCAATTGTTTGGAATAAATGAATGTGGGGATTACTTTGTTTAAAAAGGGGGAACATTGAAAAAAAAAAAATTGTTTTGATAAATTGCTTGAAATCTGTGCGAAAGTTGATTGAATCTTTTGAGCTTGCCAGGTCTTGAGTCTTTTTAAGTTTTTAAGTCTTAGTTTGCTTGGGGACAAGCAAAGTTTAAGTTTGGGGTATTTTGATGAGCCTCTGTTTGACTGGTTTTATAACTAGTAAAGACCTTGGCTTTGTGCTTATTTTATATCATTTTCACCCAAATTAGACTTTATTGTCCTTAAGTAATATTTTGAGTCTGTAAATTGTTTTTAAGTTAATTTAGTTGTTTTAGAGTTGAATAATTATTTACTTTTATTTTCTATTTTCAGGTTAATAAAAAGTAATAAATCTGGAGCCGCTCGCCCCGCGAATAATCTCTCGCCCCGAGAGTATTGCAACCATGAAAAAGTCAGAGACGATCACGGCTTGCCCGTGTTGAAGATCACAGCCGTGGCAATTCTGAAGTTGAAGCGTTCGCCTCGCGAGCATTCCTTCGCCTCGCGAGTATTGGAAGATCAGAAGCCATCACGGTTTGGGCGTGTTGAATGCCACAGGCGTAACAGTTGGAAGCTGAAGAGTTCGCCTCGCGAAGGATGTGCTCGCCTCGCGAGAAGACAAAGAGTTGCAGACCTTTCATGTAATTCGCCTCGCGAGCAGTGCTTCGCCTCGCGAGTACTCTGACTCCAGAAACGTGTATATAAGCAGTCTTAGGCAGAAATGAAGGGATGGTCAGAATTAGCCAGTTTTGGCTAGTTTCTGAGCCTGTTAGTCCTTTATTTTTCTCTTAGTTTATTGTTTTCTTTTGTAATGGAGAATTAATCTCCTAGATTAATCTACTGTAATTGGTTTTTATCCATACTTGAGGTTCTTGTATTTCCTGCTTTTATTTCCTTTTCTCTTTTCAATGCCATGCTTTATATTTCTGTTTGCTTAATTCAGGAGTATATTGTGTTGTGTTGGTTTATCTCGGTGATATCATGTTCCTATATATAATCGCGTTTGCTTAATTCGCGTGTGTACGTTTCGTGTTCGCTTAGTTCACGAAGTGCTTAACCCCGTTTGCTTAATTCGGGAATAGGGATATATATCCGTAGTAGTGGTTCCGCTTGTGAATTATTGCTATAACCGGGAGGGGATTAGAATCTGCTTAGGGCTAGGAATTTGCATGAACCGATGATAGTTGGGAAACCGAGAACAGTAGGTTAATCGCTTAGCTTATTTGGTAACTGCTCTGTTTTCTTGCTTTGTTTTCTGTTTTGCTTCTTAATTTAGTTTTCAATCCAAAACCCCCAATTCTGACTTTTTCTAACTTTTTCTGTTAATAATAACAACAACTAAAGAGTCCTTGAGAGACGATCCGAGTTGTCGCTCTATACTACATTATTTTGTAAACGCTCGTTCTTTTTGGCGCGTGGCGACAGCGCGGTCATCCCCTCTCTAAACTTAATTATTTACATTGAGGACAATGTAAGTCTTTAAGCTTGGGGTAGGGGTAATCTTTTTGCTTGCATTGTAAATATTGCATTCATATAGGCTTAAGTTTGCATGATCACATGAATTAATTGCCCCCTGCTTAGATTGAGCATCTGATTGTGCGAACTAAGTGCCAATTTTTCTGTGATAGTGAATTTTTGGACCCTGATTTTCTATCCTTGTGATATGGCTTCATTAAATATGCTTGAGATGGTCTTGGATAGTTGATGATTAGCATGTGTTTCTATGGATTTATGTTTCTCACTAGTTCTTGAACTGATAAATGTGAGCTTTTGAGCCATTAGGGGGTACTCACTAAATCTGCCCCCATTCTTTGTGTAGAGTGTGTTCCTCTTGAATTGTTTTTCTCTAGAACTTGACTTGAAACCATTTCGAAACTTGAAAAATTTTGAGAATATTTTTGAAAAGGATTGAGGCAATAGGTGTTTTTTCTGGCCTTCTGAGCTTTGAATGAATAATGCTACCCTTAGTTGCCCCATTTTGAGCCTGAATGAATAGCATGCTTTTCTTGGTACCCTGAAAGGTTGTGTTAAATATGCTTATGAGGGACCTTCTAAAGTACTGTGCAAAAATGGGTTGGAAAATGTAGTTGAAAGTTTGGGATGATGAAAAGAAAAAAATGAATCTGAAAAAAATTTTACTTCTCTTGAATTGCAAAATCTCCCCTTCTCCAAACAAAAAGAAAAAAAAGAAAAGAAAAGAAGAGAAAAAGAAATAAAAATGGGGAAGGGGATGACAAAAAGGAATGAGAAGTAAAAAGAAAAAGAAAAAAAAATGAAAGAATGGTGGAAGAGTAAACTGAAACCCAAAGAAAGGTATTTTAGAAGGTCGTGCCTTGCAATGCTTGATTGTTTGTATAGCCTTTTGAAATTTCCTGTTCTTGAAATTCCCACCTGAAAATTGATCCCATGGCCCCATTACAACCAAAGAATAAGACCTCTTGATTCTTAGATGTTTTCATTAATAAAGTGAAGATTTGGTTGATAGTCAAGCTTATGGTAGGAATCATTCTTTGAGGAAAATGGAGTGAAATGTCATATTCCCTTAACACTTGAGTGAGTGAGGCAAGAAAGAGAGCCAAGCAAATGAACAAGCTTGGGGTGAGCTTCAAGTGAGATAGAGTGCCCGAATTAGTGAGAATGTGAGTCTAGGGAAACTAAGCCCCTAATTGGACTTGAATTGATTGTCTCTTCTTGAAATAATTGATTGCCTGTTGCTTGGATCATTTTACTCGGGTTCTTAGTTCACTATCATTGTCCTGGTTGTTTTCATCTTATGGCCTTGGTTTTTGCTTGAGGACAAGCAACATCTTAAGCTTGGGGTGATTTGATGAGTGTGATTTCACCTCATTTTCCATGTACATTTCTGCATGCATTTGCATTTAGTTAGGCCATTTTAGTTGGATTTTGTTTAGTTTTTCATTTGGAACGGATAAGGTGGTATTGTGTGTTGTTTTGCAGGGATTTTTTATTAAATGCCCAAGTTTTAGCCATGAGGAAGCTGAGATGAAGAGAAGGCCTGAAAACTGAAGAAGAAGGGCGCCAAAAGTCAGAATCACGGCCGGCCGTGATGGCTATCACGCCGTGACCCAAAACCACCAAGTCGAGACGATCACGGGCATCAAAAGTGGGCTCGCGTCGCGAAGAAATGGCTCGCCTCGCGAGATAGTAAGTTGGCCAGAACTGGAAGAGACAGAACCCGTCACGGCCTGGCCGTGATGGCTATCACGGCCGTGACCGGCCACGAGTAATAAAAGAACTGAGCAGAACAGAAGAAAGATTCATTCCGAAAAAAAAAACCTAGAATCAGATCCTCTGCTGTTGTGGCTGCTGTGCATCATTCCATGGAGCTCTCTCCTTTGTTCATCTCTGTAATTCTTTCTTTTGTTTTATCTTCAATTATGTGTAGCTAAACTCCCCTTTGTTGGGGTTAGACTATTGCTATCTGAACTTGGTTGTAAATGACTTGATTATAATGCAGTTTCCTTGTTCTTTATGAGTGTTTGATTCCATGCTTAATGCTTTCTTAGGCTTGATCACCCTAGGAATGATTAGTTGCTTTAATAGATAACTGGAAGGTTGGTGTTAGAGCTTGCTCATGAATCAAATGCCAAGTAGTTCATGAGCCTAGGGATAGGTCTTGAGGTGCTTGCAATCGTATAAGTCTTCACGTAATGCAAAATCTCAGGTTAATCCACCTAAGGAATTAGGGTTTAACTTGGGGTTTTAGGCTCAATGCACCTAAGGAATTAGGCTTGAGTATCTCAGAAAAGACTTGGTTGTCATAATAGAATTGGGAACTGTGTTAGTTATCATTTCATAACAATCAAGGGAGGATTAGCTTAGTCTAACCCTAGCAATTCTATCTCATTGTTATTCATCTCTTTGTTTTCACATTAACTGTTTGAAAAAAAATCCAAAAAGAACAAAAACATTTTCTTCTTGTTTGCTTGTTAGATGTTAGAACAACCTTCACTCCAAAATTCGATCGCCTAGATAGTAGTCAAATTTGCGAAGTGGTAATTGTCCACGATCCCTGAGAACGATATCCGGTCTTACCGTTTTATTACTTGCAACGAACCGGTACACTTGCCGAGTCCGTGTCATGTGTCTAGTAACTAGGTATTCCTCATTTTTCCAACCTCTCGGTCCCTACTTATACCAGGCTTCGTGTTAATTGTCATAGTTAGACCACTTTATTCTCGGATAATTGTCGTCACCCTAGTAATAATAGTCGGCAGGTTGACATTGATGCCTATAATCATCAACATTTATAAGTTAACCATTTCTAACTCCAACTCTTTGCTATCTAATATGACTTTAGGGTCATCCTATGTGTTCAATATTGGGCTAAACACGAACTCGTCCCCAATATTAAGTGTTTATGTTTCCAAGTCCAGTATAACTTTTGTATGAGCAAGGCGGATCCGAGTATAAACTCAGTCTGACCATAACATAAGTCCTCGGGCCTCAAGTCTTGAGAGAGGAATGGACTTTTGTGTAAACAAAATCGATCTAAGTATAAACTCAGCTAATCATAACGCGATATATTAAGACTTTCCCATTTCCAAGTCCATTAGGGCTTTGGTGTAAACAAGATGGATCCGAGTATGAAGTCAGCCTGAGTATAAACTCGGTATAACGCAATATATGAAGACTTTCTCATTTCCAAGTCCATTGGGACTTTGGTGTAAACAAGATGGATCCGAGTATGAACTCGGCCTGTCCACAATGGTGTAAACAAGATGGATCCGAGTATGAAGTCGGTCCGAGTATAAACTCGGCATAACAATAACGCAATATATTAAGACTTTCCCATTTCCAAGTCCATTAGGAATTTGGTGTAAACAAGATGGATCCAAGTATGAACTCGGTCTGTCCACAATGGTGCAAACAAGATGGATCCGAGTATGAAGTCGGCCCGAGTATAAACTCAGTATAACCATAACGCAATATATTAAGACTTTCCCATTTCCAAGTCCATTAGGACTTTGGTGTAAACAAGATGGATCAGAGTATGAACTCGGCCTGTCCACAATGGTATAAACAAGATAGATCCGAGTATGAAGTCGGCCCGAGGATAAACTCGGTATAACCATAGCGTAGTAGTAGACCTCCAGGCCTCCAACCATGCAAGACTAGTCTTTCTTTACCTGTCACCGGACTTTAGTCTTAGTAGATAAGATGGGTCCGAGTTCATTCTCGACTTATCCATAACAGAAGTCTCCTAAGTCTCAAGTCGAGAATCGACATAGGGGCATAGACATTTCATATTGGATGTGAGACCTTGGTTCACATGAGCAAGGTGGAACCCGAGTTAACACTCGGCACAACCGTAACAGTAGTAGGTTCGAGTATAAACTCGGCCTAACCATAATACTAAAAAAAAAACCCTCCTAATTATAAACATTGTTAATATCCTTTGCTTGCCGACTTTGACAAAATGTCAATTTGCAAGTTCAATAAACTCGGATATCAAACTACTGAACTTATTCCAATTCCCAGATTGCAACTTCTCCATCAGTTGATAACCAACTGTAAGGCGTTGTAGTACTCGGGTGATCTAACAAACCGAACGTTGCTCCTTTCCAATCTCCTAGATGATGGAAACACAAATAGCAAGCTCTATTAGTGATAAATATAAATAAAACATCTTACCTGGAACAATCGATTCAGAATCACGGGGTGACATGAGGAAATTCCTCTAACTTGACGGAGGCATTCTCAGCCTTGGTCGACCAAGAGAACTCGGTAGGATTATTCAAAGATTGAAAGTATGGTTAGATTTTCTCTGCCGACTTAGGAACACTCGATCGTCAACGAGAACTCGACCATCTTCTTCAACAATTGAAAGTACGACACCGACTTGGTTAAGAAACACTACAAAGGAATTCATATGCTCGGCCGTCCAAGAGAACTCGGTCGACTTCTTTAACAATTGAAACCATGGCTTGACTTTGTCTGCCAACTTATGCATACTCAGTCGTCCAAGAGAACTTGGTCGGCTTCTTTAACAATTGAAAGTACGACTTGACTTTGTCTGCCGACTTAGGCTAGAAACACTTCAAAGGAACTCACACACTCGGTCGTCCATGAGAACTCGACATAATTCTTCATTGATTGAATGTACGGCCTCACGATTGTCATATCTTCATCATAACCATGCTGCTCCGAGACTTGGTCCCTATCTTTGAACTTCGCGTAATGGAAGTCATCGATATGGTTAAGTATATCCAAGTTGTCATCCAAATTTTTCTATCATGTATACCAATCATGGAAATGGAATTCTCGGCGGAGAGTTGTGACCCGCAAACCGCCATTGAATGATAATTGGGAGTTTCCTCCCGAGCTCCAGTATGACTCGTCTTTCCCTTGAGGGGCGAAGGAAGAGTTTTACCAGAGCCCCACGGTGGGTTCCAAATTGTTCATGCCAAAGATTTGTTATCTCGACTCAGTGTAATTGAACGTGTTGTCTCTCCCCTTCTCCATTCCTACTGCCTCTACTTATAGTAAGCTCCGTATCTACCTCTCATAACTAGGTCTCTTCACTCTCGGATAACCGTTGCCGCCTTGGTAATGATAGTCGGATGGCGGGTATTAATACTTGCCGTTATCTTTCATTCATGAGTTGGTCGTTCAGTCGTTATATATTTCACCCCCTGCCTATCTGATTTCTCCATGTGATTTATCTAACTCTTAGACCTTTAGCTAGTCAAGAGCTCAACCTCGAATGCCAAGACTTTTACTTCTCAGCCCAAATCTTTGTTGGATCCGTGTTGCTAATGAAGTTGGCCCCAAGTATACAAGTCGGCCCCGAGTATATAACTCGGACTCCTATGACAAGAGGTAAAAGCAAAGGGCTGGGGACATTGGTCATTGTGCTTGATGCACTAATGATAGCTTTGCTCTTCTCTTTCAATGGAGCTGCCATTGCAGTTGGTGTTCTAGGCTTCTAAGGAAACTCACATGTGGGATGGAACAAGGTGTGCAATGTATTTGGGAAATTTTGTGACCAACCAGTTGCTTCCCTTATTATCTCATTGCTTGGATCAATAGCATTCCTCTTGTTGGTGGTTGTTCCTAAATTGAGGCTTCATCGGAGAACCTAAGGTGCTTTGGAGTCCTTGATGAATCAATAAACTAGCTAATATGATTGCCCTCGTCAATAGTTAATTTTATTATATGTGTGGGAATATTACTGTGATTCCTCAGGTCATAGATTTCATATTGTGTGCGAGGAACTTATTCAGAAATGTATGATTTGCAATATAGCATATGTACGTCCAGTGGTGAGCCCAGGATCCTGAGTCAGTTGGGGCAATATTACGTGTATTAAAAAAATTCTAATTTTGAGCACATCAAAACCATAACCTATAACTATTTGCAATTAACCATCATCAAGAGAAAATTTTATAAAATTGACTTCACAAACATGTTACTCATGATCTTAATTGTATAATTAATCAATCAATTTGATAGAATTAGATCTATATACAAACTCCCAAATTGCAAGCTTTTACAAACCCTAACAATGGAGGTTCCACCATTTACACAATTTCAAGCTCAGAGAGATAAAAATCCATGCTCAACTAACTATTAAACAAACCAATACAACGAATGCATGAGAATGGAAAAAGAAACCAAAAATTGGTTCGTGCCTTATTAGAACATTGGGGGCAGTGAGTTCAAAACTATAGATATATAAAAATAAAAGAGGCAAAATATAAAAATTCCAGAGAATTATTTATAATTTTATCAAAATCAGGGGTGCGTGTGCACATCTTCAAATATACGTAGGTCCACCACTGTGTATGTAAAATAATATATAATTTGTGGCTTTAATATGGGGTATTTTTGCACTGGTTTGGGGTTTAGAATAAGGGTATTTTTGTAATGGTTTTGAACTGTGATGTAAGATTTTTGCTATCTAGCTTGGATCACATAATTTAGTGTTTTATTCTTCAATCCTTCTTGGAAGGTGGGAAGAGCAGCCACTATGATGTTAAAGCTAGATATTGTTATTGAACTTATTTCTAATGATAAAAAATATATATAGTTTGTGGCTCACTGATAAGTAAATTAGAGCACTCGCAACAGCACATCTTCATGTGGTGCTTGCTTGTTAAGCACTCCCTATTAAGTATCTGCAACCGTTGTAGAGAGTTCTTATTAAGCACTCGGAAGTTCCAAAAGCATCGGTGCTTCTACCATTTTGTGGGTCATGTTCACGTACAATAATTTGTCTTATGACTTGATATATAAATTATTGATGAAATGTAAATGTGTGAGGTCATAAGTGATATATAAACGCAAGACCCACTTAAAAACGTAAAAAGTTAAAATACAGGGTGTTGGGTTACGGATGCCCTTAGAATCAAGTGATTTAGAAAAAAAATTAATTATCATGCTTTTTGGTATTTGACCGGATATACCATAGACAAAGCAATTGTCAGACTAATCCCCAAATCGAGGATGATGATCAGGTAAAACTCTCACCAAATTGGCTATTTCAAAATCCGAATCTGGCTTTAGGAAGGTCTGGGGGGCATAATACATTTCCTCACTTATGAGTTATATGATCATGTTTGAACCTGTTTTACTCACCGTAGAGATTAATTGCAAATCCAAGAGTGAGAACACAAAGACCAAAATAAATGCATGTTTATGTCTCCGTTTGCACATGTACGTTTTCTTTAAAGCGACTCAATTGATACTTCTAGCAAATATACGTTTGCAAAGTTTCCAAACGAGTAAATAGCCAAAATGGTCCCTAAAACTGTGAGGTCGTGTCAATTTGGTCCCTCAAATTAACAAAATTTCAAAAAGGTCCCTAAAACTGTCAAACGTTGATCAAGTTAGTCCCTCCGTTAGGCAGGGTTACTTGACACCGTTAACAGTGCTTACGTAGCACGTTAAGTGCCCATGTGGCCTCCACCTTGCATGACAGTTGTATCACAGTTTTGGAGACCAATCTGACACTAAATTTCAGGGACTAAAATGATACTTAATTTTTAATTTAACTCTTTAACACTTCTTCGTTTCATTTCCATCCCTCATTTTACCTTTTCATCTTCCCTGGCGTAACCTCCCCTCCTCCCCTCTGCCACACCCTTCCTTCTGCAACCGCTCGTCGGAGACCATAACCCGTCGTCGGAACCTCACCGGAACTCGCTTCCACTCAAAACGCAGGTGTGTATTTTGTTTACCCATTTTGTTTTGAGTTATGGGTTTTGATTGTTCATCTTCTTCTTCATACTGTGCATGTGGTAGGGGTTGGGTAGGGTTTCATCTAAGCCTCTATTACATTAGTGTTGTACTTAGGCATTTGCCCTAGTTATCGTTTTACCCATTGTTGCGCATTCTTCATCATCAATGTGGGTGGGTTTAGGGTTTGTTGTGATGCTTTGTTTTTTTGTTTTGTAACAGAGTATATGAAACGTTTTTTTAATTTATGCTTCTTTGTTAATGTGCAAAATGAGTACTATGATCACTGTTATCGTGCACCATGGAGGCATATTGTTGAGGAATGAGAGAGGAATTCTGGAGTATGTGGGTGGTGAGATGGATGTGTGGGAAGAGTTGGACTCATACACACTCAATGTTTTTGATTTATTTAGCATTGTGAAGGTGTGTAAGGGTTATGATAAGGTTGAAAAATTGTGGTGGTTGACGCCAAACAGGGACCTGGATATTGGGTTGAGGGAACTAACCTCTGACAGTAGCTTCATAGAGATGGTTAAGGCTGCCCTCCTTAATGCGAATGAGATTGAGATTTATCACGAGTATGCCCCCGAGCCCCTTCAGGCATGGGTGCCTAACCAGGAAGCTTTGAATGCTGCTAACATGGATGTTGATGAGTGTCTCATGAGTCCATATGAGGACAGCCATTCTACTGCTGATGAAAATGCAGAGGACAGCCAATACAAGCCTCCTCCGGTTGAAATTAGTTCAGATGATTATGAGGAAGTGGTGTTAAGCAAGATTTAAGTGAAGAAGGCTAAGGGAAATAAGGTTGCTGGGACTTCATCCAAGGGTAAGAAGGCTAAGGGAAATAAGGTTGATGGGACTTCATCCAAGGGTAAGAAGGCTAAGGGTAAGAAGGTTGCTGGGACTTCATCCAAGGGTAAGAAGGCTAAGGGTAAGAAGGTTGTTGGGATTTCATCCAAGGGTAAGAAGGCTAGTGGGAGTGATGGGAAGGGTAAGAAGAAGGTTTCAAGTAAGAGTAGGGAGAGGTCGCCTAGTCCTTCAAATGGTGACAGCAGTGATGATAATGATGGTTGGGCTGAGTTTTATACAGGGCATGAAGACTTCTTTAATTATGGGGAGTTAGGTGGTGGAAGCAATCAAGTGCAGCAAGAAGTTGTGAGTGATGCAAGCTACAAGTCTGAGGAAATGAAGGATCCTATTAGTACAGATGAGGAGAATAATGGAACAACAGGTTTGCCTAACTTCCCTCGGTTTAATGACAGAGCAAAGTTTGGTAATGTCAGTTTGGTATTAGGAATGGAGTTTACAAATTTATCATCTTTCAAGGCAGCTGTGAAGGATTACACCATACACATGGGCAGGCCAATAAAATGGGTGAAAAATGATAGCTTCAGGGCTAGATCTAAATGCAAGGAAGTTGGTTGTGATTGGGAGATTTATTGTGGTAGAAGTAATGTAAGGAGGAGTTTCCAAATTAAGACCTTCAAGGAGACTCACAGCTGCTGCAGAGCCTTTAAGGTTAATCAAGCAAACTGAAAATGGGTTGTGAAGAAGCTAGAAGAAAAGATTCGTAGCCAACCCAAAATCACACATGTAGAGGTTTTTGATTTCCTAAAAAAGGATTTCAATGTCATCATTGATAGGTCAATGATTTTTAGGGCAATTAGGGAGGCAAGAGAGTTGGTTGAAGGTAGTGAAAGAGAGCAGTATGGTAAGCTTTGGGATTATGCTCATGAGTTGTTAAGGAGCAATCCAGGGTCATTGGTTAAGATTGATACCATCCCTCTGCCACATTCACAACCACAGTTCCAAAGGTTCTTTGTTTGTCTAGATGCATGCAAGAGAGGATTTAAGGCAGGTTGCAGACCTTTTATTGGGTTGGATGGTTGCTTTTTGAAAGGTTACTTTGGAGGACAACTCCTTTCAGCTGTGGGGCAGGATGCAAACAACCATATTTTTGTGATAGCATATGCTATAGTGGATGTGGAAAACAAAGACAATTGGGGATGGTTTTTGACACTGTTGCATGAAACACTAGGTGATTACAGACATCATGGATGGAATTTCATGTCTGACATGCAGAAGGTAAGATTTTGTCATTCATTACGTGGTCTGGTTTGATAATTTGTTGCATATTTCAGGGACCAATTTGATATTAAGTGACTAATTTTAGGGACTGATTTGTATGTTATGCTTGCAGGGGCTAATACCAGCCATGCAGGAAGTAATGCCAGGAGTGCCCCACATGTATTGTGCCATGCATCCGTGGAGGAACTTTATAAAACAGTGGAAGGAAAAGGAACTAAAGGGTGTGGTTTAGGACTGTGCCAAGTCAACCATAGCTACACAGTTCAACATGGAAATGGAAAGGGTTAAGAGGTTGAACCTGAAATCCTGGCAGTATCTGAACAAATGGCCAAAAGAGGCATGGACAAAGGCCTACTTTGAGACAAACTGTAAGGTGGACAACATATGCAACAATACATGTGAGGTTTTCAATTCAAGGATTGTGGATTATCGTGGTAAGCCTATTCTGACTATGGCTGAGGAAGTTAGATGCAATGTGATGAGGACAATGTGTGCAAACAAGCTGAAGCTTGCTGGAAGGAGAGGACCTTTGTGTCCTATGCAACAAAGTAGGCTGGAAAAACAGAATTTGGATAGCAATCTGTGGACTCCTGTGTGGACAGGTGATGGTGATGGCATGCGGTTTGAAGTACAGAACCTTCCTTCTAAGGTTGATGTCAACCTGAGTGAACAAACTTGCACCTGCAGGTTTTGGCAACTAACAGGTGATGGTGATGACATGTTGTTTGATTTTTGTATATTGTTTTATGCTTTTTTTTCTATTATGACAGTGTTATTTATGTATATTTGCATACTTTGACAGGTATGCCATGTAAGCATGCATGTGCTGCAATTGCATATAGGAATCAAAGGGCAGAAGAGTGTTGTCATGTCTGGCTAACAATGGGGTCATATGATGCAACTTACCAATTTTTCATTCAACCAACACAGTACGAACAATTTTGGATGCCCACTGATTATGACAAGCCGGTTCCACCTAAGCTCAAGAGAAGTGCTGGGAGACCAAAGAAATAGAGAAGGAAGGATGGAAATGAGGAACCCGTGTGTGGTCATAAGCTGAAGAGGTCATATCCTAACTTCACTTGCTCAAGATGTGGCATTGAGGGCCATAACAGTAGGGGATGCATGAACACTGGAGTTCCTCAAAAACCTAAAGCTAAGACATCAACTCAAGGACAAGAGGATTTAGTGTCTGAGATACCATTAACACAAACTGCTCCTACTATTGAGCCAGTGCAATCTCAAGATGTACCACCACAAGTGCAGCAACAAGTACAAGATCCTCCAGCACAAGTTCAGGCCAATCCACCATCACAGCAAAGAGTGCAGAGGGTAAGCTGGCTTTTGCAGGGACTGAGTTGATTTCATATATAAAAGTTCAGGGACTATTTTGATTTTAAGTTGCATATTTTAGGGACTAAATTGACACTATGTTATCGATTTCTATTTTTGCAGGCAAGGAGATATGGTATAAGAGGACCTCTTATACCACAAGTGCCAAAGGAACCCCCAGTTAGAGGCCCCCACCGAATGACTCCACCGAGCACCACCCCTCTTGCACCAAAGACCTGACCCTTCTTGCACCACCACCACTTCCAATTCCAGCTCCACGGCCTATCATGGTCGAACTTCCAGCACCACCAACTGGATCAAGGGAAGGACAACCACAGATCATGTCTTTCATTCCAACTCCAGGGCTGCCACAGATGCATCCAAGGAAACCATGAAGTTAAGACTATTTTAGATTTTGGATAATTTAGTACAATGATATATTTGCACTATTGATGGTGCCTCTGTTTTTTGTTAATGATACATGTGAACAATGGATGTTTAGGAATATGGTGTATGGTTTATCTGCTGTAATTTCTAGTTTGGTAAGGGTTTATATGTACTCTGTTTTTGGTATTCTTTTGTAAGACATATTTGGACACCTTTTGGTGCTTCAATTAATACCTATGGAATTTGTCTTTTGGACCACATTTTGGTGCTTCCTTTCATTTTATGTAACAAAATGACACAGTTTGTCCTATGCAACAAAATGACACATTTACTCCAAGCTTGTCATTCATTTCATTTCCAAAATAGGACAATACTTTACACACTACATTCCAAAATATGCCTACATCATACCTAAGAACAACACACCTAAAACTACCTAAGCACTCTGCCCACCAATCCACCAAACCAGACAAACACTTAACAACACACACATTACAACAACCCCAAATTTGACCATTCTAACATCTGCAACCAAAGTGTCAACCCTGCCAATCAGCTCAATCAATTCTGCCTTCATTATTCCCTCACTGCCAGTATCATTAAGAGTTTCACATCTCTCAGGAACCTTGAAAATCTCAGGAATCTCATCCACCCTGACATGATAGCCACAATTGCCTTCACCCTGCAACAATTTGACATAAAGAAATTAGGGTTAGTAGAAACTGTGCTCCCTGCAAAGTGCAAGAAAATCGCAAACCCTAATGGAGTTTTGGGATTGAATGTTACCAATGGAAAGGGACATCCATAGAAGGTCCTCCCCGGGTTCCTTGGAGTCCTAGAGATTCGTAACACAACTCTCCTCTCACAATTGCAAAACAAAGGTAAGGGGTTGTTGATTTCTGCCCCATCAACCCTAGAGCTACTCGACCAAGACGGAGTTGTGGGTTTCTTGTTTTGTCTTGAGTATGGTAACGACGAACCACCACCCATCGGCATCCCTTTTGTGTAGTTGCAGTTGGAGAGAGCGAGAGAGAGAGACAGAAATAGACGACGAAGGAGAGAGAGTAGAGAGACAAACCAAAGACAGACGAAGGAAGAAGAAGATGAACGATAGGTTTTTTGAAAAAAAAATTGAGTGTCAATTTGGTCCCTAAATCATTTTAGTCGCTGAAATTTAGTGTCAGATTGGTCCCCAAAACTGTGGTACAGCTGTCATGTAAGGTGGAGGCCACATGGGCACTTAACGTGCCACGTAAACACCGTTAACGGCGTCAAGTAACCCTGCCTAACGGAGGGACTAACTTGATCAACGTTTGATAGTTTCAGGGACCTTTTTGAAATTTCGTTAATTTGAGGGACCAAATTGACACGACCTCATAGTTTCAGGGACCATTTTGGCTATTTACTCATTTGCAAACGGATAAACAAACATGTTGTAAGCCTAATGTACCACACCTCCAGCAGTTTTTCTCTGTTCATTGTGCACCTTCTCTCCAAAGGGTAGGGTTTTGAAAATCGGACCGGACCGACCGGTCCGACCGGTTTAACCGGGAACCGAGACCATGGCCGGTCCGATCAGCAGGGAAAACCGTCCCTGTGGTAAACCGGTGCAAAAATCGTAGAATCGGTTAAAAACCGGTGAAACCGGTCATAACCGGTAGTGAAACGGCCTGAACCGGTTTCCTAAAAAAAATTATATAAAAGGATTTGGGTCATCCTAGCCAAAACTCAATTCTTTTATTTTCTAACATATATGGGTTGGTTGTAAATTTTGGGTTGGTTTTTCCTATGAAGATGATTTTAACATATATCTTTATATTTATTTAGTTTAATTTCAAAATATAAAAAAAATTGTGCTTAATAATTTTAGTTGTTATGTTGTTTTTTTGTTTAATATTGTTATAAATATTATATTAAAATTAAAATAATATTCTTTAATTATAACCGGTTCAACCACGGTTCAACCTCGGTTGGATCATTGAACCTCGAAACCGCCTTCACCGATTCGATGGTCGGTCCGATTTTGTAAATATTGCCTAAGGGTACGTACGCACATCATATGCAAATATGCAACGTCTTATTATGTGCCTGGCACATTTTCAATTACAGATTTAAACCTTGAACATAAAACTCTTTAACATTTGAGTAAACGAGTTTTTACATTTGGACAATATTCCCCTAGGCAAGCTTCCTAGGCACCGCTATTAGGAGAATGAATTATCTCACATTCTTTACCATTTAGTGGAATCTCTACCAACCAACAAATAGGAGAGATAAAAAATCTTTACAATATAATAAAGGGGGAGATAAAGTTTAAGGGTGAGATTTTCCCACATTATTTTTGCAAGTTATTTTTGCACAGAGAGAATCCATTCCCCCACTATTAGAGGAACGAATGTAATTAATAAGTTTTGTGGGGCCATAACACATTAAATTAGTACTTTCATAATTTTATTTTGGTTCAATTAGTTTGCAAAATCCTAAATTATTTGAAAATTTTTAAATAGATCCCTAAACTAAAAAAAAATTGTTAATCAGGTCATCGAACTTCTAAATACTTTGTAATTTGGTCCCTACACTTTAAACAGTTGTAATCGGATCCATAAACTTTTAAATAATTTGTAATTAGATCCCTAAGGTAGGAGACATCTTTAAAACCTTTGTTATTGTAAGTGATCTAGTAATTCTATTAATCTCAAGATGGACAAGAATCATGGAAGTAGATTTATATGGTGCTCTAATTACAAGGTTGTTCCTGTTAGGAAATTACGTCAAATTTCCGGTAATCAGATATGAGAAAAGGGCGAAAATGCGGCATAATAGCTCAAAAAAATGATAACGGAGTTCGGTCAGTTATGCCTACGTCTCCTGTAATGCCGTAAGTGAGTGTCTCAAAAGAAAACACAAGACATCCACATTACAAATGATAGTCATATAAATAGTCTTAACATAATGGTCACACATAACCTTACAACTCAAAAAGTAAAAAAAGTCATTACACAAGCAACTACTCTCGGACTTCATTTAATCAGTTTATGAAGCCGACAGTTACATATTAAGGCTCCCATGAAACATATTGAGTTAAAGAAATTCCTTCTTTATCTCCTTAATCCGTCGAATGACCTAAACCACGCTTATACGAAACAATAAAGAGCCTAGTGAGAAAAATAATTCTCAGTGAGCTTTGCTTCAAGCAAGGATATACATATATAAACAATTAAATTCAAATAAACAGCCCAAAAATGAGTATGAGTATGAGCATGGGCACTTTACTTAAAACATTTACTAGATAACTTCAAGTATGAGGGACTTGTAGTATTCTAGTTTAATAGATTTTGATATGGCAGTCAGAGCTCTATGACAACAATCAGGCATCCCTTAATTGCTAGTACCATATCCTAACCTTCAAGGAATTGAAGGACTTATAAAAACATATCTCACCCACAAATTCTTATGTGGCCTTAATGGCTAATTTGGTTTTGAAACAGTTGTCTCACCAAAATATAGACCATTTTAGATTTTTAATGCCCTGCTATACTTCACTTATCATGATTAAGAAAAACACTCCAAACATAGTTAGGACCACAAGAGTGAATTTAAAGCAAAACCGAAACCATCAACAACATTACCACAAATTTGGAGGATAATGACTAAAGTTTCTACCCCCCACCATTTATTCCAAGTCTAACATTCAATCTCAAACAATTAGGAGCTCATATAACACTAATCAAAACTGAACATATCGACAATACATTGTAAACAAAACTCAAGTTTACACTAACAAGAAAAATCCAGCAATTTCAAAGTATTAACAAACTGAAACTGGCAGCAGTATTTTCAGTGAATTGCAAGGGAGATTCCTCCAGCGAAACCAACTCAAGTCCAAAAATTCCAAGGCCTAGGTTGTTAAAAATTCTGTCTACTTTCTATTAGTACAGAATTCAACTCAAACCAATATGTGCACAATTTAATACAATTTAAACACTAAGACAGTTTCAGCTCAGAATCTCCAGGACAAACAGCAGATTGCATGTTATTTTTCTCCCTTGATACTCAATGAAATTGAATCGTTACAAAGCCTATTTCGAAGGAAATCAAGTCTATTTTCTGATGGTATAAAGATCACTTCGAAACAAACCCTATGGAGGAAGTTATGGATAAAACACTAACAAGGGTGCATTACAGGTTTGAAGGATTTTAGAGCTCCTTGTCAATTTTTATCAAAAACCACCTCTAATTAACATGCAAAAATCAAAAACCCAAATGTTAACAAGCATATATCAGATAAAAATAGGCTTTCCACAGAAACAATTAGAACAATTAACAAGAAATTGGGATTTATGGTTACCTAATATTACAACAACAAAACTCACATAACCAAGTGGTAGATTGAAAGTGGTGAGTGTTGATCTCCTTGTGCTTCTTCCCTAATCTGATTTGTGCTCCTATTTTCGAAATTCTAGAGGTCTTGCATGTTGTCCATTTTGCTTGATTTAGGAATTTGATGAGTTGAAATTGTGAGGTAGAAGGTTAGAAGGAAATTTAGTATAGGTTTATGAGAGTTTTAGGAAGAATAAAGAAGGGAATGAGAATGGAAATGGTGTGTGGGTAAAACTGAAATCTGTGAGGAGAAAGGGAAGGGAGAGAGCTGTTCTGGCTAAGAAAGGAAAGCACCATTTTGGGACGAAAATGATAGTGAGGGAGGAGGAGTAGGTGGCGGCTAGGGTTTCATTTGGGAGAAGGAAGAAGATGAGTGTGGCTGTTTCATTTGGGAGAAGGAAGAAGATGAGTGTGGCTGCTAGGGTTAGAGAATAGGAACAAAATGTGATGTGGGTGGTGGACCCGGGTTTAGAAGGAAAATGGGCTCTTGGAGAGCTCTTGGACAGTGGGCTTCTGGTTTGACCCAATAATAAAAGTAAAACTTGACCAATGGAGGTTAGATATCCTTGAAGAGTATTGGTCACATAAGGAGATTTGAGGATAGAGATAGGTAAATTGGTTTAAAATAAGTAGGTGTGTGTTTGATAATAAAAATAAAAATAAAATTTCCATTCCATTTCAATTCACAATTAATTAACCTCACTAAATAAATCAACCACACAATTTCACATTTAAGAAATATAAAAGGATTCAAACACACCCATGGAAAAAGTAAAATGAAAAGACTAATTACCCTTGGGGAGGAATGTTACATCTCCGGACTGCTGCAGACCTTTTAATGAAAAGGAAATACACAAAGTGTTTACAAACACTCAATCTCACTACCCACAACCCATTTTCTCTCACAAATGCTTATCTCTCTAAGCTTTTGTAACTTACTAGAAACTCTCAATGTTGGAGTGAATTCCTTCATTAGCAATGACTCCTATTTATAGAGGTTTATGGTAGTGTGAACATAAGAAATTTTTAAATTTGCTTCTTCTTCTCTCTTGATTTGGTGGTCATCATTCTTGACCCAAGAAAGAAGACATACCATATTTTTCTATTTTGGTGGGCAGCCACCAATTTGACTTACCGTTCCTCTACCCTAAGGATCTAATTACAAATTATTTAAAAGTTTAGGAACCACGATTATAAACATTTAAAGTGTATGGCACAATTACAAAGTATTTAGAAGCCACGGGGACCCAATTACAGATTATTTTAGTTCGAATACCTATTTAAAAAATTCTCAAATAGTTTGGGTCCTAAAGAGTAATTAAACCTAATTTTTAAAACAGTTACACAAGAATCTAATATTTTAAATATGAATTATATCAAAATAATGTTGTCAGTGAACTTAGCAAAGGTAAATAATCTATTAAAATTATTTTTTGAGTCATAATCTATTAAATTAAAGTTGAACATATCAAAGACGAGTCATCTCATCACGTAAAATGACGCACATGATCAATTAAATGGAAGAAATTATTAAAAGACTTGATAGAAAAGTCATTCTATAAAAGGTAAACATACCAAATGTGAATCATTGCATAGTGTAACTGAAAAATGATGGATGCAGATTCCTCCCTGCATTCACCAATCTCTATGATAGAACCCAAAAGGGAAGTTATTCTATAAAAGATAAATTTTGATATGAAAATGGAGCATATAAATGGTGAATCATTAATTGCATCATGTGAAATGAGTAAATGACGATCGTCATTTTAAACAGAAGGTGAATGAGGCATACAAACTCACAACTTACAAGCTCCATGTACGTCTAATCTCTCTACAAAAGAGATAGCTTTATCTTCATTCAATTTCACAATCATTTGCAAAAACAAAAACCTATTATGGCCCTCCACCATTTTCTTCCTTGCCATTCTCTTTCTGATATGCTCAACTTCACATTCCATCAATGAAGGCTTCACAATTTCTGTTGTCCACAGGGACTCACCACAGTCTCCATTATACAACCAATCCACGACTCTTTACGAGAGTCGCATAGCATCAGTTCGCCGCTCTATCTTGCATGCAAAACGTCTTTCTACTTCAACAGATCTAAAATATGATGATGCTGAATACGTAGCTTCCTATTATATTGGCACCCCACCTACTCAAGTCAAGGCTTTTGTTGACACAGGAAGTGACACCATTTGGACTATGGTCGGAGTGGACCCACCTTTATTTAATCCATCAAATTCCACTGCTTACCAAACTCTAGCTTGTAAAGATGAATCTTGCCAGCTTCTAGGCCCATCCAAAACCTGCACAGAAGGAAATGAACCCTGCAGCTATAAAATAACTTATGGTTATGGAGATGATGGTACAACATCTGGAGTGTTTTCACGTGACAAATTCTCGTTTGATGGAATAGAAGACGTGGGTTACTTAAACTTTGGTTGCAACAATGAAGAGTCAGGTTTTGGGAAGCTTAGTGGTTGTTTGGCCTTAAACCGTGGCGAACTTTCGTTTATCTCTCAATTGGGAATAAAAAAGTCCCATTGTTGGGAATCTAATGGGTCAGCTATAATGTATTTTGGGGCTAAGATATATCCTAATGACCTAACACCATTTCTGGAAGGCACCATACAACCGTTTTATTATATACAAGTTGATGGGATTAGTATAGATGAGGAGCAAGTTCCACTTCCACAGGGAGTTTTCGATGTAACACAAAGTGAAGGAGGATTTATTGTTGATTGCGGCACTAGTTACACTATGCTTAGAAAAGAAGCATATGAACCATTTCTGAGTATGATGCGTCGACATGTACATAAACCAGAAGTGAAAGGTCCAGAATCATACTTGGAGTTGTGCTATAATATTGATGAAGACTTGGGGAGTATGCCAGAGGTGACATTTCGGTTCGCTCGTGGTGTTAAAGTTAAGTTGACAAAGGAGGCAACTTTTATGGAATTTGAAACGGTTCGGTGCCTTGTAATTCTACGATCTCCTTACACCTTATCAGTTTTTGGGAACTATCAAATGCAGAACTACTGGGTTGGGTATGATCTTGAATCAAAAGGGATTTCTTTTACATATCAACAACAATGCCTCCCAATCCCAAGGTCAACTGATATCTTCTCTACTGCTGGGGCTTCCATTTCCCCCTCCCTCACGGTTCTTATTTTTATTGTTTTTTGGTAATGATCAATAACATCTTAGGAAAAAATCAAATGATTGTTCTCAGCTATCTCGTTTATGTATGATTTTGGCTCTTTTGTCCATATCAAAGCATTAAATTTAAGGTAGGTTGATGAGGTCACAACTTGTTAAGCTAGATAAAAAAACTGCTAAGTAATCCTTTTTCAACTTTAGATGCACATCATATGCTAGACTTATAAAGAAAACTCAAACCCAATCACTCAATATGCTGAAATGTGGGAAAGTAAAATGAATCTGTCAACAAAAATAATTATAAGCATAAAGTTAAAATCATAGAAAACTGAAACCTGACTAAATAAAAACACACACAAGTGGTTCCATCAGAAGCAATTGTACAGAAGTCAGACTAATGCTTCATTCTTTCTTATCTTTTTGCATTGTGCCTGTTGAAATTGCTTTCTGGGTTTTAAAGCAACCTCTTAATTATCCTATTTGCTCGTACCCTTGTTTAGATATTCATTGCCTCGTTTCCTTGTTTTTCTTCACAATATTCGATGAATTAAGTTTAATCATATGTTGCTAGGCCATGAATTAACTACTTAAAAAAATGTAAATTTTAGTGTTCCTGGTCCCTTAAAATCTCATTTTACATCAACATACCATGATCTTTACCCTGCTACTAGCAGATTAGTAACACTCTTACTCTTAGATTCCTATGTTTAGTCATGGAGATGATGCTTCAGTTAGGGAAGTAAATAAGGGTAATTGAAACATCCATAACAAAAGGTTGCTTCTTCAGTATCTTAGAAGATATGGCCAATATATATATACATCCCTAAGAAACAAAATGCAAAAGGAAAAGAAGAAAATGTCCTACTTCATAAACACTAATTTAAAAATCAAAATGAGTTCTTAAAATGAAATGCTACCATTTGTGTGCAGCCAAACAGTGTGGACATGGCAATAAAATTTTAGTTTGAGTCAGTAAATTGGAAAACAGAATAGCAATAATGAAACAAGTTGATACTGCTCAAACACAGTATGGAGTGTGTCTGTTTTTGGTTTGTTAGTTGGGCAGAGAAGGACATCTTTCTCTGAGGAACTGAGGCTCTGGGTTTCCTAATTGTATGAGCTCAGGCTCACCTTTTCCTCTATCAATATTATCAGTACTACATTTCCATCTACCTTTCTCATTCTGTTTTCTATCATATACGCGTAGTTCAATAAACTGAACAGGGAAGATAGTTTATCACCTTCACCTTTTGCCTCAACACAGTGTTGTTAATATTGTTTATCGAAAAATATCGGAAGGCCAAAAATCTGATATGTAAAAAATCGGATATCGTATCGGACAAATATCGGAAGTCAAATATTGGTTGAAATAAATAAATTATATATAAAAATATATGCTGTATACAACAAATAAAAATGAGCTGCATAACATTGCAGTATGCATTTCAAGACAGCAATATGCATCATACAAGTATGATTGGGCAAGAGTATGTCTAGCAATCCAATAAAAGCCATTAATCTGTGAATAAAACTATGTATAGCAAGCAAGACAGCATAGAAAACATATGTATCGACAGAGACAACAAGGTCAAAACATCCAGCATACAATTGACGCAAGACAGCATAGAAAACATATGTATTCCCCAAAGACTGAGACAGAGACAGCAAAAAACTATTCCTTCTTCAAACATTATAGTGGCCCTACACAATAATCTGAAAATTGTACGAGCCCGTGCACCCTTGCAGCAAACTAGCTCCAAGATCAAATAAAAGAAGTGAAAGAAGAGGGGAAAGAACAGAATGGAGAGATTAGAAGAGAAAAACAGAGGGTAAAGAAGAGAATGGAGAAAACAAAGGAAGAGACATTATCTGAGAGGGTGAGAACACCGGGCGCCGGCCGGAGATGATGGAGGCGGAGTACGTGCCGAGGCTTAGGCGCAGAGCCGTTGCGTGACTGAGGAGGCCGAAAGGTCAGAGACAGAGACAAAGTATGTGTTTTAGTGAGAGAAATGCCTTGAAATACCCTTAAAATCAATTACTTACATAATTAAAGGAGTGGGCTTCTCAAAAAAGGGTGGGTCGATAGACTCAGTGCTAACCCTTTGAATTTCCAGAGTTCAAAAAAAGAAAAAAACACTTAAAATGCCAAACTTCCGATATTTGATGACTCGGGCGATATAGCGATATCCGATATATCGGACGATATGCCTCACAAATCGGAATGCACATATCATATCGCTTATCATATCAGGGCCTTGAAAATCCGATACGATATATCGAGATATCGGCCGATATGCCGATATTTGACAACACTGCCTCAATAGAACCAAAAAAAAAAATACTTACTGAATTAAAGTGCATGAAATATAAAAACACTACTACAAGGTTATAATAGGCATTAGGCACACAAATACTTTGGTTTAACAGAATGACTAAGTGGAGGAAGCAATGGAAATTGAAGTATAGAACCATCACCACTATAGCTAACTGGGAAATTTTAAGAAACAAGACTTGTTATTATTCAATAAAATCAAGTCCAATGCTCTTTTACTTGCGTAACATTTTTTACAGTGAGGGGCACCATCTGAGCTTAGCGTAACATTTTTTAGCAAGCTAGTTGATTTTAGTGACATCACATACTTTAGTGCAACTAACAAATTTATTCATCTCTAACCAACTTCAATTCCCATGTTACAAAACTTCAACAACAGAAAAAGAAATATATTTATAATGCTCAAATTATGATATACCTCATTTTTAATGGATTCACCTATTTGAAGTGCAGCTTCGATTACTCTAGCATTGCCTACCCCATTACTATTGGTCATCAACAACCCCATCAACTTATGCAAATCATTAAAATAAGGAGCATGTGTCATCCTATTCCTATATTTGTTCTCCTTGCAAACATCCTGCTCAGTAACAATTGCATCCCTCAAGGGATCAAACCAACCAAAACACTAACGAACTTATACCCAAAATAACAGAGGAGCATCGTGCTGAAAGGATTTAGATGTTGATTGAAAATTTAGGTGTTAATTAAATATCAGATTTAGGTTTCTAAAGAGACTGGAGAGCCAATTGATATAAGTTTCTAGAGATCAGAAATCACTTAGATGCAAACAAACACTCTATACAGAATATTTCAAAAACAAAAACTAAAGGGCAGAGAGTGAGAAACACGAACCTCATGAACGAAACTCATCCTTCGCCAGATTCTTGAAATCCAAGTACCTTCAAGTGGTTCGAACCTGAACTAATTGAGAAATCGAAATCACTCTGTCAGTTCATTGAGAATTTGAAATCAAACTTGAACTAATTTAAAAACCTAGATTGAAATATGAAGAAGAATAAGGAGTCGGAACCACCTAGATTGAAGAGATGAATGTGGCGAGAAGCTATGAGGGGATGATGAATGGAGAGATCACGAGGCTAGGGTCAGAAATTGTTAACTGGTTATTTAATGAAAGTAGCGGGAATTAATTGAGAAACCTGCGTATGAACCATTTCTGAGTATAATGAAAGGTCCAGAATCATTCTTGGAGGAGTATCATAATTCTGACCTTTCACTTCTAGTTTACGTACATGTCGACATATGAAGATTGAAACGAGGAGAAACTACTACGTTGCTACGGCCCATAATTTTTAGGCCTACAAAGGTTACATGGCATGTCATTAGCAACGGTCCATAATTATCTTGGCCCACAAAGGATAATGCTTCAAGTGTCCCCGCTATATCAAGGATTCAAGGGAATTTAGCTTCCATGCTTATTTTAAGTGCAAAAAACCATATAAGTTCAGCCTTAGCTCAAAGCCCACGGGTGTTAAAATATTGAGTAAAGACCCATTTTGATCCCTCGAATTTTTTGAGTAGCCCGATATGGTCCCTGAAAAAAAGAGGGGGACAATTTAGTCCCCCGAATTTTATTACGGGGGACACTCTGGTGGGACCAAAATGAGATCAAAGTGTCCCCCATAATAAAATTTGGGGACCAAATTGTCCCTTTGTTTTTCAGGGATCAAATTGGGCTACTCGAAAAATTTGAGGGACCAAAATGAACCTTCACTATAAAATATTCAAATTTTCAGTTATCTCCTTGGAGCAGAATGACTGGTTTGAGTTTGACTATGTAGTTATGGGAAGTGCTTATGGCTTGTAGTTACTGTTGTGTTTTTCTCTGATTTCAAGTCATGAATACATGCATAGTCGGTGTAAAATGATCCTGTTTTCCATTTTGAGTTTATAGAAGCGAGTCCTTATTTGCAGCCAGAATTGCAGGCATAATCCATTGGCATAAGGACTTGTTTATCAAGAATAAATATGCATCATGTTGAGATTATTAGTGTGTTACAGTCTTGATCCATAACCGATTTTAGACCTTGTAATCGACCTTTCAATAATGAGTGATTTATACAACATAATAGTTCTTTAATCGCTTTGATCAACAACGCATATCCCTTAAAATGACTCGGTTGCCCATATAGTAACTCATATCCTCACATTATATATATCGAGCATGACCCTCAAGGTACAATCACCTTTCTTGAGATACTCATATGTATCGAATACACAACTGACTTGGGAGTTGGAGTGCATTTTGTAAGTACACCTACCTTTGTCAAGATGAAGCCGATCTCAACTCGGACTAGAACATCGACCTCCGAAGTTAAAACAAAATGTAATTATAACTTTAACGTGAAATCTAGAAGAAGAAAAAAACATTAAAGGTGTTCTGACATGAACTGAGATTTTCCCATATGTTTGAGTAGATCTCGAGAGCTAAGGATTTGAGTATATGATTACATGATTATAGCTTGACAAAATGAGTATCCTGCTCCTATGTACCCCAAGTGGGAATCAACAAAAACGTAGTTTTGGGACAATTCTGAGGTATCACTCGATTTTTTGTGTATGAGGAAGGTGATCTCAACTTGAGGACTAGGCCTCATATATATAGATGTGGTGTCAACGGATATTCATTTTTGTCATTATTTTGCGGATGATTCTCTCCCTTCATCATAATGCTCTTAAAGTCACATAAATCTCATTTACAATACGTTATACCCATGATAAAAACGTGTTTGGTATATTCGAATATTCCGACCATAGCTCGACCTCTTAACTAGGATCATTGTTGTGCTCCTTAGGTTGAAAATGGACTGGGTCGAGGACTCCTTGGTCCACGCTTGAAAAGTAAAACGAGCGAGCTTTGTTCCTTGGTTCTGGAGACAATTGGGACGAGGACATCTCGGCCCATGTTGGAACAAAAGGTGAAGTCGAATCCAAATATAGGTCCTTAACAAGGATAATTTTTTGTTATTTTAGAAACATTGTTATTCCCACTAGCACCCAAATTTTAATCTAAAAATACTAGTTCATGAATGGTGAAAGAAAGCGCCTTTTTGAAACACCCATGCCAAATGATACATGTGTCTTCTTCTGTGGTCCCATAGACAAGTAGGTGAAGATTGTGTAATCTCTCCCACAAGTCCTGACCATGAAACCCCCCTCCCTCAGCGCTGGAAAAAAAAAAAAGAAGGAAAAGTAGAACAACCTCATTAGCAATATTTCAGATTCTTTACAATAGATGTTGGCCAAAGAATCCTCAAAAGGCGCTGTCTCTGTGGGTTGGTAGTGGTGGATGGCATGGAAAGCACAACATCCAAACGCCAAAATGAGGAAAGCTTTGCCCCCACAACCATTTCTTGGTGGACATATCATGCTCATTATGGGGCCCAAATTTCTATTTTCATTCGGTTTATGACCCTCGCAACCATCTCTTTTAGTCTAGCACATACATCTCTTTTAATAAACCTTTGTACTTTCAAGGAAAAAAATTAAAATATTAAAAGTAGAATAAATATAAAAGATAATGTCATTAAAAACTGAAAAAATAAAAAATCAATTAGCAGATATAAAAGAATTTACTAATAAAAGATAAACTAAAATTGAGAAAATTCAAATCACATATATTCACATACATTATATTTATTTAGTTAAATGGTATCGATTAGTGGAGCTAAATATCAAAAATATAATCCACTTGATGATAATTGGAGTAGAAAATCCTTTTATCCATTGTAATAAATTATCTTAAAATTATTTAACATTGTGAAAGCGGACACCGACTTTAGGTACCTTGCTCTTCTAAAGATGTATTTGGATAAACAACTTAATTAAGTGTTTATTTGAATTTTTTTTCAAATAAACTAAAAATAACTTATTTTTATAAGTTTTTGAGACAATCTTATTAAAATAAGCTAAGATGATCTTATATAAATATCAAACTATTTCCACAAACTGTTTGCATAAATTTACTTTTAACGGTCTTTCTTTCAAACTCAAATAAACTCTATATAAGTCATGCATCATAGATGCAATTAACCTTTCAATTCAAGTTATGTCCTGTCCCTTGACTCGCTCTTCCGTTTTCTTGATTCTCGTATGACTAATACAAAGTAGATATACTAAAGTGAGTTCAACGAAACAACATCAGTACCGAACCAAAAATCAAACTCATATATTTAAAAAGGTTATTAACATGGAAATAACCACATATCTATTACATATATAGGGATGGAGAAGGGAAGCAATATCGCTGTCCTCCCAAATAATGATGTATTATTTGCGTGTAAGTTAGAAAATTGTGTTAACATCGATAACAAGATTTCGTACCTTGCTGTCATAACTATGAGAATGCTTTCTTCTTTGAAACGGGCGATTATAAATTCGTTTTACTGCATTATATGGGAACCAAGGATAATTGTTATTGTTAGTGTAAGAACACTTTAATCTTACATACACTCACAAAGAAGAATTATGGAGAGAAAGAGAAATATAAGAGAAGAGAAAATATGCACTGAAAAATTAATCACTTGTTAATCTCTTGCACACTTACACATTAACATCTCTATCTATACAACATATAAAGTCCCACATGGACTCTCTCACACATTGAGTTAATTACAACAACTAACATCTCATACACTAACTAATTCCAACTAACTACTATTCAACATTTGAATTATCTCCGATAGTTATAAGGAGAAAAGGGACTATACAATGTTATTAAAATAGGAGAAGAACTGCCAATTGAACCGGTTTGATTAAAAAAAAAAAAGGACCCATAACCAATCCAGTCAGCATATTAGATTGGATATGCATGAACCGGTGTTGACGTTATCAAATCCTAGTTGAATCAATAAAACGGTTTGCAGTCGAACCAACCCACATTGCCCAAGGTGATCGCACGATTCGTCGCTTCCCCACTCATGCGCATGTAGGTGACCGTTCAAGTCATTTTACCAAAAGGCCATCACACTTTATTTATTACTTCTTTAATTTACAAATATTATATATATATATATATATATAAGATTTATGATTTTCATATATACCGATTCATGTAGTTCAACCTTTGACTCTGGGGGTTCAACCAACGACCCATCAACTCAAGACTTTGATCCGGTCGATAACCGATCCAATTTTAATAACATTGAAACTATATATGATGGACCAACCAATATTCCAGAACTTCGAGTCCACTACAAACTAAAAAATAAGGTATTTTAGAGAGTGAATTTAATAACCACACTTAATCGGTCGCTAAATATGAAATTTCAATTGCTAAATGTAGAAATTCGGTCCCTAAATTGGTCGCTAACCATTTAGCGATCAATTTAGCGACCACCAAGCGATTTTGTGACCAGACATTTCGCTACCACACTTGGTGGTAGCTAAATCGGTCGCTAAATGGTTTAGTGATCGAATTTCCTTATTTAGTGATCGATTTTAGAGTCTCTAAATACAACTTTTTTGTAGTGCAAGTAGGCCAAGTCACATGGCCCTATTCTTGCTTTAGCTCACTACTATTCAAAAGGGTTTGTAAATCCATCATTTTAAAAATCATTGTATTATCAATTAAAACTCCTTTTATTTTAGTAATGATAATTTGGACCAAATCACCTCATGATTTGATTTTTTTTTTACGCAAAAATAATCTAATTCGTTTCATTAAAAATCAAAGAGTCAATACATGCTGGAACATCAAAGAAAACTTGAGGACTAGCCTGACATATAGCCGCCTTTGCTAACTCATGAGCAACTATATTAGCATTCCTCCTAATAAACTCCACATGAGAATTTTGACAAAAGGATGAGATAGACTCCTTACAATCTAAGACAATGGATCCAATTTTTGTAGCATCTAAATGGGGAACTTGAAAAGCATCAACTACCAACTTAGCATCCATCTCGAAGATAACATCTTTAAAACCTAAATCTCTCACCCAATCAATAGCAAACTTGAGGCCAAGCGCTTCCCCAACTTTCATATCTAGCAAGGATTGGGACCACAAGGTTTTGGCACCAATAAACAAGCCGAATTCATCTCTAATACAAAAACCAAAGCCTACCTTATCATGTTGAAGAGAGAACGAAGCATCAATATTACACTTCAAGAAACCTTGTGGGGGTCTTTTCCAAGTGCATGACGAAGGAATATTTTCGTGGCTTTTCTCATGAACCTAAGAATTTCTAGCCACTTCCCATTCAACCAATAGGCTTTTACCTCTCCAAATGATAGTTTCTGGAGTTTCATTTGTTGCTTCCCAAACTTTCTGATTTCTACTTCTCCACAAGCTCCACAATGTCATCGCCCACATCTTCCTCTCTTCCACTTGTAGCTTCGGCATCACCTGGAAAAAAAAGATCACAGAAGCTGTCTACATGATAAAGCTCCTGCTCAATAATGTGCCACAAACCCAAGTGTCTTCAAGTATTCTTACTATTCGAGCAGAGACAAAAAATATGACAATCACTTTCCATTGCATTCTCACACCAAGGACACAACCCATCCACTCGAACCCATTTCTCACAAATCTTGTCCCTAGTAGGAAGCACCCCTAGACACACCCTCCACAAAAAAATTTAACTTTAGGAGGAACTTCAAGTTTCCACAAACCGGACCAGATACCTTCGACCCTCAGTTGATCAATGTCCGTAAACTTGTTCAAGCAGAACTTATAAGAGGACCACACACTACGCTGACCTTTTGGATCCGGAAACCATACCATTCTATCATACCTCACTCAGTCAAAAAGTGGAGTTTTGAGCACCAACTCAGCATGTTCTGCAACCAATAGTCTATGCACTTTAGCTTCATTCCACACTTTTTTGTCTCTGTGCATAAGATCAGACACCAACATGTTCTTATCATAACGCCTCACATTAAGAGGTCGAACCTGTTGAACCTCCTTTGCCCAGCAGTCTGAGAACACTTTAATGCCTTCACCTGAACCTACACACCACCTTATCCCTTCCTTAAGAATTGCCCTAGCCTCATGCAAACTTCTCCAAACATAGCTGGAATTACAACCTCTTTTTGCCTAAAAAAAGTCACACTTTGGGTAGTATTTAGCTTTGAAAATCTTGGCAACAAGTGTGCTAGGTTGTGTCATAAACCTCCACCCTTGCTTACTAAGTAGTGCAACATTAAAAATATAGAGGTTCTTAAAGCTCATACCACCATCATGTTTACTCATTGCTAATTCATCCCACGACAACCACCTTATTCCTTTTCCTCTCTCACCTCCACTTTCCCACCAAAAGGAGTTCATCATTTTTTGCATTTCATCTCCAAGAGAAGCAGGGATAAGGAAGATGCTCATGAAATAGGTAGGGATTGCTTGAAGCAGTGAAATCATGACTTCTTTACCAGCTCTAGATAAATACCTACCACCCCAAAAATTGATCTTATGCCAAATACGGTCTTTAATAAATTTAAAAAGCTCTTTCTTACTCCTACCAATCATGGAAGGTAGCCCCAAATATTTACCTGTGCCCAAGAAAACCTGCACTTGAATAATAGCAACAGTATTATCCTTTTCCTCCTCTCCTACATTCCAGCTAAAGAAAAATTCCGACTTTTGGAAATTAATTTCTTGCCGAGGCTTCCTTATAGCTTCTTAGAATACCTTTCATTACATTTGCCTCCCTTTGATTTGCTTTAAAGAACAAGAAGCCATCATCTGCAAACAAAAGATGTGAAACTATAGCGGCTCCTCTCTGAGACTTTAACCCTATGAAGATCCCTCTCCTTTCTCGCCCTGATTAATTAGAGTTTGTGAGACCTTTCGAACATAAGATAAATAAATATGGTGATAAAGGGTCTCCTTGGCGAAGACCTCTACCTAGATGAATAGGACACACTTGTTCCCGATTGACCAACACTTGAATATTTAACCGAATCGACACACATCATGATCCAATCTACCCACCTATCATCAAAGCCCATCCTTCTCATGATCGCTCTCAGATACCCCAATCCACCCTGTCATACGCCTTACTCATCTCAATTTTCAGAGCCACATTCCCATTACCACATTTAGTCTTACTTTTTAAATGATGTATAATCTCTATAGCAATCATTGCATTATCCAGAATTGACCTCCCCGGAACAAAAGTTGATTGAATCGGAGAAATACAATTGTCAAGCACCAACTTCAAACGATTCGCCAACACCTTAGAAACCAACTTGTAAATAACATTACACAAAGAGATAGACCTCCAATCCTTCATAGATGTTGGATTATCATTTTTAGGAATAAGAGCAATGTTCGTATCATTTATGGAATTAGGAAAATGACCACTATCTAGCCAAGAACAGCAAGCAATAAAAATTTCCTCACCATAATCCTCCCAAAAATGCTTATAAAAAATCGGATTGAAGCCATCCGGACCTGGTGCTTTGTCTGAACCCATTTGATGTAATAATGTCTGGAATTCCTCACGTGAGAAAGTCTTTGAAAGCATAGAATTTTCAGTAGCACCTATACGCTGGTTTAATGCTCCAATAACTCGATCATAATAGCCAAGATGATACATAAGAGTGTCTTGGAAATACTCTCGAGCAGTCTCCTTTATTAGCACAGGCTCCTCAATAATAACATCATCAACAACAAGCAACTTCTTTATCTTGTTAACCTTTGCTCTACATGTGGCAGAGACATGAAAGAACTGAGTATTAAGGTCTCCATCCTTTAACCAGGATACCTTCGCTCTTTGTTTCCAAAACACTTCTTCTTGGGTGATCAAATTCAACATTCTTTCTTTTACATTATTATACTGCGCCACACCCATTTCATTTCTTCTATGTCTAAGCACCTCCGGCTGCCTTCCACAATCATCAGTATCTCCTTTAAATTTTGTCCTAACCCTCTTACCCCACCTTTGAAAGTTTTCAGCACAACCCTCAAGCCTAGCTAGCCACCATATCACCTTCACTACCCAAGCTCCAACCCTTCTTTATAGCATCACCAATATCTGATTCAAGCAACCAAAGATTTTCAAAACGAAATCTTTTTCTTCCCAAACCTACATCCACCTGCTCGTGTTGAAGAAGAAGAGGATAGTGGTCCGAACAAGCAACAACAAGATTCAAGAGACGAATATGAGGGAACAACAAAAGTCATTTCTTAGTTGCTAATGCTCTATCCAACCTCTACTCAATTGCTCTATCTGTCCCCAATGCATATCTCCACGTAAAAAGACACCCCTTTAGAGGAATATCAATTAATTTGGCATCATTAACCGCTTCTTGAACCCCCTCATCAAGTAAACAAGATTTGAATTCTTGATAATGGGAAAACTCAATATCTAATTATATATTACTTTCCTATCAAGTGTTATCCCACGCTATAAATAAAGGGTTCGGTCAAATATGCATATATTCCTTCCACCTTTCTTTTAGTGCACACCTTAACTTGCCTCATAGTAAAGGTACACCATTGCTCCAGCCATCTCTTTCAACCCCACTAAACTGGATCGTATCCATCATCTGTAGTACTTCAAAATCTCGCTACGATATTTAACTTTGCCAGCAATTGAACCAATGGCCCCAACCTTTGAACCAATTGAACCAATGGCTATTGATATGATGTCTTTGTAGAGCACCAAGAGATCAGCATGATTTTGCAAATGAGCATATATATGCTGCAACAGTGCGCAACTTGCAAGTGATCAAGGCAAGAAATCTCAGCATATGAGGTGCTATAGCAGTCAGTCATCAGTAACAGTTAGCTAGGTGCTTTATTGAAAATTTATATGTAACTCAGAGTCTCAAAGCACTGATGTTGATGCTATTAAATATCTGACTGGTACTTTCATTAATGTGGCAATAATAAGAATTTATAGCGTTCCACTTTTCCTTTTAAGCCTCAGTTCATTTGCACATTGTGGGGTTAAAAGGCCTAACTACCCACCGATTGATTTGGCTTTTCTAAAATAAGAATGATTTTTGTACATCCAAATAGTGTCCCTCTTTAGTTTTTAAATATATTTTTGACAAACGTGTATACAAAAAAGATAAGAAGTAAATAAGAGATAGAGATAAACATATATGATGTCATATATATATATATATATATATGTGTGTGGTTTCCATGTCTATTTAATTTATGTTCTACGTTCATGTAATTTAGATAATATCCTTTTACTTCTCTACTTTTAAGCCAGCCAATTGTGTACCAAAAGATAAAAGATAGTGAATCTGATCTCACTAAACATTTTCAGAAAACTTCTCGGTGCCTAAAGTGCCACTTATCTCGAGTCTTTATTTCTCTTTATTATTAAAAATAAATAAATAATTGATTCTCTTATGGTGGAAAAAAATAAAAATAAACAGGTAGGAAATTTGCGTTTGTTTGTTGTAGTGCGCAAGTACTGAGCGTGTGTTTGAAAAGATCGGATGTGATGGTTAGTAATTGGAGTGAAATGATATAAATCCCTTGACCCATTGTTTGGAAGATTTTTAAATAATGGAGTGGAATGGTTGGGGATGGTAAGTCAAGTCACTCAAAACCATTCAAAGTTATATTTTTCATACCATCCAATTTGGGGGGTTTGGAAGGGAACAATAAACTCCAAAATAATAAAATTATATACTTTTATCACTCCACCCCATTCGACTCTAAGTCACTCAATTAGTAATCATTCCACTTCATCATCTCCAAAACTATCAAAGATAGCCAGAATGATGATATGTTAGGTATCGACAATCATTCTGGTATATATAATGTTTCCAGGTTTGCTAATTTGACACACATTTGCCAGACAACATACGTACACCGTATGCACAAGTCGGATCAGAGGCTGAGATCACATGCGGCATCAGAAGACAGCCTCTTTACTTTTTTATTTTTAATTTACATTTTTTTTGTAAATAAATTTTTTGATTAAGTATGGGCATTCACCACATATTTGAAGGCATTCACTAGATAATTGAACTACGTTCACCAGATAATCTAAGGCATCCACAAGCTAATTTAGTATAGGCATTCACCACATATTCGAAGGTATTCACCAGATAAGTGAACTACGTTCACCAGATAATCTAAGGCATCCAAAACTCGGTTTTAGTATGGGCATTCACCAGATATTCGAAGGCATTCACCAGATAATTGAACTACGTTCACCAGATACTCTAAGGCATCCAAAACTTGGTTTTAGTATGAGCATTCACCACATATTTGAAGGCATTCACCAGATAATTGAACTACGTTCACCAGATAATCTAAGGCATCCAAAACTTGGTTTTAGTATGGGCATTCACCACATATTTGAAGGCATTCACCAGATATTTGTACCCCATTCAACAGATATTGACAAATACTTAATCAAAAAATTTATTTACAAAAAAAAATTTAATTTAAAAAAAAAAGTGCTACAGTGCCGCACTGTGTGGCACTGTTCATACGGTGTACGTATGTTGTCCCAAAATCTGTGTCAATTTATCATTTTTCTAATGTTTCAGCACATGAATATTGTATCAAAGATCCTTTCTTATAGGTTATAGGTAGCAAAAACCCTTGCCTTAGTTGCCTACGTCACGCTTCCACCAATTCACTTTGTGGCATGGGTTCGTGGCTGATGAAAGAACAGTAAATCAAACGACTTTGCTGACTAGTTGCAAAACGTTGTCTATTAATTTGCGGGAGATTTTGTTTTCTTAATCCTATTCTTAGCAAACGAATTTGTAGTTTAATTGACATCCACCTGAGACTTGAGTGTAATGTTGATGTTGGAGGTTTGATCCTCTACAAAGTTTTCTTTCTGCTTCCTTTGTCCAATTACTTGCCATTGAATGGGAGAAAAAAAATCTATTGTTTATTGGGTCTCACAAACTAGTGTCGTGTGTGTTTAGATGGGGTATTTCCAAATTCAAAGGAATTTGAAATACAAGGAAATTGAATTGATTCAATTGAATTCCTTTCATTTTGAAAAATATATTTTGTTTGGATAGAGTAATTCAAATACCTTGTATTTCAAATTCCTTATTTGGATAAAGCAATTTGATTACCTTCAAAGGAGTCGGGTCCGGGGGTCGACCCCGGGTGGTGCAGGGTCCGGAACCAGTTATCTGAGGCCTGGCGCCATCCCCGAGTGGTGCGGGGTCCGGAACAAGTGTTCCGGGGGCTAGGGTTGGTGGTGCAGAGGCCGAGGCCGGGGCCGGGTGGTGTGGGGGCCGGGGCCTAGCCAAGGTGGTGCGGGGACCGGGGCCAGGTGGTTTGGGTGGTTTGGGGGTCAGGCCCGTGTGGTGGGGGGGCTGGGGCTGGGCCTGGGTCTGGGTAGGCCGGGGGACTGGGCTCGGGGTCGGGCCTTGGTGGTGTGGCGGCCGGGTTTGGTGGTCTGGCGCCGGGGGGCCGGGGTGGTTTGGGGACCGGGTCCAAGGCCCGACGTCGGTGGTTTGGAGATCGGGCCTAGGTGGTCCAGATACCGGGTCCGGTGGTCTCGGGACCGGCGTCGGTGGTGGGTAGCACATGAGTAAGGAGAGAGGATTTCAAAATACCACATCTTTAGGTGGTATTTCAATTTCCTTAAATTTACCTTAAACCAAATACCTCCATAAAATCCCTTGATTTCTAAAATTCTTCATATTTAATACATAAACAAAGTATTTTAGATTGTAGTATTTTGATTAAGGATTTTAACAAAAGTAAATGTTAGCCTGTTAGGAGAGAAAAGAAAAAGGCAAAAAAGGGCATAAAGATCATGTAGATGTGTGTTGTATGAATACCCAAGATGGATATCTAAGAATGTGTGTTAATAATGTACTTATATTAATTTACACAATTATCATTGTGTTTATTTACACAATTGTCATTATGTCTAGGATGTCCAGAAAATGTGTCCCAAATAAGTGTTCAAATATCATTACTGAAAGATGTAACACCACCATACTTTAGATAGCTTACCAAGTTTGTGTATCACGACTTTTACTTTTTATATATAAATATAAATAAGCAATTTCTTCCGTGCCCTTAAAATTTGATGGGTTTTGATACGATCAGTTTTAAAAAATAATTAAATAATGGATTTATCCGAAGAAATAGCAATAAAATTTGATGGAATGGAAAAAATTATGGAATAAATAAACAAAAATATTATTCAATTAATAGAAAATATCAATAAAATTGTAAACTATACTTATAATATAATACAAAAAGGACAAAATGAAATAAAAAATATAAAAGAAACACTAAACAACATAAGTAAAGGAAAAGAAATAGATGAAAATAAAGATATTGAAAGAATAAAGATAGTTCTCAAACAATTAGAAAGTCTCTTAGAAGATGAAGAAAATAATAGATGTATAACAAGAAAATAACTAGAAGATTTATTAAGAATAAAAGATTTAGAGAAAATAATAGTAAAACAAGAACTAGGTGGTGAACCAAAGCAAAAATGCCTACATCGATTGTCCGCATGGAGAGGATAAAAGAAGAATACACGAAACATTAAGAAAATCAAATGATTTAGAATAGATTCAACAATTACTAGAACAACTCAAGATAGTTGAGGAAGAAAATAATCAAATACATAAAATAGAATATATTGATCAAGTAGATAAAGAAAATGAAAGTGAAGAAGTAATATTAAATTATAGTTCCTCTTCGTAATTTGAAGAAAACTATATAAGAATGGGAAAATGTGAATATAGTATAAAAATTCCTAAAAGAAAATAGGAAGAATATAAATATACACCTAGCGAAGCTTGGGATAAATACGAAGAAGAAACTATGTATACTAAAAGATATGCGAGAAAGAATAATAAATGGACAAAAGTTCAAGAAGAATTTAAACATCGATATGATAATACTAATACAGGAAATATATTAAATCTTGATTGTGCAAGAAATAAAGAAGAAATACTTTTGATGGACTATGTTAAACTAATCATGACATTAATTCATCAAGAATTTTTAGGATATAATATGATGGAACAAAAAGAAAAAGCAAATAAAACTTTACTTGAAAATGCTAAATCACATTTAAATAGAATGCAAATTTACGATATGTGCCAAATTGAAAGTTTTATCTGTGAACACCAAAAATACTATTATCAATTGAATGAAGCATATAAAAAGATATATAAATATATTTTTATAGACAAACTACCATATCCACTTAACTCGAAAATTAATAGATCACGGGAGTCAAGATCAGATGAAACGGTAAATACTTTAGGAGGAGTTATCCAACTCCTATACCAAGAATTAAGAGAACAATTTTTAACTAGAGAAACAATAAGGCTGTCATTTGTTGTGACATTCCAGAAATAGAGAAACCGGGAAAATATGGTTGTAAGAAATTAAAAGGAAAAAGAAAAAGAAAGTATTATGAAAAACCAAAATTACGAAGAACTTATCCTAGAAAGAAAACTTATTATAAAAATAATAAGAAGAAATATTTTTGAAGAAAGAAATCAACACCAAGAAAATACTGCCCGAACGGGAAAAAGAAATGTGTTTGTTGGATATGTAATGTTGAATGACACTATGCCAATGAATGTCCTCAAAGAAAAAAAAAAGATTTTAAAGAAAAATAAAAAATAATAAAACAAGTATTTTAAATATATGAACTTGAGCCTTTAGAAGAAGAACTGAGTGATACAGAAGTAAAAAGTATATATGAATATACAGAAAATGAATTATCTTCAAAAGAAACAGAATCCGAATAATACTTACATAAAAATACTAGTAGAAAAAAATTAATAGAGAAACAGAAGCCTATATAGATACTGGAGCAAGTCTTTGTCTAGCGACAGAAGCACTTTTTGATAAATGGGAAAAACTAGAAAAACCACTAAAAATACAAATTGCAGATGGATCTATACATCAACTATTTTGGATAGCAAAAAGAATTACTTTAGTTATACATGAAAAATTATTTATTGTACCTACAATATACAAACAAGAAACAAGACTAGATATGATTATTGGAAATAATTTCTTAAGATTTTACGCACCGTTTTGTCAATAGTTGGATTATATATCTTTAAAAACACCATATATAAACAAAAAACAACAGTGATAAATTATAAAAAATCCAATTACTCATTTTTCCAAATGTACCTATTCTCAATTATCAGAGTCTCGCAAGCTAAACCGTGGTGAGATAATTAGTGAAATTTGTACAAAAATTCGTCATGTATTAATGAATTTAGAACCAAATAGAACAATTCCAGCACATATATAAGAACTTTTAGATAAAGTATGTAGTGAAAACCCTTTAGATCCAAAAATTAATAATAAAAATATTGATTTAATCGAGTTAAAATTAAAAGATCCAACAAAAGAAATAAAATGTAAACCTATGATATATACAAAACAAGATAGAAATGAATTTGCAAAAGACATTGAAGAAATATGTAAAAAAGGACTAATTAGACCTTCAAAAAGTAAGCATTCAGCACCAGCTTTTTATGTAGAAAATCATAATGAAATTAAAAGAGGAAAAAGAACGATAATAATTAATTATAAAAAAATAAATGATGTCATGGAAGGAGACACATATTTCTTCCAAAAAAAGACTTAATTATTGAAAGAATTAGAAATATGAATTAGTTGAGCACTTTTGATTGTAAGTCGGGATTCTATCAGATCAGATTAACCGAAGGATCCAAAGCATTAACAATATTTAGTTGTCCTCGGGGTCAATATGAATGGAACGTACTTCCAACGGGGATAAAGCAATCACCAGGAATCTTCCAATGAAGAATGGATTCCATACTCAAAGAATTTAAAGACTTTTGTCTTATTTATATTGATGATATATTAGTCTTCACCAATAGAGATATAAATTACCACTTCAATAAGATAGAGTTAGTAGTCAATAAATATCTTGAGCATGGAGTAGTTTTAAGTAGAAAGAAAGTTGTTCTAGCTCAAAATAAAATTAAGGGGATTAGAAATTGAAAAAGGAAATTTTTTTATGCAGCAACATGTATTAAGGAAGCTTCAAGATTTTCCAACAAAATTAAAGGATAAAAAGGATTTGCAGAGATTTCTTGGATTACTAACATATGTTTCAAATGAAGATTTCATCAAGAATCTTGTTGCGGGGAGAAAAATACTTCAGCAAAAACTAAAGAAGGATGTCCTCTGGTCATGGACCGAGGAAGATGAAAGACTTATTATTAAATTGAAATACTTATACCAGGATCTTCCTGAGCTTTATCATCAATCAGATGATGATTTAATTATTATTGAGACCGATGTCTCAAATGACTATTGGGGAGGTGTTATGAAGGCAAAACCCCCTGGATACAAAACTGAATTACTATGTCGATACATGTCTGAAACTTTTTCAGATAGTGAAATTAATTATCCTACTCATGAAAAGGAAACACTAGCACTAATCCGAATGTTAGAAAAATATCAGATTTATATACTGGATAAAGAATTCATTGTACGAACAGATTCGACTTATGTCGCAGGTTTTAAGAACTTAAACCATAAAGGAACTTACAAGCAAGGAAGATTGATTAGATGACAAATGAAACTTGACGAATATAATTACTCAATCTCCCATATTAAAGGAGATAAAAATGTTCTTGCAGATATACTATCAAGAGAATGGAGCAATAAACAGTTGAAGCAATAAAGAAGCAGCTACAACTTCAAAAAGTACTAGACAAGCAAAAATTGAAAGAATTAGATCTGATCAAGACAAATATCGAAGTACTGGAATTTCAACTACATGCCAAAGGAGAATCTTCTGAAGAGGATGTCTTGAAAGAAATCAAACAATGGGTACAAGAAAGCACTAAGGAAAAATGGTATACTATTTTCAATGGACCATTTCCAGGAATTTATGATGATTGGCACAAAGTAGTCCTTTATTGTATAGGGATTTCTGGAGTATATCACAAATGATTTTGAACATAAGAAGAAGCGGAAAAAGCATTGAAGGATCACCAGGAAAAACAAGCATTGAAGAATCACCGGGAAAAACAGAATAAGGGTAAAGAAATTTATCTTGGTCCAAGAACTTTTTCTGAAGCTATAAAGAATCCATCGGAACCAAAGACTTCTATGAGGATACTTGGAAGGATTCCTTTTTCCATTGATGACTACCAAATTACTTCCAAAAAAGGCCATGAACTTCAAGTCCAATTTTCAAAAGAAAAATTATCTGAAAATATAAAAAGTTTGACCAACTGGTCTGAAAAAGAAAAAATTAATAATTTTTTACATGGTAAACCGAAATATATTTGGAGTTAAAGCTATAATTACTCCAGGAGCATCATCAATACTGATGTTTAATATGTTCCGGTTTGGACTTATTGAATGTCTTTATTTAAATAAAGATCCAGAAGAAATCAGTCTGTTTCCATATAGTCTAAAGGAAGCTGTTTAGAATTACAAAAGAAATGTTGCAAAAGAAATGACTACCTTCTTGAAATTTTACTCAGCCTATCCTGACATGAGCAACCTGCAAAACACTTAATCTTTATTGGAGTAAGCAACAATAGCTTATCCTTGAGAGACGAACCGACTAGAGAAGACTACAATGAAGGCCAAATTACTACAATTCTGGCCAACCAGCTAGCAAGCATTTTCACCCAATGCCAAATTATTGGAAAAGATTCCCTCATCAAAGCATTATACAAGGGACCACATACTTTGCTTCTAAGCAAGAAAAGCGGTAAAATAATTAAAGAAAAAGACTTAGCATTGCTGACGAATTTTGAACTACCTTTCAACACACTTCAAGGACTATCAATGAACTATTGTCCAAATTGTCCTCGATCAACTTTGCTCAATGATAAAGAAGAATGGAAATCATGCACGTGAAAGATGCGTGGCAAAAAGGACAATAATGATTGTCGGCAAGAGGATAAGGACTCGAGACGATGCAATAATAGAAGAATGACGTAAGCACATACATCAGCATGTGAATTATTGAAAGTCTGACTGAAGAACCGATGTAGTTAGTAAGGACTTTCATGTAAATTATCCAACACCTTTAAGTGTATAAATAAGTCCTCTTATGCTTTGAGGCAAAACAAAGTTTTCATTTTAGAAAAAACCTCTCGTAATCCGAGAAGTTCTCTTTGATAGAGAATTATCTTTGGCCTCCTTGAGAGTGTTGGTCGGATTCTTGAGACTGAATCTATTATGTTCCTATGTATTTCTCTTTACTTATCATCAATAAACACTACTTCTTATTACTCAATTCCCAAATTACTTTACTATTGAATCTCGATCATCTTGACTACGCGAAAACAGCAGTGGGTAAAAGAATTTAAAGCTAATCTTGAAGAAATCCCAATCGGTATGATCTAGCTTTCAGTTATTTTATTAGAAAATAATAATGTCTGAAATAGAAAGAGAAAGAATTGATTGTAATGATATAGAACATTTACAAATTACTGAAGAAGATGTGAATTATGAAGGAAGTATTTTAATAGATCCAAAATTATTTCAGCGAATACAAAAAGAGGATTTAAACTTAGTAAAAGATGAAAATATGAAGAAACTTGGAGGAATAATGGAAAGATTTAATCAGAAAGAAAATATTATATACTATGGAAATATGGTTAATGAAACTCCAATTGATATCTCAGAAGCACAAGAGAATATTTGTATACAATTACTAAATAAAAAGAAATTAACCGAATTAAAAAGGAATTTAAAAAAGGAAGAGAATAGAAGAAAGATAAGATATATTCATATAGGAGACATACAGGTTTTAATTAAGGTTACCTTTCAGCAAGAAATAAATTCACCTATAGAATTAGTTTTGAAAGATGATAGAATAACTGATCCAAATGACAAAATACTAGGAGTTATTGAAGGAAATTTTTCTTATGTTAAATTAAAATTCGAAATTCGCCCAAATATTGGAATACCATTAGATACCCAAAGACTAGATCAATCATTAACCTTAGAACATAGATTCTTAAGATAATGAGACAAGGAGATAAAATCTTCTCAATCACTTACTGTGTTAATTATGCATTAACAATTTCTCATCATAGTATTACTTTCAGAAATAATGATAGAATAGATATACCAAATTTTTTTTTGAAGAAATAGGAAAAATTTATTATCCTAAAAAAATGAAATAACTGAATTAGAAATATCTATAAATAATCCAAAATCATTAAGTTTTAGACAAATTGCAAAATCAATTACTTTTCCTGAACCAGAAAAAACTGATGAAGGTGAAAATATAAATAGATTATCAAACAAAGTGAGAGATCTAGCTCAATATTTAAGGAATAAAATATTAATAAAGGGGAAGAATTAAGAAAATTTCTCGAAGAATTTTATTTCAAAATAGAACAGAACAAGAAAGATATAAAGGAATTTATCGGCATCTATGATTATCATCTTAAAAAAGAACCAGAAAATAGAAATAGAAAACTAATGGAAAAATATATTATAAAAAAATGAAAAAGAATTAATTGAATTTGAAAATAAAAGAGAAAAATACAGAAAACAAATTATAGAAGGAATAGAAAAAATAAGAGGTATTGGATCTTCAAGTTCCACATCAACTTCATCTAATTATTTCAGAATAGAAGCACCGTCTTTTGAAGATAGTGATAACGAATAACAATGGAAATATACTCATAATTTGATGATCAAAGAGAAAAAGAAATAATAAGTGTTTTAATGATAAACTTACCCATCGATTGTAAACAATTAATAATTGAGAAAATAAAAGCTCGATATAGATAAGAAGACTATTATTTAGCACATATATCATTAGATATAGAATGAAATTACATGGAAGAAATATGATTGACTTTTGACTATCATTATCTGATATATACGAGGAATATGACTTATAAGATGATTAAATGGATAAAGAAATACTAATCATTTTAGCTATGAAAATACCCAAAGATTGTAAGCAAATAATAATTAACAAATAAAAGCACCAACATTGGCAAGAACTTTATCTAAAGCAAGTACAACAAAGAGTATAGTTAGCATTTTACAAAGAAGAACGAAAACGGATAATTAAAGAATTAATAGAAATAGATGAATCTATAATTGAATATGGGTATGAATTATTAGTAACCCAAATTATGCATGAACACTACCCAAATTATATATAAATACTACCCTAAACATGAAAATAAAGTGATAAATAAATCAAAAAAGGAAATTAATAGGGTGGTACCGTTTTGGTATCAGAGATAAGGACTTATAGATTCTCAAAATATACAAAAATTTATACAGAAATTAAGTATGTTAGATTTAACTAATCAATATACACTAAAAGAATTAATACATGAATTAAAAGTTAAAACTAGTAATACATGCAATAAACATATGAAATATCACTATGAATATTATGATTGTAAAAAATATAATAAAAAAATGGAATTAATAAAAATTATAATTACTAAACTATAATTATAGATCGAATAATAAAACTAACGATACCAAAAGAGTTGAATTTGCTCGGGTAGCATTGCAGTCCCCATATAAATATATAATATATACACACGAGATTTACTACCGATGAGATACCTACGTACGTGACGCCAAGCAAGCAAGAGAGAAAGAAATGACGAGGTAAATGCCAAATGAAAGATGAATAGGATTCCATGAGTCAGGAACCATGCATCATGCATGTGTCAGAATTTTTTTAGTAAAACTAAAAGGAGTGTACCAACTTAAATATTTTTTTTATTAGTTATATTTTAGACGGATATTAATCGTTATTTATTCACTTTATTTTATGTAAAATACAAATTTCGGGAGGCTTTACTTGTATAATTAGAACAATTAATAACCCTAAGACATATGAATTATGTGATTTTTCAACATTTTGTATCCCAATCCTAGAAAGTTAATATTACTTGCCGCCTCAATGCTTGAGTTTGTACCAAAAGAACCAAGGGAACACACATGACACAACACACTTTCTGTTTTAATGTACAAACGATCACACGACACATTTCGCATATTACCTATAGCCAGAGAAATGCGTATCTAATCCCACATGATTATATGCATGAAAAATGCTTTCTCATATAGTTTCAACATAATAACGTCATTGGTAATCACACGAGGGAGCGCATGCACTTTCTTAAATATATGACTCCCCCAAAGTGGTTTCACATCCAACGACCAACGTCACTCCCTCTCGTTTATTATTTAAAAATAGTTTAAAATATCATTTTGGTTCCTTAACTTATTTTTTAATTTCAACTTGGCTCCTTAACTTTTAAAAGTTTTAATATGGTTCCTTAACTTTTTTTTGTTAATACAAGTTAGTCATCTACGTCAATGAGTCGGTAACGATGTTAACTTTTTGAGTTTAATAACAAAATTTAAAAGACTAGTTTGAAACATGTTAATAATTTAAAGGATTAGTTTGAAACTCATTTAAAATATAAGGGTGTGAAAATTAACACCATTAATTGTCTGAAAGAACTAACTTGCATTTAATAAAGATAAATTAATGGACCAAATTGAGACTTTTAAAAATTAAGTGATCAAATTAAAACTGAAAGATAAATTCTAACAAATCGGCTTGCTCCTAAGGTTAACACAGCAGGCTCTTGGAGTTGTGGACTCAACACCAAGAACAATGAAAGGTTACACAATTCAATTGTCCGAATCAAATTACCAAATAACAAAGTGTATAAAAATGTGGGAAATCCCCTTTTGAAACTTTCCCAAAAATTGAGAGCTTAAACCATAGCCTTAAAAATAAATAAACCCGCTCTCCCTTTTGCCTTTGGTTTTCTCTCTCTAACGTTACCATTATTAATAGGACTCCCCCTTCCTATCCACTAGTAAACATAATTTTGCATTCGCTGGTTGTTGCCTTGTTACCCCTTTCTCTCAAATTTTCCCTATTCCTCTGTTCTTGTTCCAACCACCACAAAATAAAGGGACAAGGAACAAAAATGGTGGCCTTGGTTTCCCAAGAAAACGTTGTGGCATTGGTTTCTCGGACCGGAAGAGAGTTGCAGCGCTACAGAAAAGGACGCCGTCAAGTCGTGGGGTTCGTCTCTTCTTTCTAATCCCCAAATGGGTTTCCATTCAAGTTTCATTCTTTATTCTGTGTTTAAGTATTATTTCAGTAAGTACTAAAACATTTTCCAATTTTGTTTGTCTGCAAATGTGCAGATGCATACCATACAGATATAAAATTGGCGTGCAAACTTCATTGGAGGCATCAGAAGAATTAGAAGTGTTGGTTATCACTTCCCAGAAAGGCAAAGGAATGCTATTTCCAAAGGTGATTAAGCCTGCAATAATTATATTAGTCAAATTAAAAATCTAACACCCAAATAGGCAAATGGCACATTATTTTGATTTATATACTTTTTCATTTCTCATTGAATTAATGATGTGTTTGAACAACCATCAGGGAGGCTGGGAGTTAGATGAATCCAAAAAGGAGGCAGCTTTAAGAGAAACCATAGAGGAAGCCGGGGTGAAAGGCGTTGTTGGGGTGAGACTACTTGACTTGATCAACAAACATATTACACTTGATTAAAATAATAAACCATTGGCAACTAGCAAATTGAGTGCATATTTAGTTTGAAGTTGAAAAACTGTAAACAAAATGTAAGTTTTGGATAAAGTACTTATAAAGTTCTAGTATGTTTAGACCTAAATGTACCTCACAATGATAAATCAAACATAGCCTGAAACACTCTTGTTGGTGCAGGGTAAATTGGGTAAGTGGAGCTTCAAGAGCAAAACCTATGATTCTTTCTATGAAGGCTACATGTTCCCTCTACTTGTTCAAGAGCAATTAGAGTTCTGGCCAGAGCAGCACATTCGTCAAAGAATATGGGTTCGTAGAAACATGGATATATATATAAAAGAAAACTTGAATGTTTAAGGCACTTCAAATTCATGGGGGTTTTATTTTTATTTATTTTTTATTTTTCTTCTTCTAAATGATCACTGAGATAGTGTTTGAATTTTTCTCTTTTGGGGGTGCATGTAGATGGGCGTTTCGGAAGCAAAGGAAGTTTGTCAACACTGGTGGATGAAAGAAGCTCTAGAGAGACTAGTAAATCGTCTCACGGCAAAAAAACTTGGTCATGTGAAACAAGTAGTAGGTTCTGTACACTGCATGGGAGATGGCAAATCTGACTTGTAAACAGGGTAACTTTCAGGATGATCGAGTGGAATAGAGCTCAACCTTCAAGCGTTTTCTTGGACGGCAAGAACTGAGGAATAGTAGCATCAAAACATGGATGGAATTGGTAAAAAAATGATCGAATTAGAATATAAATAATGGTAGTACATCATATAGAAGTTGACCATTCCCCCATTTTATAAAAAACAAACTTTATATTTAATTGGGCACAAATATGAAAAGTATAATGTATTTGGTGTGACTTCTGGAAATCCAATGTTAAACACAAAAATTGCTGTTGTTTTTAAGGAAGTGCTTGGATAAAATGTAATGTGAGTGAGATAGGAATCGCAATTGATAGGGTTTGGTAGGGTATTATAATAATCGTTTTTATATCCGTATCTGGATCTGTATCCTCATGGATAACAGCTTTAGTATCCTTACTTGTATCATCTGGGTACCTAAGTATCCGTACCCACATCCGTTATCCGCACTTTAACAGTGAAAAAGCAATAATAAATAACAAAATAAGTTATAACAATTAAAAAACGATTCAAAGATCTTTTAAATCTACTAATAAATATTACAAATCAAAATATTTAAATAAATAAAAACATCCAAAAAGAAATTATAGATACAACTATGTTTAGAAAGTTAAAATTCTTTAAATTAATTTTGGTTTTTAAAATTTGTATTATAGATAAAATTATATATATATATATATATATATATATATATATATATATATATATATATATATATATATATATATATATATATATATGTGTGTGTGTGTGTCTTGTCTTGATGTGCGTGCATGAGGCGAGGTGGGTACTATAGTATCCATACCCATTCAAATTTGCGGGTAACTATCCGTATCTGGATTCTTATTCATTGTGTGGCTAATTTATCCTACTCATTATGGATAATTTTTATGGATATCTAATAAATATGGTACAAATTGTCATCCCTAAAGTGAGAGGGGCAGGGCACAACTGGGATTAAGATAATTTTTGAATGAGCAATCGGTCAATATATATAGTGAGTAGGGATAAGGCTTGTTCAAGACAATGAAATGCAGCAATTTTCTTTACTGTATTTGTATGATCATGTGCTTGTTTGGTTAACATCCAAAACGAAGTTTGGGTTCCCAAACTCCAGTTCCTACAGTAACTGAAGTGTTTGGGAGTCAAATTGAGTTGAAAATAATTGATTTATGGTTGGCAAAACTAAGTTTTGTGGAAGCAAAAAATTTTAGTTTTTCCGTTGAAAATAATTGATTCTAGATGTAGGACCCATAAAATTCTATATATTTACACCTCAAAAGTGATTTTACTTTATCATCCAAACAAAACAAATTCTTCTAAACCTACTTTTAAAATATTGTAACCAAACACAAATCAATTTGTTTAACCTTGATTTTTCAAAATCAATTCTTCCAAAATCAATTCTATCAAAATTTAAAACAAATGGACCCCATGTAGTTAGCGTGTGTGGAAAAATATAAGTTCAATAGCCTTTCACGAAAAAGGAGATTTTGTGAATAAAATTGAAAGGACTTATTCGAAAAATTCTAAAGGTTAAAATAATATTTTGGTCCTTATACTTGATACGAATTTTTGATTTGGTCCCTATACATAAAAAATTATTTAAATGGTCTATTTACATACAAAAAGTACTTATTTGGTCTCTATACATTATCGGTTTTGTCCCTTTATGAAACAAAAAATTATTAAATCATAGCCCTTAAAATTGTGTAGGCAAGGAGCAAATGGATACTTTTTTTATAAGTATAAGGATCATTTTAATAATTTTTTATATATAGGGACCAAACCGAGAATTCATGTCAATGGATCAAAATATTACTTTAACCAATATTTCTAAATAAAGTTACTTAATGGTATCAAACTTGAGAGATTATTGTGTCATCCCGATGGAGATGTTAATTTTTTTTTGGTTTCGGTGCAACTTTGGAGACTAATCCCTCGAGATACTGGACTGCATTGAAGGGTTGACCTCTCCCAACCAGGTTTTCTCCATATGCAAGAATCAGGAATCGAACTCCTGACCACTTGTTTAAGGAGCTCAAGTCAGTTACCACTTTAACCAGCCACATATTGGTGATGGAGATGTTAATATGGGTTTTCATTCATGAGCTCACACGAAATTTATCAAAATAGTAGGTTGTCTGGTTCAAAGTTTGGCTCATAAAAACTGGGTTGTTTTGACCCGCATTAGAGCAACTCCAGGAGTTGCTTAATATATATGTTCTTAAAGTTAAGAACAAGGTTTTAGAAAATTACACTATTGGAACAATTTGATGTATATGCCATTTATAAAGACGGCTGTTTTTACAATCAATCAGGTTCTTATATAAAGATCAGCTTAATCACAAGTGAATTAATATTTAAAAATTGAAATAAAAATAAATTTAAATAAAGTTGTTGGCTAAATTGAGACTTATTTAGCAAACTTTTAAAAATTGGATTATTAAAGTGTATAGTTGCTTTAAACAGTAAAAAGTAAAAAGTAGCGAAGTTACGTGATAAAACCCATAAAAACTGAAGTTAAGCAACTCCATTGAGTTGCACCGTAAAAAATGTTCTTGATTTACGAGTAGATTCTAGGATTAACCGTAGTAATCAAGTTATCTCTCATCAACACAAATCATTTACTCTATATCATTAAATGGATAAAAAATACGTAAAACATTATATATATATATATATATATATATATATATATATATATATATAAATTAAAGTGAGCATATCAATTAACTATACAAATCAAGTTTCTTCATAACATCTAAGAATTTACAGACTAACTTATACCAATAGAGATCTAGGGCGTGGTCAATATTTGATATAGTGGTCATGTGAAAATATACATGACTCAAAAAAATGCTTCTAGACATCTTAAATAATAATTTGAGAGCATATATTAAAAAATTCTTAGAAACCTAATTTCTTAAATTTATTATGCATCCTATAAACATATTTTTGTCCTAATATGTACTTGTAATTTTTTTTAAGGCTTAGGATCCATCTTGTGGGTCTAGCATATGTATCCCTAAATAGTTCCCTAAAGGAGACTCATGATAGAATATTTGTATCTTTATCTGAGAGAATAGTGAAGATGGACCCAAATTCTCTGTATTTAGAAAATCCACGCATTCACATACTCAATCACTCTACCATCATTGGATTTACTTCTCTCACACTTTCAACCCTTGATTTGATTTGATTAAAAAAAAATAGCAAAAAAATATAAGTAGAGATTGATAGAGATAAGGGACATGCAAGGAATCTACATTCAAGTGAAGATATGTTTCTTCATGGTTTCTTTTTTGTTTTAGGTACAATCAACTTGGAGTTCTTTTAATTTGAAAGTACCAATATTTAGCACTTCAATCGTTTGAGGTATGAGAGATAATACACCTTTGATGCTTCGAGGGATACATGTGGATGGAGTAGTCCTGAGCAATTCATCAATAGTAGAACTCCCAAAGGAAAATTGAGAACTCAAAGGACGGAAAGGTAATTTTATTGAAGATAAGAGAATATGTATTGGGCCAAATATTTGGACCAGCAACCAACAAGGTATGGGCTTCACCGAAAGAACGGGGGAAAAGTGACCAAACCTGATTTACAACCGAACAGCCTTTGAAACTTGGACGCTTGGTCCAAGCACTGTGTTGAGGATCTCTCTCTTTTTTGGGTACAAAATGTGGTGGCGATCTCTACTATGAAACAGAAACACTGTATTTAACTATATGGTCTTTGAGCAGAGCAGAAGCACTACACAAATTATGAAATTTTTTAATCCAGCACAACTCCAGAAAGTAATATTTCTTTATAAAACATTTGGGTTTTGTAAAATAATTTATTGGGCCCAGGATACTTGTGGGCCGGCCATTCTAGTGATGAAGATGACAATGAAAATATGGGCTAACGGTGCCTGTATTAAGTAGAGATTAAAGTAGAAAAAGGTGTTTACGTTGGGGGCATGACAGGAAAGTGTTGAAGCCCTTTCGTTTATCAGTTTGAGCTTCTTCTTTTTTATTATTATAAAAAAAGTTGGGATTGGGAGAAGGCACACCCCATTGTAAAGTCAGAGGATACCACCAACCTTATCAATGATTTAGAGTAAAATTTATATATTGTCTATCAATATGTGAGATCCAAAAATCGAACCCAAGTCACAGTTAGTGTGAGCAGAAGGCTTGATCAGATGTGTCAACTCATGTTCGATATCAGTTTGAGCTTTACTTCTTGATTAATCCATACATTGATATATATGCATATATAAATCACGGTATCCAATAAAGAACGAGTATACTACTTACTTAGTTACAAAGGCAATGAATATCATAAACCAACGTTACAAAGTTAGTGAGCTTTTACAAATGCTACCTTTCAAGAATAAGGATAATTAATCTTGTATGCAATGTTATCAATTGCAGTTGCAATGTTGATGTGATGGCTTAAATACGTCTGATTTCTTGTTAAAAAAATTACACCATTTTTTTTTTCAGTTTTATGTTTTTATTATATTTACGTACCTCCCAAAAGTGACAATATTGAAATTATACCCACCTCCTCTAATTAAAGAGAATGCTAATATAACTTTCGAAAGGGGTTTGCTTAACACTGCTCTGTTTCGGTGTCTCGAACTATAAAATTGAAATCCTCCTTTTGTATTTAAATATATTTCTCAGTGGCTGTACATATAAATAATTGATCAAATAATTAAGTGGGTTTTCATGTGAGCATCCTTATTCCAGATAAACCACCAGATATATGATGAATGATGGTAGAAATCTGGAAGATCCGGCTCAACGTTGTTACTTTGTTTCTTAGTATTATTAAAGTAAAAGGAGGGAAAAAAAAACATGTTACTTTGTTTGGATTATTTCGACCAAAAAGAAATGGAAACCAAGCAAGATAATGAAGATTATAACGGAGTTTTTTTTAGAAAAAAAGTTAAGATGGAGAGCACAGTTGTAAAGTGAATGAACAGAAGCTTTTATGCTTTATTTGCCATATATATGACATGGCTATGCATGCCATCAATAATTTGCTTATTTAAAGCAACTCCATATCCATGGTCACAGGTCTTTCACCACAATTCAAACTTCAAAGTTTTCACTTGATCTAGCAAGTAGCAGCTAATACCACCAAACCATAATGCATATGTGCTAAATAATATATCCAAAGTTTCAAAGTCCTATTAACCCTAAACCTATCTCAAATACGTCAACATCTCCAACCAAATTTTGTTTCTCACCATCACCAACCAACACACATTGAGCAACAAACATAGATATAGAAATAGATACAAAAATGATCACTAAAATGACAAGCCTTTCATTCTTCATCATCTTTTCTCTCACCCTCTTCCCTTTCCTAACAGTGTCATCATCCGACACAAACAACTACCTCTATCATGGGTGCACCCAACAGAGGTACACCCCAAACTCACCCTACGAGTCAAACCTCGACTCGCTCCTCACTTCTCTGGTCAACTCAGCCACATACTCTTCCTACAACAACTTCACCGTCCTAGGTTCCACCCAACAGGACGTCGTGTACGGCCTCTACCAATGCCGCGGCGACCTCTCCATGCCGGACTGCGCCACCTGTGTGGCCCGCGCCGTCACCCGCGCCGGGGACTTATGCCGGGAGGCATGCGGCGGCGCGGTGCAGCTCGACGGCTGCTTCGTGAAGTATGACAACGCCACGTTCTTGGGCGTGGAGGAGAAGACGGTGGTGCTGAAGAAGTGTGGGCCCTCCGTGGGGTACAACCCGGTGGCCATGGGCAGCAGGGACTCTGTGCTGGCCGGGCTCGCGGGCTCTGGTGGGCCCTTCCGTGAGGGAGGGTCCGGTGGAGTCCGCGGCATGGCACAGTGTACCGGAGACCTGAGTTTCGGAGAGTGTCAGGATTGCGTTTCGGAGGCGATATCGCGGTTGAAGAGTGATTGCGGCACGGCGGATTATGGTGACATGTTCTTGGGAAAGTGTTATGCAAGGTACTCCACCGGTGGGGCCCACGACAAGGCCCATGGTAAGGATCATCATATGGTGCTTCTCCCATTTTTGGTGTGGTGCAGCTTCTTCTTCCATTCCTTATTCCCCTTTGGTTTTTGAAGTTTTTTCAACTATAAACTTCTAAGAAGGACCCAAAGAAAGAACTAAAGAACTTGGGGGTGGTGGCATAAATTGGATGTTAAGTTTGTAAAATTGTTGAGAATAAACTTGTCTGTTCCTTCTTCTTTTTTATCAAAATGTAATTAAGGAGCAAATTTTCATCGTGTTTACAAATTATGTTTATGTGTATAGACACGTCGATAGTTTTGTTTTGAGTTTGGATCACTTAACAAAAAAAATTCTAGCAGGAGAAAAATAACAGTTAGAAAAAAGATTAATAAGGTATTTTTTTTAGTTTAATCGGTAGTGTAAAAGAATTTACATCGTCGATCAATTAGAAATTATGGTTTAGATATGATAAGGATAAGAGTCAACGATTTTTAACGGGATGTCAATTTCTGATTAGATGAAAGTGTAAAAAACTTTATACTTTCAGTATATATTAATTAATTTTTTTTTCTTTTACCTAACTTATTTTGTTCTATTGCTCCTCCATGTTTTGCAGGTAAATCGAATCATCAAGGTGAAAAGACTTTTGCTATAATTATTGGTTTATTAGCAGGAGTAGCTATACTCATTATTTTCCTTGCTTTCTTGAGCAGGATTTGTCTAGCAAAAGGTAAAACAATACACAATTTTTTTCTTTGTATTTCTTTTTAAATTATTGTATTGAAAAAGAATGAAACCACGGATTCAGCAATATATTAACAAGATTCCTTTTTGCTTGTATCTTTTCCCATGCAGGTAAATAATTTAAAATTTGTCACACTCAGCAGTGGCACTGATCAACTCTCAGCTTTTCGCCCTCCTCTATTGTTTGCTTTTGTGCCTCTTTCGTTTCTTTTTTTTTTCCTCTTTATTTATCTTACCCTTTTGTTATTTCAAATTTAAAATTCGATTCAAAAGAGGATCCTATGATGAACCTTGAAGATGATACCGTATGGATAAAAGAATGTACGATGGGGCAGTTATATTTGAATTTGAATAGAAAAGGAAGGCGGAAACAAAAGCAACTTGGAGATTCTACTTTCCTCCCCACTTCACAAAGTTGTGTTGTATAATGTATCTCATGCTTGCAAAGAAAAGCAATTATGTTATTATTTTGTTTCTGTAAACAGTAAAGTTGCTTGACAATTTCTCTTTTGTTTATATGCGCCCATGAACTTTTGTATAAACTTTATTATTTGAAAATCTAAAATGTTAAACAATATTTTTTTTTTAAACTTTTACATATAGTATATCAATTCTACCTCAAGATATGGAACACCTCCATGTTAATTTATTCATATTCACATTAGGTATGTATTCAGACTTTGAGAGTGTCCTAACTAGTGATGAAAAATTACTTTTGTATTTTTATTCTTTTGGAAGGGGCCTTAATAAGGTTTAGGTTCCTAAATGATGAGCTAATCATAAGATCTGAGGGAGATGATAAAAAATATGAAAAGGAAATTGAAATATAATTATTCACGCGATTAAATTTTGTTACTCTATGTATTTACAAATTTCTATTAAATGGACGACCAAGCCTAGTGTAACATCCCGATTTTCCCTGTTTCAAAATAATGCGGACGATTATATGTATATATTTATATGAGTATTAGCAAATTATTTTAAATAAACGGAGTTCGTCACTCAATCCTACTTGAATGTAGGAAGCTACGATTAAAATTTAGGTTGAAACGACGGGCGAATCCCGGCCCGCTATTTTCACTGACAGTATATTTATACTGCTCAAAAGGCCTAATTTTAATTCGTGAACGAAAGACTTAAGATTTTTATTTTATTTCCTACAAGAGTGTATTTTTAGAATTATTTCATAAAAAATGAAATAATATACGTTTTACGGGCGGAATACGTAATCGGGTGAACGACAGAGTGGATTTCGGAGTTTCCAAGAGCAGATAAAGAGGTTATCTTAGGATTTAGAGATGATTCATGGGTAGGAATCATACTTTTAAGTCTAGAAGGTTCTACAAGGTTAAAGTGAAAATTTATGAATTTTACGCTTAAATCCCAGAACTTTCAATTAATTACACTTTGGTCCCTAAGTTAGTTCCTATGTTTTTCTAAGTGAATTGGGCCAAAATCTTTGTTCCAGGACCATTAGTGGACGTGGCCATGAAGCCCAAATTCCTTACCCATGACTTAAATTTCATAAAGCCCGTTTGAAGCCATATAAGTTTCCTATGTCATCATAAGCTTTAAGCCTTTTTGGTGGGCCCCACAAAGATGAATTCAAGCCCAAGTTTTCAAGGCCATGCGCAGGCCCAAGAAGGAGTGGGGGCTGCCTTAGTTTGGAAGAGTCAAGTGGATTCTTGAAGTTTCCACACAATTCCACAATGTTCCACCATATTCTCCAAGGTTCCACACAATTCTCAAGTGTTCTCAAATGTTCTCAAGTGTTCTAGGTTCTTCTCAAAATATCTCATGAAAAATCAGCCAAGATAAGTCAAGATGAGACCACATTTAATGTGGCACATGGTCATCATTTCAATCTATTGACAATTTGCAAAATAGTCCTTATACTTTTAGAATCTTTGCAAAATGGTCCCTATGAGTTAATTGCACTTAAATCCTTAGAAAAGTCACCTCCTTTCCACTTAATCCCTCAAAAGTGGCGCAGCCCACATCTTTATAAAGATGCTTTCACTTCATTATTTGACATTTTTGCACTTTGCACAAAAAAACCACTCAAAAGTTCTAAGTTCATAAGCCTTTTAGCATCATTTTGTGAATAAAGTTCTTGGATCTTCACTTATTTTTGATCTTCAAGAGGTGAATCCTATTCCATTTCTCTAATCATGTCTATGTTCTTCAATAAGTTTCATGATTCAAAGTCTATTTCATCTATGTTCATCACTTTTAAGTTTCTAGATCTAGAACTTTGAAAATTCATAACTAATTCTAGAAAAATCCTTTTGACATGAAACCAATTGCTATGATCTTATAATCATCTCTATTTTCATCATCTAGAAGCATATGATCATGAGAAATTTCTTTCCTTGATTTCTGGACTGGGCCGAACCTAGGATAATGGGTTTGGTAGGATTTTGTTCATGTGTTGTCATGTATGATCATGTGTTTCATATGACATGTATGTCTACACACTCTAATCCATGTTAGTTTATTAAAATGAAAAGCCTTACTCAAAATCTCTATGTTGACTGAACCCTAGGTGGATGAGATTTGATGAGTTTTGTTCAAAGTTTTCATTAATGACCTTAGTAATCAAGCTATTAGTATGTATGCTTAATAAATCCAAGTTGGTTTATCAAACTAAAAACCCTAGCCCCATGAACATGTTAAGGCCTAATCTTAGTATATGAGAGTTAGGAAGTTTTGAGTTTAAAATTTAGTTGTTTAGTCACTAATCCATGATCTTGGTTGATTAAGGACCATTAATCTGAGTTAACCATGATTAGAAATTTTAAGGATTTTGAACCCTAAAAGTCAACCATTGGACGAAACCTAACCCTCATGAGCTAAGTATGTTGTTGTTTGATTTGATTTATTTTGGTTGCAATTCGTTATGAAGGAATCGATCGGGTTGGTTTGACCTAAAGCCGACGGAGGAAACCGGATTAAATCGGGAGGTTGTTTGAAAACGTTAGTTTGAGTCTTCAAGAGGTAAGGGGAGCTTACCTGAGGGATTTTCTCAATAACTATTTGCTTTTAGTGTGGTTGATATGATTTATATGTGGTTGTGGTTAATTGTTTATGTTGCTTACGTTGTGTTGTTTATCTGTGTATCGGTAATTGATCTGCTTTTAATTGATTTAATTATCTGCAGTAGTATATTATGTTGTTATGATGCATGATCTGCTTGGTGATATAATTATGATGATGTTGTTGAATGATGAATGTTGAATGTTGTTTGAGAGGCCTGACAGTGGTCAATGCACAACCGATTAATCAGATAAAAGCTTTAATGACTTGTGAAAATTATATTCAACGTTTTATGGGGAATGTTGGAATATAATAGTCGTGAAAATTATCATTTTGGAAAAATAATGAGTTTTTAGAAATATTATTATTTTAACGATTTATTAGTGTAAAAGAAATCTATGAGTCACGGGTAGAGCGTAACCGTGAAATTTTTTTAGTACTGCTAATTTTTACGCAAGAAATTCCGAAATATTATAAAAAATTATTTTGTGAAATTAATATTTGAAAATACTTTATAAAAAAATAAATAAAATAATAATAAAAAAGTCAAAGTCAAAGTTTGACTTTAAAAACATTTTCTTGGAAAATGATAAACGACGGCAAGTTTCGAAATTATTTACGGTGAAAGTTTAAAAACAGCAATACTTAATTTAAAAAGAGATTTAATCTGAATTGATTTAATTTTTACAACTGAAGTTTCAGTAAAAGAGTTTTTGATGATTTGACGTTTTACAAACGAATTTCAAGTAGAAATGATTTTCTGTAAATGAGTTTACTCAATGACGTATTTCCGGTAACTTGGATAAGTTGCGGAGATTTTATTTTGGATTTATTTTCACAGACGAAAAACGATGTGAATGACGATATAGAACTTAGTAACCAAGATGTCGGGGTACTAGTGTTCTTAAGACGTTGTCTTATTTTGGATTTGTTTTTCACAAACGAAAACGATGTAAAACGATGATTTGGAACATAATAACCGAGACGTCGGGGTATTAAGGTTCGTTGTGTTGTAGACTGGATATCTACTTCAAGAAGTTAAAACGTTTTAAGTTGTTTTCTACTACCACGAACCTAAGACTGATTGCAACGGTCTAGGGGCTTCGCGATTGAGCACTCGGACTTTGAGGTCCTATGTTGTTAATAAAAGTTGTAAAGATGTTTAAAACGATGTTGGGTCGTAAGCTTAAACGATGTTGGGTTGTAAGCTTTTGAGAGCTTCGATGTTTAAAACGATGATGCTTTTGAGAGCATTCGATAGTTCAAACGATGATGCTTTTGAGAGCATTCGATAGTTCAAACGATGATGCTTTTGAGAGCATTCGATGGTTAAAACGATGTTGGGTTGTAAGCTTTTGAGAGCTTTGACAAATAAAGATATAACACAAAGAAAAGTGTTGAGAACAAAATATTTTTCTTGCATGCATTTGGCAGACGTGCCATGATCAAACGAGTGATTACCTTGAGGAGTCATGGTAGATCATACAAAGATGTTCTCATTGTGCACGGGGTTTGGACAATGAGGTCCCATCTACGGTGTTATCATTGTGCCACGATGTTGGACAGTGTGCGATGGGTTTTAACTGTGTGTCTGTGGTTGTGTGCTTGTGGCAATCGAGTCTGATCAACTCATCACGAGGTTGGAGATATCTCATGAGATTAGGTATGAATGTTTAGATGATGTATTGAAGTGTTCATGCATAGTTTTTCCAACGTTGATGTTTGGGGTGTGAAATCCATTGATAAACGATGTGATATAATATGAATGAGTACGTTGTTATAGACATGTATATGTGTATGTGCCTTCTTTTGTGTTGCACATTTAGTTATGGTGGTAAATCCATATATTGGCGTCTCACCCGTACAAACATATCAGAGTTGTACAAGGGGTATGATCTCTACAAGAAGAAGAAGGCTGTCTAGTTCGAGGCATGCTGTTGCTGCTTTTATCGGTTGTAGTGTCCGTTAGTTACGACCAGCTTAGGTAATATTATGTTTTGAGAATAAAGTTGATTATGATTTAGGTGAGAAAACATATGAGGCAGTATAGTTGGAGGACTTATATACATTATGTATTTAAGTGTGATTTGATTACGTTGTTGTGGTTATGAGGATAAAAGGGGAAAAAATTATCACCATATTTTGAAAAGATGAACGTTGAGAAAACGTTATTTTCCTAAAGCAACCAACAAATTAAGTTTTATTTCCGCAAACGGGTAACCATGTGATGACACGAGTTTAGGGTGTCACACCTAGGATATATCTACAGAGAATTTAAATAGGCCTTAAACAAGCTATACCAAATGCTAAAGAGGAGTGGCCTATCATATTTCCACTTCCAATTATATACATTAAAATTTCACTCCTTTTAAAAGTTTCATTTTTATATATACTGTTTTATATATGACTTTTAAGATAATTATGATAAAAGTCAATTATTTTAATAATGTGATAATTTATTATCAATTGATAGTTTAAAAAATTATTTATACTGACAATACATATCATTTAGATTCTAATTGTTTAGATAATTTATAAGAAATGTGTTTTTAAATATACTGAAAAAAATGAACATACTCCATTTCCATGTCAAGCTTGTGGCTAGTGGCTAGATGCTAGAGGATTACATACCTCACTTAGAGCATCTCCAATACTAAATGGGGTTACTTAAGTGAGTCCCATTGTATACCCCATAATGTTATATCATATTTAAGCAATCCACCCATTTTTTCACCCCAATGCTACATACAATAAATAACCCTTAAGCAATTCAATTTTTTATTTTTTAAGCAACTCATCCATTGGAGATGCTCTTACATGGCAACAATATATATACCATGTGATGTGAGTGATTGATATTTCTGATTTTCATCATAGTGTCTATCTAAAGTGTTCATTCAACTTCCCTAAAAATATGTGTTTCTATCTATTAACACTTTTAATGTTGTGCGGCAAAGAAGCCCATATTCTTAGGGAGAAGAATCGGGTTGCCGACTTTTAGCAAATTTTGCTCATTCTTCAGATTTGGGATTGCATTATCTAGTGTTATTAAAATCGGATCGGTCATTGACTCGGTCAAAACACCGGGTTAATGCACTACAACAGATTAGACTTTTAATAACGCACCTTTTATAGCATTTACGTGCGAAAACGCTATTAAAAGTGACGCGGGGACTTTTAATAGCGGTTCCTTCAGGAAACGCTATCTTAGGTATCACCTAAGATAGCGTTTTCTTAAGGAACCGCTATTTAAAGTCAATCTGCAGGAAAAGATAGCGCTTCCTTGAGGAAGCGCTATCTTAACTAACCACCTAAGATAGCGCTTCCGCTAGCAAACGCTATCTTATGTCACTACAACAGAAATGACTTATAATAACAATAAATAAATAAAATAAAATCAACTTTTAATAGTATTTGTTTAATGAAATGCTATTAAAAGGTAATCTTTAGATAGCGTTTAAAGTTAGAAACGCTATCTTAGGTGATTACCTTTGCTGATTTTAGAAGTACTCGCGCGCGCGTATATTTTGATCCTTCGATTCTCAGTTTCTGCGTACCCTAACATCCTCAGTTCATCACTAACCTTAGTTACACGGCGAAGCTTGTTCATTGCAAGGCGAAATTTGGATTGGGTATTCTCTGATCCCCACCGCAAGGCGAGACCACTTCTCTGCCAGGTGAAATTCCAAACTGGAGCTTTCCGACAAACTTCGCAAGGCGAGACCACTTCTCTGCTAAGACTCATCAGTTCAAAGTAGTGGTAACAAATCCCTCTCTTCCTTGCACTCGTCCCATATCATGTATGCATCTTAATTCTCTTGCGGTCTCAATTTCACAACTCTGATGGGGTTCCTACACCACTCTTATCAATTGCCGTATACACATGACCATGAGAATGGGGAAAATCTCTGGGGATCCATTTTTTAATGTGATTTGGTTTGATACTCCTTGGTTGATAATGTGATTTCTGATTTCATTTTTCCAATTTGGGGAGTTATTGATATGCTAACCATGCATTTATGTTAGAAGGATTTCACATGCATCACTTCTGTTTGATAAAATGCCTCTATGAAAATATTTTTGTTGAACACCACATGCCTAGTTGGAATTCTTTCCCATACAAATTACAAGCAAAAATGGTGAACTATCAACCTTATCCACTAGGTTCTTCCCCCACTCTGAATGTCCTTTGCAGCCTAAAGAAACTATATTAAAGTTGCGTGGGTACATATATTTGTTTTCCATCTACTAATGGCAAGGTAGCAAAAATCTTTGTCTTAGAGTACATATAAATGCTCTGTCTCGCAGCCTCCTGTCATTGTTTCTCGCATCACCCCCTGTCTCCTTATGTTGCATATTTGAACCCAGAATTTGGTGTAGCAGATCCAATAAATCATCAAAATGAGACACTTGGGAGCATAAATGTTAAATCAAATTAAACCTTGATAGCAATAAAAATCAGCAAAACAAGACGTCTGCATCCAATACAGTTAGTGGAATCACATTATTAGAAAAGTGCACCCGATCATTTCCAAGTTTCGGATGCAAATGGATCACATAAAAGAGATTATATTTAAAAATACTTATTAAAACCCAATATTGCTTATCGTGGTCATACATAAGGCCACCAGTATACCAAAATTTAAGAAGGATCATCACAAGACCAAGGCAACTAAGCATTTAAAATGAGTTCTATTACAATAATAATAATAATAATAATTTTCCTTTTCAGTTTGTTCATAGTCAGCTTCACGGCTTTGGGTTAGGTATATGCCTACTCATGGGATAAATTAGATCAGAGCCATTCAGCCTCCTAGAGAGGATCTTGGTGAAGACATATGTGCTTGAATGGGGACAAGTGATAGTCATGTCTATACGAAGTGTCTGTCAAAGTATAATCTCCTTGGCAATATACACACCTCACTTTCTGATCTATTTATATTATAATTAGCATCTTCCGGTAATGCTAGTGTTGATTTTGTTTTCCAGTGATGTTTTATATTTTGCATCAATTAATATTATATTAATGTCCAATGATGTTTTACTTGTGTGTCTAATTTTTTTGTAGGTAAATGTCGTCTTCCAGTAATGCTAGTGCTGCCAAAGTGACGCGACGTGGGCCAACTGTTATGAAGGCGGTCATCTGGCTAGGAGTAAAGGACAAAAATTTGAGGTAATTTACTTACTAATCTAAGGATTTCATTATTTTGTTTGATATCTAGGTTTAATTACTTTATTATTTTTATTAGGTTGAATGGAATTATTTTGACCAACCAATTCGTGTCAATGGAATAAGATTGAAGAGTTACATTTGGGCCGTTGTTCGGCAAACGGTCCCAATTATCTGTTCGAATTGGAAGGATGAAGCTTTGGATGATTTCAAAGAGAACATATGGGCTGATGTATAGGTAATTATTAAAATTTGTGAATTATATTGTAAACTATGTAAACATACTTACTTTGACACGTTGTTTATATTGTTTTGCATATGTCTTTTAATGTTGATGAATCTCGACGAAAATTTGTACTTCAGGAAGCCGGTAACCTACATCGGGCATTCAGAACTAGATTGACAAGAAAATTTCTAAGAGATGCTAACGGGAGTATCAAAGAGGAACCTCCATCACAATATGCACGCATATCAAGGGATGAGTGGGTAGATTTTGTAGCAATGCGCACAGGAGATGCACGATTCCTGGTATGTTTAATATCACGTTAGTCCTTATAATTATATATATACATATGACATTAACCATGTATTAATATTACTTATATGTGTCTGAATAGAAATTAAGAAATGAAAATCGCAAGAGAGCGTTAGATCCTGCATGCCCTTACAAAGCATCACGTAAGGGGTACAAAATATTGATGTCAAGTACTAAATCGGGCTTAAAGTGTACAATATTTTTTTAGTCTTTCCATTTAAATATTGATGTCATTGGTGTAATTCATTTTTATATTTTAATTGAAGGTATTTGTATGAAGAATTTTTACTTCCAAAGGAAAGAACGAGGAGGTTTCTGTTCTTGTCCCCACACCAAACAGATACATACAGCTTTGATAAGCCTCTGGCTCATCTAGTTTTATGGCTAGTATGACCAGGGTTTTGTGCTAATTATATCTCATTTTCACCCAAATTAGACTTGATTGTCTTCAAGCAAGGTTTTGAGTGTCTAAAGTAGTTTTAGGTTAATTTAGCCAGTTTTGAGTCAAATAAAGCACTTATGGCTATTTTATTGTTTTCAGGTTAACTTAGAAGTTAAGGGAATAAAGAAGCAAGGGAAATTTCAATTCTGGAGGTGTTCGCCTCGCGAGAGTCTTCTCGCCGCACAACCCTGAAACCAGCCTGAGCAGCAGAATGTCATCCTCTCTGGTTCGCCCCGCGACTCCTCTTCTCGCCTCGCGACCCTGAACACTGACTGTTCCTGAAAATGCAAACCATTCTGTGTCGCCTCGTGAATCCATGTCTCGCCTCGCGAGACTGAAGACCAGAAGCCATGACTCTTCCGTTCTTCGCCACGCGATCCGTACTTCGCCCCGTCAGAATACCAAATGTTGCAGACTTTTCATAATATTCGCCTCGCGAGTGTGTGTTCGCCTCACGAGAAGGCGCAGTTCCTGAATGATATAAATGGCTGTTCTGGGCAGATTAGAAGAACTTTTCACTCTCCATTGTTTTTACATATTTTCTGGTTGTGCTTCGTTTTTATGGAGAACTAATTTTCTTGGATTAGTCCACTGTAATCGATTTCCACCACACTTGAGGTTCTGTAATTCCTGTTTTATTTGCTTTTCCCTTTTCAATACTATGCTATAAAATTCTGTTTGTTTAATTCAGGAGTGTATAATATTGTGTTGATTTCTTTCGGTGATGTTATGTTCCTATATTGAATAGCGTTTGTTTAATTCACGTGTGTTCGTTCATGTTCGCTTAGTTCATGAGGGCTTAACCCCGTTTGTTTAATTCGGGAATAGGAACATATATCTCGTAGTAGCGATTTCGTTTGTTAAGTGTTGCTACAACCGAAAGGGGATTAGAATCTGCTTAGGACTTGGAATTTACATGAACCGATGATAGTTGGGAATCGAGAACAGTAGATTAATGGTCTTTAGTTAATTGATAATCTCTTAAACTGCTTTTTTTTATTGCTCTGTGTTTGCTCTGTTTTCCAATTGAAGTTCAATCCAACCCCCCCCCCCCCCCCCCCACACACACACACACACACACAAAACTGATTTTTGTGGTAAATAACAAGTCAAGAGTCATTGTGAGACGATATCCGAGTTGTCGCTTCCTAAACTACAATTTTACAAACCGCTCATTTTTTTTTGGCGCGTGCGCGACAGCGCGTTCAGGCTTCTTCGGGGGGGGGGGGGGGGATTCACAGACAAAGTATATAGCTGACCGCTTTGCAATTACAAAGAGAGAATATCTGCCCTTGTTTCTAGCGCCGTGCAATATTGGGTGAGTCACTTATCCTATAGGACTTAATTCACAATAATGAATTATATAAAGGTTGAGGTGCTTAGGATTTGTTATCTCAACATTTTTGTAGGAATCATTGGGTGCTGTTAGCTATAAATACTGTTGAAGAGATTGTTTACTGTCTGGATTCCTTGCATGTTGATCCTAGGAATCACCCACAATTAAAGAATTTGTTCAATAAGTAAGCATGCTTTTATTTTTCTAAATTTCTATGATTCTGTCGAATGGCTTCCATGGTAGATACATGTTGCAAGTTGTCATGGTCCTAATGTGCTTTTGATTTTTGACATTAGAATAACTGTGTTGAATTGGCATATACTGGGTTGTGGCTGTTATGGTTCAAAATAAAAAAAAGCAACCGGAACCTTCATTTTGTATTTAGATGTTACCATTGAGATTTTTTGTTGAAAAATCCATGCGTGTGTTTGTGATGATTGAAAATATGTTTCTCAATGAAGTCTGTTTGATTTTGTGATTAGTGCTTTGCAAGTTTATCGCGCACGTAGCGGAGCTAAGGTGCCTCGTTTAAAAGCAACCAATATTAAATGGATTCGGATAGATGTATATTTGCAAAAACTTAATGAGCAATTAGTTAAAAAAAACTATATTGATTTACTATTTTATTTTTTATAGTGCCCAAGACAACCCAACAATACAGATTGTGGGTATTATGTCATGTTTCATGAAGGAAATTATCTTACAGAACCAAGTTAAAATATCAATGGCGGTATGTAGTTTCAGTGCTTGTTGTTTACTTAGCTTTTAAATGTGACTGTTCAAATATTTTAGCAATTGTAACTTAATTTATTTAAATTTTATGTCGCAGTACTTCCCTGACTTCAAATGCTTCACATACTTCACTGCTCAACTATCTGAAGTCAAGGAAGATTGGTGTCGCTATATTGTTGAAAAGTTTATTTGATTACACTTGTTATATATGGTCTAAACTTTGTATTGTGTTATGCATGGTTTGGTACAAGTAACTTAGGTGTCTGGGTTTTATTTGCTACCTATAATTTGGATTGTGCTTCAATTATTTGTGTAAACCTTCTATTTTTTATGAACATCCAGGATGGAGGTAAAGTTAAGAAATAGGTAAATTAAAAAAAAATAAGAGAATAGATAACGTTTGTTTTTGTAAACGCCATCTAAAGGCATGCCTTTAGATAGCAGTTACATATACAAACGCTATCTAAATGCAGACTTTAAATAACGTTTGTTTTAGTAAACGCTATCTAAAGTCTGCCTTTAGATAGCGTTTACTAAAACAAACGCTATCTAAAGTCTGCCTTTAGATAGTGTTTACTAAAATAAACGCTATCTAAAATCACATATGACCTTCCAAAGATGCCAGAAAACACACACTAAAGATAGCGTTTGTAAATACGCGGAAACGCTATCTAAGGTCATCTTTTAATAGCACTTCTTAAATACTATATTTGCTAACTAATTTTAATAGCGGTGGCATAGATATCGCTTAAAAACGCTATTAAAAAACATCCAGAAATGCTATCTAAAGCCTTTTCTGTTGTAGTGACGTGTCATTGGTTGAATCAGTGAGTCAGTGGTTGAACCAATATATATATACATATATATATATATATATATATATACATATATATAGTTAAGATATGTATATCTTAAATATTTATCAACAATGTACCAATCAATTTCGTAGCCCGGCGGTATAGCCATTTGTGGATGTCCTTCGGGATCAGTTTACGATCCTCATTCCTTGCAACCTTTTCAAATTTAGAATTTGTTCCTCAAAAGGAGGTGCGCGTACGGGAGTAGCATTCAGGCGCGTGTGTCGTATGAGCGGGCTCTTGAAGAGCGTGCAGCAGGTTTGGTTTGCTGCTCGAAAGGAGGTCCTCGTGTGGGAGTGGCATTCAGGCACATGTGTGTGATTGGGCTCTTGAAGAGCGTGTGACAGGTTGGGCATCGTGCAACCAGTATAATTCGGTTCGATGATGTCAGGAACGGTTCGGTGGCTTATGCGGTCAAATGGCCAGGTCGGCCATGGGTCCGATTTTCGATCGAAACGGTCAGACCGGATATAATATTTGCATTACCTATGCAGCCGTATGGAGGGTTGGATGCTTCGGCTTTTGCCTAGAAGCCCACTGTATATCCTGTAAAGCATTGCCTAGGCATTTTTTGTTTTATAGCATGACCCACCCGGGTGACGTTAACGTAGTTGAAGAAAATATACTAATCAATTTAATTTCAATATCATATAACTATAAAGGACCTGAAACAATTGCCCTTTACACTTTTTCTCCTGCGTCTTTTACCCGAAACGTCAATTGGATGGAATCTTATCAAGTGGCCTCCAGATGGATGCTCCGTATATTCAAATGAAGCTTAAAGATTAAGGAAATACGAATTATCAACAAAAATAACAATAATAAGGAAACATCATGCACAAAAAACATACCGAAATGATACAATAAAGTAGCGGAAACCTAAAAGATATTATACCCCACATATTAACTAAATAAGTTGCCAAGTGACAAAGCAAGAAATCACTGAATTAAAAAATTCATGTTATACGTATCATAACCAATTGATCATAAAGACAAATTTGTAACATGCTTAAAAATTAACAATTACCAATTTGTGACCGACTTGTTTCCTTTTTTGCTCCCACAGTCCCACCAATAACTTCCATATGTTCCCTGTCAGACTTCAAGCCCAGTCTAACCAATAAGCCCAAAATATGAATTGAAGGTGAAGCGTAGTGTACTATTACAAGGCCCCAAATGAATGGGCTCAAGTTGCAAAATCCAATTGCAATTCAGCTATGATTCCAGAAGAACCCAGAGCCATGATGATTCTCAAGAAGAACCCAGGATCAAAGAACATTCTGGAGTTCTTGTGACAACTCCTATTATTTAATAAACACAAAAAAATATAACATTGTTTATCACGAAAATTGCAAGAGCTAATAATCTAACCTTTTATCTTCTCTTGTCTCTCGTCAAACCAGCTTGGTCGTACTAGGAGGATCAAATCCAATGGCTGATAGTATCTTTAGTTACCCTTTAAGACGCTTCTTCTGGAGCCATCCTCCAATTTTCAGAGAATGGTCTGGATCAACCGCACTCTTGGATTGGGTCGAATTCCCCAATGCCCACATCTTCAAAATTAACGTTCCAGGTATTTTCAAACATCATTTTCAATTTTCATTACTATTTCCTCACTTTTAATGACCCATTACAATTATGATTGATGATTCCTGTGATTGGTGGTAAAAATGGAATCTTTTTTGTGTAATGGGTCTTGTGGATATATATAGGATTCAGCAAAGATGAGATAAAGGTGCAAGTTGAGGATGGGAATATTCTGCACATCAAAGGGGAAGGTGAGAAAGAGGAGGCTCAAGCAAAAGACACTGTTTGGCATGCAGCTGAGAGAGGGACTAGGAAGGCTGATTTCTCAAGGGTAATTGAATTGCCAGAGAATGTAAAGGTTGATCAGATTAAGGCACAGGTGGAAAATGGAGTCCTCACTGTAGTTGTGCCTAAAGATGCAGCATCCAAATCGCCTAAATTGAGAAGCATTAACGTTACTAGCAAGCTCTAAGCTTTGAAATTCAAATATGTTAAAATGAATAAAAATTGGGGGAAAAAAAATTGTATGCTATGTCGTTGTAAACAATCTGCATGTGAAATAAAAGAACGATTGTGTGATTAAACAGTACAAATGTACAATCTGCCAACTAATCTTGCCCTGTATTTATTGATGGTGCCATCAGGATTTTTTTTGATTCTGAACACCCACTGACACCCTATAGGTTTTCTGTGGGGTGGTAGAGTGACCAAAGTCCAAGGGTTGTTATTCATAAGAGCCTTGTACTAAGCTTTCATAGCATCAAGCCATTGTGGTTGTGAAAGAGCTTGTTTAACAGAAGTAGGTTCCACATGTGCCAAGTAAATCTTTGGTTTTAAGCTGCCGGTTTTAGACCTGGTTATCATTAGATGGCCAATTGAAGATGAAAGAATGGAATTGAGTTGTTGTGAAGGTGCAGCAAGGGTGTCAGCAGGTGGGGGAAGGCGGTGGCAACTTAGAAAGAGTTTGTGTAGGTTCAGGAGGTAATTTTTGATTGGACTGTGGTGAATTAGTCACAGTAGGAGACAGGGCTGTAGGTGTAGGAGATGCTGTGTGGGGTGTCTCAGTTAAATGTGGTTCAGTAATGGAATTGGGAATAACATGTATGACTGAGGGAAAGGTTGATGTTGTGTTAACAGGTTTTGGCATAGAATAGAAAAGTTTGGAATAAGGAAAGGATAACTTATTGAACATGACATCCTTATAAATATAAACTCTGCCAGTAGATGAGAGACATTTATGGCCTTTATGAAGTGGGGAGGGACCAAGATATACATACTCAAGTGACCTATATTGAAGTTTGTGTTGGTTATAAGGTCTCATAAATGGAAAACAGGCACAACCAAAAATTTTAAGAGCTGAGTAGTTTATATAGTGCAAAATGAGGGGAAGACTGATCAAGTAAGGCAGATGTAGGTAGTTTATTAATCAGTTGCACTGTTGTTGTAAAACTATGATCCCAAAAGCTCAATGGCATTGAGGCATGAGATAACAAACTTATCCCCATTTCCACAATTTGCCTGTACTTCCTCTCTACAGTACCATTTTGGTGTGATGTGTGAGGTCACGTGAGCCTGTGCACTATGCCAAGTTCGGTGAGAAACTTTGTAAAAGTCCTGAATTCACCTCCCCAATCGGACTGCACAGCTTTAACATTAGCTGAGAAGTGAGTCTGTACAAGTTTTAGAAACTGTTGAAAAGTAACAAGTGCACCAGACTTGTTAGTTAGGAAATAAATCCAACTAAATTTGGTGCATGCATCTACAAAAGTAATGTAGTATGTATAACCATTATGAAAAGTTAGAGGTGCTAGCCCCCACAAATCAGTGTGAATCAACTCAAAGGGAAAAACATGATTAGTTTGAGAGGCAGGTGCATGAAGTCTATGGGATTTGCCTTGACAACAAGCTATACAGAAATCAGTTGTTTCTTTATTGGAACATGGTATATTACAGATGGACAGAACTTGTTTAACAGCTCTAGTGTGTGCATGACCAAGCCTATAGTGCCAAGTGGTCAAAGTAGAATTAGAGTGTGGATTACAACTAGCAGAAACAGAATGTGAATTACAGCTATCAGTTGAGGGAGAAATAGTATCAACTGAAGAAGAAAAAGTATTAGAGTTTACAGTGGGATGACTGAAATTTATTGAGGAAGAAATTCCTAAATTGTAATTGGAAGGATTGAGAAGATTAAGATGCTTGAATCAATAAAGGCCATCAGCTCCAAGTGACCCTTGAAGTAGCACCTGCTTAGAGTCATGTGATCTTACAAGACAAGTAGTTGGGTGAAATTCAAAAAATACTCTATTATCTTTAGCAAATTTGGCTACTGAAATCAAATTCTTGGTAATTGAAGGCACATGTAATAAATTATGCAAGGAAAGAGTGATATTTGAGTTAGAGTTAGGAGAGAAGAATGATGAACCAATAGACTGTATAGCAAGACCTTGGCCATTCCCCATATGGACTTGGTCTTGTCCATTGTAAGGAATGCTTTGAGTCAAGTTTTGAGAATCAGCTGTAAGATGATGTGAGGCTCCTGAATCTGGATACCAACACTGATGATCACTATTGAGAGGAACATGAAATTCCTAAGTTGCAGGAGCAAATTGTGCAGCCATATAGGCACTTGGTTGAGGGTTTGGCATTGAACTGTCTTTGTATTGCTGCTGATAGTTGTACTGTGTTGGCTGAACATTAGAATTGTTGTACTGATGTGTTGGCTGAACATTAGGATTGTTGTACTGAGAACTATTATTATGATATTGAGCACCATTGCCTTGTTGCTGAGGACCATGAGTCTGACCATGATTATTGTGAAAGGAATTTGAGTTGACATAGCTATTTTGCTGCTGAAGAGGCTGTGGTTGCACAAAACTTTGATCAAACCGATGCCAGCAATTAAAGGAGTCGTGTCCATATTTGTTACACAACTGACAGGTTGGGCGGCTGCCACGGTCACCACGACCTCCACGGCCCCTGCCATGGCCACCACGACCTCTTCCTCTTCCATTGTATTGAAAATTGCCATTGTCAGAAGCATCTTGAACCTGAAAATCCGAGTGTTGTTGATTTTGTGAAGTTTGAGCTATGTTGACAGACACATTTGATACTGCAAGTTCTTGATGAAACTTGTCAAGCTGAGCCTTTTGAACTAGGAGAAGAGCTTCAATATCAGAAATTGAAGGAGAATCTGATCTCCCATACACCATCATCACAAAGGAATTGTATTCCTCTGGTAAACATCAAGTATAGTGTCAACATGATCCTGTTCAGATATAGGATCTCCAATTGCCAATAAAGAATCTGCAATAGCTTTGATTCGAAGGACATACTCCGAAATTGAACGATTTCCTTTCTTGATACTTTTTAACGCTGACCAAAATTGCCTAACCTTAGCTTTAAGGTGTGAGTGAAAATGTTTGTGAATCTTATCCCATACTTGAAAGGAATGTTTACATCCAAGAACACGAGGTAACATAGAATCAAACAAGGTAGAAAGTAGCCAAGTGAATAACAACTGATCTTGAACAATCCATTTGTCATAAGCTTCAGAAATTTTATCATTGACTTTATCAATCTCAGAATCATACTTTTGAGGAATTTCCGGATTAACTACATATCTATGAAGTTTGTGAGAGAGAATCACACCTTCAACTTGCTGGTTCCACGGCAAAAAATGCTTGTCATCAAGCTTGATTGACAAATTTGGAGTGAAATTTGTAGTAGCGGATGTAGCTGAAGCAGACGCCATCATCAAATTGAGAAGAAAAACGAAGAAGAATGTAGATATTCACAAGATTAGGCCCGGGAAAAAGCTCATGATACCATGAACGAACCATAGAATTCTAGCTACAACAGAGAACATAGATGAACAGAGAGAAAAGAGTTTGAGAGTGAATTGTATTTTTCATTTCTAAGAGATTTCACTTGTACATCGGCATTTATAGTGGAGCTATTACAAGAGAGGTTAGTTACACCTGTAACTAACTTAAGCTGTGACAACTGTCAGCTTAACTAACATAACTAGAGATTAACTAATATTTAACTATACTATTACACTCATACTTAAAAGGGAAGAAAAAAAAACCAAGGTTGAAACTCCTTGTATTCTTTCACAGTTTACCCTCACTCACTGCAAAACTAGAAAATCATGCAGAAAGTTCACTTTGTGAAAAATTGTCTCACAACAACCACTCTCTGAAAGTAGTGGGCTGAGTGGGTTGTAGAGATTTGAGAACCCCATAAGTAAACACATGAATGGTTTTGAACCTTTGCCTCAACACCATTGTCATCCTTGGGCTGCAGCTGCCATCCACGAGAACGTCTGAAGGTCTTGAAGATTTATGTTCAAAATCAATTATTATGTTATTTGAAAGAGGTTCACATTCTCCTCAAAAAAATTTTGAAAGAAGGAAGAGAAAGTTTCAGTCAAATATATGAAGGCTAGGCTACTGAAGAAAATTTAAACCAGATAAATTAAGTCATTAAAAGTGGCTAAGGCATCAATGATACGGCTATGCCATTTTGCTTACACGACTGTGAGAATTTCTAGTTACAAGTCGTTATGTATATTGGAGAATCTTTTTTTTGTGTGCGTGCGCATGGACTCTTAATAGTCAAAAGTTGAATACTAAGTGTCTATTTAGATTCTAGAAGGCTCAAAATCATGTTTGCTTTCGGTAAATGTGATTTTGGAATTTAAAAGTGTTTGTTTTAAAAAATAGCATCCAATAAAATCAATTTTTGGTTGGGTAAAATTGATTTTAAGAAAATTAAGAATTTTTAGTTTTTCTATTGAGTAAAATTGATTCTGGATGTGAGACTTGTAACACCCCCTTGGGAATTACTTCGTAAAACGTGCGGAAATAAATTAAAAAGTTATTTGCTGGTTGCTTTTAGAAAATTTATTTATTTCCAGTCGGAAAACTCAGGTGTAAAAATTTTCTTTTGCGAGAAAACTCTGGAAAACTAAGATACATTCATATTGTACATATCCTCACACAGGGAAATAATCAAGTTCATAACAAGAGTCTTCACGACATACACTTTTACACTAAAAGTTTCAATTTTCAACAAAAGAAAATTTAACTAAAGACTCCTAAGCCGGTCGCCTTACAAGACATTTATTGGGAAGACCCCATGGTCGTTCCCACGAACAAAACTTCCTCAAGCATCTAGAATCTAAGTCCTTGAGTAACTTAGCCACTCCTCTGCACCATCTGTACTAATGTACCAAGGTACAGTAGCAAAACCAGAAAACCTGATATATTATAAGGGTGAGATGCCAATATTTGAGTTTATAACGATAATCACATACACGACACACCACAATAACATATACCTGTATTTACAATGTCTAAAACATAATAGCATCACATAGTAAATCATTGTGATTCATACTCGACAGTCATCGTCATTTTAAAAATATGCATGACACTCCAATATTCATTGTCTAACTTTCATACCTAATCTCCGGAGATCCCAACGTCTTCAAAATAAGTTGATCAAACTTGATACATCGTCTCATTGGCTAGCTAAGCACAACAATAATACATCGTCTCATTGCCTATTTAAGCACAATGATATATACATCGTCTCATTGTCCATTTAAGTATAATGATAATACATCGTCTCATTGCCTATTTAAGCACAATGATATATACATCGTCTCATTGTCCATTTAAGTATAATGATAATACATCGTCTCATTGTCCATCCAAGTACAATGATATATACATCATCTCATTATTCATTCAAGCACTAATGATATACCGTCACATGATACCTTTTCCAATAAGGTCTCACGTTAAACAACGTCGGGCACATCTGCCGTAAATGCAAATGTAAAACATTTTATTCTTGACAGTTTTCTTTGTGTTCAATCTTTCCTTGCCGAAGCTCAAAATGGCTTACGACTAATCATAGTTTTAAACATCTTAAAACTTTCATTAATAATACAGGAACTCAAAGTCCGAGTGCTCAATCACGAAACCCCTAGACCGATGCACCGGTCATAGGTTCGTGGTAATAGAAAACATCTTAAATGTTTAAACAGTTTACATCACGTATACAGTAGACACCAAGTCTACGAGACCTCAAAGTCCAAAGGACCCAAAGTCCATAACACAACGAACCTTAGTACCCCGACGTTTCGGCTACTAAGTTCAACACCACTTTTAACATTGTTGAGTTACACTTGATTTCGGAAAATCTTTTCAAACGGGAAATTCTTCAATAAAACCTTTAAATACCAAAACTTAGTTTTCACAAAGATGAGTCACTTGAGGTTTAAACTTACTTAAAATACGTACTGCCATTTCAAAACACTTGCCATCGATACTTTTCCAAATTGTTGTCAATTATCATTTTTAAAGTCATCTAAGTCAAAACTTAGCTTTTTCCACTTAAATAATTTTCTAAAATCATAATTAAATTATTTTCAACAATTAATTTCATAAAATAACTTTTTATAATATTACGGAATTTCTTACATAAAAATTAGCAGTACAAAAATAATTTCACGGTCACGCCCTCACTATGACTCATAGTTCACTCTTACCGTGATAAATCATTAAAATGATGATATTTTCCAAAATTCCTTATTTTTCCCAAATAAAAATTTCCGTTAATGTTATATTCCAATATTTTATCGTTAAAACATTGAATATAATTTATAAAGCTTCTTAAAACTTTTATCCAATTAATTGAATTGGCACTGACCACTGTCAGGCTTCTCTAACAACAACCAACAACAGTATCACAAAAATATTCTCAGGCAGATCATGCATCACAACACATTATAATATAATTGCAGATAAACAATTAAATGCAAATAAACCAACACAGATAAAAATAACACAACTGAAACAAACACCACAGATAAATAATACAGACATCAACTAGATAACACATGATTATAGGAAAAACTCCTCAGGTATTCTCTCCTTACCTCTTGAAGATTTCTCTGTGAATTAAATGAACTTTGTCGGAAGTCTGGTCACACGTACACAATCAATTCACTAAACCTTCATTAATCACAATCAAACAATTACTAATCAACCAATTAAAATCTCCTAATTCTCTATGATAGGTCACGGCTCCATAGGGTTTAGTGACTAAAATTTATAAATTTGCTTAAGTTATTGGATGAATGATCTTAAGTACTTAAGACAATAGATTAAGGATTAATCAACAAAATTTGAATTAAAAACTTCCAAACTTCTAAAAACCTAGATTTGGCCTTAATGAGTACATTAAGCTAGGGATCTTTGTTTGATGAACCAACTTGGATTCAACATGAATACATGCTAGAAGGATGAAATACAACATCATTTATAACAATTGAAAAAAAAAACTCATCCACCCATTTTTTCCTAGGTTCGGCCTTGAAGAGAAATTAGGGGAGGAAATTTTGGTTTTCAACATACTCTTGGATTATGATAAAAGTTATGATAATAGGAAAATAGAAATTGATTTCAACCTCATTGGATTTTTCTATGATTTTATATGAATTTACAAAGTCGAGAACACTAAGATGAACAAATGAAATAAACTTCAAAACAAGAAATGGTTTAAAGAAACAACAACTAAAAGATGATGAAGAACATGAATCACCTCTTGGAATTTGTAAATGGGCAAGAAATCACCAACTTCCTTCACAAACAAAGCTTCCTTGTTCAAGGAGAAAGTAAGAACAAACTAGAACTTTGATGAAGTGTGAGGATAGTGCAAGAATGAACTAGAAGCCACTTGACTCATCCAAGTTTATGAGCCTAAGTGTGGGCTTGGCCTTTCTTACGCATGGGCTTGAAGGAAAACACCAAAGTCCATTTGCATTTACACTTGAAAATGCTTTAGACTTAAACTTTGACAAGGAAAATTAAGTGAATAAAATTTGTTTCATGAAAACAACACTAGAACCATGATTTGTGTAACACCCTGTATTTCACTGTTTTAAATAACAGTAATACATATAAATATGTTTTAAATTTATTTGAGTTTTATAAAATTGTTTTAAATAAATAGAGGTTAGTACTCAATCCTACTTGATTGTAGGAAGCTACGATTAAAATTTAGGTTGGAAAGTCAGGCGAAACCCGGCCTGCGAATTCCATTGACAGTATAATAATACTGCTCAAAAGACCTAATTTTAATTCGTGAACGAAAGACTTAAGTTTAGTATTTTATTTTCTACAAATTTGTATTTTTAGAATTTTTTCAGAAAAAATAAAATAATTTACGTATTACGGGCGGAAAGCGTAATCGGGTAGACGACGGAAGGGAAATTCGAGTTTCTAAGAGTAGTAAGAGGGTTTATCTTAGGATTTTGAGATGATTCAAGGGGATGAATCATATTTTTAAGTCTAGAAGGTTTTTCAGGGTTAAATAGAAAATTTAGAAATTTTACGGTTAAGTCCCTGAACTTTCTGTATATTACCCTTTTGTCCCGAAATTAGTTTTTTTTCGTTTTTCCAAGTGGATTGGGCTAGAATCCTTGTTTCTAACCTTAAATGGTCGTGGCTTATAAGCCCAAACTTTTCTAATTCATAGTTGAGTCCATAAAGCCCATTTAAGTTTCTTATCTTAAGTTTAAAGGCTTAAATCTTCAAGTGGGTCCCACAACAAATAAGAAAATGAAACCAAGCCCAAATGTGTCAAGCCCAAATACATAAGCCCATGAGAGAAGATGACTTTCTCATTTGATGGATGAATCAAGATTTTTCTAGAATGTTCCACACTTTTCTACATCATTCTTGGTTTTTCTTCAACATTCTAGGTTATTCTCAAATGTTCTTGAATTTGTCTTAACTTATCCTTGACTCATCAAATCAGCCAACTAAGTCAAAGATAAGCTAGCATTTAATGTGACAAAAATCATCATCATGACATTTTATTGTCTATTTGCAAACTAGTCCTTCAACTATTGGAATCTTTGCAATTTGGTCCTTAGAACTTAATTGCATTTTGATCCTTTAACATGACAACTCATCTTCATCTAGAATTTTCTTGAGATGTCGCCACTCACACTATAAATACCCTCATCTCACTTTTCATTTAGTTCTTTGGTCATTTGCTTTCTAAAAACTCTAAAGTTTCCAAGTTTCTTAGTTCTAAGTTGTAAAGCAAGTTCTTGGATTTCCTTTGTCATTGATTTTCAAGAGGTAAATTCTAATCTTCATTCTTAATCATGGCTATGTTCTTTAGTAAGTTTCTTGATTCAAGGCTTATATCATGGTTGTTCATCATTTTCAAGTTTCTAACCCTAGAACTTTGAAAAATCATAATAAATCCTAGGAAAATCTAATGACGATGAAACTACTTTCTATCTTCTAGATATCATGTCTACTATCTAAATCCAAGAGCATGAAGCAATCAAAAATCTTTTTCTTGAAAACCTAGCTTTGGCCGAACCTATCACCTTAGGGTTGGTAGAGTTTTGTTCATGTGTTTTCATGTATGATCATGTATTCTATATGGCATGTATGACTACACACTTTAATCCATGTTAGTCTCTTAAAATGACTATTTTTCTCAAAAAAAAATATTCATGTTGACCGAACCCTAAATGGGTGAGTTTTGTTGAGTTTTGTTCATGATTTTCATAAATGATCTTAGAAATCAAGTTCTTAGTATATAAGCTTTATAAATCCAAGTTGATTTGTTTAACTAAGAACCCTAGCCCTATGAACCTATTGAGGCCGAATCTATGTATAAAAGAGTGAGGAAGTTTTGAGTTTGAAACTTAGTTGTTTAGTTGATAATCTATGATTTAGGTTAATTAAGGATCATTAATCTATAACTTAATCATGATTAGAAGTTTTAGTCATTAAAAAAAAACCTAGAGGCCGTGACTATGTATTAAGGTTTAGAATGTTTTAGTTTCTTGATTTGTAACTCTTTGGTTATAATAATTGAAGGTTAGTTGAGTACAAGTTTACAAGATAACGGAAATTCTGAAGGAGTCTGTAAGTTGAGCAAGGAGTCTTCAAGAGGTAAGGGGGGAACACCGAGAAGGATTCTATTCAATGGCTATATGCTATCCAATGGTTGTTTGTAATTAATTGTTTGTTAGTATTTATTTATGTTGTTTATTGTTGTGTTATTTGTATCTGTGTGGTTTACTTTTCGTTAATTGTTTATTTGCGATTATATTATGAACTGTGATGCATGATCTGCTCGGGAAATATCGTGATATAATTGTTGTTTGATGTGTGGAAGCTTGGCATGGTGGTCAGTGCACAATTAAGAAAGTCGGATAAAAGCTTTAAGAAGCTTCGTCAAATTATATTCAAGGTTTTAGTGGCAAATTATTGGTATATGATATCAAAGGGAATTTCTTTTGAGAAGAATAAAGAGTGTTGAAAAATATTATTATTTTAATAATTTATTTTTGGAAAAGTGAATTATGAGTCACAACGAGTACGAAACTGTGAAAATATTTTAGTACTGTTAAATTTTACGTAAGAAAACCCAGAATATTACAGAATATTCTTTTATTAAATTAATTGGTGAAAACAAGTTAATTGTGATTTTAGAAAATTAATTAAGTGGAAAAAGTTAAGTTTTTGGCTTAAAAGTCTTAAAAATAAAATTTGACGGCAAATCTGGAAAAATCTAGACGGCAAGTATTTTTGAAACGGCAGTGCCTATTTTGAGGAAGTTAAACCTCAAGTGACTCATTGGTTTGTGAAAAACTAAGTTTTTATAATGAATTTCTACCTTAGAAAAGAATTTCTAAAAATCGAAAGTTGATTTAACAATGTTGAAAATACAGTTGGACTTAGTAACCGAGACGTCGGGGTACTAATGTTCTGTGTTGTGATGGACTCAGTCATTTGGACTTTGAGGGCCTATATTGTATACAAGAGGTATACTGTGATGAATTGTATACATGAGGTATACTGTGATAAAACATTGAAGATGTTTTCTAGTAGCACGAACCTAGGACTGGTGCACCGGTCGAGAGGTGTCGTGATTGAGCACTCGGACAGTAAGGTCCTGTGTTGTAATGAAAGTTTTAAAAAAGTGTTTTAAAACTATGTGAGTCGTAAGCCATTTTGAGCTTCGGCAAAAGAAAGATTGAGCACAAAGAAAAGAACAAAACAAAAATGTTTTGCATGCATGTGGCAGACGTGCCTGCGATTTGTGGTTTAATGCATTAATTACTAGCGGCGTAAGGTAATTAAGATATGCATTTATCTCATGTGCCTAGGGAGGACATGGAGACCCCATCTTACTTGCTAATGGTATAGTGCCACTGGTTGTGGACATTAGCAATGTGTTTGGCCTTGTGTGTGCCTGGCTGTGTATGCCTTTGTTTTAAGATGGGAAGATGTTGCGCACCTGTTGGCAGTTGGCCAAGTTAGCCAGTGTGGCTATGGAGTCTGATTAACTCATATGATGTTGGGATATCTCATGAGATTAGGACGAAAATTAGTTGATGAATAGAAGTGTCATGTATAATTTCATGGATGATGTTTGGGGTGTTAAACCCACTGATAAATTGTTAGTTTATAACTAATTGTATGTGATAAATGTTGATGTGTTAATTGATGGCTAGACTGTGGTTATTGAGTAAGATCCATGTATTGGTTTCTCACTCTTACAACATATTCAGATGAATCCGGACGTACCATTGGTGCAGTCGAGGATTCGTACACTCACTTTTGATCGGGCACGGTATGGTGGTGCCTGGGAGATAAATATTGGGGCACTTAGCGCCACCTATCATGGCCCTAGTCTGAAGTTCTTTGGAACAATAGAAGAAGGACCCAATCAGAGGACTCATGTAGTGGAAACCGTTGAGGTATCGCTACCACCGGTTTGGCTGTATCTTCAATATCTGGAAGAGCATGGAATGATGGATCCTTTACCTCAACCTCAACCTCGTCAGATATTAGGAAATGGGGAGCCACCAGCTGAATTGGAGTTAGTGGAAGGTGAGGAAGATCCAGAGGAATACCTAGAGGACGATCCTGAGTTTCAACCACCCGCGGTGGATGATGAAGATTCTTCAGATGAAGCAGTGGAAGCGGAGGCATCATCATCAGACTCATCAGTTGTAGGTGGGATTGATCCTTATGGTCTTCCCAATGGGTTTCACTAGCTTGACTAGCTTTAGGTATAGTTTTTAGGGGTAGTGAGTCTTGATAGTTTTAATTTGGCTTAAAGAGCCATTAGTTTTTGAGATGGTTCTGAACCAGTTGTTGTTGGTATGTATATATCTTTATCTTCTTTGTTTAGTTTGATGGAGAATAGCCTATGCTTCTAAAGGCCTTTTTGATATCTCCTAATATAGGTGTTGTGTATGTAGACGATGAAGTATATATATGGATGGGTGAACATATATGTTGTTTATGTTTATAATGGTTCCATGTTACATGTTTTAAAAAAAAAAATTCAGCACTATTTTCAAATAAGGTTAGTCACTCTAAATTATATTTTCCGAAAGTAACCAGCGTTATATAATTATATATTTGAGTTTGGGTATTAATGGGATGACCCTAGAGTAGGGTGTCGCATTTTGTGGTATCAGAGCTGGTCGAGTCTTTCGGGAATGTTGGGAAATAGGTCTGTTATGTCTATGTTGTGTGATCTCTGACTTAGACTTGTTTTAATTACTTATTAGAAGTAATGTGTGGTAATGAGTGAGTTTGCGTTTCAGTTTCTGGTTTGGTCTAACTGATTGTGATTTGTAGGTCAGTTATGGAACCAGAAGCTGGATGTGGACGTGGACGCGGTCGTGGACGAGGCCGTAGAGGGGGTCGTATAGGAGGTCGTGGTAATATGAATGAGGAATATGAAGAAGGAGTAGACTATGCGGCTCAAGCAATGGAGAACATGGCAGCGGCAATTGCAAATCAAACTGCAGCGATGAATGTCCAGAACTTGCAAGCTGCAGAGGGCAAGGCTTTGATTGCGTTTCGAAGTCAAAATCCTTCACAGTTTGGTCTGGATGCAAATTCTGAGAAGGCTGATCTGTGGATCCAGGAGTTGGAGAAGATCTTCGAGTTGGTTGCTACGCCGGCAGATGTTCGGGTCACTTATGCTGCTTTCCTACTGGTGGGAGATGCATAGTATTGGTGGAAAGGTGCTAGGCTACTGTTGGAGGCTGAGCATCAAGATATTACTTGGGATGTTTTTCGAATTGCGTTTATGGACAAATATTTTCCGGAGAGTATAAGGATCGAGAGGGAACGACAATTTCTGGGTTTATATCAGAGAGATTTATCGGTGGAGGAGTATGCGGCGAAGTTTGAATCACTTGCCAAATACTTCCGTTTCTTTCAAGCTCAACCGAATGAAAGCTGGAAGTGTGAAAGATTTGAAGCAGGACTGCGATTTGAGATTAAGGAGTCCATTTTACCTCTACAACTTCGTAATTTCCAAGTATTAGTGGAAATGAGTCGAAAGATCGAGCAGATGAGGAAAGGAAAGGATACTAGAGGAAGTGTTGGTGGACCTTCTAAATTCAAGAATCAGAATCAGAATTGGAAAGGAAAACAGAATCAGAGGAAACCTTATTTTCGTCCGCAAGTAAATAATCCGAATCGACAACAAAACCTTTCAAATTTTACTGTATCAGGGAGTGGAGGTCAAAGAAATCAGAATCAAGGTCAAATTAGGAGATGTTATAATTGTGGAGATCCTAGTCACATGTCAAATGTTTGTCCTAGAAATGAAGTGAAATGTTATAATTGTGATCAAATGGGACATATGGCAAAGTATTGCAAGATACCAAAGCGGGAGTCGACTGTCAATCACGTTGGAACAAATAAATCGACAGCCAAGGGGAGAGTTTATACAATGAGTGGAGCTGAGGCTTCGAATTCTGACGATCTCATACAAGGTAAGTGTGATATAAACGGTAATCTTTTAACTGTACTATTTGATTCAGGTGCAACGCATTCTTTTATCTCGATGGATTGTGTGAAACTGTTGAAATTGCCTGTTTCTTCCTTGTTGTGTGATCTTATTGTTTCAACTCCTACTGCTAAGCCAGTTGTGGTTACTTCTGTTTGTTTGAATTGTCCTATCATTATTCAGGACAAACGTTTTCTTGTTAACCTGATCTGTTTGCCTTTAATACAGTTAGATGTAATTTTAGGCATGGATTGGTTGTCTTCTAATCATATCTTGATAGACTGTGCTCGTAAAACCCTAGTTTTTCCTATGGATGAGATTTCTGGATTGTTAACTGCTAATCAAGTAAAAGCTTCTTTAAAGGAGGGAGCACAAGGATACATGTTATTATTTTCCTTAGACATTAAGAGTGAGTTAGACTTGTAGTGTATACCAGTTGTCAATGAGTTTCTAGAAGTTTTTCCTGAAGATGTACCTGGATTACCACCCGTTTGGGAGATTGAGTTTGCGATTGATCTGGTTCCAGGCACTGGACCAATATCTATAGCACCATATCGAATGTCGACATAAGAACTTGAGGAATTAAAAGGACAATTGGTGGAACTGATGCGGAAGGAATTTATTAGACCTAGTGTATCACCTTGGGGAGCTCCAGTGTTATTAGTGAAGAAGAAAGATGGAAATTCTCGGTTGTGTGTAGATTTTCGGCAGCTGAATAAGGTGACGATTAAGAACAAGTATCCACTACCAAGGATAGACGACTTAATGGATCAGTTACGTGGAGCAGCTATTTTCTCAAAGATAGATTTACGTTCGGGATATCATCAAATTCGTGTGAAGATGGAGGACGTTTGTAAAACTGCGTTTAGGACACGTTATGGTCATTACGAGTATCTTGTGATGCCATTCGGAGTTACGAATGCTCCAGCGATATTCATGGATTACATGAATAGGATTTTTCGTCCTTACTTAGATCAGTTTGTCGTTGTTTTTATCGACGATATTCTAATCTATTCTCCAAGTAAAGAAAAACATGCTGAACATCTTAGTGTGGTTCTCCAAATTTTAAAGGAGAAACAACTTTACGCGAAACCTGAGAAGTGTGAATTTTGGTTAGACCAAGTTCAATTCTTAGGACATATAGTCTCGAGTGAGGGAATTGCTGTTGATCCGTCAAAAGTTGAGACTGTTTTGCAATGGGAAAGATCTAAGACGGTGACAGAAATTCGTAGTTTTGTGGGTCTAGCGGGATACTATAGAAGATTCATTGAGGGATTTTATAAAATAGTAGGACCTCTTACCCAATTGACTCGAAAGGATCAAGCATTTGTATGGACTGAAGCATGTGAAGAAAGTTTTCAAGAGTTAAAGCGAAGGTTGACTACTTCACCGGTATTGATACTACCTGATCCTTATGAACTTTTTGAGGTGTATTGTGATGCTTCACATCAAGGGTTAGGATGTGTATTGATGCAAAACCGGAAAGTTGTGGCATATGCTTCAAGACAATTGAAGATTCATGAAAGGAATTATCCTACACATGATTTGGAGTTAGCAACAGTGGTATTTGCTTTAAAAATCTGGAGACATTATTTGTATGGAGCAACTTTTAATGTTTTCAGTGACCATAAAAGTTTGAAATACCTGTTTGATTAGAAGGAGTTAAATATGAGGCAAAGGCGTTGGTTGGAATTTTTAAAGGATTATGATTTTCAACTGCAGTATCACCCTGGAAAAGCGAATGTTGTGGCAGATGCTTTGAGTAGGAAATCAATGCATATATCGGCAATGATGGTTAAAGAACAACAGTTGTTGGAACAATTCCGAGATATGCGATTGAAAATTGAGACGTTTCCGGAAAAATTGTGTTTGGGTATGATTACTGTTTCAAATGAACTGATGAAACAAATTAAAGAGAAACAAGAAAGTGATCAGTACCTACAAGGAGAAAGAGAATTAATGCGGCAAGGAGCTGTGTTGGAATTTAAAGAAGGAAATGATGGAATCTTAAGGTTTGGTGAAAGGATTTGTGTACCAAATGATGTTGAGACGAGAAAGTTGATTCTTGAAGAAGCTCATAGGAGTAAGTTGAGTCTGCATCCCGGAGCTACTAAGATGTATCAGGATCTAAAGAAATTGTATTGGTGGCATGGTATGAAGAAAGATGTAATGGAATTTGTAGCTGCGTGTTTAACTTGTCAGAAGGTTAAAGTAGAACATCAAAGACCAGCGGGAATGCTACAATCTTTAGATATTCCAGAATGGAAATGGGATGGTATTGCAATGGATTTTGTGTCAGGTTTGCCAAAGACTCGGAAAGGGTATGACTCTATATGGGTAATAGTCGATCGATTGACAAAGGTAGTTCACTTTTTACCAGTTAATGTGAAATACTCATTGGAAAGATTAACTCAGTTGTACATCGATGAAATTGTTAGGTTACATGGAGTGCCTTTGAGTATTGTTTCAGATCGTGATCCGAGATTTACATCAAGGTTTTGGAAAAGTCTACAAGAGTCGTTGGGAACGAAACTTAGGTTGAGTTCTGCGTATCATCCTCAAACGGATGGACAATCAGAGAGGACTATTCAGTCTCTTGAAGATTTATTGAGAGCTTGTGTATTGGAAAATCTTTGGAAGTCGGGATGAATATCTATCATTGATAGAATTCACTTATAATAATAGTTTTCATTCTAGCATAGGTATGGCACCCTATGAAGCGCTGTATGGTCGACGGTGCAGAACGCCTTTATGTTGGTACCAGGATGGTGCGAGTTTCATGGTTGGACCAGATATAGTGCAACAAACGACGGAAAAGGTGAAAATGATCCAAGAGAAAATGCGGACAACTCAAAGTCAACAGAAAAGTTATGCTGACAAGAGACGACGACCTCTTGAGTTTGAGGAAGGTGAGCATGTGTTTTTGAGAGTCACGCCAACGACTGGGGTTGGTAGGGTAATTAAATCCAGGAAACTCACTCCTAAATTCATTGGACCATATCAAATTCTTCATCGGATAGGTCTTGTAGCTTATAAAATTTCTTTACCACCGTTTTTATCCAATCTTCATGATGTCTTTCATGTTTCACAATTAAGGAAGTATATTCCTGATCCAACTCACGTAATTGAACCTGATCTAGTACAACTAAAAGAAAACATGTCTTATGAGACTTTACCTGTGAGAATTGCGGATAAGATGATTAAGCAGCTCAGAGGTAAACAAATCTCATTGGTCAAAGTTATTTGGGATGACGTGACTGGAGAAGCAACATGGGAAGTAGAAGACAAAATGAAGTTACAGTATCCTGAATTATTTACAGGTACGTAATTTCGAGGACGAAATTTTTTTTAGTGGGGTAGTAATGTAACACCCTGTATTTCACTGTTTTAAATAACAGTAATACATATAAATATGTTTTAAATTTATTTGAGTTTTATAAAATTGTTTTAAATAAATAGAGGTTAGTACTCAATCCTACTTGATTGTAGGAAGCTACGATTAAAATTTAGGTTGGAAAGTCAGGCGAAACCCTATGCTGCGAATTCCGTGTGATAATAATACTGCTCAAAAGACCTAATTTTAATTCGTGAATGAAAGACTTAAGTTTAGTATTTTATTTTCTACAAATTTGTATTTTTAGAATTTTTTCAGAAAAAATAAAATAATTTACGTATTACGGGCGGAAAGCGTAATCGGGTAGACGACGGAAGGGAAATTCGAGTTTCTAAGAGTAGTAAGAGGGTTTATCTTAGGATTTTGAGATGATTCAAGGGGATGAATCATATTTTTAAGTCTAGAAGGTTTTTCAGGGTTAAATAGAAAATTTAGAAATTTTACGGTTAAGTCCCTGAACTTTCTGTATATTACCCTTTTGTCCCGAAATTAGTTTTTTTTCGTTTTTCCAAGTGGATTGGGCTAGAATCCTTGTTTCTAACCTTAAATGGTCGTGGCTTATAAGCCCAAACTTTTCTAATTCATAGTTGAGTCCATAAAGCCCATTTAAGTTTCTTATCTTAAGTTTAAAGGCTTAAATCTTCAAGTGGGTCCCACAACAAATAAGAAAAATGAAACCAAGCCCAAATGTGTCAAGCCCAAATACATAAGCCCATGAGAGAAGATGACTTTCTCATTTGATGGATGAATCAAGATTTTTCTAGAATGTTCCACACTTTTCTACATCATTCTTGGTTTTTCTTCAACATTCTAGGTTATTCTCAAATGTTCTTGAATTTGTCTTAACTTATCCTTGACTCATCAAATCAGCCAACTAAGTCAAAGATAAGCTAGCATTTAATGTGACAAAAATCATCATCATGACATTTTATTGTCTATTTGCAAACTAGTCCTTCAACTATTGGAATCTTTGCAATTTGGTCCTTAGAACTTAATTGCATTTTGATCCTTTAACATGACAACTCATCTTCATCTAGAATTTTCTTGAGATGTCGCCACTCACACTATAAATACCCTCATCTCACTTTTCATTTAGTTCTTTGGTCATTTGCTTTCTAAAAACTCTAAAGTTTCCAAGTTTCTTAGTTCTAAGTTGTAAAGCAAGTTCTTGGATTTCCTTTGTCATTGATTTTCAAGAGGTAAATTCTAATCTTCATTCTTAATCATGGCTATGTTCTTTAGTAAGTTTCTTGATTCAAGGCTTATATCATGGTTGTTCATCATTTTCAAGTTTCTAACCCTAGAACTTTGAAAAATCATAATAAATCCTAGGAAAATCTAATGACGATGAAACTACTTTCTATCTTCTAGATATCATGTCTACTATCTAAATCCAAGAGCATGAAGCAATCAAAAATCTTTTTCTTGAAAACCTAGCTTTGGCCGAACCTATCACCTTAGGGTTGGTAGAGTTTTGTTCATGTGTTTTCATGTATGATCATGTATTCTATATGGCATGTATGACTACACACTTTAATCCATGTTAGTCTCTTAAAATGACTATTTTTCTCAAAAAAAAATATTCATGTTGACCGAACCCTAAATGGGTGAGTTTTGTTGAGTTTTGTTCATGATTTTCATAAATGATCTTAGAAATCAAGTTCTTAGTATATAAGCTTTATAAATCCAAGTTGATTTGTTTAACTAAGAACCCTAGCCCTATGAACCTATTGAGGCCGAATCTATGTATAAAAGAGTGAGGAAGTTTTGAGTTTGAAACTTAGTTGTTTAGTTGATAATCTATGATTTAGGTTAATTAAGGATCATTAATCTATAACTTAATCATGATTAGAAGTTTTAGTCATTAAAAAAAAACCTAGAGGCCGTGACTATGTATTAAGGTTTAGAATGTTTTAGTTTCTTGATTTGTAACTCTTTGGTTATAATAATTGAAGGTTAGTTGAGTACAAGTTTACAAGATAACGGAAATTCTGAAGGAGTCTGTAAGTTGAGCAAGGAGTCTTCAAGAGGTAAGGGGGGAACACCGAGAAGGATTCTATTCAATGGCTATATGCTATCCAATGGTTGTTTGTAATTAATTGTTTGTTAGTATTTATTTATGTTGTTTATTGTTGTGTTATTTGTATCTGTGTGGTTTACTTTGCGTTAATTGTTTATTTGCGATTATATTATGAACTGTGATGCATGATCTGCCTGGGAAATATCTGTGATATAATTGTTGTTTGATGTGTGAGAAGCCTGACAGTGGTCAGTGCACAATTAAGAAAGTCGGATAAAAGCTTTAAGAAGCTTCGTCAAATTATATTCAAGGTTTTAGTGGCAAATTATTGGTATATGATATCAAAGGGAATTTCTTTTGAGAAGAATAAAGAGTGTTGAAAAATATTATTATTTTAATAATTTATTTTTGGAAAAGTGAATTATGAGTCACAACGAGTACGAAACTGTGAAAATATTTTAGTACTGTTAAATTTTACGTAAGAAAACCCAGAATATTACAGAATATTCTTTTATTAAATTAATTGGTGAAAACAAGTTAATTGTGATTTTAGAAAATTAATTAAGTGGAAAAAGTTAAGTTTTTGGCTTAAAAGTCTTAAAAATAAAATTTGACGGCAAATCTGGAAAAATCTAGACGGCAAGTATTTTTGAAACGGCAGTGCCTATTTTGAGGAAGTTAAACCTCAAGTGACTCATTTGTTTGTGAAAAACTAAGTTTTTATAATGAATTTCTACCTTAGAAAAGAATTTCTAAAAATCGAAAGTTGATTTAACAATGTTGAAAATACAGTTGGACTTAGTAACCGAGACGTCGGGGTACTAATGTTCTGTGTTGTGATGGACTCAGTCATTTGGACTTTGAGGGCCTATATTGTATACAAGAGGTATACTGTGATGAATTGTATACATGAGGTATACTGTGATAAAACATTGAAGATGTTTTCTAGTAGCACGAACCTAGGACTGGTGCACCGGTCGAGAGGTGTCGTGATTGAGCACTCGGACAGTAAGGTCCTGTGTTGTAATGAAAGTTTTAAAAAAGTGTTTTAAAACTATGTGAGTCGTAAGCCATTTTGAGCTTCGGCAAAAGAAAGATTGAGCACAAAGAAAAGAACAAAACAAAAGTGTTTTGCATGCATGTGGCAGACGTGCCTGCGATTTGTGGTTTAATGCATTAATTACCAGCGGCGGAAGGTAATTAAGATATGCATTTATCTCATGTGCCTAGGGAGGACATGGAGACCCCATCTTACTTGCTAATGGTATAGTGCCACTGGTTGTGGACATTAGCAATGTGTTTGGCCTTGTGTGTGCCTGGCTGTGTATGCCTTTGTTTTAAGATGGGAAGATGTTGCGCACCTGTTGGCAGTTGGCCAAGTTAGCCAGTGTGGCTATGGAGTCTGATCAACTCATATGATTTTGGGATATCTCATGAGATTAGGACGAAAATTAGTTGATGAATAGAAGTGTCATGTATAATTTCATGGATGATGTTTGGGGTGTTAAACCCACTGATAAATTGTTAGTTTATAACTAATTGTATGTGATAAATGTTGATGTGTTAATTGATGGCTAGACTGTGGTTATTGAGTAAGATCCATGTATTGGTTTCTCACTCTTACAACATATTCAGATGAATCCGGACGTACCATTGGTGCAGTCGAGGATTCGTACACTCACTTTTGATCGGGCACGGTATGGTGGTGCCTGGGAGATAAATATTGGGGCACTTAGCGCCACCTATCATGGCCCTAGTACTGAAGTTACTGGAACAATAGAAGAAGGACCCAATCAGAGGACTCATGTAGTGGAAACCGTTGAGGTATCGCTACCACCGGTTTGGCTGTATCTTCAATATCTGGAAGAGCATGGAATGATGGATCCTTTAACTCAACCTCAACCTCTTCAGATATTAGGAAATGGGGAGCCACCAGCTGAATTGGAGTTAGTGGAAGGTGAGGAAGATCCAGAGGAATACCTAGAGGACGATCCTGAGTTTCAACCACCCGCGGTGGATGATGAAGATTCTTCAGATGAAGCAGTGGAAGCGGAGGCATCATCATCAGACTCATCAGTTGTAGGTGGGATTGATCCTTATGGTCTTCCCAATGGGTTTCACTAGCTTGACTAGCTTTAGGTATAGTTTCCGGGGGTAGTGAGTCTTGATAGTTTTAATTTGGCTTCTGAGAGCCATTAGTTTTTGAGATGGTTCTGAACCAGTTGTTGTTGGTATGTATATATCTTTATCTTCTTTGTTTAGTTTGATGGAGAATAGCCTATGCTTCTAAAGGCCTTTTTGATATCTCCTAATATAGGTGTTGTGTATGTAGACGATGAAGTATATATATATGGGTGAACATATATGTTGTTTATGTTTATAATGGTTCCATTTACATGTTTTTTTTAAAAAAAATCAGCACTATTTTCAAATAAGGTTAGTCACTCTAAATTATATTTTCCGAAAGTAACCAGCGTTATATAATTATATATTTGAGTTTGGGTATTAATGGGATGACCCTAGAGTAGGGTGTCGCAATTTGGGCTCTATGGCTGCAGCTCCTAGTGGGCTTAGATGACAAGAATTTGGGCCAAAGTTGATGACAACTTGAAAAATTAGTTTAGGATCAAATAGCAAATATAAGAAAGTTGAAGTATTCAGGTGCAAATTCTCCCAACTTAGTCATCATTACCATGTGCGTCATAAATGCATTCACATGGGTGACTCACCTTGCATGACTCATTGGTATTATCCGTTAGTGGCTCCTGGAAATCTCGTATTCAACTCCATCGCTTACCCGATTAAGATTTCGTCCGGATAAAATATAATATTTCACTTTTTAGTGAAATATTTCAAAATAGTAAAAAACGTAGGAAATTAAATAAAAACCTTAAGTTTTTCGTTCACGAGTCAAAATTAGGTTGAAATATTTCAAAATAATCAAAAAAGTAGGAAATTAAATAAAAACCCTAAGTTTTTCTCTCACGAGTCAAAATTAGGTTTTTTGAGCAGTATAAATATATTGTCAGTGAAATTCACAGACCGGGTTTCACTTGACTTTTCAACCTAAATTTTTATCGTAACTCTCTACGGTAAAGTAGAGTGTAAATAAGGTTTCGGTTTAATTAAAAATATTTTCTAAGTCTCGGATAAAAATATAAATTTATTTATATAAATTTTCGATATTAGAAAACAATGAAAAGTCGGGGTGTTACAAGACTCATAATATTTTTTTATTCATACTTCAAAAGTTATTTTACTTTATCATATAAAGAAAATCAATTCTTCTAAACTTACTTTTAAAATATCATTACCAAACTCATGTAAATTCTACGGTGAGAGAGCTAAACATGTCTCTCACCATACACCAACCAACATTATTCACCGTTGATTCATCGCAGTTCTCATGATAATATCCTACACCCTCCATACCAGATCCTAACTCCATCCATAGTTGCTCACCACCATCACCACCAACATCTCCCCTTCTAAACAATTTTCGGCGCCTCCGTCATTCACCGTCGGCTTCGTCGACAGATACGTTGTGCTTTCAAGAGCTCAACCTCTTTTGCTTTGCTACCTCTACAACCCATCCCTCGGCCTCCCTACCCCTCCGCTTTCTCCCTCTCTGTCTGTCCCTGCCGCCGCCACCCTCCTCTTTCTAATATTTGCCTCCCTCGATGCCAAGCCCACCGTGAAAACCAGATCTGTCGTTGGGGTCTCTGTGTTCCTGGAAGCACGGACGGTGACTCTCCTCCCCAGACCTGATCGGAGAAAAAGGGGTGAAACCTAATCTTCTTCCATATCACACCCTCCCATCCTCCTCTTTGTCCTATGTTGTCATTCGCTTTGCCAAGAATTCGCCACTGCGACGAGACAACGTTGTTTCATTCATCTTCTTCTTCATCTTAGAAGGTGTACACGATTATGAAATGTTATCGATGATAGCGTAACTGGATTCCGTGAGGTTAGAAGGTGATGGTAGAGGGAGTGGGAGTGGAGGCTGAGGTTGTGGGATGGGGGTCGGAGGAAACGCGGACGAAGACTCTCCTCCCCAGATCTGGCCGGAGAAGAAGGGGTGAAACCTAATCTTCTTCCATATCACACCCTCCCATCCTCATCTTTGTACTATGATGTCATCCGCTTTGCCAAGAATTAGCCATTGCGACGAGACGACTTTGTTTCATTCATTTTCTTCTTCATCTTAGGCGGTGTACGCGATTATGAAACGTCATCGATAGAGCCGTCAAAATGGACCCGGCCCGATAGGCCAACCCGTTTAGCCCGGTATAAATGACGGGTTGGGTTATAAAAAATAAAGGTTAGTTAAATTTTAAAGCCAAGCTCGGCTAATGTCATGAAAGCTTCTACGCTTTACTAGCTTAAAGCTTGGGGGGACCTGTGTACTGGCCGAGGAGTAAAACCCGGCCACCGAGCTTGGATACCCGATCCAACCAAGGCGGGAAGGATAAAATATCGATATTATCTTTATTAATCCTGATATTATCTCAAACAACCTTATCCGGTTAGAAGAGATAATATCCTTAAATTAAGGGATAAGATATTGATATTATCCTTAAATAATCCTAATATTATCTCAAATAACCTTATCCGGTTAAGAGAACAATTTAAGATATTATCTTAATCAATCCTGATATTATCTCACATAACCTTATCCGGTTAAAAGAGATAATATCCCTTAAATTAAGGAAATCACATCTCAAAGAAGATTTAAGAGATAAAAGGAGATAAATCGAGATCTCTTTAAGATATGGGGATCCTATTATAAAAGGAGGAGAACCTAAGAGAGAAACTCACTTTTCACGAACCCCGGTGACTCTCCTTTAGGCGTATTAGAGAAACTAGCTCGACCAAGAGACTATTGAAGAGTCATTGCTCGCTGGTATTCATCATATACAAGATTAAGGGATTGAGATCACCGTATAGCCAAGGGTTGAACCTAGAACTATGTCTGGCTTTGATTCTCATTGGGATACGTAGGACCAGAATACAATATTCTGTCAAGCCATAATCTAAAACAACCCCCATTGTTCACTCTTGGTTGGACGTTCTACGGCGAGATTCCGGCAAGTCGGATCTCGGCAGGAACATTTGGCGCCCACCATGGGACCAGGTAAAACTTTGCCCCAACCACCGTTAAACCACCGCCAGTCACCATACGGGCTAGACCATACCCTCCAATCTCTCCAAATAGTTCGAAAAGAGAAGCCGAGTGAAACTGCTCGAACCCCGGTGACCATCACGACGGTCCAGTCACCGGCAGTCGCGCTCCGTGCGCCCGCTCGGACCACCGTGCAACACCTGCCTCCCACTCCCTACTGCTGTTCGAGTCAACTCGACAAACGCTCTTTCATCTTTGCCCACAGATCCGCTGCGAGCCAAGCTTGCTGCCACCGTTGCTTACGAGACCAGATCGCCCTCCAGATCGGCGCAAGGAGGACCGTCATCGTTGTCTTGCACACAGCCATCACCATACGCCGGGAAGAGGGTCGTGTCGTGACGATATTCTTTCAGACTACATCTCAGCCTTCATTTTCACGATCTGAGTTGGGGCTTGTTTCTTCATCGAGCTCTAGAAAGCAAACCAAGCAGTACCGCTGCTGCTTATGAACCAGATCGCGAGCCAAATCTCATCTTCAGGAAGATGGATCTACGACGATCTCGAGCTCGCAACATAGATCGGAAAATTTGGAAAGGTTCAATGGTCCATCCTCATTCATCTGGATTTATATATCTTGGAGCACACCCAATGCTCGATGAAATGCCCAGATATACAGTAGCAATGAGCATTGTGGTGCAGCGGGTGTTGGTGTCCCTCCGACCAACACAAAAGCTCTAACTGAGTCAGGATAAATTCAAGTTCTTAAGGTCGCTTCCAAGTGCCTGGCAAAATTCCTGGTTTGAATTCACGATGAAATCAATCCAAGTGGTGGAGAAGAAGGTATCTTAGAGAGCTCAGCCACCACAGCTCGACTTCAGAGCGAAGAAGATATCTTAGAGAGCTCGGCCACCACAGCTCGGTCTCAGAGTGAAGATGTCTTAGAGAGCTCGGCCAGCACAGCTCAGCCTTGGAGAGCTGATGTCTTAAAGAGCTCGGCCACCACAGCTCGGCCTTGGAGAGCTGAAGATGTCTTATAGAGCTCGGCCACCACAGCTCAGCCTCAGAGGGAAGAAGATGTCTTAGAGAGCCCGGCCACCACAGCTCGGTCTAGGAGAGCTCGACCATAGTAGCTTGAGGGAATGCCTAAATTAGAGGCCGCGAAATGCTCAGGTGATATTGTTATTTAAATCTAGTTTAAATCTAATATGATTTGATATGTTTTGCTCCACGCCTTTAGTGTTGTGTTATGTAGCATCATATCATATTATTTATATATTTGAGCAAAGTGATGTTCGGATGATACCACTCCCAGAGTCAGAAAATTTGCGACTACAAAGTGGTTGAGCTCCGGCTCCCTTGAAAATAACAGGTCGAAGCTCCGTGCTTCCCTTTCCACAAGGTCAAGCTTCGACTTCCTCAAAACTCACAGGTCGAGCTTTGCTCCCTTAAAAACTCACAGTTCAACTCCGACTCCCAAAAGGTCGAGCCAAAACTCCCTCTCGAAATTTGACTAAGAGGAAGACGAGTCAGAGCTCCTCAAATTAAAACCATAGAGGCCGAGTTAGACTACCTCTATAAAAATCATAGAGATCGAGCTCAAGTTCCATTTAAATGGAAGAGTGTGGGGGAGAAAATCTCCCTTGGAAAATAAAGTTCCATCAGCTCGAGCACTCAAACACCATACTAACTCACAAAAAACAAAAAGTCCTAAAAAGGTGACCGAGCTAAAATCGACCGAGCTGTTGTCGAAACGTCGAACCTAAAAAAGCAAAAGTCCTAAAAAGGTGACCGGGCTAAAATCGACCGAGCTGTTGTCGAAACGCCGAACCTAAAAAGGCAAAAATCTTAAAAAGGTGAACGAGCTAAAATCGACCGAGCTGTTGTCGAAACGCCGAACCTAAAGAGGCAAGAGCCTAAAAAGGTGACAAAGCTAAAATCGACCGAGCTGTTGTCGAAACGCCAAACCTAAAGAGGCAAGAGCCTAAAAAGGTGACCGAGCTAGAATCGACCGAGCTGTTGTCGAAACGCCGAACCTAAAAAGGCAAAAGTCCTAAAATGGTAACCGAGCTAAAATCGACCGAGCTGTTGTCAAAACATCGAACCTAAAGAGGCAAGAGCCTAAAAAGGTGAACGAGCTAAAATCAACCGAGCTGTTGTCAAAACGCCGAACCTAAATAGGCAAAAATCCTAAAAAGGTGACCGAGCTAAAATCGACTGAGCTGTTGTCGAAACGCCGAACCTAAAAAGGTCACCGAGCTAAAATCGACCGAGCTGTTGTCAAAACATCGACCTAAAGAGGCAATAGCCTAAAAGGGTGACCGAGCTAAAATCGACCGAGCTAAAGTCGAAATGCCGGATCGAAGCGGCCGACCAAGCTAAAATCGAAAGGCCGAACCTAAAAAGGTAAGCAAGAAAAACATGAAATAGTCAACTATGATAGGGCCGAGCTCAAAAAGCTCACTAGGCCAAATTAAAACGCCAAGCACAAAAGGCGAGTAAGAACTTAGGAAAGTTAACCGACTAAATCCAAATGCTGGGTTAAATACCATAAGTATGAAGTCTTTATCATTCATAAAGCAAAAGTACATAGGGCATAGCCAAGAGTACAAAATATCTTAAAAATCTGCTAAGTTACTCATGGGCATTCCCATAAGCAAAGACCCCATCAAGGTTGGAACCAGTAGTGTCTTCACCTTGCGAAAGAGCAACCGAGGATGGCTCGAGCACGACCACTTCAGTTCCTCTGTTCTCTTCCTCTCCCACAACCCGCTCTTCATTATTCTCCTCTTCCTCATCATCGAGCTCAGAAAAAGGAACCATTATGCCATCTTTATTAAAATCATTGTCCATACCGGCTCTCGAAAGATCAGAATCAGGAAGAAAGCGCTGGATTTGTTTTATAGCACGCGAGAACCCAGATACGCGTTCCCTTATAATCTGGGCTTCAGCTTCCTTCATCTCGAACTGAAGCTTGCAATTAGCCTTTTTCTTAGTAGCAAGAAACTGCTGAAGATTGTCAACGGAAAGCTTTAAAGCCTTGGCAGCCCTCTGAAAGTCAATCCTTTCATTTTAGAGAGCTCGAATTGAGGATAGGAGTTGGTCTTCTCAAGCTCGACATTTTGAGTTTTCAATTGCCCAATTAGTCGAGCTTGCTCTTCACACTTTGCCACGGCTTTTTCAAGCTCATCCCCAGTGCGCAAAGTTCAGGAAGCTTCCACCTTCATGCTTTTCATTATTAGAAAGCTCATGGCTCGAAACACGGGTAATGGAGAGACTCGGAGAGCATAAGCGGCCGCGACTTTCATACTCGTGTCAGGGCCCTATTCTAGTAAAAGCCAAGCATATGCTGGCTTAATAACTTGAGAATCCACTAAAGGGCCCGAGCTAAAATTGTCTAGCCAAGAACAAGGGGCAGAACCCCAAAAAACTGAGGCGAAGCATTACTCCCTCGCACCAAAAAGCCGAGGTCGAGCTATGCTCCCTTGCACTATGCACTGAAAAAAGTGGAGGTCGAGCAATGCTTCCTTCCTTGCACTAAAAATCCTAGACCGAGCAAAACACCTTCGCACCAAGGTAATGTCCACAGCAGATCATGCATATTAGAGACCCAAGATTTGAAGGAAATCCTGGTAGTGTTCGACCCAATAAGCTGGAATCCCAAGTAAGACTTGGCTCCGGACGAAAATCCGTGCAGTGCTCGGCCAAGTAAGTCGACAACCCAAGAAAGACTTGGTTCTACAAAAAAAAAATTCCCGAGCAATGCTCCCGAATCATAATCCAAATTCCTCGGCACCAAAAAGCGTGTTAAGATATGTGGGTTGACATTTAAGCTCTTTCGCTTATTTCAAGCTCGGAGCTTGGGGGCTTATAGGGATAAAGGAAGGATATTCTCGACAATCACAGAGAAAGGATATCTCTTAGCCTACATCTCGATTGTTATTATAAAGAACTTGTATGAAAACTATTTTCTCATACAAATTGGAAAAGATATTAGGAAAGTTTATTCTGAGATACACCTTCAAGATCGGTAAATGGTCGCGCTGTCGCGCACGCGCCAAAAAGAACGAGCGGGTTTATAAAACTGTAGTTTAGGGCGACAACTCGGATGTCATCTCACAAGGACTCTTGAAGTGTTATTTATCACAAAAATCAGTTCTGGGGGGTTTGGTTTGAATTGCAATTGGAAAACAATGCAAAAACAGAACATTAAAACAGAGCAATTGAAAAGGTTATCAAATAGCTAAAAACGATTAATCTACTGTTCTTGATTTCACAACTATCATCGGTTCATGCAATCCCAAGCCCTAAGCAGATTCTAATCCCCTTTCAGTTGTAGCAACAATTAACAAACGAAATCGCTACTACGGATATATGTTCCTATTCCCGAATTAAACAAACGGGGTTAAGCCCTCATGAACTAAACGAACATGAATGAACACACGCGAATTAAGAAAATGCGATTAAGTATAGGAACATAACATCACTGAAATGAATCAACACAACACTATACACTCCTGAATTAAACAAACAGAAATGTATAACATGGCATTGAAAAGGGAAAAGCATACAAAACAGGGATTACAAAACCTCAAGTACGGTGGAGATCAATTACAGTAGATTAATCTATGAAATTTAGTTCTCCATGAAAACGAAATACACACAGAAAATATGTAAAACAAAACAGTGGAGAAGCAAAAGTTCTTTCAATCTGCCCAGAACAGCCTTTTATACTATTCAGAAACTAAGCACACTCGCGAGGCGAACACTCGCTCGCGAGACGAATATTGTGAAGAGTCAGCAACGTTTGGTCTTCTCGCGGGGCGAAGTACTACTCGCGTGGCGAGGAATGGAACAGTCATGGCTTCCGGCCTTCAGTCTCGCGAGGCGACACAGAACGGGTTACATTTCTCTGGAACAGTCAGCTTTCAGGGTCGCGAGGCGAGGTGTTGTTCGCGGGGAGAACCAGAGAGGATGACATTTTTACTGTTCTGCTGGCTTTCAGGTTCGCGAGGCGAGGAAACTCTCGCCAGGCAAATCCCCTGTTTCTTTATTCCCTCAACTTCTACTTAACCTGAAAACAACAAAATAGCCATAAGTGTTTTATTTGACTCAAAACTGGCTAAATTAACCTAAAACTACTTTAGAGACTCAAAACCTTGCTTGACGACAATCTAATCTAATTTGGGTGAAAATAGGATATAATTTGCACAAAACCCTGGTCATACTATCCATAAAACTAGATGAGACAGAGGCTTATCAAAATACTCCAAACTTAAACTTTGCTTGTCCCCAAGTAAACTAAAACTCAAAAATCAAAAAGGCTCAAGACCTGGCAAGCTTAAAAGATTCAATCAACCTTGCACAAATTCAAGCAATTTCATCAAAACAATTTTCTTCAATGTCCCCTCCTTTCAAGCAAAGCAATCCCCACAATCATTCATTCTAAACAATTGAGAATTTCATCATTCAAACAATCATTAATCTAAGCAGGGGATCCAAGTTACACACAAGAGGGAGATCACCAAATTCAAACAACTGCCTTCCTCACAAGGGCATTTAGTGTTCACTCAATCGCTCAGTTTGTGTCAGGCTATCAACATTGCACTCAATTTCACTTTTCAAGAACACTTCCCATAAATTTGATTCTCATCTCCAAATGATTCCCACAGAAAACATGCATGCAACATCAAAAGGTCTTTTATGGGTTGTAATGGGGCCTGGCTAAGGGTAGGATATACAAAGGTACTAGGCTGAAGACCCTAGGAACTAAGAGAGCATGAGCTTTTTACACTTTGAATTTAAACTCAAGTTCCTTTTTTCATTTTTCACTTGCCTTGGGTGACTACAACCTTTTTATTTTTTAACACTTTTTATTTTTATTGTTTTTCTTTTTCTTTTTCTGCTTTTCTTGTTTTTTTTCTTTCTTTTTTTTTTCTTTTTGGCCTTTGGCTCCAACATTTTTATTATATTTTTTTTTCAATCCCAAACAACACATTACACCTTGCAGCCACCTGAAACTTAGTTTCTTGCACCCATTCTCTTTCTAAGATTCCATGCTCTCCTAATCCTAAGATCGGGTTAACATGGTTTTCCAGATTTTGAGCTCATAACATAGGGTTATCAAGAAATAATAGGCTAATCAGGCTCAATGGGGCTAACAAAGGAACATGCATTAGGGATGGTTATTTTAGGCTAAGTGGTTATTTACAAAGAAAATGCCTAAATCATTTGATGCAAACACATAAACATGCAAACCATAAAGAGATTCAAGCAAATTCAGGAAAGTGCAACTTGAAAGTGATTTCACACAGTTAAAAACATGTTGGAGGCTCAAATCCTCACCTGGACAATTTTTTTTTTTTGCAAACTGTTTGACAGAGATTCTATCCCTAGTGTGTGCTTCCTATCACCCCAAACTTATCATAAATCATGCTATCATAACAAAATCTCAAAGTTCAGTTTTCAATCACATGGGGATCACTTTTTCAAAAAAATTTCAAGAAACCCATTGTTCAACCTAGGGGGAATCATCACATCAATCATGCAATCAATCTGTGCAAAATCATCAAAATCAATCAAACTTGCCAACATAAGACTTAACACAATTTATTCAAGAGCTAAAAGAAAAAAACAAGACAAAACAAAACTACAACTAGTTCCCTCCCCCACACTTAAAACATGCATTGTCCCCAATGAACAACATGACTATAAAATCAGAGTGAGGGAAAGGAAAAGGGTACTCCCTGATCAAGTGTCAGTGTAGGTGGGAGCTTCCAAGGAGAGCTCCTCAACATTAGCATCCGCAGGAACACCAGCATCCATACCATGGAATGGCTTCAGCCTCTGCCCGTTAACCTTGAAGGTCTTGTTGCTACCTGCATCTGTAATCTCTACTGCACCATAAGGAAACACATTAGTAACAACAAATGGTCCAATCCACTTGGACCTAAGTTTCCCAGCCATTAATTTCAAAGTGGAATTAAACAAGAAGACTTTTCGGCCCACGTAAAATTCTTTCCTAGCAATCATCCTATCATGAAAATGTTTTGTTTTCTCTTTATAAAACGGGAGCTTTCATAGGCTTCTAGCCCGAGCTCCTCAAGTTTCTTTGCAGCTGTAGTTTCCTTTCAACACCAGCTTTCTTCATGTCCATGTTACAAAGACTTGATCGCCCAATATGCACGGTGCTCAACTTCCACCGGGAGATGACATGCCTTACCAAATACAAGCCGAAAGGGGGACATTTCTATTGGCGTCTTGAAAGCGGTCCCTCCGAGCCCACGGTGCGTCTTCCAGACGGCGGCTCCGATCCTTTCTATTCGATCGCACCATTTTCTCTAAAAATCGCTTGATCTCCCCTGTTTGATAACTCAGCCTGGCCATTGGTCTGGGGATGATAAGCAGTGGAAACTCTATGCACAACCCCATATTTCCTGAGTAAGGCTTCCATGGTACGGTTGCAGAAGTGAGTGCCCTGGTCACTGATAATAGCCCTAGGTATGCCAAACCTGCAAAAAATGTTAGACCTAACAAATTTGGAAACAACTTTAGCATCGTTAGTCCTAGTGGGGATTGCTTCCACCCACCTTGAAACATAGTCAACAGCCAAAAGAATATATAGAAAACCAAAAGAAGTAGGGAAAGGACCCATAAAATCAATCCCCCACACATCAAAAACCTCACAAAAAAGCATGGGCTGCTGAGGAATCTCACTCCTACGAGTGATGGCACACTACAAGAATTTTCGCTGTTTCCCAGGGCCTATGACCCTGGGAAATCCATAAAATCCGTGGGAAAATACACATTTCCCAGGGATGACCCACGGATTTAGATCCCTCGGTTTTCAGCTGGTCGGAAACGTTTCCCAGGGCCTAGCCCTGGGAAATACCCAGGGTTACAGCCTTGGGAAATTTCCCAGGGATCTATCCCTGGGAAATATTTCCCACGGTTAGAACCCTGGGAAATCTTTCCCAGGGATCTATCCCTGGGAAATTTCCCAGGGTTCTAACCCTGGGAAATATATGTTTTGTTTAAATTATAAATAAAACCTTATATACATTAATTTATGCTAAAGTGGATAAATAAATAATTATTATTTTTATATGAATGCATCAACAAAGAAATTAACATCATAATTCAAGCAAACAATTTGTTCAACACAAAATGTTATTCAAGTCATATTTGTTCAACGAAAAATAATAAACATAATAAACATGATAAGTAAAATAAACTAAGAATCCCCATTATAAGGCTCCTCAACAAAATGGTCAAGAGAGTCGCCGCGTCCTCCCGAGCACCGTTGGGTCGTCTCGACTAGGGCCGTCCGTCGCTGGGGGCTGCTGCAGCAATCGTCGACTGTCTCCATCGCTTGTCGCATCGTATCCATCATCACACGATGCTCCTCATCCATCCGCCGCTCCCTCTCTTGGGAAGCGACCAACATCTGCCTCAATCGAGCAATCTCCTTGAGACTCCCGAGGGTAACGCCTCGCATGTGGTGGACGCTCCAACCCTAAGCTCTAACTTGCACGAGGCCCCTTTCCGATAGTTGTTCAGCAAGGTCCCCAAGACCTGCACAAACGACCCTTATACTTGCCGCCGATGACTTTCGCCCAAACATTCAGCCGCAAGCCGCTCGTCTCCTCCCGTGGGTTAGTGGGGTGGATGGTGAAGAGGCTGATGATTGAGACCTATGTTGACTCATCCTCTCATGAAACTCCTCCTGTTACAATACATCAGACTATCAAAATTTGAACAATATGTTACAAGATAAATTATGCAGAAAAATGGACAGAGTTTCCCCTAAAACTACAACATCCCAATGTTTACAAACAGAACACCGCAATTTAAATCCATAAATCATCATCAAAAGCTCAATAGGATGCACACAAATTCTCATGTCCAAACTAGTTATAACATTTCCAATGTCAGGCAGTATCAATAGGTCCAAATATAAAGTGACTCTGCAGACTCAGTAATCAAAACATGAATAGTATGTTACACGATTAATTATGCAGAAAATTGGACAGAGTTTCCCCTAAACCTCAACCTTTACAAATTGAACACCACAATTTAAAACTGCAAGTCATCAAAAGCTTAATAAGATTCACACAAAGCAATATATTCAACTCCCTAAAAGCCAATGCTCAAAAGCCAATGCTAAAACTAGTCATAACATTTGAGGCTCTCTCGCCTCTCAAGTCCGATAAAGTATGAGTGTTACAATATCTATTAAAGTCAATAGCTTCTTCAAAAATCAAAACGGCATATTACCCGAGTGCGCTTGGAGCGCTCATCTATGTACTCGCCAGGTAGCCTTCCTAGTATGGGTGCGTTTGTGAACCTCATGAATCTGACTCCTCGATTATACCGGCGAGCCTATAACACAAGCATAGATGATTAAGATAACAAGTAATGAACTATGATGTTGGAATAAATACATTTAATGCATAAAGAATGACAAGATGAGCATACCATACGATCCGCCCACCGCGACCGGGAAATGCTTCCTCCTGTGTGCGAGCTCCCACCCTTTCTCGATGCTCTATTTTTCTTTGCCACGAGCAGAAATTTTTTAAATTGATCGAAGCCCAATAACGACGCAACTCCTCCCAAATACCATCTCCAATCCAGGATCGCTGTATGCCACTCTCACGAGCCTCCCTAAGCATATCAGAAAGGCGTTCGGAGGCTTTATGGTGAAAGATCCTCTGGATCTCTGACTCATCTTCGTTCCTCCATGCCGCTTGAGCCCTGTTTTAAGATAAATAACAATTGTTATACTAATAGTTTCGGAAATAATAAAAACCACATTAAGTAAATTGAAATTTGCTACTTACTCTAAACGCATCAAACATACTAATCCGCTCATTGTCGGTGAGTTTTTCCCATGATGTAAATGCCCTATGATACCTTTCTTTGGATAACAAACGCGATGGCACTCGCCGCTCTCTTACAAGGAAGGAACCTTAACAAGAAAGACGCATGAACCAATCAAACACATGGTAATAAATTATAATACAATGCATGAATCAACCAAACACATAGAAATTTAATTAATTCTTACCCGTTACCACTAGGCCTAATAATAGGTCGACCATCGGGCATGAGCTCAACTACCTCTGCTGCATCTAGCTCCTCTAGCTCCACTTGGCTCCACCGACTCCTCTGGCTGCTCATGCACATCCTGCAATCAAGGTGAGCGTGAATAGCCTCGGACTATATTGTTGCTCCTCATCCACACATTTGAAGGAGATGCTCTATAGTGTGCATGTGTCGTGACCCCGGGGTGGGAATCATATCGAAATGAGGCGATGTAGGTGCAACACGTGGAGTCGGTGAAGGTGCTTCTTTGTGGTGGGCGCGATGTAGGTACATGTGGGTGTGGTGCTGACGATGCAGAGGTAAGTGTTGAAGGCATACGTGAGTATCCATCTATAGACTCACGAATCACTAAATTTGTGGAAGGTGCGTTCCGACGACGACGGGGATTTGGACGGGGTCGATGTATCAACCATAATACCCTTACCCTTATCGATGGGTGGAGGTGGGTCACGCCCTGCAGACATGTCTAAAGAGCAATTTAATGTTAAAACAAAAGTTATCGAGATATAGCAATAATATAAGTTATCTAAGTCATTAAAGTAAACAAATATAACTAACTAATAATCCAATGACCAAAAATAAGTTATCTAAGTCATAAAGTCAACAAGTATAACTAACTAATAATCCAACAGCCAAAAATAACTTAACCATCCAAATCATAAAGTCTTCAGAAGATCTAATACAAATTAACTACGATTTATTCAGAATTTGAGTCGTCGTCTTCAGGTCCTGTCGAGTCATTATCTTCTTCCTCATCATCTTCAGATCCTGTCTCTTCATGTTCTTCAGTGGAATTATCGTCTTCTTCATCCAAATGCTCCTGGATGGATGACAAATTGGCGATATTCACTTCTTCACCAGCGACTTGCAAGTCCCCTAAGCCATCAATAGGGTCAACTTCAATGACTTCAGCTACATGTGACATTACATCCACTTGATAAGGCACCTCTCCCTTTGAATCATCCACTTCGATGCTACCCCTTGGTGTTGTCTTGATGGCGACGGACCGACCTCGTTTGTCCTTACGAGTTGGTTGATAAGGTACGTAATACACCTGTCTCACATTTTGTGCTATGATAAACGGATCATCCCTTTGATATCTTCTACTCATTCGGATGTCCACATTATTACATTTCGGGTTAAATTTTGTGCCTCTACCGGACGGATCGAACCAGTTACAATAAAATAGAACTATTCTTTTAGTATAGTCTAAAGAAGGGTACACCAGTTCATATATATGTTGGATCACGCCGTAGAAGTCATCTTCAATTCCTTCTGTGAGACCCTTTACATGGACCCCGCTGTTGATGGTTTTTTTGCCCTCCGTCCATGATTGGGTATGAAATTTGTACCCGTTCACGAAGTAAGTGTGCCATTCTTTGACTTCTGTATTAGGACCATCGGCTAAGTTCCTTAAGTGTTTGTTGATGGGAGTTGGTTGCTCACGGTAAACCTACATATGTCAGTTCTAAAAAATCATGTCTACATTTTACTCACAATGGATAATTCAAAGATTTTTAAGATACTAACTTGTTGCTTAAACCAGATTGGAAACTCAAAGATGTATACGAGTGGACTATTCTTGCTCATTGTTTGCGAGATATCAAGAAGGCACTTTGTAAAGTTGGACAATATATATTATAAGCACAAAAATATATACTATTAGGTATTCGAAAGAAAACGATACGAAATGCGTACTCAAGGTATGGTTTAACTTCGGTACAATTGATCAACACATGAACATGAGCCGACTTCCTCTCTTTGTCCGATAACCGGTGAGAGGTCTCCTTCCGATAAGCACGACCAGCTGGCAAAAGACTCGACAAGGTTAACGGATGTCTTTCACTTTCACTTTCCATTTCATTCCTACTATTTTTTGGTGACAACATGAAGTTCTTGAAATAATGGGAACAAAAATGGGTTGTCTCGCGGTGTAAGTAAGACGCATGCAGATTGATCCTTCAACCTTAGCCTTATTTTTCACCGACCGTTTGAATCACCCATGAATCTATAAAACAACAAGAAGTTCATAGTCATATCCTTTCACTTGAATGGAAAAAAGTCTAATTAAAATTCTATGATGGTTATATTACCTTTCAAATGGATACATCCACCTATATTGAACCGGTCCACCAAGCCTCGCTTCATACGCGAGATGTCTTTGGGAGATGCTCCATAGAATCAAAGAAACCAGGGGGGAATATTTTCTCCAACTTGCATAGAATTATGGGAATATTTTGCTCCATCCTAATCAGGTCATTCTCCCTCAACGTTGCAGAGCACAAATCCTTGAAGAATTGACTCAATTCAGTAAGCGGATTCAATACATGCACGGGCAATGAACTAAAAGCAATAGGAAGTAAACATTCCATGAATACATGACAATCGTGGCTTTTCATCCCATGCATCCTTCCCTTGTTAACATCGGCACATCTTGCTAAGTTGGAAGAATACCCGTCTGGCATCCTAAGTTCTGTTATCCAGCGACAAACGGTCTTTGCTTCATCGACAGTTAAAGTGTAACTAGCTTTCGGTTTTAACATCTTCCCATTAGCCTGCGACTTCAGCTCCAACTCCGGTCGCCTACAGTACAAAGCTAAGTCCATTCTTGCCTTCTCATTGTCCTTGGTTTTCCCACTGACATTCATGACAGTGTTTACTATGTTATCAAAAAAGTTCTTCTCTATGTGCATAACATCGAGATTGTGTCTTAACAAATTATCTTTCCAATACGGGAGGTCCCAAAAAGTACTTCTTTTTGTCCAGTTATGGCCTTCCCCGTATCCTTGTAATTTGGACACACGACCATTGCCAGTGACTTTTGGTAGTTCTCTTACTCTACTCCAAATCTCTTCCGGTTTGAACCTAGGCGGCGATGCATCTTTTTCAACTTCCCCCTTTTTGAAGGCATTCTTATTCCGTCTAAATGAATGATCCATTTCCAAGAACATACGATGCGAGCCAAACCAAGAACTTTTCCCCCCGTGTTTCAAGGTAAAGGCCTTTGTATACTCCATGCAATGTGGACATGCCAATTTACCATGAGTCCCCCAACCAGATAACATACCATAAGCAGGGAAGTCATTAATGGTCCACATCAAAGCTGCCTTCATTATAAAATTTTCCTTCATTGCGATATCGTACGTCAACACGCCGCTCCACAACCTCTTCAAATCATCAATCAAAGGCTGTAAATAAACATCAATACCAGCCTTCGGATTGGATGGTCCCGGTATGAGACACGTCAAAAACATATAAGGTTTCGACATGCACATATCAGGAGGAAGATTGTATGGAGTAACAATTACGGGCCAACAAGAATATGGTGAAGCCGACGCTTGGATATACGGGGTAAAACCATCGGAGCTTAAACCAAGTCGTACATTACGTGGATTCGAAGCAAAATCAGTATGTACCCGGTCAAAATGCTTCCATGCTTCACCATCGGATGGATGCCGTAAGACGTCTGAAGTTCTTTTGTTCTCAAAGTGCCATGTCATTTTTCCTGCAGTTTGCATTGATGCGAACATTCTCTGTAGCCTTGGAACTATTGACAAATAGAACATCGCCTTTACGGGAATTGGTTTGTTATTACTTGTCCCACACTTGGGAGGGCAATACCTCGAAGCTTGACAAAATTTGCATTTGACCAAAGCTCCATCATTTATTCCGAATTCATTGTCGTAATACAACATGCATCCATTAATGCAACAATCAATCCTCTTGACTTCCAATCCCAGCTTCGACACTAACCTCTTTGCACCATAATAATTCTTTGGTACAACTCCTTTTATAGGTGTCACGTCCTGAAGCATTTTCATAAAAAAATCCAAACACTTTTCAGGAATATTCCAATTGGACTTGCAAGCTAAAAGTCTCACACACAGTGATAATTTAGAGTCTGAGGCCCCTTCAAACAATGGCTTTTTTGCTGTCTCAGTTAAAAGATTATAAAATCTTTGTGCTTCCTCATTCGGAAGATCTTCAGTGTTATCGTAATCATGCGCCTCGTTTACCCCGAGAGCATCAACCACCATCTCCTGCATTGACACAAACTGTTCCCCACATCCCATATCTGCACGAGTGCTTGAGACACCCGTGCAATTCTCGTCAACCCCTAAATCAACATGTGGCACTTCTTCACCATGGAGAGTCCAAATCCAGTAATTTTCCTGGAACCCATTCATATACAAGTCAGTCTTCACAAGGTCTTCACTCTTAATCTTTCGACATCGGCATTTAGCACATGGACATCTAATTCGGTTTCCATCATCGATGAAACACTTTTGTCGCTTTGCTTGGGTAACAAACTCTTCAACCCCATCTACGAAAGTTGGTTTCAAACCCCTTCTTTTCGGATATAGCCTATCATACACCCAACTACGATTCGAAGGATAACAATCCATCTTCTGCATATTAATAAAAAATCCAGATAAATTTTAACAATAAGAGAATAGCAATCACATTTTTTTTGGGTACAATCTCTCAATGAATTTCACACACTAAAAGGAGTCACCTATTCTTAAAGATGACAAAAGGAATCCCCAAAAATGATTGATGATAATTGAAGAATGCAAAATAAATGCAAATTTTTTAGATATCCAAAGCAATCATAGTAAAATAATTTTTAGGCATGTGATAACAAGGGTAATGCAGCTAATCAAGAGAGAATGAGAGAATATTTTCAAGGGGGAGCATCAAAGACACACTGCAGAACACAATCTTCAACTATTTGTCTTAGTCAATGATTTTCTTGGAATGGTTGATCAAGCCTGCATTGAGATTGCGCGAAACTTGCGTAAGAGGAAGATACAAAAGGAGTACTAAGGTTTTGAAACTACTACAACTAACAATATCACATCTGATAACTCTAGAAATGGCCTAAATGATTCAACTTATGCTATGGGCATATGAGGGGGCTTAAGTCCAGTAAATCTATGTTCTGAATGATTAGAGTTTTGGTATTTCATTCAAAGCCTCAATAGCAGGACACAGATCATGATGGCATCAGAATAGAGAGTTGGAAATGGCCTCCTACTCAAAGACTAGCGCTACTAACCATTGAAAATTCATAAATACTGTGAAAGCAGGCTATGATTATATAGTTCAGAAGCTGAAAACATCTTTATGATGTTACCATTTTTTCCCACTATTTAAACGTCTCAATGTAAACTGACTTGGTATAGCTCAGAGGTCACAAGGGAACAAGTCTAATGGGATGAATCATTATGACTTCATAAGCCACAGGAAATCATGTCATCAAACAATGTTTTTTTATCTTATTCGCCAAGAGAATGAATCAGATTTGCTACCAGTTCCCATCACATTTGACAAGAATGAAAGCCAACATGAGGACAAAGTATATTATACGCCTATTGTTGCTCCAATTTCGAACTGCTTATTCTAAAAAAAATTCTCATGGTCTGCAGATCATAATACGACATTGGGACGAAAATTGAAAGATAAAATTTGAAGTAATTGTGTCTTAGTTACTAGATGGACTCCATAGGACAACGCTTTTTTATCAGTTGTTCAATTATCAGTTATAACAAGACACTTAAAGTGTCAAATATTTTTTTAAAGAGGACAAAACTAGGAAACTACTAGCATTTTAAAAAAAAAATATTGGACATCCATGTCTGAAACGAATATACCAGGGGATGCTAATGTTGGAGACACAGCAAATTATCATTTAACAGCTAATAGTAGGAACTCTGAAGAGGGTAGTGTAAACACTAAAACACTTTTGATTTTCAGCATTTTGTCTAAAGCAACATAGAGCATTGAAATTACCAATAGCTACATCTATGCCAGCTTGTTTATAAATCTTAGTTTCTTACATATGCTGATCTGCAAGTTGAAGAACTTGCACTTGACCCTCACTCATTTATCGCATTAATACCAATTATACAATTAGGTCAAAAGGTTTGGGGTGGTTATATGTGTATTTTGTTATTTAAAGCTAATCATTGACCAAAAAGTGTAATCCTACACTAAAGTTAATGGAGCTAATTTGGTAATTAGTTTAAGTGCCTTAACATCAGATTATCTCTTATCATAGTACTCATCTAATAAAAAATTATTTTGCAGATGAAAACAACTCCACCACCATTGCTTTTTGGAAAAACGAAAAGGAACTGGAAAAATAAAGTGCCACACCACAAATTTTATAAAGTGACATAACTTTTTGAAGATTTATAATGCCAGAACACGAAACTTTACCTACCGGTCAATACAACATGAATTGATATTAAATTCATATCCTCAAATTTAATTTTAAAAGACCAATTATTACAAGTCAAAAAGGTTGAGCATGGGTACTCAATTCACCAAACTAAACACCCTAAAACGACAAATAAAGAAAGTTTATAGTTTCCAATTTCATTAGGTCTAATAAGGGAGTAACACAAATAAAAGTGTTACCCTTCGAAAAGAGATGGGGGATAACTCATCGCCTCTTCCACATTGAGTAGAAATTAACTAGCATTATGACAAACACTTGTCCTACATAGAATCTTTGTTGAACAAGGTCAGCCAATACGGAAACCAACCTCAACAGAAAATTCTTTATAAAAAAGTAGCTTTAGACTTGTCTACCCCAAGAAATTCTCATGGTTATATTTGATCATTTTTTAGTTCACTTGGTTTTGGTGCTTTATCTGATACTTATCGATATTTTGTGCCTTTTCTCCAATGATGAGAAGAAAGTTGTGAGCTAAACAAAGCAGAACAATTGTGTTTGTGTTAGTTTATAGCATCCAGATTTAATAGTGGGTGTCATCTTTCGTAGGTGCTTAAATTTTTTGCTTCCAAAAGAAATCAAATGGATTTATACCAAACTGAAATGATGATGTACAAAGATTAACACACAGACAAAATATCTCATCTACTTTAATTTCATTTTCAGCCACAGGGAAGGATAAAATATTATCAAGGATATTCCCTTGAATGGTTCGACATAAAAAAAAAAGTTGAAAAGTTACCTATATGGCGATTGCGACGGCCCTTTGTTGTTGCTGTGTTGGTGTCTGCTCCAACCTCTGAGGACGGCGATGGACGGCGTGCGACGGAGCAAGACAATGGCGGCGGTTGAGGGAATGAAGACGGTGAGTGAGATCGTCCCTTTACCACTCTGTCAGCAAGAACGTTTGAGAAGGAGGAAATGAAAAAGAGAAGAGAAAGGAAGGAAGAGGAGGATGAGGAGTTACCTTCGCTGCAAGGGAAGAAGAGAAGAAGAGGAGGAGGCGCTTCAGTCTCACGATTGCAGTATGGCGAGCGAACACCGTGTGAACAGCTGAGGCACGAAGGGACCGAGTGAAGAGGAGGAAGATGATTTTCCCAGGGGCTTGGCCGTGGGAAACAGCGCCTGTCTTTCCCAGGGGCTTGGCCGTGGGAAACAGCGCCTGTCTTTCCCAGGGGCTTGGCCGTGGGAAATACCGCCTGTCTTTCCCAGGGGCTTAGCTGTGGGAAACACCTCCTGATTTGCGATGGGACTTCCGTGGGAAACTCCGTGTTGACTAGACACGGCTATGCCCGTGGGAAAACTGAGCCATTTCCCAGGGATCGATCCGTGGGAAACAGTGCTTTCTGTTACCTACGGCCCAGCCCGTGGGAAATAAAGCGGGAATGTTTGGCGCCTCTTTTTCCCAGGGACAAGCCGTGGGAAATCAAGCGAGACATTTCCGAGGGTCTTGGCCGTGGGAAATGTAAAAATTCCTAGGGATTTATTTCCCTGGGTAAAAAGCCCTGGGAAATAGCTTAATTTCTTGTAGTGGCAGGGCCTGCTATTTGACATTCCTTGCAATTTCTGTAAACCTCATAGGCATCTCTAAAAATTGTGGGCCAGTAGAACCCAGAATCCAGGACTTTTCTTGCCGTCCTCTGTGGTCCAAAATGTCCTCCAACTTGAGAGGCATGTGAAAAGTGCAAGATGGACTCTGTCTCATAATCGGGGACACACCTCCGAATCACCTGATCATTGCAAAACTTCCAAAGGTACGGATCATCCCACACATAGTGCTTTGCATCGCTCCTGAGCTTGTGGAACTTGGATCTACTTGTACCTGCAGGAACAACACCAGCAACAAGAAAGTTAACTATGTCAGCAAACCAGGGGGTTACCCCATACAGATGTAGAAGTCGCTCATCAGGAAAATCATCTTGGATGGGAGAAGGATCCTCATCCCTTGCTATTCGGCTCAAGTGATCGGCTACCAGATTTTCAGCTCCACTCCTGTCTTTTATCTCCACATTGAACTCTTGGAGCAAAAGCATCCACCGGATCAGTCTTGGTTTAGCTTCTGGTTTCTTTAACAGGTACTTCAGACCTGCATGGTCAGTGAAAACAATAACTTTTGAACCTAGCAAATAAGACCTAAACTTATCAAGTGCAAACACAACAGCTAGCAGTTCTTTCTCAGTGGTGGTGTAATTGGATTGTGCAGCATCTAATGTCCTAGAAGCATAATGAATTACATGGGCAGCCTTGCCCACCCTTTGTGCTAGAACCGCTCCCACAGCAAAATTGGAAGCATCACACATGAGTTCAAAAGGGAGTGTCCAGTCTGGGGGCTGGATGATGGGGGTAGAGGTCAATGATCTTTTCAGGTAGTCAAATGCCTTCTTGCAATTTTCATCAAAATGGAACATGGCATCATTCTTCAGCAGGTTTGACAATGGCAGAGCTATCTTGCTGAAGTCCTTAATGAAGCGCCTGTAGAAACCTGCATGGCCAAGAAAGGAATGGATCTCGCATACACAAGATGGGTAAGGCAATGAAGAAATCACATCAATTTTTGCAGGATCTAGGGAAATACCCTCTTTAGAAATAACATGACCCAAAACAATCCCTTGTTCTACCATAAAGTGACATTTTTCATAGTTCAAAATCAGATCAGTCTCAATGCATCTTTCTAGAACTAAACTCAGACTATGCAGACATGCATCAAATGAGGAGCCATATACAGTGAAGTCATCCATGAACACCTCCACACACTTTTCAATAAATTCAGTAAAAATGCTAAGCATGCATCTTTGGAAGGTGCCAGGAGCATTACAAAGGCCAAATGGCATCCTCCTATAGGCAAACGTACCGAAAGGGCACGTGAAAGTGGTCTTTTCCTGATCCTCAGGGGCAATATGGATCTGGAAATACCCGGAAAAGCCATCAAGAAAGCAGTAATGAGATTTACCAGCCAGCCGATCCAGCATCTGATCTATGAACGACAAAGGAAAGTGATCCTTTCTGGTAGCCTGGTTCAGCTTCCTATAATCTATACTGAGACTACTTGCCTATTCTGGACTCTAGTGGGTACAAGCTCATTATTATCATTTCTAACTACTGTGAGACCGGACTTCTTGGGTACAACTTGCACCGGACTTACCCAAGTACTATCAGAGATGGGGTATATAATACCTGCCTGCAGAAGTTTAGTCACCTCTTTCTTCACCACATCCAGAATCAATGGGTTTAGCCGCCTTTGGGCCTGCCTTACTGGTTTAGCCCCATCCTCCAATAGAATTCTGTGCATACATCTGGAGGGGCTAATTCCTGGAATGTCAGCTAAGGTCCACCCAATAGCCTTCTTGTGCTTCTTCAGAACCTCTAAAAGCTTAGCTTCCTGGTCAGAGTCAAGGCTGGAGGAAATGATGACTGGAAGTTTTTCATTCGTCTCCAGGTAGGCATACTTCAGGTTCCCAGGAAGTGGCTTGAGCTCTAGGGAGGGTGGCTGCTCAACGGATGGTACATTGGGAGTAGCCATGATGTCAAGGACTTCTGCTGAACAGACAACTTCACTCTCACTATCACTATCACCCTGCAAGGTTGAATCAAGAAACTCAGCACAAACAGCACACGGGTTAGTGTCAGTACAATTAGTACATGAATATAAATCATCAAAACCAGAAATAAATGGAAAATCTGAAACAAGGTCCTCATGGGTATCATCAATAATCTCAGAAAGCAACTCTAATTGGAAAACCGAGTGCTCCTCCAGTGGGTGTTTCATAGCATCAAAGATGTTGAACTTTGCCACAATATCACCAAACTCCATAGACATAGTCCCATCATTAACATCAATTTTAGTCTTAGCTGTCTTCATGAATGGTCTGCCCAAGATTCTTGGTGATCTACTGGAATTTGTCTCTCCTGCCATGTCTAGGATGTAGAAGTCAACGAGGGAAAATCAGCTCATCAACTTGCACCAAAGACATCTTCTACCATTCCCATGGGCGGGCATCTGGTCCTGTTGGCCAACCGGATGGTGAGACTCAGATACCTGCAAGGGCCCAAGATCAAGGTTATTGAAAATAGAAGTGGGCATGACATTTATGGAGGCTCCCAAATCCAGCAGATGCAATTTTCAAATCTTCTATCCCCAATAGTGCATGGAATAGTAAATGTGCCCCGGATCCTTGCACTTTTGGGGTAGTGCTAGAGTAGGGGCTAAAACAAGAACTCTTTTCGATGCAGCTTAGACTGAATAAGAGCTGAAACATTTCTTCCCAAATCAACTCTCTCATTATTCTTCAACTTCCTCTTGTTGGTGCATAGATCCTTCAGAAATTTTGCATACTTGGGCACCTGCTTGATCACATCTAGAAGGGGAATATTCACAGCTACCTTTCTGAACACATCTAAAATCTCCCTTTCCTTGTCTTCACCACCAATCTTCTTATTTTTCTGAACTCTGTGTGGGAAGGGGATCGGTGGAATGTACACCTTCTCAGCTTCAACATCAACTGAAGGCTCCGGAGTTACCTCAACAGTTTCTTCATTTTTCTCAGAGGCTGCCTCAACAAATTTTCCAGATCTCAGAGACATGGCACTCACATTAGGATTGGAGGCATTGGGATTTATCACTGTGTGTGCCGACAGTTGGGTTGTCCCTTGAGTTTGCTGTATGTTATTTATGGATGTGGCAAGCTGTCCAACCTGTGTATGCAAAGCCTGAATGCTAGCATCTTTCTTCTTTGAACGCGGCGCGTACTGTGAGGCCTGGAACTGTCCTACTTGCTGCTGAAACTGTAGATTGGTTGCAGTCATTTGCTTGACCAAGTCTTCTAATGAAGGTCCAGAAGTGGTCACTTGAGGAGGATTCTGTGGTGCTGCCATCGGTTGTTGTTGGGATGAGTTCCCATACCGTAGATTAGGATGATTCCTCCAGTTGGGGTGGTACCTATTTGTGGAGAGATCAGGAGTGTTGTACCGGTTCTGACTGTTGCCTTGATGGACTGCATAAGCTTGAGGCAAATCAGTACTTGACTCTTCCTTCAGAATAGGGTATGCCTCATATGGGTGCTCAAGAGAACTGCACATGCCACACAACCTTGCCGACTGAACCCTATCCATTTCCATTTTATCCACCAAAGAAGTGAGCCTGTCCATTCTATCCTCAAGGGCCTGGTTGGAAGAAGAGCTATGGACCTCGTGCACACCTCTTGTCTCAATGCAATTTCTCCGGTAGTAAACTCGCTGGGAATTCAAGTGACATATTTTGAATGAGTTGCTTGGCAGCAGCATGGGGTCTTATCAACAAGTGCTCCCCCACTAGAAGCATCCAAAATATTCCTATCCATCCAGATAACCCTTCATAAAAGTCTTGGATAAGAAGTCGTTCGAAATCCGTCTTTGGGGGCAATCGGATACCAAATGCTTGAATCTGTCCCAATATTCAGCCAACGACTCATTTCCTTGTCTGATGCCACATATTTCCTTCCTAATTGATGCAGCTCTGGAGGCAGGAAAGTATTTCTCTAAGAAGAGCCTCTTCAAATCGTTCCAGGTGGTAATGGAATTTGGTGGAAGATATAACAGCCAATCCTTTGCAGCGCCCTGTAGTGAAAACGGGAAGGCTCTCAGCTTAATGTGATCTTCAATTACTCCCTCTGGTCTCAAGGTTGTGGAGCAGACAACCTGGAACTCCTTGAGATGCTTATGTGGATCCTCACCTGCAAGACCATTAAACCTTGGCAACAAATGGATTAGACCAGATTTTAATTCAAAGGGGGTAACAAGACACTTAATATTCAATACACAATCCATTATAGTTAACATCAGGGGCAGCAAGCTGTCTTAATGTCCTTTGGTCACCCATGTTTTAAAAAACAGTTTTAGAATTAGAATCACCACTAGTGCTAGCCCGAAATTCTCTACGGCGTGTGTACAGTGTTCTTTCAATTTCAGGATCAAAATCACACAATTCAGGGTAATTAGACCTAGTAGCCAGACCAATTCAAAACAAAAATGAAAATAAAGGGAAAAGAAAAGAAAGAAAGAAAGAAAAAATATGGGAAAATAACAAATAAGAGTCCCCGGCAATGGCGCCAATTTTTGGTCGCGCTGTCGCGCACGCACCAAAAAGAACGAGCGGGTTTATAAAACTGTAGTTTAGGGCGACAACTCGGATGTCGTCTCACAAGGACTCTTGAAGTGTTATTTATCACAAAAATCAGTTCTGGGGGGTTTGGTTTGAATTGCAATTGGAAAACAATGCAAAAATAGAACAATAAACCAGAGCAGTTGAAAAGGTTATCAAATAGCTAAAAACGATTAATCTACTGTTCTTGATTTCACAACTATCATCGGTTCATGCAATCCCAAGCCCTAAGCAGATTCTAATCCCCTTTCAGTTGTAGCAACAATTAACAAACGAAATCGCTACTACGGATATATGTTCCTATCCCGAATTAAACAAACGGGGTTAAGCCCTCATGAACTAAACGAACATGAATGAACACACGCGAATTAAACAAACGCGATTAAGTATAGGAACATAACATCACTGAAATGAATCAACACAACACTATACACTCCTGAATTAAACAAACAGAAATGTATAACATGGCATTGAAAAGGGAAAAGCATACAAAACAGGGATTACAAAACCTCAAGTACGGTGGAAATCAATTACAGTAGATTAATCTATGAAATTTAGTTCTCCATGAAAACGAAATACACACAGAAAATATGTAAAACAAAATAGTGGAGAAGCAAAAGTTCTTTCAATCTGCCCAGAACAACCTTTTATACTATTCAGAAACTAAACCCACTCGCGAGGCGAACACTCGCTCGCGAGGCGAATACTGTGAAGAGTCAGCAACGTTTGGTCTTCTCGCGGGGCGAAGTACTACTCGCGTGGCGAGGAATGGAACAGTCATGGCTTCTGGACTTCAGTCTCGCGAGGCGAGACATGTATCCGCGAGGCGACACATAATGGGTTGCATTTCTCTGGAACAGTCAGCTTTCAGGGTCGCGAGGCGAGGTGTTGTTCGCGGGGCGAACCAGAGAGGATGACATTTTTACTGTTCTGCTGGCTTTCAGGTTCTCGAGGCGAGGAAACTCTCGCCAGGCGAATCCCCTGTTTCTTTATTCCCTCAACTTCTACTTAACCTGAAAACAACAAAATAGCCATAAGTGTTTTATTTGACTCAAAACTGGCTAAATTAACCTAAAACTACTTTAGAGACTCAAAACCTTGCTTGAGGACAATCTAATCTAATTTGGATGAAAATAGGATATAATTTGCACAAAACCCTGGTCATACTAGCCATAAAACTAGATGAGCCAGAGGCTTATCAGTAAAAATAATGACATTCAAGGTCAAGTGTCAAGTTAGTGGGTATTTCAAAATCCACCAGATGAAAGGGTTAAGAGCTACTCGAAGAAAATGTTAAGAGCTCTCAAAAGCTTCAAAGACCGAGCTACATTCGGAAAAAGGTGAGTCAAGTTCTAACTCTCAAGATAAGCATCTTGAAAGCATCAAAAATTTCAGCTGAAATACAAGCCTGAGATAAGTTCCTAAAGACCGAGTTTGAGCTTGACTTTTCAAAAGATCGGTTCGAGCCCGAATCATTGATAAGTTGAATCTCAGCTACCAGCTTCTAAACTTGTCTTAACAAAGGTAAGATTGAAGTATCTTCTGTTCAGAACATGTTACTGGCCGAGATGTGAACCTCAACCACTAAACTCGAGTACTGCCCGAGAGGTGAAACTTGGCCACCGAGCTTGATTAGTCGAAGTAAGAGAATGTATGCAAATCCAGTACTTTATCAACACTAAGGACAAGTTCAGTTTCTTTCATACAGCTTTTGCACTCTTCCGAGCTCAAAGCGTGGGGAGCTTATATACTAGTCGAGATGTTAAACTCGCCCACCGAGCCTACCAAACTAAAATATTGGACGGGAAATAAAGCTAGATCACCAAACCCAAACAATCAAATGGAAATGATTACTAGACTCGCCCACCAAGCCCGCTGAACTTAAGAATTGACCGAAATGTGAAGCTCGGCAACTTGAAACGTGAAGCTCGGGCTCCCTACTCCGTTGAGCTCCGGCTCCCGACTAGTGGTTCTAGCTCCGGCTCCCTACTAGGTTGAGCTCCAGCTCCCTACTCGGTTGAGCTCCGGCTCCCGACTACTCGGTTGGAGCTCTGACTCGCTACTTGGTTGAGCTCTGGCTCCCTACTCGGTTGAGCTCAGGCTCCCTACTGGGTTGAGCTCTGGCTCCCCACTCGGTTGAGCTTCGGCTCCCGACTACTCGGTTGAGCTCCGGCTCCCGACTACTGGTTCGAGCTCTGGCTCCCTACTCGGTTGAGCTCAGGCTCCCTACTGGGTTGAGCTCCGGCTCCCCACTCGGTTGAGCTCCGGCTCCCGACTACTAGGTTGAGCTCTAGCTCCCTACTCGGTTGAGCTCAGGCTCCCTACTGGGTTGAGCTCCGGCTCCCCACTCGGTTGAGCTCCGGCTCCCGACTACTAGGTTGAGCTCCAGCTCCCTACTCGGTTGAGCTCAGGCTTCCTACTGGGTTGAGCTCCGACTCCCCACTCGGTTAAGCTCTGGCTCCCGATTACTAGGTTGAGCTCCAGCTCCCTACTCGGTTGAGCTCCGGCTCCCGACTACTCGGTTGACCTCCGGCTCTCGACTTATCGTTTGAGCTCCGGCTACTCGCGGGACTTGTATATGGGTCGAGGTGTAAAGCTCGGCCACTTACCTCGCCGACTTGAAAGGTTAAAGAGACCAAGTTTCTAACCTCGTAAGATCGAGGTATCAAGCTCGGACACCAGAAAACAAAAGAAAGGATTGTTAGGCCCACTTTCCAAAGCCGCTAAACTCGAATGTTAGCCGATGTATGAAGATTGGACATCGAACTGTGGCAAAAAGGGGAGAAATCTTACTTAATAAATCCTGAACCCGGATAATTTTAAAGCCAAACTCGGCTAATGTCATGAAATCTTCTACGCTTTACTAGCTCAAAGCTTGGGGGGCTTGTGTACTGGCCGAGGAGTAAAACCCGGTCACCGAGCTTGGATACCCGATCCAACCAAGGTGGGAAGGATAAAATATCGATATTATCTTTATTAATCCTGATATTATCTCAAACAACCTTATCTGGTTAGAAGAGATAATATCCCTTAAATTAAGGGATAAGATATTGATATTATCCTTAAATAATCCTAATATTATCTCAAATAACCTTATCCGGTTAAGAGAACAATTTAAGATATTATCTTAATCAATCCTGATATTATCTCACATAACCTTATCCGGTTAAAAGAGATAATATCCCTTAAATTAAGGAAATCACATCTCAAAGAAGATTTAAGAGATAAAAGAAGATAAATCCAGATCTCTTAAAAATATGTGGATCCTATTATAAAAGGAGGAGAACCCAAGAGAGAAACTCACTTTTCACGAATCCCGGTGACTCTCCTTTAAGCGTATTAGAGAAACTAGCTCGACCAAGAGACTATTGAAGAGTCCTTCTTCGCTGGTATTCATCAGATACAAGATTAAGGGATTGAAATCACCATATGGCCAATGGTTGAACCTAGAACTACGTCTGGCTTTCATTCCCATTGGGATACGTAGGATCGGAATACAATATTCCGTTAAGGCATAATCTAAAACAACCCCTATTGTTCACTCTTGATTTGACGTTCTACAGCGAGATTCCAACAAATCGGATCTCGACAGGAACAAAAATCTTTGATAAAAACTTGTAAATATCAATATGCAGTTTGGACCCTGAATAAAATAGACTCATTTGTAGTGTCTGCCTTAAGGTGTACACAGGTGTCAAGTGGAAGTTCTCAGTTAATGACCATATTGACTGAGACTTATTTTCTCGTTTCTTGACTGACCAAGTGATCTATGCATTGGGGGTTTTACTTTTGCTTTGAGGGTGACTGTTATAGGCTTCATGATTTCAGGTTTCTGCTTTGAGTATTCAGAAGAACAAACAATTGCATCCCACACACTATAAACACTTTAACATCATTCGCACATTACATGGATATTTTCTAATTCAGCCGTGCTATTTGAACACGGTTTTCACGACATCGAATGCGATATTGCTACAGTGGTATACATATTGTGAGTCGTTAGATTTATAATTAATGTTATTCTGTCCATCAAATTAATTTATTAATTATGATTTTTATTAATTCTATTTTTCTATCACATTCTTTACAATCACAATACTCATAGTGATATTCCATATGTTTGTTACATGTATCAGTAGCTTCATCTTTTAATTCTTCTATTAATCTTTTTAGTACATCTTGATTTGTTAAATCTAGCATACTTAATTTGTGTACAAATTTTTCTATATTTTGAGGATCCATAAGTTATTATTAGCTCTGATACCAAAATGGTACCACCCTATTAACTTCCCTAATAATTTTAATTATTATTTTAATTAGTGGAAAATTAGTCATCTAATAAGTCATATTCTTCATATATGTCAGAATCAGATAGTCTATCATATTCAAAAGCCAGTCATATTTCTTCCATGTAATTCCATTCTATGTCTAATGAAATAACTATTAAATAATAGTCTTCTTGTCTATATTGAGCTTTTATTTTTTCAATTATTAATTGTTTACAATTGGTGGGTAAATTCATTACCAGTACACTTATTATTTCTTTTTCAGTTTGATCATCAAATTCAGAGTATATTTCCATTGATTATTCATTATCACTATCTTCAAAGGGTGGTGCAGTTAATTTAAAATAATTAGATGATGGCTGAGTTCTTATTGATGCCATTTTTTCTATTTTTTCTATTATTTGTCTTTTATATTTTTCTCTTTTATTTCTTAGATTAATAAGTTCTTTTTCTTTTTCTATAATATGTTTTTCCATTTGTTTTCGATTTTTGTCTTCTAAATCTTTTTTAAGATAATGATCGTAGATGTTCATGAAATCTTTCATATTTCTTTTATCTTGTTTTATTTTGTTGTAAGATTCTTCGTAAATCTGTCTTAATTCCTTTCCTTTATTCATATTCTATTTCTTAAGTATTGAGCTAAATCTCTTACTTGGTTTGATAGTTTATTTATATTTTCGTCTTCCTTAGTGTTTTTTGTTTCAGGAAAAGTAATTGGTTTTGGAATTTATCTAAAACTTAATGTTTTTGGATTTCTTATAGATATTCCTAATTCAGTTAAGTCATTTCTTTTAGGGTAGTAAATTTTTCCTATTTCTTCAAAAAGTCTTGGTATGTCTATTCTATCATTATTTCTGAAAGTAATGCTATGGTGAGAATTTGTTAATGCATAATTAATACAGTAAGTAATTGAGAAGATCTTATCTCCCGATCTCATTAAATTATTTCTTAAGAATCTATGTTCCATGGTTAATGATTGATCTAGTCTCTGGGTATCTAATGATATACCAATATTTGGGTGTATCTCAAATTTTAATTTAACATAAGCTAAATTTCCTTCAATTACTCCTAGTATTTTGTCTTTTGGATCTGTTATTCTATCATATTTTAATACTAATTCTATAGGTGAATTTATTCCTTCCTGAAAAGTTGCTTTAATTAAAACCTGTATGGCTCCTATATGAATATAGCCAATCTTCCTTCTATGTGCTTCCTTTTTTTAATTTCTTTTTATATCGATTAATTTCTTTTTATTCAGTAATTGTATACTAGTATTTCCTTGTGCTTCTGATATATCTATGGGAGTTTCATTAACTATCTTTCCATAGTATATGATGTTTTCTTTCTGATTTATTCTTTTCATTATTCCTCCAAGTTTTATCATATTTGCATCTTTAGCTAAATTTAAATCTTCTTTTTGTATTTTCTGAAATAATTTTGGATCTATCAGAATACTTCCTTCATAATTTCTATCTTCTTCAGTAATTTGTAAATGTTCTACATTAGTATTATCAATCTTTGCTCTTTCTATTTCAGACATAACTAATTTCTAATATAAGTTGAAGGTTGATAAGTCATACCTGATTTGGATTTCGTTGAAATTCTTTCTGAATTCTTCGGTCCACTGCTGCTTCCGTTTAGTCAAGTTGAAATTCAATCGTGAAGTAATTTGGTGTCGCGTCGCGCGGGTTGCGCGCGCGCTCATGCGATTCCGGCAAGTGTACCGGACTGCCGTCAAGTAATAAAAGATATTGAACCCACAGAGACTGTGTTTTCGAATCGCAATCGGTTTTCGAATCGATTAGATCTGGACTGTTTAAAAAGATTTTTATATTTTTGAAATGGTTTTTGAATTTGAATTTAAGAGATAAAACAGAATCAAACAAAACAGAAAACAAATCTTTTTGGGGTTTTCGATTTAAATGGATTCCTAGGGATTTGGGTTACCTTTGAGGTTGTTTATGTTGCTAATCTCATTTACCTTTGTTGATTACCGAAATTGCCTTGAAGGCGAGTTTATCCTCTGATAGCTTAAGCTCCCTCTCGGGTTACAAAAGCCATGCCCAATTGACCCAACCCCTACTCTCGTGGTAGTCGATCCCAGATTGGACCCTTTGCGTTCCGTGACAACTCGTTGCTCCTCGAGGGACGGCTTCTAACTCTCGTGATTTCAGTCCCAAGTCTGACTTCTATAGGTCCGACACCCAAGTTCACCGCTAGGTTCCTCCTTGAAATGTCTCAGTCATGCAAATAACCTAAGTTCACCGTTAGGTTCCTCCTTGGATCATTCACATCTCACAAACCAGTGGCTGCCGGGCTTTACGAGTGAAACACCCTAGAAATCCTAAGTTCACCGTTAGGTTCCTCCTTAGAACGTCTACGTCACGTAAATAAACGGTTGCCGAAATTTATGAGTGATTAACACACTAGAAATCAGATCTAAAACAATTATGAAATCAACAATGGTTTCAACATCAAATTAACATCATTTACATGCCTCGGGCAGAGCCCTAGTCCCTAGAAACTAAGCTACTACTCCAGTCTTGCCATGGAGATGACAAGCTGGGTTGACAACATAATAAAAATCAGAAAAGAGAAGAGAGGAGAAGAAGAGAAGAGATCCTAAATCTATGTCTAGAGTAGTAGCCTCCAATGTGTGATCCTCCCCCGTATCTGTTGCCTTGGTCCATATTTATAGAAATGGGGAAGTTAGAGTCCCAAACCAACTCAAAATCTGATCTATTTCGGTTTCTTCATATCCAAGTAAAGCGCGTCACGGCCGTGATGGATTCTGCCTTGAAAATTCTTCACTGGTTGGTCTGTCATGGCCGTGATGCTCATCACGGCCTGGCCGTGACGTCCATCACGGCCGTGATGGCCATCATGGCCTGGCCCTGACAGCTTCTGACTTGTGGTGGTTTTGGGTCACGGCCGTGATGGCTATCACGGCTAGGCCGTGACAGACTCTGACTTCAGCCTTTGTTCTTTTTCAGTTTTGCTCGATCATGGCCGTGATGGGCATCACGGCTAGGCCGTGATGGGCTCTGTTTGGCTCATTTTCTTCAGTTTTAAAGCTCCATCTTCATCCAAACTTCATCATGGTTGATCTTGAGCAATTTACCCTTGATATCTGCAAAACAACACACGAAAACCGCCTTACCCGTTCCAAAGGAAAATTAACCTAAAATCTAATAAAAATATGCCTAAACTACATGAAAATGCATGCAAAATGATGGACAAAGATGAGGTGGAATCACACTCATCAAATCTAAGTAAAGTTATTGGAGAGAAATTCTAGTAGTGAAAGTAGTATTTATTGATGAAAAGTAAGGGGAAATACATAGAACCAGATGAATCCACTCTCAAGGATTCGACTAGCAGAGCTAGCACAATTCTCTTCTAGAGAGAACTTCTCAAAGATGAGAGGGGTTTTCTTAACACACACTCTGATTTGCCTTAGCATAAGAGGACTTATTTATACACCTATGAGGGCTAGGTAATTTACACAAAAGTCTTTACATTATTTTTGTATATCAGACTAATAATTCACATGATGACGTGAGCACTTACGTCATTCTTCTATTATTGCCTCGTCCGAGTCTTTATCCTCCTGCCGACAGTCCTTTTTTGCCACGCATCTTTCACATGCATGATTTCCATTTTCTTTAATCATTGAGCAGAGTAAGTTGAGTACAGCTGGCTGATAATTCATGGATAGTCCTTGGAGCGTGTAAAAGGGTAGTTCAAAGTTTGTCAGTAGTGACAAGTCTTTTTCTCTGATAATCTTTCCACTGGTCTTGCTTAGGAGCAAAGTATGTGGTCCTTTGTATAGTGCTTTGATAAAGGAATCTTTTCCAATAATTTGACACTGAGTGAAAATGTTTGCTAGTTGGTTGGCCAAGATTGTAGTAATTTTTTCTTCGTCATAGTCTTCGCCAGTTGGTTCATCTCTCATGGAGAAGCTATTATTACTTACTCCAATAAAGATTAAGTTCTTTGGTGGTTGCTTGGTAGCAAAGTCTGGATAAGTTGAATAGAACTTCAAGAAGATAGTCCTATCCTTTGCAACATTTCTTTTGTAATTTTGGATGGCTTCTTTCAGATTATATAGGAACAGACTAATTTCTTCCAAGTCTTTGTTCAAATAAAGACATTCAATAAGTCCAAATTGGAACATATTAAATGCAAGTATTGGTGTTGCTCCAGGAGTAATTATGGCTTTAACCCCGAAAATGTTTCGGTTTACCATATAAAAACAATTAATTTTTTATTTCTCAGACCAATTGGTCAGTCTTTTCAGATTTTCATGGAATTTTCCTTTTGAAAATTGGATTTGAAGTTCATGGTATTTTCTGGAAGTAATTTGATAGTTATCAATGGAAGAAGGAATTCTTCCGAGTATTTTTAATGAAGTCTTTGGTTCTGGTGGAGTTCTTATTGTTTCAGAAAAAGTTCTTGGGCCAAGATAGACTTCTTTGCCCTTATTATGTTCTTCTTGATAATTCTTCAAAGCTTGTTCAGCTTCTCCTTTAGTGCGAAATCCTTTATGGTGAAATCCGGAGAGTCCAATACAGTGAGGGGCTGCTTTGTGCCATTCATCATAAATACCTAGATGTGGTCCATTGAAAATGGCGTACCATTTTTCTTTAGTATTTTCCTGTACCCGTTGACTTATATTTTTCAGTACATCTTCATTTGAGGATTTTCCTTTTGCTTGTAGTTGAAACTCCAGTACTTCAATATTTGTTTTGATCAAGTCTAATTCCATTATTTTTTGTTTCTCCAGCATCCTTTGAAGTTTGATCTGCTTCAGTATTTCTTCAGTTGTTTGTTGCTCCATTCTCTTGATAATATATCTGCAAGAACATTTTTATCTCCTTTAATGTGGGAGATTGAGTAATTGTATTCGGCAAGTTTCATTTGCCATCTAATCAATCATCCTTGTTTATAAGTTCCTTTATGATTTAAGTTCTTAAAACCTGCAACATAAGTAGAGTCTGATCAGACAATGAATTCTTTATCCAGTATATAAATCCAATGTTTTCCTAAAATACGGATCAATGCCAGTGTTTCCTTTTCATGAGTAGGATAATTAATTTCACTGTCTGAAAAATTCCAGACGTGTATCGACATAGTAATTCATTTTTGTATCCAGGGGTTTTTTCTTTCATAACACCTCCCCAACAGTCATTTGAGGCATCAGTCTCGATAATAATTAAATCAGCATCCGGTGGATCATATAGCTCAGGAAGATCCCGGTATAAGTCTTTCATTTTTATAATAAGTCTATCATCTTCATCAGTCCATGTCCAGAGGGCATCATTCTTCAGCTTTTGTTGAAGTATTCTCCTCTCTGCTGCAAGATTCTTGATAAAACCTTCATTTTAAATATATGTTAATAGTCCAAGAAATCTTTGTAAATCCTTTTTATCCTTTAATTTTGTTGGAAAATTCTGAAGTTTTTCTAATACATGCCGCTGCATTATTATTTTCCCTTTTTCAATTTCTAATCCTAAGTAATTAATTCTATTTTCGGCTAGGACGACCTTTTTCTTACTTAAAACTATTCCATGTTCATAACATTTGTTAAGAACTAATACTATCTTTTTGAAATGATCATTTAATCCTTTATTAGAAAAGATTAATATATCATCAATATAGATAAGACATAAGTCTTTAAATTCTTTGAGAATCGAATCTATTCTTCGTTGGAAAATTCCTGGTGATTGCTTCATTCCCATTCGAAGTACATTCCATTCATATTGTCCTTGAGGACAACTAAATGATGTTAGTGCTTTTGATTCTTCAGTTAACCTAATTTGGTAAAATCCCGATTTACAGTCAAAGGTACTAAACCATTCCATATTTCTGACTCTTTCAATAATTAAGTCCTTTCTTGGGAGGAAATAAGCGTTTCCTTCCATAGCATCATTAATTTGTTTATAATTAATTACCATTCTTCTTTTACCTCTTTTGATTTCATTATGATTTTCTACATAAAAAGCTGGTGCAGAGTGCTTACTATTCGATGGTCTAATTAATCCCTTTTGACACATTTCTTCAATATCTTCTGCAAATTCATCTCTATCTATTTTTGTATAAATCATTGGTTTGCATTTTACTTCTTTCGTTGGGTCTTTTAATTTTAATTCGACTGATTCAGTATTTTTGTTAATTTTTGGATCTAAAGGGTTTTCGCTACAAACCTTGTCCGAAAGTTCTTCTATGTGGGATGGAACTATTCTATTTGGTTCTAAATTTATTAGTACATGGCGAATTTTGGTGCAAATTAAGCTAATCATCTCACCACGTTTCAGCTGTTGAAACTTTGATGAATAAGTACAGTCAGAAAAATGAATAATTGGAATTCTTATGATTTCACGTTTTTGTTTTTGATAATTATATGGTGTTTTCAAGGTAATATATTCCAGATATTGGCAAAATGGTGCATGCAGTCTTAAGAAATTATTTCCAATAATTATATCTATTCCAGTTTCTTGTTTATATATCGTGGGTATTATAAATATTTTTCCTTGTATGACTAAAGTAATTTTATTTGCTATCCAATACAGAGGATGGATTGATCCATCTGCAATTTGTATTTTTAGTGGCTTTTCTAATCTTTCCCAGTTATCAAAAAGGGCTTCTGTCGCAAGACAAAGACTTACTCCAGTATCTATATAGGCTTCTGTTTCTTTATTACTTTTTTCTACCAGTATTTTTATATAAGTATTATTCGGATTTTGTTTCTTCTGAAGATAATTCATCTTCTGAATATTCGTATACACTTACATCTGAATTACTTAATTCTTCTTCTAATGGTTCAAGTTCATATATTTGGAAAACATGTTTTAACAATTTTGATTTTTCTTTAAAATCGTTTTCTTTTCTTTGAGGGCATTCATTGGCATAATGTCCTTCAATATTACATATCCAACAAACACATTTCTTTTTCCCCTTTGGGCAGTATTTTCTTGGTGTCAATCTTTTTCTCCTAAAATATTTTTTCTTATTATTTTTATAATAAGTTTTCTTTCTAGGATAAGTTTTTCGTAAGTTTGGTTTTTTATAGTATTTTCTTTTTCTTCTTATTATTTTATCACAGCCATATTTTCCTGGTTTTTCTATTTCTGGAATATCACAACAAATGACAGTACTTCCTCTATTCAATTGCCTTATTGTTTCCCTATTCAAATATTGTTCTCTTAATTCTTGGAATAAGAGTTTAATAATTCCTCCTAAAGTATTTGCAGTTTCTTCTGGTCTTGATTCCCAAAGTTTATTAATTTTTGAATTAAGTGGATATGGTAATTTATCTATGAAAATATATTTATATATTTCTTTAGTTTCTTCATTCAATTGATAATAGTATTTTTGATATTCGCAGATAAAACTTTCAATCTGGCACATATCGCATATTTGCATTCTATTTAAATGTGATTTAGCATTTTCAAGTAGGGTTTTATTTGCCTTTTCTTTGTATTCCGTCATATTATATCCAAGGAATTCTTGATGAATTAGTGTCATTACTAATTTAACATAATCCATGTTATTGTCTACCATTTTTCCATAATTAATCCAGTCTTCGTCTTTAATTCCTATTAAGAATTTTTGTATATTTCCTGATGTTTTAAATGTTACGAAATTCTTGGTTTCTATAAAATTTTGTTGTTTAAATCTTTCATCAGTCAAGATTATTAATATCATTTCATTGGTCCATTTTAATAAGACATCTTTTTTATTTCTTATACAATCAAAGTCTAAAATATTTCCCGTATTATTATATCGAGGTTTAAATTCTTCTTGAACTTTTGTCCATTTGTTATTCTTTCTTGTATATCCCTTATTATACATAGTTTCTTCTTCATGTCTATCCCAAGCTCCGTCGGGTGTATATTTATATTCTTCCTATTTTCTTTTAGGATTTTTTCCGCTATATTATCCCTTTTCCATTCTTATGTGATTTTCTTTAGATTCTGATGATGAACTGTAATTTAAAATTATTTCTTCGTTTTCATCATTTTCTATATCCTTTTTATCTATTCGTTCTATTTTGTGTATTTGATTATTTTCTTCTTCGACAATTTTAAGTTGTTCTAGTAATTGCTGAATTTCTTATAAATCATTTGATTTTCTTAATGTTTCAATATATTCATCTTTTACCCTCTCCATGCGGATACAGGTGTAGGTATTTTTTATGGTTCTTGACTTAACTCTTGTTTAATTATTATTTTTTCTAAATCATTTGCTTCAAAAATTTCCTCTAATTCCTTTTTTGTTATACATTTATTATTTTCTTCATTTTTTAAAAGGTCTTCTAATTGTTCTAGAATAATTTTTATTCTATTAATATCATCATCTTTATCTATTTCTTTTCCTCTGCTTATATTATATAATGTTTCTTTAATGTCTTTTATTTCATTTTGTCTTTTTTGTATTCTATTGCAAGTATAATTTGCAATTTTATCTGTATTTTCTATTAGTTGAATAATATTTTTATTTATTTCTTTCATTATATTTTTCAATTCTTTAAAACCTAATTCTATTTCTTCGGATAACCCCATTATCCTATATAATTTTCTAGTTCTTGTATTAGTCTTGCTATTCTTTTTCTAACCATTTTTTGTTGGAAAAGAATATAGTTATTTTGATCTAATTTTTCTAATACTTCTAAGTATTTTCTTAGTTCGCAAATGCCTTGTTTTATTGTTAATACTCTATTTATTATTGAAATAGTATTTTGTAATAGTAGTATACGGTGTCTGATGTTGGTTTTGTGTGTCAATTTATCAATTTTGTTCCTAATTCAATACATGTTTCCAGTGCATAAACCAAAATAGAAAGGTGATGCTTTCATTTCATCATACAATACAATAGCCACAAAATAATTAGAATAACAAAGAAGAACTAATTTCCAAGTTTTGTGCAACCAGCACAATTCCATGGTCCCTTCAAAAATACCAGTACCCATCCGTGTCTTCACCATCCAAATTGATGAAGGTGTTGTAATGTGAAGTCGATTCCAAATACGCAGCACAATATACCAAAATAGGTATTGTATGATGAAACCTTCAGTAGGTTCGGCAAAATATACCAAAACGATTCATCTCATATGTGAGGTGTTTGCAGGTATATCCAGGCATGTTGTGACACCCTAACTCGGGTCATCACATGGTTACCCGTTTGCGGAAATAAAACTTAATTTACTGGTTGCTTTCGGAAAATAATGTTTTCTCCACGTTTATCTTTTCAAAATATGGTGATAAATTTTTTTCTTCCTTTTTTCTTCCTTTTAACCTCATAACCACAACAACGTAATCAAATCACACTTAAATACATAATGTATATAAGTCATCCAACTATACTGCCTCATATGTTTTCTCACCTAACTCATAATCAACTTTAATCTCAAAATATAATATTACCTAAGCTGGTCGTAACTAACAGACACTACAGCCGATAAAAGCAGCAACAACATGCCTAGAACTAGACAGCCTTCGTCTTCTTGTAGGGATCATACCCCTTGTACGATTCTGATATGTTTGTAAGGGGGAGACGCCAATATATGGATTTACCACAATAACTAAATGGACAACACAAAAGAAGGCACATACACATATACATGTCTATAACAACGTACTCATTCATATTATATCACATCGTTTATCAATGGGTTTCACACCCCTAACATCAACGTTGGAAAAACTATGCATGAACACTTCAATACATCATCTAAACATTCACTCTTAATCTCATGAGATATCTCCAACCTCGTAATGAGTTGATCAGACTCGATTGCCACAGGCACACGGCCACATGCACACAGTTAAAACCCATCGCACACTGTCCAACATCGTGGCACAGTGATAACACCGTAGATGGGGCCTCATTGTCCAAACCCCGGGCACAATGAGAACATCTTTGTATGATCTACCATGACGCCGCAAGGTAATCGCTCGTTTGATCATGGCATGTCTGCCAAATGCATGCAAGAAAAACATTTTGTTCTCAACACTTTTCTTTGTGTTATATCTTTATTTGTCAAAGCTCTCAAAAGCTTACAACCCATCATCGTTTTAAAACATCGAATGCTCTCAAAAGCATCATCGTTTGAACTATCGAATGCTCTCAAAAGCATCATCGTTTTAAACATCGAATCTCTCAAAAGCTTACGACCCAACATCATTTTAAACATCGAAGCTCTCAAAAGCTTACGACCCAACATCATTTTAAACATCTTTACAACGTTTATTAACAACACAGGACCTCAAAGTTCGAGTGCTCAATCACGAAGCCCCTAGACTGTTGCAATCAGTCTTAGGTTCGTGGTAGTAGAAAACAACTTAGAACGTTTTAACTTCTTTAAGTAGATATACAGTCTACAACACAACGAACCTTAATACCCCGACATCTCGGTTATTAAGTTCCATATCATCGTTTTACATCGTTTTTCGTCTGTAAATACAAATCCGAAATAAGATCTCCGCAACTTATTTAAGTTACCGGAAATACATCATTGAGTAAACTCATTTACAGAAAATTATTTCCACTTGAAATTCGTTTGTAAAACGTCAAATCATCAAAAACTCTTTTACTGAAACTTCGGCTCTAAAAATTAAATCAATTCAGATTAAATCTATTTTTAAATTAAGTACTGCTGTTTTTAAACTTTCACCGTAAATAATTTCGAAACTTGCCGTCGTTTATCATTTTTCAAGAAAATGTTTTTAAAGTGAAACTTTGACTTTGACTTTTTTTATTATTATTTTATTTATTTTTTTATAAAGTATTTTAAAATATTAATTTCACAAAATAACTTTTTATAATATTTCGGAATTTCTAGCGTAAAAATTAGCAGTACTGAAAAAATTTCACGGTTACCCTCTCCCCGTGACTCATAAATTTCTTTTACACTAATAAATCATTAAAATAATAATATTTCTCAAACCTCATTATTTTTCCAAAATAATATTTTCCACCGCTATTATATTCCAACATTCCCCATAAAACGTTGAATATAATTTTCACAGCTTATTAAAGCTTTTATCTGATTAATCGGTTGTGCACTGACCACTATCAGGCCTCTCAAACAACATTCAACATTCAACAACATCATCAGGATTATATCACCAGGCAGATCATGCATCATAACAACATAATATACAACTGCAGATAATTAAATAAATTAAAAGCAGATCAATCACCGATACACAGATAAACAACACAGCGTAAACAACATAAACAAATAACCACAACCACATATAAATCATATCAACCACAGTACAAGCAAATAGTTATTGAGAAAATCCCTCAGATAAGCTCCCCTTACCTCTTGAAGACTCAAACTAACGTTTTCAAACAACCTCCCGATTTAATCCGGTTTCCTCCGTCGTCTTTTGGTCAAACCAACCCGATCGATTCCTTCATAACGAATTACAACCAAAATAAATCAAATCAAACAACAACATACTTAGCTCATGAGGGTTATGTTTCGGTCAAGGGCTGACTTTTAGGGTTCAAAATCCTTAAAATTTCTAATCATGGTTAAGTCATAGATTAATGGTCCTTAATCAACCAAGATCACGGGTTAGTGACAAAACAACTAAATTTTAAACTCAAAACTTCCTAACTCTCATATACTAAGATTCGGCCTTGACATGTTCATGGGGATAGGGTTTTTAGTTTGATAAACCAACTTGGATTTATTAAGCATACATACTAATAGCTTGATTACTAAGGTCATTAATGAAAACTTTGAACAAAACTCATCAAATCTCATCCACCTAGGGTTCGGCCAACATAGATATTTTGAGTAAGGATTTTCATTTTAATAAACTAACATGGATTAGAGTGTGTAGGCATACATGTCATATGGAATACATGATCATACATGACAACACATGAACAAAATCTTACCAAACCTATTCTCCTAGGTTCGGCCCAGTCCAGAAATCAAGGAAATAAATTTCTCATGATCATATGCTTCTAGATGATGAAAATAGAGATGATTATAAGATCATAGCAATTGGTTTCATGTCAAAAGGATTTTTATAGAATTAGTTATGAATTTTCAAAGTTCTAGATCTAGAAACTTAAAAGTGATGAACATAGATGAAATAGACTTTGAATCATGAAAATTATTGAAGAACATAGACATGATTAGGAAATAATAATAGGATTCACCTCTTGAAGATCAAAAACAAGTGAAGATCCAAGAACTTTCTTCACAAAATGATGCTAAAAGGCTTATGAACTTAGAACTTTTGAGTGGTTTTTTGTGCAAAGTGCAAAAATGTCAAATAATGAAGTGAAAGCATCTTTATAAAGATGTGGGCTGTGCCACTTTTGAGGGATTAAGTGGAAAGGAGGTGACTTTTCAAAGGATTAAAGTGCAAATAATTCCTAGGGACCATGCAAAGATTCCAAAAGTATAAGGACTATTTTGCAAATTGTCAATAGATTGAAATGATGACCATGTGCCACATTAAATGTGGTCTTATCTTGACTCATCTTGGCTGATTTTTCTTGAAGACTTTTTGGAAAAACCTAGAAGGATGGAGAACATTTGAGAACACTTGAGAATTGTGTGGAACTGACGCGCTGTCGCGCACGCGTCAAAAGATGAGCGGTTAGAAAAAATGTAGTTTAGTGTGCGACAACTCGGGTATCGTATCACAATGACTCTTGTAGTGCTATTATCGCAGAAAATCAGTTTTCTTGGGGGGTGTTTGGTTTGAAATTGATTGGAAAACAGAATGAAAACAGAGCATAAAAACAGAGCAAATTACGTGATTATCAAATAAGACTAAGACGATCAATCTGCTGTTTCGTTTCCCACTATCATCGGTTCATGTAATTCCATGCCCTAAGCAGAGTCTAATCCCTTTTCGATTGTAGCATCGATTAACAAGCGAAACCGACGCTGCGGGACATATATTCCTAATTCCGAATTAAGCAAACGGATGAAGCCCTTCGTGAATTAAGCAAACACGAATTGAACGCACGCGAATTAAGCAAACGCGATTAAGTTTAGGAATATAAAATCATCGAAAATAAATCAACACTAATTCGTTACAAACTGAATTAAGCAAACAGAGAATAACGAATAGCATTGAAAGAGAGAAGAGAATTAAATCAGGAATTACAAGACCTCAAGTGTTGGCGGAAGCCGATTACAGCAGATCAACCTAGGGAGATTAGTTCTCCATCAAAAACGCAATACAACCAGAGAAATTCGAAAACAAGGATTAGCCAAGGATGATTCTGTTCTGCCCTAAACAGCTATTTATAACTTTCAGAAACTGCGCATTCTCGCGAGGCGAGTGGCCTCTCGCGAGGCGAATATTAAAATGGCGCCTTCTTGAATTTGTATTCTCGTGAGGCGAGTGTAACTCTCGCGAGGCGAGTCTTCAAAACCTGGGTTGTCACAGCCGTGATGCCTATCACGGCCAGGCCGTGATGATCTCTGTCTTCGGGTGCTTATCTGTCATGGCCGTGACCTTCATCACGGCCAGGCCGTGATGGTCTCTGTCTTCCAGGGGTTTCTCTTCACGCCCGTGATGGGTGTCACGGGATGACCGTAATACTTGCTGACTTCAGGCTCGCGAGGCGAGCAATAGCTCGCGGGGCGAGGCAGAGAACATGACTTTTCTGGCACTGGCTGGTCCTCACTCTCGCGGGGCGAGTATCAGCTCGCGTGGCGAGTGTTTCCAGATTGCAATTTCCATTGTTTCCTTCATTCCTTGGACTCTAAGTCAACCTGAAAACATGAAATAGCCATAAGTGCTTTATTTGACTCAACAACTGACTAAATAACCCTAAAACTACTTAAGGGACTCAAAACCTTGCTTGAGGACAATCAAGCCTAATTTGGGTGAAAACGAGATATAATTGGCACAAAACCACGGTCATACTAGTCATAAAACTAGATGAGCCAGAGGCTTATCAAAATACCCCAAACTTGAACTTTGCTTGTCCCCAAGCAAACTAAAACTCAAAACGACTCAAGACTTGGCAAGCTAGAAGGATTTCAACCAATTCCGCACAAATTTCAAGCAATTCATCAAAACAATTTTCATTCAATGTTCCCCCCTTTTCAACAATGTAATCCCCACAATCATTTATTCTGAACATCTGAGAATTTCATCAATCAAACAATCATTAATCTAAGTAGGGGATCTAAGTTACACACAAGAGGGAGATCACCAAATTCAAACAATCGCCTTCCTCACAAAGGGGTTTAGTGTTCACTCAATCTCTCAGTTTTGTCTAGGCTGACAACATTTCACTCAATTTCACTTTTAAGAGCACTTCCCATGAATTTGATTTTCATCTCAAAATGGTTCCCACGGAGAACATGCATGCAACATCAAAAGGTCTTTCAAGGTTGTAATGGGGCCTGGCTAAGGGAAGGATATACAAAGGTACTGGGCTGAAGTCCCTAGGAACTAAGAGAGCATGAAGCTGTTTACACATTGAATTCCCTACTCAAGTTCCTATTCTTATTCTTCTTTTTGCCTTGGGAGGCTACAGCCCTTTTCTTCTAATACCCTTCTTGACATTTTGCATTTTGCATTTTTTTTTAAGATTTATTTTTGCCCTTTGGCTCCAACCTTTATTTTTTTCTTTTTCTCAATCCCCAACAACACATCATATCCCTGTAGCCACCCCAAACTTAGTTTCTTGCAACCATTCTCTTGCTAAACTTCCATGCTCTCCTAATCCTAAGATCGGGTTAACATGGTTTTTCCAGATTCAGGCTCATAACATAAGGTCATCATGAAACAATAGGCTAATTAGGCTCAAAGGGGCTAACTAGGGAACATGCATTAGGGACTGGTTCAATTTAGGCCAAGTAGTTAATTTCAAAGAAAATTGCCTTAATCATTTGATGCAAACACATAGACATGCAAACCATGAAGAGATTCAAGCAAATTCGGGAAAGTGCAACTTGAAAGTGATTCACACAATCAAAAACATGTTGGAGGCTCAAATCCTCACCTGGACATTCATGCAAATTGTTTGACCGAGATTCTATCCCTAGTGTGTGCACCCTATCACCCCAAACTTATCATAAATCATGCTCTCACAACAAAATATCTCAAAGTTCAGTTTTCAATTTTTCAAATGGGGATCACAATTTCCAAATTTCAAAAACCTAGGGGAATCATCAACATAAATCATGCCATCAATCTGTGCTAAATCAACCAAAACCTACCAAGCTTGCCGAGACAAGACACACATGCTCTTGAGCTTCTCAAATTATTCAAGAGCGAAAAGAAAACACAACAAAACACAAAACACAACAAAACAAACGGTTCTCTCCCCCACACTTAAAACATACATTGTCCTCAATGAACAACACAAATATCAAAACAGAGTGAGGGAAAGGAAAGGGTGCTCCCTGATCAGGTTGCGGTGTAGGTGGGCTCCCCCAAAGAGAGCTCCTCAACAGTAGCATCCACAGGTCCCGAGCTCTCATGAAATAGCTTCAGCCGCTGCCCGTTAACTTTGAATGCCTTGTTGCTACCTGCACTTTTAATCTCTATTGCACCATGAGGAAAAACATTAGTAACAACAAATGGTCCAATCCTCCGGGACCGAAGTTTCCCAGCCATCAATTTCAGGCGGGAGTTAAACAGTAAAACCCGCTGACCCACAGAGAATTCCTTCCTAGCAATCAACCTATCATGAAAGTGCTTGGTTTTCTCCTTATAAATCCGAGACCTCTCATAGGCTTCTAGCCTAAGCTCTTCAAGCTGTCAGAATCGGAGTTTCCTTTCAATACCAGATTTTTGCATTTCCAGATTACAAAGACTTGACCGCCCAATAAGCACGGTGCTCAACTTCCACGGGGAGATGGCATGCCTTGCCGAATACAAGCCTAAAGGGGGACATCCCTATCGGCGTCTTGAAAGCGGTCCTCCGAGCCCAAAGTGCGTCTTCTAGACGGCGGCTCCAATCCTTCCTATTCGATCGCACAACTTTCTCTAGGATTTGTTTTATCTCCCTGTTGGAGATCTCACTGGCCATTGGTCCGAGGATGGTAAGCGATGGAGACTCGTGCACAACCCCATATTTCCGGAGTAGAGCCTCCATGGTGCGGTTGCAGAAATGAGTGCCCCAGTCACCGATGATGGCACGAGGTATGCCGAACCCGCAAAAATATTGGACCTAACAAAATTTGCAACAACTTTAGAATCGTTAGTCCTAGTGGGGATAGCTTCCACCCACTTTGAAACATAGTCAACAGCCAGGAGAATGTAAAGAAAGCCAAAAGATGCAGGGAAAGGACCCATAAAGTCGATCCCCCACACGTCAAACACCTCACAGAAGAGCATGGGTTGCTGTGGCATTTCACTCTTGCGAGTGATGGCTGTACCTGTTGTCTGACAATCCTTACAAGTCCGATACACCTCATAAGCATCTCTAAAGATGGTGGGCCAATAAAAACCAGAATCTAGGACCTTTCTCGCAGTCCTCTGTGGCCCAAAGTGTCCCCCTACTTGAGAGGCATGAGAAAAGTGCAAAATAGACTCAATCTCATAGTCGGGGACACATCGCCTAATCACCTGATCACTACAAAACTTCCAAAGAAATGGATCGTCCCAAACATAATACTTGGCGTCGCTCTTTAGTTTGTGGATTTGTGACCTAGTTGCTCCTGTCGGAAAGACACCAGCAACTAGGTAATTCACAAGGTCGGCAAACCAAGGGGTAGCGCCGTGCAACTGTAAAAGCTGTTCATCAGGAAAGTCATCCTGAATGGGGGAAGGATCCTCGTCCCTCTCTATCCTACTCAAGTGATCAGCCACTAAATTTTCAGCTCCATTCTTGTCCTTTATCTCTACATTAAACTCTTGGAGCAACAACATCCACCGAATCAACCTCGGCTTTGCTTCGTGCTTCTTCAACAAGTATTTCTGAGCTGCATGGTCAGTGAAAACAATAACCTTGGAACCTAGCAAATATGATCTAAACTTATCGAGAGCAAAAACAACAGCTAGGAGTTCCTTTTCAGTGGTGGTGTAATTACATTGTGCGGCATCTAAAGTCCTAGAAGCATAGTAAATGACATGTGCAGACTTGCCTACCCTTTGTGCCAGACCGCACCCACAAAGATAGTTAGAAGCATCACACATGAGCTCAAAAAGGGAAGGTCCAAATGGGGCTGGATGATGGGGGTAGAGGTCAATGCCTTTTTCAAGAAGTTGAAACGCCTTCTTGCGATTATCATCAAAGCTGAATATGGCATCATTCTTCAAAGCAAGTTCGACAGAGGGAGAGCTATCTTCTGAAGTCCTTAATAAAGCGCCTGTAGAAACCTGCATGACCAAGAAAAGAACGAATCTCGCGAACGCAAGATGGGTAAGGCAATGTAGAAATCACATCAATTTTAGCAGGATCTACTGAGATACCCTCTCTAGAAATAACATGCCCCAAAACAATCCCCTGTTCAACCATAAAATGACACTTTTCATAGTTCAACACAAGATCAGTTTCAATACATCTTTCTAAAACCAAATTCAGACTATGCAAGCATGCATCAAATGAGGAGCCATATACTGTGAAATCATCCATGAACACTTCCATGCAATTTTCAATAAATTCAGTAAAAATGCTAATCATGCATCTCTGGAAAGTGCCAGGAGCGTTGCAAAGGCCAAATGGCATCCTCCTATAGGCAAACGTGCCGAAGGGACACGTGAAAGTGGTCTTCTCCTGATCCTCCGGTGCAATGTGGATCTGGAAGTATCCGGAGAAGCCATCAAGAAAACAGTAGTGGGATTTAGCGGCCAGCCGTTCGAGCATCTGATCGATGAACGACAAAGGAAAGTGATCCTTTCGAGTGGCCTGGTTCAACCTCCTATAGTCAATACTGGACTCTCGCCTATTCTCGGACTCTAGTGGGGACAAGCTCATTGTTCTCATTTCTTACCACCGTGAGGCCAGATTTCTTGGGCACAACTTGCATCGGGCTCACCCAAGTACTATCGGAGATGGGGTATATGATACCCGCATGCAGGAGTTTTGTTACCTCCTTCTTTACCACATCCGTAATCAATGGATTTTAGCCTCTGCGGCCGCCTAACCAGTTTAGCCCCATCCTCCAATAGAATCCTATGCATACATCTAGAGGGGCTAATCCCGGAATGTCACCAAGGTCCATCCAATTGCTCTCTTGTGCTTCTTCGTAACCTCCAAGAGTTTAGCTTCCTGGTCGTAGTCAAGGTTGGAGGAAATGATAATCGGGAGTTTTTCATTCCTCTCCAAGTAAGCATACTTGATTGCCAGAAGTGGCTTAAGCTCCAAGGAGGGTGGCTGCTCCACAGATGGTATGTTTGGGGCAGCCGGGCTGTCAAGAATTCCACCAATGCATGACTTCACTTACACTATCACCCCGCAAAGTAGAATCAATCTCAAAGACAAACAACACAAGGGTTAGCGTTAGTACAGTCAGTACATGAATAAACATCATTAAAATCATAAATGGATGGAAAATCAGCAACCAAGTCATCATAGGTGTCATCAACAATTTCGGAGAGCAACTCTATTTGGAAAACAGAGTGCTCTTCCAATGGATGCTTCATGGCATCAAAAATGTTGAACCTTGCAATAATGTCACCGAACTCCATGGACATGGTTCCATCATCAACATCTATCTTCGTCTTTGCCGCCTTCATGAATGGCCCGCCCGAGATGATTGGTGATCTACTTGAATTGGTTTCCCCGCCATGTCCAGGATGTAAAAGTCGGCAGGGAAAATCAAGTCATCAACTCGTACCAACACATCTTCTACCACTCCCATGGGGCGAGCATTGGTCCTGTTGGCCAACTGTATGGTAAGTCCTGTATGTTGCAAAGGGCCCAGATCAAGGTTGTTGAAAATAGAGGTGGGCATGACATTTATGGAGGCTCCCAAATCCAACATGCAATTGTCGAATTCTTTGTCCCCAATGGTGCATGGAATAGTGAAAGTGCCCGGATCCTTGCACTTCGTGGCAAGTGCCTGAGTGAGGGGCTGAAATCAGTAACCTTCTCAGGGGCAAGTTTGGTCTGAATGAGGGCTGAAACATTTCGCCCTAAATTAACTCTCTCATTACCCTTCATCCTCCTCTTGTGGGTACACAAATCCTTCAGAAACTTTGCATACCTTGGAACTTGCTTAACAACATCTAGGAGTGGAATGTTTACCGCCACCTTTCTGAACACATCTAAGATCTCCCTCTCCTTGTCTTCCCCATCAACCTTCTTATTTTTCTGCACTCTTTGTGGGAAGGGAATCGGAGGCACATACACTCTCTCAGCTTCAACAACAACAGAGGGCTCAGGAATGGCCTCAACAGTTTCTTCATCTTTCTCAGGGGCTCCCTCTACTACTTTCCCGGATCTCAAAGAAATGGCACTCACATTAGGATTGGGGGCATTGGGATTCACCACTGTCTGTGCAGGTAGTTGGTTCGTTCCCTGAGCTTGCTGTAAGTTGTTTATGGATGTGGCAAGCTGTCCAATCTGTGTCGTCAAATCTTGAATGCTAGCATCTGTTCGCTGCTGAGACTGTCCAACTTGATGTCGAAACTGGAGATTTTGTGCAGCCATTTGCTTGACCAAGTCTTCTAATGAAGGTCCGGAAGGTGCAGAAGTGGTCACTTGAGGAGGATTCGGTGGTGGTGCCACCGGTTGTTGTTGGGATGAGTTCCCATACCGCAGATTAGGGTGATTCCTCCAGTTGGGATGGTACCTATTTGTGGAGAGGTCAGGAGTGCCGTACCGGTTCTGATTATTGCCTTGATTGTATAGATTAGCTGCATAAGCTTGAGGCATATCAGTGATTGGCCCATCCTTCATAATAGGGCAAGTGTCTGTCAGTTGCTCAGTAGAACTACACATGCCACTCAACCTCGCCGGCTGCACCTTATCCATTGACAGTTGCTTCACCAAACAAGTGAGCTCATCAATTCTGGTTTCGAGTGCCTTGTTGGAAGATGAACCTTGAATCTCATTTACACCCCTTGTCTCGACAGAGTTGCTCCTGGTTGTGAACTACTGGGAGTTTAATGACATATTCTCGATCAATTGCTTGGAAGCAGCTGGAGTTTTATCGACGAGTGCTCCTCCACTAGCGGTATCCAAAATATTTCTGTCCATTGGGAGCAATCCCTCATAAAAATACTGAATAAGGAGCTGCTCAGAAATCTGGTGTTGAGGGCAGCTAGATACCAACTTCTTGAACCTCTCCCAGTACTCAGCCAATGACTCATTGCTTTGCCTGATGCCACATATCTCCTTTCTGATAGAAGCAGCTCTGGAGGCAGGGAAGTATCTTTCCAGGAAAACCTTCTTCAGATCATTCCAAGTTGTAACAGAATTTGGCTCCAAATAATATAGCCAATCTTTTGCAGCGCCTTCAAGGGAGAATGGGAAGGCTCGCAATTTGATATGGTCTTCAGTAATGCCTTCCGGCCTCAAGGGTGTAGAACAGACCACCTGGAATTCCTTCAAATGCTTATGTGGATCCTCACCTGCAAGACCACTAAATCTTGGCAACAAGTGTATTAAACCAGATTTAAGTTCAAAAGGAGCAACCACACCAGCATACTCAATACACAACCCATTGTAGTTAACATCAGGGGTAGCAAGCTGCCTCAATGTCCTTTGGTCACCCATGTTATCAAAAACAGGTTCGAAATCAGAATTACCACTAGTGCTTGCCCGAATTGCCCTACGGCGTGTGTGCAGTGTTCTTTCAATTTCAGGATCAAAATCACACAAGTCAGGACAAGTAGACCTAGTGGCCAGTCTAATTCAAAACAAAACCAGAAAAAGAAAGCGAGAACAACAAACAAGAGTCCCGCAAGAACGGCGTTAATTTGACGCTAATTTGCCGCGCACGCGTCAAAAGATGAGCGGTTAGTAAAAATGTAGTTTAGTGTGCGACAACTCGGGTATCGTATCACAAGGACTCTTGTAGTGCTATTATCGCAGAAAATCAGTTTTCTTGGGGGTGTTTGGTTTGAAATTGATTGGAAAACGGAATGAAAACAGAGCATAAAAAAACAGAGCAAATTACGTGATTATCAAATAAGACTAAGACGATCAATGCTTGTTTCGCTTTCCCACTATCATTGGTTCATGTAATTCCATGCCCTAAGCAGAGTCTAATCCCTTTTCGATTGTAGCATCGATTAACAAGCGAAATCGACGCTGCGGGACATATATTCCTAATTCCGAATTAAGCAAACGGATGAAGCCCTTCGTGAATTAAGCAAACACGAATTGAACGCACGCGAATTAAGCAAACGCGATTAAGTTTAGGAATATAAAATCATCGAAAATAAATCAACACTAATTCGTTACAAACTGAATTAAGCAAACAGAGAATAACGAATAGCATTGAAAGAGAGAAGAGAATTAAATCAGGAATTACAAGACCTCAAGTGTTGGCGGAAGCCGTTGACAATGAGATCAACCTAGGGAGATTAGTTCTCCATCAAAAAACGCAATACAACCGAGAGAAATTCGAAAACAAGGATTAGCCAAGGATGATTCATTCTGCCTAAACAGACTATTTATAACTTTCGGAATCGCGCATTCTCGCGAGGCGAGTGGCCTCTCGCGAGGCGAATATTAAAATGGCGCCTTCTTGAATTTGTATTCTCGCGAGGCGAGTGTAACTCTCACGAGGCGAGTCTTCAAAACCTGGGTTGTCACAGCCGTGATGCCTATCACGGCCAGGCCGTGATGATCTCTGTCTTCGGGTGCTTATCTGTCATGACCGTGACCTTCATCACGGCCAGGCCGTGATGGTCTCTGTCTTCCAGGGGTTTCTCTTCACGCCCGTGATGGGTGTCACGGGATGACCGTAATGCTTGCTGACTTCAGGCTTGCGAGGCGAGCAATAGCTCGCGGGGCGAGGCAGAGAACATGACTTTTCTGGCACTGGCTGGTCCTCACTCTCGCGGGGCGAGTATCAGCTCGCGTGGCGAGTGTTTCCAGATTGCAATTTCCATTGTTTCCTTCATTCCTTGGACTCTAAGTCAACCTGAAAACATGAAATAGCCATAAGTGCTTTATTTGACTCAACAACTGACTAAATAACCCTAAAACTACTTAAGGGACTCAAAACCTTGCTTGAGGACAATCAAGCCTAATTTGGGTGAAAACGAGATATAATTGGCACAAAACCACGGTCATACTAGTCATAAAACTAGATGAGCCAGAGGCTTATCAGGAACCTTGGAGAATATAGTGGAACATTGTGGAATTGTGTGGAAACTTCAAGAATCCACTTGACTCTTCCAAACTAAGGCAGCCCCCACCCCTTCTTGGGCTTGCGCATGGGCCTTGAAAACTTGGGCTTGAATTCATCTTTGTGGGTCCTACCAAAAGGCTTAAGCTTAATCTTGACATAGGAAACTTGTATGGTTTCAAATGGGCTTCATGGAATTAATCCATGGACTAGGAATTTGGGCCTCAAAGACACGGTCCAATAATAGATGGGGAACAAAGATTCTGGCCCAATTCACTTAGAAAAACATAGGAACTAACTTAGGGACCAAAGTGTAATTAATTGAAAGTTTGGGGACTTAAGCGTAAAATTCATAAATTTTCACTTTAACCTTATAGAACCTTCTAGACTCAAAATTGTGATTCATCCTCATGAATCATCTCAAAATTCTAAGATAACCTCTTTATCTGCTCTTGGAAACTCCGAAATCCACTCTGTCGTTTACCCGATTACGTATTCCGCCCGTAAAACGTATATTATTTCATTTTTTTATGAAATAATTCTAAAAATACACAATTGTAGGAAATGAAATAAAAATCTTAAGTCTTTTGTTCACGAATTAAAATTAGGTCTTTTGAGCAGTATAAATATACTGTCAGTGAAAATAGCGGACCGGGATTCGCCCGTCGTTTCAACCTAAATTTTAATCGTAGCTTCCTACATTCAAGTAGGATTGAGTGGTGAACTCTGTTTATTTAAAATAATTTTCTAATACTCATATAAATATATACACATAATCGTCCGCATTTCGATTATTTTGAAACAGCGAGAATCGGGGTGTTACATTACTACCCCACTTAAAAAAAATTTCGTCCTCGAAATTTCGTAGCTCGAAACTAAACAGGATTTGGTAATCTCATCTTAACCTTAAGATTTTACATTGCCCTTCACATCACTTCATTCCTCTTATTCCACATTCCATAACACAATTCATTCTTATGTCATTTCTACATATCCGTACTATCCTCAAAATTTCATCAAAGTCTATCACACTCGAAAAAAAATCAAAACTTAATCACTTCTCTTATCAACATGGTTCCACCAGAAACCTTATTCCAATCATCTAACTCTAAATATCATCATTAATACTAACAATGTCTTCACAGCACCACGCATCAACTCCCTACTCAAAATATTTAATCATAGTCTTAGTTCCTCTTGATTATAATTCACCACTCCAATTCGATATCACCTCACACATCTCATCCTCAAAATAACTCCATTGCATATCTTAATTCAATTAAACCAAAAGGGATTATATAGAATAAAATTATCTAACTCTTAGCTTTCAAACTTTTCTATCAACTTAATTTTACTCGAGAACTTTTCTTTTCCGCTCACATTCAACTTAGGTAAAACTACCATAGACACTTTTCTGTAATTCCTTACTCATTTATTAACACATATTAATTCTAAGAAGTAATTCAAACAAAACTTAACTCAGAGAAAACACAACGTCAACACAACAGACCTATCTCCCAAAGATCCCGAAAGACTCGACCAGCTTTGATACCACTAATGCGACACCCTAACTCGGGTCATCACATGGTTACCCGTTTGCGGAAATAAAACTTAATTTGCTGGTTGCTTTTGGAAAATAATGTTTTCTCAACGTTTATCTTTTCAAAATATGGTGATAAATTTTTTTCTTCCTTTTTTCTTCCTTTTAACCTCATAACCACAACAACGTAATCAAATCACACTTAAATACATAATGTATATAAGTCATCCAACTATACTGCCTCATATGTTTTCTCACCTAACTCATAATCAACTTTATTCTCAAAATATAATATTACCTAAGCTGGTCGTAACTAACAGACACTACAACCGATAAAAGCAGCAACAACATGCCTCGAACTAGACAGCCTTCGTCTTCTTGTAGGGATCATACCCCTTGTACGATTCTGATATGTTTGTAAGGGTGAGACGCCAATATATGGATTTACCACAATAACTAAATGGACACCACAAAAGAAGGCACATACACATATACATGTCTATAACAACGTACTCATTCATATTATATCACATTGTTTATCAATGGGTTTCACACCCCAAACATCAACGTTGGAAAAACTATGCATGAACACTTCAATACATCATCTAAACATTCACTCTTAATCATATGAGATATCTCCAACCTCGTAATGAGTTGATCAGACTTGATTGCCACAGGCACACAGCCACAGGCATACAGCCACAGGCACACAGTTAAAACCCATCGTACACTGTCCAACATCGTGGCACAGTGATAACACCGTAGATGGGGCCTCATTGTCCAAAATCCGGGCACAATGAGAACATCTTTGTATGATCTACCATGACGCCGCAAGGTAATCACTCGTTTGATCATGGCACGTCTGCCAAATGCATGCAAGAAAAACATTTTGTTCTCAACATTTTTCTTTGTGTTATATCTTTATTTGTCAAAGCTCTCAAAAGCTTACAACCCATCATCGTTTTAAAACATCGAATGCTCTCAAAAGCATCATCGTTTTAAACATCGAAGCTCTCAAAAGCTTACGACCCAACATCATTTTAAACATCGAAGCTCTCAAAAGCTTACGACCCAACATCGTTTTAAACATCTTTACAACGTTTATTAACAACACAGGACCTCAAAGTCCGAGTGCTCAATCACGAATCTCCTAGACCGTTGCATTCAGTCTTAGGTTCGTGGTAGTAGAAAACAACTTAAAACGTTTTAACTTCTTTAAGTAGATATCCAGTCTACAATACAACGAACCTTAATACCCCGACGTCTCGGTTATTAAGTTCCATATCATCGTTTTACATCATTTTTCGTCTGTAAATACAAATCCGAAATAAGATCTCCGCAACTTATTTAAGTTACCGGAAATACATCATTGAGTAAACTCATTTACAAAAAATCATTTCCACTTGAAATTCGTTTGTAAAACGTCAAATCATCAAAAACTCTTTTACTGAAACTTCAGCTCTAAAAATTAAATCAATTCAGATTAAATCTCTTTTTAAATTAAGTACTGCTGTTTTTAAACTTTCACCGTAAATAATTTCGAAACTTGCCGTCGTTTATCATTTTCCAAGAAAATGTTTTTAAAGTCAAACTTTGACTTTGAATTTGAATTTTTTTTTTTTTATTTTTTTTTTTTTATAAAGTATTTTCAAATATTAATTTCACAAAATAACTTTTTATAATATTTTGGAATTTCTTGCGTAAAAATTAGTAGTACTAAAAAAATTTCACGGTTACGCTCTCCCCGTGACTCATAAATTTATTTTACACTAATAAATCATTAAAATAATAATATTTCTCAAACCTCATTATTTTTCCAAAATAATATTTTCCACCACTATTATATTCCTACATTCCCCATAAAAAGTTGAATATAATTTTCACGGCTTATTAAAGCTTTTATCTCATTAATCGGTTGTGCACTAACCACTGTCAGGCCTCTCAAACAACATTCAACATTCAACAACATCATCAGGATTATATAACCAGGCAGATCATGCATCATAACAAGATAATATACAACTGCAGATAATTAAATAAATTAAAAGCAGATCAATCACCGATACACAGATAAACAACACAGCGTAAACAACATAAACAAATAACCACAACCACATATAAATCATATCAACCACACTACAAGCAAATAGTTATTGAGAAAATCCCTCAGGTAAGCTCCCCTTACCTCTTGAAGACTCAAACTAACGTTTTCAAACAACCTCCCGATTTAATCCGGTTTCCTCCGTCGACTTTTGGTCAAACCAACCCGATCGATTCCTTCATAACGAATTACAACCAAAATAAATCAAATCAAACAACAACATACTTAGCTCATGAGGGTTAGGTTTCGGTCAAGGGCTGACTTTAAGGGTTCAAAATCCTTAAAATTTCTAATCATGGTTAAGTCATAGATTAATGGTCCTTAATCAACCAAGATCAAGGATTAGTGACTAAACAACTAAATTTTAAACTCAAAACTTCCTAACTCTCATATACTAAGATTCGGTCTTGACATGTTCATGGGGCTAGGGTTTTTAGTTTGATAAACCAACTTGGATTTATTAAGCATACATACTAATAGCTTGATTACTAAGGTCATTAATGAAAACTTTGAACAAAACTCATCAAATCTCATCCACCTAGGGTTCGTCCAACATAGATATTTTGAGTAAGGATTTTCATTTTAATAAACTAACATGGATTAGAGTGTGTAGGCATACATGTCATATGGAATACATGATCATACATGACAACACATGAACAAAATCTTACCAAACCTATTCTCCTATGTTCGGCCCAGTCCATAAATCAAGGAAAGAAATTTCTCATGATCATATGCTTCTAGATGATGAAAATGGAGATGATTATAAGATCATAGCAATTGGTTTCATGTCAAAAGGATTTTTCTAGAATTAGTTATGAATTTTCAAAGTTCTAGATCTAGAAACTTAAAAGTGATGAACATAGATGAAATAGACTTTGAATCGTGAAAATTATTGAAGAACATAGACATGATTAGGAAAGAAGAATAGGATTCGCCTCTTGAAGATCAAAAACAAGTGAAGATCCAAGAACTTTCTTCACAAAATGATGCTAAAAGGCTTATGAACTTAGAACTTTTGAGTGGTTTTTTGTGCAAAGTGCAAAAATGTCAAATAATGAAGTGAAAGAATATTTATAAAGATGTGGGCTGCGCCACTTTTGAGGGATTAAGTGGAAAGGAGGTGACTTTTCAAAGGATTAAAGTGCAAATAATTCCTAGGGACCATTTTGCAAAGATTCCAAAAGTCTAAGGACTATTTTGCAAATTGTCAATAGATTGAAATGATGACCATGTGCCACATTAAATGTGGTCTTATCTTGACTCATCTTGGCTGATTTTTCTTGAAGACTTTTTGGAAAAACCTAGAAGGATGGAGAACATTTGAGAACACTTGAGAATTGTGTGGAACCTTGGAGAATATAGTGGAACATTGTGGAATTGTGTGGAAACTTCAAGAATCCCCTTGACTCTTCCAAACTAAGGCAGCCCCCACTCCTTCTTGGGCTTGCGCAAGGGCCTTGAAAACTTGGGCTTGAATTCATCTTTGTGGGGCCCACCAAAAGGCTTAAGCTTAATCTTGACATAGGAAACTTGTATGGTTTCAAATGAGCTTCATGGAATTAATCAATGGACTAGGAATTTGGGCCTCAAAGCCACGGTCCAATAATAGATGGGGAACAAAGATTCTGGCCCAATTCACTTAGAAAAACATAGGAACTAACTTAGGGACCAAAGTGTAATTAATTGAAAGTTCAGGGACTTAAGTGTAAAATTCATAAATTTTCACTTTACCTTGTAGAACCTTCTAGACTCAAAAGTGTGATTCATCCTCATGAATCATCTCAAAATTCTAAGATAACCTCTTTATCTGCTCTTGGAAACTCCGAAATCCACTTTGTTGTTTACCCGATTACGTATTCCGCCCGTAAAAAGTGTATTATTTCATTTTTTATGAAATAATTCTAAAAATACACAATTGTAGGAAATAAAATAAAAATCTTAAGTCTTTCGTTCATGAATTAAAATTAGGTCTTTTGAGCAGTATAAATATACTGTCAATGAAAATAGCTGGCCGGGATGCGCTCGTAGTTTCAACCTAAATTTTAATCGTAGCTTCCTACATTCAAGTAGGATTGAGTGATGCACTCCGTTTATTTAAAATAATTTTCTAATACTCATATAAATATATACACATAATCGTGCGCATTTCGATTATTTTGAAACAGCGAAAATCGGGGTGTTACACATGTACCAATGTTGGTCAACAAAAACTATCCTCCATTTTTGGGCAACCATAGATGTGAGGTACGATGGAGGAATGGCATCTGAAGTTTGCAAGATGAAGGAGCCGTACACGACTAGGGCTTCTTTTTTTATGTGTGTGTGGTACATTTCGGAAAATGTTAGGGTCTTTTGAAAAAATCTTTATGTAACTGGAACAACAGGTAAACTTGAAATGATCTCGACGACTAACTTAAATAATTACTATATCCAACGGTGAACGATACTCCCTTACTCTTGAGGGATTTATTTGGTCCCTCGTGTTAGCAACCACCATAATTTACTATACAATTTTTCATGTCATGTAACGAAAATGAAATAATCTATACATTGAATAAGCCTAGATCCATTTTCCCTATTCATTGACACGTGTTGGATCCATATTCACTTATAATCCTTTTTTGCTTTTTTTTATATTATATTTGGCTTCTTTTATTTAATCGCTTGCTTATGCAGTTGGGTTTCCATTTATGTGGATTAGACATTGGAGTGAGTACAACACTACAACTGGTCAATATCATTATTTTAAAAAAAAATAATGTTTTATGGGTTTTTGTCGTACAAAGAATGCCATGTCTTCGGAAAGCCTTATTTTCAGTCAAACCGAGGACGACGACCAGCCTTCTTTCACACGCCACAGTGACAGGGACATCGAGGACAAGCAGTAGCGGCTAGCGGAGAGTGTGTGGCGGTTTGGGATGGGGTGGAGGAGCTGATCGCGGTGGCTAGCCACGCTGGGGATAAACCTTACCTCTTCAATCGTTCCTTGTGGGTTGATGGTGGCTTTGGGGGACTCGTCCTGCATTGGGGTAATGAAGCAGTTGTTCCTGGCGAAGCGTAGAGCAAGCAGCGATTGTGCGGAAGAGCTGTTGGAACATCCGCCGGCGTTGGTGACATTATGAGGAGAAAAGGTAAAAACAACCCTATCTGCTTTGTTTTTTCTTTCCATTCATTCTCAAATTTTATATGATTCAAATTTAGGGCATTAATGGTTGTGTTATCTTTATGCAAGATCATATTGGATGAGTATATGAAGAGGCTTGATACAATCTACAAACAGAAGGAGAAGGTATTATATATTTCCACTTTACTAATATGTTCATTAATAAGTTATAACAGATGGTAGCTAATGAGATGCTTAAACACATTACATGCACAACAGGACAAGGCTTTTTTATTATTCTACTTTAGTAATTACTTCTACCAGTTCCACTTTTTTTCACTTCTACTGCATTAGTTTTATGGTTTTGCATAGAGTGGTGCATTATGTTTTGGGAATTGGCATCCTACAAGATCACATGATGCTTCATTTGGACATGGTTAATGGGTAAAAGGAGTGAGTCATTTAGTTCATTTGAACGTAAACTTACTTGGGTGCCTCTGATATTTGACTGTGCTCAACTTTATTAACTTAGCTGAGATTTACATGTCATGAAAAGTGGAAAATGTAAACAAAATCTAAGCCTCAGATAATTCTTTGTTTTTGATATAGGGTTCCTTGGCAGAGGTATAGGGTTCTGTTTCTAATTTTTAGTTATAAGCCATGAAGTTTTTTAATGGTTTCAATTTTTTGGGCAGAGCCAAATTTATCTTTAGAGCAAGTTTTCTGCAATTTGGACTCGGTGTGTCATATGGGACATAATAGATTATAATAAGGCAGTAATCACTAATTAGAAACTTCGTGAAAGTTCAAAAAATTATTATCTCGCTAACCTTTGTTTGAGACTAATCCAATATCTAATGTTCTAAACTATATATATATATATATATATATATATATATATATATATATATATTTATATATATATATTCCTACCTGCATCATTACCGAACTGTCCTTTCATGTTTCTTAAGGATAGCTCCTTTATTTTACTAAGGAATTTTATTGCTATATGATTGGTCACACTTTTAGTACTAGCAAAACCACTCAAAGTTGCCATATCACCAAGCTAACAAATCTCTCATTATTGAATAATATCTATTCGATTGTATTGATATGGGGGTGGTTCTCTTGAATGGTCCTATGTACACCCTTGCGGTAGTTTGAATACCATGCTGCCTGTGTTTGTGTGAGTTCTCAATTTTAGTACTTGGGATATCTATTGTGCTAACTGTGTCATTTTGTGTTAGCTCCATCTTGGAAACTCTTTTAGAAATTACATCAAATACCTCCTATAGTGGATACATATGCATTGAATTTAGAAGTATTACTTTCAATATTTGATATCTTTTGACTCTTTTGCTTTGGAAGTTATTTCTTTGGTTTCCAAGTTTTATCCATTGTTGCAGGTTTTTGGTGAGATAGCTGAAGGATTTAGGACTTTGAGTAGATTAAATGAGGCTTATGTGGAAGAGAAGGGCAGGCCATAAACAAATATCCGGTTTGTACTCATTGCTTTCTACTGATAAATGCTGATTGTAAATGGTTTTATTATTTGTCTTTTCAAGAATGTAATGTATTTATCTTCTTGAATTACTTGAACGGAATCAAGCACACGTACATCATGTCATGCAGTATCCTTTTGATGATCCTCCTCAGCTACCTGAACTGATTCCTGCCGCTTTACCAGAAGGAAAATCTACAGATGAGGTATTAGTTGATTGATTTGGTATCTTAGCTTGAAATGAAGTAAAATTTAAACGTAGGTAATATATGTGAAAATGACCCCAATTTGTTTTTTCCCCCATTAATCCACCTAATTTTCTTGACTTGTGATTATAGGCAATCCATTCGATACTTCTTTAAATGTGTTTTTAAGCAGTAAGTTTTTGAAGTTGCATTAATTAGACTTACAAAAATTTGGCAACAAGTCTGTTTGTAGAGGTCTCTGTATATTGAAACTTCTCCCTTGAGATGCTTTAAAAATTGCAGGTTTTTTCCCACGAAAAAAAAATAAAATGCAGGTTTTTGGAGATTATAAGATTATTTAAATAGCTTCATGGATGCTCTAACATGTTTGTCCTGCCGCACCTTTCTTTTTTCTCTCACATCGCATAAGAATTCAGTAATGGATGTTCTACAATACTTGCACCCTAAGCTGGCGGACCATTTAAGCAGGAGAGTTTTGCCTATTTAACACAACTTGGTTAAGTCCTCTTTCATTTTCAATTTATTTTTCTTTTAATTTTGATGACCAATTTGCTACCCTTTTGATTACCAACTTTATGCCTATTGTTTTGTGCTATATGTTTTAGTAGCAAAGAAAAAAATTTGTGTGATCAAACCATCATGTTTTTTGTGTGACCAGTTCATCCTATTATTAATCTTCCTTTACATGTCAAAAATTGAATTCATTTTGATGATAAATGATTGATTCTGCAAAATGAGTTTTGCATTTACAGGAAAAAAAACTCACTTAGATAGTGTTCAAATTGTTTATAGAATGTATATTATCATGCGATTATGCTTTACAGTTAGAGGTATTTTCTACTTTTACAAGTTTCATAATAATATTCTCTCCGATACGGGACTAGAATATTAGCTAAGATCTTGAACATTCTTGGGACTTTGGGATTGGACAGTGATAATACTAGAGAAGTTTGAACACATTGATGATATTAGAGAAGGTGCAATGATGATTGGACTTTGGGATTCGCTATGGACACTTTATGATTAATGGATTTGATATGATGACAATGATAGGTTGGAACATTTGGAATATGTTATAGAAGTGAGTATATTTGGATACAGGCAATTATTGTTTTCTTAGTAGGAAACTTCAATAGGATACTTTTGCTAATAGGAATAGTAATACCTTGGACTAAACCGTGCTAGGGGGAATGATGCTAGCCGAATGTATTTGGATTCAATTGCAGTAGTTTTAGGTTCAAATTCAGATTGTTTCAGACAATTTGACTACTTTGGAGGTTGATCATATTGAAAGGTTAATTGAGATGTGATAGGTAACCCCTAATTAGTTGGTTAAGTAGTTAGTTAAATTGTTAGTTAGTTAGTAGGAAGTTAGAGAGTTGGTTAAGGGAAATAAGGCATGTTGCCTATAAATAAGAGGTGTTATGTCTAGGGTTTATTAAAATTAGGTGATTAGTTACTTATTTTTTTAAAATGGGGTCACTTAGTGGTTAATGGTATATTTTGGAGTGGAGAGGGGCAGCGTGAAAGAAACGGAAAATGAAGTGAATAATAACATACATAATGTTTACAAACATTAAATATTAACATTAACCATTTATCATTATCAAATAAATTTAGAGTTAAATTTTTGTATACTATTAGTGTACAAATTCTTTACACTGGTAAACAATCGCAAATCAGGATATGAATTACTTTTAAGGTGGTTAGAATAAGATTCAAAGAATTTTAATGATATGGCAATTGATAATTAGTTGACTGTGTAAAATATTTTTACACTGGCATTGTATAACAATTAAATTCATAAATTTATTAGTTCAATGTTATTCTCCTCCATAACAAAAAAGTTAATGTCAACAAAATCTTTCTTTGTGTGAATCTGGTATCGTCTCGCCGTGAGTTAGAGTTAATTCCTCGAGGTATTGAAATTCATTTAAGGGGCTTACCTATCTCAATAAATGCTCTTCTATATACAATAATATGGTATCGAATCTCTAAGCACATACTTCAATGACCCAATTATGTGCTAACCGTGCTTCACCATTTTGGTAATATTGATATATTTTATCTTACTGTTAACATGAAACTAACATTTTATATGTGTATTCATTATCAACATTATAGTGTGTATTCATGATATAAATATATTGAAAGATGAAGAGTGTTAATAAATAAAAATAAAATTAAATATTATAACATTATTTATTTATTTTGAAAAACTACCCGTACCTAACGTACGGGTAATTACACTAGTTTATTATAGGTACCAAGGATACTTGTTAATTTGAGAGCTGAATCAAGTCAGATCATTTGTTTCGTAGAATAAAACTTGAAGAGTATCACCCAAAAACGCAACTACTAAAAAGGTAAGGGAATAATAATAATAATAATAATGGTAATGCTTCTAAACCAAATCCCCACTACAGTATGTCAGTTCACCAGCTTTTCTTGTTGTATTTCTAACACGTCATGCTAATAAGTGTTATTAAAATATTGGTTAAAAAAACTTAAAATAATAAAAATTTTATTGAAAAAATAAATTTATCATTCTTTAAATTATAAAATACATCAAATCATAATACCAAATTTTTATTTTCAAATCTTTAATCGATATCTTTAAAACACTAATTAGTATACTCCTTTCACAAAATAGACAATCAAAATAGACATAGTGATAACGATCTCATAAAATAAAACATACCCGCATGGATGATTGAACTGCACAATCTTGAAAGGTATACTAAATTAATAATTGCACCTTCTTCGACCCCTCCAATCCATTCCCACCCAACCCAAAGAAAGTTTTGAAAATTCAGTAACAACTAAGGTAGCCTAAATGATATTAATTTTGGAAATTGATTCTCCACAGTGAAAAAAAATGAATGCATGAGATTTATTTATTTTTTGATAGAATGAATGCATGAGATTTTGATTGTAGATTAATTTTTAAATATATATTAATACAAAAATGATTGTATGAGATTCTGGTAGTGTAAATTAAAATAAATGCGTGAATGTACATAGAGAATCCATGAATACAAGAAATCTAAATCCATTAATGTTAGCATCGCAACTCTGAACATTTTGGTGGTTACTGTAGAAAAGAATAAGTATCTGAATGTACTTCTTTTCTTGTATATTATTGAGATGATTTTCATGAAGGATACAATGAAGGTTTATATAGAGTCATGGCAGCCTCTTATCAAAACTAACTTTCCTAACTTTCCTCATAGGGCTATAATACCAGAAACAGTTATAACAAACCTCTAGGAGATAGGAAAGGTAAACAAACTAAACAAACTAGCTAAAACCACTCTAAGCTATGATTAATTCCATCACTCCCCCTCAAGTTGGAGCATGGAGATTCACAATGTCCAACTTGTTGAGAAGGTAAGTCAATCTGTCCTTCCCCAAAGGTTTTGTCAACATATCTGCAATCTGATCTTTGCTGCAAATTTTGAGAGCTTCAACTTCTTTGGATTGAATTCGTTCCCTCACAAAATAGCAATCCATTTCCACATGTTTCGTCCTTTCGTGAAAGACAGGATTTGCAGCTATGTGCAAGGCTGCTTGGTTGTCACAAAACATCCTTGTTGGACCTTGCTGAGTTGCTGTCAGTTCTTGCAGGAGCCATCTCAGCCAAATAATCTCACTGACAGTCTTTGCCATTGATACGTATTAAACCTGTGAAGACTTGGCAACAACCGATTGTCTCTTTGTCTTCCAGGAAATGGGAGAGCCACCAAGGGTAATCCACATAGCACGAGCAGGATCTTCTAGTGATGGGGCATACTCCCCAATCGACATCGATGAGGCCTCAAGCTGCGCAGGTTGTTGTTGCTTGGAAGAAGGATTCCTTGGCCTCTTTGTGGTTTTGATGTACCTCGAACTCACAACAGCATCTTTGTGAAGTTGTTTCGGGGATGCCATGAACTGGCAGAGAGTATTGACTGGGTAAGTAAGATCTGGTCTTGTTATAGTAAGGTAGAGGAGCCTGCCCAGAATTCTTCTGTATCTTGTTGCATCAGCTTCTGGATCATCACTGCTTGGTTTTAGCTTGCAGTTTTGCTCCATAGGAATCTTGCTTGGTCTACAATTTTGCATCTTAGTCTCCTTTAAGATGTCAATGGCATATTTTCTTTGATTAAGCATGATTCCCTTTTTCGATCGAGCCACCTCTATTCCTATGAAATACTTCAATGTTCCTAAATCCTTGATGCTGAACTTTTCATCCAAAAATTGTTTTACCTGTTGCATAAGACACAAGTTATTTCCTGCCAACACAACATCATCCACATATATGAGAGCAGCAAGAAAAACTCCCTCTTTGTTGTAGATGAATAAAGAGTGATCAGCTTTGGATTGTTGAAAGCCAATCTGTCCTAGAGCCTTAGTAAACTTTTGGTACCAGTTTCTGGAGGCTTGTTTTAAACCATAGAGAGACTTTTTAAGCTTGCATACTCTATGATCTCCTTCTTTTGCAAAGCCTTGAGGAACCTTCATGTAAATTTCTTCTGACAAGTCTCCATGGAGGAAGGCATTGTTTACATCTAATTGATGAACAATCCATCCCTTTGCAACAGCAATGGTGAGTAAGGTTCTGACAGTTACCAACTTGGCTACTGGGGCAAAAGTCTCATGAAAGTCTTCTCCTTCTATTTGAGTGAACCCTCTAGCGACTAGTCTAGCTTTATATCTTTCTATTTTGCCATTGGGTTGATACTTTATCTTGTAAATCCATTTTGAATCTACAGGATGCTTTCCTGGTGGAAGGTCTGTCAAAATCCAGGTTTCATTTTTCTCCAAGGCTTCAATCTCCTTTTCCATAGCTTTTCTCCAATGATCATGTTTAGCAGCCTGTGAAAAAGTTCTTGGCTCATCTTGAGAGGAGATGGCAGTTAGAAAGGCAATGTGAGTGGATGAAAATTTATCATAAGAGACATAGTTGGACAGAGGATAAGGAATGGAGTTAAATTCAGCAGAATTGGAAAAAGATGGAGGAAGATCGATTACATAGTCTTTCAAGTATGCAGGTAATTGTCTTGCTCTTCCACTAGAATTCCTTAAGACTACCTCCTCTCTGCTATTTGTTTCACCTCTATCTGTATTGTCTTGCCCTATGTCAATTGGATCAGCTAATCTAGTTTCAGGGATGTCTACAACACTAATTGTTTCAGTAAGATCTTTATCACCATTCGTGATATTTGGTTGCTGATGTATTTCTTGTGCCATATCTTCCAAACAATCAGTGTGAGACTGTTGGACAGTTTCTGGATTGGTTTTGAAGGGAAAATTCCTTTCAAAAAACACATCTCTAGTTACATAGGATTCCTTAGTATTAATGTTGTAAACCTTATAACCCTTTTGGCCTAGAGGATACCCAATGAAGATACAAGCACTCCCCCTTTCATCAAATTTCCCTCTTCTCTTATGCTTTAGAGCATAAACTAAGCAGCCAAAAACCTTTAGATGAGTGTAATTAGGTTTCTTACCATATAAGACTTCAAAAGGAGTTTTACTATTGATGACCTTTGAAGGCAATCTGTTGATGACATGTGCTGCAGTGAGAACACATTCTCCCCAAAACTTGACAGGAAGCCCTGCATGAAACCTTAAAGCTCTAGCTGTCTCCAAGACATGCCTGTGCTTTCTTTCCACAACCCCATTTTGTTGGGGTGTGTAGGTGCAGCTTAGTTCCATGATGATGCCTTTTCCTGCATAAAAGTCTTTCATATGCCTAGAGGTGAACTCCAAGCCATTATCAGATCTAATTCTTTTGATTTGTTTTCCAAACTGTGTTTTAATCATATTGATAAACATAGGTAGAAGTTGTTCCACTTCAGACTTATATCTCATAAGATAAATCCAATTTCCTCTACTATAATCATCAACAATAGACAGGAAATAATGAGCACCAGTTAAAGAAGAAGTCCTATAGGGACCCCATATATCACAGTGAATTAGATCAAAGCAACAATTGGTTTTTATAGAACTTGAAAAGAAAGGCAATCTAGATTGTTTGGCCCTTATACAGGCATCACAGTGAGTTGTGTCAGTCCTGTTAGCTAAATCTAAACCTAAGGGTGTGATCTTGGCTCCTGAGGCATGTCCAAGCCTAGCATGCCAAAGTTGGTCATCAGATGCACTAGTCTTTAAAGCTGTGCATTTATCTTGGACAGGCTCGAGAAGATACAATCCACCTTTGTGGCTACCCTTCCCAATAAGAGTCTTGGAATGTAAGTCCTGTATAAAGCAAGAATTAGCAACAAATGTCACTGCACAATTGTGTTCCTTTGTCAGTTTACTTACTGAAAGCAAATTACATTTGAAATCAGGGATATGCAGGACAGTGTCAAGATGCATTCCATTAGGCAAAACTGTTTTCCCTGAGCCTTTTATAGGAACATTAACACCATTAGGAATATGAACAGAATCATGATGATTAAGTGAAACTTCCTTAAGGATGCTAGAGTCACAGGTAATATGTTCTGTTGAACCAGAATCTATAACCCAAGGTTTATCAAAAACAAAGTTAACTGCCATATTGACACTTGGCTTGGCCTGCATGATGCCTGATCCAACTTCATGATCATTGTTTAGTTGCTGTAGTAGTTTTTCATACTGATGTGTTGTAAGACCAGGTATCGGGCTGCTTTCTGTAGTGACTTGAGCCACCTTGATATTTGATCTTTTGTTGTTCCAAGGAGCCTTGTCCTTCTTGTTTGGTTTCCTCCAATCCTGAGGATAGACAACAATCTCCCAACACTCATTTTGAGTGTGTCCTATTTTCTGACAATGCTCACACTTAGGCCTTTCTTTCTTGATACCTTTTCGATCATCATTCCCATACTTAGCATTTTGAGTTTGGAATGCAGTTGTCTCAATAACTGGCTTGTGCATTGCTGATATAAGTCTCTGCTGCTCATCTTCAGCAACCAGGTGGTAGGCATGTCCAAGAGTAAAGGTAGGTGCCATACTTAGGATTTGAGTCTTGACAGTATTAAACACATCATCAAGACCCATGAGAAAGTCATACAATTGTTCCCTCTCACGCATCTGAGAGAGATTCTTTTGAAGCTCACATACGCATCCTCCACATACACATTTAGGCCAAGGTGAAATTGAAAGAATTTCATCCCATAGTCCCTTCAATTTTGTGTAATAGGCAGGCACAGAAAGCTTTTCTTGTTTTAGAAGAGCTATGGCACGTTTCAACTCATAGACACGAGGAGCACTACCTTTTGCAAATCTTTGCGCAAGTTCTGTCCAAATCTCTTGGGCAGTGTTGGCATATCTCACTGTTCCGAGTCTCCTTGTCCATGCCACTCTTGAGCCACCCTTTCACCATGGCATTGCAGCGAATCCAGTGAGCAAGATTTGGATTATTGACATCAGGGATCGTGATGGATCCATCGACAAACCCCATTTTGTTTTTGGCGCACAGAGCATCGCTCATGTCAAGGACCCATTCACCATAGTTTCCATCATGCAGAGGTTCACTAACAAACACTTGGCCTGGGTGATCTGAGGGGTGAAGGAAGAATGGTGACATTGGATTAATCTGAAAGTCTTCATTCTTGATGGTTTCTTTCATTCTGTCTTCTTCTTCTTGAGCTTTCTTTGGTGATGATCTTGGATGTTCATCACTATCATCATTGCTTGAGGTGGATACAGGACCAGTTCTTGACATTTTGAGAGATCAAGTTTCTAGGAAACCTGCTCTAGATACCATGTAGAAAAGAATAAGTATCTGAATGTACTTCTTTTCTTGTATATTATTGAGATGATTTTCATGAAGGATACAATGAAGGTTTATATAGAGTCATGGCAGCCTCTTATCAAAACTAACTTTCCTAACTTTCCTCATACGGCTATAATACCAGAAACAGTTATAACAAACCTCTAGGAGATAGGAAAGGTAAACAAACTAAACAAACTAGCTAAAACCACTCTAAGCTATGATTAATCCCATCAGTTACCATAATATAAATATATGATCTAAATGTTTGATATCAGTATTTGAATTCAATATTCATAGGGTTAAATATGTTTTTTATCTCTATAAAATTGATAAAATTTGATTTTGATCTCTATAAAAATTTATTCATTTTTAGTCACTATAAAAAAATACAAAAATTCCTCTAAAAAACAAATACAAAAATTAAGTGTTTTTAATCTTTAGTGAGAGACTAAAAATAAATTATGTTTATTAAATATAGGAACTAAAGTCAAATTTTAGCGGAATCAAAACACATTTAACCCTTCAATCCGGTCAATTAAAAGTAGGGATGTCAACGGGGCAGGTTTGGTTCGGATCCGAATACCAAAAAAAAAAAAACAAAACCAATTTTATTTATTCGAATCATATTCTCGGGCTCATCGGATCAGTCAGAACCAATAAACCCACTTATGTGGTGAAAATTCAAGACTCGAGTAATTTATAAAAGTTAATATATGATTGTGTTTGGGAAAGCTGGAAAAAAAAGATTATGCTAATAATTTGTTTTCAAATAATCGCTTATTGTGATAATCGATTATAATCAGAATCTGTTTTTGTTTAGGTATGTTTGCTGAAAAGCGATTTTAAGGTAATCTATTTCGTTTGGGTGACGCAAAAATAATCACTTTTACATAGTAAATTAAGAAAAAGGGTATGAAGTTATTTGTTTATATTAATGATATTGATTTTTTTAACATTAAAACCGGTTAAAATGATTATTTTTTTTCTATTTTGTCATCGATTTATTTCTATTATAAAAAATAAAAAAATTTAAATAAAATTTGTTACATTTTTTATTATGAAAAAAGTCAAACTCGGTAGTCTCTCGTATCCACAATATAAAAAGAATTGGCCATTCAGTACGACGCTGGGAATGAAATGGAAAAATTGACTGTGGGGAAGACTCGACGAGATGATTCATAAAACAACGTTTTTATAAAACAACCCAATGCCCAAGATGGTTCATAAACAGCATTTTTAAAGAAATAAAAGTTGTTTTTAAACTTCAGCTTTTTCCTCAAACATGATCATATTTTCATAAAATAGCATTTTTCCAATAAAACAGCTGAAACTAGGAAATAAAAGTTTTCCCAAACAAACTCTGTATAGCATTGCTGTTTGCTTGATTAAGGAAACTGATATTGTAACGCAGTGCTATTACCTATCAGGTGGGATAAATCCGAATTCCGAATGATGTGGAGAGAGGATTATTGCTAGAGGATTATCCGAAGCAAATTTCGTATTTTTTTGACAAATAGAGTATTTGTTAAGATTTTTTATTTATTTCCAATTCAACTTCTCATGATTTCCGGCCCATCACATCTCTTATTAGCCAGTTTTGTTTTCACGTAGTTCGTTCAGTGTGCTATTCACACTGAATAACATAGCTAAATAGGGAAAACATTGTTTAGTACGAAACAATTTTCGTATTTTTTTTTTTTGACGAAGAGACTATATGTTAAGATTTTTTATTTATCAATTCAACTTCCTATGATTTTCGGCCCATCACATCTCTTATTGGCCAGTTCCGTTTTCACGTAGTTCATTCAGTGTGCTATTCGCACTGAATAGCATAGTTGAACAGGGAAAACACTGTTTAGTACGAAGTAAATTTCATATTTTTTTTTATGAACAGACTATATGTTAAGATTTTTTATTTATTTGCAATTCAACTTCCCATGATTTCCGACCCATCACATGTCTTATTGGCTAGTTCTGTTTTCGCGTAGTTCGTTCAGTGTGCTATTCGCACTGAATAGCATGGCTGAACAAGGAAAACACTGTTTAGTATGAAGCAAATTTCGTATTTTTTTTACGTACAGACTATATGTTATGATTTTTTTATTTATTTCCAATTCAACTTCCCATGATTTCTAGCCCATCACATCTCTTATTGGCGAGTTCTTTTTTCGCGTAATTCGTTCAGCGTGCTATTCGAACTGAATAGCATAGCTAAATAGGAAAAACACTATTTAGTACGAAGCAAGTTTCATATTTTTTTTGACGAATAGACAATTTTTTAAGATTTTTTTATTTATTTCCAATTCAACTTCTCATGATTCCGGCCCATCACATCTCTTATTGGCCCGTTCTGTTTTCGCGTAGTTCGTTTAGTGTACTATTCACACTGAATAACATAATTGAATAGGGAAAACATTGTTTAGTACGAAGCAAATTTCATATTTTTTTTACGAACAAACTAGTTGTTAAGATTTTTTATTTATTTCCAATTCAACTTCCCATGATTTCCGACCCATCATATTTTGGCTTTGCGTAGTTCGTTTGGTGTGCTATTCGCACCGAATAGCATAGCTGAATAAATAGTGTGTAAAAATATATCTCTATATAGTTATATTGTGCGAACTAATTCACTTCATTAAATTTAACCCATTATGCTTTCTATGTGTATAAGAATTGGCATCCAAAGGCCAAAGTCAAAAGGCTTGTAATTAAGAAATGGGTGGTTAATATCATATAGAAGTGCCCCCTATGATTATAGTATGTACCCTAGGAAAAGATGATAAAACAATGCATACACGGAAATACAAAAGTATGCGGCTATGGATTATTGCCCAAACTATTGAGTGATGGACATATAAAAAACAGCATAGTAGTTGGGCAAAGGTGACCTTCAAAGAGTAATAATAATACATCATAAAGAAAAAGGTCAAAGAATTAATAACCAATAGAGATGGGCAAATTCATTTTCCTTCTTTTGGATTCGTTTCTTTTCCTTTTAAAAGGGTACAAACGGATGCAGACAAACTTTTTCTTGCAATTGAATCGCGTTTCAGATTCTCGTCAAAAGAAAAAAGAATTGCGTTTCAGATTCACCCAGACTCTACTTTCTTATCCGGCTAAAAGTTCCCTTATGGTTCCACCATAGAACCATACATAAACATAAATAGTTAGGATTAAAAATTATTTAATATAATTTTAAAAGTCATATATATATATATATATATATATATATATATATATATATATATATATATATATATATATATATTTTGTTTTGTTAAAAGTGTGGGATGCATTTTAAAAGTAAAGTGGGAATTATTAATAGTTGATGGGAAGATTAATGATTTAAGATTTTATAAGATATAAACATCTATATTTTTTTTATAGGCAAACGTTAATACGTTACTTGTTATGTTAATTTTTTTTCTTCGACAAAGTTTAAACCTCAATCATTCAACTCATTATACCTTTAGCTAAGATATATATCATATATTATGTGAAATCTATACTCTTTTTTTTTTTCATAAATAGTTAAGATATGTAGTTTTTCCCCCTCTGAAATACATACTAAATATTAGTAGAATAAAATATAAAATTTAATTTTGATACATCATTGATTTAAAAAACTTATATTATCAACTAATTACAAACAATCTCATATGTGATTTTTATAATATTTATGATAAAAGATAAATATTTTTTAATGACATGATTATTTATTATCAGTTTATAATAAAATATCTATATACTATATTACTATATAAATTAAATTCTGAAATATACAGTAGAGAGATATTCGTGCAAAGTACTAAAATTATGTGCAACCTTATCATTTGTATTTTTTTTTTTTTTTTGGTTGAAACATTTGTGAAATTACTTGAATATATTACATTACATTGTTATTGAAATGTGTGCCAAAAAATGTGGTACAGGCGTACAGCATATTTCACTTTTGGCAACATAAAAGGACACGACATGGATATGTCATAGTTTACCAAAAAGGAAAAAAAAAAAAAAAAAAGAAAGAAAGAAAGAAAGAAACAGAAACAGTGATATGTTATGAAATGTTTGCGTCTTTTCAATCGTTTTTACTTTTAATTACTTAAATAATGGAGAGAAATAGATATAATAAATGTTATAAAATGAAATTGACAAATTAAAAAATAATAATTTATGTTTATCTCTCCCTACTTAAGTACTTAGCTCTTAGAGTAATGATAATTATATATATTTTTGATGTCTAACATCCATCGTATATGTATATATATATGTATATGTATATATATATATTTATATTTATTTATTATTATTTTTTTCATCATATGTATTCGATACTTTAAAACAAACTACCATCATATAATATTTATACATGATATCCCAAAAATATATACAATTATCATTTCTCTGACTCTTAACTACTTGAAAAGACAAATCGCAACTGAGAAATATTGATCATTGCCGGACATTCAATAAGATTAAAAGATAGCTTCAAAAAATATAAGAAATTAAAAGATACGTGGAGAAATAATATAATCTGTTGGTACGTGGTTTGGACCTAACTCCAATCGCAAGTTGGGCATGATGGATCAGGATTATTTTAGGCTAGCCAATAAGATAGTGAAAATCATGGCAGATCATCTTGTAATATTAAGAGTTTGTTTGGTTTATTTTCTGTTTTTATTTCTTAATTTCAAGAATAGTAACAATAAGAATAATTATAAAATTATTACTTTATTTTTATTATATTTCATTTTTAAAATATTTATATAGGAAATAATGAAAACAAACAAAAAGTTGTTTCCAGTGTTTATTGTATAAACTTCTGAAAATTGGAAATGAAATGAAAACAAAATAACAATTTTGTATTTAATTGTATTGTAATTATTCTTAAAATCAGGAAACGAAAATAGGAAACAAGAGATAAACTAAACGGGCCCTAAGGGGTCGACGCAATACAAGCAACACAAATGGTCACACAATTACTCTGATAATCTATAATGATTTGATAACCACTTATATTGATGACGTTCTTAATCACTTATACCAACTCACTAATGGTATTAACAATCATCCCATATATTTATATTAGGCCTAGACCTCAGGTAGAGAGGATCTTCTTCATACCCTATGAGTCGAGTAATACCTCAACATTGTCCTAGAACTATATTTGTTTTGATTCCCACACTTGAGATATGTAGAGAGCAAAATACACCTATTTTGTCAAGTCATATCTACAATTATCAATATATGTTTTAGCGATATTAACACTATTAGGTCTCCAAGTCCTTACTCTGATTATTATTCTAGCACAAACATAATCAATATATATATTTAACTAAATGTAGTCTTTTAATGAAATATTTCTTATTTTCATATGGGTTTTATGAAAGATTCAAAGTAATTCAGAGGATCCAAATATTGGAACGTCCCCACTGCTAAAATGACATGTAGGCTAAGCCGGCTGATAGTGTGATTTTACATGATGTTTTCTGTATACTTTTGCATGCATTTTGCATATAGATTAGGCATTCTTTATTTGATTTTTGTTAGATTTTCCCTTGGAACGGGTGAAGCGGTTTCTTGGTGTTGTTTTGCAGGAATTCAATGTAAAAATGATCAAAATCAGTCATGGTGGAGCTTGGATGAAATAGAGCTTGAAAAGTGAAGAATATGAGCCAAACAGAGCCCATCACGGCCTGGCCGTGATGACCATCACGGCCATGATCAAGCGCAGCGAAGCCAAAGTCGGAATCGTCACGGCCTGGCCGTGATGCCCATCACGCCGTGACGGACCAAAAAGTAAAGACGCGCCAGGCGAGCGAAGCCATCACGGCCTGGCCGTGATGGCCATCACGGCCGTGACCTGCAACAGTCTATATAAAGAAACGCAGCGAGGCGAGCAGGGAGTTTTTGAGGGTCCATTTGAAGGCATTTGGAGGCTGCGGTGGGCTAGGGTTTCAACCCTAGAAGGGAACCAAGAGGGGTTGCAATGAAGAAGAAGGAAAGCTCCCATGGGGCCTCTTCTCTCCTCTTCCTTCCTATTTCTCTGGTTTGGTTTTCTTTGTTTTATGAGTAGTTAAATCCCTGTGTTGGGATTAGATGTAATCAATCCTATGTTTATGTATTTATCTTGACTGATTATTCTATGTTCATGTCTTCGTATTAGTGGTTATTTTTACGTGCTTAATGCTTGTTGTGGCTAGCACCCCATGACTTGATTTGTGTTTTGGTATGCAATGGGAACGTTCGTATCATAATAGGAACTGAATTTAATCACCTAGTAAGCCTTGTATCTAGGAATGGAACTAGGTTTATTAGTAATCGCGTAATCCCTAATCTTAATGCAAATTCATTAATCTAGGCCACCTAAGGAATTAGGGTCTATTAGTGGATTTAGGCTCTTGCCATCCGAGGAATCGGGGTTCGAGTAGTTTAGTGGATTGATTTTGATATCTGAAGCATGAATGGGAGGTATCTAGTCCTGATAGTGCATGAGTTAGAAGTTTGGTGAAGTCTAGTCCCAACATATCCTTTCTGCACTCCAAGTGTTTGTCAAAAGTCCCCAAAAAGACAAAAAGATTTTATTTCTTTTCTTTTGTTTGTTTTACTTTCTCTAGATTAATAGTTTAGTCTAGATAGTTGCTGAGTTTGCGAATTGGTAGTTGACATCCAATCCCTGTGGATACGATAAACCGGTCTTACCACCGTATTACTTGCACGACTGGGTATACTTGCCCAGATTCGTCTAACACCGGCAAAGATGTTAGCTTAATACTTCGTCTTTTCCATGTTATAAGTAAAAATAATTAATTTTACACTTATTAAAGAAATTAGTTAATCTTATTTAAAAGAGTTATTGAGAATAAAAAATTGAGTTTGTTATCTAAATTATCCTTCCTTTTATTTATTAAGCTTGTATTGTTGGGAATAAAAAGATTTATTGGAAAACAAAATTTACATTAATTGAAGGGTATTTTGAGAATAATTTCATTAAATATAATAAAAGTAGTTGAAATTTGTTTATATTTTGAAAAAAAAAATTGAAAACTTTTGATATCCGACAAACAAAGCAATGTAGCACCAACACATGTCATTCCACGAATTCCACCCAATTCAATCATATATTTTTTTTAAAAATTATTAAACTAATTTACTTTTTTTGAGTAGTAAATATTTTTGTAATTAAATGTATAAAAAAATTGAATATAAGATTCAAGATTATCTTATGGTCGCACTTATAAATTAGAAATGAATCGAACGTCGAACTTAAAACAAAAATAAACTCAATTTTCCCAACAAACTAAGCCAAAACGTAACTTATTGATGTTAAACTGAATCTGAGCCAAGAACTACTCGGCTCGGCTCGGCTCGGCTCGGCTCGGCTCACTTCTACCATTTCCCATTAATAAAAGGGAATGGATAGAGTAGTGTTGTGAAACTGCTACTGCGCTTAGGTAAAAAGACGAAGCCATCGTGGAATAGAAGGGTAGCTTTTATGGCCTATTTCTGGGTGCAATAAAGAATAGTTTCAACTATTATAGCCATGCCTCAATCACCACGAATTTTAGGTATTATTTTCAATATGGTAATACTGAGTTCCTTTCGACCTTGTCCAATTAAACACACATATCAAGATTCATACCTATATTTCCTAACGCCATTGCTAATGTTGATGGGTCCATTTATTTTATATTTTTTTTTATATTTCATTAATTTTAGATTTTGATAAATTTGATTTTAAAAAAATTAAGGTTAAAAAAATTAATTTGTGTTTGATAATGATATTTTAAAAGTGAGTTTAGAAGAATTGATTTTGTTTGAATGATAAAGTAAAATCACTTTTGAAGTATAAATATAATTAATTTTATGGGTCTCACACCTAGAATCAATTATATTCAATGGAAAAGCTATAAATTTTTGCTTCTCCCAAAATCAATTATACTCACCTCAAATAGTTCAGAGATTTAATTGAAAATTCTCAAATAGTTGAAGGACCAACTCAATAATTAAACCTAATTGGTACATTGATTTATTTAGTTTTTAGGTTATCAATGGTAAAACGTGCTTGGAGTAATCAATCATAGGCCCAACCTCTTGGGGTTGGTCTAGTGGAGCATGACGGGGTCTCGCATCTGACAGGTTGCAGGTTTAAGCCCTCACTGGTCTTCTTGGGGTGAGGTAAATGCAAATTCCTTTATAAGTGCTCATAGAGCCTGAAGGTTTTCTCTGCCTTGAACTGGGGCACCATCCCTGTAATACCCCAAAGTACATTGAGATACTACTAGATACAAAACATAAGATACACTGAAATTAGCTTTTCGCTAAACATCTCATACATTTTCAAAAAAAGTCATACTTAGAGACTAAATAATGACAATATGACACTTGACTCCGATCCGGCAACGTCTTCAATAACAGAAACAGCTTACATTGGAACAACTGCCAAGTATTTCTGGGGATACTTCCCAGTTCTCCAACATATGAGGGATTAACCTGAAACAAAAGGGTGAGGGAGTGAGATATGAAATATCAGTGAATTTCCTGCAAATAGATGACTCAGTCCCACACATATACATATATTAGTAAACTTATACATATCATCAAGTATAAACATCATTGCTGCCCACCAGGCACCATGGTACTTAAGAGGGACTAGCTTTGGGTTCAATCCTGACATCATCATGTCATTAAAAATATTTGTGAACCACTCATTCGGGCATCCCATTTTAATTTTGTCAGTGCAAAAACGTCGCTGTTCGCCATGCACCGAGGTACTTAAGAGGAACCAGCTCTATACTGTAAGGCAGGACATACATCTATGACCACAAGCAGCGTCCCACTTGCTTTGCACTTACTTGCTTGCCTTTCAAACTAAAAGGACTCTATACTTGCCTTCCAAACTGAAAGGACTTCTGTACTTGACATCTGAAATGTCATTGATAACCATTCTAATTCGAATCATGAATAGAATTAGCATGGTTACTACTTTTGGATGCCAAACGGTGTTTCACATTCATTTCTTCATAATATTAAATAACTTAACTCACATATCAATTTATAACTTAAAAGCTAATGACCTAAAGCAAAACTTATAAACCATTCACATGAACAATATATAATCTCTCAATCAAGTATTCAACAAGGGATAATGCATCAACAACATAAGCAGAATTTCAATAGTTTTCAGTTAACTTCTATGATTTTATTAAAATACCAAACGAAGCCGGATTTGGACAAAAGACCACTCCCTGGAAAGCTAAATAAGTCTAATTTATAAATAAGATTTTAGTTTTGGAATACAGTTTATGAAAACTTACAGTTTTAATAAGCAAGCTTCTGCACCCAGAAAACAGGGCGGTTACAATACTCCAAATTATGACAGGTTTTTCTTCATCAATACTCAGGGTAAAACAGCAAAATAAGTGCATAAATTGTAGCATTTCGAGTCTATTTTCTAAAAAAACAAGAATCATACCGAACAAAGCCCCATAGAAATAATTATAAGAAAAATACTTCACGTATGTTTATACGGGTTTCTGACCAGTAACTTCATTTGGGACTTTTCACAAACAAATTACATGCATGCAATTGAAATAATTTACATCATCAATATGCACTCAATTTACTTCATATAATCAACATGCAGGTACCAAATCAAACAACAAAAGCAAGCAAATCAAAATTCTTAAGCTTGGATTTATGGTTACCAAGCACTAAACTAAGGAAACTCACAAGTGGTGTAGAGGTTATGAAGCTTGTGTTTGAGTTGTCTCTCTTTTCTCTTGATGGTTGTAATCTCCCTCCTTAGGACCATGGTTTTGTAGGGAAGGAACTTGAAATGAAGAAAATGATGAACTAAGGGTTTGATGTCCTTAGGTCAAAATACCCATTTTTGCTAGAGAGCTCCAAATGAAAAATTGTGTGAAATAACATAGGCTTAGATGATGTAGAGGAGTGGGAATATGGTGTTGGTTTTTCCAAATAATGAATGGATGGTGTAGCTCTAGTGTGGGTCGAATTTCATGGCTATGGAGGAAGAAGAGCTCAAATGGAGGAAGTACATGAACAGAAGAGGTTTAGATGGTTAAGGCTTACAAGGAAATGATGTTAGAGATTGAAAATAAACCTTGGATGATGATGGTTAGGGCTGGACGAATTTGTTGGAGCAAGGAGGAAGAAGAAGACTTTGGTGGTTTAAAGAAGATGAAGTTTGAAAGAGAAAATGAAAGTGAGTGTGTGTGTAGTGTGTGTAGCCGTGTAATGAGAGGAAAATAAGGGGAGAGTGATTTGTCACTTTAGGTATTATGGGCTAGTGTATTTGGGCTTTACCTCCCAAGGATATCTATTAATACAAACTTAGTAATTTAACTAGCCTTCATAATCTAAATAAAAGAAATATTCATATTCATATAAAGCTCACGAAATCATTTCCCAAAAATATTCAAATGTGTAAAGCAAGGAAATTGAAGATGGAAAAATAATAATAATTAATCAAGCATTTTTTTTTGAGATATTACATTACTCTCCCCCTTAGAGAAATTTTGTCCTCAAAATTTAGTAAAACCTACCCGAGAGAAATGCATTAGCAATGATTTATCAAACAATAATAGTCGTTGCCTTAGCAAACTTCCCACCTCATGACATTTAAAAGCATGCAAGTGATAATTGAAAACACAAAACTACTTCAGTTTGCATTTAGGTTCCTAGGATGGTTTCTACAAGATCCTTCGTCTAGTAGCTACTAAGCTTAGGGTTTTGATTGTGGTCAACCACTTGAACCAGCATAGTTTTGAAAGTTAAGCTGAGTCTTAAACTCATTTAGCTTCTGCTGCGGACTCTGATTTCTAAAGTCCTGAAGTCCTCGCTCTTTGAATAAGAAACTAGAACTACAAAACGTAACTACCGATATGGGCTTCAACTCTACTAACCCAAACCTATGTGCCCTTGTCTCAAACTTGATATCACATATACTATGATTCAATTTGCATTAAACATCAAATTTTATTTTATTTTTTTTTTATTTTTTTTTTTACTTTCAACTAAACCAAAGACAGTCAATAACATGCTGGACTACGGTTGCTAGTCTCATCAATGCTAACACAGTATGTCAAGTTTAAAACAAAAGGAATTGTGCAATGCTACTCGGGTACCATAAAAGATACTACTAGTGAACATGCAATCAATAACATAACCACTATGCAGTTAAAACATGCAAGGACAAATCTTGAAGCCTAGACCAATTTCACTTTTCAAAACAGGTAACAAAACAGTTCAAAGGAATGTTATAATAAATAGTGAGTCAACCGACACCACATTACAACATACTACACAACTGCTAATCTGATTTAATTAGATATCCCAAACATCTTATGAGGTTCACATTCTCAAAATAAAAGTCTTATGAACTCATCAACTAGTTCAATAACAAACAAGCATCATACGGTCCTCTTAAATAATATTAAAAAGAATTAATCAGGTACAAGTCATGTATTTGCATGCATTCGTTCTTTTCCATTAACAATATAAATCAAGTAATTAACAAGCTCGTTACCATTTACAAACTATGGCATGTAATATCCTCCTCAACAAGGTTTATTTGAAATTTTATTCTACTTTACCTATATACTAAACCATATCCCTGAACTTATTAAAGAACATGATAAATTTGGGCCATTGATGATTCTCTGACTTGAAACCAAGAACATACAACAATGCATCTTAAATGATTTACATGTACAACCAAACAAATTAAACCTTCCCAATCTTGCATCAATTATCACACCCCAAGACATCACTAAGGAATATTAAAAGACTCTCATGCATGGAAGTCAGTTTGACTTAATGTAAAAATAGGAAAGCGTTGAGAAAACACAAACATGTATAGATATTTGATCTTAGTGGTAGCTCATATATAATATGAAAAATCCTAGGGTACAAGGCCATAATAGGTATATCACATGCACCATAGGTTAGATTATGTAAAGAAAAACAAAAGCTAAATTATAGACTTTGTTCATGCGGCTTCAAACAGGCCGAGAAGAATTCGACCAGAGTCCAAAAACAAACAACAACTAATACCTAACTATAGGAATATTGTTGCAGGACAGAGCAGTTACATGCAAGTATATATGAAAGGGTTAAGAGGTTTATCAAGTATACTTAACATTTTGAAATATAGATTGGAATTAATAACATATTATACATTCAATTTAGCTGATAAAAGGGTCATGCAAAATAAAGAATTAAAACATGAAACAAAACCGAATAAGAGGGAAGGATTTGTTCACTTTTAGTGTACATGGTTTTACCGCATTCCACCTAACAAGTAAAAACCGCACAAAGGATGAAACTTTATAACAACAATCACTCTTATTAGATTCAACGAGAGAAACAGAAAATAATGTGCATGTCTATCCATTTTTACTACCATCTTAAACAAAACAAAATTCAAAAGTCTAAGACATACAAGGCTAATCCATTCGGTTAAATTTCTCAGATAGCAACGATTACTTAGCTTTATACTGAAAAGATAGTGCATGCTTCTTTCACATTTACATATCATGTTCAGTTGACCTTCATGGTTACAATCAAATGAATGCATCGAAATAAGGCAATCAGTTCCCTTTCTATTCTCAAAACAACAACATATAATAAGAGATAACTTAACTTGCGTTTACCCTGCCAACTTCAGGTTACCAGGGTGCAACAAAAGAATTTGGGAATAAACACAATCACCTATTCTTTGCAAGCATCCGAGCTTGCAATGTTCCAATGTGTCCGACTGGAGGGAGAAACTTAAAGATCATAGTAGATACTCCCAAAACATATAGCAAGACATAACAACAACACATAAGCATGCAAAGGTTATATTATTGCTACCAGCATTTATTTCCATACTCAAGTAATCTGAATTATCATCTCATATCACATACAGGCATAACAATTACACCACACATAAGGTAAACACTCGGATTATAGGGAATGTAATTGTATTATTACTTTCTCACACTTGTGCGTTGATCACAAAGAAAGAATATAACTTATTCAATATGATCTACACTGTAAGTCTACACAACACAGCAACAACACATGGTTTATTGGTTTGCGTTTCATTTTGTGTTTGTTTTCTCTTTCTTATCTTGTCTGTTGTTACACTGCCAGGCTTGTCAAATTTGAACTCCTGAGGACCAATGTAAAAAGCACAAAAGAATTTGACCATTCTGAAAATAACTTTTGAAATGGATATATTCTTTTAAAAATACTACAATTCATTTAGAAGTGCCATAACAACAACATTCATAAAAAAAAATTTAAATTGTATCAGTCAAAAACATTTACTGGAAGATACTGCTCCGCTCAACTTATAAAACAACATTTATGTTCATCAAACATCAACTAATTCAAGGGTTTGAAAACCGGTTTATGAAGGGTGTACAATTAAAACATTTTCAAAAGATGACTTGTACAAAATACTTGTCCTTGTGGGATAATACTCTTCGTCATTCTTCAAGCGAATACCTGAGGTGGCCTACCTCATTAATTCACATGAAGAAAGTGGAACAATATCAGCCCACAGAACCTGACATACAAACCCCAAAGCCGGATTTTTCTAGACTCATACTCACAGTCCAATGGGATCGAACTGCTCTGATACCATAATGTAATACCCCAAAGTACATTGAGATACTACTAGATACAAAACATAAGATACACTGAAATTAGCTTTTCGCTAAACATCTCATACATTTTCAAAAAAGTCATACTTAGAGACTAAATAATGACAATATGACACTTGACTCCGATCCGTCGACGTCTTCAATAACAAACAGCTTACATTGGAACAACTGCCAAATATTTCTGGGGATACTTCACAGTTCTCCAACATCGGAGGGATTAACCTGAAACAAAAGGGTGAGGGGGTGAGATATGAAATCTCAGTGAATTCCCTGCAAACAGAGGACTCAGTCCCACACATATACATATATTAGTAAACTTATACATATCATCAAGTATAAACATTATTGCTGCCCCCCACGCACCATGGTACTTAAAGGGACTAGCTTTGGGTTCAATCCTGACATCATCATGTCATTAAAAATATTTGTGAACCACTCATTCAGACATCTCATTTTAATTTTGTCAGTGCAAAAACGTTGCTGTTCCCCATGCACCGAGGTACTTAAGAGGAACCAGCTCTATACTGTAAGGCAGGACATACGTCTATGACCACAAGCGACGCCCCACTTGCTTTGCACTTTCTTGCTTGCCTTTCAAACTGAAAGGACTCTATACTTGCCTTCCAAACTGAAAGGACTTCTGTACTTGACGTCTGAAATGTCATTGATAACCATTCTAATTCGAATCATGAATAGAATTAGCATGGTTACTACTTTTGGATGCCAAATGGTGTTTCACATTCATTTCTTCATAATATTAAATAACTTAACTCACATATCAATTTATAGCTTAAAAACTAATGACCTAAAGCAAAACTTATAAACCATTCACATGAACAATATATAATCTCTCAATCAAGTATTCAACAAGGGATAATGCATCAACAACATAAGCAGAATTTCAGTAATTTTCAGTTAACTTCTATGATTTTATTAAAATACCAAACGAAGTCGGATTTGGACAAAAGACCACTCATTGGAAAGCTAAATAAGTCTAATTTATAAATAAGATTTTAGTTTTATAATACAGTTTACGAAAACTTACAGTTTTAATAAGCAAGCTTCTGCACCCAGAAAACAGGGCAGTTACAATACTCCAAATTATAACAGGTTTTTCTTCATCAATACTCAGGGTAAAACAGCAAAATAAGTGCATAAATTGTAGCATTTCGAGTCTATTTTCTAAAAAAACAAGAATCATACCGAACAAAGCGCCATAGAAATAATTATAAGAAAAATACTTCACATATGTTTATACGGGTTTCTGACCAGTAACTTCATTTGGGACTTTTCACAAACAAATTACATGCATGCAATTGAAATAATTTACATCATCAATATGCACTCAATTTACTTCATATAATCAACATGCAGGTACCGAATCAAACAACAAAAGCAAGCAAATCAAAATTCTTAAGCTTGGATTTATGGTTACCAAACACTAAACTAAGGAAATTCACAAGTGGTGTAGAGGTTATGAAGCATGTGTTTGAGTTGTCTCTCTTTTCTCTTGATGGATGTAATCTACCTCCTTAGGACCATGGTTTTGTAGGGAAAGAACTTGAAATGAAGAAAATGATGAACTAAGGGTTTGGTGTCCTTAGGTCAGAATACCCATTTTTGCTAGAGAGCTCCAAATGAAAAATTGTGTGAAATTACATAGGCTTAGATGATGTAGAGGAGTGGGAATATGGTGTTGGTTTTTCCAAATAATGAATGGATGGTGTAGCTCTAGTGTGGGTCGAATTTCATGGCTATGGAGGAAGAAGAGCTCAAATGGCGGAAGTATATGAACATAAGAGGTTTAGATGGTTAAGGCTTACAAGGAAATGATGTTAGAGCTTGAAAATCAACTTTGGATGATGATGGTTAGGGCTGGACGAATTTGTTGGAGCAAGGAGGAAGAAGAAGACTTTGGTGGTTTAAAGAAGATGAAGTTTGAAAGAGAAAATGAAAGTGAGTGTGTGTAGTGTGTGTAGCCGTGTAATGAGAGAAAAATAAGGGGAGAGTGATTTGTCACTTTAGCTATTATGGGCTAGTGTATTTGGGCTTTACCTCCCAAGGATCTCCATTAATACAAACTTAGTAATTTAACTAACCTTCATAATCTAAATAAAGAAATATTCATATTCATATAAAGCTCATGAAATCATTTCCCAAAAATATTCAAATGTGTAAAGCAAGGAAATTGAAGATAGAATAATAATAATAATTAATCAAGCATTTTTTTTTGAGATATTACAATCCCCTCACCCTAAATTTTATTGGATAAAATACTTTTTTGGTCCTTTATTTTTTGGGTAATTTTTTTTTTGGTCCTTTATCTTTTAAAAATTTCATTTTAGTCCTTTATGTTTCAAAACTGACCCAAAATGGTCCTTCCGTCAGATCCGTTACTAACGTCCGTTCATGTTAGCCGGAGATCCGCCGAAATCTGCAAATTTCATCGGAATCTGGCCATTAATCCTCTTACCTTTCTCTCTCTTCTCCCGGAATTTGGCCATTAATCCTCTCACCTTTCTCTCTCTTCTCCCTCTTTAAATCTCGATTCCTTCTCCCTCCCACACTCTGAAATTCGTTCCTTTCACCACACCCCTCTCTGAACCGCATTTCCCTCCCCTCCCACACAATGAATCTCGTTTCCCTCTCCCCCTCACTGTAAATCTCGGTTTCCCTCTCCTCCCTTGCATGAATCCCGTCGATGACGAGGCTTGAACAGAGGCGGTGATGGCGGCGATGAGGAGGTTTGAACAGAGGCGGCGACGTTGTGCTATTCAACTCCAACACAGATCTATTTACACTCTGAGCAGAACGAAGCAGAGGAAAAAGGCAGGGGAATCGCGCGCGTAATAATAATTAATCAAGCTTTTTTTTTTTTGAGATATTACAATCCCCTCACCCTAAATTTTATTGGCTAAAATACCTTTTTGGTCCTTTATTTTTTGGGTAAATTTTTTTTTTGGTCCTTTATCTTTTAAAAAATTCATTTTAGTCCTTTATGTTTCAAAACTGACCCAAAATGGTCCTTCCGTCAGATCCGTTACTAACGTCCGTTCATGTTAGCCGGAGATCCGCCGAAATCTGCAAATTTCATCGGAATCTGGCCATTAATCCTCTTACCTTTCTCTCTCTTCTCCCGGAATTTGGCCATTAATCCTCTCACCTTTCTCTCTCTTCTCCCTCTTTAAATCTCAATTCCTTCTCCCTCCCACACTCTGAAATTCGTTCCTTTCACCACACCCCTCTCTGAACCGCATTTCCCTCCCCTCCCACACAATGAATCTCGTTTCCCTCTTCCCCTCACCATGAATCTCGTTTCCCTCTCCCCCTCACTGTAAATCTCGGTTTCCCTCTCCTCCCTTGCATGAATCCCGTCGATGACGAGGCTTGAACAGAGGCGGCGATGGCGGCGATGAGGAGGTTTGAACAGAGGCGGCGACGTTGTGCTATTCAACTCCAACACAGATCTATTTACACTCTGAGCAGAACGAAGCAGAGGAAAAAGGCAGGGGAATCGCGCGCGTCTGACAGAGGTGGCCGGCGGCGAGCGTGGGGGGACGGCGACTCGGTTGCGGAGGTGGCTTCGCGGCGTTCTGAGGTGACGGTGCGTGGTGGTCACCAAGCAGAGGCGGCTAGGGTTTCATTTTGACCTAGGGTTTTATTTTAGGGAAGAAGAAGAAGAGTGTCACGTCACTGATTTCTAACGGAGTTGGATGAGAGATGACGGAAATGATCATTTTGGGTCACTTTTAAAATATAAAAAACTAAAATGAATTTTTTTAAAGATAAATAACCAAAATGAATTTTACCCAAAAGATAAAGGAGAAAAAAATTATTTTAGCTAATTTTATTTCACCAAAAATCAATCATAGGCCCACCTCTAATCCTCCTCTATGTTGTTAAACGCCTCCCCATCCCAGCCCAGCTCGGAGGTTACGTAGAGACAGGCTACCACAGAATTGCTGCCCTCTCTCACTGGACATTTCGAATATGTGGGACCCACTCAGAACCTTCCATAATGTAACCACCAATGATCGACGATCACCACCTACCATAACATTCTCTCGTGAAAAGCAAATTCTATTCTTCTAAACAAATATACCCGAATCCAAAATTGATTTTGAGATCATCTTTTCAATTAATTAATATTTAATTTTTTTTATATTATATATATATATATTTGAATTTAAATATCATCCAATATATTATATTAATACTTTTTTTGACAGAATATCTTATATTAATAAATTAATAATCTCAAACAATCTGTCAAAAAAGAAAAATAATCTCAAACAATTAGAAATTTATTCATAATTAAAATTGATATTATAATCTGTGAATTTTTTTTTCAATCAATCAATTGTCGCGTCATTAAAATAGTTTTAATTATATTATAATTAGGTTACAAATTACTAATATAATAATTTGTGAATTAAATTAATATATATTATTTCATTAACATTTTGATCTATGTGTTTTTACTTTAATTATTATAAAAAGAAATAACAATATTGCTAATTTATCAAAATATTATTGGAGGTGAGTTTTTAAATTTTTTATATAATAAATGAAATATTATTAAAGTTTAATTGATATATATTGTCAGTGTAAAGTTTTTTACACTGACAAACAATAATAAATTAAGGTATAGATGACTTTTAAGGTAATAAGTTCATTAGGATAAGAGTCAAAGATTTCTAATGATTGTCAATTTTTGATTGATTGACAGTGTAAAGAGATTGATTAACAGTATAAAAAATCTTTACACTATCAATGATTCAATGCATATCAATTAAATCATTATTATTAAATCAAAATATCAATTTTTTTTGACAAAAAAAATATCGCTTGATATTTTACTCTTCTAGCATAAATTAAACTCATAATTTATAATCGTTGATATGGTAAAAACTAAATTATATTGTTTTTTTTTGACAAAAAATTGCATTGCTTTTTGATATTATTATTATTACTATTTTTTAATTTTATTTTTGTGTCACTTTCTTCGTTGAGGGTTATATTGCTCAATCCCTGTTATAAACTTATAATACGTGACGTGACACCCACCCCCCTCCCTCGCGCCTCTTTCTTTCAGTTTTCTTCTTCTTTTTCTGTGTTTTTCTCTCCGTTTTCTCAGCAACCAAACAGCACAAGCTCACCACACAGTTACCCCATGGCGCTGCTTCCCTAGCATACCCATTTTCCAAAAGGCCGCGAATTACCCATTACAGGCGCGGTCACTGTTTTTCCCTTCCTTTTCTCTCCATATTCTCACCGTTTTCTCAGCAACCAAACAGCACAACCCAACCACACGCACCTCAAATTTCACGATGTCACTTCTTCCCTAGCTTGCCCATTTCCCCAAACTCCACGAATTCCCTTCAAAGCACTCACCTTGCTGCTTCCCAAAAAAAAACATGAACTCTCCACTCTCTGTTTTCTCTCTCTTCTTTTTCTTCCTATTCGCCATTGCCGGCGGTGACGATCTAGCTTCCGACAGAGCCGCGCTAGTAACCCTACGCGCCGCCGTGGGTGGCCGTTCACTCCTTTGGAACCTCTCCCAAACAACCCCATGTTCATGGAACGGTGTGTTCTGTAACGGAAACCGAGTCACAATGTTGCGGTTTCCAGCTATGGGTCTCTCAGGTACCCTTCCTTTGGGTTTAGGGAACCTCACTCAGCTACAAACCCTCTCTCTCCGGTTCAACGCATTAACCGGACCCATTCCCTCCGATTTCAAAAACCTTGTTAACTTGAGGAACCTCTATCTTCAAGATAACTTTTTCTCAGGTGAAATCCCCGATCTTGTGTTCAATTTGCAGAATTTGGTGAGATTGAATTTGGGTAGCAACAATTTCAGTGGTGAGATCTCACCAAAGTTTAATAGCCTCACTCGTTTGGGTTCCCTCTTTTTGGAGAATAACCATTTCACTGGCTCAATCCCTGACCTTAATGTTCCACCTCTTCAGCAGTTCAACGTTTCGAATAATCGCTTAAATGGGTCTATTCCTAAAAGGTTTTCGCGTTTGGATGCAAGTGTTTTTTCTGGGAATTCACTCTGTGGAAAGCCCTTGCAACCTTGCCCTGGAACTGAGGGTGGGAAAAACAACTTGTCTGGGGGTGCAATTGCGGGTATTGTGATTGGTTCTTTGTTTGGTGTGTTGTTGATTCTGCTGATTTTGTTCTTACTGTGTAGAAAAAAGAGTGGTAAAAGTGATTCCATTGATGTTGCACCTGCAAAGCAAGTTGAGGTTGCTGCGGTGCCACGTGAGAAGAGTGGTAAGGATGATGAGAATAGTGCTAGTGCTAGTAATTCAACTGTTACAGCAGCAAAAAGTAATGGTAAGAGTTTGGTGTTTTTTGGTAATGTGAATAAGGCTTTTGATCTTGAGGAATTGCTGAGGGCTTCAGCTGAAGTGTTGGGGAAGGGGACTTTTGGGACCACTTACAAGGCTACTTTTGAAAGTGGGATGAGTGTCGCGGTGAAGAGGTTGAAGGATGTTACTGCATCAGAAAACGAATTTAGAGAGAAAATTGAGCAAGTGGGGAAGATGGTTCATGAGAACTTGGTCCCACTCAGAGGTTATTATTTTAGCAGGGATGAAAAGCTTCTTGTGTATGATTACATGCCAATGGGAAGCTTATCTGCCCTCTTACACGGTATACATTTTTTTTTTTAATATTTGTTTTGCTTGGTTGTCATTTTTGGACTATAGTGTTCTTCTCTTTTTTGTGTGTCATGATGCTACTCTTGTTTATAAATCAATTGACTGATTGTGTCTGTTCTTGTGTCTACTCTATGGGTAACTACTTGTTACTTTTTATGTCTCTTGATGTTTGTATTCGAGTTTCTTTTTCATTTTTGTAATGTACTGCCATGACCCGATTTTCAACTCAACTATCTGTCATCTTGTGTTGTGCCTGTCTGATTCCAATTTATTTTTACGGGACAAAATTGACATGATATTATGGTTTGGAGTCCATGGCATATGTGCAGCACATTATGCTCATCGGAGATGAAAACTTGCATCAAGAGTTTAGTCTGATATCTAGCATTTCCTTAGAAATCTGAAGTTTGTGCCTCTTAGCTGATGCTCAATGTTCTAAACTTTGATGTCAATGAATATTTCCTTTCAGGATTGTAGTTATTGTTCTAACATTCAAAATTCCCACTGAGTTAATGTTTATAGTATAAGCCTCTAGATTTAGTGATTACATGTTTAATATTCCCATGGATTTGTCTGTAAGTTCCCAGTTGAATCCTTTGATAATTTCTTAGTAGTATCAGGGAGATTGATTATTTTCTCCACACATGTTCTGCATGCTGCTCTTTCCATTTTTAGTGTGCATTGGCCCTAGATTTGATGAAATGGTGGCTGTAAAGAACAGCATTTCTGTTGTTTGCAACATTTAGGTGAATGGACATGAAATTGATTTTGAATTGGGATGCAAAACAAAAAACGGATTGTAATCTGGATGCTAGACAGTCGAACCCTTATTTGACATTGTTTGCTTATACATCTTTCAATTTTCATGTTATAGCAAATAGTGGAGCTGGCAGGACTCCACTGAATTGGGAAACAAGGTCTGCCATTGCCCTTAGTGCTGCTCGTGGGATTGCATACCTACATTCGCATGGCCCGACATCCTCCCATGGAAATATCAAGTCATCAAATATCCTTCTCACCAAATCTTTCGAAGCTCGTGTCTCTGACTTTGGCCTTGCTTATCTTGCACTCCCAACCTCTACACCTAACCGTGTTTCTGGTTACCGAGCCCCAGAGGTCACAGATGCTCGCAAAGTATCCCATAAAGCAGATGTCTATAGCTTTGGGATAATGCTTTTGGAGCTGCTTACAGGGAAGGCCCCTACTCATTCTTCACTGAATGAAGAAGGGGTAGACCTCCCAAGATGGGTCCAATCTGTGGTTCAGGAAGAGTGGAACAACGAGGTTTTCGATGTGGAGCTTCTCAGATACCAGAATGTTGAGGAGGAAATGGTCAAGCTCTTGCAGCTTGCACTTGAATGTACTGCTCAATATCCTGACAAGAGACCTTCAATGGATGTGGTGGCAAGCAGGATTCAGGAAATTTGTCATTCTAGTTTAGAGAAAGAGGAAGAGAAGGATCACCATTTGCTTAAAGAAGCAGATGATGGATTTTCCCAACAATATTACTCTGCTGATTCGGGTGCGCCACATGCTTGAGTATAGAATTGAAGAGAGAGACCTTCATTATTTCATCATTGACCTGTTTTTGGCATGCATATGTTGTTTGTTTATTCATTGAGCTATTTCATCAATGTTGGTTGGGGATTTATATTCCCCAGTTTATTTACTACAGCATCATATTCACCAAACACATTTATTATTTTCATTTTTACAGGATTTTGTGTGAAATGTGAATGATTTGTTTGGATATCCACATTGATGCCCCCAATTTTTAGATGTATTGGTTTGTATCGAAGTTTTCATAGAAGAGAAACAAGGTAATCTTGAAGTCCAGCTCACCCTATTGTTTGTTGACAGATTAACCAGAATTTCTTAACCATCTCCCTTCAATATCATATTCTAGTAAGTCAATTTGAGTAACCAGACATTAGGCAATTTCTTTTAAGTTGTGTTTCATCTTTAGCTAAACATTATATAGTGTGTTTGGTTGCACAGGTGAAAACTGTAAGATTGATTTTAGTAAAAATGCAGTGTTTAGTTACTATCAGGAAAAATCGATTTTGTTTTCAGAAGTGATTTTGACTAGAAGCTACGGAAAATAGTTTTTGTATTGGGTTGAAAATTTTACATTAAACTTACTTTCAAAATAAAAGCATCTAAATATAAATCACTTCCCTTTAAATCAATTTTAGTATTTTATAAAATTAATTTCATTCAAAATTACTTTTATCAAACACTTTTCCAAACATACACATAAAGAATTGTCATACCCATATCAGTTCAGGCACTATGGGAGATTGGATTCTTGGTTTGAGATTGTTTTCAATTGGGGACAATCTTCAAGTACAGCATTGAATTTTCTGCTAGGTTAATCCATTGGGTCAATTTTCTTTAACATTTAAAGTAGCAGTATTTTTATATAAATTTATACACAATTCTTTATGCCTTTTATTTTTTGTCTCTTGTTTATGTAATATTATTCTTGTGTATTTTTATAAAGAAAAAACGACGGAGCAGCCTTTACAACGAAGCTGCTTTGGTTGTGTTTTCTTCTTGGGGTACATCTTCGTGTCATCGAATTCCAAGATAAATCTCGGGCTAAAGAGAAAACTAAAAGAAAAACAAAGATAGATGTCGAAAATTTTCTGTTAGGTGCTTTCCTTTTACGGCATTTATTCTTGTTCTTGGATATTGACACATTCTTTGTTGCACTTCTTTTTTAGGAGAGCATTCATTATTTTAAATATTTAATTCTGCAATTTAAGTATATTTTATTTTTAATGTTTTTGTAAGTTTATAATGCTACATTGCAACTTTTGCTTTCTGATTCAACTTGAGTTTGTGGGAACTTAGTTGTAAAGAATTATGCTTTCTAACTTGTATTCTAAAGTTATAGCAATCGGAGAGAGAATGGATAAAAGGACAGATATATAACATCTAGCTAGCTCGCTTTCGCTTCTGGTGCAATTTTGATTTGTTGAAACTGAGTTGTTTCAGTTGGTTTGAGAAGTGATGATCTCAGTTAAGTAATATCAACTATTTCACCACATGGTTCTTTCTCCTTTTTCTTTCCATTTTATATATATATATATATATATATATATATATATATATATATGTATGTATGTATGTATGTAATGAAAATATTATATAGGCCACCATCTACCTTGCATTGACTGATAGACATGAGATTCAAATTCAAGTAGATGCTCAACCAAAGAAAACTGGTTTCAAACATATGAAGAAGATAAAGTGTAAAAGTGAGATAAAAATAAATATATACGATATCAAATATAATATATATATTCTCCAACTAAATTGGCCTTGGCCATTAGGAGATCTTCCTTTACTCTTCTCTGTCCATAGGGATGAAGATATGTTAAGTCAGGCTAAACTTTGAGTTAAATAGGCCAAGCCTATTTAAAAATCAAACCTGATAAGTTACCTGATATTGATAGCTTTTTAAGGTCTGATTTAACCTAAAAAGCTATTTAAAAGCCTATTTTAAGACCTTGTTAAAGGTCAATAGGCCTATCTCTAAGTAGCTAAATAGGCTGACAGGTAGGACTTTAAAATGTATGTCTCCATTTTCTTTAAAGTTCTTTGAGAAAGTCAATAAAATTTTATTGAACATATGGAAAAAAAATGCAAATAAATAAAACAATGTTTGAAGTTTAGCATATACAAATTTAATTATAAAAGATAAACAACAGTTTAAAAAAATTATTTCAGAGGTATTTTATATTTTTTATAGTTATGATAACTTTGAAACTACAACTTTTGTTAGGGTGGCAGACCATGTTATGTTTCTCACCATGAGCAAGTCCATTTATAAAAAAAAAATTATTATTTGAAAATCCCTAAGATTTTAAAATTTAAATTTTCATCCAATTCCCTAAGTTTACTCATTCTTTCTCTTTCACTCTAGTCTCTCACATTCCCCCGTTGCCTCCTCCTCGATCTCCTTTTAAGGGGAGGGGGAGGGGGATGGGGTGGGGGTGGGGGTGGGGAGAAGAGAACGGAGAGAAGGGTAGACGAGAGAGTGAGAGAGGGGGGAAGGGGTCCAAAATAAATATTTTTTTTGCAAATAAGGGTTTTTGATAGTCTCTCATGGTGAGAGACTTGTCATCATCTCTCACCCTAAAAGAAGAGGTCCATCTCCTTTTTTGTACAAATAAGGCACATGAGAAATGATTTTGGGTGAAAGTGAACTGTATATCCTTTTTGGTGGCTTATATCATGAGGGAGCAAGTAAATCGCTCATGATGAGGGAGTAAAAGTGAGCCCTTGAATTTATTGTTTAAATAATTGAATGGCTGAGATCTAAACTTGATAATGGTAGAATATGTAACCAAAATAAATCAAAGTGACAATTTTGTCCCTACCATCTTCCCCACTTACTGTCGCACCATACAATCCGTATCTTTATTCTAAATCAATAATATAACCAAATAATAAAAACATAAGAAATGACCTGTACATCACACAAGTGACATTTGTGTATTTTCAATTGTTTAAAGACTCATCGATTCAACATCAATAATCTAATGGCCATGTTCTCCTTACAGCACGTGTTATAAACACAGCTATAATGCGGCTCGTTAATCATAAAAATTAGAAAAACAAAAAGATTCACGTCACTAGAAATTTAAAAAAAAACACAAATATTGCAATCATTGAGATAAAACTTCTGTTTTTTCATATAAGGATCACAATAATATGCAATACTTTTATTAAACAAATAAAGTTGCTGGACTTGTATCATGCTATAAATGGAAACCATAAAAAATTTGTACAAGACCAATTAATTGGTTTACTGATGAACATGAGAACATTGCATGGAAGATTTGACAAAGTCTGATTACTGTATAAACACACTTACTTGAGCCACAACTAAAATTAAGGAAAATGTATTCCACAAGGAAGGAATTTCATCAACACCTTGCATCTATGACCAGAAATAAAATATTGGTCAACCAAGGATCATTTTGCAGTTCTCGAGTGTTTGATAAGCCAGTCAATGACCACATCTATGTTTACAGAATCCTTGCATGAAATCATATAGCAGCAGACCTCTCTGTCTTTAATTGACTCAAGTCCTCTGAAATCATCGAAGGTTTAGTTTTGTTACACAAGGCATCAAGAGAAATTTCAGTGAAAAAAAAAAAATGATAATATTCTCTGAACTCACAGCTGATCTACCAATGCTTGCTTCGAAAGAGCTTCTGACTTGTCAATTTTGTTTCCAAGAACAAGCAAAGGAATTCCACTCAAAGAAGGTTTCGTCAAGAGCTCGTGTAACTCACTTCGTGATATGGGAACACTGTCTCTATCAGCAGCATCTACAACATACCTGTCTTTGCACTCATCAATGAAAGCAAACAAAACTATAAAAGCATGGAGAAGTGCCTCTCAATTACTTGAAAGGACTAGAATACAGACAAGAGTGTGCATGATCAATCTTCCCTTTGATTATCAGAAACAATGATATTGATAAAAACAAGCATTAAGTTTTCTGTTCATCATGTCTGAAACATAAACACTTAAACAGGAAAGAAGACAACAATATACAAAATAATGTATGAGGTCAGTAGTCTGTATTATAAGTTGTTAGTGATCTCATAGATGTAAATGAAAACCATCCGTGTGAATTTCTTAATGGATCATACTTCAAGGATGATTGAAACTTCATATGGTATGGTATTATTAGAGCCTCTCCATGAAGTGGTCGGGAGTTCAGTTCTTACCGCCCCCATCTCATATCAAATTATGCTTCAGTACATGTAGTGGTGGACATATACTTTATCCATGCTTAAAGTCATTAGGATGAGAGTGCATATTAGATATGTAAGTCAAAACCATCTCTAGGTCTTCTCATGATAGCTTAAACTCTTAGGATAGTTGGTTCTTATAAATTATAATAGGTGAAGTGTAAGCTTCACTTTTACTTTTCTGCTGAAAATATCATAGGGAAAGCAAGGCATCATTAGCATTGTTGATTCTTTATCAAATTCTCCAAGGAAACAGAAAAACCATACAATGGTCCGAGGTATCTCGGCAAAGAAAGGGATGAAATGTCACTGTATTTAGAAGTAAATATAAAATTTAATGTTAGAAGTCTAAAAAATTGTATAAAATCGCCATTATTCCGGGGTACCTAAAACCAATAATTTACTCTAACTACTGGCAACATGTCATCCAAAACCAATACTAAAAAAGAAATGTATGTAGATATGCATATGTGTAATGTATGTAGATATGCCTGTACTGAGTACTGCATGTATGAATATATGTCTGTAAGAGAGAAAATCAAGAGAGACAATACACTATAGCAGAGACACCGCGACAATAACGCTCCCACATAGTTCGGAACCTCCTCTGTCCACCAAGGTCCCAAAGCTTAATTGTGACATTTCCCTTAGTCACTTTTCGCATGTTGAACCCAACCTGAGCTTAATAGCAAAAATTAAGCTTCTATCACACAAAAAATGCTTACAATATTCAAATAAGTAATGCAAAAAAAGAAAAAAAGAAAAGATACCTACAGTTGGAATCATGTCTTCACTGTAGCCTCCTGTCTGGTAAAAAAATAAAAAAAAAGAGGAATGTGAAAAATATAGGCATTAGTAATAAGAGTATTGAATTTCAGGGTTTGCATTTGCAATGCATTAGATTATAATAACTCACAGCAATAGCATTGACAAGAGAGGTCTTCCCAGCATTCTGAAGGCCTACAAGGGAAAGTTCCATCTCCTGCTTAAAAAACAAGCTGACAGAACATAGAGTCAGAAATCAGAATGATTTACAAAAGGCTTATCCTATTCATACATAAATACAAATCAGATAATGGAATGGAATTTTAAGTTGATTTCTCAGTCTCAATCAGTAATAATAAATGAAACTGTAAGCACAAACATACAAGCCTGAAGACTATTTATCCATCCTAGCAAGCAGTTATGATTTATAAAATAAAATAAAAGAAAAATAGATAATTAACGGGAAGAAAAGAGGTTACCTGCGAAGCCAATTGAGAAAGGAATCCCAGAGACCCATAATGATAGATAGAATCACAGAGATGGAAAGGGAAATGGGAAAGTGGGGAGAGGGGAAGAAGCGGGAGCAAACAAAACAAGAAACTTCGTGAGAGGATTGGAATCTTAAATCTAAATGCAGCCGATATCGACATATAATAATATGTAATATGTAATTGTCGTGTCTGCCCCTTTGCTAATTACTAGTACCGACCCTCTACCCTCTACTCTCTACTCTCGTCATAACCGCTCTCTCAATATTTTATAGCTATATATACTAGCGGTCCAGTCTAGCCAAATTTTTAATGTTTTTATTCGTATTTATTCATATTTTTTTTTTTGTATATAATATTTTATTTGTCACTTTTATATGTCAAGTATTTTTATTCCGGAAATGATTTTTTGATATAGAATTTGGGACAACATACTCAGATCTGCCGTTTGAACAGTCTAAGATGTTCTGAAAGACTGCATGTCAAGATCAGAAGACTTTTTTTTTTTTAATTTAAATTTTTTTGTAAATAAATTTTTGATTAAGTATGTGTCAATATCGGTGAGCGAAGTACAAATATCTGGTGAATGCCTTCAAATATGTGGTGAATGCCCATACTAAAACCAAGTTTTGGATGCCTTAGATTATCTGGTGAACGTAGTTCAATTATCTGGTGAATGCCTTCAAATATGTGGTGAATGCTCATACTAAAACCAAGTTTTGGATGCCTTAGAGTATCTGGTGAACGTAGTTCAATTATCTGGTGAATGCCTTCGAATATCTGGTGAATGCCTATACTAAATTAGCTTGTGGATGCCTTAGATTATCTGGTGAACGTAGTTCAATTATTTGGTGAATGCCTTCAAATATGTGGTGAATGTCCATACTTAATCAAAAAATTTATTTACAAAAAAAATTTAAATTTAAAAAAAAGAAAAAGAAAAAAGCTGTCTTCTGATCAAGACATACAGTGACAATTCTGATCCGCACTATAAGACTGCTCACACTGTGATATCAGAGTATGTTGTCACATTTTCTGTGTCAATTTAGCAGCACCGTTTTTATTCAATATTTTTTACAACTTATGTAAGACATATTTTTAACTGATAACTTTTGTGATTTTATATTGTGATTCATCAATGTAAACACATATATGTTGTAAATATTATGTTGTAAATAAATGTTAAAATAAATAAAATACATATTGTAATTAAAAAAAATAAATCCACAGGACAGATTTGTCTTATGGGCCTCCAAAGAAATGATGGAGAGACATTTGGGCTCTTAAAGGGCCTCATCACTACAAAATGCTTCTTGTTGTGGCAGTGGCTTCACATGTCTCTTTTTGATGAAGATTTCTCTTGACTTCCTTAGCCCAGCAAGGCAGTTTTGGACCAAGAGATTTGTTGCGGGTAGGGGTTGTGTCAAAGAGACTCTCTGATTAGTTGCAAATTCCATCAGTATGGTTGGCTCAAGCTTAATACAGACGGGGCCTCCAAGGGTAATCCCAGGATTGCTGGTTGTGGGGGTATTATCAGGAATGATGTGGGTATCTGGCTGAAAGGGTATGGTGTTCATATTGGATTTTGCTCTGTCTTCGATGCAGAGCTTTGGGCCATCCTTCGTGGGCCCGTGTTATTTCTGTGAACTCTTAGTTTCTTTTGTTGGGCTCTAGGCCCTTTTTGTCAAAAAAAATTAAAATAAATACAATGTACAAATTATTATTTATTTACAACTATTATTTAGCCTTGACATCTTCATTTTTGACTTAATTGTGAGATTAAAAAAGGATTCAATTTCAGTAAAAAAAAAAAAGAAGTAAAAAAGATGCGTGGAAAGTACATTAGTGTCGCTTGGAAATTTGCTTATTTAGAACTTTAGTCACAATAATTTTTGTCCAGTCACATTCAGATGTGCCCTCAAATTTCAGTTTTAGGCAAGTAAGAAAAAGTCTAATACTAAATGGCCTAAAAGCTTGCTAATTTTTTCTTTTGCTTTCGTATGGAAATGTCACTTTTTTTCGGTTAAAAATAAAAGGCCTTGCAGACCTAGGATAGGGGTAGGAGAAAAAAATTGCTAAGAAAATCCAACTCATGGCATTTATTCAATTACAGTTTAAACTATATAAACCATGGTTAGCGCCATGTGATGTGATCTATCAGTATATTGCAAGTAGGGGTGACAAAATGATCCATTTGTCCATCATCCATCCAGTCCATCCATGAGAAAATTTCATCCAATCCATCCATTTATTAAAAAATAATATAAATGGATTGGATTATTTTTTTAGTGGATGGTTTATGATCCATCCAATATTTTTTAAAATTCATTGGACCAACAATAAAAAATGTAATGGATCAACTTTTATCAATTCCAAAACCAATTTAATTTTTTCATATTATTTTTCACCAAATAAAAAAAACCTCCATTTGTAACAAAAAAAAAAAAACACCATCTAATTTTCTCTTCCATTCCCTATTATTTTTTCTCCACTATTTTTTTATTTTATTTATATGTTTTTTTTTTCTTTTTTATTACATTAAGTATGAACTAATTAATTGTTCTAAAGCACCAGTTGTAGTCCACATTATCACGTACATTTTCTTTTTTCGTTGCCTTTTTTTTGTTGAGAAACTTAAAAAAAAGTATTAACTAATTGAAAGCACAGAAAGTCATAACAAGTTTCGTAAAACAATATCATGGAACGTTGTGGCAAAACAATCTCTGTAGATTCACATAATCAATAACTCCCATATAATAATAAAAAATGGTTGTAAGATAGTGTGGAGAGAGTAAAGATAGAGAGATAGTAGGAAAAAAAAGGGAGAGAGATGATAGAGAGAGGAATAAAGAGGAGAGGGTGAGATAGAGATAATATTTTAATTTTTTTTACAAATTATTTTATTTTTAAAAATATTTTATGGATGGATAAAAGAGATATAAAATTATTTAATTTCTTAAAATAAATTTTAGTGGATGGATTGGATATCCAACCATGAAAAGTTGTTAATGGATGGATCGGATGGATTTTATTTAATGGATCATGGATGAATTAGATTTTTTTTAATAAATTTTTAATGAATTATAATGGATTAATGGATTGTTTTTAATCCATCCGTTAAGATCCGAATAAAAATTTATCCGATCCATCCATTTGCCACCCTTAATTGCAAGTATGGATATGGTAGTTGAAGTGTGGCATATTTTAGAAATTCAAACATTTATGGAATATAATCGAATGTCTCTCCAAGATAAATTTCCTTTTCTTTTTTAACCACAAATTCACTTGAACTTCAAATACAATGTAAACTCCACTCAGATCATTGCCCGTTGTCAGAGCAGCTGAGCATAAATAAATATAGTATCACAGTTGTTACAAACAACACATTTAGTGGCTTTAAAAGGTAAAGCCTCTTCATTAGCACCACCATCAGCTACATGTTTCAAATATTTTTCTAAATCATTTTCCAATGGCAGCATCAGGTACCTCTTCCAGTGGAGAAGTGCCATCATCCCCTCCATTGTTATGGCCTTTCAACAGTTTATTTGATAACTCCATTGATACCGGATAAAGATAGGAAAAAAAATCTTTTATTGCTAAGTACCTGCAAATAAGATACTGATACTGAGACTGAATAGGTTTCAAAAGAATATTGTTATAGTGTCATATTAATATAGTTTAATTAATTTATTAGGTGTTTTCTATTAAGTATAACAAAGTGGCTGAGAGGCAGATTGAAAAATAAAAGATCACCGGAAAGAGAAGAAATCAAAGAACTGATTATATACTCAAAAAATTTGATTAACCAAGTCAAATTCCCATAGCAGGGTCAGCCAATCAGGTTATATACTCAAGTATAATAAAAACAAATAAAAATGAGTATGGTTTTGGTTTGTTGTAATCATGCTATATGAAAAATCAAGATTCAGAACCACTTTTATTTGAAGAACATTTGCATGAGATTTGAACTTGAGTTATGCTACTAAGAGGCTTTGGACTTTTATATTGACGGGGAGTGTGAACTAATGTCACTATAGGAATAGTTTCTCTATTTAGCCTTGTGGAAGGAGCATTGCAGCAATTGTTCCTAGAAATTTCCCCTAGAACAATTCTAAAAGATTAATCCCCAAGAATACAGTATTTGAAGTGAAAATGGTATCAGTCAGGCCTTTAATGCTTACTAAATAAAACTGCATTTTGTTATATAGCAGCAACAGCATGAAGGTAAACTTGGTCATAGCCCAAAGAATATGTAAAACAATCAAAAGCTAGGATTTTATAAGATATATATAGGACAGAATGAGTGAGATGAAGCCTCAATGCTTTCTAAACATCAAATAGATCTATATGATGCAAATGCAAAAAAAGAAAATGATCATTTGAAGTAACTCGTATAATAAAATTTACCAGTTTCGACATTCTATTTATTCTTAGATAGTCTATATGAGTTGACTGCTAGAATTATTTACTCTCTATAACATTTGCAATTTAATTTATTTGGCATATTTTGGGTGTACAAAGAGAGACAAATGAGAGAGGGAGGGACAGCTCCTACCAAGAACACTGAGACAACGAAAAGAAATCATTCTATGCAGCACCTACCTTATGCTTTGCCTTCTCCCCTACATTCCTCACTGTCAGATTCCTCTACATTGGTTAAAAGCACATGTAATACATTCTAAATTACAGAGTTTAGAAATGTAAAAGATAAATTACGTTGAAACCTCTGCATAGTGTTTCTAGTATCTAAATTCTAGAGGGAAGCAAGAACTCATAAATGAAAGGAAAAAAAAAAGATTTTAGAACATATTCAATATAGAACACATGTAGCCCCCGTGAGAAATCCAGCAACCAGAATGCAAGCCTTCTAGCACCAGAAAAAAAAATCAACATAAATAGTTTAGCATATATTATTGGGAAAAATCCAAGTCCCACATTGACTAGAGATAGTCTCTAATAAGAGTTTATAAATAGTAGGCAATCCTCATCCTATGAGCTAGCTTTTGGGATTGAGTTAGGCCCAAAAACCTAATATATATAGAGGTCCTCTGTAAGTTTATACAATCAATGCATCATTTCAATTATTATAACAAAAAAACAGAAATTCCGAAATATTTTCATACAAACATAGGAAATGGGTGGAAGAAAAATGAGCATGTGATATTGTGGACACAGAGAAAGTGAGGGGAAGTGGCACAACCATAAATCTGAGACACTAAAATAAAGCACCATGGCCATGCAAGTAAGCATATAAACAAAGAAAGAACACTTACATGATGGTTGTGTCACCAGCTGCGTGTTTGCTAAAACATCTTCTTTAAGGTAGTTTTCATCTTCCTCTTCTTCAGTAACTTTTGATGCATGGTGTCCCCTAAAATATACAACAATTAATGCAAAATAAGTTCTTTTATACAGCACCAAGTCAGTATCAGATCATTCTTTATTGCATTTATGAACTTTGCCAACCACAGTAGAAATTGAGGTACAAAATTAATATTTCACATTTTCTTATGATTATTATTTATAAGTTACTTGGTAATACTTTCCATACATCCAGATAATATTCGATGACATAAGATAAATGTGAAAATAACATATAATTGAATTCAAAAGGGAAACTTTGCAAAAATTGTTCAATTATAATGGATAATTAAGAGACAATAGCTTCCACCGGGTGATCTAAAGGCATATAGAAACTATGTTTGTGCATCAAACATTTAATGTTAGATTTTCACGATTATCAAGGTATAGAATAGAAATTTCACAAATCCTTCGAAAGAACTTCAAATATATGGAAGTATAATTCACAGTATAATTTAAACAAAAGAAGACAAAACTAATGAAGCGGAATTGCCATGGCATAGTATTCATGAATGTTAAGGAAATACCTTCCCCTTGACTTCTTCTAAGACGAAGATTGATCACTTCGGCAAAATAAGAAGACAACTAAATTTGTTGTAAGAGATACTTCAATCGGCCCTTTCCTCTATTGTTCTGCATTCGTTGTAATCATTATTTACTTAACAATTATATATACTTTAACACCTCAAGCCTTCAAAAAAAATAAAAAAATAAAAAAACAATGACATCAAAACTCTCCATACAGTGTCTCACTCTTTTAACTTGGAAGTGTTCAAAACATTGTCAAACTCATATCAGCAAATCAAATTAAAGTGCACGTTCTCTCTCTCCCACACAAACTCACAAATCCAAGAAATTTACTAAAACTCTACCAAATCATCTGAACATAGTCATTCAGTAACAATATATAGGGTGGTAAATAGTGAAGAATTTTGGGAAAAAGGGAAAGAGATAAACAAAGAACGAGATAAACTAATTTAATTGTTTCTTCTTCTTTAAGGTAGTTTTCATCTTCCTCTTCTTCAGTAACTTTTGATGCATGGTGTCCCCTAAAATATACAACAATTAATGCAAAATAAGTTCTTTTATACAGCACCAGGTCAGTATCAGATCATTCTTTATTGCATTTACGAACTTTGCCAACCACAGTATAAATTGAGGTACAAAATTAATATTTCACATTTTCTTATGATTATTATTTATAAGTTACTTGGTAATACTTTCCATATGTAACGCCCCCCTTGAGGCATTACTACGTAACACATGCGGAAGTAAATTAAAAGATAATTTACTGGTGCTTTCGGAAAATAATTTATATAAGTGCATAAGTGTATGAAATTGGGTATAAAAATTTTGTCTCGACTCCACACCTAAGCCTTGATCGACACACAGACTTACTATCACAGCCTGGCAAACCCATTTAGTTTAAAGAATATACTTGAATAAAATCTAGTATTTTTACAGAAATTTTGACAGAGTCTCCTCTGTAATTCGGACATCCCAGGTAAAAGAACACCTGCTAAAATAATTACATTTTCATTCCAGAATTCCAGTTACACCAAATACAACCAGGCATTAATATGCTAAAGATAGTTATATCAATTAGCTATACATGAACAAAAGGAAAAGTTTAAGTTTTCATTCAAAAGAGACGCTCTCCGAGCCATAAACATTCCATTTTAAAATATAGACTCTCTGAGTCATACTCATACATACTTATCAAAATCCAAGTCTCAAACCCTAAGCTGGTCATTCTAAAAGTTATTCCTAAGAAGAACTCACGTGGTCATTCCACAAACAAATACTTCATCAAACAACCAGATCTAAGTCTCTGAGTGACTTAGGAAGACTCCTCTGCACCATCTGTACTAAAATACCCAGGGTACAATAGCAAACCAGAAGAAACCTGATATGTTTGTAAGGGTGAGATACCGACAAATGGATATATCACACAACAATCATATACATGATACATACATCACATAATCATATAAGCAGTTAAATCATGCATATACATAACATAACAGTGTTATATCAAAGGGTCTCAAACCCGCACAGTCAACCTTTGAAAATATGCATGGCACTTCAATCATCAGTCTCTAACTTAATCTCCGGAGATCCCAACATCCTCAAAATGAGTTGATCAGGCTCGATACACCGTCTCATTGGCTAGCTAAGCACAACGATAATACACCGTCTCATTGGCTAGCTAAGCACAACGATAATACACCGTCTCATTGGCCATTTAGGCACAACGATTATGCACGCCGTTTCATTATCCATTTAGGCACAACGATACACGTACACCGTCTCATTGTCCAATTTAAGAACAACGATAATACACCGTCTCATTGGCTAGCTAAGCACAACTATAATACACCGTCTCATTGGCCATTTAGGCACAACGATTATGCACGCCGTTTCATTGTCCATTTAGGCACAACGATACACGTACACCGTCTCATTGTCCAATTTAAGAACAACGATAATAAGGCACGCCTGCACTGGGAAATGCACATGAGAAAATATTTTATTTAAAAGGATTTCTTTGTGTTCATTCTTTTCTTTATCATTTGCTCAAAGCTAACGACTTAAATCATAATTTCCCCATCACTTGAAAACTCAGAAGCATAGGACTCATAGTCCGAATGCTCAATCACAATGCCCAAGACCGTGGCCGCAGTCAAGGGTTGTGGTCGTAGAAAACAACCTTCACCTTTAATCATGTTCATCACACACGGTTAGAATACACAGTCCAACACAGCGTGATTAGGACCTAAGTCCATCACAACGAAATCAGAACGAACTGTCCTCAATTTCGAGAATTGGACTCTCAGTCCATAACATCATAACCAGGACTCGTAGTCTCGAATTAACACTGATCCAAGATCACGTGCGTATCACTGAATACTAGAGGCGACGTCTCGCGTACTAGATTCTCTTTCTTAAGTACTTATTTTTCGTTCAGTGAAAAACAAATTCAAAACCGAATCCTCGATAACCTATCCAGGTTATCGGAAAGTTTCTAAAATATTTATGAAAAACCTTTTCTTTGAAAATATTTTTTTATAAAGCATCTTTGAAATTCTTTTATCTTTGAAATATTTCCCCCAATAGGATATTGCCAAATAATCTTGAAAGTTTTCACTTGAAGACACATAGTTCGAAAAGGATTTTTCTCTTGTATAACAATAATTCACCAAAACCATTTCAACATTTAAAACAAGTACTTTAAGTTTAGATAGCTTTTGGAAAAGAACACCAATCCCTTCATCTTCAAAGCTTATTAAGGTTTTTAATCCTTATAACGGTTGAGCACAGACGCACATCTGGCTTAGCAAACTTTCAATCAACAACAGTATATATCATCAGTTCAATGCTAATACCACAGTTGAAAGCAGTTCATCACATATATGCATTATATCATTTAGAACAAGTACAGTTCAACATCAGATAATAGCATAACAATTCAAGTACATCAGATAATCAAATAAGCTCAATCAACAAGTAAATATCCAATTAAACACATACACACATGCATACAGTTATTGAATATCCCTAGGCAAACTCCCCTTACCTTTGAAGACAAGTAATGGATCCTCGTCTTAATACTCACGTTAGCTCCAAGAGTATAACTATCTACTCCATCAAGCAAGCATAGCCGTGTCAAACGTCTCAGAGAGGGAATCCAACAACGCGCAACAACCAAAAATCAAGAAATCAATTTCACATGATCAAACACACATTCTAACTTTATCTAAACACTTAATCTAATTACCAAACAAGGTTACTTTTAAAGAAAATCATGTTTGAAGCTCACGCTTCCCAATACCCTTTAAGGAAACTTTGTTTTGATTAAAAGATCATGAAAAGAACTTTGGAAATCATCCATTAAGAGTCATAATTGCACTAAATCATAATTAATTTCACAAAAACATACCCAAATTCAAATAAAATCAAATTGGGGGTTTAGGGCTCCTAAATACAATTTGGGGAAAACTCATTTTAACTAAAAAATAATAAAATTGGTTTAGGGAAACACAAATTCACAGTCCCAATTTCATAAAACAACCTTAAATTTCAAGATTAAAATCTGAAATCAAAGGGTTAGGGTTAGGGTTTCAAAATCAATTTGGGGATTTTGAATCTGAAACACAAGAGAGGGTTTTGACTCACCCAAGGTGGAAGGAAGAGAAGTGGTGGCTGTTGAGACCTCCGGCGTGGCGGTGGCGCGTCTGAGGACGGCGACAGAGCTTCGGTCTGCAACAATCCTTACCAACCAGAGGAGGCGAACCTCATAGAAGAAGGGAGGAGGTGGACGAACCACCATAGACAGCGGCCAGCGCGAGCTCCCCGGTGGCGTCGTCGAACGGGCGGAGCAAACGGCCGGAATACGTGTGGGTTGCGCAGTTGTCTTCTCCCTCGTCTTTGGTGAGCAGCGTCCGGATCTACTCTTTGAGGTGGTGGTTGCGCGGCTTGCAGGTGGCGGCACGAACCAGTCCGCAAGGAAGAAGGAGATGGAGTTGAGGTGGGAGGAAGAAGAAGAAAAGAGAAAGAAGAAAGAAAGAAGGAAGAAAAAGTTGCGAGAGAAGGAGAAGAAAAGAGAGAGAGTGAGGGCGTCGAGTGAGTGAGAGAGAAAAGAGAAACTTTAGTTTTTAAACTAGTTACTTAGTGATAGGTACAAAATGAGTGATAAATATTAGGCCTAAAATAAACATGTTTTTACTTTTTGGATTCTAAAAATAAAGATTGATAAAGATATAATTTGAAATTCAAATTAGAGTAAAGATTAATAATTGAACCGATTCACTAAGAAAATACTCACCCAAAATTTAATTTCCGATAAATGTCAAACCAAAATATTTTTAACTCTAAAATTAAATAGAATGAGAATATGAAAATGCTTTTCTCTTAATCATATTATGAAAAATATTTTTCTGTACTGGTATATTAGTGACAATAACGTAATTATTGTCTAGTAAGCGTGCATTCACTGAATTGAGTCAGTGCTAACGCACCCAATAAAATAATTTGAAGAGAGTAATTTAATTACTCAAACTAAACCACATAACATAATAAATTTAAACATCCAAATAAAATAATTAATCATAGGTGTAAAAACTAGGGTGTTACATTACTACCCCTCTTAAAAAAATTTCGTCCTCGAAATTTCGTAGCTCAAAACTACACAGGATTTTGTAATCACACCTTAACCCTAAAATCTTGCTTGGTATTCTCATCGCTTCATTCCTTTTATCTATAACTTTATAACAAGATCGATTCTTATACCATTTTATTTATCCTCGAGATTTTTCACTACCGCTTTATCCCCACTACCTTCGATATTTCATCTTAGTCTATTACACTTTCAAGAACAAAATCAACATTATCTTTACCATAACATCAATTAACCTTCTACTCAAGAGATGCAATCATAGTCTTAGTCCATTTAGGCTTAGTCTACTCTTCTAATCATATCAAATTAACACTTTTCAAGTCTCCAATCAAAACGTCGTAACATTCCTGAGTTGCACATGATATACTTTGCGCCAAAAACCTAAGAAATTCAATCTCATTAAAATTGAATCTTACCACATCCAACATAGTCCGTTCTCTTCTTAATTCCTCTCGGATCTTTTGCCTACTTCGATTTCATATCCTTCATTTGACTCTCAATTTTTCAATTTAGTTCTCAAGCCCCGTTAGTATCCCTGGTTTAAGAAATTTCCCATGCATCTACCTTATTGCCCAAAGAAAATACACAACTCCTAACAATTCCTTCATCTAAAGGCAGGGCTCCATCACTTATACAAGGAAATGCTTGTATCGTATCTGCCCTTATCTTATATATCTGCAGTCGATAAAAGAGATTATAAAATAGAGTTTCTCTAAGGCCATTACCCCTAAGAGTTGCACCAAAACAAAACCAAGAAATCTAGGTGGACACTCCCCAATGGCAAATCTTGGATTTTAAAATGTCCAGTTTCTACTATGGATCATCAACCACATATTTACCAGAATAAGACCTCAAAGATTATAAACATTTCACGATAACTTATCACACTCGAAAGACATAATCAAAACTTAATCACTTCTTGCCTCAAAATTTGTCCGCTGGCAAAACTTCTTCAACACCTTATCCTCACGACGAGCATCAGGTTCAACACTTAACTCTATCACATATATCAACCTTCAACTCAAAGTACACAATTATAGTCTTAGTTTCCTTTGGACTTATTCCACCACTCCAAATTATATCATAGTCATTCATTTCAATCTTAAAGAATACAATTACATTTCTCCATGCAACTACAACCAAAAGGAATCACTTCAACTTGAATTATCCAAAATCATAATTCTTAAACTTTTCTAACTACTTAGTTTCACTCAAGAACTCCTTTTTACTATTTCTGTTCAAATTAAGGAAAACTACCATATATATTTTTCCGTTAATCCTCGGACTCACGAAGTCAACATTAATCATAAACTTTGATCACTACTCTAATTTACTTTAATGATACATCTGCCTCGATCATGATAAAATCCATCGTAATCGTCTCACTCAATGACGTTGAACTTAAGGGTTCTCATAGTACCATTCACATCTATACATTAACGGAGCTCCTATCAACTCTAGTTCGTCCTACCATAGAGATGACAAAAATTTAGGTACCACACTATCTCCCAGCTAACCTGCTAAGGATAGGTAATCTCATTACTTATCCATCCCACTGAGGACGATCAGTTGGACTTAGCCTCAACTTAGTCCTCAGCTCTTAAAGTAAACTTAACCGACACATGTTGATAAACTTCCGTTTTTCATCTGAAACAACACTTGAAGATACTCCATGAAGTATAAACAATCCTTTGATACATTATTCGGTTCACTAATACTGCATAGTGGATCTTAACTCGTAAGAAGGGTGTAGACTTCACCAGTCGATCAACGATCACTTGAATTCAAACAAAACTCGTGTAAGTCTTCAGCAAACTCATAACAAGAATTGAAGGAATGTCAACATCTTAACAAGGAAGGTTTCAATTGTACATCTTGATGCGGAGATATCCAACTCATGAGTCATGACTGATGAGATAGGTCACACATCGACGACATTTGGAGAATACGTAGAACTAAGATGATCAACGACGACAAGTACTTTCGAACCGCAATAAGACAAGACCTTGGTGATCATAAAAGAATTTCTCAAGAAAAGAAATTTTTTCTTGATTTCACTTTCACATAAGCATAGAAAAGAATTTCATTAATTTGAAGGATATCGGAACATCCAGTATGGAAAAAGATCATTCCATCAGGTTCGTGGGTGTAAAAATGCATGATCAATACACATTTACAAACATGAATCTAATAAAGTTCATTCTTCCACAAGAATCTTCCAACGGATTTAAGGAATCAAGGGATGAATAATGTCTAATCCAAAGAGGATTAATTCTTATTCTTAGTACAAAGAATTTACAAAATGACGACTTTCACCTCTACCAAAAATAGAAGTGACAAAACAAAGTTTCACCAAGAAACTTCTGCTATCACGAAATTATCTGGGTTATAACTCAAGAAATAGTCATAACCACTTTTCTCAACAAAGTGTGAAAGTATCCAGACCAATGGATTCCTTTAAACCAATTCACTCAAATGTCTAATACATCGAGGATCATTTAGAAGTGTGAGTACAACTTCTCACAAACAAAGAAATGAATAACTGGAAATCAATGAATTAGCATAACTAATTCGAGGAGTCCTCGATGATTTCAAATTAAAGTCAGAAAATACTTGTTCATAATTCGTCCTTTACTTAGTTGTCAGGAATCCAGACGGTGACACGAGCCTTCACACAACATTGGTGCTTCACAAGGAAAACACTCGGTCTAACAAACGGTTCAGCCTACCGATCTTTCAGTTGAATGAGTCATCTAACTCGTTTTAACTCCGTAGGCAACATCCTATACAAAGCGACAGAGATCTGACCGAATCCAGAAACTAGATCAATCAAAAATCAATGTCCTTTGCTAACCATAAACCTAGAATATTTCCAGGGAACACTCCCGGAAAAACCCTTTACACAAGCACCTTGTTTCGAATATCAGACACGATTCGCAAGGATAATCGAATGTCATATTCGAACCCAAGTAACATTCAAGATCTAAGGTCTCCCAGGACATAAAGCCCTTGGAAAACCATCAAGAAACATATACTTGTGCGTCAACACACATTGCTTCAACAAGAAACAATTTAAACAAGAGCCAACCAGAGATCACACAACAAAACTTAACAGACCTATTCCTCAAAGATCCCGAAAGACTCGACCAGCTCTGATACCACCTTGTAACACCCCCCTTGAGGCATTACTACGTAACACATGCGGAAGTAAATTAAAAGATAATTTGCTGGTGCTTTCGGAAAATAATTTATATAAGTGCATAAGTGTATGAAATTGGGTATAAAAATTTTGTCTCGACTCCACACCTAAGCCTTGATCGGCACACAGACTTACTATCACAGCCTGGCAAACCCATTTAGTTTAAAGAATATACTTGAATAAAATCTAGTATTTTTACAGAAATTTTGACAGAGTCTCCTCTGTAATTCGGACATCCCAGGTAAAAGAACACCTGCTAAAATAATTACATTTTCATTCCAGAATTCCAGTTACACCAAATACAACCAGGCATTAATATGCTAAAGATAGTTATATCAATTAGCTATACATGACCAAAAGGAAAAGTTTAAGTTTTCATTCAAAAGAGACGCTCTCCGAGCCATAAACATTCCGTTTTAAAATATAGACTCTCTGAGTCATACTCATACATACTTATCAAAATCCAAGTCTCAAACCCTAAGCTGGTCATTCTAAAAGTTATTCCTAAGAAGAACTCACGTGGTCATTCCACAAACAAATACTTCATCAAACAACCAGATCTAAGTCTCTGAGTGACTTAGGAAGACTCCTCTGCACCATCTGTACTAAAATATCCAGGGTACAATAGCAAACCAGAAGAAACCTGATATGTTTGTAAGGGTGAGATACCGACAAATGGATATATCACACAACAACCATATACATGATACATACATCACATAATCATATAAGCAGTTAAATCATGCATATACATAACATAACAGTGTTATATCAAAGGGTCTCAAACCCGCACAGTCAACCTTTGAAAATATGCATGACACTTCAATCATCAGGCTCTAACTTAATCTCCGGAGATCCCAACATCCTCAAAATGAGTTGATCAGGCTCGATACACCGTCTCATTGGCTAGCTAAGCACAACGATAATACACCGTCTCATTGGCTAGCTAAGCACAACGATAATACACCGTCTCATTGGCCATTTAGGCACAACGATTATGCACGCCGTTTCATTATCCATTTAGGTACAACGATACACGTACACCGTCTCATTGTCCAATTTAAGAACAACGATAATACACCGTCTCATTGGCTAGCTAAGCACAACAATAATACATCGTCTCATTGGCCATTTAGGCACAACGATTATGCACGCCGTTTCATTGTCCATTTAGGCACAACGATACACGTACACCGTCTCATTGTCCAATTTAAGAACAACGATAATAAGGCACGTCTGCCTGGGGAAATGCACATGAGAAAATATTTTATTTAAAAGGATTTCTTTGCGTTCATTCTTTTCACTGTCGCTGCTCAAAGCTAACGACTTAAATCATCATTTCCCCATCACTTGAAAACTCAGAAGCATAGGACTCATAGTCCGAATGCTCAATCACAACGCCCAAGACCGTGGCCGCAGTCAAGGGTTGTGGTCGTAGAAAACAACCTTCACCTTTAATCATGTTCATCACACGCGGTTAGAATACACAGTCCAACACAGCGTGATTAGGACCTAAGTCCATCACAACGAAATCAGAACGAACTGTCCTCAATTTCGAGAATTGGACTCTCAGTCCATAACATCATAACCAGGACTCGTAGTCCCGAATTAACACTGATCCAAGATCACGTGCGTATCACTGAATACTAGAGGCGACGTCTCGCGTACTAGATTCTCTTTCTTAAGTACTTATTTTTCGTTCAGTGAAAAACAAATTCAAAACCGAATCCTCGATAACCTATCCAGGTTATCGAAAAGTTTCTAAAATATTTAGGAAAACCCTTTTCTTTGAAAATCTTTTTTTATAAAGCATCTTTGAAATTCTTTTATCTTTGAAATATTTCCCCCAATAGGATATTGCCAAATAATCTTGAAAGTTTTCACTTGAAGACACATAGTTCGAAAAGGATTTTTCTCTTGTATAACAATAATGCACCAAAACCATTTCAACATTTAAAACAAGTACTTTAAGTTTAGAGAGCTTTTAGAAAAAACACCAATCCCTTCATCTTCAAAGCTTATTAAGGTTTTTAATCCTTATAACGGTTGAGCACAGACGCACGTCTGGCTTAGCAAACTTTCAATCAACAACAGTATATATCATCAGTTTAATGCTAATACCACAATTGAAAGCAGTTCATCACATATATGCATTATATCATTTAGAACAAGTACAGTTCAACATCAGATAATAGCATAACAGTTCAAGTACATCAGATAATCAAGTAAGCTCAATCAACATGTAAATATCCAATTAAACACATACACACATTCATACAGTTATTGAATATCCCTAGGCAAACTCCCCTTACCTTTGAAGACAAGTAATGGATCCTCGTCTTAATACTCACGTTAGCTCCAAGAGTATAACTATCTACTCCATCAAGCAAGCATAGCCGTGTCAAACGTGTCAGAGAGGGAATCCAACAACGCGCAACAACCAAAAATCAAGAAATCAATTTCACATGATCAAACACACATTCTAACTTTATCTAAACACTTAATCTAATTACCAAACAAGGTTACTTTTAAAGAAAATCATGTTTGAAGCTCACGCTTCCCAATACCCTTTAAGGAAACTTTGTTTTGATTAAAAGATCATGAAAAGAACTTTGGAAATCATCCATTAAGAGTCCTAATTGCACTAAATCATAATTAATTTCACAAAAACATACCCAAATTCAAATAAAATCAAATTGGGGGTTTAGGGCTCCTAAATACAATTTGGGGAAAACTCATTTTAACTAAAGAATAATAAAATTGGTTTAGGGAAACACAAATTCACAGTCCCAATTTCATAAAAAACCTTAAATTTCAAGATTAAAATCTGAAATCAAAGGGTTAGGGTTAGGGTTTCAAAATCAATTTGGGGATTTTGAATCTGAAACACAAGAGAGGTTTTTGACTCACCCAAGGTGGAAGGAAGAGAAGTGGTGGCTGTTGAGACCTCCGGCGTGGCGGTGGCGCTTCTGAGGACGGCGGTAGAGCTTCGGTCTGCAACAATCCTTACCAACCAGAGGAGGCGAACCTCATAGAAGGGAGGGAGGTGGACGAACCACCATAGACAGCGGCCCGGCGAGCTCCCCCGGTGGCATCGTCGAACGGCGGAGCAGACGGCCGGAATACGTGTGGGTTGCGCAGCTGTCTTCTCCCTCGTGTTGGTGAGCAGCGACCGGATCTACTCTTTGAGGTGGTGGTTGCGCGGCTTGCAGGTGGCGGCGCGAACCAGCCCGCAAGGAAGAAGGAGATGGAGTTGAGGTGGGAGGAAGAAGAAGAAAAGAGAAAGAAGAAAGAAAGAAGGAAGAAAAAGTTGCAGAGAAGGAGAAGAAAAGAGAGAGTGAGGGCGTCGAGTGAGTGAGAGAGAGAAAAGAGAAACTTTAGCTTTTAAACTAGTTACTTAGTGATAGGTACAAAATGAGTGATAAATATTAGGCCTAAAATAAACATGTTTTTACTTTTTGGATTCTAAAAATAAAGATTGATAAAGATATAATTTCGAAATTCAAATTAGAGTAAAGATTAATAATTGAACTGATCCACTAAGAAAATACTCAGTCCAAAATTTAATCTCCGATAAATGTCAAACCAAAATATTTTTAACTCTAAAATTAAATAGAATGAGAATATGAAAATGCTTTTCTCTTAATCATATTATGAAAAATATTTTTCTCAGATCGGTATATTAGTGACAATAACGTAATTATTGTCTAGTAAGCGTGCATTCACTGAATTGAGTCAGTGTTAACGCACCCAATAAAATAATTTGAAGAGAGTAATTTAATTACTCAAACTAAACCACATAACATAATAAATTTAAACATCCAAATAAAATAATTAATCATAGGTGTAAAAACTAGGGTGTTACACCATACATCCAGATAATATTCGATGACATAAGATAAATGTGAAAATAACATATAATTGAATTCAAAAGGGAAACTTTGCAAAAATTGTTCAATTATAATGGATAATTAAGAGACAATAGCTTCCACCGGGTGATCTAAAGGCATATAGAAACTATGTTTGTGCATCAAACATTTGATGTTAGATTTTCACGATTATCAAGGTATAGAATAGAAATTTCACAAATCCTTTGAAAGAACTTCAAATATATGGAAGTATAATTCACAGTATAATTTAAACAAAAGAAGACAAAACTAATGAAGCAGAATTGCCATGGCATAGTATTCATGAATGTTAAGGAAATACCTTCCCCTTGACTTCTTCTAAAACGAAGATTGATCACTTCGGAAAAATGAGAAGACAACTCAGTTTGTTGTAAGAGATACTTCAATCGGCCCTTTCCTCTATTGTTCTGCATTCATTGTAACCTTTATTTACTTAACAATTATATATACTTTAACACCTCAAGACTTCAAAAAAAATAAAAAAATAAATAATGACATCAAACCTCTGCATACAGTGTCTAGCTCACTCTTTTAACTTGGAAGTGTTCAAAACATTGTCAAACTCATATCAGCAAATCAAATTAAAGTGCACGTTCTCTCTCTCCCACACACACTCACAAATCCAATAAATTTACTAAAACTCTACCAAATCATCTGAACATAGTCATTCAGTAACAATATATAGGAAAAAGGGAAAGAGATAAACAAAGAAAGAGATAAACTAATTTAATTGTTTCTTCACATCTAATCAAATCAATTTCCTAATTTAATCGCATGAAGAATCAAGAAGAAGAAGAAAGAGGAAAACACACTATTCCTTGAGGACTCCTGATGTGACTGGCGGTGGTGCGTGTTGTGGTCGCGACTGAGCCTTCAAGACATCTATAGCAACAGAAAGCGTAAAATAAAAATAAGATTTATAATCAATTGATATATTTGTTCACATATATGTAAATGAGGTAACCGATTCATTCAAACCTCAATGCATCAGAAGTCATTCCTCAACATTGCATCTCAGCACGCTTCGTTTCGCCGCCTCGCCGCCCTCTGCGCCACCATCTTCTGGCTTCCTCTGTGAGCGTCCCACTAACAGAGGTGGGTGAAGCATATTTAAAACATTGCTCTTCAAAGGTATATCTGCCGCGAAATACAAAAGCTTGGTGCGGTGCTCCTTTCAACCGTCAATGGTGGAGTTCTCTGGGATTAGGGTTCGGTGCTCTTGTGGAAGAGAAACTCAAATCGTTAGAATCCTTAGAAGTGGCACTACGAATGATTTTCAAAAGAAATCCTTAGAATTGTAAGGTTTGCAAAGGAGCGTGATATGTTCTCTTCTGTAGATACTAGCGGCAAGACAAGCACTCACGTGCCTGTTTGGTCGCATTTCTAATGCTTTTACTCATCTTTGTTGTATAGATTTATCCAACTTTACAATGTGACATAATAATATAAACACACATTATATACGTCACTGCGTTAATAATATCATGTTACAAATAAATGTAAAAATAAATAAAATATATATTTTAATAAAAAACAGATCCAAGGTACCAAATATAATTTAGTTACAACTATTATTTGAGCTTGACATCTCAGCATTTAGATTTATAAGGAGATTAAGTATGGATTGATTCCTTAATTTATTTTGAACTTTAAATTTTAAATTTTTTAAAATCAAAGACTGATAGTTGTATACACCTATTCTTTAGAATATGGCTTGATAAGTATCTGATATAAAAAAATATGGTTTGATAAGTAAAAGAATTTTACCCGTATAAACTAACAGTAGAGATTATTAGTGCTCAGAATGAACCCTTGAAAAATACGTGAAAATAAAAGAATAAGTGATGCGGTTTTACGCCACACGCAGTTTTGATAGCTTTACGCCACATACTACTTTTCAACCGTTCTAATGACACAGGGTTAACATTTTACACCACATGTAATTTTCTTTTTTAAAATTTAAAATAAGTGCTAAAATTTATTTTTATTTTTTAAATTTGGAAATCAGTTTTATAATGTAGGGGTAGTATTGGTATTTTGAAATGTTGAAACCAAAATTCAACTATCCTTCTTATAGATAGTATAGATTTCATTTACATATTGTGCATGTTCGTCCGCATGTTATATATTTATCATTTGGGTTTTTCTTACCTGTGCAACCTTTCACATAATAAGAATTTAGAAAATAGAAATGTTATATTGAAAATAGTAGCTTTTAAACTTTCAAGGAATTGAATACACAACTTTCAATACAATATTTCTACTTTTGATTTTTTAATATGTGCAAAGGTTAGAAAAATCGCTATCATTTTCTTAATTATATTATTGATATTTTATTTGCTATTATGACGATTTTAGTAACACGTTTACATTTAAATATCAGTATGATACATAATTCTAATAGATTAAAAATGCCATTAATATATACAGTTATGAATAGTAGAAATTGTTTGAAGTAAATTAAGTGTAGAATAGATGTACAGATGAAACGTCACCATTTAATTGAGATCTAGGTTGGAATGGGAAAACTTGTTTGCTCAACGCAATGAATGCAATCAGAAAGATTAACCACAGTAATGAAGCTCATCGAGACCATGCAAATAACAGTCCCATCAACCAGTGCTCAACATTTCCCTCCAAATGCGATCTCTTCTTTCTTCTATTTTCAATGGATCCCTTTCAAATTCCATAAGTTTCTTGTCTTTAATGAAGTCCTCTAAATAGTCCTATATGTCTTTGTAATCAAGGGATGCCATTTTATCAATGATCTTGGCGACATTTTTATCACTATTAAATTCCATCAGTGCATTGCCACCAACAAAATCCGGAAGCGCCTCTCCGTTGTAATTCAAACATTGCTCAGTGCAAGAGCAAGTTTCATGAATTGAACAATCTTATCCAATGTGTCTAGTCGCCCTTTGCATTTATAACTTGCTCAATAATTTGAATTTGAAACCAAGTGGGATAAATTGATTGTATTTCTAACTTGCTCAATAATTTGAATTTGAAACCAAGTGGGATAAATTGATTTTTGGTCCATTCATACCACAAATTATATATATGCATGCATAGTTTAATTTTTTTTTCCATATATCCACGTTGAAAGCATGTTAGCTATAGCTATATGCAGAAAAAGAAATCTGAGCCTCTCCTATGTTTGGTTAATTCCAACTCCTTTAACTTTTTCCCCTCTCCATAGTTCAGAGTGAATGCGACTGAATGTCATTTAAGATAATAACCCAAAGAAAAGCATATCCCAATCACCCTTATAATTCCGACCTCATTAACCAATAATCATTCAATGTACATCGAACTCAATAGTCCAATAATACTTCAAAAAATAGATTGTAGGACAAAGGGATGAGCATGGTTTAGTAGTGTTCTACAAAATCTAAATGGCCTTGTTTTGATCAACCTGTCAAATCTTGAAGCACTGGAACTTTCTCTCAACAGTCTAGCAGGAAAGATTCCCTAACAACGATAGAAGTCACCTTTCTGGAGTTCTTCAATAAGTTCAATGTGTCTGTTAATGGTGTCTATCTTGTTAAAAGCTCCCATAGAACAGTATCGAAACTACAGTCATGTACTTTCTTGGTATGATGCCTTCCTTTGATCATTTCAGGTGCCATCCAACAGCCTTTTCCAGTAAATCCTTTTGCACTACCACACTTAGATAAGCATGAGATCCCATGTTTTCACTTTATTGTTTCCATCACTTTGACTTGTAACAACAGTACCAACCCTACCATATCGATATTAAACACTACCAATTTACATTTTGTCATAGGGGCATAGCAACATAGCAATCTAATGTTTTTTTAATCAAATTTCCGAAATAGAATTCATCATGCAGAGAAAGCGATAAGAGACAGTTAGAAAATGGGCAGTATTGGTATTTTGAAATGTTGAAACCAAAATTCAGCTATCCTTCTTATAGATAGTATAGATTTCATTTACATGTTGTGCATGTTCGTCCGCATGTTATATATTTATCATTTGGGTTTTTCTTACCTGTGCAACCTTTCACATAATAAGAATTTAGAAAATAGAAATGTTATATTGAAAATAGTAGCTTTTAAACTTTCAAGGAATCGAATACACAACTTTCAATACAATATTTCTACTTTTGATTTTTTAATATGTGCAAAGGTTAGAAAAATCGCTATCATTTTCTTAATTATATTATTGATATTTTATTTGCTATTATGACGATTTTAGTAACACGTTTACATTTAAATATCAGTATGATACATAATTCTAATAGATTAAAAATGCCATTAATATATACAGTTATGAATAGTAGAAATTGTTTGAAGTAAATTAAGTGTAGAATAGATGTACAGATGAAACGTCACCATTTAATTGAGATCTAGGTTGGAATGGGAAAACTTGTTTGCTCAACGCAATGAATGCAATCAGAAAGATTAACCACGGTAATGAAGCTCATCGAGACCATGCAAATAACAGCCCCATCAACCAGTGCTCAACATTTCCCTCCAAATGCGATCTCTTCTTTCTTCTCTTTTCAATGGATCCCTTTCAAATTCCATAAGTTTCTTGTCTTTAATGAAGTCCTCTAAATAGTCCTACATGTCTTTGTAATCAAGGGATGCCATTTTATCAATGATCTTGGCAGCATTTTTATCACTATTAAATTCCATCAGTGCATTGCCACCAACAAAATCCGGAAGTGCCTCTCCGTTGTAATTCAAACATGACTCAGTGCAAGAGCAAGTTTCATGAATTGAAAAGTCTTATCCAATGTGTCTAGTCACCCTTTGCATTTATAACTTGCTCGATAATATGAATTTGAAACCAAGTGGGATAAATTGATTGTATTTATAACTTGCTCAATAATTTGAATTTGAAACCAAGTGGGATAAATTGATTTTTGGTCCATTCATACCACAAATTATATATATGCATGCATAGTTTAATTTTTTTTCCATATATCCACGTTGAAAGCATGTTAGCTATAGCTATATGCAGAAAAAGAAGTCTGAGCCTCTCCTAAGTTTGGTTAATTCCAACTCCTTTAACTTTTCCCCCTCTCCATAGTTCAATGTGAATGCGGTTGAATGTCATTTAAGATAATAACCCAAAGAAGAGCATATCCCAATCACCCTTATAATTCCAACCCCATTAACCAATAATCATTCAATGTACATCGAACTCAATAGTCAAATAATACTTCAACAAATAGATTGTAGGATAAAGGGATGAGCATGGTTTAGGAGTGTTCAACAAAATCTAAATGGCCTTGTTTTGATCAACCTGTCAAATCTTGAAGCACTGGAACTTTCTCTCAACAGTCTGGCAGGAAAGATTCCCTAACAACGATAGAAGTCACCTTTCTGGAGTTCTTCAATAAGTTCAATGTGTCTGTTAATGGCGTCTATCCTGTTAAAAGCTCCCATAGAACAGTATCGAAACTACAGTCATGTACTTTCTTGGTATGATGCCTTCCTTTGATCATTTCAGGTGCCATCCAACAGCCTTTTCCAGTAAATCCTTTTGCACTACCACACTTAGATAAGCATGAGATCCCATGTTTTCACTTTATTATTTCCATCACTTTGACCTGTAACAACAGTACCAACCCTACCATATCGATATTAAACACTACCAATTTACATTTTGTCATAGGGGCATAGCAACATAGCAATCTAATGTTTTTTTAATCAAATTTCCGAAATAGAATTCATCATGCAGAGAAAGCGATAAGAGACAGTTAGAAAATGGGCAGTATTGGTATTTTGAAATGTTGAAACCAAAATTAAACTATCCTCCTTATAGATAGTATAGATTTCATTTACATGTTGTGCATGTCCGTCTGCATGTTATATATTTATCATTTGGGATTTTCTTACCTGTGCAACCTTTCACATAATAAGAATTTAGAAAATAGAAATGTTATATTGAAAATAGTAGCTTTTAAACTTTCAAGGAATTGAATACACAACTTTCAATACAATATTTCTACTTTTGATTTCTTAATATGTGCAAAGGTTAGAAAAATCGCTATCATTTTCTTAATTATATTATTGATATTTTATTTGCTATTATGGCGATTTTAGTAACACGTTTACTTTTAAATATCAGTATGATACATAATTCTAATAGATTAAAAATGCCATTAATATATACAGTTATGAATAGTAGAAGTTGTTTGAAGTAAATTAAGTGTAGAATAGATGTAGAGATGAAACGTCACCATTTAATTGAGATCTAGGTTGGAATGGGAAAACTTGTTTGCTCAATGTAATGAATGCAATCAGAAAGATTAACCACGGTAATGAAGCTCATCGAGACCATGCAAATAATAGCCCCATCAACCAGTGCACAACATTTCCCTCCAAATGCGATCTCTTCTTTCTTCTCTTTTCAATGGATCCCTTTCAAATTCCATAAGTTTCTTGTCTTTAATGAAGTCCTCTAAATAGTCCTATCTGTCTTTGTAATCAAGGGATGCCATTTTATCAATGATCTTGGCGGCATTTTTATCACTATTAAATTCCATCAGTGCATTGCCACCAACAAAATCCAGAAGTGCCTCTCCGTTGTAATTCAAACATGACTCAGTGCAAGAGCAAGTTTCGTGAATTGAAAAGTCTTATCCAATGTGTCTAGTCACCCTTTGCATTTATAACTTGCTCGATAATATGAATTTGAAACCAAGTGGGATAAATTGATTGTATTTATAACTTGCTCAATAATTTGAATTTGAAACCAAGTGGGATAAATTGATTTTTGGTCCATTCATACCACAAATTATATATATGCATGCATAGTTTAATTTTTTTTCCATATATCCACGTTGAAAGCATGTTAGCTATAGCTATATGCAGAAAAAGAAGTCTGAGCCTCTCCTAAGTTTGGTTAATTCCAACTCCTTTAACTTTTCCCCCTCTCCATAGTTCAATGTGAATGCGGTTGAATGTCATTTAAGATAATAACCCAAAGAAGAGCATATCCCAATCACCCTTATAATTCCAACCCCATTAACCAATAATCATTCAATGTACATCGAACTCAATAGTCAAATAATACTTCAACAAATAGATTGTTGGATAAAGGGATGAGCATGGTTTAGGAGTGTTCAACAAAATCTAAATGGCCTTGTTTTGATCAACCTGTCAAAACTTGAAGCACTGGAACTTTCTCTCAACAGTCTGGCAGGAAAGATTCCTTAACAACGATAGAGGTCACCTTTATGGAGTTCTTCAATAAGTTCAATGTGTCTGTTAATGGCGTCTATCCTGTTAAAAGCTCCCATAGAACAGTCTCGAAACTACAGTCATGTACTTTCTTGGTATGATGCCTTTCTTTGATCATTTTAGGTGCCATCCAACAACCTTTTCCAGTAAATCCTTTTGCACTACCACACTGAGATAAGCATGAGATCCCATGTTTTCACTTTATTGTTTCCATCACGTTGACCTATAACAACAGTACCAACCCTACCATATCAATATTAAACACTACCAATTTACATTTTGTCGTAGGGGCATGGCAACATAGCAATCTAATGTTTTTTTAATCAAATTTCAGAAATAGAATTCACATCATGCAGAGAAAGCGATAAGAGACAGTTAGAAAAATATAATACAGAAATGAATCATCAGCAATAAACAACTTCAACACACGATCTGATAATAATAATAAAAAAGAAGAAGTGGTTCTTGTTGAAATTTTGGGAAGCTAACTGTCACAACCAAAAATTACGGCAGGAACGACGATAAGAAGAAATTTTAAGGAAAAGTAGAGTCGCCACCAATTTTATTTAATTTAGGAAAAATTGGAAAACCTTTAAAAAATGGTCTTTGAAACCAAGTTGAGTTCGGGAGTCGGTTACGAGTAAGGAAGGTGTTAAGCACCCTACATCGCCCATTCTACGAATGGTACCGTGAATTAATTGTGCAAAATTAATAACTTTTAAATTATTTATTTTACCCCAAAAGTTATTTCACGAATAAAGAGATTAGTAATTAATATTTACTTTAAAGAGATTGAACGTGTCACATAAGTCCATATGGCAACCTTGAACCTAAGAGGTTGAACATGAAACTTTTCATAGAGCAATCCCAAAATAATATTTTTAAAAAAATATAAAAATAATATACTGTTTAATAAAATAAAAATGCAAAAATCAGATTTAATTTCATGGTTTCTAATTTTAATTATCTTTGCTTTTAATTGTTAAATGTGGACAAGTCCTAGACAAGGTTGAATGTGGCACAAATCTCCATAGCAACCTTAATTCTAAGGGATTGAACGTGGCACTCAAGTCCACAGGGCATCCCTAAATAATACTAATTCAATTATTTTGATTAAAAACATTAACAAATTAAAAAGAACACAAAAATAAAGGGAAAATAAAATTTTGGCTTGACGGGATGATTGATCCCACTCCTACATATTCCCTGCTGCTATGGGGAACTCAAAGCCACATAGTTCTTGTAGAAAATATTTTATTTGTTGGTTGATTTTAATTTTATGAAAAAGGTTTTTTTAGTTTAAAAGTGGTTTTTATATATCTAATTTTTTTTAATCGAAAAAAAAACTCCTAAGCGAGATAGACCATGGCAGATACGTCACAGGGCTATCCTGCATCTAAGGAATTGAGTGTGAAATATCTCACAAAGCAATCCCCAAAATTATTTATAATTAATTCCCCTTTTACATTTTATTTATTTTGACTCATTGAAAAAAGAAAGAAAACAAACAAAAAATAATAATAATAAAAATAATAATAACAAAAATAATAACAATAAATAAATGAATAAATAAATAAATAAAACCAAAATGGAAGAGACACTAAGAAGGGCAAGGACCACAACCTTCTATCATCAAAGTAGAAAATGAGAAAAACAAACAAGCAAGAACTTAGCACTGTAGCGCGCGGGTCACCAAGGAGGTGGAGGTAGTGGCGGTCCGGGATGGCGGAGCGGCTAGGGACGTGGGTGCGGCTTGCGGAACATGGTGGTGTCGCGGTGACTGAGAATTAAAGGAGCCAAGATAACTCTTTCTTAATGTCCTAGTTTGTTATTAAAAGGATTGATAGTTGTTGTTTCTGTTAAGGTTGGAGTCAAGGTTAAATGGAGGAGAGTGGTGGCTATTGTATGATGGTGAAGTGAGAGGTGTTTTTGATGGAGGTGTTGTATGATGGATGATGGATGAAGGAAGAGAATGGAGGCTAGGCCTTTTCTTTTAAGGTGGCTGGTGTGTTTTCTTGTGGTGGGTGATGGTGTTACGTATGATAGAGGATGGAAAAGAATGGAGGCTAGGTTTTCTTTGAATCTTTTTTGTAGGCTCCCCTTATTCTGTAGCATCTCTTGTGATTTTATAATGTCAAATCCTCCAATCTTGATCCTAAAATTCCGCCTAGATTTAAGATTTCTATCTGATCTTGTTCCTAAAAATCTGCCAAGATTAAGATTTCTATCTCTGATTCAAAATAAAGTGGTTGCTAGGGTTTGTTGGAGGAGGATGAAATGGGTTTAACTGGCCTGGCCCAATTGAAAATCTTTTTATTATTTTTATTTTCTTTGCAATTTTCTATTTTATTATTTTTTTGAAATTTTTAGTGAAAACTAAAAGACCCGGTCAAAATGGGGTGTTCACAGTTGCCCCTCTTTACTTGTTCATTACTAGAATACATGAAGAAAGAACAATTTTTCATGTGAAAGTAGTTAGGAACTAGTAAAGAAAATGAACTCACATTTTAGCCGGGATGGGAAACAGGCTGGAGGAAATTAAGTTTTAGAGCTTGGAAAATAAAAACGACTGTGGGCCTCAGATCCCGAAATGCAGTGGGCCTCAGATCCCAAATTAGCAGTGAGCCTCAGAGCTCGAAGATAAATTTGCAGCGGGCCTCAGATCCCAAAAATAAATTTGCAGTGAGCCTCAGAGCTCAAAAAATAAATTGCAGTGGGCCTCAGATCCCAAATATAAAATCAGTAGTGAGCCTCAGAGCTCGAAAAATAAATTGCAGTGGGCCTTAGATCCCAAATATAAAATTAGTAGTGAGCCTCAGAGCTCGAAAAATAAATTTGCAGTGGGCCTCATATCCCAAATTAACAGTGAGCCTCAGAGCTCGAAGATAAATTTGCGGCGGGCCTCAGATCCCAAAAATAAATTTGCAGTGAGCCTCAGAGCTCGAAAAATAAATTGCAATGGGCCTCAAATCCTAAATATAAAATTAGCAGTGAGCCTCAGCTCGAAAAATAAATTTGCAGCGGGTCTCAGATCCCAAAAGTAAATTTGCAGTGAGCCTCAAAACTCGAAAAATAAATTGCAGTGGGCCTCGGATCCCAGAAATAAAAAATACCAGTGAGCCTCAGAGCTCGAAAAAATAAATTTGCAGTGGGCCTCAGATCCCAAAAATAAATTTGCAGCGAGCCTCAGAGCTCGAAAAATAAATTGCAGTGGGCCTCGGATCCCAGAAATAAAAAATACCATTGAGCCTCAGAGCTCGAAAAAATAAATTTGCAGCGGGCCTCGGATCCCAAAAATAAAAAATACCAGTGAGCCTCAGAGCTCGAAAAAATAAATTTGCAGCGGGTCTCAAGCCAGAACAAGTGAGCCATGAGCCTTAAAAATAGACCATTGAGTCAGAAAAATTTTATGATTGGGCCATGACCCAAGAATTTCATGCAGCGGACAAGTGAGCCATGAGCCTTAAAAATAGTCCATTGAGTCAGAAAAATTTTATGATTGGGCCATGACCCAAGAATTTCATGCAGTGGACCTTGAGTCAAAAATTTGTGAGCTGCGAACCTTAAAAAAATAGACCATTGAGTCCGAAAAGTTTTATGATTGGTCCATGACCCGAGAATTTCATGCAGTGGACCTTGAGTCAAAACAGGTGAGCCATGAGCCTTAAAAAGTAGACCTTTGAGTCCGAAAATTTTTTGATTGGGCCATGACCTGAGAATTTCATGCAGTGGACCTTGAGTCAAAAACACGTGAGCCTTAAAAAAAAAATAAAAAAATAAAAAAATGGACCATTGAGTCAAAAAAAAATTTATGATTGGGCCATGACTCGAGAAATTTATTGAAAACTGCCTTTTTAGAAAATGTGGAACCAAATGCTTCTCAGAAAAGCTTTCACTAATCAAACTCATATTCAAATGGAACCTTTTGCAAAATTGGTCTTGCCTATATCCCTTTTCACTTGATAATGCCTCCTTAGGCTTGCTACTTCCAGAATATCCCTTTCTACCTCTCAATCTTTATTGTCCATAAGGATGTCATTTCCTTCAGTTACCGAAACTTCAAAGTTCTTTTGGTCCGGACTGTTCATCAAAAGATTACCATTAGATGGTTAAATTATACTATTATGTCTAGGTTCATCTTTCTTGAAACATAATATAACAGATATGCATTGATTCAGAAGTGTGATGAAAAGGATTTGATTGACTCGATAACTTTGACTTGTGCGTTTGACTTCACAAGATACGGAAAACAAGGAAAGGGACACAAAGGATGGTAGGGATTTCAAAGTTTTTTTTTAAAATATGGATTGCTCTGATCTTAATGAGATTGACCTTTTCTCAACAAGTGGATATCACGATCGAAATTTGCCCCAGTGTAAGGTATTCCAAAACAAAAACTCAAACATGGGTAAACCTTTCAAGAACAAAATTGCCCCAGTGTAAGGTATTCCAAAACAAAAACTCAAACATGGGTAAACCTTTCAAGAACAAAATTGCCCCAGTGTAAGGCGTTCTAGAATAAACACAATTAAGGATACACTTTTTAAGAACGAAATTGCCCCCAAAAAAATTGCCCCAGTTTATGGTTCCGAGGATAAAGTTATCCTCATTCAAGCCAAATCTCGCCCTAACTTTTGCTTAGACCACCCTTTCGAGTTTTCAGTCTAACGAACTTTTTTCTTTTTTTCTTTTCTTTTTTTTTTAAATTTTTTTTAAGAGCAAAGTGCTTGGAAAAAGAAAGTGTGGATATCTTGTCTCACGATTAATATTTTATGAAAACAAGAGTAATTCCTCATTGATCAGAATGGACTTTTAAAGCTTGTAACGTGGCCATAGTTTAAGGGTTAAGAAACAAAAGGTATAAAAGGCTCAAACAAGTGTTTGAGGGTGAATGAGACAAAGGATCTTACATCATCAAGAGAATTGCTTTCTTTAACTTGCACACACAACTTTTTATTTTTTTCATTTCATTTTTCTCCTTCTCATCCTTTTTTTTTTCAATTCAATTACATTGCCAACATTGTCTCCTTTTGCTTTCAGCATCACATTTTCCTTCTTTTGCTTTTTCTTTTGCTTCCTCTTCTTCTTTCTTTTAGCATCTCCTTCATATTCTTATTTCCTTTTCCTTCACTTATTGTGGTTGCAATCAATCTTTTATACGAGCCCCCTTTTGCAGGGGTGATCCTTGTCCAAGGTTATTTTGAACGAATTTATAAGGCTCAACAGGGGTAACAAAGGATAATGATTTTTTTTATGAAGGATAGAGAAAGATGGCCAATATTCATTTCAAATTAGGAATACTCATCTATACTAAAAGATAATGACAAAGTTCAAAAAAAGACAGCTTTTTGGTGTCAATTTTTTTATATTACAAAAATACCCTTAATAACTTTATAGTATATGGAAGTTTGACAAAATAATAAATCTAAATCAACTCAAAAATATAACTTCAGGGTGGGTTATAAAAAATTCAAATTGCAAGTTACAGAGATCATAAATAATTCAAAATAAAAATGGTTTCAATCTCTGAAGACGCAAAAAGATGGGAACCGCTGATTTTCTCTTCTTCCCTGTTTCTTCAAGTGCGCCTCCCTTTCTCTCTCTTTTCTTCCTTCTTTATTAACATTGACTTCCCTGTCTTCCCTGTTTCATCAAAGGGATAAATGGGAAGGATATTCTTGATCAATCTTGAAGGAAACTACTATAGCTGCAGCCTGCAGGATGGTATCATTTACAAGTGTTTTTTTCTTCCAATTTCTCTTTCTCCTCAAACAAATTTATTTTTCTTGCCTGAATATATGACAGCACAACCACGCTCAGTGGCCAAAACAGCTCCAATGGCGGTAGATGAGACGAGGAGACGTACCGATGAAAGGGATGAATATGTGGCCGATGTAGAGGGCTAATCCGGCAAGGGTATCAGCGAGTAAGTTGGCGACATGGCGAATGGTGATGCGCAACTGGAATCAGATGATGGAGTAGACTTTAGGGATGAAGGACCACTACAGTTTGGATCTCTCAAGTATCAACGGGTACAACAACCTCACCGCCCCGCTCTCTATGTGTATTTTCCCGAAACCCTTATTCTGATTCCCCATCTTCTTGAACTTTTTTTTTAAAGATTGTTGGTTGTTGACATGGAAAGTGAAATGAAAATTATTAGAGGTTTTGGGAAGAAAGTAAAGGTGCTTGAACTTGATTGTGATTGTGAAACTGCAGATCCAGAAAATACTTGGAACAACTCACACTCAACCATCTTCTTCTGATTGTCATGTTTTTTTTTCAGTTCTCAGGAAAGCAACCATGCCATTTTTATTGAAATTTTTTATTTGTTTGATGAATTATTGTGGAGGAGTTTGTGTTTTTTATGTTTTGGTTGAGAATTGGAAGAAAGTGCATATGCTTGAACAAGGAATTTTTTCAACCCATTTAATTTGCATAATCGAAAGTTTCAGACATACTGAAGGAAAGAGAAGACAAAACCTAGAAAATAGAAAAACAAAAAAAGAAGGGTTTTAATTGCATCATCATTAACCACTCTTTCAATGGTTGGGTATGTAGTCTACTCACGCTTAATATCTTTGTTTATCAAACTTTGTTTTTCTCTTGGTTTCCTGCTGAAACATCATAGGAGAAGTAAAACTAGAAGAACATGGTCTCTTTCGTTTTGGTTTTCATTATTCATTAAATCCATAATATTTATTAATAAATTAATATATTGTTATCATTAGAGTCAATTTTTTGTCCTCAATAGAAAATTTGTTACAAATGAGCTTACTGATGAAAATTTGTTTCAAAACTTTAAATGAAGTATTTGCTCCAGTTGCATAGGTAGAGTTTCCTATGTGCTTCATGTTTTAAATAATTTACAGATCTGTAAATGGTATTTTACGATCTATAGCCATAGTGCATGGTATTAGGTGAAATGGTATTTAGCAAGCTATAGTTCAATTTTAATTCTATCATTTTCTTGCCCATTGTAGTGTTGCAGAATTTGAACAATATATGTTATGAAGATGGCAAGTAGCAAAGTTAACAACTAAACAAGTGGCGTCATATTTAAAACTACATTCATGTGTCTTCTCTATTGTTTGCTTTTGTAAATGCTTTCTTACTCGACAATATGACATATATTGTGTAATTTTAGGCTGAGGGAATAAAAATTCGAAAGACAAGATGATATACTGCTACTATTGCATCCTCTTGATGCCTTTTTTTTTATCATTTGTCATATCAAAACAGGTTAAAGGGGAAACAATTGATAGTTGTATGACCCTCTTGAAATTTGCAGATATCTGTCAGTAAATAAGTTTGATACCATATACATGTTTAGGAGGAAATTAGGGTCCTTCGTTTGTCTTACATGGCTAGCATCCTACACTTCAATGTGTATATGCTTTGTTTTACTTTTGATGGCCAGACTGCTTATGGAACCAAAAGTAAACTATCTTGCAGGCTACCACTACTACTGTAGAGATCTAACACTTACCTTTTAAACCAGGGCTACTAATTAAATTACCCTACTAGGTTTTTGACCATGCACGAGTCATAAAAATGGAGAAACAACATCAATATATATATATATATATATATATATATATATATATATATATATATATATATATATATATATATATATGACCAACCAGTGAGCACCAACCACAGCTCCTGCTGCAAGAAATAACAAACAATGAGTATTATAGAATTGCAGGTGGTGAAATACTTAAATAAGAGAGAGCCTGAAAAACTGTGCACATGTAAAATGGAAACATCTATTATTCCTTGGTGTAGTGGTGGTGGCCTTTTCAACATTTTTAGCATAGATATTATTATGGTAGGATTGGTACTATTGTTGCGGGTCAAAGTGGTTGGGGAGACTATGAGCTACGGTTATGTCGGCATGTGCTTCAGTTGGCGAAGCTAATTTTTAAGGAAAATGTTTTCTTTTTTAGAGTTGAAATCCTGTATCCATTTCTTGATAAATAAATTATTGGTTAAATATATTGAAGACTGTAAACTTAGTTTCAGATTTTGAAATATATATTTGGAAAATTATAGATCCAAACTGACACACTATTAGCACAATATTGATACAAAATCATGGTTTTGTATAGATTTGCTTGGTCAGGCAATACATCTCAAATATTAAACCCAATCCAAGTCTTTGAGCCAAGTTCACAGTCTGTAGCCAATGATATAATCTTAAGATGATTGAGTTGGGCGAACCGAAATTAATTAAAAGTAATAATATCGAATAGTTATGTGACCCGATTTATACATAAGTTAGATAATGCCTCATGAACCTATCATGATCTTGCAAATTATATGAAACTCGGAGCCCCTCTTCCAACATAGTAACCACAATATAATATATTGAAAATATATTACACATGAAACAAAGTGAAACCATGATTCATCCTCAAGGAGAAAGAAAGATGCAAATAAATGAAGATTAGAGAAACAACAAATTAGATTAAGACTTGGAGGCAGAGGAAAGGATTAGTTGAAAATGAATTCAAGACAAAATACATATTAATTTTTTTTATTAGGAAACCTAAAGCTAAAGTATCAAGCAACAGATGTCATGATATCACACTAAACTTAAAAAAGAAATGTTTTAACAATATAACTTAATTTTGATTGTTATGCAGGAAAATGCAAAAAGAGCATGAAATTCAATCCATATTTAATCTCTCAATTAAGCCATATTCGAAGATGTCAAAGCCAAATGATATTTGTAACTAAATAATAATTTGTACCTTAGATTTATTTTTTTATTTTTACATTTAATCAAAACATAAATATCGATTAAAAATACCTGACAGGCACAAGTGATAAGTAACATATTATATTCCAAGAACGTGGATAAAGACGAGTAAAAGCATTAGAAATGCGGCCAGATAGGCACGCGTCTTGCCGCTAATAATAATAATAATCTATACTAAAAGATAATGGCAGAGTTCAAAAAAGAACAATTATTTGGTGTCAATTTTTTAATATTACAGATTTAACCTTTATACTTTAGCTTAATTTTCAATTTTTCCACCAACCGCACAATTCCTCCCACGTAACCAACCCCATGACCCCATCTCCTTATTTTGATTAACCATACTCAGTAAAACCAATAGTGAATGATGGATAGTGGACGCGCATTGAGGAAGATGGAAGACGGTGGAGCAGAGGAGGGCGAGGCGGCGTCACGGAGAGTCATTTTCAAATGATGGTTAGTGACACATTCTGGGTTATATATGTGGCATAAATACAAGTCCACTAGGATTTATTGCAGGTCTTAAAGAATATCAAATGTTTTTATTTGTGAAAAATAGCTACATATTACAAATACATCCTATCGTATTAGAAACAGTTAGGGAAGGTGCATGAATATGACCTAAGAGGGAGCACAACAAATGAATGAAAGAAGCTAAGAGTTTGTAGAGGATTAAAAGGATGTGAAAGTTTAAATAATATATAATATTGTCTTTCTTTTGCAGTTCTGCCTATAAGAACATCAAGCTTTTGCAGAGGATTGAAAGGAGAAGACAAAGGACATATGTGCAAGTTTTTGCTGCATTGGGTATGTACCCTGATGTTCTGCATTTATTTATTTTGACATGAGGATGGATGGAACAATGATGTTTGAATTGTTTTTGGCTTGGACTCAGTGGGTTTTGGAGTGTTAAATGCTTTTTGGTCAAACTATCCATGATAATTGTCAGTGAATATGGCGCCATTTTGGCATTCTGAAGGTCTAAGATTTGTAAAGAGAGATGGGAGGAATGAGCATTTGAAATTATCAGTTGATGGTTGTGACTGTTTTCACCACTTTTCTTTTCATTTCCAAGAATCACCCCACTCACTCATGGCTTCTACTTTTGCTGATCTTCCTTCTATTACTGAACAACTTAAATGTAATCTACATGCCTTCTTTTATCTTTGTATCTTGTTTTATTTGCTCTGCTTTTGTTGGTTTTTTTCATTTCCTTCAATTAAGTCTGAAGATAGGTTCATTATTTTTATTTTTGAAAATTTAGGTGTATCTGATTCTGGGTTTTTTATTCATGCTTTCCAAAGTCTTAGGGCATAGTGTGAGTTTGTGTTAGTTACTTGGAAGTATCACATTCAGTTGGGTGTTTGTATGTGTGTTCTAATCTTTTACCTAGACATTCCCCTTTTTGCTTTTTAGGTTACGATGATATGGCTTTTTAATGTAAAAATGAAGGTCTAAGATTTGTAAAGAGAGATGGGTGGAATGAGAATTTGAAAATATCAATGCTTGACACACTTGCAGCACCGATTAAGGTTGAATACATGTATATATATATGACTGAAAGAAATCGCAATCTGGGTTTATGGTGGATTATTTAATATGGAAGTTGGATCAAAGTTTCAAACAAATGACAGTGTCTTATTCATCTGATCATATCCATGTGTCATTCAAATGGTGAAACCTTTTGGTCATGCTAAGAAGAAATGCAAGACATACATGTATATTAATTAGCATGTCGTTGAATTGTTGTTTTCAAATATATGACTGTATCAAGCTATTGGTTTCTCTAATTGCTTAATATATTATTATGCATATAGAAAGAAATTGTTGTAGTTGACTGACTTTTTTAACATGCCTAAATCTATTAACAATTCGACTAAATTACCGTTTCAATTATATTGCCGTTTATTGCAAGAGATGATGACAAATATTTCGGGCATGTGCATATCAAGCAGGTAGGTTCACGTGAACAACTTTGTTTAAAATATTTTTCCTTATCAATCTATTAACAATTCGACTAAAAAAATGATAGGATCACGACTGTCAAAAACTATGGAAAATATTGAAGGCTGAGCAATCAATCGCATCTATATGCCCAGTTGACAACAAGGGTGAATTATAAATTTATATTAGATACTTCATATTATGTCGTTGTATAAAAAACCAATATTCTAATCTTTTGATAATCATGTACATTATCTAAAGATATACTCTTTTGTGTAGGGTTCGACAGTAACAGCAGATAAGACTCAGCTATGAAACATGGTAAAAAGAGAATTGTGGGCTCAAAGGTTAGAAAGGTAATGTATTATGTATTGTATTCGATATGATAATATACATATTTACTATATAATAAGTTGTATTATTTCCACAATTTATTAAAATACTATCTTTTGTTAAAAAAACTTTTTAGGAAACTTGAAGCTACATTACCAAGCAGAAGAAGTCGTGATAGCTCAATACATTTGAAACAAAAAATGGTCTTACTTGAGAATGTAATATTTTATTTTAATAATACATAATATTTGTTATGAATGATTACGATAATGATTATTCCAAATTTTAGTCTTACATTTTTTATTTAATTTGTAGTTTATTAAACAAAAAAACATTAAAGATGAAAAAAAGTATGAAATTTTTTTGAGAATCGTGACAAGCTAAGCAACTATTAGCAGTAAATGTTTTTTTTTAAAATTTGATATGCTTTGTTACTTTTTATCTAAAAAAAGTTAACATTATAAGTTTATTTTGTTTGTAATGCAGGGAAATGCAAAAAGCTCCTGAAAATCGATCATTACTTGATCTCCTTATAAATCTAAATGCTGAGATGTCGATGTCAAATAATAGTTGTAACTAAATTATATTTGGTATCTTGGATTTGTTTTTTATTAAAATATGTATCTTATTTATTTTTACATTTATTTGTAACATGATATTATTAATGCAGTGATGTATATAATGTATGTTTACATTATTATGTCACATTGTAAAGTTGGATACATCTATACAATGAAGATGAGTAAAAGCATTAGAAATGCGACAAGACAGGCACGTGAGTGCTTGTCTTGTCGCTAGTTTTTCATAAAGAATTAAACTTGAGACATGGTAAAAAAAGACACACATTCATTGATTTACTCTCTTTCTTTTCTTTTCTTTTTATTTCTTTCTTTTTTTCTTTTTTTTTCCTGGAGCAGATAGAACATGCGCAAAGGGTTTCATCAAGAAAGAAAAAAAATCCAAGGGCTGGATACCCACATAGTTCCAATGTCAAAGAAGAAACCGACAAGAAAGATAGAGGTAAACACATAAATGAAGAAGCTAAACTGTGATGGAATCCATGCAAATTTATTATATTAATGCTTCAAGAAGGATGACAAAAACTTAGATCTCAACAGATTCTAATCACTAAACACAACAAATAATTAAACCATCATCGTGACAATCTATTGATGAACAAAACAAAATGCCAAATATTGTATTTCCTCAACTGTTGTCAAAAGAATCATTTGTAATGATAAGCTCTTCCCCTTGAATACTAACTAGTCCAGATGCTAATAGCCTTCTCACAGTGGTCTTGAAATCTTCACAATTATCAATAGAGTGACCACCTACCCCCATGTGAAACTTACAAGTGACATTTGGGTCATACCATGCCGGAAATGAGGGTTCCCTTGGGCACACAGGCTTCTCCAAAATCATATGGACATCAAATAATCATTGGAATAACTCATCCTTGGAAATGGATAGCCTTGGGAAAGGTGGTAGGGTTGATGGAGGGCGAAATGTTCTTCTCATTTGTGGGTTCACTTTGGGTTGGAATTGGCTAGGGTGATTTGGTGGGGAAACAGTGGGATATGATGAGTGTGGTTGTGTGTATGGACAAGTTGATGATGGCGCTTGGAAAACATTTGTGGGATGGAAGATCTGGTGAAGTGGGTATATGAATGTAGGTGTCTGGTATAGAAAGTAAGAATTAGGATCATATGGTGGTGAGTTTGATTAGTGACTTCTTTTCTGGGACGCGCAATGATTCAACTCTTCTTCTGTGAGAAAGTCATTCTTGGGATTAAAATATATAAAATCATCGTCCCTACTTTTCCTTAGATGCAAAACTTATGTTGAGGTGAGACGTAGATACATATATATATATTTTTGCTTGAAATGAATCCATTTTCTCAAAATATCTTCAATTAAGCTTCTTTTTTTTGAATTTTTTTTTAAGAAATAACAAGAATAAAAATAATGCATGGCATGTTTGGAAAGAAAAATGCAAGTTTGTGCATGTGGTGAGTTTTTTTTATTTCAAGTTTAAAAATGCATGAGATACATGAAACAAGTTTTTTTTATGATGGGGAAATTTAAGGGGAAAAAAAGAGAAACATGAAATCAATTTTTTTTTTTTAAAAGTTGACCATACATTTTTTTTCTTATAGGTGCAAGGACATGTAGGATAGAGGGAAAAAATGCTCTATGTGTCCTAAAATGGTCCACTTTGCCGTAGAAGGTCATGACTCAAAGGGGGATTGGCCACTAAGTTGAACTATTAGTGAAAATTTCAGGGTGGATCTAGAATTCTAAAGGTAGTGATCCCCAGATTGCCCCTGTCTCGAAAGGTAAGGACCCGACTCATGACCCTAGCGACAAGTAGGGATAAACCCTCACAGGATGACTAGTCCATGATATCGGTAAAAATCTGAGTGATGACTCAACAAATATCAGAGGGGCACCAGGCCGATCAATGACAATGTCGAGACACCGCCTAGTCCTAAGTTATCCACAAGCTCAGGTATAGAGCTAAAAAGTGTGTGCAACAAGTGACAGTGCAATGTGTGGAAGGAGCATCAAAACCTATACAGCCTTAAAAACTATGACATACCTTACAAGACAAAGCCAAATATATATACACAAACTAGGGGACATCTACCTTAGGGTTGAGGTATTAAACCAAGATATCATCAATGAAGTATATCAAATTACCAAATAAGGTAAAATATGAACATTAAGGAAAAATTAAAATAAGATAAAGAAAACAAAACTAAGTTATTTTTTTAAAAATAGATGTAGTATTTTTTTTATATATTTTTATCCTTTTTTTTTAAAATAAAATAAAATAAAATAAAATAAAATAAAAAGGGGTAAAACAAATAAGTTAAAATTTACTAAAGTTTGAACAATTAATTATAAAAGGCATGACTCTCTTAAAAAAGGTCCCCAATGGAGTCGCCATCTGTCGCAACCAAAAATTACGGCAGGAACGGCGATAAGAAGAAATTTTAAGGAAAAGTAGAGTCGCCACAAATTTTACTTAATTTAGGAAAAATTGGAAAACCTTTAAAAAATGGTCTTTGAAACCAAGTTGAGTTCGGGAGTCGGTTACGAGTAGGGAAGGTGTTAAGCACCCTACATCGCCCATTCTACGAATGGTACCGTGAATTAATTGTATAAAATTAATAACTTTTAAATTATTTATTTTACCCCAAAAGTTATTTCACGAATAAAGAGATTAGTAATTAATGTTTACTCTAAAGAGATTGAACGTGGCACATAAGTCCATATGGCAACCTTGAACCTAAGAGGTTGAACATGAAACTTTTCATAGAGCAATCCCAAAATAATATTTTTTTAAAAATATAATTATAATATATTGTTTAATAAAATAAAAATGCAAAAATCAGATTTAATTTCATGGTTTCTAATTTTAATTATCTTTGCTTTTAATTGTTAAATGTGGACGAGTCCTAGACAAGGTTGAATGTGGCACAATCTCCATAGCAACCTTAATTCTAAGGGATTGAACGTGGCATTCAAGTCCACAGGGCATCCCTAAATAATACTAATTCAATTATTTTGATTAAAAATATTAACGAATTAAAAAGAACACAAAAATAAAGGGAAAATAAAATTTTGGCTTGACGGGATGATTGATCCCGCTCCTACGTATTCCCTGCTGCTATGGGAAACTCAAAGCCACGTAGTTCTTGTAAAAAATATTTTATTTGTTGGTTGATTTTAATTTTATGAAAAAGGGTTTTTTTTAGTTTAAAAGAGTTTTTCATATATATAATTTTTTTGTTTTTTTTAATCGAAAAAAAAACTCCTAAGCGAGATAGAACATGGCAGATACGTCACAGGGCTATCCTGCATCTAAGGAATTGAGTGTGAAATATCTCACAAATAAATCCCCAAAATTATTTATAATTAATTCCCCTTTTACATTTTATTTATTTTGACTCATTGAAAAAAGAAAGAAAACAAACAAAAAATAATAATAATAAAAATAATAATAACAAAAATAATAACAATAAATAAATAAATAAATAAAAAACCAAAATGGAAGAGACTTAAACTAAGAATGGCAAGGACCACAACCTTCTATCATCAAAGTAGAAAATGAGAAAAACAAACTGGCAAGAACTTAGCACTGTAGCGCGCGGGTCACCAAGGAGGCGGATGTAGTGGTAGTCCGGGATGGCGGAGCGGCTAGGGACGTGGGTGCGGCTTGCGTAACATGGTGGTGTCGTGGTGATTAAGAATTAAAGGAGCCAAGATAACTCTTTCTTAATGTCCTAGTTTGTTATTAAAAGGATTGATAATTGTTGTTGTTTCTGTTAAGGTTGGAGTCAAGGTTAAATGGAGGAGAGTGGTGGCTATTGTATGATGGTGAAGTGAGAGGTGTTTTTGATGGAGGTGTTGTATGATGGATGATGGATGAAGGAAGAGAATGGAGCTAGGCCTTTTCTTTTAAGGTGGCTGGTGTGTTTTTTTGTGGTAGGTGATGGTGTTACGTATGATAGAGGATGGAAAAGAATGGAGGCTAGGTTTTCTTTGAATCTTTTTTGTAGGCTCCCCTTATTCTGTAGCATCTCTTGTGATTTTATAATGTCAATTCCTCCAATCTTGATCCTAAAATTCCGCCTAGATTTAAGATTTCTATATGATCTTGTTCCTAAAAATCTGTCAAGATTAAGATTTCTATCTCTGATTCAGAATAAAGTGGTTGCTAGGGCTTGTTGGAGGAGGATGAAATGGGTTTAACTGGCCTGGCCCAATTGAAAATCTTTTTATTATTTTTATTTTCTTTGCAATTTTTTTATTTTTTTATTTTTTTTGAAATTTTTAGTGAAAACTAAAAGACCCGGTCAAAATGGGGTGTTCACACTAACCTTGCAGGGTCTGCTTTTGATAACTCTTTTTCTTCGTCTTCTCCTCCCCCAACTCCTCCTCCTTCTCCTTCCTCACTTCATCTTCCTCTCATTTGTTAACGTGCATTGTTCAGCCTCCGCCTCCCCCATTAACCGCACCACCATGCCTAGAATTGTCATGCAACCTTTTCAAAGTAACTTACAGCATAAATTGAGAGATGAAAGGTATTGGGATGGGATGAAATAGCTGGCCATCTATCCAAGAAAAATATGCATTAATAGTTATAATTATCTTTAATAGTTTAAGAAAAAGAATACAAAATGTCAAAGTAAAGGGTAATAGATTTAAACTGCTTCAATCAAGCAGAATTGAAACCTTTCCATATTCATTCTCCATCTGGAAAAAACCTATGAAGTCATAACAGTTCAAAGAAAAGTGTAGTTATGAATACCTTAGTAGTTTAGCAATTGCCAAGGAAAAATGAAACTTCACCTTCCCTATGCCTTCCCAACAAAATAATAAGGATGATAAAGAGAAAGCGGAAATTACTTGTTTCGAAGGATGGAATGGAAATGCATATTTGTTTGCTCCTCTTCTTGAGAAAATTTACCCCTCTTGATGTCAAGCCTTAAATAATTGGTCCACCTTAGCCTACAACTTTTTCCACGTCTATTAAGACCTGCAAGATTTTGAAGCAAATAAAACACTGAAAACAAATAGATCTAATTGTTTGCCTGCTACAATATATATATATATATATATATATATATATATATATATAACATCAGGACTACAAATCTATATATTCAAAGACTTGCTAACTTATGGAGAGGTCTCCAACTTCCATGGCCTTAAAGTATCACTCGTCCTCCTTCACAAATAAAATTAAAAAAAATCATTGGAAGAATCAAATCTCTGAATTTAAGTAAGTTAAGAAGAATGCTTGGAGTTCTAGAAAAATTATTTAAAAACATAAATTGAATGTAAGTCTAACATGAATGAATGTAAGGTGTGTGAGGGGATTTTCAGTTATAAGGAAGATTAGGAGAGAGGGAAAAGGCATTGAGTATATTCCAGTCAGTTTTAGGCAGAGAATTATCTCTGTAGGAGAATTGCTCTGAGTAAAGGAATTTCTATTCCTCTGTAATCGGTTTCCTTACTTAGTAACACACCCGTGTCGATCTTTTATTGTCATTTTTTCATTGCTCTGGTTTAGGTTTCTATCAAATTGATTGCCACAATTAGTGAGAAATCAAATATCATGGGTATCTATCTAGTGATCATTCCTTCCTAGTGATCATTGAGGTTAATATTCTAATTAACCAAAGAGTAAATACTCATTACTCTCTACTCACCAGTGTTTTCCATAGGCAAGAGTTATGGGAGGTAACATCAGGCAAAGGAATTATTATAATCATTCCATTGCATGTCAGCATTGTATTTATTAATAAAAATTCAATGACTTGCCTCAACAGCGTTAGTTCCATTATCCATAAGATCAATGTTTGTCAAATCTCCAAATGTCCATTCCCCTAAAAAGTTGAAATCAAATCAAATAACAATATAATTAAAACACCAACAGACCATTTGCTTCGAACGGTTCAACTCAATAAATTTGTTCAATTGTTAGAATCTTTGTGAGATTTTTTGGTAACACTGATTCTTGGGAAACATAATTATTCTTACATTGCTATGCAATCTTTCCAAAGTAACTTACCAGATAAATTGAGAGATGAAAGGTATTGTAAATTCCTCCCACGGCCAATAAGAAGTTTAAGTAACTCCGGCTTAATGTGACGCCCTCCCTCAGGGCATTACTTATGTAACCCATGCGGAATTTAAATTAAAAGATAATATGCTGGTTGCTTTCGGAAAGTTTGTTTTCTCTTAAGTCAGAAAACTGGGGTATAAAATTTTCTTTTCCATAAAGATAACTCTAAAATCCATCATACATACATTTAAAATGTAAAGTCACGTTGGTAACAAAGTTACCATGACATACAACATTTCTATAAGTTTCCATTTTCGAAAGAGAAAGTTTAAACTTCAGATGGATGTATATAACACTACATCCACGGACCTCTTTAGATACACAACCCAACTCATACTCCTAAGCTGGTCATTCTATCGAATATTAATTGGAGAGACCCCCAATCGAAATACTTTCCCAACCTCTAATACTAGGTCTTCAATTGGCTTAGAAAGACTCCTCTGCAATATCGACACTAGAGTACCAAGGTACTACAGCAAAACCCGAAGATACCTGATATAATTGTAAGAGTGAGATACCATCATAAGATATATCCCACAACAACCATATACATGATACATACATCACAGAATCATATAAGCAGTTAAATCATGCATATTCGCAATATATCAGTGTTATATCAAAGGGCATCAAACCCGCATACCAATCTTTCAAAAGATGCATGGCACTTCAATATCGGGCTCTAACTTAATCTCATGAGATCACAACACCATGTTATCACCGGAGAAGATAGAGTTGGTCAAGCTCTAGCCCACCTGGCGCATTACCCCCTTACCCTCATGCATTAAGGTCTCGGGATCGGGCAACGCCACATGTGCCTCTTCACTCGGTTTACATGGGGAGACTCCCGGATACCACCTTGTATCCGATTTAATCATCAATAGCACGCCTGCTTGGGGAAATGCACATGATAAAATATTTTATTGAAAGGATTTCTTTGTGTTCATTCTTTTCATCGTCGTTACTCAAAGCTAACGACTTAATCATCATTTCCCCATCACTTGAGAACTCAAACATAGGACTCATAGTCCGAATGCTCAATCACAATGCCCAAGACCGTGGGTCGTAGTCAAGGGTTGTGGTCGAGAAAACAACCTTCACCTTTAATCATAATCATCACACGCGGTCAGAAGACACGGTCCGACACAACGTGATTAGGACCCAAGTCCCTAATATCATAACCAGGGCTCGTAGTCCCGAATTAACATTGATCCAAGATCACGTGCACATCACTGAATACTAGAGGCGACGTCTCGCATACTAGATTCACTTTCATAAGTACTTATTTTTCGTTCAGTGAAAAACAAATCCAAAACCGAATCCTCGATAACCTATCTAGGCTATCGGAAAGTTTCTAAAATGTTTAGGAAAACCTTTTCTTTGAAAATCTTTTATAAAGCATCTTTGAAATTCTTTTATCTTTGAAATATTTCCCCAAGAGGATATTGCCAAATAATCTTGAAAGTTTTCACTTGAAAACACATAGTTCGAAAAGGATTTTCCTCTTGTATAACAATAGTACACCAAAATCATTTCATCATTTAAAACAAGTACTTTAAGTTTAAAGAGCTTTTGGAAAAGAACACCAATCCCTCCATATTCAAAGCTTATTAAGGTTTTTAATCCTTATTATGGTTGAGCACAGACGCACGTCTGGAGTAGCAAACTTTCAATCCATAACCGAGTATATCATCAGTGTAATGGCAATCTCACAGTTGAAAGCATTTCATCACATGTATGCATTATATCATTTAGAACAAGTACAGTTCAATCATCGATAATAGCACAACAGTTTAAGTACATAAAATAATCAAGTAAGCTCAATCATCATATAAGTATCCAGTTAAACACCTACACACATGCATACAGTCATTGAATATCTTTAGAAATCCCCTCTTACCTTAAGAAGGTAAAAGAATGTGAGAAAATAAACGGTTTGCGGACGTTCTTCAAGGTTGGTTTAGGATGCAAGTCTAGGTTTCAAGACACAAGGTTCAAGGATTAGAACTCAATCAAGAACTTGGGGCTAGAAGTTTTCAAAACATACGCAACTTAGGGATTTATGATCCGCAAGTGCTAAGAGTTTAAAACATGATTACTTAAAACAAAGTTGAACAAAAATCCCACCAAGTTACACCTTGATGGAGATTCGGCCTTGATCAATAAAATAGGCTAGGAACATTTAAAATTTCCAATCTCTTTGGTTTAGCATCCATTAATAGTAAGGAGCTCAAAACCATGATCACTTTGGATAAATGAAAAACGAAACACCCTAGGTCCATAACCTTTAAGGTTCGGTCATCCTTGGGTTTTTATGATAAAAATCTTTAAATTCTTCCAATCTCTTAGACCTTTTAGCATCCAAAAACTTATGGAGCTTGAGTCTTTGATCATCTTGGAAACACCATATGATTATAAATAATTAAAGTATAATATCATAAAGTAAATGGCATAATGTAAATGACATAAAGTAAATGGCTTAAAGTAAATGGCACAAATATAAATGGCATAAAAGTAAATGACATAATGTAAATGACATAAAGTAAATAGCATAAATATAAATGGCATAAAGTAAATGACATAATGGAAATGACATAAAGTAAATAGCATAAATATAAATGGCATAAAGTAAATGACATAATGGAAATGACATAAAGTAAATGACTTAAAGTAAATGGCATAAATATAGATGGCATAAAGTAAATGACTTAAAGTAAATAGCATAAACATAAATGGCATAAAAGTAAATGACATAAAGTAGAGTAAAAATCTTTAAACTTTTCAATCACTTTAGACATAGCATCCTTTAACATAAAGGAGCCTTGGTCATGATCATTTTGGGAAACAAATCTTGAAACTTTCCAATCACTTTGGACATAGCATCCTTTAACATAAAGGAGCCTTGGTCATGATCATTTTGGAAAAACAAATCTTTAAATACAAACTCACACTTGTAAAAGTTGAAACAAAATCCATCAAAACCATAGGTATGGTTCGGCCTCATTAAGAAGTAGAGGTTAGGAAACTTTGTTTTACACAAACTTTTAGTATGTTAAAATACAAGTAAATACAAGACCATAGAAATTGGTTTCAACTCAAAAGGAGTTTTCTACCATTTTTGAGAGATTTTTGAAGATAAAAGCTCATAAATGACATGAAGAAGAAACTTTAGAAAAAGATGAAGTTTTTAAAGAAAAGAATACATGAGAGTATTAACCTAAGAAAGAGGAACAACTTTGATGAAGAACACTTAGTGAAAAGAAGAAGAAAAACTAGAGCTTTGGAAGGTTGAAGTTAAGAAAAGATGAAAACTTAAGGGTTTTAATGGAGTTGGAGAAAGGAAAGTGATGAAGTGAAGTGGATGAGTGGTATTTATAGAGGAAAGGTGAGGGGGGCACGGTTTTGGAGAGGAAAGAAGAGAAGAAGATGAGTTTCTTGAAGAGTGGATTAAGAGTTAATGTGATGTGATGTGATTGGAGAGAGAAAGTGAAAAGTAAGATTTTGAAGTGTAATTAGGATTTTCTTTTCCATTAGGTGTGTCATAACATTAAATGAGATTCCCATCAAGTCTTTTCTCCTTCTTTAGGGTTCCTTTAACTGCTTAAATACGTAACCGGTTGCACATCCGATCGTATTTTTCGAAGGTTTCGTCCCGGATAAAATATTATATTTTATTCCCGGACAACAAAATTTCGAGAATTTACCAACCCACATAAAACATCATAAAAACACTAACTGTCTCGTTCACGAATTAAAATTTTGTTTCTGGCTCAGTGAACTTGTACCGGTAGTGAGAACCCAGCATCAAGGTTTTGGCCCCAATTTTCGACTGAAAATTTTATTGGGGCTTCATATGGTAAAACAACACAAGAAAATGATTTTATTTTAAATAAAATCATCCTCTGGATTTTATCAAAAATAAATACATTAAAGCATGTATTTACTGATAAAGAAGCATACGAAAAACAGGGTGTTACAACTCTACCCCTCTAAAAATAATTTCGTCCTCGAAATTACGTAACTATAAACTTAACAAGATCTCTCACCATCCAGATCATACTATCAGAAGATAGTATCTAAAAGAATTTCATCGATCCAAAAGAATACAGAAACATCTAATGTATGAAGATCCTTTAGTATATTCAAGGAGGTAAAAATGTATGATCGGTACACATTTACAATCATGAATCTAAAAAGTTTCTCCTTTCACTAGAATTTCCTGGTCAACAATTTAAAGGAGTTGCAGTTCGATAAGAATTCAAACTGAATCACTTCTACCAAAAGTAAAAGTGATTAGATTAAGTTTCATCGAGAACTTCTTTTATAAACATACATATCCGGTGCAACAACAAGGCAATTCATAACTCGAGAAAAAGAAAGATTGGATCCAAAGTCTAAACTGACCACAACAATCAAAAGAGAAGGGAACTGGAATAAATTTCTTAAGGAGAATTTTATTCCCAAAAGTCATAAGAAACATACATTCACTGGGAAGACTAGTAACATAGGAGACCCTAGAGAGTCAAATACTCAAGGGCGTCAAAACGCGATTATACTTAGAATCCTATTACAACTTAGAATTATAGACCACTGCCATAAGACCTTCAAATTGCGAAATTTTTCAACACTGCTTCTGTTGTAAAAGATCGTCAGATTGTGAAGCTTCAGCGCCATTCATGGTGTAGACTATTCCCTTCGCCGTGGGTCTACCAGCTCCTAAGGTGTTGACAGGATTTTCAAACCTCGGTGCATTACAATACCTTGAGAAGTGTCCTAATTGTCCACAATTGAAACACTTCACTCCTTTGCGTGGGCAAACATTAGCCATGTGGTTTGGGTCTCCACACTTGTAACATCTCCTAACTTGGTCTCGATTTTGGTTCTGTTGACCTCCACTTCCTGATTCAGAATTATCAGAACGATGCTGTCGTTGATTCAGGTCATTCCCTTGTGGCCGGAAGTAAGGTTCCCTCTGATGTTGCTTCCCTTTCTGATTCTGATCTTGATAATGATCTTTGGAACGAGTGGGTCCTGCAACAGTTTCTCTGTTGTCTTTTTCCTTCCTCATTAGTTCCACTTTTCTACACTTCTCTACTAGGTCTTGGAAATTCCGGATTTCCAATGACATCACAGATTCCTTGATCTCGAAGCGAAGACCGTCGTCGAACCTTTCGCATTTCCATTCCTCATCGGGGTTGTTCTGGAGAAAGCGAAAATATTTGGCAAGGGACTCGAACATTGCCGCATATTCCCCCACTGTCATGTCCCGCTGACTCAGCCTCAGGAATTCTTGCTCTTTCTCTGTCCGAGCACTCTGGGGAAAATATTTACCCAAAAATTTGTTGCGGAATACTCCCCAAGTGATCGCATGATGCTCAGCTACTAGCAGTTGTCTGGTGCCTTCCCACCCAAGATTCAAGATCTCCAATCAGTTGGAATGTTGCATAAGGCACCTTTGCTCCCTCTGGGGTGTGAACCAGCTCAAAGATCTTCTCTAGCTCTTGAATCCAAAGATCAGCTTTTATTGGATCCACGTCTCCATCAAACTGTGATGGATTCTGACATCGGAAATCATCCAAATGTCTTCCCTCCGCAGCTTGTTCTGCCCTCTGTTGCTCCTGTTGGTTCCGGGCAGCAACATTAGTCGTCTGAAGAGCTATAGCAGCAGCAACGTCAACCAAAGCTTGGGAAGCGAAGTCCATCCCGCCGTCATAATTCGCATTCATGTTGGCATGACCGCCAATAGGACCACCTCTGTGACCACGTCCACGTCCTCGTCCACGTCCACCTTCTGGTTCTGGTTCCATAACTGACCTGCCGAACAAATCAGTCAGGCCACAACCAGAAAATGAAACGTGTAAAAGCGTATCAACACACATTAGTTCTAAGAAGTAATCCGAATAAAACTTAACTCAGAGAAAACACAACGTCAACACAACAGACCTATTTCCCAAAGATCCCGAAAGACTCGACCAGCTCTGATACCACCTTGTGATGCCCTCCCTCAGGGCATTACTTATGTAACCCATGCGGAATTTAAATTAAAAGATAATATGCTGGTTGCTTTCGGAAAGTTTGTTTTCTCTTAAGTCAGAAAACTGGGGTATAAAATTTTCTTTTCCATAAAGATAACTCTAAAATCCATCATACATACATTTAAAATGTAAAGTCACGTTGGTAACAAAGTTACCATGACATACAACATTTCTATAAGTTTCCATTTTCGAAAGAGAAAGTTTAAACTTCAGATGGATGTATATAACACTACATCCACGGACCTCTTTAGATACACAACCCAACTCATACTCCTAAGCTGGTCATTCTATCGAATATTAATTGGAGAGACCCCCAATCGAAATACTTTCCCAACCTCTAATACTAGGTCTTCAATTGGCTTAGAAAGACTCCTCTGCAATATCGACACTAGAGTACCAAGGTACTACAGCAAAACCCGAAGATACCGATATAATTGTAAAGAGTGAGATACCATCATAAGATATATCCCACAACAACCATATACATGATACATACATCACAGAATCATATAAGCAGTTAAATCATGCATATTCGCAATATATCAGTGTTATATCAAAGGGCATCAAACCCGTACAGCCAATCTTTCGAAAAGATGCATGGCACTTCAATATCAGGCTCTAACTTAATCTCATGAGATCACAACACCATGTTATCACTGGAGAAGATAGAGTTGGTCAAGCTCTAGCCCACCTGGGCAGTTACCCCCTTACCCTCATGCATTAAGGTCTCAGGACGGGCAACGTCACATGTGCCTCTTCACTCGGTTTACATGGACAGACTCCCAGATACCACCTTGTATCTGATTTAATCATCAATAGCACGTCTGCTTGGGGAAATGCACATGATAAAATATTTTATTGAAAGGATTTCTTTGTGTTCATTCTTTTCACTGTCGTTACTCAAAGCTAACGACTTAATCATCATTTCCCCATCACTTGAGAACTCAAACATAGGACTCATAGTCCGAATGCTCAATCACAATGCCCAAGACCGTGGCCGCAGTCAAGGGTTGTGGTCGTAGAAAACAACCTTCACCTTTAATCATAATCATCACACGCGGTCAGAAGACACGGTCCAACACAACGTGATTAGGACCCAAGTCCCTAATATCATAACCAGGGCTCGTAGTCCCGAATTAACATTGATCCAAGATCACGTGCACATCACTGAATACTAGAGGCGACGTCTCGCATACTAGATTCACTTTCATAAGTACTTATTTTTCGTTCAGTGAAAAACAAATCCAAAACCGAATCCTCGATAACCTATCTAGGCTATCGGAAAGTTTCTAAAATGTTTAGGAAAACCTTTTCTTTGAAAATCTTTTATAAAGCATCTTTGAAATTCTTTTATCTTTGAAATATTTCCCCCAATAGGATATTGCCAAATAATCTTGAAAGTTTTCACTTGAAAACACATAGTTCGAAAAGGATTTTCCTCTTGTATAACAATAGTACACCAAAATCATTTCATCATTTAAAACAAGTACTTTAAGTTTAAAGAGCTTTTGGAAAAGAACACCAATCCCTCCATATTCAAAGCTTATTAAGGTTTTTAATCCTTATTATGGTTGAGCACAGACGCACGCCTCCGGCTTAGCAAACTTTCAATCAACAACAAAGTGTATATCATCGATTGTAATGGCAATCTCACAGTTGAAAGCATTTCATCACATGTATGCATTATATCATTTAGAACAAGTACAGTTCAATCATCAGATAATAGCACAACAGTTTAAGTACATAAAATAATCAAGTAAGCTCAATCATCATATAAGTATCCAGTTAAACACCTACACACATGCATACAGTCATTGAATATCTTTAGGAAATCCCCTCTTACCTTAAGAAGGTAAAAGAATGTGAGAAAATAAACGGTTTAAGCGGACGTTCTTCAAGGTTGGTTTAGGATGCAAGTCTAGGTTTCAAGACACAAGGTTCAAGGATTAGAACTCAATCAAGAACTTGGGGCTAGAAGTTTCCAAAACATACGCAACTTAGGGATTTATGATCCGCAAGTGCTAAGAGTTTAAAACATGATTACTTAAAACAAAGTTGAACAAAAATCCCACCAAGTTACACCTTGATGGAGATTCGGCCTTGATCAATAAAATAGGCTAGGAACATTTAAAATTTCCAATCTCTTTGGTTTAGCATCCATTAATAGTAAGGAGCTCAAAACCATGATCACTTTGGATAAATGAAAAACGAAACACCCTAGGTCCATAACCTTTAAGGTTCGGTCATCCTTGGGTTTTTATGATAAAAATCTTTAAATTCTTCCAATCTCTTAGACCTTTTAGCATCCAAAAACTTATGGAGCTTGAGTCTTTGATCATCTTGGAAACACCATATGATTATAAATAATTAAAGTATAATATCATAAAGTAAATGGCATAATGTAAATGACATAAAGTAAATGGCTTAAAGTAAATGGCACAAATATAAATGGCATAAAAGTAAATGACATAATGTAAATGACATAAAGTAAATAGCATAAATATAAATGGCATAAAGTAAATGACATAATGGAAATGACATAAAGTAAATAGCATAAATATAAATGGCATAAAGTAAATGACATAATGGAAATGACATAAAGTAAATGACTTAAAGTAAATGGCATAAATATAGATGGCATAAAGTAAATGACTTAAAGTAAATAGCATAAACATAAATGACATAAAAGTAAATGACATAAAGTAGAGTAAAAATCTTTAAACTTTTCAATCACTTTAGACATAGCATCCTTTAACATAAAGGAGCCTTGGTCATGATCATTTTGGGAAACAAATCTTGAAACTTTCCAATCACTTTGGACATAGCATCCTTTAACATAAAGGAGCCTTGGTCATGATCATTTTGGAAAAACAAATCTTTAAATACAAACTCACACTTGTAAAAGTTGAAACAAAATCCATCAAAACCATAGGTATGGTTCGGCCTCATTAAGAAGTAGAGGTTAGGAAACTTTGTTTTACACAAACTTTTAGTATGTTAAAATACAAGTAAATACAAGACCATAGAAATTGGTTTCAACTCAAAAGGAGTTTTCTACCATTTTTGAGAGATTTTTGAAGATAAAAGCTCATAAATGACATGAAGAAGAAACTTTAGAAAAAGATGAAGTTTTTAAAGAAAAGAATACATGAGAGTATTAACCTAAGAAAGAGGAACAACTTTGATGAAGAACACTTAGTGAAAAGAAGAAGAAAAACTAGAGCTTTGGAAGGTTGAAGTTAAGAAAAGATGAAAACTTAAGGGTTTTAATGGAGTTGGAGAAAGGAAAGTGATGAAGTGAAGTGGATGAGTGGTATTTATAGAGGAAAGGTGAGGGGGGCACGGTTTTGGAGAGGAAAGAAGAGAAGAAGATGAGTTTCTTGAAGAGTGGATTAAGAGTTAATGTGATGTGATGTGATTGGAGAGAGAAAGTGAAAAGTAAGATTTTGAAGTGTAATTAGGATTTTCTTTTCCATTAGGTGTGTCATAACATTAAATGAGATTCCCATCAAGTCTTTTCTCCTTCTTTAGGGTTCCTTTAACTGCTTAAATACGTAACCGGTTGCACATCCGATCGTATTTTCTGAAGGTTTCGTCCGGATAAAATATTATATTTTATTCCCGGACAACAAAATTTCGAGAATTTACCAACCCACAAAATTTCGACAACAACATGATTAGGACACACAGTCCACAACAACATGGTTAGGACACACAGTCCACTACAACGAAATCAGAACGCACTGTCCTCAATTTCGAGAGTTGGACCCTCAGTCCAGAACATCATGAATAGGACTCATGGCCCCGGATTAACACTGATCCAAGATCACATGCGTATAACTGAATACTAGAGGCGACGTCTCGCGTACTAGATTATCTTTCTCAAGTACTTATTTTTCGTTCAGTGAAAAACAAACTCAAAACCGAATCCTTGATAACCTATCCAGGTTATCGGAAAGTTTCTAAAACATTTTGGAGAAAACCTTTCCTTTGAAAGTCTTTTGTAAAGCATCTTTGAAATACTTTTATCTTTGAAAATCCCCAATAGGACATTGCCAAATAATCTTGAAAGTTTTCACTTGAAAACACATAGTTCGAAAAGGATTTTTCTCTTGTATAACAACAGTTCATCAAAACCATTTCAACATTTTAAAACAAGCACTTTAAGTTAATGAGCTTTTGGAAAAGAACACCAATCCCTTCGTCTTCAAAGCTTATTAAGGTTTTTAATCCTTATAACAGTTGAGCATAGACATAAGTCTGGCTTAGCAAACTTTCAATCAACAACAGTATATATGATCAGTTCAATGCTAATATCACAGTTGAAAGCAGTTCATCACAAATATGCATTATAACATTTAGAACAAGCACAGTTCAACATCAGATAATAGCATAACGGTTCAAGTACATTAGGTAACCAAGTAAGCTCAATCAACATATAAATATCCAGTTAAACACATACACACATGCATACAGTTATTGAATATCTTTAGGAAATCCCCTCTTACCTCACGTCAGAGTTAAGAGTTTTTGATTTGAAAAAGAAGGTTCACGAACGTCCTCGCTTCTCCGGTGATGGAAGTCTAAGGTTACCAACATAAAATCATGAGTTAAAAAAAGAAATCAACTCGAGAACACTAACCACAAGGTATAGGTTTGGTTCATACAATAAACTAGGATTAGGGGTTTCCGAAATTTATGCGACTCTTTGATTTATGATCCTTATGTGCTAGAAGTTCATAAACAACAATCTTTTAACAAAGTTGAATTAAAATCCCACTAAGTACCTGACTTAGGGTTTCGGCCAAGCATAGATAAATAGGCTAGGAATTTATAAACCTTGCAATCTTTTTAGGTTAGCATCCATACATAGTAAGGAGCTTGAAACCATGATCATTTGGAAAATGGAAAAATCAAATGTCTTAGACCATGAACTCTTAGGTTCGGCCTTAACAAGTTTGTGAGGTTAGAGATCTTTAAATCATCCAATCTTTTGGACATAACATCCTTTAACATAGAGGAGCTTTAATCCATAATCATCTTGGAAAACAAAATAAAATAACACATCCTAGGTCAAATGTTACATTCGGCCATCATAGGAAAATAAAGCAAGAAAATATTTTAAACTTTCCAATCACTTAGACATAGCATCCTTTAACATAAGGAGCTTTTTAGTCCATGATCACTTTGGAAAACAAAACTCAACATCTTTGCCATAACTATTGAAGGTTTCGGTCTTTTCAAGAAATAGGGGTTAGAAATCTTCAAACTTTCCAATCTCTTGGACCTAGCATCCTCCTATATCAAGGAGTTTTAATCCATGATCATTTTGGAAATTAAAACTTAAACAACATAGCCTTAAAACTCATTGGTTTTGGTCTTTACATAAAAAATAGAGTAAAAATCTTTAAACTTTTCAATCACTTAGACATAGCATCCTTTAACATAAAGGAGCCTTGGTCCATTATCATCTTGGAAAACAAATCTTTAAACTTTCCAATCACTTAGACATAACATCCTTTAACATAAAGGAGCCTTGGTCCATGATCATCTTGGAAATGAAACTCAAATACAAACTCATACTTGTAAAATTTGAAACAAGATCCATCTAAACCATATACATGGTTTCGATCTCCTTAGAAAGAAGAGGTTAGGAAACTTTGTTTTACACAACTTTTTAGTATGTGATAGTATGAGTAAATACAAGAATATAGAAAGTGGTTTCAACTGAAAAGGAGTTTTCTACCATTTTTTGAGAGGTTTTAGAAGTTAAAAGCACATAAAGAGCATATGAAGAAAACTTTGAAACAAAAGATGAAACTTTGAAAAAAATAACTACATAGAAGTATTAACCTTAACAAGATGAACAACTTTGATGAAGAACTTTAAGAGAAAAGCTTGATAAAAATGTAAACTTTGTAAGAGAGAAGAAGAAGAAGAAAGGTAGTAAAGTGAAAATGTGAGAAAATGGAAGAAAGTGATGAATGGTGGAAATGAAGGGTATTTATAGAGAATGAGGGAGAGTGGCACGGTTCTAGAGAGGAAGAAGAAGAAAGAAGAGAAGAAAGAAGGTGGGTTACTTGTAGAGAGGATAAGGAGTTAAGGTGATGTGATGTGATTGGAGAGAGAAAGATGAAAAAGTGAGATTTTGAAATAAAGTCAAGATTCACTTTTTGAGGTGTGTCATAGCCTTCACATCAAGTCACTCCATGTCACTTCATCCTCTTGATGCTCTGCTCCATTGCGTATCAGATGACTTCCCCGATCGTATTTCCCGACGATTTCACCCGAGAAATCCCTAAGATTTGGCCCCGAACAAGATTTTTCGAAAAACTCCAAACCTACACAAAACATCATAAAAACACTAACCATCTCGTTCACGAATTAAAATTTTGTCTCTAGCTCAGTAAACTTGTACTGGCAGTGAGAACCCAGACCGGTTTTCATCTGAATTTTTGATCGACTTCATACGGTAAAACAACATAAGAAAATGATTTTATTTTAAATAAAATCATCCTCTGGATTTTTATAAAAAATAAATACATTAAAGCATGTATTTACTGATAAAGAAGCATACAAAAAACTGGGTGTTACAAAGCCTATACCAAAGGCCATTCACAATGTTACCTTTGTTCCAGTATATAAGCCTATACCAAAGAAATTCTAATTGTCAACCTCACAAATACATTAAACTCAAGAATCGTATCCTCTTCATAACATTACAACCATTTCCGGCAAGCTCAGGCTCCAAACTTCACTAAATTTTCAAAATGCATTCAGCATATTCTTTCAATAAAATGTATTGTACACAAAATAAAACAATTTTAATAACTTGTCGACATTCCATGCTATAGGGTCCACGACTTTTCTGAATTATACTTGTCGACAAAATGACCTCTATGCTGAAATCATAATCATCTAGAGTCTAGGCTCAGAAATTAGAATCGTGTGGTATCAAGAGAGGTGGGTCAAAAAAAGAATTTTCACCATATGCCTTTAAAAATTGAAAAAGGAAAAGATATTTTGCTCTGCTTTGATAACTGCAAGCAGTAGTCCAATTAATATTTGTTTTTTTTATTTAATTATTTTATTGTTTGAAAAAGGTGACGTATATTATTTGTTCAGACAAAGTTTTGTGTCAATGGCAAAAACTGCGAGGAGTTTCATTCCATAAGAATCCAAAGGCAGAGAGAAGAGAAAAGAGAAATGAGAAAAGAGGAGACACAGACACAAAGGAAACGAAAATAAAACAAAAATAAAAATATCAATTATAAAATTGCATCATGAATTCAAGAATCAAAAAATGCAACATCTAAAGCATAGCTAAAGGTCCTTTGTAAGTTTATACAAGCAATGCATCCTTTAACACTATGATATAACAGAAAAATAAATATTCAAACATTTATGCAAAGAGAAACTCAAAATTCTAAGGACAACATCATTTTCCCTGATGTGGAAACCAGAGAAGTTTCCAATGCATGTCCTATAATAAAATTATCGGCACAAAGGATGCATGGGAAAAAAACCCAACTAAAACAACCACATACCCATCTTTAAATTAAAATTGGTGTCAAAAAATCTTTAAATTAAAATTAACACAGAACCTGAACCAAGCTATCCATGATTGTTCCATCCAAAGGCTATGTAATTTCCATCCTCCGTAACAACCACTGTATGGTTCCTCCCTGCTCCGGCCTTGACAATCTTGTATCTTCAACTAAAGTTACTGTCAACGAAATTTAGCACTTCAAGAATTAACGATAGAAACAAAAACACTAAAGTTGGCAATAAAAAAATTAGTCTTTAAATTGAAAATGAGTAAGACCAACACAAAACTTAGCATTTGATTAAAGAGTAAAAGTGGTAGTAAGATTTGGGGAAACTGTGAGAGTCTAAATTGTGAGATTGTTTGATACCCCAAAATGGTACTAAGATTTGGGGAATACGGCGAAAGAATGATATAGAGAGAAACCCAGAATTTGATTGAAGTGTAATATCAAAGTGAACAAAAAACTGGGAAAGTGAAACTACCTTTGGAATCATCAAACGCTAACCAAGGCAGTGCACTTTGTTTCGTTGTCAGAAGTCCTCCATGATGAGTAGAAGAAATTTAATTAACAATCAACAAATTCTTCCATTCCACTGCTTTGGTTCCTAACCAAAAATGGTAGAAAATCAAAGTCAAACTAAATCAATCTATCCGCTTGAAATGTTAACCTATTCATCCATCTTTGCCATAGTGACGTTTGATTCATGGGGGGAAATTGGAGAAATTGGTGCCATTCAGAAAATGGGGGGAAGATAAGATTAATTGAGTGAGTGAATATGAACCTTAAAAGCAAACCCAGTCACCGCTGACCTTCAGCTACTCAGTTTGCCACCGCGCACTGCCAACCAAACAGATCCACAATAAACCCTCCTACCGTCGCCTCCCTTCTGCCGCTCTCCACTCTGATCATTCTCCATCGTCCAGATGCACGCCCAGGCGTCACCATTCCATCGTACACCAGACGTGACCGAGGACGCTTCACATCACCAATCAAACGCCACCGTATAGCCACATCGCCACCCTCTGAGCCACCGTCGTTCGACTTCTGTTCCCTTCCCACTCTCCTCTGTGCCACCGTCTTCCGGTTTAACGTTCATTCACATAATGGAAAAAACGGTGGAGGAGATAGTGGAAGAAGAGGGTTACCGAGTGCTTAATTGGAAAAAGGAGTAGTTATGCCAATTTTAAAATTTAAAATTTATGTAAAACAATTTTAGTCGGTTTTTTTCTTCTTCTTGTTATCTGCTAGGGTCAATTTTGGCATTGTAAAAACAATATCAACTAAGGTTTTAAGGACAAATTAGTAATATTAAAAGTAGGACACCAAAACTTCAACTCTCCCATTATCTTTTAGTATAGATGTTCAGATTCAGTTTATTTGAAGAAGAAACCGCATTTCAGTTTATTTTTTCTTTTGAATTTAAATTTTAAAACCCTTTTTTTTTGCAAAAGTTAACTGCTATTCAAAAGTTTTTTTTATAAAAAATATAATAAAAAAATTAAAGGTAACTGCTCCACTTTTTAATGCCGTCGTAACCTTTACCACATGTATGCATATTGTGATTTGTGAGCAAGTATAAAGTAAATAAGGGTATTTTAGGCATTTTCAAATGTTCTAACCAAATTTTTGATTTTTTTTTGAAGTTATACATTATCTATCAGTAAGTATAGAGCAAGTATAAAGTAAGCAAGGGTATTTTAGACATTTTTAAACGATCCAACCAAATTTTTGATTTTTTTTTTGAAGTTTTACATTATCTATTAGTATCTATACTAATAGATAATCTTCTTCTATACTAATAGATATACTAATAGATAATGTCAATCCTCACTTTCGGTGTCCATTTTTGAACTTTCCTAAAAAGCCCCTGTTATATAAAGGCCATATTCCTTTTTGGACTCATCCGTGTGTATCATAATGTAATTTGCATAGGCAGTTAAACACACACACACAAACTGTACTTCGCCTCATATTACTTTCTCAAACAGTTATTCGCATATTATAATATGAATGAATGAATGAGTAGTACACCCATGTAGTTACCCTTACACCATTCTAAGATATTTTCCAACAATCCCTGCAAGTTTGTCTTCGCTTCTTCTTGCAACTATTCAGACATAATCACAAATTTTATTTTCTTTATCTTGAGTTCAACTTTTGATTTTCTCATTTGTGCTTTGACCTATCATTGTTTTTCTAGGCAGTGGAGAAATGCGTTAGAAGGAAGGAGATTGAATTAATTTTTTAATCAATGTTTTGTCTTACTGGGGTTTTGGATTGCAGATATTTGATGTCATTTTTTTATCCTTTTTTTTGCAGGTTAGAGGTGTTAAAGTTTCTGTTTACTCTCTAGGTTGCTCTTTGAATACCTGTTTTCTGAGGGAGTAGAAACTACAGAAAAACAAGGGTATTTGACTCCTGCCATTTGCTACCGTGCTTTGAGATGTAGTGTTCATTTACTTTCTATAGATAGAGAGAAAATTGATAATTTTGAGAGGAAGACAACAAAACCTATCTAAACCCATAGATTTTTTTTTTTGCGAGAGGTGGTATGAAAAAGATAGGGCTTGGTTAAATTAGTTGTCATATAAAACCCATTTCCAAGATTTAATTTTCATACCTTCATCTCACTCAAAGAGAGAATTTTTTGTGTTTATGCACTGATTTATGTGTTATTTTCAAATCATACCTGTCTTTCTGCACACAATGGTGGAACTGAATAGGATATGATGAAACCGTTGGATTGAGCGCTAGGGAAACGTCCATTTGTGACCATTACCTACACCGATGTCCTTGATTGTTGCATTTGCTATGAACCTTGGAGTGCCCTCCATGTTAATCACCTTCCCTTTATCGTAAACCCTTTTTTTTAAAAAAGAAAAAGAAATTCAGTATGTTTGTTTTGATTTTTTGACTTTTTTTTACTTGAAAATGGAATGGTTTCATGTGAATATTTGGTTTTTAGTTTGGTGCAATGATTCTGGAGTAAGTGTCCGACAATTCAAGTGTACAGATATGAGTGAAAAGTTATCATATTGAAAAAGAATTGACATAATAAGGATCATCTAACATTAACAGGATCCAAACTTTATTTTTTTTAAACCCATTAGTGTGGTTCCTCATCAAGTCCATGTGGATTGCAGAGGTCAAGCAGTTTTCCAAAAATTGCATCAATGAATTGAGCGGCTTGAGAGGGAGAGAAGTAGGGTGACATAACATTTAGAAATTGGTTATCTTTGGTATTTGTTTATGGGCCCTGACTCCTGAAACTATAATGGGTATACTTAATTTTGTTGGAAAAATTGTTGTTTTATATGACTCCGGGATGCTCATCTTATAGTCCAATTACTTTATTTTGTTGGAAAAGTTGTTGTTATATTCATATCATCCATTTTGTTTGCTTACTTCATGATGCCAAAGATTCATATCAATTTGAAGAATCGTCTAAATATAATTGTTTGATTTATGTATTCGTATATGTATGTATTTTACTCTCTCATTTATCTATACTTACTAATATATCTATACTTACTAATATATAATGGGAGAGATATAAAAAAACTGTTTTTGGTGTCAAGTTTTTAATATTAAAAAATTAACCCTACAAACTTTACAATAAATGGCAGTTGACATAAATACAAAAAATGACTAATCTAACTTACCCAACATGCAAAACTGACGTAAATTTTTGAGTGTTGGTTATCAAAACTGACGCAATTTTTTAAATTTAATTTTTTAATATAAAACTAAATAGAATTGATTCAAAATTCTAAAACGATAACTAACATAAAAAGAGCAAAACCAGTTCAAAATATAACAATTGCAAAGAGATATTGGATAAGCCTTTTTCCTATATATTCAAACATACTAATCAATCCCTCACTCTATAACTGATGCAATTGAATTAAAAATCTCAATTTTACACTTTCTCAAACCTTCACTTTCTCCATCAGAAAACAACGTTGTTTGTCATTGTCATTTGATTGTTCTGCTATGCAACTTTTTACTACCTCTTCCTATTTGATCTATTGCACCTACGTTCACCTTCACACTTTCTAAATCAGTGATTTAGTATTGTTTAATTTTTTTACAATAAAATTTGTCTCTCTAAATATTTTGTATTGATTTGCAGAGACACACTTTAAGAGTGTTACCCAAAACACAAATTCAGAAGGGGAGCAAGAAAGCACATACACAACAATATTCAATAACCAAATATTTACTGCTTTATCATTGTCATGTATGTATTTACCTTTTGTTATTGATTTTTCAGATCATACAAATACAATTTCGCTACTACCGCCATCGTCGGGACGTAGCACACTATACCCACCACAACAAATACACTTCAAACTGTTTTTCTTCTTTCATCTGATAAACACTGGACCCCCACCACGAATTCCATTACACAACCACACTGTCGTTCTTCATTTTTTTCGGTGTAAGACTATTGAGTTTTGTTCATCACTCACTAACCCTTATCTACTTTACTTTCTTTGAAATTTTTGTATTAATTTTTTTTTACAATGTACTCTAACCATCGAATACACAACTTTAGATAAATATACATATTTAAAAAAGACACTTTTTTGCAGTATGCTTTGCGCACAGGGGGCATGTATATGCCTTTATTTCCTTTGATCCTCCACGTATGTGCTTTGGTTATTTATTTTTTTGTTATTTTTCTGAAATATTCTTTATTTTCAAAAATATATTCTACTGCACCTATATATTCTTTATATTCTTTCTAATATAGAAGAATCAAAGCCTTTCCTTACGTCTTGATTATTGGTCATGTGGTAACCCCTTAATTTGCATCAAATAAAATAATTAAGTTAACCAAAGTATTAAAACATATAAGCACCCAAAAATATTTCAAGCCTTTTTTTTAACAAAAATATTTCAAGCTGTATTTGAAGAAGAAAAAAATATATTTCAAGTTATATAAAAGAATTATATTTAGATCATTTAAATATGTAATTATTCTACTGCACCTATATATTGTAAGGCTAAATTGTATCAATAAAGATAGTACACTTAAAATCATTAATAAGATTGGCAAAAAAAAAATCATTGATAACATCTTATTAAAATTAACAATAATATTAAATAATTATATCAAAATCATGGTTCAGACTACATTATATAACAATCATTACCAATATCAATTATTAGTTTTTGTCAAAAAAAATATCAATTATTGGTTTTAACTTTTTTTTTATAAAAATTATTTGTTGTAACTATTACCTATGATATACGTGAACAAAAACATTATTTTTTATTTTTAATCAAAAACTTTTTTTGTTTTAAAAAAATATATTGCAAAATATTACTTTATACATTTTAGTAAGAAAAAATGTAAGTATTCTCAATATTCTTCCGTGGTAACCCCTTAATTTACATCCAATGAAATAATTAATTTAACCAAAGTATTCAAACATATAAGCACCCAAAAATATATTGTGTACAAGTATTAGAAATGCGGCCAGACATACACGTTATATATAGGTTTCAAATTTATGTATATTCTGATGTATTATTATATAGATAGAAGATAATAGTTTTGCTAATCAGCGTCCTAAAAACACTAGATAATGGATCCAATAAAATCAAGTTATCATTGGAAAACTAAAGATAATACTTTTCAAAATTCTTAGTACAACACTTCTAATGCAAAATTTCATTTTTTTGTTGTTAACTAATGTCCGACACTGATTAGCATTCTCCTAATAATCTATACTAATGTTAATAATAATATTACACTTAAAATCATTAATAAGACTATCATAAAATTATAACTACTATTTCCCAGGTATTCTACCATTTCTCTCACTTTATAAAAAAAAACTATTTTTCTCACATTTACTATTGATTAAATGGGATTTCTTTTTACAAGGATTAAATGGGAAATTTACTACAATGGGATATGGTAATGATATTCACATTTTTAGAGTTTGTCCTTTATCATGGCCTCCAAATCAAATATTCACTATTGGATGACATGATTTTCTTTAAAGGTTAACAAAATATTTCAAGTTAAATATAATAATTATCTTTAATTCATTAATTCATTTAAACATCCCTTCAAATTGATTAATCTGATTTTAAAATAACCAAATTGTATACCTAAGTTGTAGCAATAAAAATAGTACACTTAAAACTTTTCTTTTAAATGGTGGTAAACTAAAAACTTAACATGCTTTAATCTACATGATATTTATTTACTTTTTAGACACAAAATAAAATTAGTTAAAAATAATATATATATATATATATATATTATATGTGTGTATATTTATCTTATTTTTATTTTTTGAATAAATAGATATACACAATTTAACTAAAAACACTAACTCACATTACATTAATAGTTTTTTAAAATGCAAATACATTAATATTTTAATATTTCTATAAATTATTTTACCTCAAAAAATACACCAGAGAATATTGTGGTCTTTTTTTTGCCATTTTACTAAATTGTTTTGTAATGTGCTTAGCTAACTCCTACTTAATCACTTTACCATATTGAAGTTTCTGTAAAACTATTTTCATAAGTAAAAAAAATTAATTAAAAAGATATAAAACATAATTATTTTAAAAGATTTAATTAATGCCTTTTTATAAATAATTAGGTTTTATTTTGACATAGAAAATATTAACAATCAACGATCTTAAGAGCATCAACGAGAGATGTGGAGGCAATTTACAAGAAGCAGAAGGCAGAGAATGACCGCAGAGCAACGACAAGAACAATGAGTTAGACGACGAGAAAATTATAGACGTGGAAGGAATATAGTTGCTATGGAGTCAAGAACAATGAGATTGACAACTATACGACGTCTTGCACGATCAACCAGTGATCAACAAAATAGTGACAAAATAGGGTGTAATATATATATATGAGAAAAGGTATATAATAATTTGGTCATTTATTAATTTTATTTAAATTAATCATTAAGGTAATTAGCAACTATATTACTTTATATTAATGGTTTATCTATAAAGTTCTGGCCTAGAACTTATTCTTATCACCAAAGTTTCTATTTTTGCACGTCAAATAATGTGATATTTCTCATTCTCATTTTTTAATGTCCGTATATATAATCATTTGCTTACCTTATGTTATTTAATAATTCTTTTTTCAAAACTAAATCATGCAGATCCTAATATTGCTTCAACGAGGTTTCGAGGAACACATGACCATGAAGCCGGAACAGGATGCGGACATGGTTAGTGATGGACATTTAGAAAATATAAATTTGAAATTTTATGCCATCTTTGAATTTAGTATTTTATATTAAAATTTTAAAACTTGATTATTATTCCTTTTCAAATAATTATTAACACTTACATATCGTAATTTGCCAACAAAATATATATTAGTATACATAACTTTTATTAAATTATAAATAAGTAAAAATGAATTATCTATAAAATTTGGAATCTTAAAACTTATCGTTATCAACAAAGTTTCTATATTTGTAATAAATAAATGTGATATCTCTGATTCTCATTTTAAATGTCTCTATACATAAAAGTTTGATTACCTTATGTTATTTAATTATTATTTTTGTTAACAATAAATAATGTAGAACCTATTATTGCCTCAACACTGTTTCAAGGAACGCATGACAATGAAGCTGGAACAAGTGGTGGACATGATTAGTTGTGGACTTTTAGAAATTTTAATATTTAAATTTTTGGCGGTTTGTACCTTTTGATATTTTATATTTAAATTTTATATATTAATTAATTACTACTGTCGTGTCTGTCTGTCCGCATTTCTAATGCTTCTGAATGTCTCTATACATAAAAAATTTATTACCTTCTGTTATTTAATAATTCTTTTTTCACCAATAAATAATGCAGAACCTACTATTGCCTTTATTGTGGTTTCAAGGAACACATGACCATGAAGCTGGAACAAGTGATGTACACGGTTAGTGATGGACATTCAGAACTATTAATTTATAAATTTATGGTAATTTGTACGATATTATTGAATTTCATACATTGAAAATAAATTATTATGTAAATTCAGTGATCTTAATTTCTAAATTTGATGAAAATGGATCTAGAACATTGTCCTTATATGACTAAAAAAACACAATAATATGCACATTTAAAAAATTGTTATGTATTTGTTTTAAACGCAGATTTGCAGTTTTATTTCTGACCAAAACATAATAGTGCTAGAGATTTTCTTAATACTTCAACAATGGCCGCTTCCCGTTTGCCACCCCCAAGCACATGTACACGTTGTAATGCACGATTATTTTATCATGAATCATGTGACATGTGCTGCTCTGGTGGGAAGATATCGTTAGAACAAGTAGATGCACCTCCAGAGTTGCTAGAAATATTTTCAGACAGTTTAGCCGAAGGAAGACATTTTAGACAACACATTAGGAGTTACAATCATGTGCTCTCATTCACTTCAATGGGTGTACATATTGATGAGAATGTCGCTGCAACTGGACATGACATATATAGTTTTCATGCTCAAGGTGCAATTTATCATAAGATAGGAGGATTCTATCCAACTGAGGGTTCAAGACCACGATTCTTGCAAATGTACATCTACGATACAGAGCATGAGTTACAAAACAGGATGCTTGAAAACCCTCAACTTCAACAAAATATTGTTCAAAAGTTCCAATAAATGCTCCATGGTTGCAATCCATATGTGCACGCATTAAGGCAACTTGCACAACATCCAGATGTACATGATTGTAGTCTACTCATCAAGGAGCGCCCTGCTAATCAACCATAGTATAATATGCCAACTGCATCCCAAGTCGCAGTAATTGTCGTTGGTCGAGACGCGGTATCAATCTCAACTGAAAGGGATATCATCGTGATGAGTCATGTTGGGAATATAATAAATGTTAAAGAAACTACGGGATATTATGATCAATTACAATATCCTCTATTATTCCCTTACGGAACGTTTGGCTGGGACCGCGAAACCACAAATGATGAAGGACAGCCTATAACATGTCTAGAATATCACAGTTACATGCTTCAGGTACATACTGTAATTTCTACAATATTTTCATTTATAAAATATAATAATTGACACAAAAAAACTTTCATTAGTCATTAATTGTTTCATGGACTGTAGATTCGTTCCAATGATTATTCCATATTGCTAAAATCGGGACAACTACTACAACAATATGTTGCAGACAACTATGTCAAGATCGAAGCAGCAAGGTTAAGGTGGGTCCAAACTCACCAAAGTAAAATTCGCTCTGAATTGTATCAAGGCTTGCAAGATGCTTTGCATGTGGGAGAAACTGCTACAGGTACTCTTCATAGCATATATCAAAATTATTTATACAAAAATATATGTCGAATACATCAAACACCATCAACACGTACAATTAGTCTTTGTATAAAATATCAGACGGAGAACCATATTGCCTTCATCATTTATTGGTAGCCGTCGAGACATGACACAACGGTATGAAGATGGTACGGCTATTGTGCTTCACAACTGTAAACCTGATATTTTTCTTACCATGACATGCAATCCCTCATGGATTGAAATATCATCTGAACTTGGCCCATTTCAAACTCCACAAGATCGTCCAGACTTACTGACAAGAATATTCCGTTCAAAGTTCGAGCAATTGAAGCATGACCTAATTAAAAAAGGCGTCTTAGGAAAGGTCAAAAGTTATATGTATGTAATTGAATTCCAAAAACGAGGATTGCCTCATGTGCATATGCTACTGATTATGGAACCTAATGACAGATTACGTAACCCAGAAGAATATGATAGCGTTGTTAGAGCGGAAATACCAAAATTTTAAGAAGAACCACAATTACATGCCGCGGTGCTAAAACACATGATTCATGGACCGTGCGGTAGACTGAATCCAAGATCACCATGTATGAAGGATGGCCAATGTAAGAAGGGGTTCCCAAAAGAGTTCATCTAAGAGACACGACAAGGTATTGACTCATATCCATGGTATAGAAGACGGAATGATGGTCCAGTAACTTTGAATAGATATATATCTATAGATAATAGATGGAATAGATGGGTGGTCCCTTATAACCCATGGTTGCTGTTAAAGTATGACTGTCATATAAATGTTGAAGTGTGCAGTAGTATCAAGAGTATCAAGTACATGTATAAACTTGTCTATAAAGGTCCTGATCGAGTTGCCATGGAGGTTCATATGGACGAGGTCAAGCAGTATATTGATGCAAGATGGATTTGTGCTCCAGTGGTGTTATGGAGAATATTTTCATTCACCATGTATCGAATGTATCTAAGTGTTGAAAGATTACAAATCCACCTACCAAATCACAATCAAGTGCGATACCGTACAAATCAAAGAATCAACGATGTACTAAATGATGCGCGTAACTCCATAACAATGCTCACACAATTCTTTACCCTGAACCAGAGAGATCCACAAGCAAGGTGTTATCTGTACAGGGAGATTCCAGAACACTATTTATGGAAAAAAGGAAATAAAGAATGGGTTAGACGAAGAATACAAAGGAAAGTTATTGCACGAATCTATACAGTGTCACCTTCAGACAGGGAGAAATTCTATTTGCGTGTATTATTATCTCATATAAGAGGACCAACCAGTTGGGATTACTTGCTCACAGTAAAAAACACATGCTACACCACATTCCAAAAAGCAGCCGAGCAATGGGACTTTTTAGAACAAGACAACAGTATTCGCGAATGCTTACTTGAAGCATCAAGTATACGAATGCCATATGCTTTACGGAGATTGTTTGCTACTATATTAGTCTTTTGTGAACCAACTGATGTAAGAAGCCTGTGGGATGAGTTTTACACCCACATGGTAGAGGACTATCCTTCAACATCCGCCGTGAATGGGCCATCATTGACTAACATGCTATTAAGGGATTTGAATGACCTATTACTTCAACATGGAAAACAAATCACAGATTATGCTTTGCCTGAATTATCATTGGAGACCGCTGAAGGTAATCTTGTTCCAAGAGTTATATAGGAAGAGCTATTGGTCCAAGTTCCTATTGAAGATTTGAGTTTCATTGAGAAGTTGAATGATGACCATTTGTTTGCTTACAATACCATTATGGATGTTATCCATCGTAAGCAGAGTCGGGTTTTCTTTGTGGATGGGCCAGGGGGAACGGGTAAGACATTCATTTATCGCATATTAATTGGAAAATTAAGACATTTGGGTCAAATTGTCTTAGCGACAGCCTCATCTGGTATAGCAGCTACATTATTACCCGGTGGTAGGACGGCACATTCCCGATTTAAGATACCCATCAATACAAAAGAAAGGTCATTTTGCTCAATAAGTAAACAATCTGATCTCGCAAAGCTAATAAGAGAAACAAAAACAATCATTTGGGATGAGGCACCCATGACAAGTAGATATTCTATAGAAGCATTAGACCGCACCTTGAAGGATATTCTTGATTGTGATGCTCCATTCGGGGGAAAGTGATGATTATGGGAGGGCATTTCCGTCAAGTACTTCCTGTTGTTCCAAAAGGGACTAAGGCACGAACGATTTCTACATGTATCGTTAAATCTCATCTATGGGCTAATACAAAGGTATTGCATCTACGCCAAAACATGCGTGCATTACAAGTTCGAGATTTTGCAGACTATCCTATGCGGATAGGAGATGGTGTTGAACCTACAAAGGATAATGATATGGTGAGGGTACCCCAACAAATTGCAATTCCATGGGAAGGAGAAAGTTCGATACGTATACTTATACAACAAACATTCCCCAAATTATAAGATCATGGTTGGGATGCATCTTATATGGTGGAAAGAGCGATACTAACACCAAAAAATGAGGATGTTAAGAAACTAAATGACATTATCATCGAACAGTTCCCAGGTGAATAGCAAAGTTTGTTGTCTTTTGATGAGGTCGAAGGGAACACAAGAAACTTATATCAAAAGGAATACTTAAATTCCATTGCTCCAGGTGGTTTGCCACTGGATATTCTGAAGGTAAAAAAAGGAGCACCGCTGATGTTGTTACGAAACATTGACCCTAAATCCGGCCTCTGTAATGGTTCACGATTACTATGTCGGGGTGTATTTATGAATCTGTTGGATGTAAAAATCATAACAGGCAACCATGCTGGAAGGAGAGATTTCTTGCCCAAGATTAAACTAAAGACAATTGAGAGCGCGGTACTTCCCTTTGTGCTTATTAGGAAGCAGTTTCCTGTTAAACTGAGTTTTGCAATAACTATAAATAAGGCACAGGGACAAACTATTCCCAATGTTGGGATTTATCTTCCACGACATGTGTTCATCCATGGTCAATTATATGTGGCATTATCAAGAGGCTTATCTCAAAATGACACAAAAATCCAGATAAAAGAAGGAAAAATTGAAGGGGAAGATGGGCACTTCACCAGAAATGTTGTCTTCAAGGATATTTTGTTATCTCAGACTCCGGTATTGTATTTTTAAATTTATTAAATCATCTATACATATAATGCATTAAACTAACATCACCCAGAACAACCAAAAATCATCTTATAAATTTAAAATGTACAGTTGAACTAGAGTTCAAGGAGAGCTATCGTTTATTGCAAGAGATGATGACAAATATTTCGGGCATGTGCTGTGACAAGCAGGTAGGTTCACGTGAACAACTTTTATTTAAACATTTTTCCATATCAATCTATTTACAATTAGACTAAAAAAATGATAGGATCACGACTTTCAAAAACTATGGAAAATATTGAAGGCTTAGCGATCAATCGCATCTTTATGCCCAATTGACAACAAGGTGAATTATAAAATTATATTAGAATACTTCATATTATGTCGTTGTATAAAAAACCGATATTCTAATATTTTGATAATCAGGTACATCATCTAAAGATAGACTTTTTTGGGCGGGGTTCCACAGTAACAGCAGATAAGACTCAGCTATGGAACATGGTAAAAAGAGAATTGTGGGCTCAAAGGTTAGAAAGGTAATGTATTATGTATTGTATTCGATATGATAATATACATATTTACTATATAATAAGTTTTATTATTTCCATAATTTATTAAAATACTATCTTTTTTTTAAAAAATTATTAGGAAACTTGAAGCTACATTACCAAGCAAAAGAAGTCGTGATAGCTCAATACATTTGAAACAAAAAATGGTCTTACTTGAGGATGTAATATGTTCTTTTAATAATACATTGTATTTGTTATGAATGATTATGATAATGAATGTTACAAATTTTAGTCTTACATTTTTTATTTAATTTGTAGTTTATTAAACAAAAAAACATTAAAGATGATAAAAAGTATGAAGATTTTTTGAGAATCGTGACAAGGGAAGCGACTATTAGAAGTAAATTATGTTTTTTTTTTTAAAAATTTTATATGCTTTGTTACTTTTTATGTAACAAAAATTAACATTATAAATTTATTTTGTTTGTAATGCAGGGAAATGTAAAAAGCTACTGAAAATCGATCCATACTTAATCTCCTTATAAATCTAAATCTTTGAGATGTCGAGGTCAAATAATAGTCGCTTACTAAATTATATTTGGTACATTGGATTTGTTTTTTTATTAGAATATGTATCTTATTTATTTTTACATTTATTTGTAACATGATATTATTAACGCAGTGTTGTATATAATGTGTGTTTACATTATTACGTCACATTGTAAAGTTGGATAAATCTATACAATAAAGACGAATAAAAACATTAGAAATATGGCCAGACAGACACGTGAGTGCTTGTCTTGCCGCTAGTTAGTATAGAAATCTTCAACACACTACTACATATCTATATATATATATATATATATATATATATATATATATATATATATATATATATATTCTAAAGCCTACCGAAATCACTAAAATACCCAACTTAGAATTATGACATCTATCTCTATTGAGGGTAAATTTGTCACTTAAATCTATTTTTACATTTGAAATCTAAAACACCTTTTCACTACTACGGTCAAACAAATCAAATAACATCTTTCTCTCTCTGTCTTCTTCACACAATATCTCCCCACTCCTGCCTCCTACAAACTTCTCCTTTTTTTTCTTTCTCTTCATTACACAAGAGGGTTTTGGGTTTGCGAAAACAAAAGAGATGAAGAGAGGGTGAGGCTGATGGGTTTGTGAAGAACAAAGAGATGAAGAGAGGGTTGTGGGTTTACGAACAACGGAAGAGATGAAGAGATGGTGGGGTGATGGGTTTGTGAAGAGATGAAGATATGAGTTTCAAGCTTAAGTCGTTACTTCTTTCAGGTGAGTACCTTGTTCATCTACATTTGATGTGTATTTTTTGATTATTTTAGTGCATTTTCGTTGTTATTTACTGCTATGTCCATTTCTTTATGTTTGATTTATATGACACTAATTGATTCTGAAAATGGGGTCTGATTTTAGGTTGTTTATGTGAATTGATTTGATTCTAAAATTGCACATGAGGTGTTTGAAAAATTTCCTCAGTGTGGGTAAGAAGCTTTTTAAGCTCACTAATTTTCTTAAGTTTTATCTCATTCATAAATATCTTGATGTTTACTATGGTGTAGTTGTGACGGTTTCAGGGTCAAGGTTATGTACAAGTATAACCATTTTAATGACAAATCAGCATTGAAGGCTCCTCTGATTGCTGATGATGTCTATGAAATTATCATAAAGGTATGCCTTTGCTTAGATATGGTCCTGATTGTAGAGAATTAAAGATAGAGTATGAGCAAGTTGTAGTCTAAAGTGTACAAGATATTTTTTTCAGTTCAATCTGTCATTTTGACAATATATTTGTTATTTTGGGTGAAAATAGCCAAAAACATGTATTTTCTAAATATATCCAATCTGTCATTATATAGAGTTTCTTGATTTGTGACTCCATTTTGGTGAATAATTGTTGATCAGTAAGTCAAGAAGAAACATTTCATCTTTGATATTTATAAACTACACCAAATCAACATGTTATACCTTCCACATTCATGTCCTTTGCATTTGGACAACATTGACCTCATTATTGATAAAATTGAAATGTGTCAGTTTGAATATTGAGAATAACTTCGACATGTGCTTATTTCTTCTCAGAAGCAATGGAGTTTTGTCATCTGTCATTTATCAATAATTTTCTCAATTCTCATTTATCAATAGTGGGCTATGTGTGAGTGTGCTTCTCCATAATGTTAGATACTTGAATATGGGAGTTCTTAATAGCAAAGGTGGAAAACTTAGAGGGAAGTGAAAAGCGGATCAATTTCTATTAAATTTTAACTCATAAATACTTGAATGTAGAATGTCAACTTATATCTCACACCAAAAAAAAAGAGAGGAATATATGGCTTTTATGAATTGTTTAGTCTATTCAATATATGTCAACTTATATCTCACACCAAAAAAAAAACGAAGATTTAATATATGGCTTTTATGAATTGTTTAGTCTATTCTATATATTTTATATTCTATTCTTAGCCGAAGAAGTGTGGTTATGCGACACCCTAATCTAGGGTCATCACACTACTACCCAAGAACAGAAATTAAATTATTAACGCTGGTTACTTTCGAAAAATATACTTATAAGAGACTTTTTCTTTACAAAAATAGTGCTGAATTTTTTTTTCTTAACATAAAAAAACATAGAACCATTGCACACACACACAATATATATATATATATACACACACATCACCTTTTTACATACATGAAACCTATAATAGGAGATAACAAAAGAGCCCTCATGAGTATAGGCTATTCTCCATTAAACTAAGCAAAGAAAATAAAGAGATATATACACATCAGCAACAAGTAGTTCAGAATCACATTCAAAAACTTATGACTCTCTGAAGCCAGATCAAAACTGTCAAGACTCACTACCCCAAAAACTTTACCTAAAGCTGGTCAAGCTACTAAAACCCATTGGGAAGATCATGATGATCAATCCCACCTACAACTGACGAATCTGAAGATGATGTCTCTGCTACAACTGCGTCATCTGAAGAATCTTCATCATCAACTGCAGGAGGTTGAAACTCAGGATCGTCCTCAATGTATTCCTCCGGATCTTCCTCTCCCTCATTTAACTCCACTTCAGCAGGAGGTTCCGCAGGTCCTAATATCTGAAGAGGATGTGGTTGAGGCGGATCCATCAATCCGTGCTCTTCCAAGTACTGTAGGTAAAGCCAAACTGGAGGTAGAGATACCTCGACCGTCTCCACTACGTGAATTCTCTGTTGTGGTCCTTCCTCTACTGTACCGATCACCTCTCTACTCGGTCCATGGTAGGTGGTGCTGAGTGTCCCAAGGTTAATCTCCCATGCACCACCATATTGCGCACGATCAAAAGTGATCGTTCGGACCCTCGATTGTACCAAGGGTATGTCTGGGTCCATCTGAATGTGTAAGAGTGAGAAACCAATACATGGATCTTACTCAATAACTACATACTAGCCACCATATAACACATCAACATCTACCAAGTACAAACATTTATAAACAAACAGTTTATCAGTGGGTTCAACACCCCAAACATCATCCATAAAAATTATGCATGACACTTCATATTCATCATCTAAATTCGTCCTAATCTCATGAGATATCCTAACATATAATGAGTTGATCAGACTCCAGAGCCACACATGGCTAAATAGGCACACTGCCACTAGGCACACAAAGTGTGGCTAATCTTGGCACACTGCCACTAGGTGCGCAACCTCTTCCCATCCACACATGGCACACAAGGTGTGGCTACTCTAGGCACACTGCCAAACACATTGCTAATGTCCACAATCAGGGCACCAATAGCAAGTAAGATTGGGTCTCCATGTCCTCCCTAGGCACATGAGTAAATGCATGTTGTAATTACCTTTCGCAGCTGGTAATTGATGCATCAAACCTCAAACCGCAGGCACGTCTGCCAAATGCATGTAAAACACTTTTTTTTGTTCTTTTCTTTGTGTTCAATCTTTCTTTGTCGAAGCTCAAAATGGCTTACGACTCACATATTTTTAAAACACTGTTAAAACTTTTATCACAACACAGGACCTCACTGTCCGAGTGCTCAATCCACGACACCTCTCGATTGGTGCACCGGCCTTAGGTTCGTGGTAGTAGAAAACATCTTCAATGTTTCAACACAGTATACCTCATGTATACGGTACAGGCCCTCAAAGTCCAAATTGACTAAGTCCATCATAACACAGAACCTTAGTACACCGACGTCTCGGTTACTAAGTTCCACACCACTTTCAATACTGTTGAATCAACTTTTGAATTTCAGAAATTCTTTTTCCAAGGTAGAAATTGATTATAAAATCCTTAAATAATAAAACTTAGTTTTTCACAAACCAATGAGTCACTTGAGATTTACTTTCTTCAAAATATGCACCACTAGTTTCAAAAATACTTGCCGTCTACATTTTTTCCAAATTTGCCGTCAAATATAATTTTTAAGGCTTTTTAAGCCAAAAACTTTACTTTTTCCACTTAATTAATTTTCTAAAATCATGATTAACTTATTTTCACCAAATAATTTATAAAAGAATATTTTGTAATATTCCGGGTTTTCTTACGTAAAACTTAGTGCGAAAATATTTTCACGGTTTCGCGCTCGTTGTGACTCATAATTCACTTTTCCATAAATAATTATTAAAATAATAATATTTTTCAAAACTCCTTATTTTCCTCAAAATAAAATTCCTTTAATATTATATATCAATATTTTGCCGTTAAAATATTGAATATAATTTGCGAAGCTTCTTAAAGCTTTTATCCGATTTGCTTAATTGTGCACTGACCACTGTCAGGCTTCTCACACATCAACCAACAGTTATATCACATATATTTTCCAGGCAGATCATGCATCACAGTAGCATAATATAGTTGCAGAGAAACAATTAACGCAATTAAAACCACACAGATACAAATAACACAACAATAAACAACATAAATAAATACTAACAAACACATAATTACAAACAACCACGGGATAGCATATAGCCATTGAATAAATCCTCCGGTGTTCCCCTCTCACCTCTTGAAGAATTTTTGGTGAACTTACAGATTCCTTCGGAATTTCGGTTCCCTCGTAAACGTCGTACTCAACTAACCTTCAACCATTACAACCAAATAGTTACAAATCAAGAAACTAAAACATTCTAAACCCTAATACATAGTCACGGCCTCTAGGGTTTTTGAATGACCAAAATTTCTAATCATGATTAAGTCATGGATTAATGATCCTTGATTAACCTAAATCATAGATTAGTGACTAAATAACTAAGTTTCAAACTCAAAACTTCCTAACTCTTTTATACATGGATTCGGCCTCAATTGGTTCATAGGGCTAGGGTTCTTAGTTTAACAAACCAACTTGGATTTAGTAAGCACACCTACCAATAGCTTGATTAACAAGATCATTAATGAAGTCTATGAACAAAACTCAACAAATCTAACCCACCTAGGGTTTCGGCCAACATAGAGATTTTTGAGTAAGATATTCATTTTAAGAAACTAACATGGATTAGAGTGTGTAGACATACATTCCATATAGAATACATGATCATACATGACAACACATGAATAAAACTCTACCAAACCTACTTTGATAGATTCGGCCAAGGCTAGATTTTTAGGAAAGAAATTTTTGATTACATCATGCTCTTGTATTTAGATAATATGCATGATATCAAGAAGATAGAAAGTAGTTTCATCATCATTAGATTTTTCTAGAATTTATTATGATTTTTCAAAGTTCTAGGGTTAGAAACTTTAAAGTGATGAACAACCATGATATAAGCCTTGAATCAAGAAACTTGCTAAAGAACATAGGTATGATTAAGAATGAAGATTAGGATTTACCTCTTGAAAATCAATGACAAAGGAAATCCAAGAAACTTGCTTCACAAATCTAACACTAGAAGACTTATAAACTTAGGGTTTTTGAACAAATGGCAAAAGAAACTAAATGAAAAGTGAGAGTATGGTATTTATAGAGATAGTGGAGCCATCTTAGGAAGACTCTAGATGATGATGAGTTGTCTTGCTAAAGGATTCAAATGCAATTAAGTTCTAAGGACCAATTTGCAAAGATTCCAAAAGTTGAAGGTCTAGTTTGCAAATTGTCAATAAAGTGTCATGATGATGATTTTGCCACATTTAATGCAAGCTTATCTTGACCAAAGTTGGCTGATTTTTGAGTCAAAGATATTTTAGGAAAATTCAAGAATGTTTGAGAAGAATCAAGAATGATATAGAATAATCAAGAATGATGTAGAAAATTATGGAACACTCTAGAAAAATCTTGATTCATTCAACAACAAATGAGGCAGCCATCAATCCTCATGGGCTTGAGCATGGGCTTGGTAAATTTGGGCTTGGGTTCATTTTTGTGGGGACCACTTGAAGATTTAATCATTAAGCTTAAGATAGGAAACAAGAACTAGAAAATAGGCTTTATGGAATTAACTCATGAACTAGAAAATTTTGGGCTTCTAAGCCACGACCAATTGATATTGGAAACAAGAATTCTAGCCCAATCCACTTAAAAAAAACTTAAAAACTAATTTAGGGACAAAAGGGTAATTTATAGAAAGTTCAGGGGCTTAAACGTAAAATTCCTAAAATTTCCCTTTAACCCTGAAAAACCTTCTAGACTTAAAAATATGATTCATCCCCTTGAATCATCTCAAAATCCTAAGATAAACCCTCTATCGGCTCTCAGAAATTCCAAAATCCCTTTCGTCGTCTACCCGATTATGCGTTCCTCCCGTAATACGTAAATTATTTTATTTTTTTCTGGAAAAAATTCTAAAAATACTGAATTGTATAAAATAAAATGCTAAACTTAAGTCTTTCGTTCACGAATTAAAATTAGGTCTTTTGAGCAGTATTATTATACTGTCAATGGAATTTGCGGCCGGGTTTCACCTGACTTTCCATCCTAAATTTTAATCGTAGCTTCCTACGGTCAAGTAGGATTGAGTGATAAACTCCGTTTATTTAAAATAATTTTTCTAAAACTCAAATAAATTTATAAACATATTTACATGTATTACTGTTATTTAAAATTGTGAAATACAGGTGTTACATTACTACCCCACTAAAAAAAAATTCGTCCTCGAAATTACGTACCTGCAAATAGATCAGGATACTGTAACTTCATTTTGTATTCCACTTCCCACATTGCTTCTCCAGTCATGTCATCCCAAATAACTTTGACCAACGAGATTTGTTTACCTCTGAGCTGTTTAGTCATCTTATCCGCGATTCGCACCGGTAAAGTCTCATAAGACACGTTTTCTTTTAGTTGTACTAGATCAGGTTCAATTACATGAGATGGATCAGGAATATACTTTCTCAATTGTGAAACATGAAAGACATCATGAAGATTGGATAGAAATGGTGGTATAAAAATTTTATAAGCTACTGGACCTATCCGATGAAGAATTTGATATGGTCCAATGAATTTAGGAGTGAGTTTCCTGGATTTAATTACCCTACCAACCCCAGTCGTTGGCGTGACTCTCAGAAACACTTGCTCACCTTCCTCAAACTCAAGAGGTCGTCGTCTCTTATCAGCATAACTTTTCTGTCGACTCTGAGTTGTCCGCATTTTCTCTTGGATCATTTTCACCTTTTCCGTCGTTTGTTGCACAATATCTGGTCCAACCATGAAACTCGCACCATCCTGGTACCAACATAAAGGCGGTCTGCACCGTCGACCATACAACGCTTCATAGGGTGCCATTCCTATGCTCGAGTGAAAACTGTTATTGTAAGTGAATTCTATCAATGATAGATATTCATCCCAGCTTCCAGCATTTTCCAGCACACAGGCTCTCAATAAATCTTCAAGAGACTGAATAGTCCTCTCCGATTGTCCATCCGTTTGAGGATGATACGCAGAACTCAATCTAAGTTTCATTCCTAATGACTCTTGCAGACTTTGCCAAAATCTTGATGTAAATCTCGGATCACGGTCTGAAACAATACTCAAAGGTATTCCATGTAATCTAACAATTTCATCGATGTACAACTGGGTTAATCTTTCCAATGAGTATTTCACATTAACTGGTAAAAATTGGGCTGACTTTGTCAATCGATCGACTATTACCCATATGGAGTCATACCCTTTCCGAGTCTTTGGCAAACCTGACACAAAATCCATCGTAATACCATCCCATTTCCATTCTGGAATGTCTAAAGATTGTAGCATTTATGCTGGTCTTTGATGTTCTACCTTAATCTTTTGGTAAGTTAAACACGCAGCTACAAATTCCATTACATCTTTCTTCATACCATGCCACCAATACAATTTCTTTAAATCCTGATACATCTTAGTAGTTCCGGGATGCAAACTCAACTTACTCCTATGAGCTTCTTCAAGAATCAACTTCCTCATTTCAATATCATTTGGTATACAAATCCTTTCACCAAACCTTAAGATTCCATCATCTCCTTCTTTAAATTTCGACACAGCCCCCTGTCGCACTAATTCTCTTTCTCTTTGTAGGTACTGATCACTTTCTTGTTTCTTCTTAATTTGCTCCATTAGTCCACTTGAAATAGTAATCATACCCAAACACCATTTTCTTGGAAATGTCTTAATCGTCAATCGCATATCTCGGAATTGTTCTAACAACTGTTGCTCTTTAACCATCATTGCCGATATATGCATTGATTTCCTACTCAAAGCATCTGCTACAACATTCGCTTTCAGATGATGTAGTTGGAAATCGTAATCCTTTAGAAATTCCAACCAACGCCTCTGTCTCATGCTCAGCTCCTTCTGATTAAACAGGTATTTCAAACTTTTATGGTCACTGAAAACAATAAAAGTCGCTCCATACAAATAATGTCTCCAGATTTTTAAAGCGAATACCACTGTTGCTAGATCCAAATCACGTGTAGGATAATTCCTTTCATGAATATTCCATTGCCTTGAAGCATATGCCACGACTTTCCGGTTTTGCATCAATACACATCCTAATCCTTGATGTGAAGCATCACAATAAACTTCAAAAAGCTCATGAGGATCAGGTAGTATCAATACCGGTGAAGTAGTCAACCTTCGCTTTAACTCTTGAAAACTTTCTTCACAGGCTTCAGTCCATACAAACGCTTGCTCCTTTCGAGTTAATTGGGTAAGAGGTCCTACTATTTTAGAAAATCCCTCAATGAATCTCCTATAGTATCCCGCTAAACCCACAAAACTACGTATCTCAGTCACCGTCTTAGGCCTTTCCCATTGCAAAACAGTCTCAACTTTCGACGGATCAACAACAATTCCTTCACTCGAAACTATGTGTCCTAAGAATTGAACTTGGTCTAACCAAAATTCACACTTTTCAGGTTTCGCGTAAAGTTGTTTCTCCTTTAAAATTTGGAGAACCACACTGAGATGTTCAGCGTGTTTTTCTTTACCGAGAGAATAGATTAGAATATAGTCGATGAAAACAATGACAAACTGATCTAAATAAGGGCGAAAAATCCTATTCATGTAATCCATGAATATCGCTGGAGCATTCATAACTCCAAACGGCATCACAAGATACTCGTAATGTCCATAACGGGTCCTAAATGTAGTTTTAAGAACATCCTCCGCCTTCACGCGAATCTGATGATAACCCGAACGTAAGTCTATCTTTGAGAAAACAGCTGCTCCACGTAACTGATCCATTAAATCATCTATCCTTGGAAGTGGATACTTATTCTTAATCGTCACCTTATTCAACTGACGAAAATCTACACATAACCGAGAAGTTCCGTCTTTCTTCTTCACTAATAAAACTGGAGCTCCCCAAGGCGATACACCGGGTCTAATGAATTCCTTCCGCATCAGTTCCACTAATTGTCCTTTTAATTCCTCAAGCTTTGATGGCGACATTCGATATGGTGCTATGGATATTGGTCCAGTACCTGGAACCAGATCAATCGCGAACTCTCGAACAGGTGGTAATCCAGGTACATCTTCAGGAAAAACTTCCAGAAACTCATTGACAACGGGTATACACTGTAAGTCTAACTCACTCTTAACGTCTAAGGAAAATAATAACATGTATCCTTGCACTCCCTCTTTTAAAGAAGCTTTTACTTGATTAGCAGTTAACAATCCAGAAATCTCATCCGTAGGAAAAACTAGGGTTTTACGAGCACAGTCAATCAAGATATGGTTAAAAGACAACCAATCCATGCCTAAAATTACATCTAACTGTATTAAAGGCAAACAGATCAGGTTAACCAGAAAATGCTTATCCTGAATAATGATAGAACAATTTAAGCAAACAGAAGTAACCACAACTGGTTTAGCAGTAGGAGTTGAAACAATAAGATCACACAACAAGGAAGAAACAGGCAATTTCAACAGTTTCACACAATCCATCAAGATAAAAGAACGCGTTACACCTGAATCAAATAGTACAGTTAAAAGATTACCGTTTATGTCACACTTATCCTGTACGAGATCGTCAGAATTTGAAACTTCAGTCCCACTCATCGTATAAACTCTCCCTCTGGCTGTCGGTTTATTTGCTCCAACGTGATTGACAGTCGACTCCCTCTTTGGTACCTTGCAATCCTTCGCCATGTGTCCCAATGGATTACAATTATAACATTTTACTTCCCTCCTGGGGCAAACATTTGACATGTGACCGGTATCTCCGCAGTTATAACATCTCCTAATTTGACCTTGATTCTGATTTCTTTGACCTCCACTCCCTGACGCAATAAAATTCGAACGGTTTTGTTGTCGATTCTGATTATTCCCTTGTGGACGGAAATAAGACTTCCTCTGATTCTGTTTTCCTCTCCAACTCTGCTTCTGGTTCTTAAATTGAGAAGGTCCACCAGCACTCCCTCTGTTATCCTTTCCTTTCCTCATTTGCTCGATCTTTCGACTCATTTCCACTAGAGCTTGAAAATTACGAAGTTGCAAAGGTAAAACGGACTCCTTAATCTCAAATCGCAGTCCTGCTTCAAATCTTTCACACTTCCAACTTTCATTCGGTTGATCTTGAAAGAAACGGAAGTATTTAGCCAGCGATTCAAACTTCGCCGCATACTCCCCTACCAATAACTCTCTCTGATGTAACCCCAGAAATTGTCGTTCCCTCTCGATCCTTATGCTCTCCGGAAAATATTTGTCCATGAACGCAATTCGAAAAACATCCCAAGTAATGTCTTGATGCTCAGCCTCCAACAGTAGCCTAGCACCTTTCCACCAATACTCCGCATCTCCCACCAATAGAAAAGCAGCATAAGTAACCCGAACATCTGCCGGCGTAGCAACCAACTAGGAGATTTTCTCCAACTCCTGGATCCACAGATCATCCTTCTCAGGATCAGCATCCAGACCAAACTGTGAAGGATTTTGACTTCGAAATGCAATCAAAGCCTTGCCTTCCGCAGCTTGTAGATTCTGGACATTCATCGCTGCAGTTTGATTTGCAATTGCCGCTGCCATATTCTCCATTGCCTGAGCCGCATAGTCCACTCCTCCTTCATACTCCTCATTCATATTACCACGACCTCCTACACGACCCCCTCTACGGCCTCGTCCACGACCACGTCCACGTCCACGTCCAGCTTCTGGTTCCATAACTGACCTACAATTCAAAATCAGTTAAACCAAAACCAGAAACTGAAACGCAAACTTACTCACTACCACACATTACTTCTAATAAGTAATTAAAACAAGTCTAAGTCAGAGATCACACAACAAAGACATAACAGACCAATTTCCCGACATTCCCGAAAGACTCGACCAGCTCTGATACCACAAATGCGACACCCTAATCTAGGGTCATCACACTACTACCCAAGAACAAAAATTAAATTATTAACACTGGTTACTTTCGGAAAATATACTTATAAGAGACTTTTTCTTTACAAAAATAGTGCTGAATTTTTTTTCTTAACATAAAAAAACATAGAACCATTGCACACATACAATATATATATATATATATATATATATATATATATATATATATATATATATATATATACACATCACCTTTTTACATACATGAAACCTATAATAGGAGATAACAAAAGAGCCCTCATGAGTATAGGCTATTCTCCATTAAACTAAGCAAAGAAAATAAAGAGATATATACACATCAGCAACAAGTAGTTCAGAACCACATTCAAAAACTTATGGCTCTCTGAAGCCAGATCAAAACTGTCAAGACTCACTACCCCAAAAACTCTACCTAAATCTGGTCAAGCTACTAAAACCCATTGGGAAGATCATGATGATCAATCCCGCCTACAACTGACGAATCTGAAGATGATGTCTCTGCTACAACTACTCATCTGAAGAATCTTCATCATCAACCGCAGGAGGTTGAAACTCAGGATCGTCCTCAATGTATTCCTCCGGATCTTCCTCTTCCTCATTTAACTCCACTTCAGCAGGAGGTTCCGCAAGTCCTAATATCCGAAGAGGATGTGGTTGAGGCGGATCCATCAATCCGTGCTCTTCCAAGTACTGTAGGTAAAGCCAAACTGGAGGTAGAGATACCTCGACCGTCTCCACTACGTGAATTCTCTGTTGTGGTCCTTCCTCCACTGTACCGATCACCTCTCTACTCGGTCCATGGTAGGTGGCACTGAGTGCCCCAAGGTTAATCTCCCAGGCACCACCATATTGCGCACGATCAAAAGTGATCGTTCAGACCCTCGATTGTACCAAGGGTATGTCTGGGTCCATCTAAATGTGTAAGAGTGAGAAACCAATACATGGATCTTACTCAATAACTACATACTAGCCACCATATAACACATCAACATTTACCAAGTACAAACATTTATAAACAAACAGTTTATCAGTGGGTTCAACACCCCAAACATCATCCATAAAAATTATGCATGACACTTCATATTCATCATCTAAATTCATCCTAATCTCATGAGATATCCCAACATATAATGAGTTGATCAGACTCCAGAGCCACACATGGCTAAATAGGCACACAAAGTGTGGCTAATCTTGGCACACTGCCACTAGGTGCGCAACCTCTTCCCATCCACACATGGCACACAAGGTGTGGCTACTCTAGGCACACTGCCAAACACATTGCTAATGTCCACAATCAGGGTACCAATAGCAAGTAAGATGGGGTCTCCATGTCCTCCCTAGGCACATGAGAAAATGCATATCGTAATTACCTTTCGCAGCTGGTAATTGATGCATCAAACCTCAAATCGCAGGCACGTCTACCAAATGCATGTAAAACACTTTTGTTTTGTTCTTTTCTTTGTGTTCAATCTTTCTTTGCCGAAGCTCAAAATGGCTTACGACTCACATAGTTTTAAAACACTGTTAAAACTTTTATCACAACACAGGACCTCACTGTCCGAGTGCTCAATCACGACACCTCTTGACCGGTGCACCAGTCTTAGGTTCATGGTACTAGAAAACATCTTCAATGTTTCAACACGGTATACCTCAAGTATATGGTACAGTCCCTCAAAGTCCAAATGACTGAGTCCATCACAACACAGAACCTTAGTACACCGATGTCTCGGTTACTAAGTTCCACACCACTTTCAATACTGTTGAATCAATTTTTGATTTTCAGAAATTCTTTTTCCAAGGTAGAAATTCATTATAAAATCCTTAAATAATAAAACTTAGTTTTTCACAAACCAATGAGTCACTTGAGATTTACTTTCTTCAAAATATGCACTACCGTTTCAAAAATACTTGCCGTCTACATTTTTTCCAAATTTACCGTCAAATATTATTTTTAAGGCTTTTTAAGCCAAAAACTTAACTTTTTCTACTTAATTAATTTTATAAAATCATGATTAACTTATTTTCACCAATTAATTTATAAAAGAATATTTTGTAATATTCCGGGTTTTCTTACGTAAAATTTAGTAGTGCGAAAATATTTTCACGGTTTCGCGATCGTTGTGACTCATAAATCACTTTTCCAGAAATAAATTATTAAAATAATAATATTTTTCAAAACTCCTTATTTTCCTCAAAATAAAATTCCTTTAATATTATATATCAACATTTTGCCGTTAAAATATTGAATATAATTTGCAAAGCTTCTTAAAGCTTTTATCCGATTTGCTTAATTGTGCACTGACCACTGTTAGACTTCTCACACATCAACCAACAGTTATATCACAGATATTTCCCAGGCAGATCATGCATCACAGTAGCATAATATAGTTGCAGATAAACAATTAACGCAATTAAAACCACACAGATACAAATAACACAACAATAAACAACATAAATAAATACTAACAAACACATAATTACAAACAACCACGGGATAGCATATAACCATTGAATAAATCCTCCGGTGTTCCCCTCTTACCTCTTGAAGACTTTTTGGTGAACTTATAGATTCCTTCGGAATTTCGGTTCCCTCGTAAACGTCGTACTCAACTAACATTCAACCATTACAACCAAATAGTTACAAATCAAGAAACTAAAACATTCTAAACCCTAATTCATAGTCACGACCTCTAGGGTTTTTGAATGACTAAAATTTCTAATCATGATTAAGTCATGGATTAATGATCCTTGATTAACCTAAATCATAGATTAGTGACTAAATAACTAAGTTTCAAACTCAAAACTTCCTAACTCTTTTATACATGGATTCGGCCTCAATAGGTTCATAGAGCTAGGGTTCTTAGTTTAATAAACCAACTTGGATTTAGTAAGCATACAAACTAATAGCTTGATTAACAAGATCATTAATGAAGTCTATGAACAAAACTCAACAAATCTAACCCACCTAGGGTTTCGGCCAACATAGAGATTTTTGAGTAAGATATTCATTTTAAGAAACTAACATGGATTAGAGTGTGTAGACATACATGACAACACATGAATAAAACTCTACCAAACCTACTTTGATAGATTCGGCCAAGGCTAGATTTTTAGGAAAGAAATTTTTTATTACATCATGCTCTTGGATTTAGATAATATACATGATATCAAGAAGATAGAAAGTAGTTTCATCATCATTAGATTTTTCTAGAATTTATTATGATTTTTCAAAGTTCTAGGGTTAGAAACTTTAAAGTGATGAACAACCATGATATAAGCCTTGAATCAAGAAACTTGCTAAAGAACATAGGTATGATTAAGAATGAAGATTAGGATTTACCTCTTGAAAATCAATGACAAAGGAAATCCAAGAAACTTGCTTCACAAATCTAACACTAGAAGACTTATAAACTTAGGGTTTTTGAACAAATGGCAAAAGAAACTAAATGAAAAGTGAGAGTATGGTATTTATAGATATAGTGGCGCCATCTTAGGAAGACTCTAGATGATGATGAGTTGTCTTGCTAAAGGATTCAAATGCAATTAAGTTCTAAGGACCAATTTGCAAAGATTCCAAAAGTTGAAGGACTAGTTTGCAAATTGTCAATAAGGTGTCATGATGATGATTTTGCCACATTTAATGCAAGCTTATCTTGACCAAAGTTGGCTGATTTTTGAGTCAAAGATATTTTAGGAAAATTCAAGAATGTTTGAGAAGAATCAAGAATGATATAGAATAATCAAGAATGATGTAGAAAGTTATGGAACACTCTAGAAAAATCTTGATTCATTCAACAACAAATGAGGCAGCCATCAATCCTCATGGGCTTGAGCATGGGCCTGATAAATTTGGGCTTGGGTTCATTTTTGTGGCGCCCACTTGAAGATTTAATCATTAAACTTAAGATAGGAAACAAGAACTAGAAAATAGGCTTTATGGAATTAACTCATGAACTAGAAAATTTTGGGCTTCTAAGCCACGACCAATTGAGATTGGAAACAATAATTCTAGCCCAATCCACTTAAAAAAAAACTTAAAAACTAATTTAGGGACAAAAGGGTAATTTACAGAAAGTTCTGGGGCTTAAACGTAAAATTCCTAAATTTTCACTTTAACCCTGAAAAACCTTGTAGACTTAAAAATATGATTCATCCCCTTGAATCATCTCAAAATCCTAAGATAAACCCTCTATCGGCTCTCAGAAATTCCAAAATCCCTTTCGTCGTCTACCCGATTACGCGTTCCGCCCGTAATACGTAAATTATTTTATTTTTTTCTGGAAAAAATTCTAAAAATACAGAATTGTAGAAAATAAATTACTAAACTTAAGTCTTTCGTTCATGAATTAAAATTAGGTCTTTTGAGCAGTATTATTATACTGTCAATGGAATTGCATGAGTAGGGTTTCACTGACTTTCCAACCTAAATTTTAATCGTAGCTTCCTACGGTCAAGTAGGATTGAGTGATAAACTCCGTTTATTTAAAATAATTTTTCTAAAACTCAAATAAATTTATAAACATATTTACATGTATTACTGTTATTTAAAACAGTGAAATACAGGGTGTTATAGGTTATATATTCTTTATTCTACTATATAGCTGATAAGGGTGCTTGCTTTTATTATAGTGTTTTCTCTGTGTGTGTGTTGGATCGTTTTGTAGTTTGGAAAATGAAAAGGGAAGGGTTTGGCATTTTCCTCTTTCAATTTTAATTATTTTGGTATGAGGATGCATGGTCATGAATTTATGGTGAAAATTTCTATAATAAAGTGGAGGATGCATGGCCATGAATTTAGGAAATAAAGTGGAATGGCTCCCCTTTTCATTTGGTTTGTGTTAATGTGTTACTAGAAAGGAGCATATGGGTGGGGGTGGGGGTGGGGGTGGGGGTGGGGGGGGTGGGCGGGGTTAGATTATTTTTACTTTTATAAGGTTCATACCAGATTTACTTTATGTATATATCCATCCCCCTTCCTCTTCAAACTTCTTTCTTTCTTTTTTTCTTTAACTTGCTTTGTTAAATGATAACCACCATTTCTGTTGTTAAAAAGACTAAAGAGGGAGCAACTGACCCAAAAAAGAGAGTTGATAAGCTCTCAAAGAGTCGAGCATGGAAAATACAAGGTAAAAGAAGTTAGAGTTTGCTTATTGTCACTATGCTCGAGAGTTATTTATTTCAATTTTAAAAAGTTGGGTTATAAGTATTTTCCAATTGATAGAGACATATGTAATCAGTGCATATTTGGCATGTTTATTCTAATCTATTCACAATGCTTTGTGAGAATCTCACAATGAGTTTGTCTCTTTTGGTTTTCACAAAGTTAAGATATTGTTGTTATCAAATGCAGCCTGTATAGTGTTATATGGATGTACAATATTATGTCTCCAGTGGAATTGTTTTCTTCTTAACATTTCTTATGGCCATTTGCTTGTTAGGAAGTAATAAAATGTCTGTGGATCATTGTTTGCAGAACTTTTGGGTAATTGAATTTTGAAGGGTTTGAAATACTGCAAATGGGTCATATAATCATAATCTAAAACAACAATTAATAAAGTATAAAAAATCTTTGCAAGATGGACCTCCACCATTTTCCTCTTTCATCTACGATGACTTTTACCCAATTAAATGATAAGTTATTAGGGTTATTTGAACCTTGAAATTTGAAACGATGCAGTGTAGGATAAATTGATGTTGGGGAGTGGGTTTGCTTATATGAGGAGGTGGGAAATGTCAATTGGGATGGAAAGGTTTTGATTTTCAACTCATTGTTACTTGGTAAAAGTTGGATAACCACTTTTAACTCACTTTCATATATTATATTATATTATATTATATTAGTAGCTAAATTTGTGGGATAAAGTGTAATTGTAGCTAAATTTGATGATAAACTTCAAACACAGTCTATTTTATACAAATTATATATTTTTGGTTTACGGGCTCTTTTGTTATTCAGATTTTTTCAATTATGGTTGAGGGGAAAGAAAAAAAGTGGAGATAGGCTTTATCATATTTATCTTACTGATATAGCAAATTTGATGGGCTACTTTTTTGTATGTTTCTTCTTTCTTTTACTATATTTTGTTCTTCTAACTATCATTGAGATTAGACAAATTTGCTCATGATACTCCAGTTACATCTAAACAATGAGGTCCATGTAACATCCTAGTTTTTACACCTATGATTAATTATTTTATTTGGATGTTTAAGTTTATTTTGTTATGTGGTTTAGTTTGAGTAATTAAATTACTCTTTTCAAATTATTTTATTGGGTGCGTTAGCACTGACTTATTTCAGTGAATGCACGTTTACTAGACAATAATTTACGTTATTGTCACTATTATACCAGTACAGAAAAATATTTTAAATAATGTGAATAAGAGAAAAGCATTTTCATATTCTCATTCTATTTAATTTTAGAGTTAAAAATATTTTGGTTTGACCTTAATCGGAGATTAAATTTTGGACTGAGTATTTTCTTAGTTGATCAATTCAATTATTAATCTTTACTCTAATTTGAATTTCGAAATTATATCTTTATCAATCTTTATTTTTAGATTCTAAAAAGTAAAAACATATTTATTTTAGGTCTAATATTTATCACTCATTTTGTACCTGTCACTAAATAATTAGTTTAAAAACTAAACTTTCTCACTTTTTTTCTCTCTCTTTCTCGACGTTCTCTCTCTTTTTCTCTTTTCTTTCTCTGCTTCTTTCTCTTTTCTTCTTTCTTTCTTTCTTCCTTCTCTTTTCTTCTTCTTCTTCCACACTTCTTCTTCTTCCCCCTCACACCATCTTCTTCCTCCTCCTTCTCAACCAACCAGTCGCGCCGCCCTAGGAGCCGTCCGTCGCTGTCCAGCCGCGCTCCGCCAAGGAGGTCGTCGTCCGTTCGCCGCACAGTGGAAAGAAGACAGCAACACGCGTTGCTGCCGCCACGGTGACGTCTTCTAGCCGCCATCCATGGTGGATCTGCCATTTTTGGTGGGGTTCGAGCTCTCCTTTTCCTTCCCATGAAGCTTAGTCTTGTTTTTGAACCATGGCTGCTACAAGACTCTCCACCGCCACTGCGATCTGCCGGAGCCGCCGTGACGCCGCCGCACCCATGGCTGGCCGTCGCAACCTCTTTCTTCCACCTTGGGTGAGTTGTTTCCCCTATGTTTTACTTCTCTTTCAAAACCCCCAAATTGATTTTGAAACCCTAACCCTAACCCTCTGATTTCAGATTTTAATCTTAAGATTAAAGCTTGTTTTATGAAATTAGGACTTTGAATTTGTGTTTCCCTAAACCAATTTCATTATTCTTAGTTTTCCCTAAATTTTAATAAGGAGCCCTAAAACCCCAATTTGATTTTATTTGAATTTGGGTATGTTTTTGTGAAATTAATTATGATTTAGTGCGATTAGGACTCTAAATGGATGATTTCCAAAGTTCTTTTTCATGATCTTTTAATCAAAGCAAAGTTTCCTTAAAGGGTATTGGGAAGCGTGAGCTTCAAACATGATTTTCTTTAAAAATAATCTTGTTTGGTAATTAGATTAAGTGTTTAGATAAAGTTAGAATGTGTGTTTGATCATGTGAAATTGATTTTTTGATTTTTGGTTGTTGCGCGTTGTTGGATTTCCTCTCTGAGACGTTTGACATAGCTATGCTTGCTTGATGGAATAGATAGTTACACTCTTGGAGCTAACGTGAGCATTAAGACGAGGATCCTTTACCTGTCTTCAAAGGTAAGGGGAGTTTGCCTAGGGATATTTAATAACTGTATGCATGTGTGTATGTGTTTAACTGGATATTTCTATGTTAATTGAGCTTACTTGGATATCTGATGTACTTGAACTGTATTGCTATTATCTGATGTTGAACTGTACTTGTTCTAAATGATATAATGCATATATGTGATGAACGGCTTTCAACTGTGATATTAGCATTGCACTGATGATATATACTGTTGTTGATTGAAAGTTTGCTAAGCCAGACGTGCGTCTGTGCTCAACCATAATAAGGATTAAAAACCTTAATAAGCTTTGAAGGCGAAGGGATTGGTGTTCTTTCCAAAAGCTCTCTAAACTTAAAGTGCTTGTTTTAATTACTGAAATGGTTTTGGTGTACTATTGTATACAAGAGAAAAATCCTTTTCGAACTATGTGTCTTCAAGTGAAAACTTTCAAGATTATTTGGCAATATCCTATTGGGGGAAACATTTCAAAGATAAAAGAATTTCAAAGATGCTTTATAAAAGATTTTCAAAGAAAAGGTTTTTCCTAAATATTTTAGAAACTTTCCGATGACCTGGATAGGTTATCGAGGATTCGGTTTTGAATTTGTTTTTCACTGAACGAAAAATAAGTACTTAAGAAAGAGAATCTAGTACGCGAGACGTCGCCTCTAGTATTCAGTGATGTGCATGTGATCTTGAATCAGTGTGAATTCGGGACTACGAGTCCTGGTTATGATGTTATGGACTTAGGTCCTAATCGCGTTGTGTTGGACTGTGTATTCTAACCGCGTGTGATGAACATGATTAAAGATGAAGGTTGTTTTCTACGACCACAACCCTTGACTGCGGCCACGGTCTTGGGCATTGTGATTGAGCGTTCGGGCTATGAGTCCTATGCTTCTGAGTTTTTAAGTGATGGGGAAATGATGATTTAAGTCGTTAGCTTTAAGCAGCGACAGTGAAAAGAATGAACACAAAGAAATCCGTTTAAATAAAATATTTTCTCATGTGCATTTCCCCAAGCAGACGTGCTATTGATGAATATATCAGATACAAGGTGGTATCTGGGAGTCTGTCCATCTAAACCGAGTGAAGAGGCACATGTGACGTTTCCCGTCCTGAGACCTTAATGCATGAGGGTAAGGGGGCAACTGCCCGATGGGCTAGAGCTTGACCAACTCTAATTCTTCTCCAGTGAAAAACGGTGTTTATATCTCATGAGATTAAGTTAGAGCCCGATGATTGAAGTGTCATGCATATTTTCAAAAGATTGATTGTGTGGGTTTGAGACCCTTTGATATAACACTGTTATGTTATGTATATGCATGATTTAACTGCTTATATGATTATGTGATGTATGTATCATGTATATGGTTGTTGTGTGATATATCCATTTGTCGGTATCTCACCCTTACAAACATATCAGGTTTCTTCTGGTTTGCTATTGTACCCTGGGTATTTTAGTACAGAGGTGCAGAGGAGTCTTCCTAAGTCACTCAGAGACTTAGATCTAGTTGCTTGATGAAGTATTTGATTGTGGAACGATCACGTGAGTTCTTCTCAGGAATAACTTTTAGAATGACCAGCTTAGGGTTTTGAGACTTAGATTATTTTGATAAGTATGTATGAGTATGGCTCAGAGAGCCTTTATTTTAAAATGAAATGTTTATGGCTCGAAGAGCGTTATTTTGAAAGAAAACTTAAACTTTTCCTATTGGTCCTGTAAAGCTAATTGGTATAACTATCTTTAGCATGTTATTGCTTGATTGTATTTGGTGTAACTGGAATTCTGGAATGAAAATGTAATTATTTTAGCATGTGTTCTTTTACCTGGGATGTCCGAATTACAGAGGAGACTCTGTCGAAATTTTCGTAAAATACTAGCTTTTATTCAAGTATATTCTTTAAATTAAATAGGCTTTCCATACTATGATAGTAAGTCTGTGTGCCAATCAAGGCTTAGGAGTCGTGACAAAATTTTTATACCCAATTTCAGACACTTGTATTCTTATATAAATTATTTTCCGAAAGCACCAGCAAATTATCTTTTAATTTAAATTCCGCACGTGTTACTTAAGTAATGCCTCAAGGGAGGGGGTGTTACAGTCCACATTGGAAATATATTTGAAAATCTACAAATATGATGTAGGTGATTGTAGGATTCCTTTTTTTTTTTTTTAATGATCTAGCACCTATTTGAGTAGTCTAAATAGTAAAGCATCTTTTCTTTCTCTATGCATGATTTAATTGTTATTTGTTATTTTGATTTCTCATGTTTTTATGAATACCATGATGAGATTAGATGGAATTGCTCATGATAGTCCAGCAAGTGATACAAAACACCTCTCTTTTTATTCTACTCCATTAGGGCAAAATTATTTGAGTTCAGTTGATATTAATTTGAGTTCTGTGATAGGAACTTCATCTAATCTTTAAAGAGGACTTTCAAGGGAAGTGAAGACCACAAAGAGAGAGTGGATGTAGATGAGTTTTCAATTTTCCTTTCTTTTAACTATTTTTTTATAAAATTCTTTAGCAATTGTTATTGGTTTTTTTTACTGGTGTTGACTCTAAGATGGAGTATGAAAAGTATGGTAAAAGGATCAACATGACTCTTTTCCCCTTTCTATCCTTTTATGAACTTTTTTAGCTTTTGTTTGTGATATTGATATTGATGTAAAGTAGTATTACTTTTAAATTATGCAGTAGAAATAAATAGCAATAAAAAATTTATAGTTGTTAATTGTGTCATTTACCAGGACATAGTCTGAAAAGAGATTATATCACCAATTACTTGAGAGGTGATAACACCTACTATTTAGTTTCATCATCAGAGATAATTTTATTATATTAAAGCTTGGTGATATAATGACCCTCATTCAATATTACCAATCAAACAAAATGAATAAGATATATTGATATAAGGACTCCATCTTCGATAGACACATGAATTAAAAGACAGAGAACCATGAGAGAAACAACATTACGGAGAGATGTGTAACAAGTTTATAATATACCGGAGATGAAATTATATTTATGTTTTTTTTTGGCACAGACAAGTTGTAAGAATTAATAGCACCTGGCCTCTAAGTTTTATTCCTACTTGTTCCGTCCAAATACCTCGGATGAGAGATACTCGGCCGAAGACAGCTTAGTGGGAGTGTTTTGGAATGTGCTTGACAGAATGTGAATTCTGCTCCTACGTATCCAAATGGGAATCAAAGCAAACATAGTTCTGAATGAGGGGGTAAGCCCCCTATTTATAGAGATCTTTCAGAATCAAGCTCCGAGATATACAGAGAGATATTAGGATCAGGTTTCGAGATATACGGAGAGATATTAGGATCAGGTCCCTGATTATGCGGAGTGATATTCGGATCAGTCATTTATGACTGATCCGCGAGGGACCGGGATGTGCTTCCCTGGCGGGGCGAGTCCGAGTACTTATCCTCGGCTGGCCCGGTGTGCTGATATGTCCTCGGTCTTGGAGGAGTTTGGGCTAAGGCCCATAGCCGGGGTAAGCTCGGTCAATCCAAAATATAGACGAGTCCTCGGCCTTACCTTCTCGGCCGGTACACAAGCCCCCCGAGCTCCGAGCTTGAATAAGCGAAAGAGCTGATAAGCATGAAACCGAGCTTATTCTTCGGCTACACAGGCATCCGCATTCCCAGCTGTCATTTCAATCAAGTCTTCTCTCTTTGTCAGAGAAAGCAATCATTCCCCCTAGTACTTCTGCGGCACGCTTCGGGTAAGAAACCCTAGAGTTCCGCGCCCATTTAATGGGGGGAAAATCAAAAGTCGCGCCCTTTGGGTTGGACGGGACGTGGGCCGTTGATCGCGCCATCAACCGCAACAGCTATAAATATCCCCAAGTTTCCCCTTATTCCCCCTCTCAGCCTACCTCCCTTCACTCTTCAGCTTTGTCTTTCCAGCCTCTGCAACTATCTTTCTGCCTCTCACTCTCCAGGTACGCCCAGCCTCCTTCCTTCTTTTAAAGTTTATCTTTGAATTCCGGTCATGAGTTCGTCTGATTCCACCGAATCAAACACCTCTCCTCTGGTGGAACGGGAGGTTTCCCCCATTGGGGGCTCTCCTTCCGCCTCTCCTATTTCTCCCCAAGGGCCGAACGTCGGTCCGGTGGGGTCGTCCTCCTCCGGGGCGTCTTCTTCCGGGTCTAGTTCTTCTGAGCCGGGGTCCCCCAGGTCTGGTTCTCCTTCCCCACAAATCTCCCAACCCACCACGCGCAAACGACGCTAGCGGGTTCCAAAAGATCATGTTCCCGATATTACCCTCCCTGGGTACACTTGGGTCAAGGGCGAAGTTGGCGCTTACCTTTCTAGTTATCAGACTTTGGACTCAATCGCTCATCTTCGGTCCCAGATTGCCATTTCGACCTCTGGGGACGAGTCCAAGTTCATCTGTTCTCCATGCTCAGATACCGAGTATGTTTTCCTCCGGGCTCGTCCTTCCGAGCCTCCTTTTATGTATATGTACAAAACACTTTTCTCTCATCTGCGTGTGTCTCTTCCTTTTACCGAGTTTGAGTGTGACGTTCTGAGGACTATGAACGTCGCGCCTACTCAGCTTCACCCCAATAGTTGGGCTTTTATGAAAGCCTTCCAAATTTTGTGTGCATACATCGGGATGGAGCCTACTACTCCCAAATTTTTGTCTTTTTATCAAACAAGGTTTGGCGAGAAAACCGGGTGGATCTCCCTCAATGGTCTGAACCGAAGAGGGTTGATCAGTTTGTTTAAATCTTCGTACAAGGACTTTAAGATTGGTTTCTTCCGAGTTCGTCCCTCAGATTCTCACCGTTCTTACTTTTTTGATGAGAACAGGTGTGCTAAGTTTCCATTGTATTGGCAATCGTCTCCCACCAAATTCGTCGGTTTCGAATATGAGTCCCTTCCTGCCGAGGAGAAAAGGGATATAGACACCCTAGAGAAACTTCCTCGGCCTCTCCCTTGCGGACGTCTCCTGAAACTCCCCTTCTCCTCCACCCCAAGGGCCGACCTTAAAAGTAAGTGCTCGGCTTTTTAGTTTTTTTTTGAATATTTTCTGTATGTGTTGCTGCACTAACAACTCTTTCTTTTTTGCAGTCATTATGGGGAAATTCGACTTCTCCAAGCTTGTAAAGGCTGCTGCAAAAGAGGGTCAAGGGCCCTCCTCAACTGAGAAGAAGAAAATACCTCCTCCAGCCAAGGCCTCTGCGAAGGGGGCTTCATCATCTGCCCCTTAAAAAAGGAAGAGGGTGGAGGTTGTAACAGACACCGAAGATTCTCCCCTTCGTCGCCCAAGTCCCTCACACCGGACTACCCAGGAAACAGGAACCGCGGGGCGAGAACAACCACCTCCTCCCCCCGCCGAGCTGAAATGGTACAATACTTCTCTAAAGGCAGGGACTTCATCTCTCTGGGGTGAAGACTTCAACCCCTTCCCTTCTTTCGACTCAAACTTCTTAAAGCCCGCCGATCTCCGGCTAATTAAGCAACAGGGGGCCCGATCTAGCATGGAGGCCCTCTCGGTCTACTGCCTTCGGGCTGCCGCTCTGGATGGTTTCTGTAGCCGAGAGTTAACAGAGACCGAGAGGAAGTCCCAGCAGTTAGAATCTGAATTTGCTGCAATTGAGAGGCTGAAGGGGGATCTCACCCGGATTTCCTCTGAGCGCGAGGAGCTGGCCCGCGGTAACGAACGCCTGACTGCCACCCTTGCCGAGATTAATACTCGGAACTCCGAGCTGGATTCCCGAGCGAAATTGGCTGAGGAAGACAAAGCTCGGGTTTAAGAGGACAAGGCTCGCGCTGAGGAAAAGCTCAAAAAGGCTCAGGCTGAAATTGAGCAACTTAAGGCTGCCCTGGAGACCGAGACCAAGGCTAGGATGGAGCTCCAGGAGGATGTAAAAGAGGTCACCAGCTGTATTATCATCGAGCATCGAAAAGGTTTTGACAAGGCCATTGCGCAAGTTGAGGTTCTAGCCCCTGGCGTTGATCTTTCTGGAGCCGATGTAAATAAGGAGGTGGTGAATGGGGAACTTGTTCCCATCATTCTTGAGGAGGAGGAGGAGGAGGTGGACGTGGTGGGGGATTCTCCCGAGGGTCACATTGAGGCCGAGGAGAGTCATAGGGGCGAGTAACTTAGCTTTTTGTTTTTATTTATCCCTTGTACTGGGCTTGTGCCCTTGTAACTTGGTTTTACTTAATGAAAATTGTTACCGTTTTGATGACTTTCCATTGTCTTGTAGCCTCTTGTTTGGCCGAGATACACTTGTGTTTGGCCCGTTTAAGCAAATCCTCGGTTAGGACCGAGGTAATCAACCGTCTATGTTAAAAATGGACGGTGGTGAAACACATGTTTCACGCCTTACGCATGCGTTCACGCATTATATGCTTTGGAAAACTCACGCATTTACTGCTTCTTGCAGAGTTCCAAGATTTATGCTTTTCAATGTGTCATTTTCCAATGAACATTCGTTCTTTCCATACGTTTATTCCCCACGCACCATTGCTCCTTTCACCGTCCTTTTCTCCTTATAAATAGGACTGCTCATTTGTTTCCCTTCTTCATTCTTCATCCTCTTGATCTACCAAGCTCGTTCTTGTGTGACCCGAGTAACCCTCACCCCGAATGCTTCCACAATGTCACTAGGGGTTTACGTTCCTATCTCCCAGTTAACATCCTTTTTTGAGCTCAATAGCTGGCAAAAAGGATGTAATTGGGAGATAGGATCCAAAATTCCTTCCACACTTTAATCCAACAAAAAGGATGTTACCTGGGAGAAAAACAGGCTTCGGGCGTGGAGAAAGGGGTAGAGGCCGTCTACTCCCGGATCCCGCCGAGCACCTCATCATCCAGCTTTCTCAGGGGGAAGTGACTACATCCTCCCTTAAGAGAGAGTCGTGGCGTTCGATTGGGGGGACTGGGGGCCGACTGGACTTGCTGCTGCTCTAATTGGGGGAACCACTGTCCCGCCAAGCGGCCCTTATTTTCAATTTCTGCGCTGTGCTCGGTTCCCTTAATATCTTCACCTGTTTGTACTTTTCAAGAGTCAAACTTGGCCTTATTTTTGTTTTACACATTGTACTCGGTTTCCTTAATAAAATCACGGCTCATATTCAGCCTTTAAATCCGAACTTTGTTCTTTTTAAATTGCTATTCGTATTCGATTTCCACAATTTCGCAGCTCGAACTCGGCCTTAATAACTTGACAGCTCGAACTCGGCTAATAGGCTCAAACTTGGCCTAAATAACTAAAACGGCTCGTACTCGGCCTTCAGGCTCAGACTTGGCCTTAAAACGTTTAATCGGCTCGAACTCGGCCTTCAGGCTCAAACTTGGCCTTTAAAAATTTGATGGCTCGTACTCGGCCTCCAGTTTGAGCCTTTAAAAATTTGATGGCTCGTACTCGGTCTTCAGGCTCAAACTTGGCCTTTAAAAATTTGATGGCTCGTACTCGGTCTTCAGGCTCAAACTTGGCCTTAGAAATTTAACTGGCGCGTGGAGCACATACATCGGCTAATTAGGAAGACATAACAATATTCATAATAAATTCTTTTATTTGATGGAGTCTGCGGTGTGCCTCGTTAAAACCTCCCCGGTCAAAACCCTTTTGGGGACAAAATACCGAGGTAGGAAAAAGAGTACATCACCCGACTATATACATCAACTGTAATAAAACTTTAAATGAGAAGCATTCCAAGTCCTCGGGATAGGCTTCCCTGACAATTCTTCTAACCTATATGCCCCGTTCCCCAGGTTTTCTACTACTCGGAATGGCCCTCCCCAATTTGCTGCCAACTTGCCTTCCGTGTGATCCTTCCTTGCCTCTCATTTTATTCTCAATACCAAGTCTCCACGCAAGAAACTCCTCGGCTTCACTCTTGAATTATACCTCCTAGTTGCTCTCTGTTTGCAGGCTTCTTCTCTGATTTTGGCCTCCTCCCTGATTTCCTCTACCAAGTCAAGTTCGACCCTTAAATTGCTTTCATTATCATTCGGCTCATGTTGCATACGTCGGAAAGACGGTTCACCAACCTCCACTGGGATCATGGCGTCTGTTCCATACGTCAGCCTGAAGGGTGTTTCTTGAGTGGTAGATTGAGGCGTGCAGTGGTAGGCCCAGAGGATACTTGGTAACTCTTCTGCCCAAGCTCCTTTGGATCTTCCCACCCTCTTCTTCAGTTCTCTGAGGATGACCTTGTTGGCTGCCTCGGCTTGTCCATTAGTCTGGGGATGTTCAACCGATGTAACGTGGTGTTTAACACCGAGGTTGTCATAGAATTCCGCAATGTCCTATCTACGAACTGTCTCCCGTTGTCTGTAACGATTGCAAAGGGATTTCCGTGCCTACAGATGAGGCTTTTCCATACAAATTTCTGTACTTTCTTGGCAGTAATCTTCGCCAAAGGCTCCGCTTCAATCTATTTTGTGAAGTAGTCCACTGCTACTAGCAGGAATTTGACTTGACCTTTGGCTACAGGGAACGGCCCTAGTATATCCATTCCCCACATAGCAAACGGCCAAGGCGAGTTTAATGTGTGAAGTCCTTCAGGAGGGGTACGATTTATGTTGGAAAATATTTGGCACTCATCACACTGCTTCGTCCACTCCATGCAATCAGCTCGGATGGTAGGCCAATAGTACCCTGCTCGAACTACCTTGGAGGCCATTGATCTACCCCCGCAGTGAAAACCACAAATTCCTCGGTGAACTTCTTCCATGACGTACTTGGATTGTGCCTTTGTCAAACATTTTAGCAACGGTACCGAGAATCCCCGTTTATACAACTCTCCGGAGATGATAACAAAGTGACTTGCCCTGAGCCTGATTTTTCTGGCTTCGGCATGATCCGAGGGCAGAGTTTCTGAGGATAAGTATTCCCATATGGGTGTCATCCACTCTCGGTCAACCAGCTCGCTGGCCATCACTTCCCCAGTCGTGACACTCGGTTCATTTATGGTTTCTTGAATAACTGTTCTATGGTGGCCTGGCTTCTTTGCACTGACTAATTTGGACAGCAGGTCGGCTCGAGTGTTTTCTTCTCGGGGAATGTGCTCAATAGCAAATTTCTCGAAGTAGGAAATTAACTGGTTGACCTTGCATAAATACTTGGTGAGCTGAGGCTCTTTCGTTTGATACCCTCCAGATATTTGCCCAGTGACTAGCTGTGAATCACTCCGGCATCTAACAGCCTTCGCCCCCATTTCCTTTGGGCAAGCTTTATTCAAATCTGTGTAATCGGTGCACATGCGCCACTTGCCGTTTGCTTTTTTGACCAGAAAAACATTGGCCAGCCAGGTAGTGTACTCTACTTCTCGGATAAAATTGGCCTTGACCAACTTCGCTATTTCCTCTTCCACAACTTTTCTCCTTTCTTCTCCAAGTCTCCTTTTCCTCTGGGCCACTGGTTTCGCCTCGGGAAAAATTTCCAGTTTATGGCATAAGAAGTCGGGATCAATTCCCGGTATATCAGATGTGGTCCAGGTGAACAAATCGGCATTGCTTCGTAGCGCTTGCTTTATTTCCTCTTTCAAAGTCGGCTCAAGGTGACCGCCGAGTTTAGTGCACTGACCAGGCTGTGAACCGAGCTGGAACTTTTCTAACTCCTCAATAGGTTGTGGACGTTGTTCCTGCATGTCCATCCTCGGATCCAGTTCGACGGAGTTAACGGAATTCACCGACTTGTCTTTCCCCCTGTCTAGGGTCTCTGCTGGTGTGGGTTTAAGTTTGCTCACACGCAAAGTATCAGCATAGCACTGTCTGGCCATCTTCTGATCCGCCCGGACAGCGACTATGTCCCCCGAGTTGGAAGGGAATTTCATCGTGAGGTGGGGAGTAGAGACCACAGCTCCTAGCTCGTTCAAAGACGGTCTTCCGATCAGGATATTGTATGATGTAACAGCATTGACTAACACATACCTGACCATGATAGTCTTGGATGCTCTGCCATCCCCAAAAGTAGTCAGGAGGTCAATGTATCCCCGTGTATCAACTTGTTCCCCTGCGAAACCGACGAGCTTACTGTCGTACGGTTGAATAGATTTCTCTGGGATACCGAGCTTCTGAAATGTTGAGTAATATAAAATATCTGTCGAGCTCCCCTGGTCAACAAGGGTTCTTTTGACCGAGAAATTAGCCAACTGCACGGTAATTACCATGGGGTCATCTTGATTAGGATCCACCCCTACAAAGTCTTCATCAGAAAAGATAATGGGTGGGGAATTTCTCGGGGGTTTGCCGGATACCGAGTTGACAGCCCGAATAGCGCGTAGGTGCTTTCTCCGAACTGAACTTGTTGTGCCTCCCCTGCGAATCCACCTGAAATGGTGTTTATCACGCCTCGGATCACATTATCCTCCTCTCGTCTTTCATTCTGGCCCTCTCTGGTTTCTGTTCTTTCATTATTTCGCTGACCGCCACCCCTCCTCGGGCTTTGGTCACCTTCTCTCCTTCTGCTTCTGCCACGCCTCTCACCGTTGTTGTGGTTTCTCCGAACAAAATTATTGAGGTGGCCATCTTGCACCAACTCTTCAATGTTGTCTCGTAGGACCCAGCACTCCTCGGTGGTATGGCCAAAATTACGATGATACCGACAATGTTTCTGTTGGTCAGCATTCTGGGGGGTGTGGCCACGATTAGGGAGCTGCAAAAGTTCCGCATTGTATGCTTCTTCAAACACCCGAGCTCAGTTTATGTTGAGGGGAGTATAATGCTCATACTTCGGTCCCCTCTGGAAATGCTCGGACGGGCCTTTGAATTTCGGTTTATCACCTCTGGCCCTCCTCTTCTCTCTTCCTTCTCGTCTGTCAGCATCATCAGTTCTCTCCCTTTTCTTCGACTCCTCAACTTCCTCCATATTGATGAATCCCGCAGCTTTTCTCCTCAACTCATCCATACTGGTTGGTGGCTTCCGAGCCAAGTGTCTGGCGAAAGGGCCAGGCCTTAACCCGGTCAAGATGGTGTGTAGTGCAACATCGGCACTGAGATTCCGGATGAGGACTGTCTCCTTGCTGAATCTGGCCATGAAATCACGCAGGGACTCATTCTTTTCTTGCCTAAAGTTTACCAATGAGGCCGAGGTTTTTTGGTGAGCCCGGCTGGTGGCAAACTGAGCATTGAACTTAGCCATGAATGTGTCGAAGGAATCAACTGACGCTGGCGGTAACTGGGTATACCAGGTCAACGCGGCATCCTTCAGAGTAGTCGGAAAGACTTTACACATGACAGCATCGTCATCGGTAAAGAGGTACATCTGAGTGGTGAAAGCGTCCAAGTGGCGCTCGGGGTCTGAGGTGCCATCATATTTGTCAATGCTAATTGGCTTGTAGTTGGCTGGTAGGGGAACCTCCATGATAGCGTTTGTGAAGGGATGTCTCGGCTTCCGCACGTTGGCCCTTTCATTAAGTCTATTTGCCCGCAGTGACAGTTCGGGGGACCTGCCTAGGAAATTCTTCCTCATCTACTCGGTCCATATGATGAGAAGCCCGAAGTTGTGGGCCTCCTTCTCTGTGCGAGTTTCTGGACCCCTCATTCTCAGGTGTCCGACGCTCTCTCTCAGGAGGAGACGAGACGGCCCTTTCCCTGCTCTGCCCCGGTTCGCGACGGCTGTTCTGTCGCCTAATCTCCTCATTCACCCTTCTTAGCGTGGCAATCTGTGCAAGAAGTTCCTGGATAAGGGGGTTGTCGGTCGTCATAGCCGGGTTTATGGACCGTTCCCCATTATCTCCGTTGTTAGCATTTTCTGGCTCCTCTCTCCTGCAGTTTCCGCTCCTTGTTCTCACCATGATTTGTGGTATGGGAAAGTTTTGCTTCGATTCCCACAGACGGTGCCAAATGTTCCGTCCAAATACCTCGGATGAGAGATACTCGGCCGAAGACAGCTTAGTGGGAGTGTTTTGGAATGTGCTTGACAGAATGTGAATTCTGCTCCTACGTATCCAAATGGGAATCAAAGCAAACGTAGTTCTGAATGAGGGGGTAAGCCCCCTATTTATAGAGATCTTTCAGAATCAAGCTCCGAGATATACGGAGAGATATTAGGATCAGGTCCTTGATTATGCGGAGTGATATTCGGATCAATCATTTATGACTGATCCGCGAGGGACCGGGATGTGCTTCCCTGGCGGGGCGAGTCCGAGTACTTATCCTCGGCTGGCCCGGTGTGCTGATATGTCCTCGGTCTTGGAGGAGTTTGGGCTAAGGCCCATAGCCGGGGTAAGCTCGGTCAATCCAAAATATAGACGAGTCATCGGCCTTACCTTCTCGGTCGGTACACTACTATTAGCCTATTTGAACATATCTCAGAGGTTATTAGCAACCAATCCTTCTTTATGCATAAATTAAAGTACCAAAAAAAAGAAGAAAACCAATTCAGGGGTCGGGCGATCATTGTGATAGGTGTAGGTGACAATTGTTGAAGTTGGATAGGAAAGAGAAGAAACCTAGCTTATCATTTTGATTAGACTATAGTTTCAGAACCTCTCCCCTTCTTTTGATGCTCCCCTCCTTATTTCTTAATCAACACATACTGTTCAGAACAAGGACAAATTGTGAGAATATTAGCTTTATTTTTCCTTTTATTTGAAAAAGAAGAAGAAAATAGCTATAATTGATTTCCAATTGTTTGATTGAAATTGTATATGTGTATACATCCCAGTCATAATTCTGTTTCCTTTTACGACATCCTAAAACCCGGCATCACATGGTTACCCGTTACGGAAAAGAAACTTATTTAAAACGCCGGTCACCTTCGAAAAAATAACATTTTATATAAGGTTACTGAAAAAGGGTACTCATTTTTTTTTGTTAAAAGCAGTTAAGAATAGGTGATGAACACTCAGAACATGAAAATTAACATCACACATATAAATATAACTGTCCCACTTGGGATCTTAGGTTTGATTACAAGACAGACCTTGTCGAACTGGCTAACATATGTTAAAACAGCTACTGAAGAAACAGGTAAAAAGAAAACGTCAAACAGGGAATAGGGAACTGGGTACAAGACTCAAAAGATGGCTCTAAAAGCCTAGGGACTATCGGGACAACTCCAAAAGCCGACGAACGATATACCAATGCCTCCTGCATGCAGAGTAGCCATAGACGCTACCCTCAGACGGGATATCAGATGCCGGATCATTAACGTCACCACCATCGTCGATAGGGACGTCGTCATCACCGGGATCCTACGGATGGTACTCTGGCTCCTCCTCCTCCTCGTCCTCGACCTCTATCAGCTCAAAAGGTTCTTCCTCAGGATCCCCTTCGGGATCCTCCTCTACTGGATCCTCCGCAAGCGGTTCAACTAGATCAAAATGCTCATGAAGGAGTCTGGTGACTTGTAGTGTATGAAAGTAGTACCATGGAGGTGGAAGCGTCACAGTCCTCGTCTCAACGGTATGAATCCTTCGTACGGGTACTCCGTTAGCATTCATCTCGGTATTCGTGACTGGTCCTCGATACGTCGCGGTCGTCGCACCCTCATGTATAGTCCAGTTCCCTGCCATCCCAGCATGATCAAACACTTCGCTCCTCGAACTCGACTGTGTCAAGGGAACGTCTGGATCCATCTAAAAGCACGCGCATACCCGATACAAGAAGAAAAGAACATAATATACAGATGTGAAAGAGTGAGATACCGTCATAAGATATATCCCACAACAACCATATACATGATACATACCTCACATAATCATACAAGCAGTTAAATCATGCATATACATAACATAACAGTGTTATTTCAAAGGGTCTCAAACCCGCACAGTCGACCTTTGAAAATATGCATGGCACTTCAATATCGGGCTATAACTTAATCTCATGAGATATTAACACCGTTTTCCACTAGAGAAGAATTAGAGTTGGTCAATCTCTAGCCCATCGGGCAGTTGCCTCCATACCCTCATGCATTTAAGGTCTCAGGACGAGCAACGTCACATGTGCCTCTGAACCGGTCACATGGACTGACTCCCAGATACCACCTTGTATCTGATATGTAAGAAAGCACGTCTACCTGGGGAAATGCACATGATAAAATATTTTATTTAAAAGGTTTTCTTTGTATTCATTCTGTTTCGCTGTCGCAGCTCAAAGCTAACGACTTAATCATCATTTCCCCATCACTTGAAAACATAAAAGCATAGGACACACAGTCCGAATGCTCAATCACAACGCCCGAGACCGATGCCGCAGTCAAGGATTGTGGTCATAGAAAACAACATTCACCTTTAACAACGTTCATCACAACGTGGTTAGGACACACAGTCACAACAACGTGATTAGGACACACAGTCCACAACAACGTGATTAGGACACACAGTCCACCACAACGAAATCAGAACGCACTGTCCTCGATTTCGAGAATTGGACCCTCAGTCCAGAACATCATGAATAGGACTCATGGCCTCAAATTAACACTGATCCAAGATCACGTGCGTATAACTGAATACTAGAGGCGACGTCTCGCGTACTAGATTCCCTTTCTTAAGTACTTATTTTTCGTTTAGTGAAAATCAAATTCAAAACCGAATCCTCGTTAACCTATCCAGGCTATCGGAAAGTTTCTAAAACATTTAGGAGAAAACCTTTTATTTGAAAATCTTTTATAAAGCATCTTTGAAATACTTTTATCTTTGAAAATTCCCAATAGGATATTGCCAAATAATCTTGAAAGTTTTCACTTGAAGACATGTAGTTCGAAAAGGATTTTTCTCTTGTTTAATAATAGTTTGCTAAAACCATTTCAACATTTAAAACAAGTAATTTAAGTTAATGAGCTTTTGGAAAAGAACACCAATCCCTTCATCTTCAAAGCTTATTAAGGTTTTTTTTTAATCCTTATAACAGTTGAGCACAGACACAAGTCTGGCTTAGCAAACTTTCAATCAACAACAATATATATTCTCAGTTCAATGCTAATATCACAGTTGAAAGCAGTTCATCATAGATATGCATTATAACATTTAGAACAAGCACAACTCAACATCAGATAATAGCATAACAGTTCAAGTACATTAAATAACCAAGTAAGCTCAATCAACATATAAATATCCAGTTAAACACATACACACATGCATATAGTTATTGAATATCTTTAGGAAATCTCCTCTTACCTCACGTCAGAGTTAAGAGTTTTGGATTTGAAAAGAAGGTTCACGAACGTCCTCGCTTCTCCAGCGATGGAAGTCTAAGGTTACCAACATAAAATCATGAGTTAAAAAGAAATCAACTCGAGAACATTAACCATAAGGTATAGGTTCGGTTCATACAATAAACTAGGATTAGGGGTTTCTGAAATTTATGCGACTCTTGGATCTATGATCCTTAAGCTCTAGAAGTTCACAAACAACAATCTTTTAACAAGGTTGAATTAAAAATCCCACTAAGTACTTGACTTAGGGTTTCGGCCAAGCATAGGTAAATAGGTTAGGAATTTCTAAACTTTTCAATCTCTTTAGGTTAGCATCCATACATAGTAAGGAGCTTGAAACCATGATCATTTCGAAAAATGGAAAAATCAAATGTCTTAGACCATGAACTCTTAGGTTCGGTCTTAACAAGTTTGTGAGGTTAGAGATCTTTAAATCATCCAGTCTTTAGGACATAGCATCCTTTAATATGAAGGAGCTTTAATCCATAATCATCTTGGAAAACAAATTAAAATAACACATCCTAGGTCAAATGTTACATTCGACCATCATAGGAAAATAAAGCAAGAAAATATTTTAAACTTTCCAATCACTTAGACATAGCATCCTTTAACGTACATAAGGAGCTTTTTTGTCCATGATCACTTTGGAAAACAAAACTCAACATCTTTACCATAACCATTTAAGGTTTCGACCTTTTCAAGAAATAGGAGTTAGAAATCTTCAAACTTTCCAATCTCTTGGAGCTAGCATCCTCCTATATCAAGGAGTCTTAACCCATGATCATTTTGGAAAATAAAACTTAAACACCATTGCCTTAAAACTCATTGGTTTTGGTCTTTACATAAAAATAGGGTAAAAATCTTTAAACTTTCCAATCACTTAGACATAACATCCTTTAACATAAAGGAGTCTTGGTCCATGATCATCTTGGAAATGAAACTCAAATACAAACTCATACCTGTAAAAGTTGAAAGATCCACCTAAAGCACATACATGGTTTCGGCCTCCTTAGGAAGGAGAGGTTAGGAAACTTTGTTTTACACAACCTTTTAGTATGTGATAGTTTGAGTAAATACAAGAATATAGATAGTGGTTTTAATTCAAAAGGAGTTTTCTACCATTTTTGAGAGGTTTTAGAAGTTAAAAGCATAAAGGACATATGAAGAAAACTTTGAAATAAAAGATGAAACTTTGAAAAAAAAAAAAGAACTGCATAGAAGTATTACCCTTAACAAGATGAACAACTTTGATGAAGAACTTTAAGAGAAAAGCTTGATAAAAATGTAAACTTTGTAAGAGAGAAGAAGAAGAGAAGAAAGAAGGTGGGTTGCTTGATAAAAATACTAACCGTCTCGTCATGAATTAAAATTTTGTCTCTAGCTCAGTAAACTTGTACTGGCAGTGGTTTTCGTCTGAATTTTTGACTGAAAATTTTACTGTGATTTCATACGGTAAAGTAACACAAGAAAATGATTTTATTTTAAATAAAATCATCCTCTGGATTTTATCCAAAAATAAACACATTAAAACATGTATTTACTGATAAAGAAACATATGAAAAACATGGTGTTACAACTTTCCTGTTTATATGTGCATACATCTCAGTTTTCATACAATGTCCCAATAGGTGGGTTCATCCTGTCATAAGAATTTTTTGCTGAAATGTCATACTGTACTGTCCTTTGAAATTATGTGACTTGGTAGTTTATCATGTGATTATTATAGTCTAATCACAATAACACTATCAATATGATTATTATTCATTTAGTTGAAATTCTATTATTTAGCTTATTGATGTCACACTCTAAGTTAGAAGCATAAGAGGAACTAAAGCTGTAGTCTAAGATTATGAGAACATCTTCGATAGGTAGAAGCATTTTTCTGAAAAAGGAGTATTTTTTTAGTTAAGTATTTGGCTTTAATTTTTCAATGGCACATCATTTAATTTAATAATCATGTACAACTATTGCAACTACATGTTCCTCATCAAGTATCATTATGTTATGAATCTGTCAACATTACTTATCATCTATGTAGCACGGATACGTCATTTTCAGGAACGAATCGTCCTCGACACAGCGCGATACGTGGATACGACGCGATACGTAGAGGATACGTACTAGGGAAGTATCGGAAGCATACTGACACGAGGACCATTGAACTTCGCCACCGATTCGCCACCGACACGCTGTCGACACGCCGTCGATACGTCTTCGATACGATGACCATTGAACTTCGCCATCTATCGTGACTCTTCCCTTTTTTTACTTTGAAAATTGAAATCTCCAACTAATTGCAATTAAACCTGCAATTATATCACCGAATCATTGAATCACCATTCACCATTAAAGTGTAACGTCCTCACTCCTCATCTATATGGCCATAGTCATCGAAGAGCCAGCCCACACCCATAACAGAGCATCTTCAACTTCGCCATAAGTCCATAACAGAGTAGTGAGAGCACCTTGCATCGTCCCAGAGTGTGACTCGTGAGCCTCTGTTCTCCAACAGCCAGGTACCGTGAGCCTCTGTTCTTCAATACTAGGCCTCTGTTTTTTCCTTTTCTTACTCATGAGTCGTGACTGCGTGAGGCTCTGTTCTAGTGTTCTTTAATTGTTTAATTGTTTTTTTTTAACAGAAGTAACAACATAATATTTTTACAATGTCAGCACCAAATACTTCTAGTTCTAATTCAAATTCAAAAATTCCTAGCCAGTTCCTTTCTGAAAATACTGTACAAGATGATCATGCTCCTCTTTAGGCACATGTTAGTATAAAAGAGAAGGGATCAGAAGCGGTGGAAACAAGAGCTGGTCTTGTAACTTCTGTCAAAAAGATTTTAAAAGCTCTTACTCTAGAGTGAAATCTCATTTGTTGAAAATATATGGAACTGGAATTTCTGTGTGCTCAAAGGTAAATGATGAGTACTTGGCTGAACTGATGGTTTGTATTTTTGGATTTTGAATTACATTTGCCAACAATGGTTTGTATTTTTGGAAACAATGGTTTGTAATTTCTGATTTTGAATTACATTTGCCAACAATATATTGCCTAAAATTTTGTGAATTTTTTTATATATTTATATATTTATATTTTTATATACGTATCCTAAACGTATCATATCCTATATTTTTTAAGGGAAGACGTATCGCCGTATCGAATACGTATCGTATCCGATACTCGTATCGTGTCCGTGCTACATAGCTTATCATCAATACCTGTCCATTAGCATTTTATCTGGTCTTCCATGGCAGTAAAGCTCTATGTTTTGTGGTGTCAAATTTGTTGTTTTCTCTAAATTAGTTGCTACATGTAAAACCAGAGTTAAATACTCTGATAGACACTTGTAATTATTATTCTCATACTATATTAGTGGAAGTGGGTGATATAATTAGTGGAGTGTTGCTAGTAAACACACTCATACAACCGGTGTGTTTTGTTAAGCTCGATCATAGCAGTTTCCCATATTACATTAATTGATCTAATTGCTTAAATTGTAACTGATCTAATTGCTTAAATGTGTAGGTGGAGTTGATGCAAGCTGTTACCTTTATTCCCAAAGCTACTGAAAGTGTTGCTTCGTTGTCACTAAAATAAACTGATTAATATATACTTTACTCTGTTCAATTATTTTCTAGGTAAAATAAACTTATTAATTTACAATTTTATTTTTAGAAAAAATTATAGTAACCAACGCAGCGTGACCCGTGCGAATGCACGGGTATACCACTAGTTTTATTTAGGCTAAAATACCATTTTGGTCCCTTAACTTATTTTTTAGATTCAGTTTGGTCCCTTAACTTTTAAAAGATTCAATTTGGTCCCTTAATTTGTCTTTGTTGATCCAAGTTAGTCCTCTCTATCAATAAAGTCAGTAACAATGTTAAATGAGTTTCAATTTGGGCCCTTATGTTTTAAATGAGTTTCAAATTGGTCCTTTAAATTGTTAACTTGTTTCAAATTGGTTCTTTTAATTGTTAATGAGATTCAAACTAGTCCTTTAAATTGTTAGCGAGTTTCAACCCGATCCTCAAAAAGTTAACATCGATACTGACTCATTGACGGAGATGACTAACTTAGGTCAACAAACACAAATTAAGGGACTAAATTGAACCTTTTAAAAGTTAAGGGACCAAACTGAATCTAAAAAATAAGTTAAGGGACCAAATTGAGCATTTTAAAAGTTAAAGGACGAAACTGAATCTAAAAAATAAGTTGAGGGACCAAAATGGTATTTTAGCCTTTTATTTATTCAGGGCTCAGTGACTCACTATAATTAGAGCTTTTGGCACTCCAGCGAGTCTACAAAGTATCCACACGACTTAGGTCCTTTGGACCAATTATGAGACTAATATCCGTTTGTGGTCCAGCAGCAGTTTAAGGTTCAGCCCCCTCCCCAATGATGCATTCGATGTGAATCGGTCGTGAGACCTTCCCCCACAAACTCAGTGCTGGTTGTCAACTGAGTTGCACCCATTGGGTCAAAGGAATCAAGATTGCTTCACTCGTTTATTTGCTACGAGTTTTATGATTTTTTTTTACCGGAAAGGATCAATATTATTAATCATTAGGACTTAAGTCCAAATTAATACAAGAGATTATCACAGAAGGAACATCCTTTGTCCATATTTGATCAGGAAAATTGTATTCTACTTCTCTTAACATTTCTTCCAATAATTTTGTATTCTACTTCTCTTAACACTCATTCGGCCTTTAGTGGACAAATATTTTCAGATAAGCCCAACGTTACGGTGTAAGTTACCAATTTTTAAAAATTTACTTATATATTATATTATTTTTTAGTATTTGGCAATTCTCCAAATACTTTAGTATTCTACTTCTCTTAACATTCATTCGATTCGGCCTTTAGTGGACAAACATCTTGCAGATAAGCCCAACATTCCAGTGTAAGTTACCAATTTTTAAAAAATACTAGTGTATCATATTATTTTTAACGTTTGGTGTTTTTCCCAATACATTGATAATCTTATTCTCTCATCGTTCAATTTTATAGCGAAATTGGTTTTTTTTAAATAAAATTATAAATTAACACTAATCATTTTCTCAATGCTAATGCAAAACATTTCTCAAAGACCTTGATAATCATATGAGATTTGTTCTCTTTTTCTTTTTGTAAAATATATTTGATGTACTTCTCCTACTTTTTCCCGCAAGATAGCAATTTTTAAAAAAATATATTTATATATCATATTAATTTTAACATTTGTTGTTTTTTCCAATACTATGGTATTCGAAACATTCACTTCTCTCAACATTAACTTTTTTTTTTCCGGAACTCTCAACATTAACTTTTATAGTGAATTTGTTTTTTTAAAAAGAATAACATTTTTCAACATAAAGTTGCACACTCGATCTATTGACGCCTATCTATAAAATATGCTACTGGTCTTAGAATTCATGACCGTTATTGCGTTTGCTCTACTTTTTGTCAACAGGAAATTTAGAATTAATCTCTCTTGAACAATTCCTCCTACAACCACCTCCAAAAACCATCGTTACCTCTACTCTTCATCAAATGTGGTTTCATATTTTCTGTTAAATAGATTACATAAATCAATGGTCACTGAAAATTTGCATCTATATTTATTTAGTTAAAATCATTTTCCATCCTCCAAAGTCCCATAAATTGTTGCTATTAACAATAAACAATCCAATCTAGTTTTCCCCCTTAAGTGGATGATCTCATGCTTGGACACATTAGAAGCCTTTTTGACCTCACTTTCTTTAGTTTCATCTTGCCTGCCACACAATTCATAATCAGATGCCACTCCTAGAAAGGAAGAGGAGAGCGCTATTGCATTTGTTGGCAAGAGGAAGGACAGGAATGAGATTCCAAAGTGGGGGGAGTTTGAAGATTTATACAGTTGTGAGATTTTCAAAGTTCTGTCTTCTATTGTGTGTTTGGATGAGGGTTATAAGAATGATTTTGAATGTAATTGATTTTGTAAAGTTGATTTGGTCAGAATTGAGTTTGATGTTAAGTGATTTATGTTTGAATACTTTTATTTTGAAAGCAAGTTTGATGTAAAATTTAGTGTAAATATTTCAATTCAACTCAAAAGCTACTTTTTGTATATTTTAGTCAAAATCACTTCTGGAGGCAAAATCAATTTTAGTGTGTGTTTAGTTCCACTTCCGGAGACACAAGAAGTGCTTCTACACCTATCAAACGTGATTATGGTAAAAAAAGAGGTGTTTGGTTACACGTTTGAGGAAGCAATTTTATATCCAAAATTGATTATATTAGAAGCAGCTTTAAGTAGATTCTGCTTTTGAATTGAAAAATTACACTAAGTTTTACATCAAACTTGCTTTCAAAGTAAAAACATCCAAACATAAATAACTTTACTTCAAACTCAATTATATTGAAATCAATTCTATAAAATCAATTCTATTCAAAATTATGTTTGTCAAATGCTCATCCAAACACACACTTACTTGACTGATGGGCTCCGATAAGTGTACCGGATCGAAGCAAGTAACAAAAACACGGTAAGTATACCGAGGTCGAACAGAGAGATTGAGTGACTAACATTCAATTCACAAATTCAACAACTATTTAAACTTAAAGAAATCAAGGATTTTGTTTATGATAACAATTATGAAAAGAAACTAAAATAAATATTTTTGGGTTTTCGAATGAATTAACTAAAAAGCAAAAATAAATGATGAACAATCAATTAAAGAAAACTCTATGGATCCAATTTCACCAGCGCTATAATACGTATTCCTTAATGACAAGGAATCCTTACCACACTTAGTTTGCTTCAATTATATCAGTTCTTCCTAATCCCTTAATCAACTTTGATGTCAACAAGAATCCTATTTTATTCTAATGTCTCTATCGAGCACTCTAGAACACACCTCTTGATCCCTAATCAAATATCTTTATACGATGATTAATTATCAAAGAATTCATTAAGTCCACGATTCTCTACGAAGGTTGCATAGAGTTCCTACAATATCTCCATGTATTCATCCTATGATTTTATCTCAATACTCTTGTCAAAATCTCCTTCCGATCTGATTATGACTAGCTTATCATCTAATTGGTGATCAAGTAATTAGAAGCATTAAGAACGGAGAAAAACACAAGATGAAGAGGATAAGAAATTAAGAAAAAAAACTAAAATAAATTATCAAATCATCATGACATGATTATATCATCATCCTAGAAAAAAGATGTAAAGGGATTTATTTACATAATAGAAGAAACAATAAGAAGGGAAAAAAAACTTAATTACATTTTTAATCCATCTACTTATTCAATTGTGTGATTTTATTCCATCATAATTTTTTCGTGCTATTTTAATCCTTCAATCTGTTAAATGTCCCAAATTTCATCCCTCTGTTTATAATATGTCAAATCTCTATCGGAGGTCTCCTAGCTGACATTTCTTTGCACACTTACTGATGACAAGTAGCAATATTTGAACCAAAATAATAAATTTTAAATTATTTATTTTTATAAAAAAATATTTAATAAAAAAGAGATTATCTCTTAAATAAGGTTTTTAAGATTACTAGACAACTAGTTTCAAATCCATTTCATTCCCTCGGTTAACCATCTCCTCCATCAAAGAAGCAATCCAAGAACTGCCATCTTTGAACAACATCGTGACAAGAGAAGAGAAGAGAAGAGCCCAACTCATCAACCCTACTCAGCATAGCCCTTATGATCTTTCTCTCCCTTTCATTTCCTTTATCATCATGTCTTTTAAAAAAATGCATCCCTTATTGTTTCCTTGCACAATAAGAAGAGAAGAACAACTTCCAATAACATGATTAACGCCTACAAAAAAGGAAGAGGAGGTAATACCTGGAACCGCCGACAGCCATAAAATCGCCACCCAACATTGTCCTTCGACCAGAGATGAAGGAGAAATGAAATCGCAGAAATGAAGGAGAAATAAAATGAAGATGTGTTAACTTTTTGGTTGATATACAAAAGTCCCTTTGTTACAAATAATTAAAAATCAAGCGAGTGTGAGACCTACGAGTTATGCGGTAATCTTGTCAGAATATGTGTATGTATTGTCTGCCAAGTATGAATTTGACAAGTTAGTCAAATCTAATAATATAGTGGCAAAGACTTGATGCTATGACAAGTGTATAAGTTTAGGAAAAAAAAAGTTGTACCGATTATTGTCAATAATGAACTTGACAACGAAATCGTTTATAGTTGAAAAGAGGAAATTTGAAATTTAAAAGGAGGAAGTAGTTTTATATGTAGAAAATAACTCCCTGATTGAACTAAGTTTATAATAAAAGAAGAAACATAAGTTTAAAAAGAAAGTTAAGTAGAGTAGAATCTAAATGATACAACTTTCAAGAAGTAAATGAGTTTAACAAAAGAACATAAGAGAAATGCTAGAAATGAGTAAGAATAAATGAAGAAATTGAACAGAAGAAATGAAAATGGCATCGAATTTTGCCATAGTATTGCAATAAGAAGGATGGAGGGAATACTTGAATGTAATCCGTCAATCTGCTGTGTGATCGAGATGTGTAGGATGTGTATCAAGTAATCTCATATATTATATTGTAATAACTAGTATTTATAGGCAAATAAAATAACTACCTAGTAGTAACTTTCTATCTAAATGACTGCCACATGTCCTTGGCAGTTCTGTTAGGCTTTATATTTGAACTGCTTGTCAATACAATTCCAATAACTGCTCAATGTCTTGAACTTCTCCATGTCAACTGGCTTGTCTTTGACGGGATTAACTGCTTGACAACTTATCTTGGCTATATTGTCGATTTTGAGACTTAGTCATTTTTTCTTTTCCATATCTTTGACAATCCTCCTATGAATTTCGTCAAAAAGGCTGCTTGTCAATCTATCTTTTCGTCGACATGTACACTTTCTTATCAGCAAAGTATTTTCGATATTTAGAACATAACTTTCTTTACTTCAATTCCTTCGTCAGCCTGTCGGAATTATTCTTGTCAAGAGTTTGAAATTCTTCCACTAACAGATGCCCCCCAAGTTTTGTTTTTCGACGGCTTTGCCCGAAAGAATAGCAAAATTTGAATTTTAAATTGCCAACGAATTCTTTCAATTCCGGATTTTCATCCATTAACTAAATCTCATTTTAATTTCATCCCTACTTAATAGGGATAATCATAACGTTGCAGGTGTCCTGGAATTCGAATCAGAGACCTTCACTCTTCTTTAAATAGCAGTCACATCACTGTTGTGACTTTTTCCTTCCTACCTTTCTTCTTCCCTCGCAAAAAAAAACCCTTCTTCTTTAAAGAAAAAAAAACCTTTCCTCTTCCTTACTTCGCTTAATCTCCATGGCAACACATTCAAAGATGTCAACCTTAGTACCTCGTGTAACACCCCCCCTCAGGGCATTACTACGTAACACATGCGGAAGTAAATTAAAAGATAATTTGCCGGTTGCTTTAGGAAAATTTGTTTTCTCTTAAGTCAGAAAACTGGGGTAGAAGATTTTCCTCTATAGAGATAACTCTGAAATCCATCATACATACATTTAAAATGTAAAGTCACGTTCGTAACGAAGTTACCATGACATACGTCATTTCTCTAAGTTTCCACTTTCGAAAGAAAAGTTCAAACTACAAATGGATGTATACAACACTACATTTACCGACCTCTTTAGATATACAACCCAACTCAAAACTCCTAAGCTGGTCATTCTATCAAATATTCATTGGAGAGACCCCCAATCGGAATACTTTCCCAACCTCAAACACTAGGTCTTCAAGTGACCTAGAAAGACTCATCTGCAACATCGGTACTAGAGTACCAAAGTACTACAGCAAAACCCGAAGAGACCTGATATATTTGTAAGAGTGAGATACCATCATAAGATATATCCCACAACAACCATATACATGATACATACATCACATAATCATATAAGCAGTTAAATCATGCATATACACAATATAATAATGTTATATCAAAGGGTCTCAAACCCGCACAGTCAACCTTTGAAAATATGCATGGCACTTCAATATCAGGCTCTAACTTAATCTCATGAGATATCAACACCGTTTTCCACTGGAGAAGAATTAGAGTTGGTCAATCTCTAGCCCACCGGGCAGTTGCCTCCATACCCTCATGCATTTAAGGTCTCAGGACGAGCAACGTCACATGTGCCTCTGAACTCGGTTTACATGGACAGACTCCCAGATACCACCTTGTATCTGATATGTAAGAAAGGCACGTCTGCCTGGGGAAATGCACATGAGAAAATATTTTATTTAAAAGGTTTTCTTTGTGTTCATTCTTTTTTACTATCGCAGCTCAAAGCTAACGACTTAATCATCATTTCCCCATCACTTGAAAACTTAGGAACATAGGACACACAGTCCGAATGCTCAATCACAACACCCGAGACCGATGCACCAGTCCTAGACTTGTGGTCATAGAAAACAATATTCACTTTTAACAACGTTCATCACAACGTGGTTAGGACACACAGTCCACAACAACATGATTAGGACACACAGTCCACAACAACGTGATTAGGACACACAGTCCACAACAACGTGATTAGGACACAGTCCACAACAACATGATTAGGACACACAGTCCACAACAACGAAATCAGAACGCATTGTCTTCGATTTCGAGAATTGGACTCTCAGTCCAGAACATCATGAATAGGACTCATGGTCCCGAATTAACACTGATCCAAGATCACGTGCATATAACTGAATACTAGAGGCGACGTCTCGCGTACTAGATTCTCTTTCTTAAGTACTTATTTTTCATTCAGTGAAAATAAAATTCAAAATCGAATCCTCGATAACCTATCCAGGCTATCGGAAAGTTTCTAAAATATTTAGGAAAAACCTTTTCTTTGAAAATCTTTTATAAAGCATCTTTGAAATACTTTTATCTTTGAAATTCTTCCCCCAATAGGATATTGCCAAATAATCTTGAAAGTTTTCACTTGAAGACACATAGTTCGAAAAGGATTTTTCTCTTGTATAACAATAGTTCACCAAAACCATTTCAACATTTAAAACAAGTACTTTAAGTTAATGAGCTTTTGGAAAATAACACCAATCCCTTCATCTTCAAAGCTTATTAAGGTTTTTAATCCTTATAACAGTTGAGCACAGACATAAGTTTGGCTTAGCAAACTTTCAATCAACAGCAGTATATATTATCAGTTCAATGCTAATATCACAGTTGAAAGCAGTCCATCACAGATATGCATCATAACATTTAGAACAAGTACAATCCAACATCAGATAATAGCATAACAGTTCAAGTACATTAGATAACCAAGTAAGCTCAATTAACATATAAATATCCAGTTAAACACATACACACATGCATACAGTTATTGAATATCTTTAGGAAATCCCCTCTTACCTCAAGAAGGTAAGAGAATGCGAGAAAATAAATAGTTTCACGAACGTTCTTCAAAGTTGGTTAGGATGCAAGTCTAGGTTTCAAGACACAAGGTTCAAAGGATTAGAACTCAACCAAGAACTGAGGGCTAGAAGTTTCCAAAACACATGCAACTTAGGGATTTATGATCCTTAAGTGCTAGGAGTTTAAAACATGATTACTTTAAACAAAGTTTGAACAAAAATCCCACCAAGTTACACTTAATGGAGATTCGGCCTTGACCAATAAGATAGGCTAGGAACATTTAAACTTTCCAATCTCTTTGGTTTAGCATCCATTAATAGTAAGGAGCTCAAAACCATGATCACTTTGGAAAATGAAAAACGAAACACCCTAGGTCCATAACCTTTAAGATTCGGCCATCCTTGGGTTTTCATGATAGAAATCTTTAAATTCTTCCAATCTATTAGACCTTTTAGCATCCAATAACTTATGGAGCTCAAGTCTATGATCATCTTCAAAGAAACATAGGACTTTAAATAATAAAGCTCACAAGCACATAAAGTAAGAATAACATAAGCCTATAAGTAATTAAAGCATAATGACATAAGTAAATGAATCATAAATGACATAAACATAATGACATAAAAGTAAATGACATAATGTAAATGACATAAAGTAAATGGCATTAATATAAATGACATAAGGTAAATGACATAATGTAAATGACATAAAGTAAATGGCATTAATATAAATGACATAAAGGTAAATGACATTATGTAAATGACATAAAGTAAATGGCATAAATATAAATGACATAAAAGTAGAGTAAAAATCTTAAAACTTTCCAATCACTTAGACATAGCATCCTTTAACATAAAGGAGCCTTGGTCCATGATCATTTTGGGAAACAAATCTTTAATACAAACTCATACTTGTAAAAGTTGAAACAAGATCCTTCTAAACTATATGCATGGTTTCGGCCTCATTAGAAAGTAGAGGTTAGGAAACTTTGTTTTACACAACCTTTTAGTATGTTAGACTACAAGTAAATACAAGACCATAGAAATTGGTTTCAGCTCAAAAGGAGCTTTCTACCAGTTTTGAGAGATTTTTGAAGATAAAAGCTCATATATGACATAAAGAAGAAACTTTAGAAAAAGATGAAGTTTTTAAATAAAAGAATACATGAGAGTATTACCCTAAGCAAGAGGAACAACTTTGATGAAGAACACTTAGTGAAAAGAAGAAGAAAAACTAGAGCTTTGGAAGCTTGAAGTTAAGAAAAAGATGAAAGCTTAATAGTTTTAAAAGGAAAGTGATGAAGTGAAGTTGAAGAGCGGTATTTATAGAGTAAGAGGGAGGGGGGAACGATTTTGGAGAGGAAGAAGAGAAGAAAGAAGAAGAAAGAAGGTGGGTTACTTGTAGAGAGGATAAGGAGTTAAGGTGATGTGATGTGATTGGAGAGAGAAAGATGAAAAGGTAAGATTTTGAAATAAAGTCAAGATTCACTTTTTCTTAGGTGTGTCATAGCCTTCACATCAAGTCACTCCATGCCACTTAATCCTCTTGATACTCTGCTCCATTGCGTATCAGATGACTTCCCCGATCGTATTTCCCGACGATTTCGCCCAGGAAATCCCTAAGATTTGGCCCCGAACAAGATTTTTCGAAAAACTCCAAACCCACACAAAATATCATACAAGAAATAACCATCTCGTTCACGAATTAAAATTTTGTCTCTAGCTCAGTAAACTTGTACTGGCAGTGAGAAGACCGAAAATTTTACTGTGACTTCATACGGTAAAACAACACAAGAAAATGATTTTATTTTAAATAAAATCATCCTCTGGATTTTATCAAAAATAAATACATTAAAGCATGTATTTACTGATAAAGAAGCACACGAAAAACAGTGTGTTACACCTCGAGCCACGGTTGCTCCTCTTAGGGCAGTAGTTCAAGACCCAATTTTGGAAGAATCAAAATTATGGCAGGAATCTAAGGTAAACCCTGTTCATGATTCTTCCGTTGCTTTGAGTCCGCCTGCTGCATTCTTGGGTCCTCTTGTAGCCCAAAATGAAATTTCGGAGAATTTATGTGGTTCTTTTCCTTCTGCTAACTCAAATGAGGTTATCTTATCTTCATTAACTCCAATCCCCATTCATGCCTTTAAAAAGAGTAATAGAATTTTTAGAATGCCTTCTGCCACTCAGTTTGATGCTTACATTAGTTGGCTTGACCGAGTTCAGGTTGAAAAACGCAACGTGTGGGAAGAAGCTGGAATTTTTGAATTTATTCAGCTCTCTCGCCATGTTAAATTAGTAGATTTTTCTTTAATAGGGGTGTCGGTTTTCTTCTGGAACAGAACCACAAATAATTTCCACTTCCCTTATGGAATGATGGGTCCGACTTTATTCGACATGTCAGCTATCACGGGCCTTCGTCCAGATGGCCCTACCATGCATTCTGATGTCGAAGTTGAGAATCAAATTGATGTCTATGTTCCAAAATGCTCTTTCTCTAAATATATAACAGATTTTAGAGGTGGAGACCAAGAACCCGTGACGGATACTGAACACGTAGCCTTTCTGTTTCTTTGGCTATGTGCTTATGTCTTATGTAGCAAGTCTGCTACTTTGATTGCTTCATATGTTCCTTTTGCTAATCTTTTGTCGACTGGCAAGAGATTAGAATTGGGCCAATGAGTTTTGGCTAATCTTTATGACAGTATGAGTATGTTAGTTGATACTGTCAGATCCAGAAAAAAGAAAACCAACATAGGAGGGCCTCTTTGGATTCTCCAATTGTGGTTGAATTCTGTCTTAGAGCGTCAATTTTCATACAAAGCTCCCTCGTACTTGTCAATCGATACTTATGGCTCTTATCTCTGTTATGTGTCTGCCGAATCTTTGTCAAGAGATGAAACTGCCAACTTCAAGTTCTACTTCAAAATCTTTCACTCTCTTTCGTCCACCTCTTCAAAGATCAATTTCACTCCTTTTATTGACCGGAAGTACGGTCCGGAGTGGTTTACTAAACTAAGTACCACTATATCTAAATCCAACAAGTCAATTTGGACCAAATTTCTTTGCCAAAAAGTCATTTTTGTTGATGGTCCTGGTTTCAAAACCCATAGAATCTATCTTCACTTGCCCAATACTACTACTTGTCAGCTCAATTTCTGCTAATCTATTCCTGCTCCTTACTCGTCAAATCCTGATGAGAACTTCATTGATGCCTGATCAGCCTCTGGCTCGACTAGTTTTTGACTAGTAAAGCCAATGGTTTTATTCGAGTTTAATCTCGTTTTCGCCCAAATTTGGATGTAATTGTCTTCAAGCAACATTTTGAGTCTTTAAAGTAGTTTTAGGTTAATTTAGTTGATTTTGAGTCAAATAAAGCACTTACTGCTATTTCTTGTTTTCAGGTTAATAAGAGAAACAATTCTGGAAGTTTTCGCCCCGCGAGAGGCTTCTCGCCTCGCGAGCCTGAAGACCAGCACGAGCAGCAACAGTCACCCTCTCTGGCTCGCCTCGCTAATCATGTTTCGCCTCGCGAGAAATAAAAACACTGAAGGACTGTTCATAATATTCGCCTCGCGAAACATGTTTCGCCTCGCGAGCGACCGCAACCCAGAATCTGTATTTATAGTCTGTTTTAGGGCAGAACTGATATCTCTTCTCCTTTTCTTTTCTTTTTAGATAGTGACGGCTGCGAATTTAGGTTTAGTATTTTGTGTTCCCTTTGTAATGGAGAACTAGTCTCCTTGATTGATCTACTGTAACCGGTTTGCACTGCCACTTGAGGTTTTGTAATTCCTGAACTCATTGCTATTCTCTTTCAATATTTGTTCTGTATGTTCTGTTTGCTTAATTCAGGATTATATAGAATATATATTGATTTGTTTCGATGATTGTGTGTTCCTAAACTTAATCGCGTTTGCTTAATTCACGTGTGTTCAATCCGTGTTTGCTTAATTCACGAAGGGCTTAATCCGTTTGCTTAATTCGGAATTAGGAACATATGTCTCGTAGCGATGGTTTCGCTTGTTAATTGATGTTACAATCGAAAAGAGATTAGAATCCGCTTAGGGCCTGGAATTATATGAAGCGATGATAGTGGGAAACCGAAAGCGGTAGGTTGATCGTTTTTAGCTATTTGATAGTTATTTAGTTTGCATAGTTTTCTTCTTTGTTTTCTTTATTTAATTTCAAATATCCAAAGCCCCCCAAAATCTGACTTTTTCTGTTAACAACAACCCAAGAGTCCTTGTGAGACGATACTCGAGTTATCGCCCCCTTGCTACATATTTTTACAAACCGCTCGCTTTTTGACGCGTGCTCGACAGCGTGTCAAAATTGGCGCCGTTGCCGGGGACTCTTGTTGTTATTAACAGAAAATAAAATTTTAAAAAAATATTTTGCTTAATTGGTCTGGTTGTGAATCTACCCATGGACAATTATATGCAAGGTTACATGCCTAATGTTAATTATGAACCGCCATGCATATATTATCCTGGCTTTTCTGGTTTAATGCACTGGTTGCCAAGGTTTAGTGGTCTTGCAGGTGAGAATCCGCAGGAGCATCTGAAGGAATTCCAGATTGTTTGTTCTACAATGCTGAGACCTGAAGGAATAGCAGAAGACCACATCAAGATGAGAGCCTTCCATCTCTCACTTGAAGGCGCTGCAAAGGATTCGTTGTATTGTCTTGAGCCGAATTCCGTCTCAACTTGGATTGATTTGAAGAAAGTCTTCCTAGTGAGATACTTTCCTGCCTTCAGAGCTGCATCAATCAGGCGAGAGATATTTGGTATTAGACAAGTTAATGAATCACTTCAAGCATATACAGCCAATATTTACAATCAAGGCAACAATCAGAACAGGCACAACATTCCTGACCCTTCCACTGATGAGTACCACCCCAGCTGGAGAAATCATCCGAACCTTCGGTATGGGAACTCATCCACACAACAGCAGCTGATAGCACCACCACAGAATCCTCTCCAAGTGACCACCTCTGCACCTTCTGGACCTTCACTAGAGGACCTATTCAAGAAAATGACTGCACAAATGACTACACTTTTTCAGCAGCAAGTTGGACAGTTTCAGGCCTCACAGGCACAGTTTCAGCAGCGAATGGATGCTAGCATTCACAATTTACAGACACAGATTGGACAGCTTTCCACTTTGATGAATGCCATGCAGCAAGCTCAAGGATCAGAACCCTTGCCCAAGGAAATTGAGAGGAAGAGGCATATAGAGGACATCTGGTCGCGCTGTCGCCACGCGCCAAAAAGAACGAGCGTTTACAAAATTAATGCAGATAGGGAAGCGACAACTCGAGTGTCGTCTCTCAAGGACTCTTTAGTGTTGTTATTATTAACAGAAAATGAAAAGTTAGTTTTGGGGGGGGTTTTGGATTGAAATAAAATAAAGAAAACAAAACAATGGAAACAAAGCAGTTAAAGAGAATAGCAAATAAACTAAAGACGATTAATCTACTGTTCTTGGTTTCCCACTATCATTGGTTCAAATAAATCCAAGCCCTAAGCAGATTCTAATCCCCTCCCGGTTGTAGCAACAAATAACAAACGAAATTCGCTACTACGGATGTATGTTCCTATTCCCGAAATAACAAACGGGGTTAAGCCCTCATGAACAAACGAACATGAATGAACGCACGCGAAATAACAAACGCGATTAAGTATAAGAACATAGCATCACCGAAATGAATCAATACAATACTATACATTCCTGAAATAACAAACAGAAACATGTAGCATTGCATTGAAAAGAGAATAGCAAATGAAAATAGGAAATACAGAACCTCAAATGTAAATGGAAATCGATCCCAGTAGATTAATCTAGGAGACTAGTTCTCCATTACAAAGGAAAAACAAAAGACAAGAATTAAACTACTGAAAGCTACTACTACTGTCTAAGACTAGCCAAAACTGGCTAACTCTGACTAACTCCCTTCAGTTCTGTCTAAAACGCTTAAATACAATTTCTGGAATCAGCTTTCTCGCGAGGCGAAGCCTCTCTCGCGACGCGAATCTTGTGAACAGTCTGCAACCTTTGGTATTCTTGCGAGGCGAACAAACATTCGCGAGGCGAGAATCTGAAGAGTCTTCTTATTACGCCCGTTATGAACATCAGGGGCCAACCGTGATGCTTTCTGACTTCCAGTCTCGCGAGGCGAATGGATGCTCGCGAGGCGAACGCTTCAACTTCAAAACTGCCACAGCCGTGATCTTCAACACGGGTAAACCGTGATCGTCTCTGACTTTCTGGGCTTGGTGACTCGCGACACGAGATATCCTTCGCGGGGCGAACCAGAATCATTCATTTTTATTAACCTGAAAATAAGAAATAACAGTAAGTATTTTATTTAACTCTAAATCAACTAAATTAGCTTAAAAACACTTTACAGACTCAAAATCTTACTTAAGGACAATCAAGTCTAATTTGGGTGAAAATGATATAAAATTAGCACAAAGCCAAGGTCTTTTCCAGTTATAAAACCGGTCAACCAGAGGCTCATCAAAATACCCCAAACTTAAACTTTGCTTGTCCCCAAGCAAACTAAAACTCAAAAACTTAAAAAGACTTAAGACATGGCAAAACATGGCAAGCTTAAGAATTCAATCAACTTTGCACAAATTTCAAGCAATTCAACAAAATAATTTTTCCTTCAATGTTCCCCCCTTTTCAAACAAAGCAATCCCCACATTCATTCATTCTAAACAGTTGAGAATTTCATCATTCAAACAATCATTAATCTAAGCAAGGGATCCAAGTCACACACAAGAAGGAGATCACCAAATTCAAACAACTGCCTTCCTCACAAGGGAAATTTGTGTTTCACTCAATCGCTCAGTTTGTGTCTAGGTTATCAACAATTCACTCAGTTTCACTTTTAAGAGCACTTCCCATAAATTTGATTTTCATCTCAAAATGGTTCCCACAGAAAACATGCAAGCAACATCAGAAGGTCTTTTATGGGTTGTAATGGGGCCTGGCTAAGGGTAGGATATACAAAGGTACTAGGCTGAAGACCCTAGGAACTAAGAGAGCATGAAACACTTCAAAACATTGACATTCCACTCAAGTTCCTTTTTCTCATTTTTCTTTATGCCTTGGGTGACTACAGCCATTTCTTCTAATACTTTTATTATTATTTTCATTTTTACACTTTTCTTTTTTTTTTCCTTCTTTTTTTTTTGTTTCTATTTTTTTTCCACATTTTTTTTTTCTCAATCCCAAACAATACATTACACCTTGCAGCCACCCCAAACTTAGTTTCTTGCACCCATTCTAAGATTCCATGCTCTCCTAATCCTAAGATCGGGTTAACATGGTTTTCCAGATTTTTGGGCTTATAACATTAGGTTATCAAGAATTAATAGGCTAATTAGGCTCAAAGGGCTAATTAGGGAACATGCATTAGGATTTGGTTATTTTAGGCTAAGTATCTATTTACAAAGAAAATGCCTAAATCATCTGAAGCAAACACATAATCATGCAAACCAAAAAGAGATTCAAGCAAATTCAGGAAAGCGCAACTTAAAAAGTGATTTCTCACAGTTTAAAACATGTTGGAGGCTCAAAAACTCACCTGGACATTATTTTGCAAATTGCTTGACAGAGATTCTATCCCTAGTGTGTGCTTCCTATCACCCCAAACTTATCATAAATCATGCCATCATAATAAAATCTCAAAGTTCAGTTTTCAATCATATGGGGATCATTTTTCAAAAATTTTTCATATCCTAGGGGGAAAACAGTCAACACATATCATGCCATCAATCTATGCAAAATCAATAAAATCCAATAAACTCGCCAACACTAGACTCAACACAACTCCTGAGCTTCTCAAATTATTCAGGAGCTTTATTGAAAACAAGACAGAAATAAAGCAAGAAAAAGAAAATTAAAAGAGATAAGGGTTAAGAAAAACTCATTGAAGGGCGGTTCCACCAGGATCCCATTGCTTGTAGCATAAGGCCCACGTGATGGACAAAGAGTGGGAGTTCATTCCATGCTTCCCTAACTCTTTGACCTTGATGTGGGGGTGAGCACTTGACAATTATGATGACTTCACCGAGTGCGGCGGACTTCTCACTCCCCTTCGGGTCACAGCTGACCTCTTTATCTACAAAGTCTCCCCAATAAAAGTGGGGTTCAACCTCTTGGACCGGCCATGGTGCAAAATCCAGAGCTTTTGGTTCCACAGGGGGAGGTGGCAAACAGTTAGCTGGTGTCTCCGGTGCTGCTTCAACTTCTGCAAGGTCTTCATCCACTGCACTAACAAAGTTATCACCTGCTATACATGCAGAAATTTTAGCACACACCACACAAAGGTTAGAGTTAGTAGAGTCAGTACATATATCACAATAAAATGAATCAGTAAAATTCTGAATGTCTGGAAATTCAGCAATTAGTTCATCCACCCCATTACTCTCGACACGTGCATTTGATTTACTTGAATCATCTACTCCCAAAGGTTCTTCTTTATCCTCAAGCACGGTGGAGCAAATGTTCTCCTGATCCTCCTGATGCTCATTTCCTATATGAACATGGCCCTCAACCTCATCTGTCTCCTGTTCCATATGGATGCTTTGCTTAACATACCTTTCAAAATAACATTCTACACACAAAGCAGTGCCAGAACAATAACAATCATCACATGCATTAGAATCAGGAGATTCAACACACAGTTCATCAACAGAAGTATTATCACAATCATCATCAGAAGAATCGTCAAGAATAACTTGTGACTCTGTATGTTCTTCAAGGGGCTGTGGAGTTAGCATTGCAGCCGAGTTGGCGGCTATTTGATCAATTAGAGCGGACAACTTCCGAGATTCAGCTTCTCCCTTCTGGTATTCAGCCTCCATCCTCTGTTGATTTTCCTCTATCATCCGTTGATTTTGCTCGGCCATTTGTTGTATCATTCCTTCCATATGTGCATTTATCTGTCCAGCCATTTGCTTGAACAGGTCCTCTAGGGAAGGTTCGGAAGGTGCAGAGGTGGTCACTTGGCTAGGATAGTATCTAAACAGGAAGGCTTCCTTCAAATCAAACCAGCTTGAGATGGAATTCTCATCAAGACAATACAGCCAATCCCTTGCAGCGCCTTCAAGTGAGAACTGGAAAGCTTCCATCTTGATGTGGTCTTCTGTTATTCCTGCAGGTCTCAGCATCATAGAACAAACAGCTTGGAATTCCCTCAGATGCTCCTGCGGATTCTCACCTGCAAAACCACTAAACCTGGGCAACCAGTGTGATAAACCAATAAAATCAGGAAAATATATGCATGGTGGTGGTTCATAGTAAACATTAGGCATGTAACCACATATGTGATTATCCATGGGGGGTGCTAAAATTCACAACCAGACAAAACTAATTAGCAAAGAGATTTTTTTTTTTATAAATATTTTCTGCTAATAACAACAAACAAGAGTCCCCGGCAACGGCGCCAATTTTTGGTCGCGCTGTCGCCACGCGCCAAAAAGAACGAGCGTTTACAAAATTAATGCAGATAGGGAAGCGACAACTCGAGTGTCGTCTCTCAAGGACTCTTTAGTGTTGTTATTATTAACAGAAAATCAAAAGTTAGTTTTGGGGGGGTTTTGGATTGAAATAAAATAAAGAAAACAAAATAATGGAAACAAAGCAGTTAAAGAGAATAGCAAATAAACTAAAGACGATTAACCTACTGTTCTTGGTTTCCCACTATCATTGGTTCAAATAAATCCAATCCCTAAGCAGATTCTAATCCCCTCCCGGTTGTAGCAACAAATAACAAACGAAATTCGCTACTACGGATGTATGTTCCTATTCCCGAAATAACAAACGGGGTTAAGCCCTCATGAACAAACGAACATGAATGAACGCACGCGAAATAACAAACGCGATTAAGTATAAGAACATAGCATCACCGAAATGAATCAATACAATACTATACATTCCTGAAATAACAAACAGAAACATGTAGCATTGCATTGAAAAGAGAATAGCAAAGGAAAATAGGAAATACAGAACCTCAAATGTAAATGGAAACCAATCCCAGTAGATTAATCTAGGAGACTAGTTCTCCATTACAAAGGAAAAACAAAAGACAAGAATTAAACTACTGAAAGCTACTACTACTGTCTAAGACTAGCCAAAACTGGCTAACTCTGACTAACTCCCTTCTGTTCTGTCTAAAACGCTTAAATACAATTTCTGGAATCAGCTTTCTCGCGAGGCGAAGCCTCTCTCGCGACGCGAATCTTGTGAACAGTATGCAACCTTTGGTATTCTCGCGAGGCGAACAAACGTTCGCGAGGCGAGAATCTGAAGAGTCTTCTTATTACGCCCGTTATGAACATCAGGGGCCAACCGTGATGCTTTCTGACTTCCAGTCTCGCGAGGCGAATGGATGCTCGCGAGGCGAACGCTTCAACTTCAAAACTGCCACAGCCGTGATCTTCAACACGGGTAAACCGTGATCGTCTCTGACTTTCTGGGCTTGGTGACTCGCGACGCGAGATATCCTTCGCGGGGCGAACCAGAATTATTCATTTTTATTAACCTGAAAATAAGAAATAACAGTAAGTATTTTATTTAACTCTAAATCAACTAAATTAGCTTAAAAACACTTTACAGACTCAAAATCTTACTTAAGGACAATCAAGTCTAATTTGGGTGAAAATGATATAAAATTAGCACAAAGCCAAGGTCTTTACCAGTTATAAAATCGGTCAACCAGAGGCTCATCAACATCCATTCTGCCATGCTAGAGGATGATGAAGAAGGTCTGGAATTAGATGATTCCATTGGCTCATATGCATGTGTCAATTGTGATGGGAGAAATACCTGTGTGGTACGTGCTGAGGTTACTGCATATACAGAAGGTGATGAATCTGGTAATACAGTGGATGAAAAATGTGCAGAAAATGAAGTAGCACCAAAGACCCTCTCTACCTATTTGCCACTCCCCCTGTGGAACCACCAGAGAGACTGGATTTTTCACCATGGCCAGTCCAAGGGGTTGAACCCCAATTTTATTGGGAGGACTTTGTTGAAAAAGAGGTCATCTTTGGCCCAAGAGGGAGTGAGAAGTCCGCCGCACTTGGCGGGGTCACCATAATTGTCAAGTGCTCACTCCCATATCAAGGTTGCAAGTTATGGAAGCATGGAATGAGCTTCCGTCCTTTGGCTATCACTTGGGCCTTATGTTTCAAGCAGTGGGATCCTGGTGGAACCACCCCCATGAGTTTCTCTAAACCCTCTTCTTTTTAATTTTCTTTTCCTTGCTTTGTTTTAGTTTTGTTTTCTTTTAGCTCTTGAATAATTTGAGAAGATCAATAGTTTTTGTGTGTTGAGTCTTGAGTCGGCAAGCTTGATTGAGTTTTGTTGAATTTTGCATAGATTGATTGCATGATATGTTTTGACTGTTGATGATTTTCCCCCTAGGTCTTGAAATTTGAAAATTGATCCCCATGAAAAATTGAAAACTGAACTTTGAGATATTCTGTTATGATTGCATGATTTATGATAAGTTTGGGGTGATGGGGTGCACACACTAGGGATAGAATCTCGGTAAAACAATTTGCAAAAATGTCCAGGTGAGGATTTGAGCCTCCAACATGTTTTTGATTGTGTGAATCACTTTCAAGTTGCACTTTCCCGAATTTACTTGAATTTCTTCATGGTTTGCATGTCTATGTGTTTGCATCAAATGATTTAGGCATTTTTCTTTGTAAATAGCTACTTGACCTAAATTGAACCATCCCTAATGCATGTTCCTTTGTTAGCCCATTGAGCCTAATTAGCCTATTGTTTCGTGATGACCCTATGTTATAAGCCTAAATCTGGAAAAACCTTGTTAACCCGATCTTAGGATTAGGAGAGCATGAAAGCTTAGCAAGAGAAGGTTTGCAAGAAACTAAGTTTGGGGTGGCTACAAGGATATAATGTGTTGTTGGGGATTGAGAAAAAGAAAAAAATAATAATAAAAAGGTTGGAGCCAAAGGCAAGAAAATAAAAAAGAAAAAAGAAAAAAAAAGGGGGGGGGGGGGGGGGGGGGAAAAAAAGAACAAAAATGTCAAAAAAGGGTATTGAAAGAAAAAGGCTGTAGTCACCCAAAAGCATAAAGAAAAAAATTGAGAAAGGAATTTGAGTGGAATTTCAATATGTTAAAAAGTTTCATGCTCTCTTAATTCCTAGGGACTTAAGCCTAATGCCTTTGAATATCCTACCCTTAGCCAGGCCCCATTACAGCCTTAAAAGACCTTTTGATGTCGCATGCATGTTTTCGTGGGAACCTTGATTGAGATGAAGATCAAATTCATGGGAAGTGTCTTAAAAGTGAAAATTGAGTGAAATGTTGATAGCCTAGACAAACTGAGCGGATTGAGTGAAATGTTGAAAGCCCTTGTGAGGAAGGCAATTGTTTGAATTTGGTGATCTCCCTTTTGTGTGTAACTTGGATCCCTTGCTTAGATTAATGATTGTTTGAATGACGAAATTCTCAAATGTTTAGAGTAAATGCATGTGGGGATTGCTTTGTTTGAAAGGGGGGAATATTGAAGGAAAAATTGTTTTGTTGAAATTGCATGAAATTTGTGCGAATTTGATTGAAACCTTTGAGCTTGCCAAGTCTGAGTCTTTTTAAGTTTTAGTTTGCTTGGGGACAAGCAAAGTTTAAGTTTGGGGTATTTTGATCAGCCTCTGGCTCGACTAGTTTTTGACTAGTAAAGCCAATGGTTTTATTCGAGTTTAATCTCGTTTTCGCCCAAATTTGGATGTAATTGTCTTCAAGCATCATTTTGAGTCTTTAAAGTAGTTTTAGGTTAATTTAGTTGATTTTGAGTCAAATAAAGCACTTACTGCTATTTCTTGTTTTCAGGTTAATAAGAGAAAAATTCTGGAAGTTTTCGCCCCGCGAGAGGCTTCTCGCCTCGCGAGCCTGAAGACCAGCACGAGCAGCAACAGTCACCCTCTATGGCTCGCCTCGTTAATCATGTTTCGCCTCGCGAGAAATAAAAACACTGAAGGACTGTTCATAATATTCGCTAATCTGTATTTATAGTCTGTTTTAGGGCAGAACTGATATCTCTTCTCCTTTTCTTTTCTTTTTAGATAGTGACGGCTGCGAATTTAGGTTTAGTATTTTGTGTTCCCTTTGTAATGGAGAACTAGTCTCCTTGATTGATCTACTGTAACCGGTTTGCACTGCCACTTGAGGTTTTGTAATTCCTGAACTCATTGCTATTCTCTTTCAATATTTGTTCTGTATGTTCTGTTTGCTTAATTCAGGATTATATAGAATATATATTGATTTGTTTCGATGATTGTGTGTTCCTAAACTTAATCGCGTTTGCTTAATTCGCGTGTGTTCAATCCATGTTTGCTTAATTCACGAAGGGCTTAATCCGTTTGCTTAATTCGGAATTAGGAACATATGTCTCGTAGCGTCAGTTTCGCTTAATAATTGATGTTACAATCGAAAAGAGATTAGAATCTGCTTAGGGCCTGGAATTATATGAACCGATGATAGTGGGAAACCGAAAGTGGTAGGTTGATCGTTTTTAGCTATTTGATAGTTATTTAGTTTGCATAGTTTTCTGCTTTGTTTTCTTTATGTAATTTCAAATATCCAAAGCCCCCCAAAATCTGACTTTTTCTGTTAACAACAACCCAAGAGTCCTTGTGAGACGATACTCGAGTTGTCGCCCCCTTGCTACATATTTTTACAAACCGCTCGCTTTTTGACGCGTGCGCGACAGCGTGTCAATGCCAAAGCTCCAACATATGAAAATATTATTTCCATCAGTGACAAGGATAAAGCTCGTAGGGCCTTTTTACAGCCTGTTTCATTCTCTATCTTCCATGGAGTAACTCAAAGCTTTCTTGACTGGTGGGATGAGTACTATTCCAACCACCACTTAAGTCTAAAGACCTGCTTGAGTTGTATTGAAGACACTGTGGGTAACGGTGATGATTCTTCTATACAGGAACGGGATCCAACATCCAAAACTCGAGGTGAACTTCAGAAAGAAATCCAAGCCTTTGAAAATTTTTACAAAATCAAGTGGAATCCCTTAAGACCATTTGATATGGTTCGTCATGTTAATAGTGTTTTAGCTGAAGCCAAAAGGAAGCATGAAAATAAGGAATCTGAAAGGCTTGCCAAGTATTAGGGCATTCCAAATATGACCAGGGAATATTTTGACAGTTTAAAGGCTCCTTTTCCTAAACCTGTGCCTATTCCTTGTGCCCCTTTTGGTTTAGCTGACTCACACCCAGGAAAGCCGACGAAAGGAGGTAACTTTTTCTTTTTAGAACGCGTGAGTGCTTACGTTGATCCTTTTGAAAAACCAAATCCAGTTACCTTCGCTCGTTGGTTTCTCCAACCTGGTGACGACTTTGGATTCCATTCGCAAATTCCTACTTGTAATTCAGGTATTTACTCGTCAAATAATTTTTTGTTCTTTCACTTTTGCTGACAATCAACTTATTTATGTTGTTATTGACAGCTATTCCTCTTGACAAACCTCTTCCTGGTAAGTCGAAATATGATGTACTGACTGACAAAGCATTTGAAGATGATGATGATGAAGATGTAATTCCTGTGGCGGCCAAAACTGTCAAGAAAAGCTCACGGTCGACCAAAGCTTCCGTTTCTAATCCTCAGACAATTAAAAGGTCTAAGAAAAGAAAAGAGAAAGCTGCTGCTTCTGACCTCCCTTCCAAAAAATCAAAGTCTATCAAAAGTGTTTCAATCTCGGCAGACTCTGATGCCACCAAAGCCTCTACTGCATCTAAAGACATCGTTGTCAGTTCCTCCAACACTTCTCCCTCCAACCAATCCAAGGTAAAAAATTTTAAATTGGTCTATCAAATTATACCCTTTTGTTCACAACCTCTCATTCTTATTCATGACAGAAAGCGAAAGTCATCGAGACTATTCCGGTAACTGACAAGGCAAGTGCTGATGTTGACTTGATGTCTTCAGACTCTAACCTGGTATTTCCACTGATCTTGTCATCCTCCTTTATATATATATATATAATCCCATTTTCCTTCACGATGTTAGGAAAAATCTCTTCAGATTGAAGATTCAATGACTATTTGATAAATTGTCAACAAGACTGTTGAACCAGTGAATCGATCTGATTTAGAGGTACAGGTTGACAGAAATTTAGGGAGCACTACTGTCGACACTAGAGGTTTGACGGATGATCCTCAACATCTCGAATCCAATCCAGAAATGCCCCCCAGCCCTCATCATCACATTTCAATCACTCCAACTCCCATAGCCGACACACCAGTTGAGACTGCCGTCACGATTGAAATTTCGGATGAGGATATTGACATAGAAGCCCTGCTGGCTAAAACAATTCCTATTGTTCCTTCTCCACCTGCAATCAGACCCCCAATCATGAAGTCTCCTGACCCTAAACCGGCTCTTTACTTCAACACTTGGACTAATATGCTGTCGGAAGCAAGCCGAAAAGAATCAACACTTTCTGCCAACTCTTCATCAACTCAACATGACTCCAGTGATTCTCGAGTCGTCAACCTTATGCATGATCTCCAGGCTCTTCTTGACAATTCTTTTAATGCACTTTTATCTGATGCTAGCATTCAACAAGAGGTGTCACGACTCATCAAATAGATTACTCCTCTCCATTCCAATCTCCCCATGTCGAGCCGTACACACTTTCTCTCCATCTATAAATTATGGGAGCGGCTCTCTGGGAAGTTAGAAAGGATGACTTCCGTCATTCCTTCTTATGAGGAGGAAGAAAAGATTAAAGATGATCTCTTAGCTCGGTTCCAAGATCTGGAAACTTCTAAACAAAAGGAACTTGACCTCATTTCCACCAGAATTCATACCAAAGAGAGTCTCCTGGAGTATCGGAAGAAACTGTTGGCAGAGATTGAATTGACATATCTGAAATGTGCCAAGTTTGACAAAGCTCTAGAAAAGAGTAGAGACAAAGTCAAAGCTATTGATGATGAATCTATCCAACTTGGCCGGAAAGATGAAAGTGTAGTTGGCAAACTCCGCACATTACTGGCTGAATATGAAGCTGCTGCTGCTGACAAGACTGACCTTTCCTTTGCATGGGATCAGTTATCCTTTGATTTCAATTTAGGCCAAAATTGACAGTTGTAATTCTTTTCTTTGTCAAACTCTAATCTTGTGACTTCCGACAATCGCTGATTAAAAAAAAGTCTCTTTTCTTATCTGCACGTTTATCTACTGTTTGATTTGACTGCATGTTTCCAATCAACTTCGTAACTCATGCTTATCAAATTGTCATAAATGCCATAATAATTTTCGAATCTTTGGTAAACCAACTCGCATTAAATTCGTTGTCTCTTTGGACCAACTATAAATAATGAGGTTTGCAAATCAAACGATTTCAGAGTTGAGTATTTCACATAATATGCTTCCATCTAAGAAAGGTTCTCATTCATTCCTCTTTCTGCCCCCATGGGCGTCTGACCTTACTACCTTAAGATCTCATACCAAAGTTTCTGTTTTGGTGGTCATATTCTTAGTGAAGGTCAATAACCAACGTAAAAAATACAGTGGAGGTTAGCAACCAACGTAACATCTAGAGCTGACCTCGCTGCACATATGGGGAGAAGCCGATCTTATTACAGAACGAGTGCATCTTGCTCTAGTTCCATCATCTTCATCCTGGAAGGTAGTGGTTCTCTCTTAGTGTCATCTTTATTGCACCATAGCAACTACAACCTTCTGGGTTAAATGATGGTGAAATCTGCTTCTACTCGTCTCCTTCTCCGTGTTTCTGAGCATCCTCGACATATGGAGTAGCTGAAACCTCATCAAATGGGGAATGAAGCCTCAACAAATTGGGTTATCCCGCTGTGTTGTCAAAGGGAGGAAGATAAAATGCTGCCGAACTTAGCATAGTCTTAGACTTTAGGACTATATTAACCTCGATTGACAATTTGTATTCTGATAACATATTGTCATATTGCCAATCTCTATATGGCTTAGACCGATAACCTGTGCTTTTGACAATATCTCATTGTATTGCCAATTTAGTGAATATTCTCCTTTCTTTTCACTTGTTGTCAATTTTTTACTTCCAACATTGTCAGTTTATATTCCTTCAAATACTTGCCATTAATTGACTTAATCTTCGAGCCAGTATCAACATTGACAACTGCATAAGCATTACCAGAAAATGCTTTATCAATTCTAAATGGTCCTTCCCATTTAGGGGACCATTTGCCATATTCTCGACAACTTTTATCCATGGGCAATATGACTGTCCACACCAAATCATCTACCTTAAATGATTTGTACTTAACTCGACTATCATAGAATTTTGCAATCCTTTCCTTTTGCCGAATCAAATTTTCTAATGCAATCAATATTTCATCACTTAAATCATTCAATTCGTCTAGCATCGCATTCCAGTATTGGCTGGTTGGCAAGTCATTTTGTCTTTGAATGCGAGTAGACTGAAGATTGATTTCGACAGGCAACATAGGATCGTGTCCATAAGTTAACCGTTATGGTGAAGTTCCTGTCGCCTGCCTGGGTGAATTTCTATATGCCCACAGTATTTGATCTAGAGTATTATGCCAATTCTTAGGTTATTGACCCACATGTTTTTTTATAAGACTAACAATGATCTTATTTATGGCCTCAACTTGGCCATTAGCTTGTGCATAGTACGGTGTAGACGTGAACATTTTATATGCCTAGAACCAGCGTATTCCACAAGTTTCTTGCCGACGAATACTGACCCTTGATCTGTTGTCAACGTTTGGGGTATGCCAAATCGACAAACTATATGATTTTTAATAAAATCAATTACGTCTTGCTGGGTAACCGCTTTCAGGCAAACTTCTTCTACCCATTGGGTAAAATAGTCCACTCCAATTAGAATGAATTGATGTCCTTTCGATGAAGTAGGATGTATTTGACCAATCAAATCCAAAGCCCACCCTCTGAATGGACAAGGCTTGACAATAGAATGCAATTCGTTGGCCGGTACATTTTGTATATGACCATGTTTCTGACATTGTTCACAAGACTTGGCAAACAAAATACAATCTTTAATCATAGTTGGCCAATAATACAAACTTCGTCGAAGAACCCATTTCATTTTGTCTCCTGCCTGATGGGCTCCACATATGCCCTCATGGACTTCTGATAGAGCCAAATAAGCATCTTGTTCACTCGGGCACTTGTGTAGAGTCCTGTCAACATACCTTCTATATAACAGTCCTCCTTGCATTGTGTAATTCAATGCCTTATATTTCATTTTCCTATCTACCTTCTGACTTGGATTTTCCAAATATTCAATTATTGGTAACCTCCAGTCATTAGGCAGAATTACATTATTAACAAAAATATCTCTTTCTTCTAATGGATATAATAATTCTCCGATTTCCATTAGTCCCGATAAAGTCTTTTAAGATATCTTGTAACCTGAGGCTATTTGAGCCAACTCATTAGCCTCTTGATTTAAATTTCTGGGAATATACTTGACAATTACGTCAACGAATTTCTTCATTAACTTACTAGCTACAATACAATATTTTGTCAAGTTGTAGTTGACACACTTATATTCTTGAGTAAATTGTTTGATAACCAATTGAGAATCCCTAAAGATATGCACGTTTCGTGCTTTCATTTCTATTAGTATCTCCAATCCGACAATTAAAGCTTCATATTCAGCTTCATTATTGGAACATGGATACTTAAGTTCAAACATGAACTTAGTAGGAGTTCCTTGTGGAGTCATGATTAAGATTCCTACTCCACTACCTCCTTGATGCCTTGATCTGTCAAAATAAAGTTTCCAAGGTTGTAAACTGACAACATTTATTTCTGGCACGTCCAATCCTGGATGTTCTACCAAGAAGTCAGCTACTGCTTGTCCTTTGACAACTTTAGATGGTACGTATTGTAAAGAATATTCTGACAAAGCAATGGTCCATTTACCGATACATCCATTAAGAACTGGTTTTGACAACATATACTTTATAACATCGGTTTTGGAAATAAAGAATACATTACACGGCATTATATAATATTTAAGTTTTGTACAAGAAAAATACAATGCTAGACATAACATCTCTATTTCACTATATCTTCTTTCAGCATCATTGAGGACTCTGCTTAGATAATATACGGCCCTTTCAACATTGTCATCATCATCCTGGGCCAATAGACATCCTATAGTGTCTTCAGATGCTGATATGTACAACTTCAACGGTCGACGAGGCACTGTTGGCATCATGATCGGTGGATTGACTAGGTATTGCTTGATCTGGTCAAAAGCCTCTTGGTGACAAGACTCCCATATGAAGTTTTGATCTGCTTTCAACTTGACCAATGGTGCAAATACTCTTGTTCTCCCTGACAGATTTGATATAAACCTTCTTAGAAAGTTAACTTTTCCTAGGAAGGATTGTAATTCCTTTTTATCTGTCGGTGCTGAGGCCTCCATGACCGCTTTGGCTTTATTTTTGTCCACCTCAATTCCTTTTTTGTGAACTAGAAAGCCTAAGAATTTGGCAGCTGATACTCCGAAGCTACACTTCTCTGGGTTCATTTTGAGGTTGTGTCTTCTCATCCTTTCAAACCCTTGCTTCAGGTGCTCCAAGTGGTCATCTTTGGTTTTTGATTTGACAACCACGTCATCAATATATACTTCTATGAACTTTCCAATCACATCATGGAAAATCGTGTTCATTGCTTGTTGATAGGTGGCTCCTGCATTCTTTAAACCGAAAGGCATGACGACCCATTCATATGTCCCAATTACTCCTGGACACTTGAAGGCAGTCTTTGACACATCTTCTTCGGCTATAAAGATTTGATTATAACCTGCATGGTCATCCATACAACTTAAAATTTCATTTCCTGATGCTGAGTTGACAAGCATGTCGGCTATTGGCATCGGATACTCATCTTTGGGGGTAGCCATATTGAAATTTCTAAAGTCTATGCATACCCTCATTTTGCCATTCTTTTTAATGACGGGAACTACATTAGAAAGCCAATCGACATACCTGGTTGTTCGAATGAACTTTGTTTTAAGCAGTCTTTGCACTTCCTCTTTGATTTTAAGCACTACCTCTGGAGCAAACCTTCTACTTGCCTGTTTGACAAGGTTGCAATCCTCCCTAAGTGGCAGCCGGTGTATAACAAGATTTCTGCTTAAACCAGGCATTTCGTCGTAGTCCCATGCAAAGCAATCATTATACTCTGCAATTAATCTGATAAGTTTTTGTTTGTAATCCTTTGGCAGAAAAGCACTGAAAAAATGGGCCTTCTCTTTTCTTCCGTCCCTAAATTTATTTCTTCCAGGGGATCTTCTACTTCAACGTTTTGCTTAACTTCGGCTCCTTTCTCAAAATCCAAAGGGCCATCGTCAATGATACAATCTGCCAACACCCTCTGAAGTGTGTACTTCTCTGTCGGCCATATAGGCCGATAATCTTCTCAGCTGTGATTCAAGGCTCATTGTCGAAACTGGGCCGAGACTTGTCGGCCTCTTCCTTTATCTTTACGCCAAACTGACTGAGAAGGCTTGCTTCTAACGCATCTTTGTCAATGACCCCTTCGTTGGCAATCACGGGTCTAACATTTGGCAAATATACTTTGAAATCCACATGTGATTGCTGGGTGTAACACGCGCCATCGTCTGCTTCTGCGATCTCCACTTGATCTTGCTCATTCCACAAGATTATTTTCTGGTGCACTGTTGAAGAAATTTCTCCCACAGCATGAATCCAATCCCTGCCAAGTAATAAGTTGTAGCTTGATTTGGCTGGAATTATCACGAACAATGTCATTCTCTCGACAGTGCCAACCTGGATATTGAGAAGTACGACACCATCTGATGGAGACGTTTTGCCACTGAAATCGGTGACGACCATGTCTGTCGGAATTAAGTCCGACTGATCTTTTCCTAGCTTCTTAAACATTGCCCTAGGCATCAAATTGACAGCAGCTCCTCCGTCAATCAGAACTCTATTAGTGGGTCTCCCATCAATTATAGCCTTTACATGCAATGACCTTAAATGATTTCTTTGTTCATCAGTGGGATTTTCTAACTAGGCTACATTGTCGAACACGGTGACCAAATTCTCTTGGACATACATGCAAAAATCATCTGGATTTCTGTCATTGTCGACCATATCCTCATCGTCGGAAACATCCACTTCAAGATATCCTTCATACTCCGCTGGGATGACGGAAATTAATCCTATATTCATTCTCATGCCTGGTTCCAGGATGATTTCATTCTCTGGATCCTCGTCTAAGAATGCACCTCCTACAGTCCTTCCATGATTTCTTCTCAAATCATCGTCATCGTCTAATCCTGACCTTTCTGACGAAGGACGTGCTATCCCCGCACCACGGTTATCTAGTGCCTTGATGATGTCGGCTAGTTCTTCATTTTGGCCATCCATGTCCAAGCCTCTACTGATGTTAATATCATCATTTGGATCGTTTAATGCCTCAATAACAGCATCAAAAGACAATTCCTCTTTGGTCAAATCACATTCAGGTTTGAATGTTGCCAACTGATGATATTGCATCCTCGCCTCGAACTTCTTCTAAAGCCCTACTACCTTTTCCATGTCTGCCAATCCAATTGACCATTTGCTTGTGGATTTGGTTGGTGGTGACGACATTTCTAAGTCCTTTTTCTCTGCTACACAGACTTGCGACATAGGCTTCTTTGGCCTGTTTTGAGTAACAGGCACCCTCATGTCAATCTCCATTTGGTGAGCCTCTATCACGCTCTTCATTTTGACATCACTCTTGTCAGCTACGTTGTCAGTCATTGCAACCAAACAACCAATATTCTATGAAGGCATCTCTTTTATGGTGACACCTCCTTGCCTGGCAAGCTTCTTCTTTTGAGCCTATCGGAGCCTTTATAACCTCCTCTTTTGTCTCTTAGAGATGGCCGACTAAGTTGATGGTCCTGACAAGCCAGATCCTGTCATCTGAGCATTCTGAGCTAGTTGGCCCTTTGGTAATCCTCATTCCAAAAAGGTGGATTGTGGTCATTGAACTTGTTTTTTCTGACCCACTTCTGCTTTCGTAACTCTAGATAACGAGCCGTGGCAGAATTCTTTACCCATTGATCCACCATTACATTGGACGGGGGTTTCCTAGTATTGACAGAATTGAATCTAACACTGACAAAATTGTTGTTTCCCTCTGATCCTCTGATTGGCTCTTTAAGCCAACCTCTAGTGTCATGTTGTCTAGGTCTTGTCAGATGCATGTGTTGTTGACGGCTATTTGCCTGCCTGTTAACAACAGGTGCAACACTTCTGTGTACACGGATCCAACATGGCTGCTCGAGTGTGAAAATCTGCCTTGGCTACTACCATTGCGGGACTCAGTTCTGTCTTGTGGGTGGTAAGATGGCATTTTATGCCCCATGGCTTTCTCGGCAACCATTTTGTCATAAAATGTTTTGTATCTTGGGTAAACTTTAAGTATGCCACCAGATTTCTTGCGTGTCATGAAATCGACAAGAGGTTCTCCCGGCTTTGGATAAATATCAAATGAATCCGACAGATCCATCTGGATGTTTTGCCCAGCACTGATATTGACCATGCCAATTCCCATAGGGACTCGACGGTCTGTCTTGTTAACTTCAGGACCAAACGGTTTTGTATCAACCTTCATGTCTGATTTCTTGTCTGAAAATTTTAGTCTTCCTTCTACCAAACCTTTCTGAATAATGTCCCTGAAATGAATACAATAATTAGTTACATGACCAAAAGTGTTATGATACTTACAATACTTCTGATCCTTAATCTCATGGGCTTTCAAAAGCCTATGATCATCTGACAATTTTAACTGCTTATCTTTGAGTAATATGTCAAATATTTGATCGGCCTTGGTCACATCAGATGTATACACTTTCCTATTAATGAAAGGAATCCTTTCTTTGGCCCCCGCAGGCTTCAAAGCTTGGCATATATAAGGTGGACCATTTTTTAATTCAACGTAATCTACCTCGTATTCCTTAGAATCGTTGCCTTCCTCGTCGGATTCATTACATCTGATAAAGTTAATCTTTTTTTCTTTTAAGGAATTTCTTCTACTTGAAAACCTTTTCGGCTTTCAATCGTTCAATTTGTCGGACTTTATCTCCTAACTGGGCAAGATCAATTAGATGTTGGTTTACCAACTTCTTCCTAATATGATAATCTAGACCCCCAGCAACAATCTTTAATATTTCTGCCTCAGGGATAGGGGTGAAGCAACGACTCCTCATTTGACAAAATCGGGCAAGGTAGTCATCGACAGACTCGTTATTCATCCTCTTAATGCCAAATAAGTCTATCAATCTTATCTTTAGGTCACCCCTAAAGAATTGATCATGAAAACTCCTCTCTAATTGATTCTAGGAATGTATGGAATTAGACCTTAGAGTTGAAAACCAAGAAAAAGCATTCTTAGTCAATGAACTCAGAAAGAACTTCATCTTTAATCCCTCCTCTAAAGCCAAATCTCCCAACTCGATTGTATATCGGGCGATGTGCTCGACCGTCGACTCTCCACTTTGTCCTGAGAATTTTGACAACTTGCGTATTTTGTATCCTCGAGGCATTTCCGCCTGTTGAACCCAATCAGGAAACGCCGATGCAAAAAATGGTTGATTGGCATAACCTATGTTAAAACCAAACCTATTAAATGCTTGATCGACGACTTGATTGACGTTTTGATTTAGAATGTTTTGACGAAACACTCCAACAGCACCGATTTATGACAAAATCTTCATCTTCCTCTGGTTGTAGAATATGTACATTTCCCCATCTCAAAGGAACCCGACGATGGGGCTGTGGCCATTCGTCATCTTGTTCAGTTCCGTCAAGTTGTATAACTTGTGGTTGTTCACCCTGTGGTTGATTATTCCTATTGACATTTCTATTGGTATTTTGTTTATCATCTGGGGCTACAACGCCCAAGGCTCTATTTAACCTACGTATCTCATTTGCCAATGTCAAGCATGCATTATTCGTGTTTTCCATTAATGGCGTAATCACTGTACTCATTTGTTGAGTAAATGTATTCACCATGTCATGGTTACTAGAGTCAATTTGTTGTCAAACATTGGCAAGTGTAGCCTCTGACAGACCAACAATATTTTGCGGGGGTTGTCTTAGTGGGGATATATATGGCCTTACTACTGGTTGCTCTTGTCGAGAATGGGTTACTACCATTGACCCTGTTATCCCATTCGCATGACTGGGAATTTGCCCCCCAGCCGATGGTCTTGCCTGTCCAGATGTATGGGCAGCCATCGTCATTCCATTTGGATATGGTATGTATGCACATGGGGTATTTGGATTGACAGCAGTCGAACCATAAGGCATCCCATACAAAGGTTGTGACAGAGGTTGCGTAGTCCCTCTTGGGTTTGAATTCACAACGCTCCGTGGAGACAATCCGGTAGTTGGTGGATTTATTTGTTGTAAAACCGGGGAAGTTGGTGACGGGAGTGTTCCTTAGCCAACTTCATCAAATCTATTGACAACTTGAGCATAAGAAACGCCTCTTCTCGTACCTAAACTATTAGTGCTATTATTCCCTACATTAGTAGCATTAGCCCTGGTTGTAGGAATATTGTCAACTGGTGCAATCGCATCCACCGTTGACGCAGCGGCGTTAGTGCTTACTACGCCTGCATCACTTGCACTACTCATATTCACAGAGTTTTGGGAAATAAATGATGTTTGAACCACCTTTCCACTTCGTAGACGCATACAAATAAATTTGTATGTCAAATTCGTGACATTGTACGAGTTACTCTAAACTAGTCCCCCCAGGCATGCCAATTTGTTAACGTTGGTTTTCGGTTGGTGTCCAAAAGTCCCTTTGTTACAAATAATTAAAAATCAAGCGAGTGTGGGACCTACGAGTTATGCGGTAATCTCATCAGAATGTGTGTATGTATTGTCTGCCAAGTATGAATTTGACAAGTTAGTCAAATCTAGTAATGTACTGGCAAAGACTTGATGCTATGACAAGTGTATAAGTTTAGGAAAAAAAAAGTTGTACCGATTATTGTCAATAATGAACTTGACAACGAAATCGTTTATATTTGAAAAGGGGAATTTGAAATTTAAAAGGAGGAAGTAGTTTTATATGTAGAAAATAACTCCCTTATTGAACTAAGTTTATAATAAAAGAATAAACATAAGTTTAAAAAGAAAGTTAAGTAGAGTAGAATCTAAATGATACAACTTTCAAGAAGTAAATGAGTTTAACAGAAGAACATAAGAGAAATGCTAGAAATGAGTAAGAATAAATGAAGCAATTGAACAGAAGAAATGAAAATGACATCGAATTTTGCTATAGTATTGCAATAAGAAGGATGGAGGGAATACTTGAATGTAATCCGTCAATTTGTTGTGTGATCGAGATGCGTAGGATGTGTATCAAGTAACCTCCTCTATTACATTGTAATAACTAGTATTTATAAGCAAATAAAATAACTACCTAGTAGTAACTTTTTATCTAAATGACTGCCACATGTCTTTGGCAGTTCTCTCAGGCTTTATATTTGAACTGCTTGTCAATACAATTCCAATAACTACTCAATGTCTTGAACTGCTCCGTGTCAACTGACTTGTCTTTGACGGGATTAACTGCTTGACAACTTATCTTGGCTATATTGTCGATTTTGAGACTTAGTCATTTTTTCTTTTCCATATCTTTGACAATCCTCCTATGAATTTCGTCAAAAAGGTTGCTTGTCAATCTATCTTTTCGTCGACATGTACACCTCCTTATCAACTAAGTATTTTCGATATTTAGAACATAACTTTCTTTACTTCAATTCCTTCATCAGCTTGTCGGAATTATTCTTGTCAAGAGTTTGAAATTCTTCCACTAACAAGATGTGAAACCCTTAGTTTTTTCAAAACCCTTAGTTTTTTCTGCTCCATAGACGAAGTTGCTGCTGAGGAAGTCTCGGATGCGCCTCCCATGGTGACAGAACGAACAAGAAATGGAGGAGAAATGAAATCGCAGACGAAGAATAAAGGGGAACGGAAGAAGAAGACCCGAACCCCTTTTAATCTCATTTTATTGTTATTTATAAATAATCAGTTTATAAAATTAATTAATTGAAAATCAAACATACCAGGTAGATAGAAGACCTCCGTTAGATTTGACAGAACATGGACGGAGGGTTGAAATGTGCCAGATTTAACAAATTGAAGGGCTGAAATCGCGCGAAAAAAAAAATTTAAGGGACTAAAATCGCATAACTGAAAAAGTAGAGGGATTAAAAGTGTTGTTAAGTAAAAAAAAAAAAAAAGAAGAAGAACTCCATTGAATGCATTCTGTAAGAACTCCATCGCTCAAAACTGAAAAAGATGAATTTGCGAACAAACTCACAACACCCACGTTATGCATAACACGACAAAATCAAAATGCCTACAAAAGTGACAAAATCAAAGTCATCGGAATTCCCATGTCTCCTGATCTGTAACATTGACACCCAACTCTTGATCAAATCTGTGATGGATCGAAGCAGATCTGTCAATCTGAACCAAACGAACACCGCACCAAACTAAACAATGGCTCACACTCACCAAGACGACGAACAACAATATCGCCGCACACAAACGACGAAAAACACGAAGAAAAAAAATCAAATCTATGTAGAAAAATCACTTATTTAAATAAAAGGAGAGAAAATGAAAAAAAAATGAAGTAAATGGATGATTTAAGACCAAAAATAACTCAAAATCACCCACTCGAGTGGTGGCACGCGGCCATGTATATAGAGAAAAGAAAGGGAGTTTAAAACTAGAGAGAGGTGTTTTGTATCTTCATCTTCTAATCCAATTAAAATTCCTATCAAATAATATACCAGGAAAAACGCACCTAATCCTTCGCACAAGCTGTGTTATCTTTCTATCAAATTTTGTTTCAATCTTTTATCCCATTTAAGTTGCATCACGTGGGACCCTTCAACCAATTTGTTGCAACTCACGGTTCCTTCAATTTTGATAAGCCAAAATTCCAGCTTTCCATTCCAATTGAGATCACATGGGTCCTAGCTTTTCAATTGCAAAGTCATTTGGACAAAGCCCGTATGTCAATTGCCAAAAGAATTTCATTCAAATGTAATTGAAATCTTGCAATTTCTTCCCTTGTAGGACCCACACATCTTTTGTCTCATTGTCACACAATTTACATTGAGTCTTGACCAAGCTTCTCTTCAATTTTTTATTTCAATTCATGTGGCTTCTCTAATTGAGGCTTTATTGGTGAATCCGGGTATCATCCGGTCGAGAATTAGAGATTAATTCCTCAAGGTACTGAGATCAATTTAAGGGGTTAACCTCTCCCAACAGCTGTTCTTCCATATGCATGAGTCAGAAATCGAACCACTAACCACGTGCTCAAAGGACTCAGTTATCTACCAATTGAGGCTTTATCCTTTAATTTCTCTTTAATTGGTTTCCTTCATTTCTTTCTTGACACCTTCCAAAAAATAAAAATAAGAAAATCATGAGAAAATCAATTAAAATTAATTAAATGCACACATTGGCTCTAAAATGATCAAAGGTTTTTTTAACTTATGCAATTTTGCACATATTAAGAATCTTAAAAGAGTAAATTTACATATGAACTTATGTATTTTATACTTTCAAAACTGAAATGCTTAATTTTCTAATAAATAGTTTCTACTTTTGGGTTCTAAACCTATGCAAAGTTGCACATGGTAGAAAAACCCATAATCAACATTGGAAATTCCTTTGTATTCGAGTCATCTTTAGTAGCACCTTTTTTTGGGGCCTTTAGTAGAGACAAAAAATAAATAGGCAAGCTAGTAAGTACATCATTAATGAGTGTAATTCTACCTCTAGTGATAGGTGTCTCCTTTTCCATGAAGTCAACCTCTTCCTCATTGTATCAAGAACCGTCTCCCACGTTGCCAAAGACCTCGGATTTGCTCTAATAGGTAGACCCAAGTATTTGAAAGGACCTCCACCACACTTGCAATTAAGGAAAATGGATGCCGCGACTTCGAAGTCTTCATGAACATTGATCCCAATGAAACTGCTTTTGTGAAAATTAACCTTGAGTCCGGACACTAGCTCAAAACAATGCAGAATGGATTTAATAGCCCAAAGGTTGCTCTAAGTCGTTTCCCCTACAAAAAGTGTGTCATCCGCATATTGCAACAATGACACCTCCGCACCACCCGAACCCAACTTGAATCCATTAAAGAGCCCAAGTGAGACAACATTTCTAACCAAAGCAGTCAGTCCCTCTGCCACCATTAGGAATAGGAAGAGTGCTAGTGGGTCACCCTGCTTCAGGCCTATTTCAATTTGTACTTCATCGGAAGGGCTTCCGTTAACTAGTACCAAAAGATCTCCTTTAAAAACACACTCCTTAATCCAAGCCCTCCATATAGCACACATACCAAACCTTGTCATCATGTAGTCTAGGAACTTCCGATTCACCGAGTCGTATGCCTTTCCAAAATCTACTTTAAAAATCAGGCACTCCTTATTTTTCCTTGCGAAGTCCACCACCTCATTGATGATTACCACTCTATCCAGAATGTTTCTCCCCTTTAGGAAGGCCGATTGATTACCCGAGATGATTGGTTTCAAGACTCCTGTTGTGGAATATATGGAAACTGCGGAGGAATGTAATACGTCCCCGGATCTCGCTCAGGGAAAGGTGGCAGATAAAATAGTTGTGCTTCAACCGGCGTTCCATTTTGGTCTAGACCATGTATTTCCCTGCTAGAGCTACTAATTGTCATCTGTACCACCGGTGGAGCTTGAGATTGCGAATCAACCGGAGCAGGCCGATAAGGTGATGTGATGTGAGTTTGGACCCCCATTGCCATCATCATACGCTCAGACTCGCTCCTAGTCTCTTCAAGTGACAAAGCTTGGCTCCCCTCTGGCATGGCTAAATAGTTTACCCGTTCAAGCCCGTCTTCCTGTTTGCAAGGTTAATTCAAATGGGAATTAGTAACGATAATGGTAACTAATTGTGGTGGTACACCAGGCTGAACATATGTCAACCTATCGTTCCATAAGTGAATAAACGGATCCATCTTTTGTAACCAATTATCCCTTGATTTCCCCCTAAGAGTTAAGTTGTGGGCCCATGGTGGCTGGGAGGCTGGTTGTGGAACATGTTGGTCCAGGCCAAACTGTCTCATCGTTCGATCAGGTTGATGATACTCCCTAATGTTAAAGCAGATCAAAGGCACAACCGCCCTCCATAAATGCTGGCCTTCGATGCAGATAAATGACAAATATGCCTTCAGGTATTCGTCATAGGGCTCCCACATAATATACAAACATTCAACAACTAGCATAATTAACAACTCTTAAATATTAAATAGATCCACGTTGTAATACAGCTAAACCTCACATCTGATGGTTGCATCGTATCAAAAATATCTCGATAATAAGGCAGCTCATGATAATGTCTTGAAAAATTAATCCCACGCTGCCACCTGATAATCAAATTCGGGTCGGAAGTAATTAATAACACAACTATTGATTACTCAACAAAAAAATTAATGTAACCTTGTTCCATATGGCATCCTTGCAGGTTTATCATTGCTTGGTACAAATTTTGGAAACCGCACCCATGCCCACATCTGTACCAATACAACAAAACCCGCAATCTCTTTGTTTTCGCACTACGGCAGATTATACATTAAATAGCACACCTTCAATAGCGTTTCTAACTGAAACGCTATTGTAAAGGAGGCGGAAGACTTTTTATAGCGTTTCTTTAAGGAAACGCTATCTATTGGAAAACCTAAGATAGCGCTTCCCTAAGAAAGCGCAACTAAAAGTCAACAAAAAAGAAAAGATAACGCTTTTATAAGGAAACACTATCTTAGGTTATCCAATAGATAGCGCTTCCTTGATAAAGCGCTATCTATTCTCCACATAATATAGCGCTCGCTTAAGGAAGCGCCGTCTATTCCCATTTCCTAAATATAATTTCCCTTTCCCATGGTAAACAAATAGGTTTGCTAATTTGACACAAAATGCTTGGGACAACATCGTACATCAGTATGAGCAGTCTTACAGTGATGCAGCATGTAGCTCCACTTGTCTTGATCAGTAGTACGATTTTTTTATTAAATTTAAATTTTTTTTGTAAATAATTTTTTTGATTAAGTATGGGCATTCACCACATATTTGAAGGCATTCACCAGATAATTGAACTATGTTCACCAGATAATCTGAGGCATCCACAAGCTAATTTAGTATAGGCATTCACCACATATTCGAAGGCATTCACCAGATAAGTGAACTACGTTCACCAGATAATCTAAGGCATCCAAAACTCGGTTTTAGTATGGGCATTCACCAGATATTCGAAGGCATTCACCAGATAATTGAACTACGTTCACCAGATACTCTAAGGCATCCAAAACTTGGTTTTAGTATGAGCATTCACCACATATTTGAAGGCATTCACCAGATAATTGAACTACGTTCACAGATAATCTAAGGCATCTAAAACTTGGTTTTAGTATGGGCATTCACCACATATTTGAAGGCATTCACCAGATATTTGTACCCCGTTCACCAGATATTGACACATACTCAATCAAAAAATTTATTTACAAAAAAAATTTAAATTTTTAAAAAAAAAAGTACTACAGTGTGCGGCACTGTTCATACGGTGTACCGTATGTTGTCGTCCCAAATTCTGTGTCAAAAAATTATTTCCGGTAAACAAATTCTCCCCCGCGCTTATCAAACACACACTACTACTGTTCCTTCCTCCGTGCGACCTAAGTTAGTAAGTTCCTCTCGCACTCCTGTTCCTTCCCTGCAGCCTCCACCGTCGTTCGTATACCACCACCACTGCCTCACCACCGCAACCCTCATTGCCTCACCGCCGTAACCCTCACTGCCTCATCGCCTAACCGCCATAACCCTTTCGAACGGCGTGTGCTCCAACCCTTTCGTAGTGAATGTTCGATGCCGTCACTGTCACTGCATCGAACTACTACTGCTACGCCATTCTCTACCCTTCCTTTGGTATGTTGTTCCCTCTTTTTCACTCTACCCGTTCCTTCATTCTCATCTTTTTTTGGCTCTATACAGTTTTTTATCTTTACTACACTATTGATGGAAATGCACAAACAAAATACATGAGAATGGTAGACAAACAGAACTTGCCGAACCCAACTCACAAACTATAGCCTTTAAAACAATAGTTTGATTCTTAATTTTTTCCCATTGCATTTTCAATGTTCAACTCCTATCTGATTATTATACTTTTTCAATGGATATGTTAACTTAACAATAGAGCGATACCTTTTCTCCCCTTAATGTCAAACAGTTTTAGGATACACATGTGTAGGATACTTGAGCAATATAATTTGTAAATTTCTATTGCTAATTTCCCTGTTTATATATTTATGGTGCTAATTTCCGATGGGGTGATCTAGTTTCCTGAATTTTTTATGGTGCTAGTTCCATCAGTGGTGGAGTAATTATGCAGGGGTTTATTTTAATTCTGGCTTCATTCAAGTCTGTTATCTGACTTATCTGGTTCTCTTGGAATGTATTGCTATTGAATTACTATGGGTGTTTGGTTTTACCACCTTCATGCTCTACTGTCTGGGTAGTTTTCTAGTTGATTTTAATTGTAACTTTCTATGTTGCTAGGTGGTAGGGTGCTGGTAGCTTTTGTGTCCAGATAGATTGTTAGTTCTTGGTTGGTCCAGTGTTCTTTGTTGCTGGTTAGTCTAGTGATGGAAACTAATATTCAAATTTGATTGCACTTTGAATCATAAATGCACTTTAATAGACTTCAAGTATGTTCAACAATCTTCAAATGTTTTTATGCAATAATCCCTTTCCATAGTCATTCTCAGTTTTTTAGTGAATTAGAAACTTACAAACGCACCTCGACTCATGCTTCAAAAATTTGCCTGCTACTCTGTTTTCTAACATTAAGGTTCTTAGATGTTCCTTTAATCTATATTGCAATCAAAATGTTAACAAATCTTTAGTTTCACTTGTCACTAGTCGAGGTTCTCTCTTTCTGCTTCTGCTTTTTTTTTTTTTTTCCATTTTTCTTTATATCAACTTTGTTTTCTGTTGGTAGGAAGTGTTTTGTTGGTTGCTTTTTCTGTCTCATCATTCTAGCACATTCTGAATCCAAACAATGAAGGGAATGTTTTGGATTTTGTAGATTTTGATACCCTGATCAAGAATCTTGAGGTTTGCATTTGCTTCTCTTTGACTTTAACATGTCTAAAATATTGTTCCTGCCTTTTCATAGTTACTGTGTTGGCGTTGATGGGTTTGCATGGCTGACCCTTACTAATTCTTAAATTTTATGCTTTAATTTTTGTCCTTTTCAAGCTTTATATTTTACATTAGCAAAATGTAGTCTTCCTATGATCTGACCAACATTAACAAAATCAAAAGACAAAAAGAAGAATAAGAATAAGAATAAGAATAAGAAAAAGAATCGCAATTTAAAGGCATTAGTATCCACTGGTTTACCAAGTTAGACTCTTGGTGAAGAGATTATTTGCTTGTTTTCTTGTGGGCTTAAACTGATTAAATTATGTGTCAATTTAATATATTCTCTTGGGGACTAGCTTATGGTTTTGGTAAGAAATGCAAATGAGTCTTACATGTTGGTTTGTGTGAGCTTCTTTTGTGTTTGATACTTTTTTTAACAGGCTTCTCTATTGCAAATAGGTTTTGACAAATGGCAATGATACACTAATCCCAGTGTTCGACTATCAGTAAAAGAGGCGTGTTGGATATAAAGTAATAAAGAGTGCTTCATCTGGTGTGGTAAGCAAAGCAAATTGTAGATGGTAGTTTTGAAGGAGCTCCCTGTTTTTAATTTTTATCACCAACTGGTTTAGGACAAATTAAGTTGTGTTTGGGTTAATTCTAGTCAAACATTCTGTTTGAGGCCTTTCTTTATAATAAAGAAAATTCAAATGAATTATGTTAATTGAATTAGAACTTCTTAGATAATAGCTCTAAGCTATATATATAGCATAGCTATATATAAAGAAGCCACTAAATCCAGGTCAAAAGGTCAGTGTCTGAAATCACTGATGCAGCAAAATTCAGGTCATGGTCTTGGTTACATGGAAAAACAATTGGCTTTTACTTTATCAAGTTGGATTCTAAATCTAAAGGCGTGCTTCAATCTGCAGTAATGCACCAGACATGTGTTTTTTTGTTTCCAAGCAGAGTAGCCTAGCAGAATCGTTTGGTTTGCAGTGTTGATTTTTATTGAACCTGATGTGGCAAAGGTCGTCCTTCTACTTGCTGATATTATAATATTATATATATATATATATATATATATATATATATATGGAGGATTTGCTTTGGTGTAAAACAAAATGTCTCTCGTGTGTTGGTGTTTAGAATTAGAAATAACATTCACGTAGAAGTACTCTTCTCTCTGTTTTGGCAGTAACTATTCAGGCTCATTATGAACTTGTTAAACAATCAAAATAGGTTTTGTTGTATTTGCATTTTTCTAATAAAATAGTTTATGCTAATAAAATAGTTGATATAACTAATATTGAAATTATATATAGCTTCTGAAAGTGAAGACTGTCGAAGTGCCTACGTTTTATTCCTTGCTAAGCTTTTAAAAATATGACTCTTGTTCCTTTTTCCTGCATTGTTCTTTTTCTTCTTTGTTGTGTATGTCTTGGAATTCAACTTGCCTTTTATGATGTGAAAGAATCAGCAGATTTTATAATTGATTTTTTTGGTGCTAAAAATTCTTATATCTATGTAGTGACTGGGTGAGATTACCTTTGAGTTATAGGTTGTGACGTTTGACATGAATGATGCAAAAAATGATTATACAATTGATCGGTTCAAGGGAAAATTGAAACTTAGGCCTATTCTTGTACTTTTCATGTAGTGATGTCCCTAGTTTTCCAATAATTTTAGTCTTCCCATTTCGATGACATTGACATATTTGTCCATTGAAAAATGCTAGTATTACACTCTTTATCACACTCCTCTCCAACACACCCTTTAGTTGTATAATTAGACATGTTTATTTTTATCGGTATAAACATGCATTAACCTTCGTTTCATGTTCAAACTCAAAATAATTATGGTAGATCATAAAAATATGGATCGGAAGTGGATGTCTGCCAATCGTTTGTCGAAGGAATATAAGGACGGAGTGCAAGATTTTATTAGGTTTGCAGTTGAGCATGCAGAAAACCCTAGTAGAATCATATGTCCTTGTTTAAGTTGTTGTTATACAAGACGAGTTAGTGTAGCTGAGTTGGAAGGACATTTAGTGTGCAATGGAATCAATCAAAGTTATACCTATTGGACAAAGCATAGTGAGACTAGAGGTGAATCTAGTGATATGGGGAATAGTGGGAGATATGCGTCAGATGACACCGATATAAATACATATGATGCCGACCGTTTTGAAGAGATGGTAAACAAGGTTGAAGAAGGTCTTCGTGATTGTCCTCGAATGTTTGAGAAATTGGTAAGTGATGCTGAGAAACCGTTGTATGAGGGTTGTACTAAATTCACAAGATTGTCGGCGATGCTAAAGTTGTATAACTTGAAATCGGGGAATGGATGGAATGATAAGAGCTTTACGGACTTATTCACACTATTGAAAGATATGTTGCCGGAGGATAATGTACTTCCTAGTCGGACATATGAGGCTAAACAAATGTTACGCTCTATTGGCATGAGCTATGAGAGGATACACACTTGTCCTAACGATTGCATTTTATTTCGAAATGAATATGCATCGTTAAATACGTGTCCTAAATGTAATGCCTCACGGTATAAGAAGAAAGAATCGGCTCCAGAGAAGGTTCTATGGTATTTCCCCATAATTCCCAGATTTAGGCGCGTGTACCGTAGTTCAGAAGATGCAAGACACTTGACATGGCATGAGGATGAAAGGATTAAAGATGGCAAGCTACGACACCCGGCAGATTCTCCTCAATGGAAAAGAATTGATCATGATTATCCTGATTTCGGGCAAGAACCAAGAAATCTACGACTTGCATTGTCTACTGACGGATTTAATCCGCATGGTGTTCAGAGTAGTTCTCACAGTACATGGCTTGTGATTTTGGTGATTTATAACCTTCTCCATGGCTATGCATGAAGAGAAAATACATGATGTTGTCTATGTTAATTCCTGGGCCCAAACAACCAGGAAATAATATCGACATATACTTGGCTCCTTTAATTGAAGACTTGAAGCAAATGTGGGAGACCGGTGTAGAGGTGTATGATGGGTATAGAGAAGAAAGTTTCACCCTAAAGACCATGATCTTCGGCACAATTAATGATTTTCCGGCATATGGTAATTTATCAGGATACGATGCAAAGGTCAGTGTGCATGCCCTATATGTGAAGATAATACGGATTGGATGCGGTTGGAACATGGCAAGAAGAATGTCCTCCTTGGGCATCGTAGATTTTTGCATTCAAGTCATCATTATCGGTCATGGAGAAAGGCATTCAATGGGAATACAGAAGAACGTGTAGCTTCTTTGCCGTTGTGGTGCAAGCAATCTGTTTGAAAAGGTACAAGATTTGAGTATTGAATTTGGGAAACCTTTTGCGAGAGAGCTTGTCACACAAGGGTGGAAGAAAAGGTCGATTTTCTTTGAGTTGCCATATTGGAAGTCATTATACGTAAGACACTTCATTGATGTAATGCATGTTGAAAAAAATGTATTTGATAGTGTCATTGGTACCTTACTCAATGTGCCAGGGAAGACCAAAGATGGCATTAATGCAAGGCTGGATTTGGTTAGTATGGGATTGAGATGAGAATTGGGACCGATAAAGAAGGGGAAAAATACATATTTACCTCCGGCTGCTCATACTCTATCTAGAAAAGAGAAAATTGTTTTTTGTAAGTTTCTTCATGGAGTTAAGGTTCCAGAGGGGTACTCTTCAAACATTATGAACCTCGTATCGATGAAAGACCTTAAGTTAAAGGGTCTAAAGTCCCATGACTGTCATGTTCTTTTGGAGAATTTTCTACCCATCGATATACAGACCATTTTGCCGAACAAAGTGCGGCATACCTTAACTAAACTTTCTTTCTTCTTCAAGGCAATTTGCAGTAGAGTGATTGGCCCTGGAAAGTTGTCAGCATTGCAAAGAGAAATTGTTGTGACTTTGTGTGAGCTAGAGATGTATTTCCCACCTTCATTCTTTGACATCATGGTCCATCTGACTGTACATCTGGTTAGAGAGACACAATCGTGTGGGCCAGCTTATATGAGATGGATGTACTCGTTTGAGCGTTATATGAAGATATTAAAAGGTTATGTTAAAAACCGATCACGACCAGAGGGTTGTATTGTTGAACGGTACATAGTCGAAGAAGCTGTTGAATTTTGTATCGACTACCTATCCAATGTTGAATATTCTGTAGGGCTGCCAAAGTCTCGTCACGCAGGAAGAAGCACGGGGCAAGGGATTTCTGGAACTGAAATATTGAATATACCAAGGAAAGAATGGGAGCAAGGACACTTGTATGTTCTACAAAACGCCGATGAGGTTGAGTCATATGTTGTAAAACACAAGGACATACTTAAGAGTTCATACCCAAATAAGAGTCAAAATTGGTTAACAAGAGAGCATAATCGATGTTTTACAACTTGGCTAAAAGATCAGATTTCTGAAGAGTTTGTTGTAAATCCTGCCTCGATTTCAGAAAGATTGAGATGGTTAGCGAAAGGTCCAACTATACACGTTTTCTCTTACACCGGTTATTTGATGAACGGGTACACATTCTATACAAAAAACAAGATGATCGGAGTACAATGCAAAATAGCGGGGTGACTCTTGTAGCTGAATCCTTGCATATCTCAAGTGCGAAAGACAAAAACCCTATATACGTGAATATGTCATACTTCGGGGTCATTGAATGCATATGGGACTTGGATTACACAATGTTTCGGGTGCATGTGTTCCAATGTAAGTGGGTTGACAACAATAACGGTGTACAAATGGATGAGTTGGGGTTCATGCGGGTGGATTTCAATAAGGTGGGTTATAAAGATGAGCCTTTTATTTTAGCATCGCAAGCTCAACAAGTGTTCTATGTCACTGATCCAACTGATACGAATTGGTCCATTGTTCTATTGACTAACAAAAAAATTGTTAATGAGATTGATGATGAAGCACATGGAGATGCTAATATTGAGGATGACCCTTTCTTGTCACAATCACGTGAGGGTAACCCAACTAGAGAGGATGATATGTATATTAGAAATGATCATGACGAGGGGCATTGGTTCCTTCCAATATTTCGTGCCAATAAGGGACGCGCAAGTCTCAATCCAACAAGGAAAAGGAAAATATTGACTTAAAACATGTATGTAAGGATTGTGTTTTTTTAATTTCATGGACATTTAAATTTATATTCATGAATTTCTCTAAGTAAACTTGTATGATTATGAACTGACGTTTTTTACTTGTGTGTTTAATTTGTTGCAGGTAAATGGCATCTCCTAGTGATCATGATAGTGCTGAGGAGGCCATGCGAAAGGTGGGGCATCGTGGGCCAACCTTTAAGAAGAATATTATCCGCCAGAGGAGTAAAGGAGGACCTAAAATTGTGGTAAAATACTTACTAATTAATCTAATTAATTGTTTCATTCTATTAATTGTTTGTTATCTAAATTTATACACTTAATCAAATTTTTTTAGGTTAAATGGAATGTTAAGGGTCAGCCCATTGGTAGAAATGGTAGAGACTTGATTAGTTACATTGGGTCCAAAGTGCGGCAAGCAAGTCCTATTACTTGCAATAGTTGGAGGAGTCGAGCTTTGAACAATCTCAAAGATGAGATCTGACGTGATGTACAGGTAAATTAATTAACAAGAGTTAGTTATATTGTTTCTTAATTATGTAGACATACTTATACTCAGATTTTATTTATATTGTCGTTGAAGATGACTTTTGTGGTTGATGAGATCCGATGGAGTACTCTAATTCAGCATGCCGGAAAAATGCATTGGACATTTCGAACTAACTTGACGAGAGAGTATCTTAGAGACGACAACGGGAATGTCAGACGTGAGCCTCCACCAAAATATAAAGATTTTATAAGCATGGAAGATTGGATAGCTTTTGTAGCAAAACGCACGGAAGATGAGGAATTTCTGGTATGTATCCTTAGAACTTGTATACATAGATCTCAACATGCTGGTCTGTTTGGCTTTTAAGAAATAGTATAATTTAAAAATAAGAAAAGTTTGATCCTATGCATTTATTAGACTTGATAATCAAGAAAACAAGAACTACGAAGTGATTGAAAAGGAAAATTAATTAAGAAAAGCATTATCATTATTAACTTGTACAACTTGCATGAAGAAAGTGTCGGGGAACGAACCCACTGTACATGTGCAATGTGAATATTTAACACTCAGTCTTTGTGTTATTAATTATATGCCTTTCTGATTATACACATTTACTAGCACTGCATGCAACTATTCAGAGTTCAGACCTTTTGAGTGTGACAAAGGTCAGATTGATATATTTATGTGTCTATATAGAGAATAAGCGAACAAAATCGACAGAGAGCGCTAGAACCTGACTACCCTTTCAAAGGAGGGGTTAAGGGGTATGCTGGCATTGAGGAAGATATGGTATTTATAATATCCTTAATTATAACTTGATTTATTTAACACGTTTTGGTTTTTTCTTAGTAAGATGATGAATTTTAATTTGTTTGTTTAAATGGACAGCTGTTTGAGGCGGGTGGAGATCCAGAAGTTGATTCAATTGAACGTCATATTTTGTGGATGGAAGGCCGTAAAAATAAGGAGGGTGTGATTGACCATCCCCCACTAAGGAAGTGGCTGAATTGTAAGTATGATAGCATTAATTAACATTTTCATTTGTAATTTTCTTATGATAATTAAGTTTAACATCTTTGTCAATAATATTTGTGTTTCAGGAGACCTTAACACAGGCTGTATCACATGGGGAGATAACAGATTGTGGTGGTCGCGAAGATATCCTAGCCCAAGCCTTACCTGCCAGAGAGTATTCTGGTCATTATAGGGGTGTGGGTTTTGGTGTCACTCAGAAAACTATCTTCGGATCACGAAAGCACGCAAAACAAGAAGAAATAATAGAATTGAGGAGGATGGTCACCCAACTGTTTAAAGAAGTCCAGGAATTGAAAAACAGCAAGCAGGACAAGGAACCGGTGGAGGGGCATGAGCCTAATTTACCTTTCCCTAACCCTACCCCTACCCCATATAGTGCCAGAGATAGTTGCACTCTTGTGCCACCCGAGGCAATAATCATTACATTAATCACTTTCTTTACCTATACATATTGCATTGACAATTTACATATTAATATTTTTGTTTATCATTGGTTTAGGGCAATAATATGTGCAACCTATATTTGTCAAGCCCAACTCATCACTTGGTCGCTAGGGGGACAGTCTATAACGAATCAGGTGGCACACTGCACAACCTACCAATACCTGCAGGTCATGTAAAAGTTGTGGTTGAGTTTGCAATTGAGGGCGATGCATCATTGCCTGTACCACTTGTGAATGTAGATGTGATGACAGTGGAACAAGCAATAGGTACCTATGTGGCATGGCTAAGCCACCTCGTAGTTGCAAGTGATCCATTATCATTTACTGCATAAATTTATTAAATTAGGTGGTCACTAACTAATTAATGCGTTGCAATGAAAAAAGTGTAGTTACCCGCAAAATCCAAAGTCAAGGACAAGGGCAAAGTTTCGGAGCACAAAGCTAGCAAGAATGTGGGAAAACCCCAACCTTCCCCTAGACCTTCGATAGTTGGCAAGGAGCAAACAAAAGGGTCAGTTACTTCCCCATTAAAGAACAAGAGCAAACATCAGCCCTCCCAGCCTCCTATAACTCATGGTAGTGTAGATTTTATAACCTTTCTTAGAGTCTGTGTTAACAAGGATGGCAGATAAAGGAAACATTGCCATACAAATGGAGCCAGAAATTCTGGGTTATGAGCACACATTAGAGCTCGGTGGTGAAGGTTCTGAGATCGGAGAAATTCTTAATCATGAATGGTTATCACAGACTGTTATTAGCATATATCTCAGGTACTACATCAAACTTTGAAGTATACAACCGATACAACTTTGAAGTATATCACATACTGTTTTTAGCGTATATCTCAAGTGTTTTAAATATTGATACTGATCTCTGGTGGTTATCTTTTTTGAATGCTAGGAATTGAGTTTGATGAAAAGTGTTGTCCTGCTTTTTCATTTTCATTTTTTCTTTTTTCATTTCTTTGTACACATGTTTTAATTTAAGGTACATGTACCGTGAGATACTGATCCCAGAAGAATGGACTCGGAGGTTTGTGTTTCTATGCCCACAGCAAACACATATGCACTTTGACTCTGTGGAAATAAAAGAGTATATAGTTGAACGCTTGGCATTGGCAAAGCCAGAGGATGAGACCTTGTTTTTGTCACCTTGCAATGTAGTGTGAGTCATTTAATTTAATTAACGATAATAACTTTTATGAAATGTGATTAGATGCTTAAGATTTCCTAACTGACCACATTTTTGTAGGGGTCATTGGGTATTGTTAGTGATCAATCCCAAAGAGGACACGTCGTACTATTTAAGTCCCTTGCATATGCATTTTAACAATCACAAAAAATGAGGGATACGTACAATCAGTAAGTCTATATATGCATTTATTGTTATCTTCATATATATGATGGTTCGAAACCTTTATTTCAATGAAATTGTTTGATTTTGCACTCATGACTTTGCTAATTCATCGAGGATTAAATGGAGGCAAGTCTCGAATTTCTAAATCATCTAGGACGACTAAATGGATATCTATAATGGTATTTACGAAAATTCTTATGCAATTTTTTAATTTAAATTAAAAAATTAAAAGAATTAATTTATTATTTTTGGTTTTATAGTGCCCCCGTCAACCGAATGACAACGACTGTGGCTACTACATTCTGAAATTTATCAAGGATATCATCATTCAAACCAAATGCAAATCCCAACCACGGTATTTAATTTCAGTTCTAGCTTATATAATTTAATTACTCAGATTTAGTCATTCTAATTTGATTTAATTTTCATTTTGAAGTATTTTCCTGAATGTAAATGCATCACATACTCCGACAATCAACTTACTCAACTTAAAGACGAGTGGTGTCGTTATGTGGGTATGAAATTTATCAACAATTAAAGGGTACGACATACTCTGATATTATGCTAGCTAGTGTCTCTCCTATATTATTAGACTTGTGTGTATGTGCAAGTGATCTGTATGTGTATCTTATGCAGGCCGACAACAAGGACTTTGTGCGATCAAGCAGAAGATGGAAGCAACATGCACAAATTGTTTATAATTACTAGTGTGTTGATTAGCTTGTATACATTGTTAGTATGCATGGTTATTATCTAGTGTAGGTTAGCGACCTTTTGGTTTATGGACTTAGTAGAATTGGTTATGTGTAAGCATTACTGTGAATTGTGTTAAAGTATATTACTTAATTAGTTATATGCATGATTTTGATATTTGGTTTGGTTTATATATATATGCTTACCAATATTGTATGTAAGCTTTGTACATTATATATGTGTATGTGTGTGATCGATATACCTAAATGCAGTGTTACTGTGAATTGATGATGGATGGTTGTGCAGGTGGGAAATGTAGAAAAACAGCGAATAATAAAAAAAAAAGGGAGGGGGGGGGGGGGGGGGGGGATAGGTAGCGCTGTCTTGAAAAAACGCTGTCTAAAGTTGAAAATAGATAGTGCTTTCTTGAGAAAGTGCTATCTATTTTAAACTTAGGACATCACTTCCTTGAGAAAGTACTGTCGAAAGTATGTAATAGATTGTCTTATTACCAACTTTAGACAGTGCTTTCTCAAGGAAGCGCTACCTATTCCCACTTTCAGCAGCACTTTTTCAAGCGTTATTGAATCTCTCCCATCTTCAGTAGCGGGTGAATAGATAGCGCTTTCAAGCGCTACTAAAGGTAAAAAAAAAGCTTATTAAAGCCCTTTTCTGTAGTAGTGTCATAGTTGGTGGCGTTATATAGTTCACGATATAAATAACTTAATACCGTTGATCCCCAACGAACTTGTGCAGTTACACTAAAATCTTCTAACAATGTTAGATATCTTAATGCAACAAGCACATCAGAATGATCTGCGACCAACACTCCACCAAGTAACCTCAGAATATACGCTCTGGCGCAACAGGTTGCCACTACCGGGTTGGACAAATCATGTTGCTCGAGATTTCCAAAATGTGCATTTAACCATGTCATTCTTAAATGAGCGCCATGAAAATGGTCATCATTTGGGATCACCCCTAGCATTGCACCAACGTACTCTGGTCAATTATCACAGGTTCGACCAATTACAGGATGACCGTCAATGCGAAGACTCGTGAAAATTGCAAGATCCTGTAATGTAATCATGCACTCTCCAAATGGCATATGGAATGTGTGGATCTTAGGCCTCCAACGTTCAACCAATGCACTTATCAATGCATGACCCACCTGGAACAATGATAATTGGGCAGTGCCCAAAAAGCCTGTCATCTCGAGAATATCTCTAATGGCAGGGGGAATGTTGGCACCTCCATCCTTAAATTGTTGTACTATTCTACATCTAAGAACTCGACCCTCCTCCTCGTTCCATATATGTCGAGACACATGTGTCTTATGCATATGTAACACATGTTCATAAATGGGGACATGATTAGTCGACTGTGTCATATCTCCTAGAATAAAATCATGAAAAAGCAAACCATTAGTACAATACATTATAACAATACTAATAATAAGATTAATAACAACATTAATAACATTAACAAGAATACTAACAATAATAACATTAAAACTAACAAATATAAAAATAAGATCTATATAAATACTAACAAAGTTTATAAAAAATAGTAGTATCATTTCTACTACTATCATTAATAGTAACAAAGTTTATAAAAAAATAATAATATATTAAAAAAATATAAAATAATATAAAGTAGTAGAAATGATGAAGAATGAGTATACAATATCTAATAAAATAATATAATTATGATATAAAAAAAATTAAAATATTGACCTAAACTTATAAATGATAGTAATATAGTGTAGAAAAAGAGTTTAGTAAAGTGTAGGAGAATGGGGGAATTTTAAATTTGGAATGAAAGAAAAATTGGTATAGTGAGTTGGATGGGAGCCGTGCTGGGGTTTATATAGTAGGGAAGGGGGATGGGATGTGGCGCTAATTGCAGCGGCGCCACTCACCTGGTGGTGACACGTGGCAGGTCAAAAAGTCAATGGCACCAGTCAAACTGGCACCACCCAGTCAGTAAAAAAATTAATTTTTTATTCCACCGTGTCAAAAAGTGGGTTAGTTTAGTAAAATGTTTCAAAAGTAGGTTATTTTGGTACATAGCTTCTAAAAATGGGTCACTTCGATTAAAAAGCCGCCAAAAGATCTCCTTTAAAACATACTCAATCCAAGCCCGCCCTCCATATACCACACATGCCAAACCTTGTCATCATGTAGTCTAGAAACTTCCAATTCATTGAGTCGTATGTCTTTTCAAAATCTACTTTAAAAAATAAGGCATTCATTGATGATTACCAATCCATCCAGAATGTTTCTCCCCTTTTGTAGAGGCATCCAAGGAGGGATATCGGACGAAAATCACCAAGCATTTGGGGGTTACTAATTTTTGGAATCAAAGTCAAGAAGTATCATGTGAATCCCTTTGGAAGCTTGGCCGTTAGAGCCAAAGATTGGGCATGTGATATTATTGGAAACCAGTCTTGCAGCTTGTAATTACCCTTGCCTCACTGTAAAAGCTTGCTTATTATAGATGATGAGTTTTCAGGAGATAGCCTTCTTTGATATTACTCCAACTGGGGAACTTTTAAGTACACTCTCAGAAGATACAATAATGATCATAAAGAATGCAGCAACTCCCAATCTTTATGAGGCCCTGATAAATTTATCAACTGGATTTATCGGTCTCGGCTTCATGTTTGCTACGTCATGAACTACACAGACACACATTCTCTTGTGTTTATAACTTGTCTCTCTCTCCACAACATTTTCTAGTGTTGGCTTTGGCTGTTATCCCTGTTAACTCTGAGAAAGTTGATGAGACACTTAACCTTGGGGTTAAGCAAGCTGTGAGTTTGTCAATTATATTTTGATCTATATATGTGTCTGTGTGTAAATTTGTTTCTTTGCCTTTGCCACATTTAATATTGTCTGCTTGGTGATACAGAAAGGTTGTTGGACTCCTTTCTGGAAGCTGTAATTCAGCATCTGCAGTTTCAGTTCTTGTAGTTGTTTTATATGGAGCTTATTTGACGATCAAAGGTTCCATGTCAGCGGGTGATCTTACATCTTTCATTCTTCATAGTCTGACAGGTAAGTTCGATGAAACCTATAAACCATTCACATTTATAAGTATGTATCTTCGGCTTTGTTATTAATTTATTTATTTATATTTATTTGGATTCAGTTGTAGTTTTCATTATTATTATTTATTGGGTACATGCATGACTCAATTACTTTGCCTTGTAGTGGGATCATCTATAGCTGCTCTGCAGGATTGCATACTGTAGTTATGAAAGCTGCAGCTGCCAGCAGAAGGGTCTTTCAACTTATGGACAAGCTTCAGTTGTGATTGGGGTTGGATTATTTTGGATTCTTATGTATATTATTTTATTTTATTAGGACAAGCTTCAGATCTTGCTCTTGCTGACTTATTATACACGTAAACTTGCTGATCAAGAATTCACTGTTAGATCAATTATTTTTAATTAATCATTTTTATGGATTAGTATTAATTAATTGTTGTTAATATATTAATTATGGTTAATTATTGATATTATAAGCATCAATATAATGAAATATTGAAATAATTTGGATCATGATGGGTTGGGTCATTTATACAAGCCTTGTGAGAGGTCCCTCTAATCCCATCTGATGAGTATAAAACTGCACCCATTAACAATTTTATTCTATGCTGGATGAGAAAAACAAACTCATCAGGTTGGGAGGAGTTCACTCTCACTTGCAGCAAGAGGATGCTCTCTGGGTTTAGGAAACTTGATTCATTGCCGAGCTGAATACTTATGTACACATTCAAATCTAAACCTTCTCTTTTATGCAACATGCAATCATTTAACATGCTGTAATTAGTATCTATGTTTTGTTAAATTTCCTTCAATTGGTATCAGAGCCAGAGATACAGATTATAGCTTTTGTTTTCTTTGACAGTTAAATTAGAAAATTCCTAAGCCATGAAACATAATACTGTTTGGATTTTTCTTTTCGACCAAGTTGAACCAAATTGGAGTTGTTTTTCGAATTTGATTTGGGGCTTTAGTTTATCATTATTTGTCGTTTAACATACTGTAAAATCGTGATCTATTGTGCGATGAAAGATTAGTTTTCGAACTTTTTCCCCAGTTTTCGTATCAAACTCGAAACCATTATTCCATCTATTGTTTTCGAAAATTAATTTGGGGTTTTTCTTTCCTATGGTGATGCGACCAAAACTCCAAAGTTTCATGAATTTTGGTTGAGTAATTTGTGAGAAATCAACGTTTATTCAGTTTTGGTTTTATGAAAAAAACCTATATGTTTGATCTTCTATTTCTCGCTCATGTATCAACCATTCACAAAATTAGTTTGGGGCTTCTCCTTGTCTCTGTCTCGCGATCAGAACGACTCAAAGAATGCAAGTTTTCGATGCCTGTACCACGAGATTCAACCGGATCTTCTTTGCGGGCCGTTTGACCCGTTTTCTGAAAAAATGGGCGAGGAAGAAGAATCCCCAAGCGAAGCCCACTCGTGGGCCCAGCGCGTGGGGCGTGTGGGCCAACTTCCCAGGCCCATAAATTTTTGTTTTTTATTTTGAAAATTATTTAATACTTCTGGTTGTGTGGTATTTTTTTGAGAATTTTTTGGACACACCCTTAATATTTTTATATTGTTAAATCTGAAAATAATTTACTTTTTTAAATATTTTATTCTTGGATTTTGAGTCTGATATTTTTTGTGGATATTCCGTACCCTGTTTGTGACACTTTAATACATCTTACTCTCTCTATTAATGTATCATATTAAGGAATTGATTTTTTCTAAACTTTATTCCATAATCAATCAATTTGATGTTATGAACTTTGGAATAAATTTAAGTTGTTTTTTTTATATCCATAAAATTTTAATTAATCTCAAGACAATTATTTAGTTGTCATTCTTATTTTCTGGACTTGGAAAATTCAATGAGAATTTCATATTGTATCAATGACACTTTTGTACAATCCACTCTCTCATATAAATGTGCTAAGACAATGCATTTAATTTTAAGTGTCAAGTATGATTACTATTTTGACAAAAATGTTATTTATATTGAATTTTGGGAATTTTATAAATTCTCTTGACATAATTGTATATTTTATATATATTGCATTATTTACTTCTTTGTTCTCTACATTTGGATCCAAAATTTCTAGTCCATTGTTATTTTATGACAAATGTATATTTTAGGCACTATCTCTTGTGATTATTCTTGGTCACAAAATTAAGTTTTTGGGTCATTATATGGTTCAAAGTTCATTTTTTTAAATTAAATCTATGTATGTGTTGAATCATACAATTGTATTTTTTTTTTGGTTACAAATCATACAATTGTATATTATGTCATTTATGTATATTAAATTAATTAAATTGACATAATTTTATTTTATTAAAGATTCTAATATAAAATATATATTTTTTGTATTCACTAATATATTCTGAACCTAGGTCCATAAACTTTTAATTTATTCTTGATTTTGTGACATATATTACTAAGTATTTTCTCTAATCATGTGCCTTAGTCACAAAATAAATTTTGGATCACAAGTTTGGATAAAATTTTGTGTTGCGTCATTTTTGTAATACGTTCAGTTATAAAATATTAGAAAATAATTTTCATGAGTAATCCACGAGGCAATTGAAAATTATTTCATCACCGTAACCTATTATTCATATAAATCGTATTGATTTATAATTAGAGTCTTTTGTTTTCATTATAATGATTTACTGATAATTTATGAACCATTTGATATGACAATTTGTAAGATTATGATACTCTCTAAGTCATCAAAGCTCAATGACTTTACACACAAGGATGAATGTCATATTTTAGGTTAGTTATGAATTTTTTAATCTTTTGACTTATTATATGATTGCATATATGGAGAAATTTGTTAAGAATTGTTTTTATTTTCTTTTCTTTTTTCTCTTTTTTTGATGATATAAATATGCAATTATATATGAGAATATGACTGTTTCTATGAGTATTATGGAATTAAAGAGCTCTACAATCAATTTATTGATTACTTATTATAATACTCTCTTTTGTAATTATATTTTAATTTAATCTAATTTTTAGTGGGAGTATTTCATATCTTATTATTGTGAGAGTTCTATTAAGGGATAAACATAAAATTGTTTTGTACCCTTTTCTATACCTGACTCGATCAAAGTAGAAACTATAATCTTGTTACTGTACTCTTTTAATTAATGTCATGGTTCTTACGAGAATAAGTCATGTTTATTACATGCTAATTCAAAATACTGTTAAGCATGTCATGAATTTATTTAAATATGACTGCTGTTAAATATCCTCTAGAATGTGAAGTGAATTTTTCTCATGCATGATATTGATTTTATTATATTCTATTAAGCATAATTATTCTTAATTTGTATAATTGTAATCTCACCTATCGTGGGTACAATTATGCAGATTTTTTATTGGTTGAATAAATAAGTTTTATTCTTAATTATAATTTATATTGCATGGATAATAATTATGGCTTATCGGTGTGTTGTTATTAATATAATTTGTTTGTTTACAATGTATTTTTTTAAATTCTTATTTCAATTATTTGTTCGAGTATCCTATCGGTATTAGAATTTTGGTAACATAAAATTTGTGCATTGTATTATTATATTTCCTTTTGTTGTCAAACTCATGGTCTAACTCTTAATTGGGCACATTTTATGCAATCCAGTTTTTCCTTTTTAAAAATTTTGCATTTGCTTATCGCGGTGCAAATTTCTTTTAAATTTTTTTTTCCATTGGAATGGATTGCGATTATCCTTGTATTATATTAGTAATGGATTTACTCTATCGGTATGACATTACTTAACATGATTATTGTGTGATAGAGAAAATAGTTGAACATTTTTTTTGTTGAACTTTTATAATATTTTAAATTCTTAGTTCAACTATCTTTCTCTATCAAGTGGGAGAGTCTTGCATGCTTAAAGTAAAGTCCTATATATAGGATTGTGTTGATATAAGATCTCTACCTTAATTAAATGCTCAATTATTTAGACCTTGAGAAGGGAAATACAATTATTTTTTACAAATATTATTCAATATTTTCTCTTCACATAATTTTTTGTCATCGCTTTATTATGAGGACTTTTACTGAGGGTATTATAATCTTTTTCAAAACACTGTTATACGATGAACTCCATATTATTAACAACATTCCTTGTTAAGATAATATACTAAAATCTCAATATTAGCTAGCAAATTTTGTTGAGAATAATTTCTCTACTCCATACTATTATTCTATATCATAATAAATGATACATTCGGGATATATATACTTGGAAATATTTTTTCTTAATGTTATATTTTTATATGCCATACATTATTCCTTTTCTAATAATTATGGGAGTTTTAGACTATTTTTTTCTCATATCCTCGATTATAGTAAAGTTTAAGTCCCATGTATTTCCGTTGCATGTAACCTAATCTTTACTCAAGTGCGTGTGGCTATTTTTTAACACTTGAGTTTTGAGTGAGTTGTTCAAAACTTGCAAGTAATCTCATATTCTATTTAAAATATTAGATATTTTGATCTCACTTATATGATGATAAACCTTTTAAATGGTCATCATATTTTACAATACAAAGGTTACCTTATTTATAAAATTCTTTTAAGAATTTTATGTTTGCGATGACTCAAGGAGATTCTGGGTTATTAAGTGTCAAGTGAACACTTATAATCACTACAAGAAAACACAGAATTACCGACAGAAGTTTTCCGACGGCTATGGTTCCGATGGACTTACCGATGGATTTGGCCGTCGGTAAGTGTGAATATGAAAAGTTTATGAATTTTTTGATGGAATGCCTGTAACATCCTATCTTTCGGGAAATTAAATATTTTAATTAGATGGGAGTGAAGGTTAGAAAAATCTAAAATTTATTTAACAATCCAAACACATATGCAAGTTCAAAATAAAATTCAAGCAACCCAAATTTTTCAGTAGGTAAACACCTTAAGCAAGTACGTCAAAAACCCCTATTGGAAGCACCTCAATTTAAATTCTTAATTAAGGTGGTTTATCATCAACAATATTAAAAGATAATTAGCCATAGATATAAATCTTAATCATAGCTAGATAATTATAATAAATTTGCTCATTAAAAATTAATTAGCACTAGTCTTAATTAATTATACCCTAGTTACACATTTTAACCTAATTAAATTATCACAAATAAATTGTTTTGTACACGGCAGTGTTCTAAACATTGACACCTCCATCATCCAATTATCATGCAAAGGCGCCACCTCTTGCTTTTCTTTCTTTTATTCCACGCCAGGTTTGAAGTCTAATGACTATAGCAATAGCGAGTCATGTGTGCTATAGGATTTACTTTGATTATTCTTATCAAGTTAATGTAAAAGAAGAAAAAAAAAGTTAGTTAAAAGGAAAGAAAACAATAAGTCAGAGAGAGGATATGAAGAAAAAAAACGTGAGAAAGAGAGAGAGAGAAAACCGTGAGAGTGAGAGAAAATTCTAGAGAGATTTCCGATCAATCCGTTCGTCCTATCAAAATTCTGATTATACCGTTGTGATCCTTACGACGTCTACTTCATTATCCTATCCTTCTTTTCTGGATTTGGCTAAGGTAAGCCTATGTCCTTTTTATGCCTAAATGCCGTTGGCGATGGTATTGAGGTTATCTTTCAATTTATTTATCGGTTTCCAATTCCTTCTTCATATTTGGATTACACGTAACGTGTGCTTCACAATGATGTGTTCGGGTGAATTTTTGGAGCCTCGGAGGGTGTAGAACTATGCGTGGTAGATTTGAAGGAATATAGGAAGTGTCTGTTTCGTTGCCCCAGAGCTAGCCTAAGACATTCCAGGTGGGGGAAAGAAACTATTTAACGTCGGAAACGGCGCGGTTACATTTAATTAGATAATGGTGTAGGACGGCCCAAACCCTACAAGAGAGCGAGTAACGGACAATGTCTATACCACATTGGGAACTACTCAGTGGTACCAATGATGATATAGAAATTGTGTGTTTATCGTCATTACGCTACATACGTAGATTATTTTATTACGTGATGATTGCCTGTTTGACTGGTTGATGTGAACATGATACTTGGTATATGATATCATGAGTGTGGTAATTATTTTAGACGTGTTTATACTTATACTTATTATTATTATTATTATTATTATTATTATTATTATTATTATTATTATTATTATTATTATTATTATTATTTTTATTATTATTATTATTATTATTATTATTATTATTATTATTATTATTATCATTTTAATATTATTACTACTATTATTGGGATGATAATGATTATTATTATTATTATTATTATTATTATTATTATTATTATTATTATTATTATTATTATTGTTAGTATTTATTATTAGTATTATTATTATGAGTATTATTATTGTCATCATCATCATCATCATCATCATCATCATTATTATTATTATTGTGATTGTTATCATTATTATCATTATTATATTTCGATATTTATCATTTGGAAATTATATTATAATATGAGGATATATGATGATGATTTTGGATAACATGATGATGATTATGATGATAGGGTGAGTGTAATGATTGTATTTAGAGGATTAAGTAAATCATAAGTTATGTTGAGATACGAGGATGTATTTGGGGATTGCATACGATATGTGATAGTAGTGCCCAACCGAGATAATTATCATGAGATGAGGTTGAGATTAATGAGATGAGATTATTTTGAGGTTATCTTTGAGATTAAGATGACTGGTTAGGGCACTAGGGGGTGACCTGAAACATGGCCTGTGATATGAGGGACATGAAACATGGTCGAGTGGACCTGAAACATGGTCGAGTGGGGTCTATGCCTCGGAAGGAAAATTCCCAGGGATAGGCTAATGGCAGACCGCCCAGAGATGATTTCATTTTAGTCACAGCTATAGTTCATGCATTACATGAGCATCCTGGATTGTGGTCCAGAGGTGTGCATCGGGTTGTGTAGCTATAGTGCCATTGCTTTGCATGGGCACCCTCCAGCCACGGACAAGGGTATGCGCCGGGGACTCTAGGACGTGTCGATTATATTGTTGTGATATCAGGATATGGCCGATATCTGAGGAGATTATTCATACAGCATTTGCATTGCATCATGATGGAGGGTAGAGGGAAGATCCTAGATGTGGATTGAGGGTGATTGTGTTACATATATTTATACTTGGGAGATGGATGTTTAGTGTGCAATTATTTAATTAAATGTTGCTCAACCCTTTTCCACGTTTGATGTTATATGGTTTCTTATCCCCATCTTCTCTATATTGCATATGTTTCTTTTTGTGATCGTGGTGAGAAGATCCTACGGGGGAGCCAGCTATGGAGGAGCTTTATGGGACCTCGTATGTGCTAGATGTTGGAGGACGAGCAGTGGATCCTCATAGTTGAGTACAGAGACTATGGCCAGTGCGTCTCATCTCTTTAGGATATTGTTTTATTTTCTGCTTGATTATCAGTTTGTACATTTTGGGATCCGACCGATGGGATTCTCTTTACTGTACTGTATCAGGATTTGAGGTGTATATGTTATGTATGTATGTTACATTTTAAAATTTTCCGCTGTTTTAATATACTCGCTTAATGATAATAACGAAATTAGGTCTTGATATTTTGGGTTTTCTTTAATGGGACCGGGGCGTCTCAATGCCCGTCGGAAACGTTACCGATGACTTATCAGTAGGTATTTCTGTCGGAATAGTGCGCGCGAATGGCAAAAATTAGGCGCGAAAGCTTACCGACAGGCTAATCCGTCGGTAACTACGAAAAACCTACCGACGAAACTTCCATCGCATATCTCATTATCAATACCGACGGTCATTTCAGTCGATAAATGTATTTTTGAATTACCGATGGAAAAAGTCGTCGGTAACTTTAAATTGGCCGTCGGAAATTTTGACCTCAAATCCACTGAAAACCCTATTCTCCCTCACTTTTCTCTTCTCTATTCTCTCTTCTCTCTTCTCTCCTTTCTCTCTGCTTCTCCTCCGCGCCAATCTCCGCCGCGCTCTCCACCACCGCGCCTCCCTCTCCCTTACGCCGCCACTGTAACACCTTCCCTAGGGCATTACTTTCTAAACTCGTTTGAAAATAAAATTAAAAGATAATTTGCTGGTGCTTTCGGAAAATACCTTATATAAGTACATAAGTGTCAGAAATTGGGTATAAATTTTTTTTTTTTTTTTTTTTCATGACTCCACACCTAAGCCATAATCAACACACAAATTTACTATCATAGCTTGGCAAGCCTATTTACTTTAAAGGATATACTTAAATACAAGATAGTAGTTTTACAAAAATTTAAATGAGTCTCCTCTGTAATTCGGACATCCCAAATAAAATAACACCTGTTAAAATGATTACATTTTCACTCCAGAATTCTAGCTACACTAAATTCAACCAGGCATCAATAAAAATAATAGTTATAGCCATAAACTTTACAAAACCAAAAGAAATAGCTTAGATTTTCATTCAAAAGATAGGCTCTCCGAGCCACAAACATTCCATTATAAAATAAAGGCTCTCTGAGCCAAACTCGTACATACTACTAAAATAATCTAAGTCTCAACCCTAAGCTGGTCTTTCTAAAAGTTATTCCGCAAGTAATACCTCATCAATCAACTAGATCTAAGTCTCGGAATGACTTAGACAGACTCCTCTGCACCATCTGTGATAGAGTACCCAAGGTACAATATCGAACTTAGAAAAATCCTGAAATGTGTGTGTAAGGGTGAGACGCCAATATATGGTTTTAACCCAATAACTAAATGCTCGACACCACATAACACATATACATTTATCACACGAACATTTATAAGCTAATAGTTTATCAGTGGGTTTAACACCCCAAACAGCATCCATAAAATTATGCATGACACTTCTATTCATCATCTAATTTTCGTCCTAATCTCATGAGATATCCCAACAAACAATGAGTTGATCAGACTCCGAAGCCACACTGGCTAACTTGGCCAACTGCCAACAGGTGCGCACCCTCTTCCCATCTTAAAAACAACAAAGGCATACATAGCCAGGCACACAAGGCCAAACACATTGCTAATGTCCACAATCAGTGGCCACACCATTAGCAAGTAAGATGGGGTCTACATCTCCATGTCCTCCCTAGGCACATGAGATAATGCACGTCGTAATTACCTTTCGCCGATGGTAATCAATGCATTTGTGTCACAAACCGCAGGCACGTCTGCCAAATGCATGCAAAACACTTTTGTTTTGATCTTTTCTTTGTGCTCACTCTTTCTTTTGTCGAAGCTCAAAATGGCTTACGACTCACAACGTTTTAAAACACTTTTAAAACTTTCATTACAACACAGGACCTCACTGTCCATAAAACATTTATCAAAACATAGGACCTCACTGTCCATAAAACATTTATCAAAACATAGGACCTCACAGTCTGAGTGCTCAATCACGACACCTCTCGACCGGTGCACCAATCGTAGGTTCGTGGCACTAGAAACATCTTCAATGTTTCAACACAGTATACCTCATGTATACAATTCATCACAGTATACCTCATGTATACAATATAGGCCCTCAAAGTCCAAATGACTGAGTCCATCACAACACAACCTTAGTACCCCGACGTCTCGGTTACTAAGTTCCACACCACTATTAACACGAAATCAGTTTTGCTTTCATAAATTCTTTTTCCAAAAATTGGAAATTCATCAATAAAATCCTTAAATAATAAAACTTGGTTTTCACAAATATGAGTCACGTGAGGTTTTAACTTCCTTAAAATATGTACTGCCGTTTCAAAATACTTGCCTTCTACGATTTTCCAAATCTGTCATCACTCTTTTCCAAATCATTCATCAATTATCACTTTTAAAGCTTCTCAAACCAATACTTAACTTTTTCCGCTGAAAGCACTTTCTAAAATCATCTTAACTTCTTTTCAACAATTAATTTCATAAAATAACTTTGTATAATATTACAAACTTTCTTACATAAAAATTAGCAGTACTTAAACATTTTCACAATTTTGCTCTCATTGTGACTCGAGTTACTTTTACACTAATAAATTATCATCATTAAAACTCCTTATTTTTCCAAAATAATACTTTTCACCACTATTATATTCCAACGTTTCCCATAAAACATTGAATATAATTTACACAGCTTATTAAAGCTTTTATCTGATTAGTCGGTTGTGTCCTCGACCACGATCGAGGCTTCTCAAACAACACTCACAAGCAACATTCAACAACAAACCACTAGACAGATAATGTACCATAGCAATATCATATTCAAATAAATAATTTAAAATAGATCAAACACTGATACTCAGATATACAACACAACATAAACCACATAATCAGATAACCACAACCACATCAATTATACAGAATACACAACAAGTAAATGGTCAACAAGTAAATGGTTATTGAGAAAAATCCACCAGGCAAGCTCCCCTTACCTCTTGAAGACTCGAACTAAGTAGTCTCCCGAACTCGATTCGATTCCTCTTCGTCAGTGTAAATCTGCTAACTCAGTAGTTTCCTTCAAACGAATTGCAACCAAAATAAATAAAATCAAACAACAACACACTTAAATCAATGGGGGTTAGGGTTCGGCTTTACCCAATTTTCTAGGTTAGGAAACTTAAAATTTGATTAACTTAGGGATTAATGATCCATAAGTTACTTAAACATGATTAATCACTTTAACCATGATTATGAACCAAGAACATGAACTAAAACTCATCTAGTTCCAAGAACTAGGGTTTCGGCCAAAGGCTGAATTTGGAGTTAGAAATCTCTAAAATTTCTAAACTCTTGGATTTAATCATCATACAAAACCTAGAGTTAGATTCAAGTGTTACAAACAACTTTTGAATCATAAAACCAACAAGTGCTCATACCTAGGGTTTCGGTTTTTGAAGAATCAAATAGGCTCAAGTTTGATTTTTGATCTTCTATATACTTGAATACAAGAACTATCAAGATATAATCATGAATCAAGACATGAAATTGAAACAAAACCTAAGAACACAAATTTAACCTAGGTTCGGCCATGACCAGAATTTAGGGAAAGAAATTTCTCATGATCTTGTGCTTCTAGATGATGAAAATAGAGATGATTGTAAGATCATAGCAATTGGTTTCATGTCAAAAGGATTTTTCTAGAATTAGTTATGAATTTTTCAATCTAGCTTCAAGAATTTTAAACAAATGAAGAACATGTTGATCAAAGGCATAAACTCAAGAATCTTATGAAGAGAAAAGCTTAGAATAGCAAGATTAAGAGAGACTAACTCTTGATGATCAAAGAAAATGATGATTTGGATGATGTTCTTCAAGAATGTCTCATGGTGTTCTTGAGAAACTTAAGGGAGAAGATGAACCTAGTTAGGGTTTTAGAACAGTTTCGGTATTTTGGGTATATCTCTCAACATACTTATCCGTTTTAGATGATATTTATGTCGTTGGAAAGAAGAGAGAAAGATGAACAACTTTCATGATGAAATTTTTCCGAGATTCAAGATAGAAACTGATCATAATGGCTCTGTAAAATCGGACGAGTTATGAACTCTTTGGAGCAAAGAACATGGAAATGGAAAAAAAATGACTTAAGGAAGAAGACATCCTATTTAAATGAAGAAGCAACCAGCTTAATGAAGAAGAAACAAATGCTTAATGAGAAAGAAATCAAAACTTGGAGAAGAAGGAATCAAAACTTGTTTAAGAAGGATTCAAAACTTCATAAAGAAGAAGTCAAAACTTAATGAAGAAGATGTCAAAACTTGATGGAGAAGAATTCAAATACTTGGAGAAGAAGACAATGTTGGAGCCGTGTGGATTTGGCAAGAGTTTTGGGTCAATTTGTCAAATGGCATTTTGTAGAAATTGTCATAAAAAGTCAAGGGTATTTTGGTCATTTCATAACAAAATTAAATGTTGTCATAAATGTGCTATCCTTGCCATTTATGATAGGATAAACTCGTCATGAATGCTTGTCAAGTTGATCAATCCAATGTCTCTGCTACTTTGCCGATTTCCCGATCCATCTGACTCAGGCTCTGCCTAGAGACATCTCGTCGTATAGGCCCGCAACAAACATAATATTTTAATTTTTTTACCAAAATTTCCAAAACTTTCAGTATCATAGTAAATATGATAAAAATATTTTTCATCTCGTTAACGATTCAAAATTAGATCTTCTGAGCAGTAAACTTTTACTGTCAAGTAAAAACACGAAAAACAATGAGATCAAGCCCGTCCTCGAGTTTTCAACCAAAAACTTCCCTGTAACCTTATAAAAATAAGTATAACAAGGAAATGACCTTGGTTTATCCAAAATCATTTTCTAAGTCTCGGATAAAAATATATATTTATATATTTATCACCGATATTACGAACCAACGAAAAATCGGGGTGTTACAGCCACCACCTTGCCCACCTCGCTTTCCACGACGCCACCACCACTGCGCCTGTCACCACCGTACCACTGTCACCGCACCGTCTTCTCCTTCCCTCTCTTCTACCGTATCACCACCACCAGCGCCACCACCACCAACTCCACCACCACCTCTTTGTGGTATGGATTCCCTTTTAATTTTATTTTTATTAGCACCACCTTTAACCATCGCTGTGCACCACCAGCACTCTGCACAGAACCACCACCATCCCTTTTTTATTTTCATTTTCATTTTTTTTATTAGATTTTCTCGTTTTTCTAAAAGGGTATTTTTTTGCATTGTTTCAGAGTCACCAGTTTCCTCTGGCAGCAACTCCCGGCATCCATTGCAGTACATTGAATTTTGGCAGCAACTCCTGGCATCCATTGCGGTACATTGAATTTTTTATGCCTGTTGATGGTCTTATATATTTTTTGAACAACATGTGTTGTTTGTGTCTTTGTTGGTATATTTTATTTCAGTGAATGACACTGCTTTAATTAATTAGTTGTATTATGTGCATGTATTTAATTTATTTATTATAAAAATATATGTCTAGTGTGTGTAAAGTTATTAATTTGTGTGGGTTTTTTTGTCAATTAATTAGTTGTATTACGTGCATGTAAACTTAATGTATTTCCTTAATATAATAAAATCGTAAGGACAAAATTTAGTGTTGATAAGATTTAGTGTAGATAACATTAGAGAATTGGTAAAATCATTTTCCTTCACACCTGCAGCTGTGATGGAGCTGGCAATAACTCATGTTCATTGATTAATTAAGTACGATTTGGAATAATGAATTAAGTATTTAACTGATAAAAAAAATATTAATTATTTAAATAATTAAAAAATAATGTGTAATTAATTAAGAAGTTAATTAAATCATTCATCTCACAAATAAGTTAATAGTTGCACATACCGCATCCAGAATATCTGTTAATGGCGCGTCGGGGATATCTGCTCTGTTGGTGTAAGCCCTAGAGGCCAATGTATTTCTTTAGACTTACATTTGTATCTTGCTATTTCATATATATATATATATATATATATATATGATATGAGGCATTCCAGTTTATTGTGTTACTTGTTAAAACATAATAAAGTCCTTAGAATAGAAATTTCAGTTTAATAGAATATCAAGTACATGACTTGATCGTGAGACACTATTGAACAATGAAATCCTATTCTTAAATATCCGTAGTCAAGTATTTTATCAACAAGGACAATAATAATACAATTGAGACTATTATGTGTGCAGACTGATGACCATATCTCACGGGTCATGGATATGAGATATCGAGTCGCCACATAGGTACACATTAAGGTAATGATGTACTGGATTGACCCACCATGAGAACACTACATGGAGCGTTATGTGAGTGTCATAAGTAGTTCTCATAGTGACAATGGTGCATACAATCCTTCGACCTGAAATCACTACGATCCCTACATGAGGAGTCGTGTGCTTTAATATCGTCAAACGTCATCTGTAATAGGAGGATTATAAAGACAGTCATTGGGCATACCATGAGCCATGCAGAGGGATGTGAGTGACCTAGATGGGATTTGTCCCTCCTACATGACAGGAGTAATATCTGTGGGCCCCCTGATAGAGTGAGACTGTAAAATGCATGGCCATGCTGAAATGAGTCAATATGAGATATTGACCTCATTTGTTGTTAAGTCTACTCGGGTATCAGGGAACATGATATTGAACTATACAAGGGATAATAATGCACATGAATATTTGTCACAGAAAGGTTTCGTCAAATCACTGACTTTCTCACTACTTAGGTAGCAGTGATGTATTGCTAGATACCGCTCACTGTTTGTAATATTAAATGGGATTTAATATTACTGCTAACGTATTGGGAACCTATAGGGTCACACACAAAAGAGCGGATTAAAAGAAGCATTAAAGGAAAGTTGGACTTTCCTATTGGGCCTAGCGCATAGTAGATGGGCTTAGGTCAAATGCTGCTCACTAACTCACTTAAGGAGGTGCTACTATAAGTAGACCACTTAAGTTGTTGTGCCCAGACGGTTGATAACCTAGCCGCACAAAAGAGAGTAAGAGTGAACAGCAAAGTCTCGGTTTTGAAGCTAGCACTGTGAGACAGAGACGCTTCGGTTCGTGACGTTGGACGCTCACGAAATCCGCTCGTGTGGATACCTCTAGAGACACCGTTCGTGTGGTGTTCGTGATAGACGAATTTCAACAAACAGCCATCGCTTCAAGAGGTAAACTTTCGAATCATGAATCATGACCATTCGCAAGGATCCTTCGATGGGAATTTTTCTGTTGCGTTTCTTTTGTTTTATATGCAAATTCCCAACAGTGGTATCAGAGCCGCTTGCGAAACCATGATTCTGTTATGTGGTTTATCTGTTATGTATGATAACATGTTTATAATGTGAATCGTTTTTCTGAAAATTGTTTTGAAAATCGTTTGCATCTGGTTTTTTGAAACCTTGTTTCTGTGATTTTCGTATGTATATGATATATATGTCTATTGCATGTTTGTGTATATATGCGATATGTACATTGGTTCTGAATCCTTATTATGTTCTGCGATGGCATCAAATGTTGATGTTAAACATGATTGTTTTCAGTTCTGTGTTGGCGGCGTTAAGGGGTTTCAGACATGAAAAGTTCATGTTGTTGCGGCTGAGGTTCCAAGTGTTGAAACCGTAGCCGTCGTTCCTTGCAACGTGAAGTGTTCACGGGCCTTGCGGTTTTAGGGTTGAAAGGTTAACGCCCTAGCCACCAAGGAAGCGAGGCACACTTCGGAATTTCAGAATTTCCAGCGGGACCCCCGTGCTACCTCTGCGTAGTGTGTAATTTCGAAATTCAAATTTTGAAATTTTATATCACCATTTAATAATTATATCAATCACAATAAATGTGATTTATAGTAACATCAATTATAATAAATGTGATTTATTATATATATGTTACGGTTTCAAAATTCAGATTTTGAAATGTGATTTATATCAATCACAATAAATGTGATTTATAGTAACATCAATTATAATAAATGTGATTTATTATATATATGTTACGTTTTCAAAATTCAGATTTTGAAATGTGATTTATATCAATTACAATAAATGTGATTTGTTACAATAAATGTGATTTATGTTAATTGAATAAATGTGATTTATGTCAATTACAATAAATGTGATTTGTGGTAACAACAATTGCAATAAATGTGATTTATGTCATTTACAATAAATATGATTTATAATAAATGTGATTTGTGGTAACAACAATTGCAATAAATATGATTTATAGTAACATCTATTATAATAAATGTGATTTATTATATATATATATATATGTTATGTTTTCAAAATTCAGATTTTGAAATCTCTAATTTATGAAATTAATAATAATAATGATTATGTGTTATTATTGGTTGTTACTATTTATTTGGTGATGTATGGTGAATGGTTATGGCCTTAGTCCTTTTACCTTTTGGTTTATATTTTGAAATACGGCCTGCGTGCCGTGCCTTTCTCTTATATTCCATATGTATCTTCTTTTCTCATCTCACTCCCCTCATATGTAAAATGAGGTTTCTGTTTATGTAATGTAATGATGGAGACAAGAAGACGCTATCACGTGGGAGATCTTGCTTGGAGAAGCTTGGACGCTCCTAGGTTTTAGTTTAGATTCTCTCATTGGCTTGGGAGAATCAATGCGTTAGGGGCCATAACCATATCACATTTATTTACCTTATATATGTATGAGATGCATGTATGTATATAGTATGTTAAAAGATGTTTAACTAATATATGTATGAGATGCATTTATGAAAATAGTAAGTTAAAGAGTTTAACAAATGATGAGATCAAGTTTTAATCAAATCCCTCAAAAGGAAATATTAAGTCACATTTAAAGGCCTTCCGATGCATGGCACTCGTCAAGACTACTATCGATTAAGTGTGGGTCCGCCAAAGCGGGGTACCTTTATCTATAATAGTAAGGCGCGATGGGACAAATGTAATGTTCAACTGCTATCCATTGGGTCTGACTTAACTAAGCCAACTTCAATAGGATTGAAAGGCTTAGAGGCTCATAAGTTGGGCTTTAGTCCATGTGATGGATTAGAATAAGAGTTATTCACCCAACTATCCAAGAGTTGCATGAGATGCAATCGGAAAGTGTTTCCTGCCTAAATAACCGAATTTTGGGTGATCAGCCAAAGCTCACTTAAAGCTAGGTGAAATATGGATCTTGGCCCACTAGAAAATCTTCCAACGGGATTTTCCGAATCAATGATGAGGGTCATTGTTTTGAGTAAAATAGTAGGAGGCGTATTTAATTAAAGACCTTATTAAATAACTTCATGGCATGATACTTATACTTTGCATATTTATCTCTGTAGATTACCATGGCATCAAACACATCAAGTAACCTGTCATTGCGATCCGTCCTTGAGAAGGACAAACTATCCGGAACGAATTTTCTGGACTGGTACAGAAACTTGAGGATTGTCCTCAAACACGAGAAAAAGCTGTATGTTCTTGAGGAGCTTATTCCTGAGAAGCCACCGGCTTCAAGTGCTCCTAGGGTCGAGGGGATGCTTATAAGAAGCATCGGGATGACGCCTTAGACGTGGGCTGTCTTATGCTTGCCGCCATGACCTCTAAGCCGCAAAAGCAACATGAGACCATGGATGCGTACGATATGTTCGTGCACCTCAAGCTGCTCTAACAAGAGCAAGCAAGCAAGAGGAACTTCCCAAATTACCGGGAAGTAAGCAAGAAGAAGAAGGGAATTGAGACTTCCACTTCGTGTCTGTTTGTTATAGAAGTCAATTTATCTAATTCTGCATCATGGGTATTAGATACCGGATGTGGTTCTCACATTTGTACAAATGTGCAGGATCTAAACAGGAGTAGACCATTGGCAAAGGGTGAAGTCGACCTACGAGTTGGAAATGGAGCAAAGGTTGCTTGCTTTAGCCGTAGGGACTTATGTATTGACTTTGCCCACGGGCTTACTATTCGATTAGAGAACTGTTATTTTGTGCCTGCAATTAGCAGAATATCATTTCCATTTCTTGTTTGGACAAGATTGGTTTTTCTTTTATAATAAAGAACAAAAGTTGTTCTATTTATTTGGATGATATTTTCTATGCTAGTGCACACATGAGTAATGGACTTTATGTCCTTGATCTTGAAATGCCCATCTATAACGTAAATACTAAGAGGATCAAACCAAATGAGTTGAACCCGTCTTATCTTTGGCATTGTCGTTTAGGCCATATAAATGAGAAGCGCAATTAGAAGCTCCATAAAGATGGACTCTTGGACTCATTTGATTATGAATCATATGAGATATGTGAGTCTTGTTTATTGGGAAAGATGACTAAAGCTCCATTCAACAGCAAAGGTGAAAGAGCCAACGATCTTTTGGGTCTTATACATAGCGATGTATGCGGACCCCTAAACACATTAGCTAGAGGTGGTTTTCAGTACTTCATCACATTTACTGATGATTTCAGTAGATATGGATTTGTGTATCTTATGAAACATAAATCGGAATCCTTTGAAAAGTTCAAGGAATTCAAAAATGAGGTACAAAACCAACTTGGTAAAAATATTAAAGCTCTTCGATCAGATCGAGGTGGTGAATATTTGAGCCTAGAGTTTGATGATCATCTAAGAGAGTGTGGGATTTTATCTCAACTCACTCCACCTGGAACACCACAATGGAATGGTGTTTCTGAGAGGAGAAATCGAACCTTGTTGGACATGGTTCGGTCTATGATGAGTCATGCAAACCTTCCAAACTCCTTTTGGGGATATGCTCTATTGACAGCAGCTTTTACACTTAACCGTGTTCCATCCAAAACGGTAGAAAAGACACCATATGAGATATGGACTGGTAGACGACCCAGCATGTCTTTTATGAAGATTTGGGGTTGTGAAGCATATGTAAAACGTCAAGTTTCTAATAAGCTTGATCCCAAATCTGATAAATGCTTCTTTGTGGGGTATCCCAAAGAAACCAAGGGATACTATTTCTATAATCCTTCGGAAGGCAAAGTGTTTGTCGCACCTGATTGGTGTATTCCTAGAAAAGGAGTTTATCTCCATAGGAACCAGTGGGAGGAAGATAGAACTTGAAGAAATTCAAGAATCACAGAGTAGTGACCTACCATTGGTGGAACAGGAGCAACCTTCACAGAATGTTGTGGAGGAACAACCCGCTCCAGTAGCACAAGACCAGCGTAGGTCTAACAGGATACGTCACCAGCCTGAGAGATATGGATTTCTCATGACTCCACAAGGTGATGTATTGCTCATGGATCAAGATGAGCCTGTGACCTACCAGGAGGCCATTACTGGCCCAGAATCTGAGAAGTGGCTTGAGGCCATGAAATCTGAGATGGATTCCATGTACACCAACCAGGTATGGACCTTGGTAGAGCCACCTGAAAGGGTAAAACCTATAGGGTGCAAGTGGGTTTTCAAAAAGAAAACTGACATGGATGGTAAGGTACACACCTTTAAGGCGCGATTGGTCGCTAAGGGTTTCAAGCAAATTCATGGTGTCGACTATGATGAGACCTTTTCACATGTTGCGATGCTTAAATCCGTCCGGATCTTATTGCTATCGCTGCATACCATGATTATGAGATATGGCAGATGGATGTCAAAACTGCCTTCCTTAATGGAAAGCTTCTTGAGGATGTGTACATGACACAACCCGAAGGCTTTGACATTTCAGAGGATGCCCGAAAGGTATGTAAATTGCAGCGGTCAATCTATGGATTGAAGCAAGCTTCCGTAGTTGGAACCTTCGTTTTGATGATCTTTGTAAGGCAATGACGGATTCATCAAAAATGAAGATGAACCTTGTGTCTACAAGAAGGTTAGTGGGAGCATTGTTGTTTTTCTGGTGTTATATGTAGATGACATATTACTCATTGGAAATGACATCCCTACACTACAAAATGTAAAGACATGGTTAGGGAATTGCTTCTCTATGAAAGATTTGGGTGAGGCTACCTATGTATTGGGAATCGGGATCTATAGGGATAGATCGCTGAAATTGCTTGGCCTAAGTCGAGTACATACATAGACAAAGTGTTGAGACGCTTTAACATGCATGAATCCAAGAAAGGACTCTTGCCTATGTCACATGGTATATGCCTATCAAAGGCACAATCCCCTTCCACTCAAGAAGAAAGGGATCGCATGAGTAAGATTCCATATGCATCCGCAATTGGATCTATCATGTATGCCATGTTATGTACTCGACCAGATGTATCGTATGCTTTAAGCATAACGAGCAGTGTACTCACCGATCCCCGGTGAAAGTCAGTTCTTGTCGGTCAAGAACATCCTTAAGTACATGAGAAGAACTAAGGATTCGTTCTTGGTGTATGGAGACGAGGAAGAGCTTGCTGTAATAGGTTACACCGATGCTAGCTTCCAGACCGATAAGGATGATTCCAGATCACAATCTGGTTATGTGTTCTGCCTAAATGGCGGGGCTGTGAGCTGGAAAAGTTCGAAGCAGGAAACAGTTGCCGATTCTACTACAGAGGCTGAGTATATTGCTGCCTCCAATGCAGTAAAGGAGGCTGTTTGGATCAGGAAGTTCATTACTGAGCTTGGTACGGTTCCTGGTATTGTGGACCCCATTGATCTCTATTGTGATAACAATGGGGCCATTGCACAAGCTAAGGAACCTAGATCTCATCAGCGATCCAAACATATACTTAGGCGCTTCCATCTCATTCGAGAGATTATCGATAGAGGAGATGTGAAGATATGCAGAGTACCAACGCTTGATAACGTTGCTGACCCACTTACGAAACCTCTTGCTCAACAGAAGCATGAAGGTCACACTAGATCGATGGGCATTAGATTTATGCCTGATTGGCTCTAGTGCTAGTGGGAGATTGTTGGTGTAAGCCCTAGAGGCCAATGTATTTCTTTAGACTTACATTTGTATCTTGCTATTTCATATATATATATATATATGAGGCATTCCAGTTTATTGTGTTACTTGTTAAAACATAATAAAGTCCTTAGAATAGAAATTTCAGTTTAATAGAATATCAAGTGCATGACTTGATCGTGAGACACTATTGAACAATGAAATCCTATTCTTAAATATCCGTAGTCAAGTATTTTATCAACAAGGACAATAATAATACAATTGAGACTATTATGTGTGCAGACTGATGACCATATCTCACGGGTCATGGATATGAAATATCGAGTCGCCACATAGGTACACATTAAGGTAATGATGTACTGGATTGACCCACCATGAGAACACTACATGGAGCGTTATGTGAGTGTCATAAGTAGTTCTCATAGTGACAATGGTGCATACAATCCTTCGACCTGAAATCACTACGATCCCTACATGAGGAGTCGTGTGCTTTAATATCGTCAAACGTCATCTGTAATAGGAGGATTATAAAGACGGTCATTGGGCATACCATGAGCCATGCAGAGGGATGTGAGTGACCTAGATGGGATTTGTCCCTCCTACATGACAAGAGTAATATCTGTGGGCCCTCTGATAGAGTGAGACTGTAAAATGCATGGCCATGCTGAAATGAGTCAATATGAGATATTGACCTCATTTGTTGTTAAGTCTACTCGGGTATCAGGGAACATGATATTGAACTATACAAGGGATAATAATGCACATGAATATTTGTCACAGAAAGGTTTCGTCAAATCACTGACTTTCTCACTACTTAGGTAGCAGTGATGTATTGCTAGATACCGCTCACTGTTTGTAATATTAAATGGGATTTAATATTACTGCTAACGTATTGGGAACCTATAGGGTCACACACAAAAGAGCGGATTAAAAGAAGCATTAAAGGAAAGTTGGACTTTCCTATTGGGCCTAGCGCATAGTAGATGGGCTTAGGTCAAATGCTGCTCACTAACTCACTTAAGGAGGTGCTACTGTAAGTAGACCACTTAAGTTGTTGTGCCCAGACGGTTGATAACCTAGCCGCACAAAAGAGAGTAAGAGTGAACAGCAAAGTCTCGATTTTGAAGCTAGCACTGTGAGACAGAGACGCTTCGGTTCGTGACGTTGGACGCTCACGGAATCCGCTCGTGTGGATACCTCTAGAGACACCGTTCGTGCGGTGTTCGTGATAGACGAATTTCAACAAACAGCCATCGCTTCAAGAGGTAAACTTTCGAATCATGAATCATGACCATTCGCAAGGATCCTTCGATGGGAATTTTTCCGCTGCGTTTCTTTTGTTTTATACGCAAATTCCCAACATGCTCATGGCTCATCGGGAAGCGTGGACGACAAAATCTTTTAAAATATTTGCATAACAATAAAATTAGATTGATTAAATAATTAAAAATATTAATGATTAAATAAGTAAAAAATAGAATATGAAAATAGTTAAATATATAAGTATAGTAATTATTTTTTCAACAATAATAAACTTAAATATGTAATAACTTAATAATTACATAACACCAAAATTAAATTAAATAATCAAATAAAAATGATTGAATAAATTAAAATAGTATAAAAAATAAAGATTTAATCAAAAGAGTGACGAACAATTTAATAAATTTTGATTAGAGTAAGTGATTTTTTGTGCTAATGCTTTGCTTATGATGGTTGCTTAAATATTGGTTTGATTGATTGCTAATAATGTCAAACTTTATGCAAATTATTTGTTACTTGAAGTTTTATTTTATCTTAGAGTATATATATATATATATATATATATATATATATATATATATATATATATATATATATATATATATATATATATATATATAGTCAATACGTAATTGAGAAAACAGTTTCCCGTTCAAGGTTCAATATTATTGAGCATGTGTACTCGTGGTCATGATATCGCTCATTTTATTGAATCTTGAATTGTCCAATTGGGACAGTTTGGGAAGAAACTTTTGCTCCACCGATATACTAGTTACTCAATGATTGTCATTTGTGAAATAGTTGATTAAATTTCGGGTCGAAGCATTTCCTTTTGTTTTCAGGGTCCATACTTGATTGTGGTATTTCATCGCGGTCAAGTCGTGTACTTGGAGACCGATGGGAAATGCTGTCGAAATTTCGTCAGCTATAAGACATGAGAAGTGATGAGTAACTAGTATAATACAGTGATGAAAAAGTTTTTCCTCGAATGGGATAGGGCCACACCTTTTAAGGAAAGGGAGCGATTCGGGGTCATAGTATGATGTTTAAAAATACTTCAATTTATATGAAAATGCATAAGGATGGAATATTATCCCTCGAACTGTAGTTGGGTGTATGATAGGAACGAGTCTGGGAGACGACTTCTGAAACAATCATTTGTAGCCGGAGTTGAGGAGTTTATATCCAAAGCAAAGTAACATTGTGATTATGCCAAAGAGGGGGGGATTAGATGTCCGTGCACAAAGTGCAATTGTATGGCGGTTTTGAGTGATGATGACGTGAAATTACACCTATACCGACGTGGGTTCAAGCCTAATTATTGGATATGGACCGATCATGGTGAGGAGTTGCCGGATATTGATTTGAATGAAGTCGGCGGTGACGATCTTGAAATGGGTGCATCAGGCAGTGGCTACCACGATGAATAAGTCGAACAACTCCAGTCAATGCATACGATGGTCGACGATTGTCTTGGGCAACATGATAATTTTGAGGCGGATAAGTCTGATGACATGGAAGAGCCTCCTAATGAATCGACGCAGAGGTTCTACAATCTATTGTTAGAGACAAATAAGCCATTATTTGAAGGGGCGTCAGATTCAAAATTATCAATTTGTGTTAGGCTTCTAGCTTGCAAGTCCAATTGGAATGTCCCAGAGTAGTGTTTGGAGTTCTTTTGTAAAATGCTTCAAGATGTGACACCCTTCAAAGAGTTGTTGCCAAAAAGTCATTATGATGTGAAGCGGTTGGTGTCGAAACTAGGCTTGGGGTCTAAGAGGATTGATTGTTGTCCAAATGGGTGCATGCTATATTATGGTAGTCAGTCTGGCACAAATGACAGTGCGTTGGAAGAATGTAAATTTTGTCAGACACCCAGGTACCGCGTTCGAAGTAGTGACCATAGTAAGAGGAAACCAGTTCCTACGAAGGCAATGTTCTATCTGCCAATAATTCCAAGGTTGCAGAGACTGTTTGCATCAACGTAAACTGCAGGACAAATAAGGTGGCATAATGAAAATAGAAGAATTCTGGGCGTTATACGCCACCCTTCTGATGGTGAAGCTTGGAAGCACTTCGATCGGGTTCATCATGATTTTGCAGCAGATCCTCGCAATGTGAGACTTGGGCTGTGTTCAGATGGTTTTACCCCGTACATTCAGGCGTCGGCCTCGCCATATTCATGTTGGCCAGTGATTGTTACACCGTACTATCTTCCTCCCGAGATGTGCATGTCAAAACCATATATGTTTCTGACTTGTCTCATACCGGGACCATCTAATACGAAGGTCGGGATAGATGTATATTTGCAGCCTCTAATCGATGATATGAAGAAGTTGTGGGATGGTGTGTTGACTTATGACGTTTCAAAGAGGCGAAACTTTATGATGAGGGGATCACTGATGTGGACTATCAATGATTTTCCTGCATATGACATGCTCTCTGGTTGGGGGACCCACAATAAATTGGCGTGCCCGTATTGCATGGAACATGGAAAGGCTTTTACCCTTAGATATGGTGGCAAAAGTTCCTAGTTTGATTCTCATTGTCGGTACTTAGATCCCGACCATCCCTTCCGAAGAAACGTCCGAGCATTCAAAAAGAATCAGACAGAAGAGGAAGGTCCACCGCCTTTGTTGACTCCTGAACAAATATGGGGTCGGTTTAGAGATCTTCCTAAAGTCACTGAAGCAGGTGTGTCAAAATTAACCGGGTATGGAGAATGGCATAACTGGACAAAACAGTATTTTTTGGGAACTACCGTACTGGAAGGATAATTTGTTAAGACATAGCCTTGATGTGATGCATATCGAGAAGAATTTCTTTGACAACATTTTTAACACGGTTATGAATGTGTCTGGCAAGACGAAGGACAATGAGAAGGCAAGGATGGACATAGCTATGTACTGTAGACGAAAGGATTTGGAGCTGAAGCCGTAACCTAATGGAAAAATGGTCACACCAAAAGCTTGTTACACTCTAACCGCCGATGAAGCGAAGTCAGTTTGTCGGTGGTTAAAAGACCTTAGGACCCCTGATGGTTATTCCTCTAATTTGGCACGATGTGCTGATGTAAGAACAAGGGGGCCTCATGGGATGAAAAGCCATGATTGTCATGTATTCATGGAGTGTTTGCTTCCTATTGCTTTCGGCTCGCTGCCCCAGCATGTTTCGAACCCGCTTAAAGAAATCAGTCATTTCTTTAAAGATATATGCTCTGCAACTTTAAGAGCGGATGGTCTGACGAAGATGGAAGAAAACATTCCAATAATTCTGTGCAAGATGGAGAGGGTTTTTCCCCCATAATTTTTTGACTCAATGGAACATCTCCCTATCCATCTTGCATATGAAGCGAGGCTTGGTGGACCAGTACAATATAGGTGGAGGTATCCGTTTGAAAGGTAATTTTATTATATTTTGACATTTAAATAATTAGCGACCATTGAATAATGCCTTGTCAATGATGTTTTTTATTACTTTGATTCATGGGTGACTCTAAACGATCGGTTAAAAACAAGGCTAGGGTGGAAGGATCAATCTGTGCGTTTTACTTACACCGTGAGACAACCTATTTCTAGTCCCACTATTTCAACAACTTTATGTTGGCACCAAGACATGTTAGGAACGAGGTAGATGCTGATAATGCAGGGTATCCTTATATGCTATCCATATTTAACCTTCCTGGCCGTCATGTTGGCAAGGAGCTTACTTACTGGTTAATTGATGAGGAGTATGCATCGGCCCATGTACATGTCTTGATAAATTGCACAGAGGTGAAACCATACAATGAAAGTCTTAACGACCTATTTTTGAAATAATGTATCACATATTATTATAATTTATCTTTTAACACATAGTACACATTTTATTTGTCAGCGTGTTCCTTCAAATTAATCAATTAAGTGAACAAGATGGTTCTGCTCGTACGCATGCAGATTTTCTTGAATGGTTCAAGCAACAAATAAGTGTAATATGACGATGCAAACACTATATTAAGCTTAATTTTACCTCTTGAAAAAGTAATTATTTAATATGACTTACCTATTCGTAGGTGTATCAACAACCGTTAAGCGTGACTAATCAACACTTGAGAGATTTAGCGTATGAGCCCTATAGCTGTGTTACATCATGGCGCACATACTTTGTTAATGTGTACAAATTCCACACAGATGAGTGGAACGTGGGCAAAAAGACAATTAATAGCCGGGTTGTCGTACAAGGCGAAGGTACTGGTGATTTTTATGGGGTCATAAAACACATATATGAGTTACAACACAATACTACTACTTATCCTAAAAAAGTAGTCTTATTTCATTATAACTGGTTTGATCCATCGAGGACAGGCACAAAAGTGGATCCCAAGTATGGAACTGGGGACATTCGTATGGATACAAGATATCAACAGTTTGATCCGTTTATAATTTCTCAGAATGCAAAACAAGTTTATTATGTCCCTTATCCAGCAATGAGAACAAACAAACAAGGTTGGTGTGTTACAGTCACTACCAAGCCTAGGGGTCGCATAGAAATCGATGATGCAGAGGATGAGATGCCATTCCAGGCGGATGAATCGTCACATGTCAATGAAGTAATTGAGGTCGAGCGTATTACTGGCATGTTGGGATCTGCAAATGAAGGGGAAGAAGTGGTCATTGGTAATCAGGCATCCATGCATGCATCATCAGAGGAAGAAATCCAAAGTGATGATGCAATGGAAGAAGAAGAAGAGTCGGACTTACAATCAGATGACGATACCGAGTCTGAATAAGAAGTTTACTATTATGTTATTTTTATTGTATTTTAAATATTTGCTTATGAAATATAATGTAAGACTTGACAACTATTGTTATAAAAATAGTTGCTTAGATTAGACTGTTAAATGTCGATTACTTATTATTTTTACACTGATTTTTAATTGTGCTATAAAAATAGATATGTCAGCATCAGGAGGACACCCGCCCCGCCCCCCACTGCCTAGCGGTGATAAGGGGAAGGGGAAGGCTAAGCGGGTACGATACACCGTGAAGTCCAGGTGCTTGCTCCCATTCCTGGAGGTCCCTCCGCACCCACCCTCATCCCTACCGCACCTACCCTATCACCACCTACAGGAGCCTCCCCCACCCATTCTACATCATCCCCCACCCATTCTATACCCTCACTGATCCATACTACATCATCCCCTACCCATACTACACTATCCCCGACCCACACTACCCCACCCTTCACTCATGTCCAGACCTCCAATCGCTTTGCGCCACGACGTGCACTAGCTGGCTACTCGCCGCCCCCTACTGGACCCACACCACACCCACACCCAGCACCACCATCATCCTCGACTGCGTCGGTCACACATCCAACAGGATTATCATTTATGCCGACTCCTAGGATGATGCCACAACCGGAGACGACCATTCCATCCTCATCATCCGGGGCCGCATACGGTCACGACACGACCATACCATCATCATCGTCTGTGCAGCAGTCGGCCGCGGCTGAGGACTTGCCTGAGTGAGCCAAGGTTCCCGCACCTGAGTATCGACCATGGATCCGTCCTGTTTCTGGATCGTAAGTTTACTTTAATTTAATGTTGTTTAAAAATAATTACTATTTAATAAGCATATATTTTTTGGTTGTCATATTATTGATTTAATAAAATTATGAATTTTTCAGCATCATCCCATCGAAAGTGGGATCGAAGCACGTTACCTTCGCCATCAAGGCGCAATATCGTCGCTTCTGGCCATCATGGGGGGTGATCCCCGGGGAGGATCGGGATCGTATCTTCAGACGATTCGGGGTAAGTTCTTGTTTATTAGTTCATGTAATTTTTCATTTATTTTATATATTCTTTTGTATAATGTTATTATCATTTTTATCTTTGTTAACAGGAGCTTGTGCGTCGGTTACCAGAGCATACCTCAGAGATACGTGCGATCTTTGACGACCGAGCAGCTGCTCGACTGAGGGACATGCTCTGGGAGCGTAGGGAGAGTCGGATATATCCGGATTACATCGGGACCAACATCTGGGCCCAAATGTGTGCGTACTGGGACACTCCAGCTTACAAGCTAAAGTGTGAACAGGCGAAGAGAAATCGGGCTTCCGAGAAGGGTGGGAGCATGCACACTGGTGGTTCTATTAGCCACATGCAGCATGACATTTACATGGTATGCATATATAAATAACATTATTTATAAACTGTATATTTTTATTAAAAATTTGTTTTATAACTAATTGATTTTATTAGTGTGTCGGTTGCAGGCAGGAGAGCTAGCTCGGTCCGTTGATGTCCCTACGATATTTGAGCAGGCACATATTCGCTCGGACACCGGCTAGTTTGTTGATGAGAGGTCAAGGCAGACAGTGGTGAGCTAAAATGTTTTTTTTATATTTAAACTATTGGTAATTATTATATATATATATATATATATAGTTTAATACATATTGGTTGTAATGTACTGATCGCAGGCGGAGTACAACGCCAGGTTTAGTCAGGTAGAATCTGAGGCTGCCTCCTACTCTGGTGCCTCAGATCCTTCTCAGCTGGACCCTGCCGAGGTTGAGCGACTACAGACCCAGACCTGGATGGATGTGGCGGGCGGGAAGAACAAGGGACGGATTTACGGTACTGTGACCCTAGCCAGGTCGATTCGTCGGGGGTTGACGCGGAGCATGACCATTAGGGAGCCTACATCCTCCAACTCACAGGACATGGAGGAGGTGCATTGACTGAGGCAGGAGGTGCAACAACAAAGGGAGACGAACGAGCGCATCATGCAGCAGATGGAGACATTCTCTACGGTCATGACCGCTGTGCTCGATTTCCTCCCACCCGACAGGCACAGCGCTCTGCAGGGGCTCCTCCATGCCACCCGGCCCCAGCCCTCCACTACTACTACTGATCCACCACTGCAGCCGCATGATGACGGTCTGTCTACTGAGCCGCAGCTTGATGGTCATGTGACGCCGACAAACTCCCCCCGACAGGATGACGATGACGGATATTATGGTGATGGGTATTAGGATAGTGATAGGTGTAGTAGAGATTTGTAGTTAGACGGATATTTTATTTATGGATTATATGTTGAGTTTGTTTTTATTTTAAATTAATTTTAATTTAATTGCTTTTTAAATTTTATTTTTAATTTCAATTTTGTTTTGTAATTGATAATATAATAATATTTAATTAAAATAAAATATAATAATTAAATTATAATTAATTATAATAAAATAAATAAATAATAATAATTAATAAATAAAATATAATTAATTAAAATAAAATATAATAATAATTAATAAATAAAATATAATATTTAATATTGAATATATAAATTTTAATAAAAATAATTAATAATTAATAATTAATATAAAACAAAATAAATAAAAAATAAAAAAACCTTGTTTTCGACGGATATTTCCGTCGATAACTATTGGTTACATTTTCTGATGGAATATTCCGTCTGTAACATCCACATAGAGTCACCGACGGAATTTCCATCGGTAATTAGGGGTTCTGTGTGGCAAGTTTTCCCATGGTTAAGGCCGTCGGAAATTTCCGACGGACGAACTAGATCCGTCGGAAAGGCTTTCATACGCGCCTATTACCGACCGAACCGTGTCCGTCAGAAAATTCGTCAGTAATGTAGTTTTCCAACGGAATTTCTTCATTTCCGACGGGTTTTTTCGGTCGGTAAGTCGTGTTTTTTTTTTGTAGTGAATCTTCTTAATTCTATATGCAGAATATGTGGTTAAATATGAAACCTAAATTTAGTTATAATCTGCCATTGATGAATTATATATATGAGGTTTCATATTTTTATCTATTAACCACTTATCTTGATAATTCTGCGATATTCTAAAATTTATGTGAAGAGTTTGTTGTTGTATTTTGAATTTTTTTGTAATTGATAAATTGTATAACCACTTCTCTCAATAATTCTGCACTAGTAAATTTCTCTCTAATTTACTAGCCTATTCTTGAAGAGAGAAAGTTGGTGAGTTTTTAAACTCACATTGGCTATTGTACTATAGAGTAATGACCCCACTATCAAATATTATATCATTAGAGCATTTTAATATTAGTGGGCTCTAATGGGAATCCTAACTTTATTTGGGTATACTAGAACAGTGGGAGTGTGCATACAATTATGTATGCTTCAAAACTTATTAATCTTATATTGCCATATATTCTCGCGCGCACTTTGACATATGGCATATTATAAGAGACTTTGATATTCAGTCTCATTTTATTGTACTGAGATATATATAAATCTTCTTCAAAATCTCAGTAAGCATCTTAAATGGATGCTAAGGTCGATTTTGTTGGATAATGCACAATAATCTTTTAGCATGCAATCATGTTGTGCTTCTCTTTTAACCAACATTCCACATTTTGTTAGGTCACAAATGTATAAGTACCTTGCTTGTATGATGTCATTACTCCTATCGAGTATGATATTTGCATTGTTGAGGTGCTTGTAAATCTTGTAGTCAGGAAAGCTTACGTTTCTTAGACAATTCGTTGATAGTTGGTGCTTTAACCATAATTGATATTCTAGTTATAAAATTCCTATTCTTTTAAAAAATTAACTAATGTCGATCGTAAGGAGGTTTTCAGAGCTATGAAGCTCTGCTAGGGTTTTGTGATTTCTTGCATCACAAGGCTGCTTCACCCATGACAATATTCTCAAATTGCCCATGGGATCTTCTCTTCCCCGAGTCGGTTGCTGCTTGCACTAACCCTCTCCCTAATTCTTCTCCATCTCATCTATCTTCTTCATCCTTGCAAACCAAATCTTTTGCCCAAGCCTTAACAAATTCTTGTGCGGTCCCTTTGAGTCAATTGCCAAAACCTTGTGTTAAAGCTGATGAATTGACAATCAAGATTCCGGAGAATGAATATTTAGCAGGTCTTGAAGGATGCAAAAACCATTTACATGGTCGCTTGTTATTGTCCAAAGGCAATTCTCCATTGAAGTTGACTGACTTAAGTCAGAAGTTACTATCTTTATGGAAGGATATTAGCCCATGGCATCTGATTTCACTTGGCAAAGGGTTTTATGAATTTCCTTCTCTTCTTTAGAAGATATGCGAAGTGTTCTTGCAGTAGGTTTTTGGAACCTCGATCCAGGAAGCTTGAGGGTGTTCTCATGGACTAAAGATTTCAATCCTTACTCTTTAAAGCAATCTCGTGCTCAGGTTTGGGTTAGATTTTATGGGGTGCTGCAAGAGTATTGGAGATCGAAAATTCTCTTTGCTATTACTGGTGGTTTGGGGGTTCCAATTTACTTGGATGAGGCTACAAGTAAGAGGACTTTTGGTCACTTTGCTAGGGTCTTGATTGATCTTGATTTAAATGCTAAACTTTGAGAGAAAATTCTTGTTGAAAGGGAGGATTTTGCCTTTTTTGCTTATATAGAATATGAGAAGTTACCTGAGTTTTGTACGATCATGCCAATCTATAGGGCATTCTTTGGGAACCTGTATCAAATCTGCAGGAAATTCTGAAAAGAAACCAATCCAAGTCTCGAGGCCTAATCCAAGAAAGGTTTACATCCCCAAAACAAAGGTTGCTGAATCAATAAAGGTTGTTGAGGGGACAAATATTGTTGTTGAGACAACTGAGACTAATGCACAGCATGTTGTAAAATAGATAGTTAATCATACAGAGGTCCAAGAGAAAGATAGAATCACTACGGCCAAGAATAAAGGAAAAGGGATATTAATTGATGATTCAGTCTCTGATACTAATCTCCCTGATAAGGGTGAATGTAGTAAGGGAGGTCACGATGTGTTAATCACTAATGATGGTGTAATTGTTGAAGATGTTCCCTTTGAAAGGGAGGATAATTCAAACTTCTTAGGAATGTTCCTTATGTGGTATAGGAGATATCTAATTTTGATCGTATAATTCATACTCCTCTTGAAAAGTCTCAATCTGTAGATTCGGGCTCTGAGGTTGAAGTTACAAGTTCAGTTCAAGTCCTATCATAAAATGCAGGTTCTTCTGATGTTGTCTCTCCATCTTTTGTCCCCAATTCTGTATCCATTGGCATTAACTCGGGTAATTCTGGTTCTCATACAATTTCGGTTATAAATTCCTCTTCTAAAGAATCTTTGGTAAATGATTCTATTCAGAACTCTAGTTGTCAAACTCCAGCCATGAATATGAATTCTGTTCCAAATTCAACTTCTGTTAAGAAAGGTCAGCAGTCTGTGGTTAATGAAGTTGTTGATCATGATTTAAAAGTGGTTGGGAGACTCTGGAATGATGATGTTGATGATTAAGAAGTATCCTCCACTCCTGCTCAAACAAAAAATTTGGATGCAAACTACACTAAATTTCAGTCCAAATCTAAAAAAAAAAGAAACACATAAGAGCTAGAAGGCAAGCACAAAGAATGTCTCAGTATCAAGCCCAATATGGGACAGATTCTGTCTCTTTGGAATTTTAATGAAGGTGTTTTATTGGAATGCTAGGGGAATTGGCAATCCTAGCACTAGACTGGTTTTGTCCAAATTTTGTATAGAACATAAGCCTGATCTGGTTTTTTTGTCTGAACCAAAGATTGATATAGACAACTTTCTGGTGAATTTCTGGAAAAGACTGAATCTTAAAGTTTTTGCAGTAAACAATAGGGATTCTCTGATTCCAAACTTATGGGGGATATTGCTTCCAACCTGTCCCCTTCAGTTCTTGTAACATCCCAGCAGCACATTTCTGTGTCTTTAAATCGTAAATATCAGAAGTTCTTTATTTCTGCAGTATATGCTTCAACTTCTTAGATTGAAAGAAGGAGTCTTTGGATGGAGTTAGCAACTTTACAACAAACTTTTTAGGGGCCATGGTGTTTTATAGGGGACTTTAATGTTGTCCTTGGTGCCCATGAGAAGAGATGAGGTAGACTTCCTTCCACTGCCTCTTGTGAGGAATTTAAAGCATGGTCTGACTCTTGCAACATGACTCATATTGTTACCCGAGGGGCTGCTTTCACATGGTCCAATATGAGAGGTTTCAGGGATCATACAGAATTGAGATTAGACAGATCTGTTTGCAATGATGAATGGTTAGCTGCCTAGGATAAAGTGGCATGCTGCACTCTTGCCAGAATTCAGTCTGATCATTATCCTATACTCTTAGTTCTGAAAAAAGACTTTACATCTCAGCCATCATCATTCAAGTTTCATAATATGTGGACTGATCATGTAAACTGTAGAAGATTGATATCTGAGGTTTGGAAGAGACCTTTTTGGGGCTGTCCCATGTATGTCCTGGCTCAGAAACTAAGATGTCTTAAATCAGAACTGAAAGTGTGGAACAAGCATGTTTTTGGCAATGTCCATCTCAAAGTGGAAGAGGCCATGACTAAGTTAGATTCCATTCAAGATCGGATTGATTCCCAAGGATTTTCATACTTTTTACATAATCAGGAGGTTGCTGCTCAGATTTATCTTAATCAAGCTCTCTCTTTTCAAGAAGCCTTTTGGAAGGAAAAAGCTAAAATGAGCTGGTATGTAGAAGGAGATAGAAATATAGTTTTTTTTTCATAAGGTCACTAATATTAGAAATGCTACAAAACAAATGTCTATTCTTAAGGTGGGAAATTCTGTTTTGGAAAGGAAATCAGATATTGAAAATCATGTTCTAGACTTTTACACAAAGTTATATGCTTCTAGCAACTCTTGTGTAGACAATGGCCTCATTGATTCTGTCATCCCTTCTTTAGTGTCATCTCAAGACAACATCATGCTAACAAACATTCCCACTTTAGAAGAGGTCAAGAATGCTGTCTTTTCTCTAGATAGAAACAGTGCACCTGGTCCTGATGGTTTTGGTGGGAGCTTCTACCAATCTTATTGTGATATAATTGAGAAAGAGGTTCACAGTTTTGTAACTCAGTTCTTTAAGGAGTGGTGGAAATCTCAATTCCAATAGATTGGTGCTTATTCCAAAGTTTGATGGTGCTGATAGAATTGAAAACTACAGGCCAATTGCACTTGCCAACTTCCAATTCAAAGTTATAACCAAAGTTCTGGCAGACAGACTTGCTATAATTATGCCAAAAATAATTTCCACTGAACAAAGAGGATTTTTTAAGGGAAGACACATAGCTGATTGTGTTTGCATAGCTTCTGAAGCAGTTAATATGTTGAGTAACAAAAGCTTTGGAGGAAAAATGGCTTTGAAGTTAGACATTAAAAAGGCCTTTGATACTTTAGATTGGAGTTTCCTTTTTAAGACACCAAGCCATATTCTCTATGCAGATGACATCATGGTCTTCTGTAAGGGAACAAAAGCTAATATTAGAAACATTATGCAACTTTTTGAGGAATATGGTCAAGCTTCAGGGCAGATTCTGAGCCTTGATAAGTGTAATTTTTTTGCAGGATCAATGTCTCCTAGAAGGGTAGCTGAAATGAGCTCTTTTCTTGGTTTTTCAGTAGGTTCATTTCCTTTCACCTACCTTGGGGTCCCTTTGTTTAAAGGCAAATCGAAAATAGTTTACCTTCAACCTATCATAGTAAAATCAAATGCAAACTTTCCTCTTGGAAAGGTTCACTTCTCCCAATTATGGGTAGAGTGCAGCTTGTTAACTCTGTGATTCAAGGTATGCTAGTTTAAAGTTTTCATATCTACATGAGGCCCGTTTCTCTACTAAAGCAATTGGATGGTTAGATCAAGAAATTTGTTTGGTCAGGGGACATTCACAAAAGGAAACATGTTACAGTGGCATGGAAGTCAGCTTGCTTTTCTGTTTCAGATGGTGGCTTTGCAATCAGGTCTATCAGAGCAATAAATGAAGCCTCTATGCTGAAACTGAGTTGGGATCTGATTACTTCTGCTGATCAGTGGGCTAGGTTTCTTAGAACTATATTTCTCAATAACTATAAACCTATAGGTCATCATGTCAACTCTTCTATTTGGTCAGCTTTAAGGAAGTGGTATCATGTTGTTTTAGACAACTCCTCCTGTTAATTGGTGATGGTAAGTCTGTCAATTTCTGGACAGATAAATGGTTGAATGAACCTTTGGTTTCTATGATGAATATTCCTAAGCATTGGCATCATTCATTGCTTGCTTTGGTTAAAGACTTTCTGGTGGACAGATGTTGGAACATCCCTGACTGTTTGTTATCACATTTTCCGAATGTGGTTGATAGTATTCATCAAATCCATATTCTTGTGGAGGATTGTGAAGAAAGAATGGTGTGGAACAGCTCAATAAATGGAAAGCTTTCCTTCAAAGAAGCTTTCCTGTTCTTAAATCCTGTTAGAAACTCAGTTTCTAACTTCAAACAGATCTGGTCCAAATCCATTCCTCCTGCAAGATCCTTTTTGGTTTGGAGAAATTTTCACCACAAGATTCCAACTGATGAGAACATAAGGTTGATAGGCATTTCAATGGCTTCCATGTGTAGTTTATGTGGGCTTGAGGAAGAATCAACATCTCACCTTTTTCTATCCCGCTGTTATGCTCAGTCAATGTGGAACTAATTGGTGTCTAACTTGGTCTTCTCTATAGATTCTTATTCTTTTGAATCCTTGTTTGCTTTCTATAACAAAAGTTATAGTCCTCATTTGAAGGATGTGATCATGGCTGTTGTTATCAATACTATATGGGTGATTTGGTTTTCTAGGAATCAATGCAGATTCCTTAACAAGAATATCAGTCTGGCCTATGCTAAAACTATGGTTTTTTCTGCTGTTTCACTTTCAGGCAAGATATCTAATGGCACAATGTTCAATTCAATTGAGGGGTTTGTCATTCTAAAAAACTTCAGGATTGATGGTCATACTAGCAAGGCTCCAAGAATAAAAGAAGTGGTCTGGTTGTCTGTTGAGTCACCGGCAAGTGTACCGGGTCGTCGCAAGTAATAAAATAAACACGGTAAGAATTTACCGAGGTCGAACTCAGGGATTGGGCTACCAATTCAACTAATCCGCGGGAAATCCGATACGTTTGGTCAAGTATCAGAAGGTGGTTGAGAGAGAAGATAGGATTGCAATCTAAATTAACAAATCTAATAAAACTAATTAACTAAAAATCTGAAATTAAAACATCTAGGGTCTCAAATCCACCTACCCAATCATGCATAGTACCCAAGTGATGATGAATTCCTCCCTGAGTTCAATTACAATGTCAACCGGGACCCCCAAATTCTCCTATATCCATTGTCGTGCTCAATAGGACGTATTCGAAGATTGGATTAATTACTTACTAGGTCTCTTAATCCTAATCATCAAACTCTATTAATTCTTGTTCCCTATAAGGTTGCACCGATCTCCTACTCACCCTCGTGCAATATTCGATCGATGATCCCAATTCAAGTTCTAAACGCGAATCGCCGATCAGCCTCAACACGTTTAACTAGTTAATCACGCATGCATATGATCAACACAATGAAATCAGAATTGGAAAACATTAATTGAGAAAAGGGGAGAAAAACATATATCACATGAACACTATACCGCCATGGGTGGCTTCATTGATTCCCTAGACGAGGGGATTGGTTCCTCATGCCCGTGACGACACACAAACAATCCGACATAATCACCATATCAAAATAAGAAAAGAAAAAGGGAGACGCAGCTCCAAAGAGACAAGAAACTAGCCTAAATGCTACTCTAAAACAAGTGGAAAAACTAGGATTCGGATATCCTCCAAGAGCTCCTCAATTCTGATCTGAAACAGCCTATAAATAGGGATTCTGGTTCTCGGTCGCTCGCGGGGCGAACAAGCTTTCACGAGGCGAAATTAGTTTTGGCACGCTTTCAATTTGTATTCTAGCGAGGCGAGAGTGTGTTCGCGGGGCGAGTCTTCAAACCTTAATCTGTCACAGCCGTGACCTTCATCACGGCTAGGCCGTGATGGTCTCTGTCTTCCAGGGTCTTCAGACTCTCGCGAGGCGAGAAGTCTCTCACGTGGCGAGCCAGAATTGATGACTGTTGCTGTTTTGCTTATCTTCAGGCTCGCGAGGCGAGCATCCACTCGCGGGGCGAGTATCTTCAGAATGGAAATTTCCACTTTTTCCTTGACTCGAAGTGCTTCCTTGACTCTTGGAGCTTTACTTCTAACCTAAAACAATAAAAATAAACAAAAAGCGTAATTCTATTCAAAATAGACTAAAAATTACTAAAAATGCCTAGAACGAGTCAAAGTCCACTTAGGAACAAAACAAGGCCAAATTTGGGCGAAAACGAGATTGAACTCGAATAATTTGCACAAAAACCACAGTCCATCTAGTTATAAAACTAGATAAGCCAGAGGCTTATCAAAACACCCCAAACTTAAACCTTGCTTGTCCCCAAGCAAGCTAAAACTCAAAAAGGACTCAAGACTTTGGCAAGCTTAAGGGATTTAATCGATTTCGCACAAATTTTATGCAATCTTAACAAAACAGTTTTTCTCCAATGACTTCCCCCCTTACATCAACGTAATCCCCACATTCATTTACTTTAAACAATTGATAACTTATCATTCATGCAAGCATTAATCTAAGTTGAGGATCAAAGTTACACACAAAAGGAAGATCACCAATTTCAAACAATTGCCTTCCTCACAAGGGTATGTAAAATTTCACTCATTCGCTCTAATTCGTCTAGGCTATCAACTTTTCACTCAATTTCACATATCAAGAGCACTTCCCATGAATTTGATTTTCATCTCAAAAATAGTTCCCACGAAAACATGTATGCAACATCAGAAGGTCTTATAAAGGTTGTAATGGGGCCTGGCTGAGGGTAGGATATTCAAGGATACTAGGCTTAAGTCCCTAGGAACTAAGAGAGCATGAGCATTTGACACATCTTCCACTCAAATTCCTTTTTCCATTTTTCTTTTTGCCTCGGGTGACTACAGCCTTTTCCTTGTTATTTTTTCTAGTTTGCCCCTTTTCCTTTGGCAGTATTTTTTTTTTCACTGCCTTGGGTTTCAGCCTTTATTTTTCTTTTTCTCACCCCAAAATGACACACCACCTTGTAGCCACCCCAAACTTAGTTCCTCATAACCCTTTTCTTGCTACGCTTCCATGCTCTCCTAATCCTAAGATTGGGTTAACATGGTTTTTCAGATTTTGGCTTATAATTTAGGGTCGTCAAGAAACAATAGGCTAATTAGGCTCAACGGAGCTAACTAGGGAATATGCATTAGGGATGGTTCTCTTTAGGCCAAGTAGCTATTTCAAAGAAAATTTCCTAAATCATTTGATGCAACACATAAACATGCAAACCATGAAGAGATTCAAGCAAATTCGGGAAAGTGCAACACGAAAGTGATTCACACAATCAAAAACAAAGTTGGAGGCTCAAATCCTCACCTGGACATTTTTGCAAATTGTTTGACCGAGATACAATTCCTGGTGTGTGCACCCCCTCACCCCAAACTTATCATAAATCAAGTAATCACAATAAAATTCTCAAAGTTCAATTTTCAATTTTTCACATGGGGATCAACTTTTCTAATTTCAGAACCTAGGGCGAAATCATCAATGGTCAAAAAAATTCATGCAATCAATCTATGCTCAATTTAATTAAAATCCAACAAGCTTGCCGACACACATTCATACACAAACTCTTGATCTTCTCAAATTATTCAAGAGTGACAAACAAAAAAAAAACAAAAACAAAAACAAAAACAAAACAAAAGTGAGGAGAGGAGAGGGTGCTCCCTGATCAAATACTAGTGGAGGTGGCCGCTTCCACGGAAAGTTCTTCTACGGTTGCATCCTCATCCAATTGTTCCCTAGGGCACCCCTCTGTTGCACAGCATCCTGGAAGAACTCCTGCAGATTAAAACCTTAAGTGCAGATTCGCGAGGCGAGAGATCACTTCGTGAGGCGAATCTGGAATTCCAACAGATGATGATGCCCAGAATCGCGAGGAGAAAGCAGCCCTCGCGACGCGAGACAGAAACGTGAGCAAGCCTTTGAGATTCAGGGCTTCTGTCCCGCGTGGCGAATCAAGTTTTTTTTTTGTTATTTATCAATGAAAATGACAGAAACTAAAAATAAAGGATACCTAGCTTGGGTTGCCTCCCAAGTAGCGCTTGTTTAACGTCCCGAGCCTGACTCAAGTCGCCCCTAAGGGTTAATCCGGAGGAAGAAACTGCTTGTAATTTGGGACTGGCTCCCCATGATAATGCTTTATCCCTTGACCATTCGCCTTGAAGTTACCAGAGGCCCCTTCTAGCTCTATTGTTCCGTGAGGACAAACTTGGAGGACCTTGAATGGTCCCGACCACCTTGATCTTAGCTTTCCCGGAAAGAGTTTCAACCTTGAATTGTCAAGAAGTACCGCTTGTCCGGGCTCAAACTTCCTAGGCAAGATGTGTTTGTCCTGCCCTTCCTTAGTCCTCTTTTTGTGGTTCGCTTGCTTGCGGATCCGTGACAACTCATTTAAATCCAAAAGCCCTCTATAATCGGCACATACTCTCCACTCCGTGATGGTCCCTTTTGGGATCAACTGGTTGTTTTCATTGACCACCACGGTTGTGCCACCTTTCAACTTCGGTGCTTTATCCTCTTTTTCCATGCCCTTGTTGTTGCGCTCTTCCCTTGCACATTCATCCCTTGGGGAACTCGGTAAGGCTTCCATGTCTCTTAACCACTCAAGATAGACCTCATCCCCCAAAGGGTCTTTTTCCTCTCTATCATAATTATGGGATTTTACCATCGCTTGTGCTAGTGGAGAACCATGGGCTTCTCTAGTTGCCTTTGCCTTGACAATTGATTCCACCACATCCACTCGATACACATCCGACCTCTCAACAGGGTGCTTCATTGCTTCAAAGACATTGAAGACTACCTCATTGATAGTGTGATTTTACATCATATTTTCTGTACACTTTTGCATGCATTTTTCATATAGATTAGGCATTCTTTATTTGGTTTTTATTAGTTTTTCCCTTGGAACGGGTGAAGCGGTTTCTTGGTGTTATTTTGCAGGAACTTAAGGAAAACTGTACAGATTTGCCCAGAATGAAGCTTGGATGAGGTTAGAGCTTGAAAAGAGAAGAAATTGAGCCAAGCAGAATTCTGGAGATTCGCCCCGCGAAACACAATTCGCCTCGCGACCCTGAAAGCTGACTGCGCCAGGAAAATGCAACAAATTCGGGTTCGCGTCGCAAAGACACTCTCGCCTCGCGAGAATCCATTTCTCAGAAACAGCAGATTTTAACATTCGCCTCGCGAGAGGCCATTCGCCTCGCGAACGAGCGCAGAACTGATTGGTATAAGTTGCTGTTTTAGGGCAGAAAGGGGAGCTTTTGGTGGAGAGTTGGGGACTTGGAGGCTGCGGCTGGACTAGGGTTCCAACCCTAGTAGGGGATGTTTTCCTTGCTCTGGGAATGGAAGAAGATTGGAGGATTCTTCTATGAGTGTTCTTCATCTCTTCTCTCCTTCTCTTTTGTATTCTCATTTTTCATGAGTAGTTAAATCCCCTATTGTTGGGGTTAGATGTAGCTTTTCTGAACTTATTTGTATTTGATTTGGTTGTTTTAATACAAGTCTCTATTTCTTTATGAGTATGTGATTCTGTGCTTAATGTTTTCCTTGGCTTAGCTACCCATAGGAATGATATGTTGCTTTGATAGACAATTGACAGATTGATGTTAAGGCATGCTCATGAATCATATGCCAAGTAGTTCAAGAATCTAGACATAGGTGTTGGCTGCTTGCAATCCTATAAGTCTTGACTTAATGCAAAATCTCATGTTACTCCACCTAAGACATTAGGGTTTAATTTGGGATTTTAGGCTCATTCCACCTAAGACATTAGGGCTTGAGTATTTTAGAAAAGGCTTGATTGTCATTATTGAATTAGGACTTGTGTTAGAAACCATTTCATTGCAATTAAGGGAGGATTAGTGTAGTCTAACCCTGACAATCTTAACCGCATTTCTTTTGCCTTCCAAGTGTTCGATAAAATTCCCAAAAGACCAAAAATATTTTATTTCCTTATTTTATGATCTTTTCATACCATAGTTTAGTCTAGATAGTTGTTGAGTTTGTGAATTGGTAATTGGCAACCGATCCCTGTGGACGATATCCGGTCTCACCACCGTATTACTTGTTTGCGACAAGGTGCACTTGCCTTTATTCTAAAAATACGCAACACTCATCATCTTGCACCCTTAGAGTGAGCTTCCCTTGTCGCACATCTATCAAGGCACCCCCAGTGGCCAAGAAAGGTCTACCCAATATGAGGGGGATTTCGGCATCTTCATCCATATCAAGCACTACAAAGTCCACCGAAAATATGAGCTTGTCCACCTTTACTAACAAGTCTTCGACCACTCCATAAGGATATTTTATAGAATGATTGGCGAGTTGGAGTGACATCCGTGTGTCCTTGACTTCTTTGATCCCCAACCTCTTCATCATAGAGAGGGGCATCAAGTTGATGCTTGCCCCTAGATCACACAATGCCTTCCCTAGAGTCATCTCCCCAATGGTGCATGGTATCGAAAAAGAACCGGGATCCTTCAACTTTGGAGGTAGTTTTCTTTGAAGAATGACACTACACTCCTCGGTCAAAGCAACTGTTTCCTCATCCACTATTCTCCGCTTCTTGGTGAGAAGCTCCTTCATAAACCGGGCATATGATGGCATCTGTTCCAAGGCTTCCGCAAATGGAATGTTAATCTGAAGTTTGCGGAAGACATCAAGGAATTTGTTGAACTGCTTATCTTGTTGAGGCTTCTTCAATCTTTCAGGATACGGTACCTTCATGTAGGGCGGGAGGTCTTGGGGTTCAACCCACTTCTTCTTTCGGAACTCTTCATCCACAAGCTTCAGCCTACCCCCTTGCTCTGGTGCCTTGTCACCTGCCAACTCCTCTTTCTCAGGATGCTCTTTCTCAACATGTGGTTGTTCCGGGGCCTTGTCTTCCTGAGAACTAGTTGCACCCCTGTTAGATCCTAACATCTTACTGCTCCTAATTGTTATGGCATTGCAATGGGTCTTAGGGTTGTTCTCGGTATCACCTGGGAAAGTGCCTGGGAGACGCTCATTTAGTTGTCTTGCGAGCTGAGCAACCTGCATCTCTAGATTGTGAATTGATGCCCCTGTATGCGTTGCCAACTTGTCAACTGTTGCATTCACCTTCTCTATATAGATTGCCAACTTCTCAACAGCCGCATTCGTCTTATCAACTGTTGCGCTCATCTTCTCAACAGCCAACTCCCAAGGCTGCCTTCCACCATCTGTTATTTGCATCTGATTAGGCCCCGGAAGATCCTGCCGAGTATTGTGCTGCTGGATTCCAATGTTTGGCCTCAGACCCTGTTGAGGTTGTTGTTGCCCGGTTAGACCACCACTAGCATTACTCCAAGCGAAACCCGGATGGTCTCTCCTCATATACACCCTATTCTGATTCTGACTGTAGTCATTCTGTCTGTTCCTCTGAAATTTGTTCTGGGGCACAGTGTCATAGAAGTTGTGGCATGAGTCCACATGTTCCTGAGAGAAGTTGAGCGGACAACTATGAGTGTCATGATCTCCATTACAATTGTCACAACCTGGAGGCATCCCCTCATGTATCACATTAACCCTTTTGTTTCCAGACAAAGCCTCATTCTGCATCTTCAACAATCTGTTTTGCTCGAGAATGGCTTCCATTGTCGCTGAACTGATTCCACTTGAGGTTTCCCTACCGCGGTTGTAATCATTATATGACATCTTTTCCAATAATGCCCATCCATCCTCAGCTGATAAATAGGAAAAAGAACCGCCAGCTGCGGCATCACAATTCATCTGGTATCATCCCCTTAACCCGTTGAAGAAATGCTGAACTTTGGAGACCGGGTCAAAGAAAGCCGAAGGGCATCTTCTCAAGAGCCCGTTGTACCTCTCCCAGGCCTCATTATAGGTTTCATCTTCTGTCTGCCTGAAGGAAGTGACGGCAATTCTTGCTTGTGCCGCTTTCTGAGGAGGAAAATATTTGGTGAGGAACTTTTGTGCCATTTGCTCCCAAGTTCTGATACTATTCCTATCCAAGCTGTCAACCCAATCGCGAGCGACATCCCTAAGAGAGAGAGGGAAAAGCCGCAAGCGAAACTCATCTTGTGAGACTCCTCTTGTCTTCTGCAAGTCACAAGCTTCAAGGAAACGAGTGATGTGTCTATGAGGGTCCTGTTTGCCACTCCCATCAAACTGATTCTCACGGATCTGGAATGTGACACATCCTTCCACTCTGAAGGAGTCTGTATTCAGATTTCCCCTCACAATAGAAGAATCACAATCACCCAAGTTGGGTAGACTGTACTCGAAGAGAGGCTTGTAACGAGGAAGAGGAGGATGAGGATTTTCTTCTTCCATTCTCTCAAGATCACTCGCTTCAAGCCCTTTTCTTTCTCTGACTTCCTTCCTTAAGCGCTTCTCGGTCTTGGTGATCTCCAAATCAAATAGCAGGTCCTCTTGTGAAAGGGTACCTCGCATACAAAAACACGGCAAGACCAAGTGGAATCAAAGAAGTAGAGAGAAATAATAAATAAATAACAGAAAAAATAAAAATAAAATCAACTTAACCAATCAATCAAATTCCCTAAAAATTAGGAAAATTGGTTGTGCCAATCCCCGGCAACGGTGCCAAAAACTCGTTGAGTCACCGGCAAGTGTACCGGGTCGTCGCAAGTAATAAAATAAACACGGTAAGAATTTACCGAGGTCGAACTCAGGGATTGGGCTACCAATTCAACTAATCCGCGGGAAATCCGATACGTTTGGTCAAGTATCAGAAGGTAGTTGAGAGAGAAGATAGGATTGCAATCTAAATTAACAAATCTAATAAAACTAATTAACTAGAAATCTGAAATTAAAATATCTAGGGTCTCAAATCCACCTACCCAATCATGCATAGTACCCAAGTGATGATGAATTCCTCCCTGAGTTCAATTACAATGTCAACCGGGACCCCCAAATTCTCCTATATCCACTGTCGTGCTCAATAGGACGTATTCGAAGATTGGATTAATTACTTGCTAGGTCTCTTAATCCTAATCATCAAACTCTATTAATTCTTGTTCCCTATAAGGTTGCACCGATCTCCTACTCACTCTCGTGCAATATTCGATCGATGATCCCAATTCAAGTTCTAAACGCGAATCGCCGATCAGCCTCAATACGTTTAACTAGTTAATCACGCATGCATATGATCAACACAATGAAATCAGAATTGGAAAACATTAATTGAGAAAAGGGGAGAAAAACATACATCACATGAACAATATACCGCCATGGGTGGCTTCATTGATTCCCTAGACGATGGGATTAGTTCCTCATGCCCGTGACGACACACAAACAATCCGACATAATCACCATATCAAAATAAGAAAAGAAAAAGGGAGACGCAGCTCCAAAGAGACAAGAAATTAGCCTAAACGCTACTCTAAAACAAGTGGAAAAACTAGGATTCGGATCTCCTCCAAGAGCTCCTCAATTCTGATCTGAAACAGCCTATAAATAGGGATTCTGGTTCTCGGTCGCTCGCGGGGCGAACAAGTTTTTGCGAGGCGAATATTAATTTTGGCGCGCTTTCAATTTGGATTCTAGCGAGGCGAGAGTGTGTTCGCGGGGCGAGTCTTCAAACCTTAATCTGTCACAGCCGTGACCTTCATCACGGCTAGGCCGTGATGGTCTCTGTCTTCCAGGGTCTTCAGACTCTCGCGAGGCGAGAAGTCTCTCGCGTGGTGAGCCAGAATTGATGACTGTTGCTGTTTTGCTGATCTTCAGGCTCGCGAGGCGAGCATCCACTCGTGGGGCGAGTATCTTCAGAATGGAAATTTCCACTGTTTCCTTGACTCGAAGTGCTTCCTTGACTCTTGGAGCTTTACTTCTAACCTGAAACAGTAAAAAGAAACAAAAAGCGTAATTCTAATCAAAATAGACTAAAAACTACTAAAAATGCCTAGAACGAGTCAAAGTCCACTTAGGAACAAAACAAGGCCAAATTTGGGCGAAAACGAGATTGAACTCGAATAATTTGCACAAAAACCACAGTCCATCTAGTTATAAAACTAGATAAGCCAGATGCTTATCATTGTCTCATCCTTGCAATTGGACTAAATGTAATATTGATGGAGCTGCTCATGGCTATCCTGGTATTTCAACTAGTGGAGGTATTTTCAGAGGTTATAACTCAACTGCTCTTGGAAGTTTTTCATGCAATTTAGGCTGTGCTTCTTCTCTTTTTGCTGATCTCTTTGTTGCTATTCATGCCATAGAGCTTGCTAACAATAAATGGTTGGAGAAACCTTTGGATAGAGACAGACTCGATGTTAGTGGTTACTGCATTTAACAACTTGGAAATTGTCCCGTGGAGGCTGCTTGCTAGATGAAAAAACTGTTTGCATATAGCTAAAGGCCTCACTCTCCAAGTCACTCACATATATAGGGAAGGCAATGCTTGGGCGGATAAATTGGCAAATTATGGAATTCATCATCCAGGATTTAGTCGGTGGGACACAATCCCTCATTTTATTAATGATGAATTTTGTCGAAATAGGCTAGGCTTGCCTAGTTATAGGTTTTCTTAGTTTTTTCTTTCCCATGGGTTTTGGCCATATGTCCCCCCATGTTTCTATTGTTCTTTGTATTCTTTTGATTCATCAATAAATGTGTAGCATGCTGCAAATGATTGTTGAAATTGGTGGTGCCAACATAGTTGGGATGTCCTTTTTCATAGTGATGCTCTTGTATGCTACTTATATATATAAAAAAAACTAATGCTATCCAAGTGGGAGAATGTTAGATTAATTATTTTTAATTAATCAATTTTATGGATTAGCATTAATTAATTATTATTTTTGAACGAATTAGTAATTATTGTTAATATATTAATTATGGTTAATTATTGATATTATAAGTATCAATATAATGAAATATTGAAATTGGGATTTGTCTTATAATTTGGACCATGATGGGTTGGCCCATTTATACAAGCCTTGTGAGAGTGCCCTCTAATCCCATCTGATGAGTATAAAACTGCCTCCATTAACAGTTTTATTCTATGCTGAATGAGAAAAACAAACTCATCAGGTTGGGAGGAGTCCACTCTCACTTGCAGCAATTATAACAATAGGCTAGGCTATATGTAATTAGTATCTATGTTTTGTTAAATTTCCTTCATTCACTTCATAGGCTACGCTATATGTAGCATGTTTATTAGTAAACCTTTTTCTATAAATTACATATCCGAGACATGCATCAAGAAACATAGTTCTTATCAGTAAAATGGAGTGATATATATATTTTTTTGGTTTGGAGATTTATCTATTTCGTTTTGGTTAAAGAAAGGGGGAATAAAAGGGGAGAGGAGATGACGGTTCTGGAGAAGCAGAGATGAAACGCAGAATTGAAAATGAGTAGTAACTAGATGAGAGAAATTAACCATAATAATCATAATCATAACAATAGTCTAATGTTAAAGATATATAGTTACTAGATCTTATACACGTGCGTTGCATGAGGATATTATACGACCTTACATCAAATTAAGATTAATATCTTTGTAGTTTTTTGAATGATATTTTTTTTTTTATTTTGCTCCATTTAATTTGTTTTTAGGTTGAGTAACTTGTGTAATTTGATGATTGGTTATTTTTTTTTAATAATGTTTAAGCAGCTAGAACCATGGCAATTATGGTAATTATAATGACTATGATTTTTATTAGGAAATGTAAAATGATTGATTTTGCATTATATTTTTCGCAGTTTTAAATTTGTTTTTATGTTGATTAAGTTGGATACACAATAAAGATGGTTATATTTTAGGTGGTATCGAATTCGTTGAACGGCCAAAATTTTTATATTTGTAAGCAGCTTGCACCATACCTATCATGGAAATATTAACGACGTACTCTGATTTAGATTAGAGAATGAGGATTGAACGTAATTTTTTTTAATTGTATGATACAATTGATTAAAATAATAAAATATTTACTGCCATTTAGTACTCCAAATGTTGAAACTTCACGCATGAACCAAGAGTCACAGAAGAGCAAAAAAATATACAGATAATAAATTAGTCCACGTCAATCGTAGGCTCTCTTGTTATTTTTGTTGCATACACTCTGTGAGTATTATCTTATTAACATAATTATGTAACATACCTCCAATGATGAGTAATTTGTGTTTTTATCTTGAGAAATGTATGGTCTGAACCTGCAAACATAAAGGTCGATGTGAATTTAAGTTTACATATATTTTTAACTTTTTTCTCTAATGGAATAATCTGCATGTTATTAAAATTTTATTGTTCCAAGGAAATGGAGTCGCTAACATAATAGACCAATTATGGGTTACCTATTTTAAATTTTGAAAGACCTCTCTGTAAACGACATTAGTAGTGATGTCAGAGACTTGATCTTCCTTGTCACATATTAGTAGTTTTAATCCATGTTGTGATGTTACCCTTGAAATGGCTACATATAATTGTCCATGTGTAAAGACAGGCTGCAGAAGATAGATACCCACTTGATGAAGAGACCGGCCCTGACTTTTATTAATGGTCATCGCAAAAGAAAGAGAAATAGGAAACTACTTTCGTTGAAACTTGAAAGGAATTCTTCTATCGGATGGGGTCAATGGCAATCTAGGAATATACACTTTGAGGCCATTTTTGTTTCCTGAAATGACTTTTGCCTCTAATATATAACTGCCCATCTGGGTAATTATAAGCCGAGTTTCATTATATAATCTAGATGATTGATCTACATTCCTCAACAACATTATTGGAACACCCAGCTTGAGTTTCAATTCATGTTTTGGAAGTCCGGAAGATGTTATTGTGTTGAGGAATTCTGAAGAACGATCTCCAAGTCTTGAAGAACGATCTCTTTAAGCTTCTTTTTCTTGCCTCTTATGACAAATTCTTGCATCATGTCCTTCTCAACCACATGTCTAATTACATATGATAATATGTAGTTGGTAAAGTAATTGAAACATGGTAAATACACACATCCTAGAAGTACCATCACAACATATATATAATACCATTTATGTAATGTATATAATATATAATTTTAAAAAGCCTTACCAATCAAGAGGCTCTCATCCATACCATCTGAGATCTGACTAAAAGTTTCAAAGCTGAAGTAGTGTGTAGGGATTTCATTTGCCACAGTTTTTTCACATTTTGTGTGGGCCACAAAAATAAGCCTATACTTAACCCTAAGTGATTTAACCCTAAGTGATGTTACAAAAATACCCCGGTCACTACCTTCCTGATGTTACAAAAGAAACTCCAAGTGATTTTACAACAATACCCTTTAAATGAAAAAATGACAAAAGAAACTCCAAGTGATTTTACATATAAGCCCCCAATTAAAAAGCCTTACCAATCAAGAGGCTCTCATCCATACCATCTGAGATCTGACTATAAGTTTCAAAGCTGAAGTAGTGTGTAGGGATATCATTTGCCACAATTTTTTCACATTTTGTGTGGGCCACAAAAGTAAGCCTATACTTAACCCTAAGTGATGTTACAAAAATACCCCAGTCACTACCTTCATGATGTTACAAAAGAAACTCCAAGTGATTTTACAACAATACCCTTTAAATGAAAAAAAGACAAAAGAAACTCCAAATGATTTTACAAATAAGCCATATGTTATAAAAATACCCCAGTCACTACCTTCCTGATGTTACAAAAGAAACTCCAAGTGATTTTACAACAATACCCTTTAAATGAAAAAAAGACAAAAGAAACTCCAAGTGATTTTACAAATAAGCCCCCAATCACCTCCTTACTTTTAATAATAAAGATTAATCCTCTAAAAAAAAGTCAAAAAAATCCTCTCAAAAAAAAAAGTTATTAATTATAATCATAACCAAAGGAAATTTTAAAGCCAATTTGATTGATATTTCTGCAATACCATATTTAATGTTCCATAAATCATTAAATGTGCATTTCTTTGATGTTATTCCATCTTGTATTGAACTTTTGATCTACAATGATATGAAGTAAGTTGATTTCTCTTTTAAAAAAAAAAAAAACCTAGTCCCCATTTCTTTAATGTTATTCCATCTTGTATTGAACTTTTGATCTATAATGATATGAAGTAAGTTGATTTCACTAAAAAAAATAAAATCATTAAATGTGCACTTCATAACATGACATAAAATACAAAAATTAAGTGCCTAAAGCTAAGATGTAACGTTACTTAAAAATATTGATTTGATTGCTAACATAATTTGCATCAACATACTATTTACCAGTGCCTTAATTGAATCTAATGTACCACAATATTTGCGGTTTAAAAACTATGAGAATGAAAATGTAATTAAATAGTGAAAAAAAATATTTTACAACATTTACAGCAAAAAGTTACTTCGTTATTATATTTATTTATACTCTTTTTTTAAGGGAATATTTATTTATATTCTTAACTATTGAATTTGTTAGTATTTATTTTTTAAAAATCGAATAAAAAACTTGATATTATTTCTTATATATATCCTTTTCTGCTATATATACAGTTGTTAATTATAATATTAATATTTATTAAAATTTTAAATTTAATTTAAGATTTAATTATTCTACTTTAACATAGTTTGTTTTTTCTTTTTTCATAAACAAAAATATGTCACAATGAAGATGAAATGTAATTATTACAAATGAATAGTTTAATATTTAAATTTAAAAATGATAAAATAATTTTATTCATGAAGGCAGGGGACTTTAAAAAAACTCTTCATTATAGGACTTATATTAGTGTGTTTATTTTGAATCATGCAAATTTACACATATTTATATAAGAGTTTCATTTCTATATTGTGTCTTTGTAAAGAGAAATCATTAAATTGATGACTTTTAAGGTGGTTATGATAAGAATCAAAGATTTGTAATGGTGTGTCGATTTTTGATTGTTTGACGATATAAAAAGACTTTACACTGTCAGGATATACCAATTAAATCCTTTATATAAATTTAAAAAGAAATGTTGTGCTATTATGCACACAAGAGATCAAGCAAATGTCTCTGGTTACACGCTGCCGGTGAAATTTAGAAAGAAACAACACACCTATGAATATAGAGAAGCTAAGCTAAATCGGAGGGTTTTTTCATCATGATTCCATGGGAAACCTTTTGTAAGGATGAATGTGAAGTATAAAGCTATAAATCCATGAGTACTTATTTTCAACCATGGACAAATACAAACATAGTTGTTGAAAGTACTGATTCTATTCTAGTTCTAGGAACCAGTTCAAAATGGTTGATGCCGTCTTCCACCTTGCTCTGGTGGATGCTTTATCATTCACACTTTTATCATGTAATTGTAAACCAGGGTACAAGGGCCTTAAAAGTTAAAACTCTTCTGATTTAGAGTTATCTTCTGAACTGTACTTTTCCCTATGTAATCTCCTCGAGGATAACCAACCTCTGCATAACTACAGGCTGGCTAAGTCATCTGCCAGGCTTCCCTCAATTTTTTTCTTCCTTATTCAGATTATATACATCAAGCATGATCTTAATCCACTTGTGCAGCTCCTTTGGGGTACTGCTTAATCACATTAAAATTAGAGGAGTATCACAACAATAACAAAAAAGATTATAATAATAATAATTATAATATAAAATGAAGCATCAGGGTCCCACCTAGGCTTCATGTTCATTGCCAGGGGAGAAAGCTTTTGCTAATGCCGAAAAATGTTCCTCAGGATCCGTGATGTTTAACAAATGCTTGAGTAGCTTTATTTCTTGAGAAATGTTTGTTGAACATCCAATTTGGGACACCTCCAGCAACACCTAAATATTTGGTTAATCACGTGTTATTATTTGGTTAATTCAATTCATTATATGATTAATGAGTCATCCTGAAACTTACAATCATTTTCGACAACCATTAACCAAATATTTGCACGTGATTAACCAAATATTTACATGTTTGTGGAAAATGGTTGTAAGCTTCATGATGACCCATTAATCATATAAAGAACTTAATTAACCAGATATTTGCATGTGATTAACCAAATATTTACATGATTATGGAAAACAAGCTTCAGATGATCCATTAACCATATAATGAACTGAATTAACTAAATATTTACACGTGATTAACCAAATATTTAGATACCACTGGAGGTTTCCCAAATGGGGTGTTTAAATAACACTACTGTTTGAACAAAACCATGTGCCTCAATTGCCAAAAGAATTTCATTCAAATGTAATTGAAATCTTGCAATTTCTTCCCTTGTAGGACCCACACATCTTTTGTCTCATTGTCACACAATTTACATAAGAGTCTTGATCAAGCTTCTCTTCAATTTTTTATTTCAATTCATATGGCTTCTCTAATGGAGGCTTTATCCTTTTATTTCTCTTCAATTTATATATATTGTGTATATTTTAAGTTTTAAATTTTCCGTTGTTTTAATATACTCGCTTAACGACAATAACGAAATTAGGTCTTAATATTTTGGGTTTTCTTTAATGGGACGCTGGGGCGTCTGACAGGGCACTCAGCGCCAACAAGCTGAAAAAGGCCAGCATCCAGCACTTATGTATAGCGCCCAGCTCTAGGACAGACAGAAAGATGCGGCCGCAGAGTCGAGAGTGCCCAGTGCAAGCCGGGCGCTCAAAGATCAAGGTTACGAGCAGAGAACCTATAAATACATGTTTCGGCTTTTGGAAATGGATCTTAGTCATCATTTAGATGAAATTTGGTTTTGGTTTCTTATTGAAAAAATCAAGAATAATTTTTGTTCATTTAGAAACGATAGATTTAATTTGTCTTTTAAATTCAAAATATTGTTGGAACTAGTTAAGCTATGGACTGTGATGATCTATAATTGCTTGGTATTGAAACCTCTTGTGGTAAAACATTGAGTGAGGAGTCATATGGCACTAAGCATAAAGTTGACAATAAAAAAAATAAAAAAAAGAGCATTATGATACAAACATTCAGGGCACAAATCTAAAAATAGAGTTGAGCGACTTGTATAGGGGAATCCAAGATTCCATTGGCCTTATACATTTTATTGTTTGTATCAAATAAATAGATCAGAACATAACTATCAAGAAAACTGTTAAGTCCTAGTAATGACTCTTAAAGATGTGGTGAGGAGTATGATAAGTCATTCTACCTTACCATAGCCACTATAGAAGTAACACTAAAGATTGCAGCTTAAATGGTTGATAGAGAACCAACTAAAGTAACCGACCAATCACTTTTAAGTATAGCAATATCTAACTAAGGCAAGGCCTTATAAGCCTCGCGAAGGAAATTGGAGTCCCAAACAATGAGTGGCTACCTTATTGGTTACTCTGAAAGTTCAAATGGGTATGAAACTTTTTTAAAAAAAAAATCCCAATTTAAAGATACCTTGAGACGGGAACTGACTAGCTCTTTGAGGATATTGAGTTTGGGGGAATATAAGGTTAGAGACATTATCTTTGAGGAAGAATTGGTTCTAATTCCTGAACCAATTCATATAGTTTCTATTTGTGTAGTAAATTTGGATCCTTGTGAGGATATTGTTATTATTCTTCCTATTCAAGATAAGGAAATTATTCATAAAGGTCAAATTTAACACCTCAAGAACTAGAGCATCAAGAGTCATTGCATTTTGCCATGATCCACTAAAGAGAGGATGAATACTATTTTGGATAATTATGTAGTATTTCTCCAAGAATACAAGGTAAATGGTGTAATGGAAGATGATTCTATCAAGTCCCATCAAACTATATGAAGTTTCAATTAGGAAAGGTGGATTGAAGGAATGAGTACAAGCTTAAGCTAGACAATGAGGTTTGAAACTTGTCCAATTACTTGAAGGTTTCAAGGGTAATATGGAGAGTTATAAGGATTGTCTAGTGATAAAAGGCTATACTAAAAATAAAGGATTGATTGTAAAGAGGTCTTCCCTTCAGTACCAATGAAGGACTCTTTTAGGACAATCATAACCTTCGTTACTCATTATAAATTTGAAGCTTCATAAGATAGATGTCAAGATGGTGTTTCTCAATGACAACATTGATGAGACATATGTATATAGTGCAACTAGAAAATCTTGTGTTGAAAGACACAGAAGATGGTTTGCAAATTGGCAGAATCTATATATGGGCTAAAGAAGGTGTCTCATCAATGATACCACATGTCCCATCAAGTGATTGTCTCATTTGGTTTTGAGATAAATATCGTGGACAACTGTGGGTATCACAATCTCAGTGGGTGCAAATTTATATTCTTGGTGTTATATGATGACATTTTTACTAGCCAGCGACGATATAGGCTCATTACATGAATCCAAGAAATTTCTAACAAAAATTTTTCGAGAAGAAAGATCTCGAGGACGCCTCTTTTGTCTTAGGAATTCGGGTACTTAGAAATCACTCTCGAGGTATCCTTGGGATATTAAAAAAGGGCTATATCGATACAGTTTTTTCGATAGGTTCAACATGAAAGATAGTAAACCAGCGAATACACCAATAACTAAGGGAGACTATTTTAGTCTTGATTAATGCCCAAAAGGAAATCTAGAAATTCAGGAAATACAGAAGATTCCCTATGCTTTAGCTGTGGGAAGTCTGATGTATGCTCAGGCTTGTACACATCCAGACATATATAGCGTACATAGATGCAGTGTTAGATAAATACTGGAGCAATCCATAAAAGGATCATTGGAAAGCAGTCAAAATGATCATAAGGTACTTAAAGAGAACAAAAGAATATATGCTCATGGATCGGAGATTTGATAGTTTAGAGATCATAAGGTATTCTGACTTCGATCTTGTTGGGTGCCAAGATAGAAGGCATTCAACCTCAGGATATGACTGAGAAATTTTGTCATTGGGCTGTATATAATAAAAGGAATTGAAATACCACTCAAGTTATATTATGACAATAAGTCAGCCGTGTTGTACTCTAATAACAATTGGAGTTCAATGAAGGTTATCGACGTCAAGTTTCAAATTATCTATGGAACACATAGGAACAAACTTTATGCTAGCTAACCCACTAACCAAAGGCTTGACACCTATGGTCTTTCACGAGCATGTTGCTCACATGGGTGTTGGTTTTGAGATTGCCTTAGATTAGTGGGAGTTTTCCTTTTGTTATTTTGTTCTATGTTCTATGTTTTGGATTTGGTAAAGACTTTATGTTATGTTTGATTTTCTGCAGAAATAAAGTTTTTGATGTTATTATTATAATAACTGTCTTAAGTTTTGGTTATGTGCAAATATTTAATTTGCACCTAAGGAACTTCAGTATGATCTCACAAAAGAATTAAGTTGGACCGATTGGAAATAGGCATAACTTAGAGATCACATTGCATGAAATTTCCATGCCACTGATCCATATCGATGTATGTCATCAAGTGCATTGATATGGTGGTCGTCGGGGTTTAGTCACGATATATGTTAGTGGCGGCAACGCGGTGGTCCCATTATTGATGTATGAGGTGAATCAGATTGTAAAGTGGAAGTATGAGGATAAATAGCATTCGGATGCGCGCCTAAAGAACTCTGATATAATTATTACGATATATTTCCCAAGTGGGAGATTGTTGGAATATTTTATTCCAATGTCATAATGTGGGCAGATATCGGTAGTTAATTATATTAGCTATTTATCATTTATGGGCCTTAATTGATATGTGATCAATTTAGAGATAAGGCTTATCAGATTTCTGATTTGATAATTGATTATCATTGATTATCTGATATGGACAAAATATGAGTGGATGTCACCGATGACCAATTTTGGAATAATGGGAACCCTAATTGGTCATCACCCTATATATAGGCTATGGTCCCCAATACACCGGACACAACGTACACCGCCTCTTCTCCCCATCTGAAGAACGACTAAGGCATAAGGAGTTCATGTTGAGGAAGAACCACAAGCCAACGGGTGTTCATTAACCGTCTATCTCTTTCTCCCTTATCTCTTTGTGTTTCAGATCCTAAGACTATCAAGCTATGTTTGTTCATGATTAATTGTCGTAGAGATTCCGCAATAGTTGCCAATCAAATCTATTGCTATTGAAGAACGCTTAAGATCAGCAACACGACATGGATCCATGTATTTATTCAAGTCTATGAATCCTTTAGTAATCTTTCATGATGTAGATTCTAGGTTTTGTGGTGTTTTGCTCTAGGTTATATGCATGTAGTTATTTATGCTTTAAAGAATAAAGAAAAATCAAGAATCTAAAGGTTTAATTCCAACATGTGACCCTATCAAGGAGGCCATGCGCGCTCAAGGAAGTATGCTCACATGTCATTCCCATCAAGGCCATGCGCTGATTAGAGGTGTTAGTGTAAGGCCATCCAATTTTTCACGTGATCAACTTTTGCTACATAAAATGACGATGGAGACTTACTGAAGGCTGCATAAAAAGATAGAAGACAAGAGATAGGCATGCATGTGACCCTCCTATGCCTGCGTGCTCCAACCATTGACCAACAATGTGAAAGAAGACAAAAGCTAACAACACTACAAAAAAAAGTCATTTACCGACCGAAAATAGTGATCGAATTTTTTGGTTGCTTTTTGCGACCGAAATAGCGGCCAATTGTAGGATCTACATGAAACACTGATTAGAGTTGATACTGTGACCGAAATAGCGTGTAGCAGAGATATCGGTCACTAAATAAAGGAAAGTAAAAGTCAGAAATTTATGAATTTTCAGCGACCGAAATAGCGACCGATTTTAATACAACGGTTAAACTTTTTTTTATATTAGCGACCGATTTAAAAATCCGTCGCTAAATTTATGAATTCATATTTCAACCTTTATTTATATTTGCGACCGATATTAATTCGGTCGCTAAACGACGCATAAAAATTAAAATAGCGCGTGTTAGCGATCGAAATTTAAATCGGTCGCTAAAATTATAAATTCAAATTTCAAACTAACCATATTAGCGACCGAATTAGCGACTGATTTAATTCGGTCGCTAAAACTGAAATCCCTAAATTTGACAGAACCACCTTCTTCCTCATTTTACTCGAAGGCATATCTCTCTTTCACTGTTTCTCTCTTCCTAGCCGCGCGCTCCGGCCACCACAAGACACCTCCTGTCACCACCGTCATCCCCTCTGCTCAGGTAAGCTCTCCTCTACTCCATCTCTCTCTGTCTCTGTTTCTCTCGCATCTCTCTCTTTCTCACTCTGCTTCTCTCTCTCTATCTGTTTCTAAGGTCTCTCTCATCCTCCTCTGGCCACCACCACCTCTGTCGTCATGCGGCCACCACCCCCAACAAAATCCTCTCTCAGTTCTTACTCATCTCAGGTAATGATCGATCATAATGTCTTCTTCTTTGTGAGCTTTATCTTTTTGTAATCTTCAAGCATGAATCATCACACCCACCATGTGTGTGCAATTCTCATCATACCATTCACAACACAACTAGTCTAGCCTAGCTAGCTTTGTACATTTTGGTCATGTATTCCCATGAGCAGGTGTTATACATTTTGTTTTGTCTGGATATATATCATTGTTTCTGAACTAGAGTAGTTAGCATTGAATTCAACTATGGCATGGTCTAATAATATTACCAGTTTGTTTGTGTTAAGCATTTGATAGTTGATAAAAACCCACAATAAGATTGGTAAAATAATTTCTAGTTGGCTAAATGGCTCATCACCATTTCTTCAAACATGATTCTTTTTAGTGCATCATTTAGAAAGCACAAATAAAATTCTTTTCAACGTCTCAATTCAATATAGAAGAAGCCTTCTTTACAAAAAGGAAGAGCTACTCATAGTTGTAACAAAACAAAACAATAGCACCCTTAGTCACTTTTTAATCATTCAACGGCCTAAAGAAACATGCTAGAGAATACAATCCAATCTTTGAATAATGCTTGGAAAAATAATCTCAACCTATATTTATCTTGTTTTCCATATATCTTAAGAAATAGGATCTAGAGCATTCAAACTGTTAGAATAAAGAACTATCATACTATTCCTTTACTTGATTACACTAAATTCTTTATTGTCTGTTACTGTATGTTCATATAAAATATATCAAAACTCTGATGCCCATTACCAAATTATATTTTGAAGGAGCCACTTTTCTTAAGTTCATTCTCTCAATCCCATAAAAGAAACTCTATCCTGCCATGTGAGTGCATAGGCATGTTCCTCAATGCTAGCTTACAGAGGACATATGAGAACAAAAAAAATCACTGCATCATAGAATGTTTCACCACTTACTGTGGTACCTTCTATCATCAACTAATGAGCAATATTATTGTTAAAAGCAACTCAATGAGTAGAAACTCAATGGCAGCACAAAAATTTAGTTAAATGCAATTAAGCAAGTCATACAAACAGAAAATATAACAAGCAAAATTTCCAAGTCGTAACTATGAACAGAATTCAATGTTTGAGAATACATGAACCACCATCAATGATAATCCATTAAAATAATACACCATCATAATCAAAGTTAATCATAAGAGATCTAATATCATCTTCCATCATTTTCTTTTTAACATTTATATTCAAGTTACTTGATGTATCACCTAAAATAACATTTATTTTATATCTCAAACATTTTCACAATGCCACTGGTACACCCTTTCCTTAACATGATTCATATTAGATGCATTAGTTATACCTTTACATTAGCATCATACATATGCATTATTTCATCTATACTCAGACCATATTATATCAAAATTTATTCATAAGTATCTATTACACCCTTTAGCACCCCCGAGATGTGCCTAAGATATCACAGTCCCTTTTTTCTAAACTCCAGCCATGACGCCCAATATAAGAAAAGTGCAACCTCCATTTGATTTTGTTATTCCACATTTTCAAGAGTTAGGTTTTGGGAGAGAAAAGGTTCCTTAGTACTTTTCTCCCTTTGTTTCCTCGTCTTCTGAAATAAAGGAGATGGGGAGGAGAGTATCAGGAAGAAGGGAAACTAGGAGCACAACCAAAGAGAAAGGGGGTTACCACTTTTTCTCACCATCCAAAACCCTAGAACCTCAAAGCTCAACTCTCCCTCTAAACTTATACTCTCCAACGTAAAGAGTGGTGAGGGCACTCTGAAGCATCAAATAAGTTGAGTTCCATCTCGTAGGAACATCTAGACACAAGCCAACCGAAGTATCAACACCACCAATTCGTTCAATGCATTCCTTAAATTTTTTATTCTAATCTCTGAACCCCGCACAAGTTTCACGCTCTCTCTAATTTTTCTCAATGCATCACTAGATAGCTTCAATCCCTTTTGACAATTATATTTAAAATGTATGCAGAACAACACAAGAAAAAAAGGAAGTAAGGGATTACTTAAGAAAAAAAGGAATCACTTGATTCTGATAGATAACACTCGTACCAAGTTGCAAGTTGTTCTAAATTTGTAATCGTATATTATTGATTCTATTTTATATTAATTTATGTGTTTCTAGTCTTATAAATAGTTGTACTGGATTCTGTATATATAGAATAGTGATTTGATTTGAAATAACTAATTTCATTTATGCACGATAGGTCCTTATTGTCATATTCTTCTACTCTCTGTTGGCTCCGGCTCCTCCCCTTATCCTTACTCGGTTGTGTTTTCTCTCTCGGGTAAGTTCTCTAAACACTCAGTGTAATGTATTATGTGAATTATCGTGTTGTTTGGTAGTGGAGAGCTGAGCTCAATAGGATGTGATCTTGTCTGATTATATGCTGATAATTTAATGTTTATGCATGTGTTTGTCAATATGTGTTGTTTGTTAGTGGAGAGCGGAGCTCAATAGGATGTGATCCTGTCCGAAAGGCGGGATGCTAGTTGTGTGCTGATAATTTAGAAATTATGCATGTGTTTGACAATTAACTGCTACTTGTTAGTGGAGAGCGGAGCTTAATAGGATGTTTGCTACAATATTTAATCTAAGTTTGTATTGATTTACGCTGCAATTTATATAAGCTCAACAATGTTGCAATATTTATAGGTTAATGGTTTTATTTTCTGTTAGAGTTAATAATTAATTTATGAAAGCCTTAGTTTCCTATTTGAGATTCAATATTAATGAGCATGCGTAACTTATCAAGGTATGCATGCTCATTGTATTGAATCTTGAATTGTCCAAGTGGGACAGTTTGGGAAAAAACCTTTTTCACACTCGTACACTAGTCATTTCAATGTTCAAATGCCTTATATACTTGTTGAAATCTCGGTCTGATGCATTTCCTTTTGTTCTCCTGGTGCATACTTGATCGTGGTGATTCTCACCGTGCTCGAGTCGTGTACTTGGAGACCGATGGGAAATGCTGCCAAAATTTTGTCAAGTATAAGGTATTTGAATATGGGAATAACTATTATTAGCCGAGTGTGGCAAAGGTTTCTTCTCGAATGGGATAGGTTCATACCTTGTCATAAGAACAAGATTGATGGAGTTATTGGAATGCACCGTAATATATAAGTTTTATTGTAGGATTGGTCAGGCTATTTAATTGCCAGCAATGGATATTCCGAAGAATCGGAAATGGATGTATTGTAGGTTGGATCGGAATAAACGTCTTAGGGAAGAGTATAGAGTTGGAGTGGGTGAGTTTATAGAGTTTGTTGTTAGCCAGGAGAGATTTATACGGCTGGGCGGTGATCAATTGAGGTGTCCTTGCAAAAGATGCAAGTGTCAATCTTTCAAAAGCGTGGATGGAGTTGTAGTCGATCTTTATGAGAAGGGCTTCATGCCTGATTACTATTGGTGGAGTAACCATGGTGAGACGTTACCTGACTTAAACCTGATTGTGTTTGAAGGTTCGTACTATGGAAGTGGTGACTGGAGGGAAGAATTGAATCCATACGAGCAGATGATAATGGATCATGCTGGACCATCGGTTGGTGTTGTACTAGAAGAAGACGGGGGAGAAGATGGTGGAATGGGTTCCCAATACATAGAGGAGAATCCGAATCCCGAAGCTCAAAGATTCTATGATATACTGAGTGCTGCACGATCTCCATTGTGGGAAGGATGTCGGGAGTACACGGAGTTGTCGATTGATCAGCCTCTGGCTCGACTAGTTTTTGACTAGTAAAGACCATTGTTTTATTCGAGTTTAATCTCGTTTTCGCCCGAATTAGACTTGATTGTCTTCAAGAAACATTTTGAGTCTCTAAAGTAGTTTTAGGGTAATTTAGCTGATTTAGAGTCAAATAAAGCACTTACTACTATTTCTTGTTTTCAGGTTAATAAAGAGAAGCAATTATGGAATTATTCGCCCCGCGAGAGGCTACTCACCTCGCGAGTCTGAAGCCTTGCTGTGCCAGAAATGCCATCCTCTCTGTCTCGCCCCGCGAATCGTTGTCTCGCCTCGCGAGAAATCCACACCCTGAAGGACAGAGACCATCACGACCTAGCCGTGATGAAGGTCACGGCTATGACAGATAAGCACCCAAAGTCAGAAGTGATCACGGCCTGCCCGTGATAGGAATCACGGCTGTGACAAACTGAAGTTTGAAGTCTCGCCTCGCGAACTTATCTCTCGCCTCACGAGAACCCAATTTGAACTCGCGCCATAATTAATATTAGCATCGCGAGAGTATGCTTGCCTTGCGAGCGCGCGCAGATCCTGGGCTTATAAATTGCTGTTCAGGGCAGATTAGAGGGGGATCCAGACTTTTGATTAGAGTGCGGCTGCGAATTAGGTTTAGTATTTTTGTGTTTTCTTTTGTAATGGAGAACTAGTCTCCTTGATTGATCTACTGTAATTGCGTTCCGCCACATTTGAGGTTATGTAATTCCTGATTTAATTGATATTCTCTTTCAATATTTGTTCTATATGTTCTGTTTGCTTAATTCAGAATTGTATAGAGTATGTATTGATTTGTTTCGATGATTATGTGTTCCTATACTTAATCGTGTTTGCTTAATTCGTGTGTGTTCATTCGTGTTTGCTTAATTCACGAGGGCTTCATCCGTTTGCTTAATTCGGAATTAGGAACATATGTCTCGCAGAGTTGGTTTCGCTTGTTAATTGATGTTACAATCGAAAAAGGTTTAGAATCCACTTAGGGCTTGGAGTTATATGAATCAATGATAGTGGGAAACCGAAAGCAGTAGGTTGATCGTTTAGCTTATTTGATAATTAATTAGTTTGCATTGTTTTTATGTTTTGTTTTCAATATTTAATTTCAAATCCAAAACCCCCCAAATCTGACTTTTTCTGTTAACAACAACCCAAGAGTCCTTGTGAGACGATACTCGAGTTGTCGCTCCCTAACTACATATTTTTACAAACCGCTCGCTTTTTGACGCGTGTGCGACAGCACGTCAAAATTGGCGCTGTTGCCGGGGACTCTTGTTGTTATTAACAGAAAATAAAAAAAAATAAAAAAAAAACTTTTGCATTACTGATTTAGTTACGGCTTCTTTGTCTGGTTGTGAATCTTAGTACTTCCCATGGATAATTACATGCACGATTATATGCCTAATGTTGATTATAAGCCACCACCATGCATGTATTATCCTAACTTTGATCAGCCACCACCATGCATATGTTATCCTAACTTTGCTGGTTATGAGTTTAATAGTGATTTTGGCATGTTTGGGTTGAATGATTATTCTAGCCAACATGGTGGAGATCAAGGCAGGCTGGATGAGTTAGCTTCTCTGATACAACGAATGGCCGAGAACACTCAACGGATGGAAGAGAACAATCAACGGATGGCAGAGAACAATCAACGGATGGCAGAACAAAATCTTGAATCCCAACAGAGGATAGAAGCTGGTTTTCAGAAGTTGGCCATTCAAATTGATCACATTGTCTCCACCTCGGCTGCACTGCAAACTCAACGCCTCCTTGAGAAACATACAGATTCACAAATAGTTGTTCTTGACAATACTTCTTTTGAACATGATTTTGATAATAATGTCAAGAATACTATTACTGATGAATTGTGTGTTGAATTTCCAGACATTCAAGCCTTTTATGATTCAGTTTGTTATACTATATGTACTTACTGTACTAACACTAACCCTTGTGTGGTGTGTGCTGAGATTTCTGCATGTATAGCAGGTGATGAATCTGGTAATGCAGTGAATGAAGATCGTGCAGAAGTTGAAGTAGCACCGGAGACCCTCTCTACCTATTTGCCACCTCCCCCTGTGGAACCACCAACGATGGTGTTCAAGCCTCTGGATTTTGCACCCTTGGATATGAAGGCACTATGGCCAGTCCAAGAGGTTGAACCCCAATTTTATTGGGAGGACTTTGTTGACTTTGTTGACCAGGAGGTCAACTTTTACCCAAGAGGGAGTGAGAAGTCCACCGCTCTTGGCGGAGTTACCATGATTATCAGGTGCCCACTCCCATACTTATGCTTCATGCCATGGGATCCGGGAGGATCATATTACACTTTGAGCATTCCGTGGCCGCTGTATCACAGACAGTGGGATCCCGGTGGAACCACCTCCATGAGTTTTCTCTAAACCTTTACTTTTTAATTATTCTTGCTTTGTTTTTGTTTTGTTTTCTTTTAACTCTTGAATAATTTGAGAAGATCAAGAGTTTGTGTGTTGAGTCTGGTGTCGGCAAGCTTGCTGGAATTTGATTGAATTTTGCATAGATTGATTGCATGATATTTGTTGACTGCTGATGATTCCCCCTAGGTTTTGAAATTGAAAATTGAACTTTGAGATATTTCATTGTGATTGCATGATTTATGATAAGTTTGGGGTGATAGGGTGCACACACTAGGGATTGTATCTCGATCAAACAATTTACGAAAAATGTCCAGGTGAGGATTTGAGCCTCCAACATGTTTTTAATTGTGTGAATCACTTTTGAGCTGCACTTTCCCGAATTTGCTTGAATCTCTTTATGGTTTGCACGTCTATGTGTTTGCATCAAATGATTTAGGTAAATTTTCTTTGAATTAGCTACTTGGCCTAAATTGAACCAGTCCCTAATGCATGTTCCCTAGTTAGCCCCTTTGAGCCTAATTAGCCTATTATTTCTTGATGACCTTATGTTATGAGCCTAAAATCTGGATAAAAAACCATGTTAACCCAATCTTAGGATTGGGAGAGCATGGAAGCTTAGCAAGATAATGGTTGCAAGAAACTAAGTTTGGGGTGGCTACAAAGATATGATGTGTTGCTTGGGATTGATAAAAAGAAAAAATAAAGGTTGGAGCCAAAGGGCAAAGAAAAAAAAAGAAAAAAAAGAAAAAAAAAGTGCAAAATGTCAAAAAAGGTATTGAAAGAAGAAGAAGGCTGTAGTCACCCAAAAGCAAAAAGAAAAAAATGGAAAAAGGAACTTGAGTGGAAATTCAATGTATCAAAATGTTCATGCTCTCTTAGTTCCTAGGGACTTAAGCCTAGTACCTTTGAATATCCTACCCTTAGCCAGGCCCCATTACAACCTTAAAAGACCTTTTGATGTTGCATGCATGTTTTCGTGGGAACCTTGTTTGAGATGAAAATAAAATTTATGGGAAGTGCTCTTAAAAGTGAAATTGAGTGAAATGTTGATAGCCTAGACAAATTGAGCGATGAGTGAAACACTAAATTTCCTTGTGAGGAAGGCGATTGTTTGAATTTGGTGATCTCCCTTTTGTGTGTAACTTGGATCCTCAACTTAGATTTCTGATTGTATGAATGATGGAATTCTCAATTGTTTAAAGTAAATGAATGTGGGGATTACATTGTTGAAAAGGGGGAAAACATTAAAGGGAAATCTGTTTTGTTAAGATTCCGTGAAATTTGTGCGAAATTGATTGAATCCGTTAAGCTTGCAAGGTTTGAGTCCTTTTTGAGTTTTAGTTTGCTTGGGGATAAGCAAAGTTTAAGTTTGGGGTATTTTGATCAGTCTCTGGCTCGACTAGTTTTTGACTAGTAAAGACCATTGTTTTATTCGAGTTTAATCTCGTTTTCGCCCGAATTAGACTTGATTGTCTTCAAGCAACATTTTGAGTCTCTAAAGTAGTTTTAGGGTAATTTAGCTGATTTAGAGTCAAATAAAGCACTTACTGCTATTTCTTGTTTTCAGGTTAATAAAGAGAAGCAATTATGGAATTATTCGCCCCGCGAGAGGCTACTCGCCTCGCGAGTCTGAAGCCTTGTTATGCTAGAAATGCCATCCTCTCTGTCTCGCCCCGCGAATCGTTGTCTTGCCTCGCGAGAAATCCACACCCTGAAGGACAGAGATCATCACGGTCTAGCCGTGATGAAGGTCACGGCTATGACAGATAAGCACCCAAAGTCAGAAGTGATCACGGCCTGCCCATGATAGGAATCACGGCTGTGACAAACTGAAGTTTGAAGTCTTTCCTCGTGAACTTATCTCTCGCCTCGCGAGAACCCAATTTGAACTCGCACCATAATTAATATTAGCGTCGCGGGAGTATGCTCGCCTCGCGAGCGCGCGCAGATCCTGGGCTTATAAATTGCTGTTCAGGGCAGATTAGAGGGGGATCCAGACTTTTGATTAGAGTGCGACTGCGAATTAGGTTTAGTATTTTTATGTTTCTTTTGTAATGGAGAACTAGTCTCCTTGATTGATCTACTGTAATCGGGTTCCGCTGACACTTGAGGTTATGTAATTCCTGATTTAATTGCTACTCTCTTTCAATATTTGTTCTATATGTTCTGTTTGCTTAATTCAGAATTGTATAGAGTATGTATTGATTTGTTTCGATGATTATGTGTTCCTATACTTAATCGCGTTTGCTTAATTTGCGTGTGTTCATTCGTGTTTGCCTAATTCACGAGGGCTTCATCCGTTTGCTTAATTCGGAATTAGGAACATATGTCTCGTAGCGTTGGTTTCTCTTGTTAATTGATGTTACAATAGAAAAGGGTTTAGAATCCGCTTAGGGCTCGGAGTTATATGAATCAATGATAGTGGGAAACCGAAAGCAGTAGGTTGATCGTTTAGCTTATTTGATAATTAATTAGTTTGCATTGTTTTTCTGCTTTGTTTTCAATATTTAATTTCAAATCCAAAACCCCCCAAATCTGACTTTTTCTGTTAACAACAACCCAAGAGTCCTTGTGAGACGATACTCGAGTTGTCGCTCCCTAACTACATATTTTTACAAACCGCTCGCTTTTTGACGCGTGCGCGACAGTGCGTCATCGATGTGCATGGAATGGTTGAGTATCAAATCTGACTACAATATGCAAGAAGGTTGTTTTAATCGCCTCACCAGGTCAGTGTCCAAGGCGTTGCCAGAAGACAATCGGATGCCTACTAGTTTTTATCATGCTAAGAAGTCTGTGGAAAATTTGGGTCTGGGGTGTTTGAAAATTGATTGTTGCCCGAATGGATGTATGTTGTACTATAAGGATGATTCAGCAGAAGGCATAACATGTTGTCGATTTTGTGGTGCGGATTGGTATGAGACAACCACTAGGATGGGCATTGAGAAGAAGAGGTCGCTAAAAAAGATGTGGTACTTTCCGCTCGTGCCAAGACTTACAAGATTGTACTCTTCGATGGCCATTGCAGCTCACATGAGGTGGCATAGTGAGCATGAGAGGGAGCAAGATGTCTTGTGTCATCCATATGATGGAGAAGCTCGGAAGCATTTTGATAGGGTTCATATGGCATTTTCGCAGGACCCTCGCAATGTCCGATTGGGGTTATCTACTGATGGATTTAATCCTTTTGGGCAGTCTGGAAGCCGGTTATCCTGACTCCGTACAATCTTCCCCCGGGGATGTGCATGAAGCGGGAGTTTACGTTCCTAGCAGTCATAATTCCGGGTCCGTCTAATCCAAAAGGTAAGATTGATGTGTACTTGCAGCCGCTGATTGATGAGTTGACAATGCTGTGGAATGATGGTGTGTTGACATATGACGTATCTTTGAGGCAAAATTTCATCATGAAATCAGCTTTGATGTGGACGATCAACGACTTTCCCGCTTATGGGATGATGTCGGGTTGGGTGACCGCGGGGAAGCTTGGATGCCCAATATGTATGGAGTGATCGAAGGCATTCACGCTTAAAAACAGTCGAAAGATCTCATATTTTGATTGTCATCTTCAATTCCTTCCAGAAGATCATCCTTATAGGCGGAACAAGAATGCATTCAAGAAGCGTTGTGCAGAGACAACACCGCCTCCACCACATTTGACTGGTCCTAATGTATGGCACAGAGTACAGTACTTATCGCTCGTCCATGAAACCCAAGGAGAACATATTCCTGATTATGGCGTCAACCATAATTGGACAAAACAAAGTATATTTTGGAGGTTGCCGTATTGGAGGACGCAGCTACTCCGTCACAACATTGATGTCATGCATACTGAGAGGAATGTGTTTTTGAATGTGTTTGACACTGTGATGGACATCAAGGGGAGGACAAAGGATACAAATAAAGCCTGATTGGATCTGGCTGAAATTTGTAATCGGAAGGAGCTTGAGTTGCAGGACGGTGGTCGTGGCAGACTTATCAAACTGAAGGCAAGTTATACACTAAGTAAAACACAGAAAGTGGTAAATGCAGTAAGTGGGTTAAAGAACTAAAGTTACCAGATGGGTATGCTTCCAATCTGGGTAGATGTGTTGACATTAAGGAATCAAAGTTACATGGAATGAAGAGTCATGATTGCCACGTGTTCATGCAACGGTTGCTTCCAATTGCGTTCGATGCATTACCGAAGCAAATTTGGAACCCACTCGTTGAGCTTAGCCACTTTTTCAGGGAGCTTACATCGACAACACTAAATGTGAATCAATTAAAGGATATGGAAGTCAAGATACCTGTTTTGTTATGTAAGCTGGAGCAAATCTTCCCGCCGAGTTTCTTTGATTCCATGGAACACCTTCCAGTTCATCTACCTTACGAAGCAAGAGTTGGTGGCCCAGTCCAATACCGTTGGATGTATCCATTTGAGAGGTAAACAACATCAACTATTTTACTTAATACATATGAAATTCATGAACACGAGAGCGTAGTTTAGCTTTCCCTAAAACTAGTAATTATTTGTATGTATCCCTCTTTAACAGGTTCCTGCACTCCCTTAAACACAAAGTCAAGAACAAGGCACGAGTAGAGGGTTCCATTTGTGAAGCGTATTTAGTAGAGGAGACTTCCACTTTTGCCTCTTATTTCTATCCGGGCGAAGTTAACACGAGAAGGACAAGGATGCCTAGAAACGTTGATTCGGGCGAAGGAAGTTCAACTAGTCCTCCTATATCAATATTCAACTATCCGGGCAGATTTAGTGGCAAATCAAAAGGATATTTCTTGGAGCAGCGTGACATTAATGCTGCTCATCTGTATATCCTTCAAAATTGTGAAGAGGTGGCGCCATATTTAGAGTAAGTTTCTACAATGTCTTTTATAAGTTCAATTGACATTTATGATTATTAATCGTCCTGCTTTTAATCTCCCATATGTAGGATGTACGACAATTTTCTAAGGGATCTCCAACCTGACATTTCAAACGATCAGGTTGATCGAGAAATTACTTCTCACTTTGCTACGTGGTTCAGTAAATATGTAGGTTAAGCATCTTCATTTGTTGAAATACATTTTATCTCCTTAAATATATAGCATGTATAAGAATAATATAATATTTGATTTTTTAGGTACTAGACCCAGAAAACAATGTTCAAAATCCATTGTTGACAAATTTGGCATGGGGGCCTAACAGATGGGTTACATCATGGAATACTTATATTGTAAATGGATATAAATTTAACACAAAAACATGGAATGAAGGAATGCAGACGTGTAACTATGGTGTTTGAGTGGGAGCCACTGATGGCAATGTAGAGGATGATTTCTATGGGGTTCTAACGACATCCTTGAACTCGATTATATCGGTTTCCCCGTGATGAAGTTAGTTATATTCAAGTGTGATTGGTTTGATCCTACCCTTGACTTAGGGACAAAAATAGATAAAAAATATGATATTGTTCAAGTTAGGCTATCTCGAAGGTATAATAAGGCGTACGACCCATTCATTTTTTCACAACAGGCAGAGCAGGTTTATTACTCGCCATATCCCGAAGGACATCATGGCTGGTTGGGTGTTTTTAAGATAAAGGCTCGCAGTATAATTACTGATAATGTAATCAACCAGCCTGAAAAAGATGCTCCGTACCAAGATGATGAGTTTTCAAGACCCCACGTACCGTTGCAAATTACACCGGACATTATTGTTAATTCTCTGGCGGACATTTCCGGAAATGGGGAAGAAGTTTAAAGAGAGTTAATAGATAAATCCGAGTTGGATGCATCTAGCGAAGGTACATTCCGATCAAGTGATACTGATGAGAGTGAGGGTGAATTTAGTGACGGAGATTCTACTTAGGTAATTTATTTATGTCATAATTCATTGTGTAAATGTCATTCTACTTAGGTAATTTATTTTTGTATTATTTACACTGTTGTGTAATCATCTTTTCATTTTTTTCACAGATGGCAGATTCCTCTAGAGGTAGGGGTCGTCGTGGAGGTCATGCTACGAGAGTCCCTTCGCCAGCCGACCCACAGCTTTCAGATCGAGACCACCCTACCAGCACCTCTGTGGATGGGACACCTCAGGGTGATGGAGTTGCACCCCCTACTCAGCCTCATGTGGTCGGAACACAGGCTGCACCCTCATCATCCACACCTACGACAGGACCATCATCATCATCGGGACAGGAGAGTCGTGGTCCATCCGACAGGAGGATTCTTCTTATCCCCAGGGGGGATAACGAGTAAGCTAATTTAATTTACTCGTTAATTTGCTGCAGCTTTCTGCCCATGAAGGGCCCTTCTGATTCGATATCGAAGATCCTGCGATGCAAGTTTGATGGTCCATGGCCTATATGGAAGGCCATCCCAGAGGGCCATAGGGATCAGTTGTTTCCAGAGTTTAAGGTAACAATTTATTAAGTTATTTAAATTAAATTTACATTATATATATATATATATACACACACACGAATTTCCTAACAAATGTACGTTGCAGAAAGAGTATCGGTGGGACATAGCTTTAGAGGCTCTCGTCATGACATATTTGAGCATAAAGGCTCACTGGTCATGAAGAATCTGACGAACAAGCTGAGGAAGGGTAAGAATAAGGGGAAGTGGGTGGATCCTGAGATTAGGAGGCAGCTAGATCAGTACTGGGCTACTGAGAAGTTCCAGGAGATCCAGGCCACAGCTCCGCGTAATCGAGCTTCTGATGGTGGCGCATGTGCTTGGACCGACGAGTCTAAATCAGCCGCCGCCCACTGCAATCAGCTGGTAATACATTAAACTTATGAATTTAACATTATATTTTTGTGTAGAAAGCACAGAAACAGCGGGGCCCCACTGCTATGGAGTTGGTGGAGAGGACGAAGAAGTTGAAGTCAGGGACATGGGTCAACGACAAGGCCCGTAACTATGTTGTAAGCAAAAAAATAATTTAATGTTTACTTGTAATTTATTATAAATGATTTGTTAATATTGGATATAATTTTAACTAAATCTCTTCAACTATACTTTGTAGGTGGGCTTCAACGAGAAGAAGGATGATGCCATATCACGTGCCTCACAGTCACAAGATGAGGCTTTGACTGATGATGGGCCCTGCTCTCTTATCTCCGTCGACGATAATGCCATTTATTTGGAGGTCGTCGGGGGCAGGAACAAGAAGGGGCACGTGTATGGCCTCGGACACCTGGGAGGCGAGTTTATCGCTTCATCATCCAAACACTTTGCTCCTTCCTACGCCGATACCGTCCCTCAGGAGCAGTTCAACCAAATGCAGGATACCATCACGCAACCGAACGCGGAGCTTCGGGAGAAGAGCGAGAGAGAGTAGCAGATGGCGAACCAGATTGCACAGTTGACTCAGGCACACCAGCAGCTGATGCAGGCGAGCATCGAGCAGGGCCAGACACTGCGGCTGGTGTTGGAGCAGATGAGGATCCAGACTCCAGTTGCTCAGGGTGATGCTCTGACGGTTGTGCCGCCTACTGCCGCTCCTCCAGTTCCGCCGCCAGCTACTGATGCTGCTACTCTAGAGGACGATCAGCTAGCAGACGTCGGTGGTACGGACGCTGAGGATGATTCGATTCCTCCACCTCCCCCTCATCATGACTTTTTTTTTTATATTTTTTACTTTAAACGATTCTTGTACGACATTTTGGATTATTATTTTTATATATATTTATTATTTCTTATGATTGTATATTTCATAAGTAATTTGGTGTGTTTTATTAGTAATTTTGCTAACGTTCAAAGAAAAACAGAAAAAAAAATTATTTGAAAATTTAAAATTAAAAAAAATTTAATAATAACCAGTTTAGCGACCGAATTAGAAACCAATAATTCGGTCGCTAAAATTTATTGAACATTAACAGATGTGGTATAGCGACCGAAAATCCGTCGCTAATATAGGTTAACAGTAACCAAAATTAGCGACCGAACTAGCAACCGATTATCGGCCGCTAGAAATGGTTACCTAAACAATGCGACCAACCGAATAGCGACCGTTTTTTATCATTTAGCGACCGAAATTACGGTCGCCATTTAGCGACCGTCGCTAAAACCTTAGCAACCGGGTATTCAGCCACCACCATTAATCGGTCGCTAATTCGGTCGCTAAATTAAATAGCGACCGATTTACATAGTTTAGCGACCGAATATGCCGGTTGCTAAACAGATGATTTTTTGTAGTGCAATAGCACAAAGACAAACAAGACTTCATTTCAAAGGCTGCACAAAGTTGTGTGATTAGAGGTGTTGGAGGATGCTTTTCACATGAATGATGCAAGAGGATAGAACCTATTTGTTCAAGTGAAGAGAAGCATGTGATACTTGATAACACCAGACATCTCACGTCCATCAAGTTTATATATATATATATATATATATATATATATATATATATATATATATATGTTTATGGTGGAATCTTGAATAGGAATAGCGCATCACATTTGGTTCCTTATTCACCGAAGAGCCTCACTTGTTTAAAAAGCTTAGCAAAACTAGTTCTAAGCCATACTATAAAGGAGTAGCTCAAGTGTATTCCTATTATTCCATCTTTGCAAAGTCCAATAATCTATCACCCACCAACTTTCTCTCAAAATTTTTTTTTAAAGTAGAAATGAACCAAGCTGGACCTGGGCCGATTTATCGATCACTAATGCGACATCAGGATGATCATATTTCAACAAATATATGGAATGGAGAAGAAAGAATGATTAGACTAAGGTTTTGACATGTTTGGGGATTCGATGATTGGTTTGAAAATGAGTTCGAAGAACTCCCTGATAATCCAACTGAGGAAATAATCATGCAACATGCTAGGGCGATCATCATGCGGATGATTGGAGGTCTCCTATTACCCGACACATCAGGTGCTCGTATTCACTTGATGTACCTGCTTTTGTTGGGGGATTTGACAGCAGTAAGGAATTATAGCTGGGGTGCGGCTGTTCTGGCAGGTTTATTTCGAGTATTGGATTGGGTAACTAAGCCCGATCAAGTTGAGATTAATGGGTGCTTGTTACTCCTCCAATCATGGGCTTGGGAACGGATTCCAAGCATTGCACCACGTATACGTCGCCTATCTAACACAGAAGCGTGTCAAGGTCTTGGATTTTCGCTTGCACGTAGATGGAGTTTTCCTATGCAAACAACCAACATCCCTAGCCATGCAGTTAATGTCATAAGAGGCATGTTCGATCGATTGTGAGTTGATGAGGTAAAAAATTTTAATACACTAATACCGTAGAGTATACTTTTAAATTATAAATACTATTTATATATTTATTAATATCATATGAGGCATGTGATGCAGTTTATATGGACGCCTTACAATCGATCAGAAATAAGGCGATTGATTACTGTTAATGTCAACCAAGTTGTGTTTGCAGTACCCATGATATGTTTTACCATTGTGGAGTGGCATCCGATAGATAGGGTAATGCACCAGTTTGGATTACATCAGTCCATTCTGTGTGACCCTCCTAACTTTGACAAACTTCACAAAATCGATATGATTGGCCCAACCGACACAGTAAGTGGATTGACGTGTGGAACAACCGACATCAACGACTACTTCAGGGTGCTCATAATGATGGTCTTTTACAAGAAAACTCGGCATATATAGAATGGTATATACCTCGAACTCGAAGGTATATTTCGCGGGAAGGTTTTTTATCTGGTGGTATGGTAAGTTTACTAAACAATTTTTACAATTAGTATCAAGTTTCTTTTCCACAATATTATTCTCATACATTTATATTCTTTGTTTTCAGATTTCATTATTACGTTCGATTTGAACCTATACTCGTTCACCCACCGCTGCTAATGATCCATTCAACACTATACATAGTATTGATCCAGCCTGTGAACCTATGTGGAGCAATTTACAACTACTGTATCCGGAAGCTTTTTCGACTCACTATAAGGAAGCTGCACCAAGCCATCACTTTACAGTCCCCGCAGAGTCTCCTATACCGTAGGCACAACATGAATCACCTTCACCACAATCACAAGGTTTCTCTGGATATCCACCCCAATTTTCTTTCCAACATCCTTCGAGTTCAACTGTTTTCCCGTTAAGTTCGTCGATGTTTGCCACCACTTATGGTACACCAGCGTCTGCATACCATCAAACAGACTATCGTCCTATACTACTTGGTGAACTAAGAGAAACAATTGATGACGATAGCAACAATGATGATGCTGACGATGATGGTAACGGTAATGATATCAACGAAGAACCCACACCGTTACTACAAAGACTCCCAAGAACAAGAGGCGGGCAGACACAACAAGGGGAACAACTGGTGGAACAACCTCGAAGAGTTCAGCCACCACGTCATAGAAGGAGACCTCATTGTGGAACATCATCCCACCACTAATCTCACAACAACTTGATTTTATTTTATCATATTTTGTATAATATTTTTGTATGGTCTATTATTATCATCATATTATGTTTAGAATTTCATAAGTATAAAAATATAGCTTTGTATCATGTAAATATTGTTCATGCACTATACGCAGCGCACGTAATGCATGGGGTAAATTAGGGTTTGGAGCAAGTCGTATATGTTAAGTCTCTAAAATGTCTTATGTGTATTTCCCTAAGTTTTGATGAAACTAAACATTGGTTAATGATTTAATTAACCTTCATATTGGTTTCTAACCCATCTATCGAGTGTGCAGATTAAGAAATAGAATCATCCGTCCAACACTGTAGTGATTGAAGCTCACATCCATCGTAAATGTTTGAAGATTGAAGCTCGCATCCATCACAAATGTTTGAAGCGCACGTTCAAAACGCAAGAGAAAGAAGGTCGCGTCCACTAAAAGTATCAGAAGGCCACGTCCACTAAAAGTATCAGAAGGTCGCATCCACTAAAAGTATCAGAAGACCGCATCTACTAAAAATAACATAAGGCCGCGTCTACTTAAAGTATCAGAATAGCGCGCCATCAAAGTATCAGAAAAGCCCGTCCAGTGAGGTATCAGAATTATCCGTCTACTAACGTGGCACTTGGAGCGCGTCCATCAAAGTATCAGAAAAGCCCGTCCAGTGAGGTATCAGAATTATCCGTCCAATGACTTGGCACTTGGAGCTCATCCATTAAAGTATAAAAATAGCGCGTCCATTAAAGTATCAGAACAGTGCGTCCATTAAGGTCAAATTGTATCCGTCCAATGACGTGGCAAAAGACTCTCGTCCACCAGAGTAACTAAGACTCTCGTCCACCAGAGTAACTAAGACTCTCGCCCGCCAGAGTAACTAAGGCTCTCCACCAGAGTAATAGAGACTCTCATCCACTAAAGTAATAGAGACTCTCGTCCACTAAAGTAATTGAAGCTCTCGTCCACTAGAGTAACAGAGACTCTCATCCACTAAAGTAACAGAGGCTCTCGTCCACTAGAGTAATAGAAGTGCTCGTCCACTAAAGGTGACAGAAGCGCTCGTCCACTAGTCTTTGGACTTGCTAAGTCCTTAATATAGAGCTCGTCTACTAGCCCGAATGAGAACTGATGTCGCGTAAGTCAACGCGCGCGTGCGATTCCGGCAAGTGTACCGGATTGCCGTCAAGTAATAAAAGATATCGAACCCACAGAGATTGTGTTCTCGAATCGCAATCAGTTTTCGAATTGAGTGAATCTGGACTTTGTAAAGGGTTTTGAAAAATGTTTGAATTTGAAATTGAAATGATAAACAAACAGAAAACAAATGTTTTTGGGGTTTTCGATTTAAACGAATTCCTAGGGATTTGGGTTACCTTTGAGGTTGTTTATGTTGCTAATCTGATTTACCTTTGTTGATTACCGAAATTGCCTTGAAGGCGAGTTTATCCTCTAATAGCTTAAGCTCCCTCTCGTTACAAAGCCGTGCCCAATTGACCCAACCCCTACCTCGTGGTAGTCGATCCCAATTGGACCCTTTGCGCCCGTGATAACTCGTTGCTCCTCGAGGACGGCTCTAACTCTCGTGATTTCATCCCAAGTCGACTCTATAGGTCCGACACCCAAGTTCACCGCTAGGTTCTTCCTTGAAATGTCTCATCATGCAAATAACCTAAGTTCACCGCTAGGTTCCTCCTTAGATCATCCACATCTCACAAACCAACTTCCAGGGCTTACGAGTGGAATACCCTAGAATCCTAAGTTCACCGCTAGGTTCCTCCTTAGAACATCTACGTCACAAAAGCGGTTCTTAGAATTTATGAGTGATTAACACACTAGAAATCAGATCTAAAACAATAATGAAATCAACAACGATTTTACATCAAATCAACTCATTTACAAACCTCGGCAGAGCCCTAGTCCCTAGAAACAAACTACTACTCCAGTCTTGCCATGGAGATGACAAACTGGGTTGACAACATAGTGAAAATCGAGAAAAGAGAAGAGAGGAGAAGAAGAGAAGAGATCTATAATCTATGCCTAGAGTAGTAGCCCCTAAAGCGATGTGTGTATCCGATGCCTTGGTCCATATTTATAGAAATGGGGAAGTTAGAGTCCCAAACCAACCAAAATCGATCATTCGGTTTCTTCAGTCCAAGTAATGCGCGCAGCCACACGGCCAGGCCGGACGGCTCGCCCGCCGATTCGCAAGATTCATTGTTCGCGACGCGAACATAATTCCGCGACGCGAGTGCCCTTTGTGGCGTGAAGAATTTCACGGCTGGGCCGTGATGTGCTCGACTTGTGGTGGTTTTGGGTCACGGCCGTGATGGCTATCACGCCGGCCGTGACGACCACTTGACCTTCTTCTTTCAGTTTTGCCGATCATGGCGTGATGGGCATCACGGCAGCCGTGATGGGCTCTGTTTGGCTCATTTTCTTCAGTTTTAAAGCTCCATCTTCATCCAAACTTCATCATGGTTGATCTTGAGCAATTTACCCTTTATATCTGCAAAACAACACACGAAAACCGCCTTACCCGTTCCAAAGGAAAATTAACCTAAAATCTAATAAAAATATGCCTAAACTACATGAAAATGCATGCAAAATGATGGACAAAGATGAGGTGGAATCACACTCATCAAGAACTCAAATGACTAGATAGACGTGATTATTTTCAAGATGGAAGCACTTATCTTATGAACGCAAATTCTCTTAGGATTATCAGAATCTTAGTTCAAGAATCAGAAAGAGACTTGAAGCCTTCTCTCCTACTCAGTTTCACGATTATCAAGAAAAGTCAGAAGACTACTCTCTCAAGCAACCTTGGATAATCTAAAAGAATGCTTCCAACATGCTTTATTCCACGAAAAGGGGAGTGTACTCAGCAAAGAACAAAAAGCTCTCTTCCCTTAAACTCTTTAACTGCTTTAATTTTCTTGCATCTGTCAAGTGGTGTGTGTGCAATAGTCACCCGTCCATCCTTTATTCTTCCACTCGTCCAAAGCTAGATTTCTGTTTGCGAAAAGATTTCAGCTTTGCTTAAATTCTGATAAACACAATTCAACCCCCCTTCTCGTGTTTATAGTTGTCTATTTCAGTTGGTATCAGAGCTCAGCCTCTGGGTTGAGCATCTAACAGTATAGAGGTAAAAGGTCCTGAAGAATAGACATGACGACTGGAGCTAGTTCAAGTGGAAGTCATCAGACTGAAGGAGCTTCCCTAACCAAACCTCCTTACTTCAATGGAAAAAACTACAACTACTGGAAGGATAGATTTCAATGGTTCATTCTATCCACAAACTCTGATCTTTGGGATGTCATCACAGATGGTCCATTCATTCCCAAGAATGATGATAACACTGACAATCCAAAAGCTCAGTGGACTGCTGTAGAAAAATCAAAATGGGAGCTGAACCACAAAGCCAGATACAACATCATTTGTGCTCTCAGTCCGGAGGAGTTTGAGAAGGTATGTGCCTGTGACTCTGCAAAAGAAATATGGGACACCTTAGCTGTCACACATGAAGGAACAACAAAATTCAAAGAGTCAAAGATTGCCATACTTGTTAGAAAGTATGAACTGTTCATCATGGAGGAATGAGAATCTGTTGCTCAGATGATAGGAAGATTTCAAACTATCATCAACAGTTTAAAATCTCTTGGCAAAGTCTATACCAATGCTGAGAAGGTTGGTAAGATTCTGAGAAGTCTACCTAAACAGTGGAGACCTTTGGTCACTGCTATCTCCCAAGCCAAGGATCTCACTACCTTAACTATGGATGAACTTCTTGGAACACTCACTGTTCAAGAGCAAGAACTTGGAGATGAAGCTGGACCAAAGAAGGGCAAGTCAATTGCTCTGAAAGCTTATTAAAAGTCAGCAAAAGGTTCCAAGGCTCTGATGGCAGATGAGTTATCCAATGATGCTGACCTATCAGAACTCGAGGATTCTGAGAGTGATGAAGAATTGTCTCTCCTGACCAGGAAGATAAAGCTTCTCCTACAGAAAAAGAAATTCAAGAAGGATAGGCCATTCAGAAGGTTCAACAAGGACAAGAACTTCAAAGAATCCACCTCAACAGACAAAAGTCCAATTGTTTGCTATGAGTGCAAGAAGCCCGGTCACTTCAAGGCTGGATGTCCTCAACTAAAGAAGGCCCCCTTTAAGAAATTATTCAAGAAGAAGAAGAAAGGAATGATGGCTACTTGGGCGGATCTGGAGTCAACATCTTCTGATGAAGAAACAGAGGAAGAAGTCAATCTTCGTTTGATGGCCAACACTGACTCAGACTCTGACGATGAGGTACATCCTGACTATGAGGAATTACTTGATGCCTATGAGGAGTTGATGGAGGAATACAACTGCTTATCTAAAGCCTTCAAATCCCTCAAGAGAGAGTATGTAAAGCTCACCAGTGAGCATAAACAGAAATCTCAAGAGTGCGACAAGCTAGCTAAAGAAAGCAGTGAGCTGAAGACTAAAAAGTCTAATGAAGCTAAGATCTCAAGTGAAACATCACCATCTGAAGAAGTTGAAAAACTTCAACAGAAAGTGGAAGAGCTCACTTCTGATCTTGCCAAATTTGTTAATGGTAGAGATAATCTGACTAAGCTACTTGGTAGTCAGAAGCACTCTCTTAACAAAGAAGGTATTGGATATGTCCATCAGACACATCATAAAGTACCAACTAAAGCTTCTAAAATATCTGTTAAGTCAACTATAACCAAATCAACACCTATTTGTAACTTCTGTGGAAAAACTGAGCATGTTATGTCTAAGTGTATCCATAAGAAGAGAAGGAAGTCCTCACAGACTCCTAGAACTAACAGAAAAGGACCCAGAAAAATATGGGTACCTAAAGATCAAATAATCTTTGTTACAGATATCCTCAACAAGACAAAGAAAACACCACTGCCGGTACCTGGACAGTGGCTGCTCGCGACATATGACAGAAGAAAGGTCTATGTTCCTAGACCTCCAACTTAAGAAAGGAGGACACGTTGCCTTCAGAGGGAATCAGAAAGGGAAGGTTATAGGAATTGGTACTATTGGTGGTAAACCCCCTCTTCCCTCTATATCTAATGTTATCTTGGTTAAAGGATTAAGACACAAACTGCTTAGCATAAGTCAATTATGTGATAGTGGTTTTGATGTTTCCTTTACCAAGGATGTATGCATAGTTAAAGACTGTAGTGGCAAAACCTTCTTTACAGCTAAAAGGAAACAAAATCTTTATAAGATTGAACTGTCTGATCTCTCGTATCAAAGTGTAACCTGTCTAATGTCTAAAGAGGATGAGAGATGGTTATGGCATAAGAAACTAGGACATGCTAGTATGAAACTAATTTCTGAATTAAAAACGAATAATCTCGTGAGAGGATTGCCTGATATTAGCTTTAAGAAAGATGTCTTGTGTGATGCATGTCAGAGAGGTAAACAGATAAAATCAAGTTTCAAATCTAAAAACCAAGTATCAACCTCTAGACCTCTTCAGTTGTTACACATGGATCTGTTTGGACCAGTTAGTGTTGCCCGACTTTTTGGAAGAAAATATGGATTTGTCATAGTTGATGAATATTCTAGATACACATGGGTACTCTTCCTAACACACAAGGATGAGTCTTTTAAGACTTTCTCAGTATTCTGCAAAAGAGTACAAAATGAGCAGGGTTTATGTATTTCTACCCTTATAAGTGATCATGGGGGAGAATTTGAAAACGAGCAGTTTAGACAGTTCTGTGAGGAGAATGGAATCTCTCACAATTTCTCTGCACCTAGAACTCCACAGCAAAATGGAGTGGTTGAGAGAAAGAACAGATCTCTGCAAGAGATGGCTAGATCTATGCTCAATGAAAATAATCTCCCTAAGTACTTCTGGGCAGAAGCTGTAAACATTGCTTGCTATGTACAAAACAGAATACTTATTAGGCCTTTTCTAAAAAGGACTCCTTATGAATTGTGGAAAGGAAAAAGGCCCAACATATCTTACTTTCATGCTTTTGGATGTGAATGTTTTATTCTGAATACCAAAGATAATCTTGGAAAGTTTGATTCTAAGGTAGATAAAGGTATTTTCGTAGGTTATTCTGAAAAGTATAAGACTTTTAGAGTTTACAATTCAAGAACTTGTATTATTGAAGAATCTGTTCATGTTAAATTCAATGATGGATTAAAGACTGATAAAGAACTATCAGATCTAGAAGATGATCTTGCAGGTCTTGATATAAACAAACCAGAAAGTCAACAACCCGATCTAACCAAAACAGAACCTGTGCCTGAGGCTGAAAGACAAGTGGAACAAACGAGTCAGCAGACAAGTCAAGATCTTCATGATGATCTCAAAAGGGATTGGAAGTTCAACACTCATCATCCTAAGGATCTTATTATTGGAAATCCTTCTGAAGGAGTAAGAACCAGACCCACATTAAGAGAATCAAGCAATGTGGCCTTTATTTCAGATTTGGAGCCTAAACGCATTGAAGAAGCTCTTTAGGATGAAAGCTGGATTCTTGCTATACAAGAAGAACTTAATCAGTTTACCAGAAATGATGTTTGGACTCTTGTCTCTAAGCCTAAAAACAAGTCGGTTATTGGAACAAGATGGGTCTTCAGAAACAAATTAGATGAAGGTGGTAAAGTTGTCAGAAATAAAGCAAGGTTAGTAGCTCAAGGCTATAACCAACAAGAAGGTATTGATTATACTGAAACCTTTGCACCTGTAGCTAGAATAGAAGCCATACGCATTTTAATGTCATATGCTGCACAACACCAAATTACCCTATTTCAAATGGATGTAAAAAGTACTTTTCTAAATGGTATAATTGAAGAAGTGTATGTTAAACAACCCCCTGGTTTTGAGGATATTGATAAACCAGATCACGTTTTCAAACTTAAAAAGGCATTATATGGTTTGAAACAAGCACCTAGAGCATGGTATGATAGACTCAGTTCTTTTCTCATGCATAATGGTTTTACTAGAGGACAAGTAGACACTACTCTGTTCAAAAAATGCTCTAAAGAGAACTTTATTATAGTTCAAATATATGTTGATGATATTATTTTTGGAGCAACTAATGAAAAGTTGTGCAAGGAATTTTCAAGTCTAATGCAAGTTGAATTTGAGATGAGCATGATGGGAGAATTGAAGTTCTTCCTTGGATTACAAATCAAGCAAACAAGTGATGGAATTTACATTCATCAACAAAAATATACCAAGGAGATACTCAAGAAATACAAAATGGAAAATGCAAAGCTCATGAAAACCCCTATGCAACCCAATGCAAAACTAAGCAAAGATGATGAAGGTAAAAAGGTAGATCAAACTGTCTACAGAGGTATGATTGGCTCTCTACTGTACTTAACTTCAAGCAGACCTGACATTCAATTTAGTGTCTGTATGTGTGCTAGATTCCAATCTGATCCTAGAGAATCTCATCTTAAGGCTGTAAAAAGAATATTTAGATATTTGCTTGGAACTACTAATCTTGGTTTGCTGTATTTAAGATCAAAAGAATACAGATTAGTGGGATATTGTGATGCTGACTTTGCTGGAGACAGAATAGAAAGAAAAAGCACCAATGGAGGTTGTCACTTCATTGGAGCAAGTTTAGTCTCATGGTCAACCAAGAGGCAGACAACCATTGCCTTGTCTATTGCTGAAGCAGAATACATCTCTACTGCTAGTTACTGCTCTCAACTCTTATGGGTAAAACATCAACTTGAGGATTACTCTATTTATGAACATAACATATCTGTATGGTGTGATAATTCCAGTGCTATATGCTTAACTAAAAATCCAATTCAGCATTCTAAGGCTGAACATATTGAAATCAAACATCATTTCATTAGGGATTATGTTCAAAAAGGCATCTTTGATATTAAGTTTGTTAAAACTGAAAATCAATGGGCTGATATTTTCACTAAACCCCTCGCAGAAGAAAGGTTTTTATTTATTAGAGATAATCTAAACATGCATTGCATTGTTGAATGACATGTATGAATGTTAACGAGTCTATGCTAAATCTGTCATTACTCCTATATACATGTTCTTTCAACTAAGCATTAGTTCAGGGGGAGTAATGATACAATAATTTAAGTGGAATATGTCTAATATGCTTGCTGCATTACTATGATTTTCTTAACATGTTATCTTGCCTTTAACATATCTCATAAATAAAACTTGATAACCCTTTTTTTGATGTTGACAAAAGGGGGAGAAAGGGAGAAATGAATAGGGAGAATGGTGGGAGAAATGAAAATGGGAGAATGGGAGAATGAATATGATATGACCTGTTCACTTAAGAAAATTTCATTATGACCTGTTCACTTAAGAAAATTTCAACCTGTCTATATATGTTATTTTCTTTGTTGAAATTTTCTGAGGTTCATTAAATCATCTCAATGTTTGTCTTCATCAAAAAGGGGGAGATTGTTAAGTCTCTAAAATGTCTGATGTGCATTTCCCTAAGTTTTGATGAAACTAAACATTGGTTAATGATTTAATTAACCTTCATATTGGTTGCTAACCCATCTATCAAGTGTGCAGATTAAGAAATAGAATCATCCGTCCAACACTGTAGTGATTGAAGCTCACGTCCATCATAAATGTTTGAAGATTGAAGCTCACATCCATCGCAAATGTTTGAAGCGCACGTTCAAAACGCAAGAGAAAGAAGGCCGCGTCCACTTAAAGTATCAGAAGGCCGCATCCACTAAAAGTATCAGAAGGCCGCATCCACTAAAAGTATCAGAAGGCCGCGTCCATTAAAAGTATCAGAAGGTCGCGTCCACTAAAAGTATCAGAAGGCCGCGTCTACTAAAAATAACAGAAGGCCGCGTCTACTTAAAGTATCAGAATAGCGCGTCCATCAAAGTATCAGAAAAGCCCGTCCAGTGAGGTATCATAATTATCCGTCTACTAACGTGGAACTTGGAGCGCGTCCATCAAAGTATCAGAAAAGCCCATCCAGTGAGGTATCAGAATTATCCGTCCAATGACGTGGCACTTGGAGCTCGTCCATTAAAGTATAATAATAGCGCGTCCATTAAAGTACCAGAGCAATGCGTCCATTAAGGTCAAACTGTATCCGTCCAATGACGTGGCAAAAGACTCTCGTCCACTAGAGTAACTAAGACTCTCGTCCACCAGAGTAACTAAGGCTCTCGTCCACTAGAGTAACAGAGACTCTCGTCCAATAAAGTAACAGAGACTCTCATCCACTAAAGTAACAGAAGCTCTCGTCCACTAGAGTAACAGAGACTCTCGTCCACTAAAGTAACAGAGGCTCTCGTCCACTAGAGTAATAGAAGTGCTCGTCCACTAAAGGTGACAGAAGTGTTCGTCCACTAGTCTTTGGACTTGCTAAGACCTTAATATGGAGCTCGTCTACTAGCCCGAATGAGAACTCAAATGACTAGATGGATGTGATTATTTTCAAGATGGAAGCACTTATCTTATGAACGCAAATTCTCTAAGGATTATCAGAATCTTAGTTCAAGAATCAGAAAGAGACTTGAAGCCTTCTTTCCTACTCAGTTTCACGATTATCAAGAAAAGTCAGAAGACTACTCTCTCAAGCAACCTTGGATAATCTAAAAGAATGCTTCCAACATGCTTTATTCCACAAAAAGGGGAGTGTACTCACCAAAGTACAAAAATCTCTCTGCCCAGCTCTGACATGGCTGTATCTCGATGCATAAAGCCATGATCCTACATGTTAGAGTACAACCAACGTTCCTATGCATTAATGGCTGCTCAGAACGGCTCTATTGTATTAATGGGTGCTCAGAACGACTCTATTGCATTTAATGAAGTTCTGCTTGAAGCCAACATCTGAGAGAATGTCTCTAACGGATCCTAAATGCTTGAAGACTATAAATACATAAGTCATTGAAGATGAAGAAAAAAGAGAATACACACTGCATTAAAACGCCATTACTCTGCTCATTAATTCTTTTATTCTTTCATTCTGTATTCTTCTTGCATTTGAAGTTATTACGCAGACTTTCCTAGACTTCACATTTAAACCACTCTCTGAGTGTTAGTGAAAGATCTGCTTGTGAGAAGTTGTATTTTTACAAACCCAATCTCTCAAACAAACCTAAGTGAGCCTGAAGAGGCTAGGTGTGAAAACAATACTTGTCTTGAGCCTGAAGAGGCTAGGTGTGAAAATAATAATTGTCTTGAGCCTGAAGAGGCTAGGTGTGCAAATAATACTTGAGTCTGTAACCTTATCAGTTATAGTGGATAAATGTTGGTGCTGCCGAGGACTGGACGTAGCTCTTTGATTTGAAGAGTGAACCAGGATAAATCACCGTGTTAATCTTTCTTCCCTTAAACTCTTTAATTGCTTTAGTTTTCTTGCATCTGTCAAGTGGTGTGTATGCAATAGTCATCCGTCCATCCTGTATTCTTCCACTCGTCCAAAGCTAGTTTTCTGTTTGCGAAAAGATTTCAGCTTTGCTTAAATTCTAATAAACATAATTCAACCCCCCTTCTCGTGTTTATAGTTGTCTATTTCAGTATACCATACTTATGACTTGTACATAATTAATTAAAAAAAATTCAATGGAGTCGTAAATATGGCATACTACTTGTTTATTTTAAAAAATGTCGTAATTATAGATTACGACTTATTTAAAAAATTTTAAAAAAAAATTTAAAAACACTAAAGTCGTAATTGTTCCATACGACTTGTCAAAAAAATATATTATAAAAATACAAGTCGTATAAGTTGCATATGATTCCCTTGATTTTTATTTTATTTAATGAATATAAAAGTAAATCGTTAGTATGGTACACGACTTCTGTAATTTATATCGTTAATACTGCTTACGACTTATCCTATTCTCGTAATTATTTTAAAAACACACCGTTCATGTGATTGCAATACGAAATTACACTAGTTACGTAAAAAAAAACCTTAGATATAATTTATAGAGTTTAATTGGTATATACTGTCAGTGTAAATATTTTTTTACACTGTCAACCAATAATAAAAGTCATTCATATCTTGATTTGTGATTGATTGACTTTAAATTTTAAGTTTTTAACTTTTGCTATTATTACTATATATATATATATATATATATATATATATATAAAAATAAAAAATTAAAACAAAAAATAAAAATAATGAGGAGTTAGGAGTAGCTGTACCCGTATCCGTGGGCAGTGGAAACCTGTAAGGCGCAGGTGCGGAGCAACCACGTCACTCCATCGCCTTCACCTGCTGCCGCCCGCGACTTGGACTTCCTCAGGTTCGTATCTATTCCCTTCTCCTTCTTCTTAATCTGCATTTCGTAATGAAATTCATTCAACGCTATGTCTTTGGTCAACTAATTTGAACATTTACTCCATGTTTGTGTAAACACCATTCAAACCCTAACTAACTTTGTCACTTTCATTCAGATATTCATTCCTATACTCACAAATATCACCACTTTACTTACACTTCCATATTATTATATCTATGTCAGTGATGAAAAAACAAGATGATGGTGGTGCACAAGATAACCCCAATTCACAACCAAAGAAACTAATCCCACCCTACATGAAGGCAATCTCCGGCTCCTTCGGAGGGATCGTGGAGGCATCTTGCTTGCAACCCATTGATGTCATCAAGACCAGGTTGCAGCTTGATCGGTCTGGCAACTACAAGGGGATACTTCATTGTGGCACCACCATTACACGAACCGAAGGGGTGCGTGCTTTGTGGAAGGGATTGACGCCTTTCGCCACGCATTTGACCTTGAAGTATGCGCTTCGAATGGGTTCCAATGCCATGCTTCAGTCACTGTTTAAGGACCCTGAAACTGGGAAGATCAGCAGTCGCGGCCGGCTCCTTTCTGGGTTTGGTGCTGGGGTGCTTGAGGCTCTTGTTATTGTCACGCCTTTTGAGGTTTGCCCATTTATTGTCTTTGATATGTAATCATCATATTGGACTCTTATTAAGTTGCATATCAACTAAATTTAACTACATGAGGAGAAATGCATAGACACCTATAAGACTGTTTCTTGGTATAAATCAGTACTATTTTTTGTGATTGCTAGTTTTGTGATTAGACTAAATGCTTGTAGTGGATGAACTTCCTTTTAGATTGTGAGAATTTGAGGAAACAACAGTCTATTGAGATTTTGAAATGACTTTTCATTGGCATATAATTCTTTACTCTGTCCTACACATTTTCCTCTTTCTCCTTTGTTATCAAATTCAAATTATTCCAGACAGTTGGAAATTTACATCCTAGTATGTAATTGCCCTTCCTACCTAAATTATTCTGCTAATATTGTGTTCACTGGACATTTGTGATCAAAGCTTCTAATTCCATCCTATTTATATAAATCAACAATGTTTATTTACAAATATTGACTCTAATATTCCTTGAGCTTTAACAATGCTTAATTATATTTATTTTTGGATTGATGTCTCAGTTGTTATATTGTATTAGTTGACCATTGTCAGTGCAGTCCTTCCTGTTCAGCTAAGTAGTTCAGTTCCAACATAGTATCTTCTTGACTTGCTCCAGCTATTTTGATTAAGGATTCCTTTAACGCTGAACTATTATTTTATAAATTTAAATATAATTAACAAGATATTGAGGTACTTATTATCTTATACTATATAGCTGACAGCACCAAGTGGGATAAGTGTTAGTTGTTTACATGTTGCTGTTGTTGATATAGACTGTTTACTGCAAGGTTTAGATTTCTTTGTCTTGTAAGTCTTAGTTTTTCACAATAGTCTTTCTTTGCTTGAAGACAGTATCAAGTCCATACCCTTGTTGATGATTTCTCTACAGCCTTTTAATGAATGTCTGGGATAAACTTTCTTAAATATAAGTTTAGCTGATCATGATATTCATATGGAAGTATATGGGATTAGGGATGGCTAAATTGTAGGACTTTAATTAATATATAGATTTTATGCCTCGCATCATCTGAAGAACTTACTCCTCCATGATGCATGGAGATTGCAACTAGGTTAAGATTTCTCACTAAATGGCAAATCAAGTTGACTATTGTCTATGCTAATCAAAAAATTAAAAAAAAAAAAAAAAAGTTGACTATTGTCTATGCTTTGTAAAACCCAAGTTGTTCTGCCCTTTATCTAAGCGGATGGTTCTGGGTTAGCTTGAGCACGCCCGTCAACAATGGCAGTCTACTGGTCAAAGGCACAGTGGGCTACTTGCAAGTCTGACGCCTAAGTCGGTCTCAGAGCCAAAAGGAGGAAAGAGTAATAAAGGAGTGAACATACCCAAGATACCCGTAGACCATCTCCAATGGTGCAACTCATTGGAGTTGCTTAACTCCTCTTTTTTATGGGTCTCACCATGTCACATCACCACTTTTTACTTTGTACTACTTTAAGCAACTCTCCAATCCAATTGTGTAACTATAAAAAGTTCACCAAATGGGTCCTGCATTCTTTTCTCCTTTTCATGGTTTCTTTCTTTTTTCTTTTTTTTTATGTGCAATGTTTCATGGTTTCTTATTGGATGCTTCTTTAAGAACCGGAGTACTGGACGTCACGTCATTGTACCCCAATGGAGCTACCTAATAAGAACTAGTTTTTATTTCTTAAAACTAGTTAAGCAACTCTCATTGGAGTTCCTCTTAGTATGGTTATACATAGATAGAGACCCCTGGGGTCTTAAGTGGTAGGTCACATGTAAGTTGTTGGGCTCCTGTCTAGCAGGACATGTAGGTCCACAATGAAAACTGAAGTATGAAATGTAGTATTGAAGTATACTCCGAATTTTATTTAAATTATGAAAGAAGGAAATGGCATCAATATCCTCTTTTCATCCCCCTCTTGACACTTAAACCTGGCAAGATCACTTTCTCATTTTCATTTCTTTTAAGTTTACTCTCTCCAACACACTTCTAATGACATATACATTTTAATTGTACCTTAAGCCTCATTATATAGGAAATAATAAATCTAAAACAAATACTTTGACTGATCTTTTAAACTTGCTTGTAAAAAACAAGTTTATCTTCTGAATGTTGCAATGTTGATTACATGCTGCTTGCTTTCTAGTTGCCTAAAGTGATTGCACTAATGAATAACATTTGTTTGTATAAGTTACTAGATAGTGTGGTTGTTATGGATATAACATCACCAACATATATATGCTTTGTTTATGGAGGTTCAAGTTTGTACTATATCTTGCTTTTGCAGGTGGTGAAGATCCGATTGCAGCAGCAGAGAGGTCTGAGCCCTGAGCTTTTGAAATACAAAGGTCCAGTGCATTGTGCTGGAAAGATTGTAAGGGAAGAAGGCATTCTAGGGCTTTGGGCAGGGGCCGCTCCTACTGTAATGCGTAATGGGACAAATCAAGCTGCCATGTTTACTGCCAAAAATGCTTATGATGTGCTTTTATGGAAGAAACATGAAGGGGATGGGAAAGTCCTCCAACCATGGCAGTCTATGATTTCAGGATTCCTTGCAGGTACAGCAGGTCCCATTTGTACTGGTCCCTTTGATGTAGTGAAAACAAGGCTAATGGCTCAGAGCCGAGAGGGAGGTGAACTGAAGTACAAGGGTATGATTCATGCCATCAGAACCATATATGCAGAAGAAGGACTTCTTGCCTTATGGAAAGGTCTGTTACCTCGGCTTATGAGGATCCCACCTGGCCAGGCCATTATGTGGGCTGTGGCTGATCAAATAATTGGTTTGTACGAAAGGAGATATCTTCAAATTACACCATTGTAGTTTGTAGGTATTTTTTATTTTTTTTGCACTGTTTTTGCTTGCTAGGAGTACCAATTCCATTCCAAGCCTGCAGTCAATAATCATTTTAGCCCTTTTCGTCTTAGATTATTTCTTCAGTTCCTTGAATTTGATGAGTGACCATTGGGCTCCATACAATAAATACCTTTGTGCCTTTTTGAACTACTAGAGCATTTAGCTAGGAAAGGTATTCTTAGTACATGTAGAACTACTAGTTAGCAAGTCCTTTCACATACTGGTTTTCTGGTTTTAAGGCAATTTCAAATAATGTTAAAATGCTATTTTATGGAAAGCATATGTTTTGCTATTTAACAGTAGTTACCTTTGTAAGAAATTTAAGTACTGATCTCATTTACCCGAATGAACAGAACGCTTATGTGTTAACTGTTTAAAATACTCGCAGTCTGAACTGAGATACTTGAATCTATTTACATTCTCTTGGCCAAGAATTCGTTTACAACCAGCTGTAGCATGCCAAATGCAAACGTGTTTCTTTTCTTAATGTTTTAACTTAATTTAATCCTACTGTTAATAAACTACTTATCAACACCTCAGCCACCAAAATGTTTCATCATCTCAGAATTGCTCCGGGAGCGAATTCCCTGACGTTGTGGCGCGCAACGTCAGGTGACTTTGCCCCTTTATTAGCCGTCAGATTGATCCGACGGCTCAGAAATTGACACGTGGCTTTATTTTTTTTATTTTTTTTTTAAAAACAAAGATGAAAAACGAGGAAGCCCCCGGCTGTTGGCGCCCCTTCACTGGCTGCTGCGCTCCGTCACTGGCTGGCGGCTGGCACGGTTTTCATACTCGCGAGGCGAGCCAAGGTTCGCGGGGCGAATCTCCACTGTGACTTATCTATTACTTCTGACTCATTGGCGCTGGGCACCCCTTCATTGACTCATTGGCGCTGGGCGCTGGCTTCTGGTTTCCATACTCGCGAGGCGAGCCTAGGTTCGCGGGGCGAATCTCCACTGTGACTTATCTATTACATCAAAAAATACATCAAGATATCACCTTCATTGTTGGGACAGCCACTAATTTGATGATGTTTTGAACTTGCATTATGTGTTTTGAGATATAGAGGCTAAATGTTTAGAGACCTACTACTAATGATTTCATAGACAGGGAATTTGTACATGGAGTGAAGAGGTGGTACTCCATGGGTCTTATCTACTTTGTTGTAACATACATGTTCTCTCATCATATTGTTTTGTGCAGATAGTGTTGCAACTAATGATCATTAAACTGCAAATATTGAAATGGAATCTCTTCCTGCTCTTTGCTTCAGAGCCTGTAAATTTTAAAAATAACATAACTGCTGTCATACTGATTCAAATGTCATCTTTGCATTTTTGACATACGTGAGATCTGCAGGAAAGAAGTGGTAGCTATGCATTCATTGAGCAGATCACTACTACCTGAGTATATTTTCCACATAAATAACAATGTTCAACCTGCTTCCTTTCATGTTCTTGTGTTGGATTGCGTCCTTGTTTATGCACATAATGATGGTAATCTTAGTATCTTCCAAACCAGAAAACAATTCAGAAGATCGTTTCATGTATGTTGAAAATGTGCCCGGGTTAGTATTAACTTGAACTATGAGGGTAGTGCTGTTAGTGATGTTGGTTTATGTACCATATATACATTTAGATGTGCATGAACGGAGTGATCTGCATACAATATAAATGCATGTATGCATTCCTAACTATTAGTCCTTTGCAGGTAGACAAAATCTTTGTTTACAAAGATATAGATTCATGTCAGGCTGCAGTGAAAGGTGCCCTTCTTATGCTATTGATGATTCATTTTTGTTTACTTTTATACTCATAATGTTTTAACTTAATTTAATCTTACTGTTAATAAACTACTTATCAACACCTCAGCCACCAAAATGTTTCATCATCTCAGAATTGCTCCCCATCGCATGCAGTTTTCAATCTTGGACTGAAAAAGGTATCCAAATTTTGGTAATTTTCCTCGTTTTTGGCCTCCGTGTCTCGAGCTACAACTTTCAAATGATGAACTGAGTTTTTACTTGTGATTGAAAATTTGGCACCGTTATAGCAGAGTTGAAGGAAAGGATTAACCTTTAGCAACGTTTTTAATTTTATAGACCTAATCAGAATGCTTATTAATTAGAGAAAAAAAATTAAATTTTAGTCCGTTCAAAAAAAAATTATATTTTAGTCATTTTAATACAACTCACAACAATTAGGAGTATGTGTGAGCATGTGATAGCTTAGATTGATCTGAATGATCTATTTGATATTTTGATCAGATTATTGTGTTCGATATGAATTCATTTTTTTCTCCGTCATAATTTGATAATGATCAAGTTGAAACAGACCCAATCCAATATGTTGATATGATATATAAATATGAACGTTATGCATCACTAAATCATATAATTAAAGAAGTAAAAATTAATACTTAGATATATTTTACAATATATATTTTAAAAGAAATTATATCAATATAAATATATGATTTTGTCAAAACATTATTATTTCAAGTAAAAAATCTTATTACTTATACTTAAAGGAATGTGTGACACCGGACCATATATTAAAACAAACAAACTAGGCCCTATTATAAAAAATAAAATAAAAAACTAGAACATAATTTGAACGCAATCCGAAAACACATTGGACCTAAGTTTGAAAACTCGAACCCGACGCAATGAGCTTGGAGTTAGAACTAGTCAGTGGGACAATATACAAATTTGAAACACCTCTATTTGGTAGTTTATATAAATGCAGATGCAGTGCATGACCGAAATTCCACTAAGTATCTATCAGAAAACGAAATGGAGAAGAAAATTCATCACTCGTAGCCTTTCTTCTTTGGAAATTTCTAGTATTTTTTTTTCTCTTCTCATTTAGAATTTGTGGAGTTGAGAGAAGCACCTGTTAACATTTCAGTTGACTCAGAACTCAGCAGCGTCAAATTTTAAGCTTCCTAAGGTAGAAATAATTATGAAAGAATGAAGTGTCATGAAAAAACTAATTGAATTATATATAAATGAAAGAAAACATGTATATTATATATATATATATATATATATTAACTAGTTTCGCTTTCACGATTCTCAAAATTCTTGCTCCTTATAATCATTAATTTATGATTTATTTTGTTCTGGATGATTTTGAAAATTATTATCTAAAGACTTTGCAACCCTATCTAATAAAATTTCAAAAAAATTTAACGTAATAACACAGGCATCATTACTCACTCAAGTACATAGGACTATGTATTCTTTCTCTCACATGACAAGTGAAAGGAGACAAAAAAAAAAAAAAGGTTCAGTGGATGCATACACGAGCCATACGTTAGAATGACATCAAATTTTAGAATATAAAGTACATTAAAAAAAATTAAAATAAAAAGAGAACTAAAGTCCAAAGTCAGTACTATGACTAGCTTATTAGTTGGCATTTTCGCTTGGTAATTTGTTCGGAGTAAAGGCCCAAATTGTTTCCTCATTTTTTTCGAGTAGTCTAGTTTGATCCCTAAAAAAAAAGGATAATTTGATTTCTCAAATTTTACTATGGAAGATCAAATTATCTTTCTTTTTTTTTTCAGTAATCAAATTGAACTGCTCGAAAAATTTGAGAAATCATTTTGGATCTTTACTCATTTGTTGGGAAGTATAGCTATACGCAGGTAAGTCAAAATTGTTGGTAAATATATACGTCAAAGATTTTTACTCTGCTATAGTAATTATATAATTAAGCATGGAAAGCACATATATTAAGCGATCGAGCAATTCAAAGAAAGCACAGTAGCAAAACCAGCAGTAGTTTTGTCAAGAAACCAGGACACAAAAAGAAAGAGGATACGTACAAATTAATATGAAATAATAGATAAAATAAAATAAAAAAATACAGTGATGCAGATAAAAACAACTTATTAGTAAACGCCCCCTCTCCCCCAAGTATACCTACACAATCTTGCTGTGAACACTCAAGGATTTATAATTGAAACTTGGGGACCAGTTGCAGTTAGAAGAAGCAGGACCAATGTATATCCAATAAAGAAGCTTTGTACACTTTAATCTATAGATTTATAGACACAACTTGATTTTTGGCACCATAAGGAAGAGAATTCAACCTCTAATGTTTTGCAATTATCATATTTATTAAAACAAATTAGAAATAATAAAAGTATATTCATCTTTAATTTGATTAAAAATGTATTGTAATTTAAATTATTATATGTTTTAAAATATTAAATCTTTACTTACTCATTATATAAAAACGGTATCATATATGTAGGTTATAGGAGACTGGTGTACTGTAAAGGAATGTTTTTCTCTTTGTCGTTTATTCGTCAAGCTGAAGGAAAATATATACATGAATGGGCAACAACTCCTAATAACTCCTAATAATGTTACAGCAACTATCAAGGGATACAAATCAAATGTGATAGCCACAAAATCTGCTATAATAACTCCTAATAATGTTACAGCAACTATCAAGGGATATAAATCAAATGTGATTGTTGTTATCTGATATTATGCGAGACTAATAAAGGCTATTAAAGCTAATAATGGCTAATACCCCCCTCAAGGTGGTGCATGCAAGTTTCAAATGCCCAGCTTGTCAATGATCGAGGAACTGAAACTGTGGTTTTCCTAATGCCTTTGTGAAAATATCCGCAAGTTGACTTGTAGTGGGAACATAGGTTGGTCGAATATTCCCTTTGAGAATCTCATCCCGGACAAAGTGGCAATCTACTTCAATATGCTTGGTGCGTTCATGAAACACATGATTTTTGGCAATATGTAACGCTGCCTGGCTATCACAGTGAAGAGTCATGGGTTTGTTGTGAGAAATACCTAGGTCGGAGAGAATCCCCTTTAACCATTTTAACTCACATGCAGCAGTTGCCATGGACCTGTATTCAGCTTCAACAGAGGAACAAGATAGTGTGTTGCTTCTTTGTTTTCCAGGATATAGAGGAGCCACCAAGGAGGACTAACCAGCCAGTAACAGAACGTCTGGTTAAAGGACAACTGGCCTAGTCGGAGTCGCACCAACCATGAAGCTGGAGGTCACATGTACTATCCAGAAGAATTCGTTGTCCTGGATTCCCTTTCAGAAATCGGACTACTCGAAGTGTAGCTTCCCAATGCTCGGTTGTGGGATGTTGCATAAATTGAGACAGCGTGTGGAGACTGTATGATAATTCAGGTCGAGTGAAACACAAGTAAATCAGACGCCCAACCAAGCGCCTATACTGCTCGGGATTAGGGAATAGCTGATCCGAAGCCAGTGCCAAGTGGTGGTTTTGCTCTAATGGAGTGGCGGCAGGTTTAGCACCAAGGAGACCCGACTTGGATATAATATCAAGGGCATATTTACGCCGACAAAGAAAGATCCCTGTAGGATTTCCCGGCAACTTCAATGCCCAAAAATACTTCAATACGCCAAGGTCTTTCATATGGAAACACGTGCTCAAGTAGAGTTTAAAGCCTTTGGATGGCGGAAGAAGTGTTTCCAAGCAATAATCAAGTCATCAACGTATACTAGGACCACAAGGTGAGTGTCTTGTTTTTGCAAAGTGAACAAAGAATAGTCAAGAGATGATTGTTGGAACCCATAAGCTTTGAGGGCGAAGAGAGAGCTTGGCAAACCAAAGAACGTGGGGCTTGCTTTAGCCCATAAAGTGATTTGAAGCTTACACACCATATCGGTTCTTTGTGCAACAAAGCCAGGAGGCATTTTTATAAAAACTTCTTCGTGAAGATCACCATGAAAAACGCATTGTGCACATCCATTTGATGAAGTTCCCAAGCTTTTTTTGCCGCCACAGACTAGGGATAAAGGCGTCTGTGACCATTTTGGTAACTGGTGCGAATGTTTCGGTGTAATTGATCCCTTCCACTTGATGATTTCCAAGCACAACCAATCTGGCTTTAAAACGTTCAATCATTCCATCAGAGTGATATTTAATGCGATAGACCCATTTGCATCCCAGAGCTTTCTTGCCAGGTGGTAAGCGCTGCATGGTCCAGGTGCTGTTACGTTCAAGGGCTTCAATCTCGGCTTGCATGGCTTCTCTCCACCAAACATCTTTCACTGCTTCATGGAAGTATAGTGGTTCCTTTTCTGCAGTAATTGCTGCAAGAAATTGTCTATGTGGCAGAGAAAATTTATCACAGTTTACATAATGTGTGTACCTGAAGAATGTGATGGAGTTAGTGAACGAGTGGGAGGACTCAACTTTTGAACAGTTCGTGACGTAACCTTCCAACCTGGTAGATGGACGTTTAACACGACAACCTCGTCCCAGTGGCCCAGAATCATCGAAAGGATTTGTCGTGACACCAGTGTCTTCTACATCAGCTTCGATAGTATGGGGCATTTCTGGTGGGTTCAGTATGACAGTAGTGTCTTCTACATTCACCTCAACAGTATGGGTGCCCCCCTATTGTTAAGACTTGCTTCTGTTGCTGATTCTAATGTGTCTAGACAAGAATCACTTCACCCGCTGCTTCGTTATGATTCGCTGAGTTTGATGTAGATTCACTGTGTTGGAAGGGAAATTGTATTTCAAAGAAGACTACATCTCTTGACACAAAAAAATCATCGGTATCAAGGTCATAAACTCGCCATCCTTTTTGCCCATAAGGATACCCAACAAAAACACACCGACGACTGCGACTTGCAAACTTATCTCCTTTAGTGCCTTGGATGCAAGCATAGCACAGAGAGCCGAATATGCGTAGATGAGTGTAGGAGGGTGGCCGGCCGTGCAGGACTTCATATGGAGTTTTGCCATTCAAAGTTGGGGTTGGAGTGCGATTAATCAAGTACCCTGCCGTCAAGATGCACCCGCCCCAGAAATTAAGGGGAAAACTTCCTTGAAACCGCAAAGCTCTTGCAACATTGAGGATGTGACGGTGTTTTTTTTCGACCCTTCCATTTTGCTACGGTGTCCCTACACAAGATGTTTGAAAAACAATTCCATGTTCCAGGAAATAATTTTTCATGCAAACAAATTCTGTTCCATTATCACTTCTAATAGCTTTAACCCTTTTATTATATTGTCTTTCCACCATCGCAAAGAAATTTACCAAAATCCGTGACACTTCTTTCTTATCAATTAACAAATAAATCCACATTGCACGCGAGCAATCATCCACAACAGTAAGAAAATATGAAGCGCCACAAGAAGATGGAGTTCTGTAAGCTCCCCATAAATCACAATGTATCAAATCAAATGTATTAGAAGCATGATAATTACTCAATGGAAATGTTTCTCTAGTTTGCTTAGCTCTTTGACAAGTGTCACAAACTTTATTCAGTAAATTACTATCTTTCCCACCATTGTCTTTAGAAATCAACTGAGTAATCTTCCAAGATGGATGTACCAAGCGTTTATGCCACAGTTCTAGTTGGTTCATCCCTTCAGATCTTCAAGCCTTCATTCTTGGAATTTCCCGAAAGAAGTAGAGTCCATCCCTACGTTCACCCGCTCCAATCAGCATCTTCGAAGTTTGGTCCTGTATAACACACATGTTATTAGTAAACTGAACAATACAACGGGATTCATCTATCAGTTGTGATATAGAAATTAAGTTGCAATTGAATTGAGGAATATAAAGCACGTTCTCGAGTTTTAAACCCCCAGCAAGCCTTATTGTCCCTTCCTTAGTGGCCATTACAGATTTTCCATTAGGAAGTCCAACAGGACATCCAGGCGTACATCAGCAAAGTATTGAAGGCTTCCTGACATATGGTTGGATGCCCCGCTATCTAGGATCCATATATTGGGTTTAGTCTTACTAGTCATGCACTCATTTGGAGTGACCTTAGATGTATTGAGCATTTGCAACAAAGTTTCCCATTGCTCATTGCTTAACCCTGCCATGGCACTCGTCAGGTATAAGAATTCTAACCTGATGCTCTTGATACCATGTAAAGGAATCTTTTTCTCTCTGTCGTTTATTCATCAAGCTGAAGGAAAATATATACATGAATGTGCAACAACTCCTAATAACTCCTAATAATGTTACAACAACTATCAAGGGATACAAATCAAATGTGATAGTCACAAAATGCTATAATAACTCCTAATAATGTTACAGCAACTATCAAGGGATACAAATCAAATGTGATTGTTGTTATCTGATATTATGCGAGACTAATAAAGGCTATTAAAGCTAATAATGGCTAATATGTACATATTTAAATTAAACGTAATGTACATGATGGGAAGGAACTCAACTAATAAAACAAAAAACAGAGCTGTTAATGGAGTTCCTATCGGCAAAAAGAGAGTTGGATTTCAACGATTAAAAGTTGAATTAGTTTTTGCCTAAGTAATCGCTCAAAATAATAAGCCCATAAAATATGCTGCTGATAATGATATGATCAATAATCAATTAGGGGAGCTCAAAATGTGATAATGATGCATGTACCGCTAGTCATATTTCAATAATCATGTGTATCCTAATGGACGGTAAAAAATGTAATATAGAATTAACAACTTTCGTTGTTTGACACTTATGAACCTTATTATACACTAATGATATTTGGATACAATTTTGTTATCCAACATTATACATTTATACAATATAATATTTGTTTATTATTTTCTCTTATTCTTTTTCCAATCTATTAATTCAAAATATCATATCAATTACGATATCCTTATATTTGATGTCTACTTTTATGTCAAATTATCACTCCTCTTATTATATGTGAGCATTCTGGCATATAAATTATTATTAACTTATTTCAGTATTTCTTTTTTTTTTTGGAATGCCGTTCATGTTTTGTTTTTCCAAAAAGATTATACGGATTCGAACTTCTCTACGACAGCATAAACTAATGTCCCAGGTTCTTTTGGTCCAAGCATCCATCCATATCCTCAAAGACAATTATTTAAATTCAAAAGCTTAGCCTGGCGAGAGTTGGCTCAATTTTTAGGATCAATTTAATAAAAAGGTTTTAGGTTTTATTTTTGCTAACATTTTTTTATTAATAAGTTATATGTAATTACCATTTGAATCCACTATTGGCATTAAGATGTGTGTATAGGTACAAGTAATCTAATATCCATCCCCTCTCATATAAATTTTTAAAAAATAAAATCTTATCATGTTCTCAAGCATTCACAAAAAATTTATATATCGTTCTCCATATGATGTTATACATTTCTTTTATGAATTACCGTTTGAATTTATCAAAGGAATTTTGTTATAAGCCATAAATTTTATTAAAGAAACACACAACAAACCAATTAGTACAAGCTGTACCAAGAGGAAGCTAACAGGAAGAATACAAGGAAGCTACTCTTACATTCCTAATCATATATAAAAAATCCATGGAGTGACTCATTAAAAGAAATATGAAGGCAACTCTATTCATATTATCACTATGACTCTTATACAAATTGAATGTGTACCTAATATACATCACGAGGATATTTTTAATCAATGTTCTTTTTTTATTTGTTGATTTTTCATAAATAATTGAAATGCAGGCATGGAGTGCCCAGTGGTTCATGGTACGGATATTAAGTTGCTATCCACACAAGTATGGGTCCGAGTACGGGTTAACGCATGTATTGGCATTATTTAGCATATCCATTGTCATCCCTTGTTATCATTGTTTAGCCTTGGAATGAAAGAAACTCTTGACTTTTCTATTTTTTATTTTTATTTTCTGTTTGGGGACATTATTCTTTATTATTTCAAGAGGTAATTTTTGCATTAACGATAATTACTTAACAAATTAGAAATTTAAAGGCAGGTTAGGAAGCAATAGTTATCTACACTACACTCATTACACACACAAATTGAAGCAATCAATAAATGGTAGGATACTCTAACCCTAAGATTACGAAACCAACTCAGTTATTCATGTAATTTGAGAATCTCTAACCTATGTTTTCCCCCCTTCCATCCCTTTCTTTACTTTCCAAACCATTCAACCCTCCCCCAACGATTTTCATTGTGAGCTCCCTTTTCCAAATAGACTTTTCAACCTAATTTTATTCAAATTAAGTTATATATGAACCTACATGCCGTATAAGCATTTCCCCCTTTGCATGATTACATTAAAATAGAAAACTTTCGTTTTCTCAATCATTTATCAATCGGGATATAATTAAGAAGACAAAACATCGCTCTTCTTTCATGAGTGAAACAACAATTTGCATAAAACAACTCCACTGATCACTATATATTACAATGGCTTTGTCATGATTCATGACTCAATAATCCAAAGCAAAAATGGTATGTAGATGTTCAATTCAAACCTTGCTACTTGGTTGTTGATGTTTCATTTTCTCAGCTCATAAACGGGCATGACATATAAAGTTATAGAGCTTTTGGCCCTCACTTCTTTGCCCCCCCTCTACCCCTTAACCATTACCCACAAATTCCTTAAAAGGACAAATTTTGAGGCAAACCACTGAAAAGTTGAGACAAAGAAAAAATTTTTGAGGGACCAAAATCGCACAATTGAAAAATTTGAGGGACCAAAAGTGCAATTAAGCCAAAGTTATAAAGTTATATATAAACCATATATGCAAATAACCTTTTCTTTTTCTTTTTTTTTGGATAAACGGGGCATGCAAATAACTAATGACGTTAATTATGTCAAAGTTAATGGTCAGGACAAACATGACTGACAGGTATAAATTTAAAGGACTAAAACGAAACAAATAAAAGATAGGGGACGAAGTTACAAAATCAAATAAAGAAAGGACTGATAGAGTTATTTTACCATTGAAGTAAAAATCGCATTAGCCCCTGCGTTGTAATATAGCACATACCAAATCTAAATTAGGTTTGCCTTATGGATTGACCATTGCTCTCATAAACCAACACGAATCTTTTCATCGTGCTTTGTCTTCACTTACACGCTGCTTCATGAGAAAACTTCATAAGAGGTCACTCATCCAATAATTGCTTCAGGTCAAACGCACGTTTTTGGAGTTCTTAAGTTTATTTTATTTTTTTATAATCAAAAGTATATTGATGAGAGTACAAGGGAAACTTTAACCCACGGGGATATCAAAGATAATAGGCTAGATGTTATTAAAATACTGGCCATAAAAGATCCAGCATTTGTTTTACAATGGCCTACACCTAGTGAAGTAGCTAAACAAAAAGGGGCACTATAAAAACTTTGGAGTTCTTAAGTGATGGACTCTGAAGATGCATTTTGTTGATATAGGTAGTATCAGTCAATTCTTACAAGTCATCATCAATCGGATAGTTCCATACCTATACAGTCTCACTATCCCTCTCATTGCGGTGTATAATCAGTCATTCTTATATCCCTCTAGAAGTCTGCCAGGAGTCACTCCTTGTCCATATGTTTTCTTTGTACCGACGATCACTCCCTACCCTCTTCAGCTCCGGTTGTCAAAGTTTATTTCAATTTCTTACTCTTGTTATTCTTTTTGTAATTTCTTTTACATGAAAAGGGATGATACTCTTCTAATTCCACCGAACCTTGTGAGTAAGAAAGAATATTTCAAAGTGACATTATCTTTAAAATGAGAAAATAAAAATATATTTACTATTACTGTGATAAAGTGTATGATCTTAACTTACTAAATGACTTTAAAAATAAATTTATTTTATTTGTTTACTTTAGTGATGACTTCATTTATAAAAGAAAAAATAAAACAACTTTTTCCTACTCTTTGTGTTTGTGTTCTGTCAAAGAACTGATATCGACTACTCGACTTGTGGTGTACGAAGAAGATGATCTTACTTAACGGTTTGGGCTTAGTATATATCAATGTTTTTAAAACTGGATGGCCATTGAACCGGTAAAAGCAGCAGTTCGAGGTTCAATGGTCCAACCGAGGTTGAACCGGTTATAATTAAATAATATTATTTTAATTTTTAATATAATATTTATAACAATATTAAACAAAAAAAACAACATAACTAAAATTATTAAGCACAAATTTTTTTATTTTGAAATTAAACTAAATAAATATAAAGATATATGTTAAAATCATCTTCATAGGAAAAACCAACCCAAAATCTACAACCAGCCCACATATGTTAGAAAACAAAAGAATTGGGTTTTGGCTAGGATGACCCAAATCCTTTTATACTATTTTTTTTAAATTTTTTTTTTTAGAAAACCGGTTCAGGTCGGACCACAACTGGTTATGACCGGTTTTGAACCGATTCGACGGTTCTGAGACCGGTTTTAAGCAAGACCGGTTCTGAGGGCCAACTGAACCGGCCTAGGTCCCGAGTCCCGGTTAAACCGATCGGACCGGCTGGTCTGGTCCGGTTTTGTAAACCCTGGTATATATAGAGTGATGGTGGTTATGAATCATTATGAGGGTGATTATAAACGTCATTGATGAGGATGATTACAAAGCCATTATGGATGACATTTTGTGTTGCTTGAATGGCGATGCCTCTTAATGACGCAAGATTCCCGGCTTTTGATCTCCTCTGACTTATCTACTAACGCAGAATGATCCCGATTCGATGAGTATTGAGTTGTCCAATAAGCTTTGGTCGAGGTTCAGTTTATGTAGTAGAAGTCCCCCAAATTTCGAGATATTATTTAGCGAAAGGGCTTTAAAGGCAAGTGAGCTTGGGGCGAGATCTAATTTATGGAGCAACACTTTGTAAGCAAAATGAACACCCAGTTGTCACCAAAATTCAAAAGCACCAGCAGGATATTCTCAGACGTATATATCCTGCAAATATTCCTTGCCAGGAAATAATTAAATTCCTGTAAATTCAATGCTGCATTTATTGTGTTCAGATGGCAGCAGCCCAAAATATAATTATAAGCCTGGAAGTAAAAAACGTAACGCCATTTTATTTCATTTTAACACGATAAAGTTTGACTTATAGATAGCTTCTTCTCATCCGATTTCACAATCTTTGTCTGGTTATACATAACCCATTCACACAGAAGATGACAGAAATAGCAATTATGAACTCATAATGGTCATTACAAATTAAAAGAAATTCATTAACGAAACTACTAGTGTAAATTTAAAAGCTTCATATATATGATTGTTCGGCTGTTTGCTATATATTCTATGGGGTGTGTGGGGAGTTCATTCCATAGGGAAGAAAGATACTAAAATGCGCTGTCATTTTATCAATCATCTCAAGAGGGGACTAGAGAATATCATTTCTATTTTCTGCAGAGATGACCATAATTTCTGAAGCCACTTTCCTATTGTTGTGGGATGTTCACAGATATATCAAAGGTTAGTTATAAGTTCTTATTTTTTTATATATAAATATATGTATTTTAATTTGAGCACGTTACCATTCCCTTATTCATTTGTGTTGTTGCCATGTCGCCTTCAAAGCAAGAAAACAAATATCAAAATAATATAAAATGGGGTGTAACTAGCAAATGGATAAAACAAACTCAAAAATCAGAAAAATGAGAGAGACCGAGACTTGATAAGGTGGCATAATATCTATTTTGATGCCATATTTTTTAAGATTTTCACATATTAAAATACAATTAATTTGATAAAATCTCACACATCACCACCCAACTGATCCCACATTTAATAAGTTAGGGGTGCTATACTGTGGAGGCATTCCAAAGATTGATAAATTAGAACATAAACTTGTTCAAATCCAAATATCATAAAAAAAATTATAAATCAGAGTATAAATATGCACTGAATCAATAATAATGCTAAGGTTGCTGCAATACAAATTATATGCAATTCCACTGCAAAGATACACAATAACTTGTTAATTAATTTGCTAGGGAACTCTTCATAGGGTTAACAAATTTAAAAAACTCATTATCAAAATAATGGATTGAATGTTTTTTTCTAACCCAAAATGAAATAATGGATTGAATGTAAAAGATGAGTATATGTATTACGTTTATAAAATTGGTTTTACTAAATTACTTTCGTTTAATTGAGTTTTATCATGTGAAAATTTCTAAATAACAAAGGAAATTGGAAACATAAAGTTAAATAATAACCGTTTATCAAACTAATTGCATGTAAAAAAAAGAGCCAAACTAACTAGTGTCATAAGGATACTGACTAAGAAAATCAAAATAAGCAAAAATTTATTAGAATTATGTTTATCACGCTTCAAAATATACAAAATAAAAAAAAGGTTTGCAGTTTGTTGATTTTCTCTTCTTTTGTGAGAGTCGTGCTTTTCAGGAGTATTATGCTTTTCTCCCCGCTTGTGAAAGTTCTGTTTTTCTCTTCATTTGTGAGAGTCTATCATTACTGGATGAAGAAGATGAAGGAATTGTTTCTCTCCATTTCTCTCAATTTTTTATTGGTAGGTTCTGGTTCCCAGGTCTGCCAGAAGACATAAGTATCCTTAGTTGGAACTGCCGAGGCATGGGTAACCTATATGTAGTTTCTTTCCACAAATACCACGTTTGGTGCTATTGGCCAGACGTGTTTTTTGTCGTTTTCTCTTTTTAATTTTGGTTTTTTTAGTTTATGCAAATAAAGTTGAAGACAATTGGCAGTGCATTGAGCCTTTTTTGCAGGTAGCTTGAAACATCGACTTCGATCACAATTTACGTGATGAGGGATGATATTTCTTCAAAGCTAAATTTTATAGTTACTCTCCCAAACTCCAGGTGCAAAAAGAGGAAGTCACAGGTCTCCTTCAAGAGGATCAAGCTAATCATATGATTGTTATTTCAAATTGTAAGAGTTTTTTATCATTTTATGTTAACAACTCTTTTGTAGAGTTTGCTAGGAGGAAAGTCCATGTAGTTGCTCACTCTTTGTTAGGGATAACTACATATATTACTATTCTCCAAATTCGCGATGGAGTTACCAAATGTATTGTGTTCTCCATTATTAATAAAATTGCTTAACTTTTTTTTGTCAAAAAAAAAATTATAAAATAAATCAAATTCTAATGTAAACCTTGCTTTGTTAGATCATTAACTAATAGTGCCCTAAAAATACTAGTCAGTATTAAAAAAAATCCAAGTAATGGATGCGGCATTTTATTATATCCGTTGAAAAGATATGTACGTTTAAAACGTGGTTTGCACCAAGAAAGGAGAGGGGAGAATCGTTAACATGTTAATGGTGTTTTATAGTATGGAGAAATTCGCCGACGTGGCAGGCTGGCAGCTTGGCTCAATTGTTATCACCTTGCGTGACTATAGCTTTAGATGAATATTGATGTCTCTAATCTATTTAATAAAACAACATTATGCAATAAGTAATTATATAGATAGTGAGTCACATTTATGCATAGTTGTACAGCTGATTATATTTAAAATGGATTTTTATTCTATATATAGATAGGTGTGCACAAGCATAACTCACCATTTACAGAACTGCATATATACATGCGGAATTTTTTTCATTAATGGCATGTGCATCAAAGTCTATCTCATACCCTTTAGATTTTAGCATAAATGATTAATTGCATGTCCACAAAAGGAAACAACAACTAACAGTTAACGGACGAATATTGATGCATTACTTATAGTATTTCAAATTATAAGTAAACCCACTGGAAATCATCTTAAAGGTTGGTGGTTGGCTCTGATCTTGCATGGGATTGATCCTTGTCCTAATCTAAATTTTTTGTAACAAAAAAAATATAAGTGGTGTTCTAATCATTTTATATACACCTACTTCAAGTATTTCATATTTTCATGTTGAGAAGAAGACATATATATGATAGCAGTGGCGGAGCTAGCCATGAAAACTTTAATTGTTTAAGGGGACTATGTTTAAGAATAAAATCTTTATGAATGTAACAGAGTTTGAAAGGAAAAAAAATAATGAAGCGCCGCCTCTTTTTATGAGTGAAAATAAGTATATATAAGGGTTGACAACAATTTAAAAGTGATTACAAAATGAGAAAAGGAAAATGTATGTTTTAATAAGAACAATAGTTGCTGCTCAGCAATGTCGCAACTTCACCCTGTCTTTGGTGCACTTAAGTAAACAAGAAGTAATACAAGGGAGGGTACTCAAAAGTTGGTAAATAACGGAACTCGAGTAGTGGAGTTGTATCTTTTTTTGTTCAGGTACGTTTTCATACTTTGGCTTATCGGGTAAAAGATTAGCGAAGAAAACAAGTTACACGGCTTCTGAGGGGTCCTGATTGTTGTCTACATAGGTAACCTATGGGATCTGAATTTTCTACATTCAATTTTTGACATATTTATACATTCATATATTAATGTATTATTGGATCAATCTTAAATATTTTGAAATATTTTTAATGATTGATCTAATTGTGTATTAAAGTATGAATGCATCGGAAATTGACTATAGGATATTCATTTCCATATGCCCTTTATAAGTTAGGTTTATACTTTCAAAAAGATTTTTTTATCAACAAATTAAATAATAAAATTTGTAGAACATAACTTTTAAAAAAGCTTTATTTAACTATATAAGTAGAAGCTTTGAATTTTCTAAAAGGCTTACTTCTCACACTATCTTATTTATTCAATATTTTTTTATAAAGTAGAAGTGGATCAAGGTTATAATTAAATAATATTATTTAATTTAATATAATATTTGTAACAATATTAAACAAAAAAACAACATAACAACAAAAAAAAATTTTGAAATTAAACAAATAAAATAAAAAAATGTAAAATCTTCTAGGAAAACCAACCCAAAATCTACAACTACCCATATATTTAGAAAACAAAAGAATGGGTTTGGTAGATGCCCAAACAACATTTTCATCCTCCCTCCTTTCTTCGGCCGTTTCCCGGACCGGACGCCAGCCCCCCCCCCCTCCCATAACGGCAACGAAGAACTAATCACTGTTTGTGGGGCATGACTTCCACTGACCAAACATTATTTTAAAAAATTATATAACTTACATAATTTACCAGTTATATGTTAGTATAAAATATTTATTTTATATAAAATATAATACTTTTGTTGACAAATATACCTGTTTAAACGTTAAAAATTTTCTTATTTTATACATGTTTTCAAGTTAAGCTAGGATTTTTATGTTTTAATAAATAGGTCAGACTCGGACTTATATTTTATAAAACATGTATTGACCTTTTTAAGCGAAGTCTAACCTATTTTCATCCCTATTTGGGACTAATCAATCAATCGGTATGAGTTCAAATGTTCTATAAGAGGAATTCTTATATATATGTAAGCTTATAATTACTTAAATTAGTCACATTATTAATTAATAGATAATTATTATTAAATTGAAACATAAGATACACAAGAAAATACCAAGTCATAAAAAGAGAGAAAAAGAATAATGAATCAAATAAGAATATAGGTATAAGACCTAGGGATGACAATTTTATCCGTACCCGTGCATACCCGCGGATAAAATCCGCAACGGGTATGGGGCGGGTAGTTAAACGGGTACCCGCGGGTAAAATAAACGGGTAATTTTAATACCCGTTTATAAACGGGGCGGGGGCGGGTATCACACTATCCGTGCCCGTGTATATCTGCACCCGTTACTTAAATTACCAAAATTCCCTTTATTATATATATGCATTAATTGCTAAATGTATTTGATTACTTTTGTTAGTAACTTTTGTAATTGGATAATGCTTTGATGCTTTCTTAACATCTATTTGTATGAACATAGTTACTTTAAATTGAATTACGTATATTTTAGTCTTTTTTCAAGCAAAAAGAATATATATTTTTTCTGAAAAAAATAATTCGCGGATACCCACAAACCCGCGGATATCCACGAAACCCGATGTATACCCGTCCGAAGGATACACGCATGGGTAAGGCGGGGACGGGTACGGGGGCGGGTGGAGTGCTACCCGTGCCCGCCCCACCCCGTTCTGTTGCCATCCCTAATAAGACCCCCTCCCACTAGAATGATTGTAACATTCCTCCCCAAGGGTAATTTAGTCTTTTCATTTTACGTTTTTCCATGGGTGTGTTTGAATCCTTTTATATTTCTTAAATGTGAAATTGTGTGGTTGATTTATTTAATGAGGTTAATTAATTGTGAATTGAAATGGAATGGAAATATTATTTTTATTTTATTATCAAACACACACCCACTTATTTTAAACCAACTTATTTATCTCTATCCTAAAATCCCCTAATTAACCAATACTTTTCAAGGATATCTAACCTCCATTGGTCAACTTTTTCCTCCCCTTTCACCAATTAATTTTCGGCCAGAACAAGGTATAACACCTTGTTCCCTTCATTCATTTAGGCAACCAGAAAGAAAAAACACCATACCCCTCCCCTATCTTCTCTTTTTTTTTCCGGTCAGAACTAGAGTGGGGAGAGTTGGATGTTTCATTTTCATTCCTCCTTCAACCAGAACAGCTCTCTTCCTTCCCTTTCTCCCTCACAAAATTCTGCCTCATCCACACACCATTTCCATCCTCATTCCCTTCTTCATCCTTCCAAAACATCTCATAAAATCTACATCAATTTTCCCCATAACCTTTTACCTGACATGTTTCCACTCATCAAATACCTAAATCAAGTAAAATAGACAACATGCAAGACCTCTAGAATTTCGAAAATAGGAGCACAAATCAGATTAGGGAGGAACCCTAGGGAGATCAACAGTTGCAACCTTGATTCTTCTACCAAGCCATGTGAGTTTTGTTGTTTGTAGGGTTTTTGAATTGCATGTTGATTAGAGGTAGTTTTTGATAAAAATTGACAAGGGGCTCTAAAATCCTTCAAACCCGTAAAGCAACCTTGCTAGTGTTTTATCCATAACTTCCTCCATAGGGCTTTTTTCGAAGTGATCTTTGTATCATCATAAAATAGATTTGATTTCCTTCGAAATAGGCTTTGGAACGATTCAATTTCATTGAGTATCAAGGGAGAAAAATAACATGCAATCTGCTGTTTGTCCTGGAGACTCTATGCTGACACTGTCTTAGTATTTAAATTGTAGAAAACTGTAAAAATATTGGATTGATTTTATTACTGATTTAATAAAAAATAGATAGAATTTTTAACAATATAGGCTTTGGAAAGATTCAATTTCATTGATTTTCAAGGGATAAAAATAACATGCAATCTGTTGTTTGTCCTCGAGACTCTATGCTGACACTGACTTAGTATTTAAATTGTAGAAAACTGTAAAAAAATTGGATTGACTTGATTCTAATTTAATAGAAAATAGATAGAATTTTTAACCATATAGGCTTTGGAACGATTCAATTTCATTAAGTATTGAATGATAAAAATGATATTTAATTTGCTGCTTGTACTGATAATTCTGAACTGGAACTGTCTTAATATTTAAATTGTATTAAATTGTTCAAATATCGGTTTAAGTTGACTAATGTGCTAATAGAAAGTAGACAGAATTTTTAACAACCCAGGCTTTGGATTTTTTGAATTCGAGTTGATATTGGTGTAGGAATCTCCATTTCAATTTACTGAAAATTCAGCTACTAGTTTTCAAATTTGATAACACTTGAATTTTTGCATGATCCTTCTTAGTTTGGGACACTTGAGATTGGTTATAATGTATTGTCGACATGATTAGTTTTGACTACTGTTATATGAACTCCTAACTGTTTGGGATTAGAAGTTCAGACTGTGGAATAAATGGTGGGAATGGTAACTTTAGTCTTTATTCTCCAAATTGTGATAAATTAAGTTTTATTGAATCGATGGCTTAGGTTTTTGCTGTAAGTTCACTCTTGATGTCCTAACCGTGTTTTGATTATTTCTCTTAATCAAATTAAATTGAAGTATAGCAGGGCATTAAAAATCTAAAATGGTCTATATTTTGGTGAGACAATTGTTTCAGAACCAAATTAGCCATTAAGGCCACATAAGTAATTGTGGGTGAGTTATGTTTTTGTAAGTCCTTCAATTACTTGAAGGCTAGGATATGGTACTAGCAATTAAGGGACGCCTGATTGTTGTCATAGAGCTCTGACTGCCATATCAAGAATCTATTAAACTAGAATACTACAAGTCCCTCACACTTGAAGTTATCTAGTAAATGTTTTAAGTTAAAGTGCCCATGCTCATACTCATTTTGGGTTGTTTATTTGAATTTATTTGTTTATATATGTATGTATATCCTTGCTTGAAGCAAAGCTCACTGAGAATTATTTTTTCTCACTAGGCTCTCTATTGTTTCAGATAAGCAGGTTTAGGTCTTTCGAAGGATTAAGGAGATAAAGAAGGAATTTGTTTAACTCAATATGTTTCATGGGAGCCTTAATATGTAACTGTCGGCTTCATAAACTGATTAAATGAAGTCCGAGAGTAGTTGCTTGTGTAATAATTTTTTCAATTTTTAGTTTGTAAGGTTATGCATGACCATTATGTTAAGACTATCTATATGACTATCATTGTAATGTGGATGTATTGTGTTTTCTTTTGAGACACTCAGTTAAGGCATTACATTTTTTGTATCAAAGCAGTTCGATCTAATTGAACTATGGATAGTTTTACATAGTATCGTTGTGCTTGAATTTCTCATTTATTTTTCTAAATGCCAACTTATTAAGTATTAAGCCTGATCAACTTGATATTGGTATGTGGTATGCAGAATCATGAGTGAGGAAACTACAGGCCGCGGAGGAAGAGGAAGTGGAAGAGGAAGAGGAAGAGGAAGAGGCAGAGGAAGAGGTGCTCCTTAGTGGTTGAATGAGTTTATGCAGGTCGTACGGGACCAGACTATGGCTACTAATAATCTTCTCCATCACCAAACTCGGACTGGAGGACTAGCACCACCTCAGGATGAGGCCAACCGTATTTTCTTCCAATTTCTCAAACTTGACCCACCTGCGTAAACATGCTCTGGATGCTTATCATTGGATAGAAGCAATGGAGCAGATTTTTGAGATTATACAGTGTACCGAGGAACAAAAGGTTTCTTTTGCCACTCATATGCTAAAGAAGGAAGCTGCAAATTGGTGGAAGGGCATGAAGGCTCACATGACCGTTGTGGGGACACCCTTGGATTGGGAGCATTTCCAAGGGGTTTTTCTTAACAAATATATTCCCTTCAACCTCAGGAAACAGAAAGAAAGAGAATTCATGGAACTAAAGAAAGGGAACATGTCGGTAGCTCAATATGTAGCAAAATTTGAAGATTTGGCAAGACATGCTTCGCAGGCAAGTTACGCTCCAAATGAATAATGGAAGATAGATCAGTTTCGTTGGGGCTTGAGAGCTGATATCAAGAATTGTTTGGCTCAGACCAGATTTACTGAATACCCTACCATTGTCCAACAAGCTTATGTGGCGGAAGAAAGTTTGCAAGAATTAGAAGTGGAGAATCAGAAGAAATGTCTTAAGAATAAGAATGAAGGTAAACACCATCAACAACTCAAAGTAAAAGGGAGTTTGGATAAAGGTAAGCAGGTGCAGACATCTAACTCTCCCAGAAGAGTCGGATGCCCAAAATGTGGGAAGAAACATGGTGGGGAGTGCTTGGCTGGTCAGAATGTTTGCTATTCTTGCAAGCAACCGGGACACTCCTCCCCGTCTTGTCCTCTCTTGAAGAAGAAGGGAGTTGCCATTCCTGGTAACCAATCCTCTGGAAGAATTTTCACTCTCAACGGTAAGAAAGCTAAGAGAAAAGATGGTCTGATAAAAGGTACCGGCCTCCTTAACCAAGAATATGTTGTTATTCTTTTTGATTCTGGGGCAACCCATTCTTTTGTCTCTTGTGAATGTGCTTTACGTCTACAACTGTATTTATCCTCTCTGCCATACCCTTTATCTGTGTCTACCCCTGCAGAGGACAGCATTGAAACTTCTCTTGTTTGTGAAAATTGTATACTGGAAATATCCAATAGGGTGTTTCTAGTTAACTTGATTTGCTTGCCCCTAAAAGATATAGATGTCATTTTAGGTATGGATTGGCTATCAGCCAATCAAGTTGTACTAAATTGTCCAGAAAAGTCTATAATTTTCCTATCTCCGGGAGAAAATCCCAAAGAGATATGTCCTTCCTTGCTTGCTAGTGTGTCACAAATTAACCAATGCCTAAATAGTGGGGAACCCGTGTTCATGTGTATACTTTCTTCAAGTTCTAAGGAAAATGTGGATGTCGTAACTATCCCTGTAGTTAGTGAATTCATAGATGTCTTTCTAGAAGACATACTCTCCCTACCTCCTGAAAGGGAGATTGAATTCTCCATAGATTTGGTTCCTGATGCGGGACCAATATCTATTGCACCCTATAGAATGTCCCCTTTGGAATTGAAAAAACTTAAGGCTCAATTAGAGGATTTAATAGCAAAGCAATTCATTCGACCTAGTGCCTCTCCTTGGGGTGCGCCTGTTCTGTTGGTTAAAAAAAAAGATGGGAGTATAAGGCTCTGTGTGGATTACAGACAGCTTAATAAGATAACCATTAAAAATAAGTATCCACTACCTCGAACAGATGACCTATTAGATCAGCTTAGAGGAGCCTCGGTATTCTCAAAATTTGATCTGAGGTCGGGATATCACCAAATAAGGATTAAGTCTGAAGATATACCCAAGTCAGCGTTTAGAACCCGATATGGGCATTACGAGTATCTAGTTATGCCTTTTGGCTTAACGAATGCTCCAGCGGTCTTCATGAACTAAATGAACCGCATCTTTCGACCCTTCTTAGATGAGTTTGTCGTGGTTTTCATTGATGATATCCTTATCTATTCCAAGAGTTTTCAAGAACATGAAGAACACCTTAGGATTGTCTTGCAAATACTCTGAGAAAAGAGGTTGTTTGCTAAGCCAGAAAAGTGAGTTTTGGCTAACTGAAGTGAAGTTTTTAGGACATGTAATTTCACAAGAAGGGGTAGCAGTAGACCCCAGTAAGGTTGATGCTGTCCTTAATTGGGAAAGACCTAAGAACATTACCAAGGTTAGGAGTTTTCTAGGTTTGGCAGGATATTACCGAAGGTTTATAAGAGGATTTTCACAGTTAGCCCTACCCTTAACCCGCTTAACCCGCAAGGGTAATCCTTTCGAGTGGGATAAAAAGTGTGAAAAGAGTTTCCTTGAACTCAAAGCCCGTTTGACCTCAGCTCCTGTGTTGACCATTCCAGACCCAGCCTTAGGATTTGAAGTTTATAGTGATGCATCCTTAAAAGGCTTAGGATGTGTTTTAATGCAGAATAGGCAGGTAGTGGCTTATGCCTCTCGCCAGTTGAGACCTCATGAAGAAAACTATCCTACCCATGACCTGGAGTTAGCAACCATAGTTTTTGCTCTAAAGATATGGAGACATTATCTTTATGGAGTAAAATTTGAATTATTTAGCGATCATAAGAGCTTGAAGTATCTTTTTTATCAGAGGGAACTTAACATGAGACAGAGGAGGTGGATGGAGTTCCTCAAGGATTATGAGTTTGATTTGAAGTTCCACCCAGGAAAGGCAAATATAGTAGCAGATGCTTTTAGCCGGAAGTCTCTTCACGTCTCATCCATGATGTTACATGAGTTGAAACTATTGGAAGATTTTCGTAACTTAAACTTAAATGTTATTGTGAGTTCCAATAGCATTTATTTGAGCCACCTTAAGATCAATTGTGATTTTAGAACTCAAATTAGACATGCTCAACTTCGGGACGAGGACCTACAAGCTAGGAAGAATCAATTTGGCTTCTCCGAAGCCAGGGATGGAACCCTCATCTTTCATGAGAGAATATGCATTCCAAATGATGAAGAGATTAAAAGACAAGTGTTAGAGGAATCCCATAAGAGTAGTTTTTCAATACATCCTGGTTCTACTAAGATGTATCAAGACCTTAGAAAGATGTACTGGTGGCCAGGAATGAGGATTGATGTTGCCAAATTTGTCTCTCACTGTTTAGTGTGTCAAAAGGTCAAGATCGAGCATCAACGACCCTCAGGCATGCTCCAACCTTTAGAAATACCTGAGTGGAAATGGGAGAACATATCCATGGACTTCGTTGTAGGTTTACCTCGCACTCAGGCGGGGCATGATTCTATTTGGGTGATAGTGGACAGATTGACTAAGTCCGCCCACTTCCTACCTGTCAAGACCTCTTACAATACGGCTAAACTAGCAAAGGTGTTCATAAGAGAAATAGTGAGGTTTCATGGGGTGCCAGTTAGCATTGTGTCGGATTGGGATCCTAAGTTCACTTCTACGTTTTGGAAGGCTTTTCACCAAGCCTTGGGTACTCGGGTGAACTTTAGTACTGCCTATCATCCCCAGTCAGATGGTCATACAGAGAGAACCATCCAAACCTTAGAGGATATGCTCAGGGCCCGTGTTCTTGAGGATGGAGGAAATTGGGATCATCACCTACCCTTAGTAGAATTTGCCTACAATAATAGTCATCACTTCAGCATAGGTATGGCACCGTATGAGGCACTCTATGGCCGTAAGTGTAGAACTCCACTTTGTTGGGCTGAAGTGGGTGACAAGGGGATATTAGGACCTGAGTTAATCCAGGAGACAATGGAGAAAATCCGAACTATTAGGGATAGATTAAAAGTTGCGCAGAGTAGGCAAAAGAGTTATGCTGATAAAAGAAGGAGACCCTTAGAATTTGAAGAGGGTGACCATGTGTTCCTAAGAGTAACCCCCACAATAGGCATTGGAAGAGCCCTTCGGGCCAAGAAACTCCGGCCTCGTTTCATAGGACCTTTCCAGATTATCCATCGAGTCGGTCCAATAGCGTACCAACTTGCTTTACCTCCTTCCTTGTCAGGAATACACAATGTCTTTCATGTATCTCAATTCAAAAAGTATATTCCTAATCCTTGTCAACCACTCAATCATGATCTTGTCCAGTTAAGACCAGATTTAACCTTCCAACCCTTACCGGTTCAAGTGATTGATCGTAGCTTGAAAACCCTGAGAAACAAAACAATTCCTCTAGTGAAAGTTATTTGGGAAGGGTCAACTCCTGAGGAGGCAAATTGGAAGCTTGAGGATGACTTACGCTAGGAGTATCCTTACTTGTTTGAATAGGTAAGTTGTCTAAAATTTTGAGGACAAAATTTATTTAAGGGGGAGAGAAATGTAACATTCCTCCCCAAGGGTAATTTAGTCTTTTCATTTTACGTTTTTCCATGGGTGTGTTTGAATCCTTTTATATTTCTTAAATGTGAAATTGTGTGGTTGATTTATTTAATGAGGTTAATTAATTGTGAATTGAAATGGAATGGAAATATTATTTTTATTTTATTATCAAACACACACCCACTTATTTTAAACCAACTTATTTATCTCTATCCTAAAATCCCCTAATTGACCAATACCTTTCAAGGATATCTAACCTCCATTGGTCAACTTTTTCCTCCCCTTTCACCAATTAATTTTCGGTCAGAACAAGGTATAACACCTTGTTCCCTTAATTCATTTAGGCAACCAGAAAGAAAAAACACCATACCCCTCCCCTATCTTCTGTTTTTTTTTTCGGTCAGAACTAGAGTGGGGAGAGTTAGATGTTTCATTTTCATTCCTCCTTCAACCAGAACAGCTCTCTTCCTTCCCTTTCTCCCTCACAAAATTCTGCCTCATCCACACACCATTTCCATCCTCATTCCCTTCTTCATCCTTCCAAAACATCTCATTAAATCTACATCAATTTTCCCCATAACCTTTTACCTGACATGTTTCAACCCATCAAATACCTAAATCAAGCAAAATAGACAACATGCAAGACCTCTAGAATTTCGAAAATAGGAGCACAAATCAGATTAGGGAGGAACCCTGGGGAGATCAACAGTTGCAACCTTGATTCTTATACCAAGCCATGTGAGTTTTGTTGTTTGTAACATTAGGTAACCATAAATCCCAAATTCTTGTCAAATTGTTCTAATTGTTTTTGTGGAAAGCCTATTTTGATCTGATATATGCTTGTTGACAACTGGGTTTTTGAATTGCATGTTGATTAGAGGTAGTTTTTGATAAAAATTGACAAGGGGCTCTAAAATCCTTCAAAATAGGCTTTGGAATGATTCAATTTCATTGAGTATCAAGGGATAAAAATAACATGCAATCTGCTGTTTATCCTCGAGACTCTGTGCTGACACTGTCTTAGTATTTAAATTGTAGAAAACTGTAAAAATATTGGATTGACTTGATTCCCGCTTTAATAGAAAATATATAGAATTTTTAACAATATAGGCTTTGGAACGATTCAATTTCATTGATTGTCAAGGGAGAAAAATAACATGCAATCTGTTGTTTGTCCTGGAGACTCTGTGCTGACACTGTCTTAGTATTTAAATTGTAGAAAACTGTAAAAAAATTGGATTGACTTGATTCCTGCTTTAATAGAAAATATATAGAATTGTTAATAATATAGGCTTTGGAACGATTCAATTTCATTAAGTATTGAATGATAAAAATGATATTTAATTTGCTGCTTGTACTGATAATTCTGAACTGGAACTGTCTTAATATTTAAATTTTATTAAATTGTCCAAATATCGGTTTAAGTTGACTCATGTTCTAATAGAAAGTAGACATAATTTTTAACAACCCAGGCTTTGGATTTTTTGAATTCGAGTTGGTATTGGTGTAGGAATCTCCATTTCAATTTACTGAAAATTCAGCTACTAGTTTTCAAATTTGATAACACTTGAATTTTTGCATGATCCTTCTTCGTTTTGGACACTTGAGATTGGTTATAATGTATTGTCGACATGCTTAGTTTTGGCTAGTGTTATATGAACTCCTAACTGTTTGGGATTAGAAGTTCAGACTGTGGAATAAATGGTGGGAATGGTAACTTTAGTCTTTATCCTCCAAATTATGATAAATTAAGTTTTATTGAATCGATGGCTTAGGTTTTTGCTGTAAGTTCACTCTTGATGTCCTAACTGTGTTTGGATTATTTCTCTTAATCAAATTAAAGTGAAGTATAGCAGGGCATTAAAAATCTCAAATGGTCTATATTTTGGTGAGACAATTGTTTCAGAACCAAATTAGCCATTAAGGCCACATAAGTAATTGTGGGTGAGTTATGTTTTTGTAAGTCCTTCAATTACTTGAAGGCTAGGATATGGTACTAGTAATTAAGGGACGCCTGATTGTTGTCATAGAGCTCTGACTGTCATATCAAGAATCTATTAAACTAGAATACTACAAGTCGCTCACACTTGAAGTTATCTAGTAAACGTTTTAAGTTAAAGTGCCCATGCTCATACTCATTTTGGGTTGTTTATTTGAATTTATTTGTTTATATATGTATGTATATCCTTACTTGAAGCAAAACTCACTGAGAATTATTTTTTCTCACTAGGCTCTCTATTGTTTCAGATAAGCAGGTTTAGGTCCTTCGAAGGATTAAGGAGATAAAGAAGGAATTTCTTTAACTCAATATGTTTCATGGGAGCCTTAATATGTAACTGTTGGCTTCATAAACTGATTAAATGAAATCCGAGAGTAGTTGCATGTGTAATAATTTTTTCAATTTTTAGTTTGTAAGGTTATGCATGACCATTATGTTAAGACTATCTATATGACTATCATTGTAATGTGGATGTATTGTGTTTTCTTTTGAGACACTCAGTTAAGGCATTACAATGATAATATGAAAATGTATCATTTAATAAAATGGGTTTGTCTCTAAAGTGAATAGAATATATTCAATATTAATTTAATTTGATATTGATTGAGTATATAATTAGTTCGATTCGGTAAATAATCTAAGAATAGATATACTCAAATATACTTTAAATGAGTCTTTTTTATGAGATTTTGATTTTTTTCCCTTGTAAATATATATATAAGAATACTATACAAAAGAAGGAAAGAAACAATACAATAACTTCTTTACAAATGAAATCCACCCTTATATGACAAAGTTGGCTATATTTTCTTGGGAGTCATTTAATCTCCTATGGTGTTCTTTTTCTAAAAATGACATGTTATTTTAAGCAATCTTTATATTTCAAACTGAAATTATCCTTTTAATTAATTATGCATTTGAATTTTATGATTTTAATAACTTCAATCTTTTTCTATTTTTTAGTTTTATCTGAATAAATTATTTATATATATCCTTTTTATAATTTAATTATTTTCCTTTTTAATTTATATTTAATTTAAATTTTAACTAAATTAAAAAAGTCATACAATGCATTAGATACGTGTTGAATTAAAAATATTAATTTGACTCATAAAAAAACGATTTTTTTTACTAAAAAGATATTCATTCATTTAAATTGATAAAATACATCGAACAACACAAATCCAACATCGCTAAAAACCGAAAAGGATGAATCTGCGAACAAACTCACAGTACCCAGGTTAATAGCATAACACAGCAAAATCAAAATGCCTACACAAGTGACAAAATCAAAATCACCGGAATACCCATGTCTTCGGATCTGTAACATTGACACCCAATTCTTGATCAAATCTGTGATGGATCGAAGCAAATCTGTCAATCTGAACCAAACGAACACCGTACCAAGACGGGAAATCAAACAAACACCGCACAAAGACGGGAAATCAAACAACGCCTCACCAAGACGACGAACAACAATACCGCCGCCCACAGAAGACGAAAAACATGAAAAACACGAAGAAAAAAAAATCAGATCTATGTGAAAAAACCACTTATTTAGATAAAATGAGGAAAAAAAATGAAGTAAAAATATGATTTCAAGCAAAAAAAAAAAAACATGGTTTGGAATCACTATTATCGAACGAATGAAATAGCCCCACTATTATCGAACGAACGAATGAATGATGTTAATTATGAAGACATAATTCTGCGTAAACTATTTTGCAAACTACCTATTATTATATATGATTTCTGTCAATCACTAGCAATATTTTGGACTAATCATTTGTTAACTGAATGCAGCAGAAGTAAATAAGTAAATGGCACGTCCATTTGTAGTAGCTTTCGTAAAAAATACCTTTTGTCTAAAATATCACCACTGATAAATGAAAAGGATTGGCGACTGGATTAAGCCATCCTCGGATCACACATACTTTTTTCTATTTAGGCCAAGCAAGATCTATTTATACGAAATTATACTTTTTTGAGCAGTTGCCACTCCATTCCCAAAACTATATAAACAAAAATTTTGAAATTGTGAATGATTTGAAAGGATGATGTGATTTATAATTTATAATTTTAGCCAATATTCCTTTTTATTTATTCATATTTTTGTCTTACTGAGTTTTTTAAAAAAAAAAATTATTTTTGAAAAAACATATTATGCTTAATATACAGATGTTTACTTCTCCTATTTATCTTTTAAAAATATAATATTTAAGTTATAAGATTTCATTTAGTAATATTAATTTTGGTTAACATTTGTCTAACATTCTTTAAGTGTAATGGGGGTATAGAAATTTAAATTGAACTATTCAAACTTCTGTTGAAATAATTAATTCAATTTTTGCTTAATTTAAAATGGTTTATTTTTACTGTTTTCATAATGTACGAATCAGTATTTTAAAAACTATATTAGAATATCTATCAATAAAGTGGTCAAACCATGAACTTATTATATCTTTAGTTTTAAAATTGATCAACTTAATCACAATTTAATTATTGAATCATAACCAGATGTCTTACCAAAATTGGAGGTTCGAAACTTACAATCGTTATTTTAATGAGAATTTTACATAATCATTATTTTCACTCGGGTGATTAGTGGATTTTTTTTTTCCAATAACCTTCTTTTTAAAAAAATCTACCACTTTACCCCACTCCCAAAATTATATACCTATATACCCTCCTTTTGATTTACCTTTGAGAAGTCATTTTTGTAATAACAACTTCTCTTCTATGTTTTTTTTTAATAGTTGAGAAGTCGCTTTTCCTAAATGCGGCTTCTCTTCATACTTTTTTTTTTAAAAAAAAATTCAATTAAGAAAATTATTAATTAATTTTAAACTTTGATTAATTAGGTTAGTTACGTTAGTTATTGTGAAGATTAGTATATTAAGAAGTTAATTTTTAAAATAATGATTAATTTTATGAATAAAAAAGTAATCAAATATATTAAACATTAATAAATTAGCTAGTTTTAATTTTTCTAATTACTTAGTTGTATCTAGTTAATTAATTAAGTTGTGGTGTTAATTTAGATTTAATTAGGGGATTATCAACGTAATAGGGCACATACATAAATAAAAGTTACATAAAATTTCTAAGGCTGAGAAGAACTTCCGGCACGATTAGGCCAATTGTTCTTGTTATGATCTGGCATCCGGCAGAGTACGCATCTTTTTGGCTGACCTGCTTCCCTCATGTCCATTTCAGTACGAATCCGAGAGGATTGTGGACGGCCCTTACGATCTCTCTATTGCTCGGGATTGTGGCACACCGTGGGGCCATCATATTGTGGCCAGTATGCCTCACTGCCAACCACCCCAAATTTTTCCTAGTATACGCTGGACACATGGGTCAACCTGTACTCATCCGTCGCTTGTTTATACGAGTCTAGTGTCGCGCGTGCACAAGCAGCAAGGACATGCGAACGGGGGAGGTGCATTACCTGAAATTTTCCATAGTCGCACCACTTTTGATCCAAGTTCACCCGGAAGACGCCCCCAATTCGCCCTTCTCTTGGGTTTGCCATCTCTTCCACCAAGAATGCACTCCTTCCCCGATCAAATTCACGCACAAAGTGCGAGTTGGAAATGGCATGATCGTCGTCCACGGACTTGTTGAGGATCTCGGTCCATGTATGCCCGGCTCGGATCATTATGTCGACCTTCCATCCCTTCTCAACAAATTTTTTCACCAATCTGTAATAGGTGGCCTTAACAATCGCAGTGTTTGGAAGATTTCTGACGCCCTTGAGTACGTCGTTGATCCATTCTACAAGATTGGTTCTCATGTGTCCCCAGCGATGCCCTCCATCCTAAGCCTGAGTCCATTTATCCTTAGGGATATGATTTAGCCACCTAGCGCCCTTTGTGTTGTCCGCTTCTAGATTATTATAGTACCAGTTGAAGGTCGGCTGAGTCAAGGCGTATCCTGAAAAAAATATATATATGTTGTTAGGTTCGTATAAAAAATTTGACAAATATAAATTACAAACTAAATGTAATCGGAACTTACCCATATTAACCACCTGCCCTCACTGGTCCTTATTCTCGAAGCGGGTCATCCAGTTCTATGCGATGTGACGGATGCATAACACATGCACCGAGGGAGGGCCTGACCATCCACTACCGCATCGTCTGTAAGCACTTTTGATTGATTCGGTCCTAACGTGCCTTCGCAAGTTCTGCAGGAAGAAAAACCAGGCGTCCGTCGTCTCTCCCTCAACGATGGTAAAGGCAAGGGGGAATATGTTGTTGTTCCCATCCTAGCCAATTGCCATCAAGAGGGTCCCCTTGTATTTTCCATACAACCAAGTGTCATCAATCTGGACAACGGGTTTGCAAAATTGAAACCCTTTGATGCACGTGTCAAAGGCCCATAATAGACGACCGAATCTGACCCTATCCCGCACTAATTGGTAACCGATGTAGTCCAACGCCGTCTCCAAGTCAACGATCGTGCCCGGGACAAACTTTTGTATGGCTAGGAGCCATCTAGGTAGGTCATTGTAAGATTGTTCCCAGTTGTCGTAGACCATCTCGATAGCCTTTTGCTTAGCTATCCACGCCTTCCTGTAGCTGGTGGTGTACCCGTAGTGTGTCCTAACGTGTGCAATCAAAACTGAGACTATAATCAACGGATCCTCTTTAACCAGTCCCTTGATGCTTTCACGGATCATGTTCGAGTCAAGCTTCCGATGATCTTGTGACAGTGATGTTACTGCACACGTATGATCTGCCGGCAGTCTTTTGATCTCCCAAATCCTTTCCTTCGTGCGGATAGCTCTACACGTCCACATGCATCCACCCTGCTTGCAACAGGCAGTAAATCTCCCCGTATCAGACTGGATGACCTTGAAGTCCAGTGAGTTTGTGATATGTACGGTGTTGATCTATTTCTCTACGATTGAATGGCACCAAACAGATAGGGTAAAACTCCAGTTTGGCATACAACAGGACATACCCGGACCACCTTGTGATTTGGATACCGAACACAACCTTGACATGATGGGTCAACATTACACATATTGGCAAGAAAGACACAATGTATATCTGCCATACTGGAGGAATCCTAGAGAGAATGTGGTTCAAGGGGCAACCTATTCAGGGTCCACTGTCTTATACAGCTGAGTATATAACGTGGTTTAGGCAAAATTCCAGGCCTTATCTATCGGTTCACCAACAACTGCGAGACCCACGACGAGCTGGACGAGGTCGACGTCAGCCTGATGTTGGTGAAACCTCGGCTGCAGTCCACCAAGTGCCTTCACAACGACGTGCAAGGCAAACAACACCACGACAACCAAGCCTCCCGGATGCCTACACAGTGCAGTTTGAAACCTATCAACCTCCAACTGAATCTTTCGTGAACACTATCCCAAACCAAGAACCTCCTCCACAATGGACCGGCAATCGTTGACTCTCATACGCCTCGAGTAACGACGAATTTGTCAGCAATTTATTCGGTGCAGACCTTAGTACACCAGAGTCGGGACAAAGGTATATAGACAACATGTACTCCTTTGGCGAGCCAGCATTCCCCCACATGAGTGGGTTTGGTAGTTCTTCGATGTCGTATACCGACGAACAATTTTATAACTCGTCGCTGCTAGCACCAAACTTAAATATCAATGAGCCTTTGCAGCAAGACGAGCCAACCGTCGATGACGATGATCAAGAAGTTGTCCCGCAACGCAGACAACTTCCACCACATAACAGACGTCGAACACGTTGTGGAACTGGACACCGCCTTGGGGATTAGTTTTCTGTGTTGATGGCGTTAGGATTTTAATTTATTGGTTTCATTATTGTTTTTAGTTTAGGCTTTTGCTTCTTAATATTACTGATTAATGTGTTTAATTCTAAAATTTATGTTGTAATCAAATATTTTATTTGTAAACCGAATAACTAACACACTAAGTAACTAGATTTAAATATTAAAACTAGCTAATTAATTAATGTTTAATATATTTGATTATTTTTTTATTCATAAAATTAATCATTATTTAAAAAATTTACTTCTTAATATACTAATCAACACAATAATTAACTTAACTAACATAATTAATCAAAGTTTCAAATTAATTAACAATTTTCTTAATTATGAAAAATAAAACGAAAAAAAATAAGCATGAAGAGAAGTTGCATTTAGAAAAAGCAACTTCTCAACTAATTAAAAAAAAACATAGAAGAGAAGTCATTATTACAAAAAACGACTTCTCAAGATGAATAAAAAAGGAGGTGTATAGATATATAATTTTGGGAGTGGGATAATGTGATAGATTTTTTTAAAAAGAAGGTTATTGGGAAAAAAATCCGTGATTGACATAGTCATGTATATTGAAAATAAGAATATAGAGGAGATGAGACTTGTGACGCGTGGAGCAATGCAGCCTATGTCATTTGAGGTATTGTTTTAGTTTTACTTGTAGTGTTACCAATTACCATCCTCGGAGGTTTGAGTTAGTGAGTGGAGTATCTCACACTTCAAACTCAAGCAACCCTGGTCGATGAGTTGGCGCTTTCTGACCAACACATGGCACGTGTGGCCCTGTCTCTCATCCCTGACCAACATCTGTACATACTCCATAGTGATAATCAGAGTTATTTTTTTGAGAGAGAAAAAACAAAGAAGAAAAACGCGTTGGCACTTGGCAGAGAAGGAAGGGAAGATTTGGGATATTACATTATTATTACTCATCACTAAAGTAACTATACGAATAGTCATGAAATATTGCAACAATATGCTAACATATAGCATGCTAAAATGGCAATATATATGTATAATAAAGAGAAAAGGAATAATTGGAGTTATATATATGTATAATAAAGTACATTGTGCATTTTACCTGTAATAAGGATATTTTTTCGACATTCTTTATTTATTTACTCAGTGTATAATTTTTTGCATTATCCCATGTGTCTGAAATGACTTGTATATGTATCGCATGGGTCTTGAATAATTAAATAAACAAATAACCTTATTGATGAATAGATAAAAAGTGATAAATTGAGATAGTGGGTTTTTTGGCGACTTGCGGGGTTGATTTATATATATATATACATATAAGTAGGTGGTGGTGGTCTATCCTACCTTGTTATGTGCAAACTCTCAAAAGACTCTCTCTTTCTCTCTAAATCTCAAAGTGTTGGGGATCATATCTAACTAGGCTTTGTGGCATTTCTGATTTTGATTAAAAAAAATGGGAAGGCAACCTTGCTGTGACAAAGTTGGGTTGAAGAAGGGGCCATGGACTGCTGATGAGGACAAGAAGCTCATCAACTTCATCCTCACCAATGGCCAATGTTGCTGGAGAGCTGTTCCTAAACTAGCAGGTCTCCTTTCATTGCTCCTACTCTTACAACAGTGAGGGGCACATAAAGATTTAGTCCTTAATTGTGCTGCTGCCATTCTAATTAGTCCTTAATGAATGAAGCTGAAATTAATGCTGGAGTTTCATGCTTCCTTTGAAATTTGAATGGTTCAAGAAAATTTTGCATTATGGTCAATATTCTTTCTAATGCTCGGTTTCCTCTGTCCTGTTCATTTGTTTTCCACTATATCCCCATTCAAAGACATATGGAAAGCATATCAAACATTCAAAATAGTACTTGTAATATGTTTAGGCATTTTAATTACAAGGAAGCAAAAAATATTAGAGCTTGCTCATGTTTCTTTTGCTATTCATAAATCCTCATGTTCATTTGAATGAATTTGAGTTTAACAATTTGGGTATGACTCCATGCAGGTCTGTTAAGGTGTGGGAAGAGTTGCAGGCTGAGGTGGATAAACTATCTGAGACCAGACTTAAAGAGAGGCCTATTATCAGAATATGAAGAGAAGATGGTCATTGATCTCCATGCTCAACTTGGCAACAGGTTCTTTCTCCACCTACCCTTTTCCCCTGTTTTGCATGCTTAATCTTCCTTGATGAATTTTATATTGATTAAATTATGTAACTAGTCCAGTGCTCTTTTGAATTATGTTTATCACAGGAAATTATTTTAACCAAAGTAAAATACACCTTAATGACATAACACCACCAAATTCAATATGTTAGTTGTAGAACACAAGCCTTTCAAGTTGTACTTTGTTTATTCTTCTGACCTGTGAGGAGAAGGAGACGTGTATAAGTTGGAGATCAAGTCTTCTCTCTCTCTTTATCTGTTTTCTTCATTTTTTTTTTAATTTAAAAAAGGGAACTGCTTATGATTGCAGTTAAAGTTGACTACAAATGGACCTTTCTTAAATATAGAAAAGTAAATAAGAGGCCAAATTTGTCTTGTAGGAAATTTTTCTCATTTCGTAACTTGCATGACATTATAGAATGGACCTTTCTAGTGGCTATAAAGTCATCCTCCTTCCTTTTAAGTGATCCTTATGAGGGAATCTTCCTTTTCTTTTTTATTTTTAATTACTATTATTTTACTGATTTATTTTTTCTTTTTCCCTTGTTTTCCTCTTCCTTTTGCTTCTTATTATGCAGATGGTCTAAGATTGCTTCTCATCTCCCTGGAAGAACTGATAATGAGATCAAGAACCATTGGAATACCCACATAAAGAAAAAGCTCAAGAAAATGGGCATTGATCCTGTTACACACAAGCCACTTTCTAATAATGCAACTGAGCAAACCCAAAATCAAACTAAACAACAACTAAACCAACCACTAGAAGAAAATCAGAACCAACAGCCTTTGCCAGCTAACTTTGAACCTGAAATTGACCAAAGTAAGGAGCCACAGAAGTCAGGGACATCATTTGACTCATCAACCATCACTGAGGCCACAGAGGAAGACAAAATTATAACACCCTTATTTGACACAATGGATGTAATGAATGGGTTCTGCACAGATGAAGTTCCAATAATTGAACCTGATGAGATTCTAGTTCCTTGTGTTCCTTCCTCTTCATCAACCTCCACATCTTCTTCTTCAAATTCAACCAACTTCCTTGAAGACCTGCAGCTCCCAGAGTTTGTGTGGTCTTGTAATTACAATGATAATAGTGTTAACAATAATGATGGCAACAATAACAGCAACATGGCCTTGTGGGATGATGATGACTTTATTAGCAGTTTGAATTTGTTGATTAATGATGATGGTGATAGAAAGCAAGTGTTTGATGCTCCTCAAATTCAGTACCCAAGAATGGTCATGGATTCAGAATCTTGGGCATTTGGGTTGTTTTGATTTGAATTTTACTCCTCTTTATTCTGGCATACTTGTAATTTGCCTTATAAGTTTTTACAAAAGAATAAAAAGAGTGAACCATTAATTAGGAAGAACATAAGTCCTGTTTAGCATTATCCTTTTCTCCCCCAACCTTTCAGCTTATCATGTAAAAAAAATTGTATATATGTTTAATGGAAGGATCCTTAATGGAAACGTGTTGGTCTGTTATTTTATTCTGTTGAAGTCATTTATTTTTGGCAGAACTATTGAGGTCATATTTATTACTTGGTTATTATATCGCAAGCTTTAAAGTCCCCATCTTATATATTTTATTCATACGTTAGAGTAGCCGTATCTACTCCCCATGGATTATGTTAGTCCCTGTTTCTTTAATCCAGTTCCTACTTATATGGCAAAGACACGATTAAACACCCAATTTGGTCCATGAAATTACGAAGTAATATTAATTTGATCTTTGAAATTATCGAAATTTTAAATTAGTCCATGAAGTTGTAAAACGGTGATCTACTTAGTCCCTCCGTTAAAAATCATATGGACTAAGTTGATATTATAAGTTTGCAGTGTCATAGACTTAATTAATATTAAGTAAGTAAAATGAGGGATCAAATTGATACTAACTTATCATTTATGGATGTTTTTGAAATTTCGAAAATTTCAAGGATCAAGTTGATGCTACTTCATAATTTCAAGTACCAAATTAGATATTTACTCACAAAGATAGTCTTATGAAATGAAATAAGTTTGAATTCTTAAAATAAAAATAAAAAAAGTCCCCATCTTCATTTCATATTTTATTTTCTTTCTTACTTGATGAACTTAATAAAATCTTTAAATAAAAGATGTTTTCATTATACCGTTGAATTCATGTCGTCATCCTTTATTCCTTGAATATTATGCTTTTTTACCTACATTTTTTCCCAAGGTTTACTTAAATAGATTCTCACATGTATTGTTCCGCATTTATTGTTCCGTCGGTTTCAATATGCTTATTTCTTTTTTGGGTTTTGATCCTATTCTTTACTTTTATTTATTTTTTATCTCAGAGAGAAAAAAAAAAGATAAATTAAATTGGAATAGACCCCCCACAAATAAAAACAGATTCAATTTTTTTCTCTTTTTATCTCATAACATGAAAAGAAATACTAGAGAATAAAAAGAGAAGATTCAATTTATTTATTTATTTATTTATTTTTTTACTTTAAGGACGGCTAACCCAAGACTAGACTAGAAGGTAAGAAATAGACTCAAGTTTACAGTGAATTCGTTGATTATTTTGGAGAATACATCCTTGAATACCAAGATATACGTTCGGTTGTCTAAGTTACATCATGACAGCCAGTATATATCATTTTTGCAAGCCAAGGTAACAATTTTTTTGGCTTCAAAATTTTATAAGAATTCATAATGTGAAAGATCTGGAAATTTCAAATGGATTTCCGACTAGCTTTTCCATAAGTGTTTGTTATTTTATATACTGGAACATTTTTTCAACATCAGAATGGGATGTCATACGGTGTCCTCTTTATTTTCTTTATGTATTTTCAAGATACGTATGTATAAAAATAAGTGATAAGTAGAAATTAAATTCATATGACATCACATATGTTGTCTAAATTTTGATATTCAAATAACAATACTCTTTGATATATGATAGAGGCTCTTCATGCTACATTACACCAAGGTCGTGTCCAGACATTTTGGACCTAAAGCAGATATATTAGTGTTTTTTTTCTTCAAATTTTATTGTATATATAGAAAAAACCATTACTTTTTTAATTTCAATTTATTGTTATTAACAAAATCACACGTGCAACTGATTTTTCTCCAACAGTACTAACACTTAATCTTCTTAGATGAAAGGAACAAATAGTTTCAATTGTAATCAATTTTTACTTTTCCAAAATTTCAATCATACACATTCATAAATATTAAGACTAACCCAATTTTTTTTTTATTTTATGAACAAATATGTATATTCCAAAAAAAGAAGAGTACTAGCTGTACTCATGACAGAGACCAAAGGTTCGATACAATGACTGACCCATTTAAAAAAAATTATTAAGATTGTTGGATCAAATAATTATAGTACGTGATTCTAGCCTGAGTTGTTGTTAATGTTGGGCCTTTGTCATATTTTGATGTATTTATTACATGTTAGATTTTAGGGTCTTTATATAATATATAAAATACAAAATTACAAAGCGTCAGTAGCTAATTGAACATGAGGCCTACGACAAGTGTCTTACTTGTCTCGTGGTTTTCACCGCCCTACATTACACGGTCGATATTTTTTTTCCTATAATTAGAAATTCATTAAAAAAAATATCTAACTTTAACATCATAGTATCAAATGACTGATTTAAATTATTTAATACCATAATATGGTATACATCATGTAAAAAAAAAGTATAATTACGATTACTTGGAAAAGACAACAATTAGAATGTCATAATTAAGTTCCTGAATCGGCCATGAGAATGAGAGAAATAATAATATTCTACTTAATGGGTTATACATAAGTTTTCAACGGAACCTCTGATACATAATGAAAAGTGACTAAAATAAGGGTCTCCTTGTACATAATTTATATACAGGACTCATTAACAGAATTTACATGAGTTTTTTTTAACTGAATTTACATGAGTTATGCTTAGTAATAATAGGATCAATAATAATAATAATCACAATTTAGACTAAACAACATGCTCCATAATCTTCAAAAAAAAAAAACACATGCTCCATATATATAATAACACACTTCAGCCCAGCAATGTAAATAATCAGTGGTTTTTAGAGTCATGCACTATAACTGGATAGCTATCCTTAAAGTTTACTTTTTATTTATAAATTTCTCATTTAATTTTGGTATGCTTGCGCACCGACTCATTTCTCAATTTTTTTTGCCAAATGTTAGTGTAATGTTAAAATTTGGTTGGTGGGTAGTGTTTGAACCCTCTTTCTTTTTACCGCCCTATTTTTTAGCTCCCCACCCAAATTATCAAGCAAACCTTATAACCTCTAGATGATTAAATATTGTTGATTAACTTTATGGGATCCACTTAATTTCTTTTTTAGATTAATTTTCGATCATAGCTATTAGCTAGTAGTATATCTTGCAACTTTTTTTTTTGGATGGAACCCATGGTATCCCCATAGTCGATAGTCGTATGACTAATCCCCCAAGATGTAGAGTATCAGTTAAGGGACAATTCGTCTACTCACAGATACAACTCTATTCTCATCATCAGAATTCACATCCTGGACATATGATTAAAGGGATCAAAGTACTAATCGCATGCAACTTCTAAAAAGCTTCAAAACGCGTCTGAAACAATATTATCATAATTGCCCGTTATTTCAGGAAGCCAGAGAAGATCCAAGAAATAATGTAAATTACAAAATCATTCAAAGAGAATGACATACGGAAATGAACATAAAAAGAAGGATTCGAATTCAAAACTTCTCTCGCTACGTTTCTTCTTGGGCATAATCTTTTACACAGTGAAAATGCGAATGGGGTTATGCCTTCTTTTATGGACCTCTGTTTTTGTAATGCGTTGCATATCTTTCAACTTTCAGCAAAGCTATGGCATTTACACGCCCTTTTTGTAACTTCTTGTCTTTGTCCCGATGACAAAAGGTTGATTACTTAATTTCACGGGCTTCAAATATTATATATATTGATATATATTTTCAGTATAAAGTATTATATATTGTTAACAAATCATAAATCATGGTATTAGCGTCTTTTAAAGTAATTAGGATAAAAATATAATATTTTTAAGGGTCTTGCAAATGAGTGCCTCAAGACTATTGGTTAAGAAACACACGAAAGGAAGGCTTGTATTGGAAAAACAATTGTAACACTTTTCAAAATACTAAATACACCATATTCTCATACAAATTTTTCTTTCTTGATTCCTTAAACAATGCCCTAAGGGCACTCGTTAGCATTATCCTATTTTTAATGATGTGTTGATTTCTTTTTGATTGACAATATAACAAATCTTTATATTGATAATGCATACAAATTAAATTATATATATATATATATATATATATATAATAACTTTAATTAATTTACCTATAGAATTGTAACTTGTCATATACTCCCTCCGGTTTCTATTATAAGCAAAAAAATCTCAAATTTGTTGGTCCAGTATATAAGCAAATTTTAACTATTTCTATCCAATTTAATGACGTTAAAATGATTCACGTTATTCCCAACAACACAAATTTAATAAATAAGATGAAGGATGATTTAGGTAACAAACTTAATTTTTTAAATAAGATTAACAATATTAAATGAGATTAACTAATCATCTTAATATATATTTTATTTAATTTTTGCTTATAATAGAGACCGAAAGGAGTATAATGAAGTCATTTACCTTCATTCACCTAACATCTTAACTTTTTTAGAAAGTTCGTGACAGGGTAATGGTTAGGGATGACAATTTTATCCGTACCCGTGGATACCTGCGGATAAAATCTGCAACGGGCACGGGACGAGTAGTTAAACAGGTGCCCGCAGGTAAAATAAACGGGCAATTCCAATACCCGTCTATAAACGGGGCGGGTATCACACTATCCGTACCCGCGGATACCCGCACCCATTACTTAATTACTATAATACCCTTTATTATATACATACTCTCAAAGTCCTTATATCATTTCCTAGATAATTTTCATCTATTGTGTTGTTTCATGGATATTTTAAGTGTGATGTATTAATTTGTAGCTGCTATTTTGTTCAAATACCGGAAGATATTAATGTGGTGGTTTGTTTAAGTTTTCTATATATTTTTTTAATTAAAAAAAAGATTTATTTATTTTTCATAACTACCCATGGATATCCGCGGATACCCGTGAAAACCCGGGAATCCGTTAAGAACCCGTTAAGCGGGTATCCGTACGTGTACGGGGCGAGTACGGGTGAATTTTTTATCAAACGAACGGGTAGCGGATAACCAGTATCCGTGTCCGTCCCGCCCCGCTCCGCCCCGTTGACATCCCTAGTAATGGTTAAGAGGGTTCAACCTTTGTTACTCTTGTTATTATCTAAGGTTTTATTTTGTAAAAGAATATGAAAAATAAACTAAAACTAACATTCAAATTTTACTTGAATTGGTGAAAAACAATAATAACTAACATAAGTCATTCAGTCTTTCATATTTAAAAAAACGAAATAATAATAATCACAATAATATATTGGATACAATTGACTACGGATTGACATTTTTACACAACAATGCTTCAAACTAAGAGCACCTCTCGATCCAATCGATAATATTTAAGTAATCCTCAAGGTTTTTAGAAAGTTCGTGACAGAGTATAACATCTTAAAGTTGTTAGAAAGTTTGTGACAGGGTAATGGTTAAGAGGGTTCAATCTTTGTTTTTTTTTTTTCTTTTTTGACAAAGTTCAATCTTTGTTACTCTTGTTAATATCTAAGGTTTTATTTTGTAAAAGAATATGAAAAATAAACTAAAACTAAAACTAACATTCAAAGTTTACTTGAATTGGCTAAAAACAATAATAACTAACATAAGTCATGCAGCCTTTCATATTTAAAAAATAAATAATAATAATAATAATAATAATAATAATCGCAATAATATATTGGGTACAATTTGTAATATCCGGGTTTTTACTCTTCTTTAATAACAATATATATATATATATGTTTATACTATTTTAATTAGAACGATTAATTTTCTAGATGTTTAATTTTTGTAAGGAGTTTAGTTTGAGTAATTTTAATTACTCATTTAAAAATATTCTATTAAGTGCATTGGCACTGCTTTATTTCAGTGCATGCACGTTTACTAGACAGTAATTTTATGTTATTGTCACTATTAGTATTTGTTTAGAAAAATATTTTAAATGATATGAGTGAAAGAAAATTATTTTCATATTTTACTCTATTTGATTTTAGATTTGAAAATAAATTGGTTTGACATTAATCGAAGATTAAATGTTGGACCGTGGATTTTCTTAGTTGATCAATTCAACTATCAATCTCTACTTTATTTCAAATTTTGAAAGTATATAATTGTCGACCATTATTTTTAGATCCATGGCTCAATATTATTTATTTATTTTAGACCCAATCTCAAACACTCATTTTGTACCTAATCAATAAGTAAATGAAAAATTTGCATAAAAGAAAAACCAAAAACCCCTCCTTCCCCCGTATGAACCCGCCCGTCCCCTCCCCCCGCCTCCCCCTCTTTTTCTTTTTATTTCTTCTTCTTCCTCCTCTCACACGTCACTATTCCTTCCCTCTTGATCTCTTATCTCCTCCTTTGCGCCAACCACCCTGAGTCGCCCTGGAACGCCACTCGTCACGTCACCCTACACAGCCGCCATCGCCGCTCGGAGCCGTCGCGCGAGGAGGAGACAGCCACGCCTCAAGTCCCGCTCGCGATCTCTGCTGCGAAACGGCACCGCCATCGTTCTGCTTCGAAACCGCCGCGAGCTCCGCCGTGGTAAGTTCCCTTGGTCACTGTTCATGGTAGTTCTACCACCTTTAAGTGTTGAATCTCCTTTTATGTTTTCTCTCATCACTTTTGTCCATGGTTGTTGTAGAACCGCGATCCACCACCGTCCTCAGTCGCTGCCGTCGCGACGGTCAGCAAGGCAGCCACCATGTTCTCTTGCTTTCCATCTTGGGTGAGTCAAAATCCTCTCTTGTGTCTCAGATTCAAAACCCCCAAATTTGATTTTGAAACCCTAACCCTAAGATTTTGATTTCGGTTTCAAAGTGTGAAATTAACACTTGTTTTGATGCAATTGAGACTGTGAATTAATGTTTCCCTAAACCAATTTCATTATTCTTTAGTTAAAATGAGTTTTCCCCAAATTGATTTATGAACCCTAAAGTCCCAAATATTATTTTATTGAAGTTAGCTCTATTTTGTGAAATTGAGTATTTAAAATCAACTTAGAGTGAGCGTTTGATGATGAGTAGATGATTATATGTTTTGTCTGGTTGTGAAAATACTTTGACTCCCTCTCTGGGATGTTGTCGTGGTTGCGTTTGCTTGGGGGAAACAAATTTTATATCATTCGGGAGTTGACATTAGCTGTTTAGAGGAAACGGGAACATCGGGTTAGGGTTTAATCTTGAGCAGCTTCGTGGTGAGGGAAGCTAATTGTTGAATGCGTCAAGGAGAGGATCTTTTATGGTCTTAAAAGGTAAAGAGAGTTTGCCTGGGGAGTTCCTAGTGTAACACCCCCCATTGGGCATTACTATGTGAACACGTGCGGAAATAAATTAAAAGAATTTTGCTGGTTGTTTTCGGAAAATTATTTTGTTTGAAGTCATAAAATCGGGGTGTAAAATAATTTCTTTTGAATACTTTGAGTATAACGTACATAACACTATAATAATAACCATCTAATTTACAATCAAATTTCCAAACATATAAATGTTTTCAAAATACCTATGCAGACTTTCTCAAAACATACCACCCAACAAAATTTAAAATATCCTAAGATGGTCGCTCTACAAGACACTCACTGATAAGACATCGTGATCATCCTTATGATCATGCATCTCTTCCCGCAATCCGGACTTAAGTCTCCAAGTGACTTAAGGAACTCTTCTGCAATATCTGCATTCGTGTACTAAGGTACAACAGCAAGATAGAAGAACATGTATATGCAAGGATGAGTTCCAATATATGGATTTTAAAACGATAACCATATGCATGACTCTTAAATACCAATTAACATGAATATTCAAAGATAAACAATATATTTATCAAAGGGTTTCATACCCGACAGTCATATCCATTTTAAAAACCATGTCACTTCAATATTCATCAACTAACTTTGTTACCTAATCTCCGGAGCTCCAACCAACAAGTAAATGAGCTGATCAGACTCTCATTTCCAAATAAGGCAGAATCGATGCCAGATATGGCAAAGGTCAAATAACCATTCCACAATCCAAAACGAGGCAAAGTGGTGACTACATATAGCACATGGTTTTCATGGTCATATATCCATCAAGGCACAGTAATGCAAATGACATGAATACTTGCCATCAAGCATTCAAGTCCTATGCAAAGGCATGTCTGCCCAAAATGCATGTAAAACGTTTTGTTCACGTAATTCTCTTTGTGTTCATTCTTTCCTTGTCGAGGCTCAATGGCTCACGATCAAACCAAGGTTTAAACGTTTAAGTTTAACAACCATTCTCATAACAAGGACTCCAAGTCCAAACCAAACAAACAGACTCCAAGTAAAAAATGTGCAAATCACAAAATCTAGATCCATGCACCAGATTTAGATTCGTAGATTTTGGCGCACAAAAATCAATATAGATTTTTATAGGACATCTAGTCCATAACTTCATTTTTGGGACCCCGGGTCCATATCATTGAACTCTAGACACCGACATCTCGGTAGCTAGGTTCGTCTTTTAATTTAACAACATTTTCGCTCTCTGAGACACAAATCCAAAAACAAAATTTCCTTAACTTATCCAAGTTGTTAGAAATAACCCATTGTATAAAAATACTTTACAGAAAATTATTTTACGTTGGAAATTCATTTTACAAAACCATCAAAATCACTTAAAATTCATTTTCTTTCATAAAATCAATATTTTGAACCCAAAAATATTGCTTTGAGACAAATTCTATGTTTTAACTAATATTACCGTTTTTAATAATACTACCGTAAATATTATCGGAATTGTCCGACGTTTGACGTTTTAAGTCCAAAAATGACTTTTTTAGTAAAATAATTTTTCCAACACTATAATAAAATTATTTTTGAAACTTATTTTATTAAAATAACATTTTCTAATATTTAGAAATTTCTTACGTCAAAATTAGTAGTGCAAAAATATTTTCACGGTTACGTCCTCACTATGACTCATAAAACACTCTTACACTGTTAAATTATTAAAATAATATTATTTTCAACTTTTTCTCATTTTCAACCAACCAAATAATTAAGTAATATTATATTACTATTTCTCATCAATTAAAACTCATTATTCCGTAAAAAGCTTTTTAATGCTTTTAACCTCGTTATTAATTGAGCACTGACCATTGTCAGGCTTTACAATCCACAAACAACATCAATAACAACCATGTCAATAATATAGCAAATAGAACAATTAATGACATACAATAAAACATAATAACAATTAAATACATATAATTAAATCATTAAAATCAGATAAATCTAACTACGTAAAATAACAATTACACCCAAATTAATCACACATACCACAAACAAATTACATACAGATATCGGAAAAATCCCTCAGATACTCTCCTTACCTCTTGAAGATTTTTTTCTTGTTGAATTGAAATTCCGTCAAACATTAGGTCTCCGCACAACACGTACACGACTTACACAACAATTTATCCTTCAATCAAAACACAACAAATAATTAACAATCAAACAACTAAATACACCTATACTCCTATATGCTTGGTTTGACCATGAGGGGATTAATTAGCTAAAAATTTCTAAAAATCCTAAGCTCTTGGATTAGTGTTCTTTAATCACTTGAAACCCTAAAACAAAGATTAGAATACAAAGATTGAAATAAAATAGTCCAACCTTTCAAGAATTCTAATTCCGCCATGACACTTAACATAGGCTAGAGATTTCAAAAATTAACATACTCTTAGATCCATGACCTTAGAGTAGTGTAGAGTTAAGATAAACTATCATAAGTTGAAAAATGAAACAAAATCTTTCAACTCCTCAAGAAAATAATTTCGGCCATGAGAAATAAAATGGCTTAGAGGTTTCTTTTTGATTCAATAATTATGGATTCAATATATATATGAATTATAAGATTTATAAAAAATGAACAAACACTAGTGTAGAAAATGGATTTAACGTCGGGGATTTAATATCCGTTCTCTATAACCGATGTCTAAAACGAGGCGGTGACATTTTTGAAATTCATCTCAAAACTTTTAACATCGGTTTCTTAAATAACCGATTTAAAAAATATTTAACATCGGTTAGTTTTTTAAACCGATGTCTAAAAATAAAAGGAAAAATGAATTTTGAAATTAAATGTCAAACTTTTAACATCAGTTCAATAATTAACTGATGTCGTAACTATTAAACATCGGTTAATAGTAAAAACCGATGTGGAAAATTGAAAGAAAAAATAACAAATAAATAACCAAGTATAAGTTTAGACATCGGTTATTGGATTAACCGATGTTAAAATTTCAGGCATATTTCAGTTCTTTTCAGTTCCCTCCTTTCTCTGCGTGCTACTCAAAGATTTTCGAGCCCTACCTGTGCCACTCTCTCTCGTTCTCTTCCACTCTCTTCCACTCTTTCGTTCACTTTCTCTCTCATTCACTCTCGCCACCGCCATTGTTCTCCTGTTACCAAACGCCACCGCGAGCTCCATCCAGGAGGATGTCACAGCACAACACCGTCGTTCACCTTTGCACTGCACAGCACCACCTCACCATCGTGACATCGTTCTGTAAGGTTGTCGTTCTCTGTTTGATATGAACCATACGCCTTCGTGCATCGTCCTCTATTTTCTACATCGATACGAACCCTATTTCTTCTCCCTTTTGTTCTGGTTGGATCAATTTATTCAATTTCTGAGTCTTTGAAGCGCTATTTAGTGTTTGCACTATTTAGGATTTGGTAGTCAATTTGAGGTCTTAACCTAGACTTAAGGTTGTTTGTTTTAGATGGAGGAGACAAAACAAAAATCTTAACTTTTTGTTTTTCATTTTTTAGTTGTTTTGCAGTTCAAGTTACATTTGAGAAGCAAACAAGACTCATCAATTCTAGCATCCGGCTTACTTTAAGTTCGTTGATATTTGATACATAGTAAATGTGAGTATGCTGCCTGGACCCTAGTCAATGGGCATGCGCTGAACCATGTTACTATTTCTGCTCATCAGCTGAAAACTCATTTGAAAGATATTAAAAAGCTAAATCAGTTTTTGAGGAGAGTGGATTCAGGTTGAATTCTGAAGGAGAAGTTCTGAAAGGTTTGTACCTTTGTTTGTTATTCTGCAAGTATAAGGTTTATTGGATTTTCCTACCCAAAATTACAGTATTCAACACGTTTACGACAATCTCATGCTGGTTTGTTTATGATTTTGGTAATGGCTATCAATTTTCATGCGAAACAATGAAAATTTTCAGTGAAAACAATTTATTCATTCATTCTAGGCTTAATTGCACTTCTGGTCCCTCAAATTTTTCAATTGTGCGATTTTGGTCCATCAAAAAATTTAATTGCACATTTAGTCCCTCAACTTTTTCAATTGTGTGATTTTGGTCCCTCAAAAATTTAATTGCACATTTAGTCCTCTAATTTGTCGAATTGTGCAAAATCAGTCCTCCTGTCCATGACCAGTCAATGTGCAATTAAATTTTCGAGGGACCAAAATCGTACAATTTTAAAAGTTGAGGGACGAATTGTGCAATAAAAATTTTTGAGGGACCAAAATTGCACAATCGAAAAAATTAAGGGACCAAAAGTGCAATTAAAATTTTTGAGTGACCAAAATCGCACAATTGAAAAAGTTAAGGGACCAAAAGTGCAATTAAGCCTTCATTCTATTTTCCTTTCATTCCTGCATGTGTTCACCTGATCTTCAAAGTTTAATAATGATGAAATTGTTAATTTGTTTGCATAGCTGTTTTCGTGCTGATAAGAGGTTTTAGCATTTAGAATTGGAAAAAGCATATAGTTGGTATGTGCAGCATGATCTCAACCTTATGAGCTGAATACTTTCATGATAACCTAGATTATCCACCGAACATATGGATATATCTATTTTGAAGATGTTCATTACAAGACCTGACTCTGCTAGTGGTGTGCTTGGATTGCACCGAAAAATTATAAAATAACTGTCATGAAAGGATGATTTCAAAATTGGAATCAAGACCTTTATTTCAGCTCCAAAAAGTGATGTTGGTGCCAACACATGCTTAAATTTTAGTGTTGTTGATTTCCCTTTAGTTCATAAAACATATGTCTGCCTAAGGATCATTACTAAAATCATAAGTCATGTTGGTGCCAACACATGTTGTAATTCTTTTTTCACTTACTATTTGGTGTTGCTAGGTGTTGTCCTTCTTGGCTACTCTTTTTGGATGGATTTTGCCACACTGTACTTTAAAAATAAAACATAAAGACTTGAAATTTGTAAGATATCCAGCTGCATGTGATGGTAAAAGGGTGATCAAAGAGTCAAAGCCTTAGTTTCCCATTTGAGATTCAATATTAATGAGCATACGTGTACTTGTTTAAGGTACCACTCATTGTATTGAATCTTGAATTGTCCATGTTGGACAGTTTGGGGAAAATGTTTTCTGCATTCAGTTAAAATAGTTATTCATTGATTCTCATATGTTATATACTTGATGAAAGTTCGGTCTGATGCATTTCCTTTGATTCTCCGAGTTCATAATTTATCGTGGTATTTTTCACTGCGTTCAAGTCGTGTACGCCGGAGACTGATGGGAAATGATGCCGGAATTTCGTCGAGTATGAGCATGAGAGTTAAGGACTAACTGTTAACTGAATATTGAAAAAGTTTCTTCTTGAATGGGATAGGGCCATACCCTGTAATAAGAAGTATTTGATGAAGATCTTTGCCTAAGTACGAAGTTATTGTTGTAGTCATGGATCGTGGTTGGATGAATGCTAGACGGACAAGTGATGAGTATGAGAGTGGAGTGGAAGATTTTCTACAATTTGCGAAAACAAATGCTCCTGATAGTAGTGACGGAAGGTTTTGTTGTCCTTGTGTTAACTGTTTGAATGAGAGACGACTAGAAACTGAGGAGATACGATAGCATCTTATTTGTGAGGGGATTTTCAAGAGTTATACAATATGGATATGTCATGGTGAATCGTTAGACAGGCCAAGGGTGTCGCATAGAGAAGAAGCTGATGACGTAGATATGGACGATGGACTAGAGGACAAGATCCGTGATATCGGGCAAGAGTCTTTTCGATGAGCACATGTGTATGATACTTTGTGCAGTGATGCGGAAGTGGCTTTGTATCCGGGGTGCACTAATTTCACATGGTTGTCAGCGGTGTTAAGATTGTTCAATGTGAAGGCGAGAAATGGGTGGAGCGATAAAAGCTTTACTGAATTGCTTGAGTTGTTGAAAGACATGCTTCCAGAAGGTAACATATTGCCATCCCGAAACTATGAGGCCAAGAAGATATTGTGCCTGATGGGTGTGGAGTATAAGAAAATACACTCATGCCCCAATGATTGCATATTGTACAGGAAATAGTTTGAAGAGATGCACGAGTGCCCCGGGTGTGGGGTATCACGCTACAAAATGAAGGATGACGATTCTAGTTGTGCTGTGGTCACCAAGGGTCCTCCTGCGAAGGTGTTATGGTATCTTTCAGTAATTCTGCGGTTCAAGCAATTGTTTACTAATGTAAATGACGCAAAGAACATTAGATGTCATGCAGATGAGAGGAAGTGTGATGAACAGCTTCGTCATCCGGCTGATTTTTTGCAATGGAAGAGAATGGATAGTTTGTTTCCGGATTTCGACAATGAGCCCAGAAAACTCAAGCTTGGACATGCTACCGATGGAATGAATCCATATGGAAACTTAAGTAGTATTCATAGTTCATGGCCTATTCTCCTGGTAATTTACAACCTATCTCCTTGGTTGGGCATGAAGCGCAAATACATTATGTTAAATATGATGATTTCGGGTCCAAAACACTCAGGAAATGATATTGATGTTTATCTAAGTCCGTTGATTAAATACTTGAGAATGTTGTGGGATGAAGGAGTTGATGTGATCGATGGGTATTGCTATGAGACTTTCAAAATGCTTGCCATGTTATTTTGCACCATCAATGGCTTTCCACCATACGGGAACCTGTGCGGGTATAGTGTTAAGGGGCATAAAGCATGTCCAATATGTGAAGAAGGCATATGTTACCATCAACTGCAACATGGAAGGAAGACAGTTTACCTTGGGCATCGGAGATTTCTCCCAACAAATCACCCTTATCGTAGATTGAGAAAAGCTTTCAATAGACTTCCGTAGAACGAAATTGCTCCTGTGGCCTTGACTGGAGAGCAAGTTTATGAGGTTGTGAAGGACATTAATGTTATCTATGGGAAGACCCAAAAGAGGGCTACCGAGAAGAACATATGGAAGAAGAGGTCGATCTTCTTTGATCTTCCATACTGGTGCAAGCTTGATGTAAGGCATTGTATTGATGTGATGCATTTGGAGAAAAACGTGTGTGACATTTTAATCGGATCGTTTCTCAACATTCAGGGCAAGACAAAGGATGGTGTGAATGCTCGTCTGGATCTAGTTGCGATGGGTATATGAGAGCAGTTAGCTCCACATAAAGTGGGGGGTAAGAAGACTTATTTGCCCCCAGCATGTCATACTTAATCAAAAAAAGAGAAAAAAAGTTTCTGTGAGTGTCTACGGGGCGTCAAAGTGCCACAGGGTTACTCTTCAAATGTCAAGAGACTTGTCTCAATGAAATATCTCAAATTAGTTGGATTAAAGTCTCATGATTGCCATATCTTGATGCAACAAATACTACCGGTGGCCATTCGTGACATCTTGCCTAAAAAAGTCAGACGTGCCATTACTAGGTTGTGCTTATTCTTCAATGCTATATGTAGCAAGGTTATTGACACTCAAAAGTTGGATGACTTGGAAAATGAGGCAACCATTATCTTGTGCCAATTGGAGATGTATTTTCCCCCTTCATTTTTTGACATAATGGTTCATTTGATTGTTCATCTAGTGAGGGAGATTAGATCGTGTGGTCCCGTTTATTTAAGGTGGATGTACCCGGTTGAGCGATACATGAAGATCTTGAAAGGGTATACGAAGAATCGACACCATCCTGAAGCATCTATTATTGAAAGGTACGTTGCAGAAGAAGCTATTGAGTTTTGTGTTAAGTCTCTAAAATGTCTGATGTGCATTTTCCTAAGTTTTGATGAGAACTAAACATTGGTTAATGATTTAATTAACCTTCATATTGGTTGCTAGCCTGTCTATCGAGTGTGCAGATTAAATAAGACAAACAGGCATCCAACAAAGTGAAACAAACAGACGTCCAACAAAGTGAAACAAGTAGACGTCCAACAAAGTAAAAAAAGGGAGACGTCCAACAAAGTAAAAAAAGGGAGACATCCAACAAAGTGTAAACAAGCAGACGTCCAACACTGTAGTGATTGCAGCGCTCGTCCAGAATGCAAGAGATAGAAACTTGCATCCACCAAAGTGTTGAAAGACAGCGTCTACTAACATGGCATTTGGAGCGCGTCCATTAAAGTATCAGAACAGCGCGTCCAATAAAGTATCAGAACAGCACGTCCAATAAAGTATCAGAACCGCGCGTCCAATAAAGTATCAGAATGGCTCGTCCAATGATGTGGCAATTGGAGCTCGTCCACTAAGGTATCAGAATGTATCCGTCCAATGACGTGGCATATGGAGCTCATCCATTAAGGTCAGAATGTATCCGTCCAATGACGTTGCAAAAGACTCTCGTCCACTAGAGTAACTGAGACTCTCGTCCACCAGAGTAACTGAGACTCTCGTCTACAAGAGTAACTGAGACTCTCGTCCACCAGACTAACTGAGACTCTCGTCCAGTAAAGTAACAGAGGCTCTCGTCCACCAGAGTAACAGAGGCTCTCATCCACTAAAGTAACAAAGGCTCTCGTCTAGTAAAGGTGACAGAATCTCTCGTCCACTAGATTAACAGTAGTGCTCGTCCACTAAAGGTGACAGAAGCGCTCGTCCACTAGTCTTTGGACTTGCTGAGTCCTTAATATGGAGCTCGTCTACTAGCCTGAATGAAAACTCAAATGACTAGATAGACGTGATTATTTTCAAGATGTAAGCACTTATCTTATGAACGCGAATTCTTTAAGGATTATCAGAATCTTAGTTCAAGAACCAGAAAGAGACTTGAAGCCTTCTCTCCTACTCAGTTTCACGATTATCAAGAAAAGTCAGAAGCTACTCTCTCAAGTAACCTTGGATAATCAGAACCAAAGACCAGTTAAAGAATGCTTCCAACATGCTTTATTCCCTAGTACCTCTGGTCCTTACCCAAAACGGGAAGTGTACTCAGTAAAGTACAAAAAGCTTTCTACACAACTTTGATATGGCTGTAGTGTAACATCCCTGGCTGCTTTATGGATTGACGACTGTCCCCACAAACCAACATGGGCCTTTTCAGTGTGCTTTGTCCTCACTCACACGCTTCCTGAGAAAACTTCCCAGGAGGTCACCCATCCCATAATTGCTCCAAGTCAAGCACGCTTAACTGTGGAGTTCTTAAGTGATGGGCTCCCGAAAAAAAGATGCATCTTGTTAGTATAGGTAGTACCAATCAATTCATATAAGCCTTCCTCAACTGTATAGTCCCATACCTACACAGCCTCAGAATCCCTCTCATTCGGGTGTGTAACCGGTTCATTCATGTACCCTTCCGCCTAGAAGCCTGCCAGGAGCCGCTCCTTGTCCGTGCCTTCTTGCACCAGCGACCACTCCTCGCGCTCGTCGGCACCCGGGTGTTACATGTAGCACGATGAATAAAGCCATGATCCTTCATGTTAGAGTACAACCAACGACTCTATTGCATTAATGACTGCCCAGAATGACTCTATTGCAATTAATGAAGTTCTGCTTGAAGCCAACATCTGAGGAGATGTATCTAACGGATCCTAAATGCTTGACAACCATAAATACAGAAGTCATTGAAGATGAAGAAGTGTGGGTGTTGCTGGAGCTACTACTTCTGCTACACTTGATGAAAAATGAGAGGATCACCATCTTCATCTCAACAGAAATCATTCTCAATGTAAACATTCTATATTCACTCAAGTGAGTGTTATGAGAGATTTCTTTTATCAGTTCTGAAGTGCTTAAAAATATATCCACTCTTGTGAGTGTAGGAAGAACTCATCTCTGTACTTCATTGTAAAATCACTCCATGAGTGTTGTGAGATTTTCTCTATGTAACCTTCATCAAAATCCAGTGAGCCTGGAGAGGCTAGGTGAAAATAATACTTGCAACAGTCTGGAGAGGCTGGTTAAGAACAATACTCAATGAGCCTGGAGAGGCTAGGTGTGCAAATAATACTTGCAACAGTCTAGAGAGTCTGGTTAAGAACAATACTCAATGAGCTTGGAGAGGCTAGGTGTGCAAAGACTACTCATTGTAATTATCTGATGTGATAGTGGAGAAAAACTCAGCTACTGCTGGGGACTGGATGTAGCTCATTGTTTATTTGAGTGAACCATGATAAATAACCGTGTCAATCTCTCTTCCCTTGAACTCTTTAATTGCCTTAGTTTTATTACGTCTATCAAGTGGTGTGCTTGCAAAAGTCACTCGTCCATCCTGTATTCTTTCACTCGTCCAAATCTAGCTTTTTTGTTTGCGAAAAGATTTCAACTCTGCTTAAATTCTGATAAACACAATTCAACCCCCTTTCTCGTGTTTATAGCTGTCTATTTCATTTTGTACAGATTACATGTCAGAAGCGGAAGCTGTAGGGCTTCCTAAGTCTCGTCATGAAGGAAGATATGATGCTAAAGGTACACGAGTTATTACTGTTAAGAGCATGGATCGAGAGAAAGTACTTCAAGCACATTTGTATATATTGAATAACATTGATGAGGTTGAACCATACTTATTTGAGCACAAAAGCATCATCAATGAAACTTAACCTTGCATGAATGAAAAATGGTGTTTGAACAAGCATAATAAGACTTTCTTGAACTGGTTTAAAGAAAAAAATTGCAAAGGATGGTACTGCTTCTGATACTTTAAAATGGCTAGCACATGGGCCTAACTTTGATGTCATATGCTGGAGTGGGTACGATATCAATAAGTTTTCCTTCTATACAAAGTCCCAGGATGACAAAATTAGCATGCAAAACAGTGGGGTTATGGTCGTGGCTGAGTTCATGCATTTCTCTAGTTCAATAGATACAAACCCTGTTTTGGCATCCGTATCGTACTTTAGAATCATTGAAGAGATCTGGGAGGTTGATTACACGAAATTTAGAGTGCCTGTTTTTAAATGTAAGTGGGTCGACAGTAACAACGATGTACAAACCGATGAGTTAGGATTCAAATTGGTTGTTCCTTGATAAGGTGGGTTATAAAGAAGAGCCTTTCATTATGGCATCCCAAGCAAAACAAGTGTTTTATATCCGTGATCCTTCTAACAAAAGGTGGTCAGTGGTTCTCCAGGGGAAAAACATGTCCAATGGTAGTGAGGAAAATCAAGATTCAACTCTTGATATTTTCGATACTCCTTCTTTCTCAACACGGGTGCCTACTTTCAATGAGGAAAATGAAGTGGATGATGTACATGCCACTCGTGATGATCATCAGGAAGGGTTATGGGAGAACCTTACTACTTGACCACAATGTAAGTATAGTTTAATTTATATATGTTTAAAGTCATATTATAAGTTAACTAGGACATTAAGCTTTGATATTTATAGCACACTATTAAATGGTCACTGATTGGTGAAATGAAAAAGAGCTTACAAAAGTCAAGGAATTTGTGGGAGTTTTATTGGTAGAACATAAAATTTTGAAGCTAATTAACCTAACTAACCAAAAAAAATAAGAAGAAAGGTTGAAGCTAATTAAATGAAGTGAATGTGTGCTTTATGATGTCCACGAAAGAAACATAACTCCCGGTGTTAATAGGTTGGTTCATATAATGAAGTGAACGTGTGCTTTATGTTGATATTTATAAGTTAAGTTATGTTTGATGTTTATCTAGACTTATTGACATTATGTTTTTTTTTTGTCTAGACAGGCATACATGGCTGATCCCGAGGATATCCCTCCTTCACACAGCGGGTCGGATGCACCGTCGACGGGCAAAAAAGGTAGACGTGCCACACGTATGAAGAATTTGACCGTCAACCGTGGTGCAAATCAAAGGATAAGAATTGAGTTTGATCGAGACCTCAATCTTATAGGACCAATGGCCGAGCAGTTTAACAGTTTTGTGGGGACCCTTGCTCAAAACAAGCCTAGTATACTTATTGAGAATTGGAAGAATGTACCGGAGGGCGTGAAGGATCAGATATGGGATAGTATTCTGGTATCTATACTTCTACACTCTTTGTTTGCATCTATTTTATTTTAATCTTATTAATATCATACGCTAATTCCATGATTTGTTGGTGTTAATGTAGCTCACCTTTGACGTTCCGGATACCAAGAATATGAGGAGGCGTTTGATAAAGTATGCAGGTGAGCGTTGGAAAGCATTTAAGACCGACCTAGGCAGAAACTACATATTCAATCTGAGTCAGAAGAACCCACTTGAGGTGTACCCGTTTCTTGACCAGGAGACATGGGATCGCTTTGTTTAGAGCCGACATGACCCCGGCGTTCAGGTTAACTTAATTTAATTGTCTCTAAATTTAATTAATTTAATTAATCTTATTAATTTACTTATGTAATTTAAATGTCTTTTATTTATAACAGGAGAAGAGGAAAAAGGGGCAGGAAATCCAAAGTAAGAATCTCCACCCCCATATATTGTCTCGTGGGGGATATAAAAGGCTTAACAAGAAAATGGTGGAAGAGGAAAAGAAAAGACGTCAGGAAGAAGCATCTTTGACTGATCCTACCGCTGAGAATCGTCCAGAAGTTGTTGATCCACCTCTACCCCCGCACCATCGTGCATGAAAGAGAGCCTGACAAAGAAGTACGGGACAATATACATCTGAGGAGGCACGCCAAGTAGCTGAGAAGATTCTAAGTATAGTTTGAATTCTAATTGTGATTTTAACAATGTTACCTAATTGTAATGTGACGTAATATTAATTCTATATGTTATAGGATACCTTGGACGAACAGGCCACTAAAGGAACCTTTGTTCCTGAAGGCCGCCAAGATATCTTAGCTGCTGCCATCGGTAAACAAGACCAACCGGGCCGTGTGATTGGTGTTGGGGCATTGGCATTCGCCAATACCATGGTTCATCTTCACACCGACGCCACAGGGATGATGATGCATATAGAGAACGGCTAAAACGGGAGATTGCAGATGAGCTTAGACAGGAGATGACCCAAAGTTTTTCCAAAGAACTAGCAGCTTTGGCTGGTATGTCCATGCAAAACACATGTGTCCAACCCTCTGGCCATGTGAGCACTAAGGGCTCATGTGATCCTCCTCATCACCCTGATGATGATGATGTGGATCTTGATATGTGTGAGTTGTATGTTGATGATCATCATGATCGCCACTTAGTGGCATTGGGGAGGGCACACAACTTGGGGAATACCATACACCACCGTACATTAGCGGATGATCAGGTGAGGGTGCAGGTTGAAGATATTCGAGATGCTGATGCTCGAGTCCCTAGGCCCACTGAGGAGGTTCAAACAGTGGGCAAGGCCCCCAATAACTTCATCCCTTAGCCAAGAAGATTGGTCAGGTTTTTTGTTGCATCTGAGGTATTCAATTACTTGTGTTTTTCTATATTTACAATTGAAATAATTTATTTGTGTTTACTATTAACGCTTTATGTTTTTTTATTTTGGATGTTGGAAAAGATGTTCCGCCTAAAAGGTCGGATCCGGGAAGGCCCGAGAAGTCTGCTCCTGCCAAGCTATTCATTTAATCATTCAATTAATTACAAATTAAATAACTTAACTGTGATCACTAATGTTTTGTGTTTGTTGTTTAGGGGATCGACAAAGGGGATCCTCATGATTTTTTAAAACGTCTGGCTGTAGAGGTTGTGACTATGGGGTCGACTGCAGCTTATGTAAAGTTGGAACATGATGGAAGGTGTAATGACCATATTTATATCCAAAAGAGGGAAATTATGGAGATCGCTGTTGAGGGTGAAATGGTTAGCGCTGTGAACATCTCGTTATGGTGCACGTAAGTAAATTTTATTTGTAATTTAACTAATTAAATTTTAAATGTTATTATAATTAACATGTTTTATTAATATCTTAGGTATCTGCATCGCCTGTGTCTTGATACGGGCAACCTCGCCGTTTATGGGTTCATTGACCCTATTCTCATTTAGGGTGATGTTCTCATTCTATTAGAAGACATGGTCGCGAACATACGCCCTATACTTACTCGAGACAATCATCAGTGCTACCTTGCGCCTTACCTCAAGGAGTAAGTACAAGTTTAAAAGTTATTATTTAATTATAACTATATATGACTTGTAACTAACTGTTTCGCAAATGCAGTGAACATTGGCAATTATTGATCATATGTCCTCGTGTGAATGTCGTGGTCTTCTTCTGCTCGATGGGAAGGAAGCCGATGAAGGATCTCAAGACCGCTATTGAAACGTAAGCATTTAATTAATCAGTAATCAAGTTGTTTTATTTAACTTAAAGCTATAACATATAGTTTAATTAATGTTTATTTTCTTATGATAGTTCTATGGATGTGAGTCGCATTTTGTGTGGTGAAAGGCGTAGGCCTATTAGGTGGATTATTCCTAACGTAAGATATTGATACAAATGCTTCAGGTGCAGTTTACATTAGTTATTACTTTGTGTTTAATTCCTTATATTCAAATTTGGTTTCATTTGTAGTCTCGTAGACAACGTGGCGGATGGGAGTGCGGATATTACGTGATGAAGTGGATGCTCGAAATTGTCTCCACCGGTATTACTGAAAGATGGTAGGAGGTAACTAATTAGTAACCCAATTAGTTGTAACAATTAATTATAGATTAGTTATGTTTTATTTTAGTTTATTACTTATAAGATTAATCTTATGTCCAGTTGAATGTGCAGATGGTCGACAGTCCGACTCCACTTTCCGCAGGGGACATTATTGACATAAGTTGCATTGGGCAACCTTCTTTTTTGAAGTACTGTACCAATCATAGTTTGTATTTCCCGTTTATAAACATATCATGTATACACTAGCTAGTTTTTTTTTACTTATATATATTTTGACTTGAAATCTATAACATATCATGTACTAGCTAGTTTTTTGGATTCTAAGTATCTTTGTTGTCATATTGTTCAGTTTACACTACTTGCGACTTTATTACGTATTTAGCTCTGAAGGTAATTGAAGTGTATGTATCGTTCGTAATCAATATAGTATATTAATTTTGTGTGTTTTGGTTGTATAAGTGATTCAATGTTGAGAATATGTAGATTCGGTTAACTTACTGGGAATGATCTTGATGTAATACTGAAACAGGGGAAAGGATTGTAACTAATGTAAATTAGTTATTTAAAAAAAACAACTATAGACATCGGTTATTACCAAAACCGATGTTAAAAGTCATGTGCTATTTTTAAAAACAGAATATAAGCACTTTAGACATCGGTTAAAAAAATAACCTATGTCTAAAGTGCACTTTAGATATCAGTTATTAAAAAAACCGATGTTAAAAGTCGTGTAGTATTTTTAAAAACAGAATAGAAGAACTTTAGACATCGGTTAATACAAAAAATCGGTGTTAAAAGTACACTTTAGACATCGGTTCTTTATTTTAACCGATGTCTAAAGTTTTGTGCTGCTTACATTTTTTTGTTGAATGAGAACTATAGACATCGGTTTTATCTTATGACCGATGTCTAAGGTGAACTTTTAACATCGGTTTGAAAACCGATGTCTAAAGTTCCAATTAACAACATCGCCCCTTTTAATATCAGTTTTAAAACCGACTTGAGAGGTCAATTTTAACCGATGTTAAAACCCTTTTCTACACTAGTGTTAAAGTCCTCCCCCCACAATAACTAGGGTTCGGCCTAACAAGATCAATAGGCATGAAATTTTGGTTTGCTATTTCCTCTTGAATCTTCAATATAGAGAGGATACTAAGATCATAGAAATTGGTTTCACTTTAAAAGGATTTTTCTATGATTTTTTATGAATTTTCAAAGTTCTAGATCTAAGAATTGAAAAATATGATCAAGACTTCAAATCACAAAAATGAATGAAGAACATGATGATGATTGAGTGAGAGGAGTATGGTATACCTCTTGGAATTGAAAAATAAGCAAGGAATCAAGTAGTTGCTTCACAAAAATGGCTTATGGAACTTAGAGAATTTTGAGAGAAAATGAAGAACAAAGCAAAGGAGGAAGATGATGACTTAATAAAATGGATGGAATGGTCTAATGTGGTGTGTTGGCCATGGGAATTAAGGGGCTTAAGGGTCCAAATTATTTTTCATTTAAGGACAAAGGTGTAATTTCACTTAGGGCAATTTTGTGATTAAGTTAGGACTTAAGGACATTTAGGTAATTTCATGCCTAAAGTAATCATGAAAATTATGTGGTTGAGGTTGAAGGAGAGGTGACTGATTTGTGTCCAAAAATTGTGGGATAAACTTGTCATTTCAATGAAAGTTCAAGGATAAAATGGTCCAAAGGCAAAATGGTCTTTACACTAATTTAAAGAAATATCTAGATTTTTTGTTAAAAGCAATCATGACATGGGTGACTCATCCATATGACTCACCACCCTAGGTGGCAAGAGGTCTCAGCATCCGATGTCGGGTTTTGTCTCTACACGTCAGTTCTCGACTCCGTCGATTACCCGATTTAGGGTTTTACACCCGAATCAAGTATAAAACCTAATTATTTTTAAAATTTTCAAAATAACCTATACTGTTGAAAATGATGTATAAAATCTATTCATTTCGTTCTCGGGTCAAAATTAGGTTTTCCGATCAGTAAAATCTTACTGTCAGCGAAAACGTAGATCGGGTTCCGTCTGATTTCTCAACAAAAAATTTAACCGTATACTTATAAAAATAAGTATGATATGAATATGACTTTGGTTTTACCAAAATCATTTTCTAAGTAAAAATATAAACGTTTATTTATATTTATACCGATCTTAGAAAGCGTAAAAATCGGGGTGTTACACCTAGTAGTCATATACTTAGCTATATTATTTGTTTGTATTGATTTAAAGTATATTGTGTTGCCATTAGTCGACTGTTGAAAAATATATTATATGTTGCACTGTTTGACTGTGATTGTCTGAGGCATGACACTAGTCATTGCTTGTTAATAAAGACCAAGACATTTAACACTGGTGCAGAAAAGGGATTCCACATCGGTTATTTTTGGCTTTTCACATCGGTTTTCAAACTGATGTTGAAAAGACTGATGTTGTTTATTATTACTTTTCACATCGGTTTTAAAACCGATGTTTAAAGTACATTTTTAACAGCGGTTTTCTAAATAACCAATGTGAAAAGTTCATTTCTCATATGGGTTATCTCATAACCTATGTGGAAATATCACTTTCCACATCGGTTTTAAATGTAACCGGTGTGAAAAGTGAACTTTCCACATCGGTTTTAACCAAACCCGATGTGGAAATTTCACTTTCCACATCGGTTTTTTATTAACCCATATGTAAAGTGAACTTTCCACATCGGTTTTTGAGTAACCGATGTGTAAAGTCTCATTTTTTTAAAACTCTTTTTACATTTCTATCATTCATTTCCTCTGTTTCAGTAATGCAGATCAATACAAGTATAACACATTCTAAATATTCTCAACACAATCACTTTTGTATAACAAAAACACACTAAATTATTATATACTGAATTTATTACGAACAATACATATGTACATTCAATTATATTCAAACAACAAAGATAATTAGAAACCAAAAAGCTACATGATATATTTTAGATTTCATATCAAAATACATATGATCAGTCAAAAGTACACTATAGCTAGTACATGATAAGTTTTTAAACTAACTACATATATACAAACTATGGTTGGTACACTTCAAGAAAGAAAGTTGCCCAACGCCTCCTTATGTTGTTGATGTCGGAATCAGATAATGGAGTTGGATTGTTGAATATCTCCAAGTTTAATTGCACAAAAGATTATATATTTTAAGTAATAAACTAACATAAAACATATAACTAATCTATAACTGTTACTTCTAATTGTTACCAATTAACATTTACCTCGTGCCATCTTTCAGTGATCCTGGAGGAGATAATTTCGAACATCCACTTCATCACATGGTATCCACATTTCCATGATCCACGTTGTATATGTGACTACGTACAAATGAAACCCAATTAGAATATGAGGAATAAATAGAAATCAATAATTATACCCACTGCATTTGAAGCGTTTGAACCAACAAATATCTTACGTTAGCAATAATCCATCTGGTTTGAACTAATAAATATCTTATGTTAGGAATAATTATACCCGACGCCTTTCACCATGCAACATGTGGTTTGCATTAATAGAACTATCATGACAAAATAAACATTAATTAAAGTATATCTAATAGATTTCAGATAATTAAAACAACTGCATTACTGATTCTAAAGTATTTTAATGCTTACGTTTCGATGATCGTCTTCAGTTCATTCGTCGGCTTATTTCCAATTGAGCAGAAGAAGACCACGACGTTCATCCTAGGGTACAAGATCAACAGTTGCCAATGCTTGCTGTATTTACGGAGCAATTAGTGACTAAGTCATATCACTAGTGCAGAAAAGGGATTCCACGTCGGTTATTTATGGCTTTCCACATCGGTTTTCAAACTGATGTGGAAACGACCGATGTGGTTTATTGCCACTTTACACATCAGTTATTAAACCGATGTGTAAAGTATATTTTAAACAGCGGTTTTCTTTTAACCAATGTGGAAAATTAATTTGTCAATTGATAAGCAGTTGGAAATTACACTTTCTACATCAGTTTTCCCAAAAACCGATGTGTAAGTGAAATTTACACATCGGTTTTTGCAGAACCGATGTGTAAAATCTCATTTTTTTTAATCTGTTATTTACATTTCAATCATTCCTTTCCCCTGTTTCAGTAATGCAGATCAATACCAGAATAACATACTGTAAATTTTGGGGTAAACATAATGTAGTTATTGCTCCAAACTAGTAGAAAATGATAACTAGCAGCCACATACAATTGGAAGACACAAATTTTTATAGTTCATTCGATGACAAGAAACAGCAAGGCATTAACCACATGTGATTTAGGCATCACATGAGTTAGATAACAAATGGGCAAGGCAAACTAATTGGTAAAGTAAGAGCACTTACTAATTCATAACCATCAATTCCAGGAACTTGTTTAAGCTAACAAACCAAAGAGCTTACCTGATCAAACAAGAAACAACAACAGAACACCAAACCAGTTTTGACACAATTGCAACAAAGTTTTAACCATATCAAAAGCAAAACATACTTCATTCAATTTTCTTACACAAACAATCAGCTCTTACACATATGATTAAAAATACTGACATTTCATCAAATGACTAGTGAGCACAGAATCTGAAAACAGAGGGCATCAGGCCTAATTAATTTCGAATGAATGAAAACAACACTTTATCAAGGCTACATCAAAACACGAGAGAAGAAGAATTGAACCAGACCTGAGCACTAATACATATCATCAGTCAAAGGTACACTATAGCTAGTACATGATAAGTTTTTAAACTAACTACATATATACAAACTATGGTTGGTACACTTCAAGAAAGAAAGTTGCCCAAAGCCTCTTTATGTTGTTGATGTCAGAATCAGATAATGGAGTTGGATTGTTGAATATCTGCAAGTTTAATTGGACAAAAGATTATATCTTTTAAGTAATAAACTAACATAAAACATATAACGAATCTATATTATTAATTCTAATTGTGTCAATTAACATTTACCTCCTGCCATCTTTCAGTGATCCCGGAGGAGATAATTTCCAACATCCACTGCATCACATAGTAGCCACATTCCCATGACCCACGTTGTATACGTGACTACGTACTAATGAAACCCAATTAGAATATGAGGAATTAAATAAAATGGAAATCAATTATTGTACCCACTGCATTTGATGCATTTGAACTAATAAATATCTTACGCTGGGAATAATCCATCTGATAGCCCGAGTACGCCTTTCACCACGCAACATGTGGGTTGCATTAATAGACCTATCATGACAAAAACATTAATTAAAGTATATCTAATAGATTTCAGATAATTAAAACAATGGCATTACTGATTATAAAGTATTTTAATGCTTACGTTTCGATGATCGTCTTCAGTTGATTCGCCGGCTTATTTCCCAATGAGCAGAAGAAGACCACGACGTTCATTCTTGGGTACAAGAGCAACAGTTGCCAATGCCGACTGGAAGAGTTTCAGCATTAGGATCCGCCTGAGATGCTGCTTCCTGACGTGCTTTCTTTTCCTCTTAAACCATTTTCTGAACAAGCTTTTTATATCCCCCACGAGACATGACATGGGGGTAGACATTCTTGCTTTGGTTTTCCTGCCCCTTTTTCCTCTTCTCCTGTTATAAATAAAAGACAATTAAATTACATAAGTAAATGAAATTAATGCAATTACATAAATTTAGAGACAAATCAAATAAGTTAACCTGAAGGCTGGGATCATGTCGGCTCTGAACAAAGCGATCCCACATCGCCTTGTCAAGAAACGGATACACCTCAAGTGGGTTATTTTTACTTTTTGGATTGAATATATAGTATCTGCCCAGGTCGGCCTTAAAAGCCCTCCAACGCTCTCCAGCATGCTTCAGTAAACGTTTCTTCATAGCGTATGTATCCTGTATGTCAAAGGTCAACTACATTAAGACCAAAAGAATCAACGAATTACTGTATGATATTATTAAGATAAAAATAAAGTAGATACAGACAAACACAGGATGTAGAAGTATAGATACCATATTACTCTCCCATATCTGCTCCTTCACGTCCGCCGGTACATCTCTCCACCTATCAATGAGTATACTGGGCCTGTTCCTAGCAAGGGTCGCCACAAAACTGGTAAACTGATCTTCCATTGGCCCAATAGGTTTGAGGTTATTATCAAAGTCTACTCTTATCCTTTGATTTGACCCACGGTTGGCAGTCAAATTCCTCATCCGTGTGGCACGTCTACCCTTTCTACTGGTAGACGGGGTCTCTGACCCGCTGCATGAAGGAGGGATATCCTCATGATCAGCCATGTATACCGGTTTAAACACAAAACAAAAAAAAACTTGTTAGTATGTCAGGATAAATATCAAACATAACTTATAAATATCGATCAACATGCATAAACATAACTTATAAATATCAACGTAAACATATAATATGCCAAACTTGATGGTAATATCAAACTAAACTTACTTTGTGGTCAATTAGTAAAGTTCTCCCATAACCCTTCTTGGTGATCATTACAAGTAGCATGTACATCATCCACTTCATTTTCCTCATTGAAATTAGGCACTCGTGTTGAGAAAGAAGGAGTATCAGAAATATCAAGAGTTGAATCGTGATTTCCCTCACTACCATTATACATGTTTTTTCGCTGGAGAACCACTGACCACCTTTTGTTAGAAGGATCACGGATATAAAACACTTGTTTTGCTTGGGATGCCATGATGAAAGGTTCCTCTTTATTACCTACCTTACTAAGGTCCACCAATTTGAATCCTAACTCATCGTGTACCCTTACCATCATATCTTCCTTCGTGACGAGACTTCGGAAGCCCTACAGGTTCCGCTTCTGACATGTAGTCTGTACAAAACTCAATAGCTTCTTCTGCAACATACCTTTCTACAATAGATGCTTGGGGACGGTGTGGATTTTTCATATATCCTTTCAAGATCTTCATGTATCGCTCAATCAGGTACATCCACCTTAAATAAACGGGACCGCACAATCTAATCTCCCTCACTAGATGAACAATCAAATGAACCATGATGTCAAAAAATGAAGGTGGAAAATACATCTCCAATTGGCACAATACAATGGCTGCCTCATTTTCCAACTCATCCAAATTTTTAGTGTCAATGACCTTGCTACATATAGCATTGAAGAATAAGCATAACCTAGTAATGGCATGTCTGACTATTTTAGGCAATATGTCACGAATGGCCACCGGTAGTAGTTGTTGCATCAAGACATGACAATCATGAGACTTTAAGCCAACTAATTTGAGATCTTTCATTGAGACAAGTCTTCTGATATTTGAAGAGTAACCCTGTGGCACTTTGACTCCCGGTAGACATTCACAGAAACTTCTTTTCTCTTTTTTTGATAAAGTATGACATGCTGGGGGCAAATAAGTCTTCTTATCCCCCACTTTAAGTGGAGCTAACTGCTCTCGTATACCCATCGCAACTAGATCCAGACGAGCATTCACACCATCCTTTGTCTTGCCTTGAATGTTGAGAAGCGTTCCGATTAAACTGTCACACACATTTTTCTCTACATGCATCACATCAATACAATGTCTTACATCAAGCTTGCACCAGTATGGAAGATCAAAGAAGATCGACCTCTTCTTCCATATTTTCTTCTCGGTAGCCTTCTTCTGGGTCTTCCCATAGATAACATTAGTGTTGTTCACCCTTTCATAAACTTGCTCTCGAGTCAAGGCCACCGGAGCAATTTCATTCTCCGGAAGTCCATTGAAAGCTTTTCTCAATCTACGATAAGGATGATTACGTCGGAGAAATCTCCGATGCCCAAGGTAAACCGTCTTCCTTCCATGTTGCAGTTGATGGTAACATGTGCCTTCTTCACATATTGGACATGCTTTATGCCCCTTAACACTATACCCACACAGGTTCCCGTATGCTGGTAAGTCATTGATGGTGCAAAAAAACATGGCACGCAATCTGAATGTCTCACGGCAATACCCGTCGATCACATCAACGCCTTCATCCCACAACATTCTCAAGTCTTCAATCAAGGGACTCAGATAAACATCAATATCATTTCCTGGCTGTTTAGGACCTGAAATCATCATACTTAACATAATGTATTTGCGCTTCATGCACAACCAAGGAGACAGGTTGTAAATTACAAGGAGAACAGGCCATGAACTATGAATACTACTTAAGTTTCCATATGGATTCATTCCATCGGTAGCAAGTCCAAGCCTGAGGTTTCTGGGCTCATTGCCGAAATCCGGAAACAAATTATCAATTCTCTTCCATTGCAAAGAATCGACCGGATGGCGAAGCTGTCCATCACACTTCCTCTCATCTGCATGCCATCTAATGTTCTTTGCGTCATTTACATTAGCAAACAATCGCTTGAACCGCGGAATCACGGGAAGATACCATAACACCTTCGCAGGAGGACCTTTGGTGACCACATCACAACTAGAATCACCATCCTTCACTTTGTAGCGTGATACCCCACACCTGGGGCACTCGTGCATCTCTTCAAACTCTTTCCTGTACAATATGCAATCATTGGGGCAAGCGTGTATTTTCTTATACTCCATACCCATCGGACACAATATCTTATTCGCCTCGTAGTTTCGAGATGGCAATGTGTTGCCTTCCGGAAGCATTTCTTTCAACAACTCAAGCAATTCGGTAAAGCTTTTATCGCTCCACCCATTTCTCGCCTTCACATTGAACAATCTTAACACCGCTGACAACCGTGTGAAATTAGTGCACCCCGGATACAAAGCCACTTTCGCATCACTGCACAAAGTATCATACACATATGCGCGCCGAAAAGACTCTTGCCCAACATCACGGATCATGTCCTCTAGTCTATCGTCCATTTCCACGTCATCAACTTCCTCTCTATCCGACACCCTTGGCCTGTCTAACGATTCACCATGACATATCCATGTTGTATAACTCTTGCAAATCCCCTCACAAATAAGATGATCACGTATCTCCTCAGCTTCTAGTCGTCTCTCATTCAAACAGTTAACACAAGGACAATAAAACCTTCCGTTACCACTATCAGGAGCATTTGTTTTTGCAAACTGTAGAAAATCTTCCACTCCATTCTCATACTCATCACTTGTCCGTCTAGCATTCATCCAACCGCGATCCATGACTAAACCAATACCTTCGTACTTAGTCCAACATATTCATCAACCACTTCTTATGACAGGTATGGCCCTATCCCATTCGAGAAGAAACTTTTTCAACATTCGGTTAACAGTTAGTCCTTAACTCTCATGCTCATGCTCGACAAAATTTGGCGAAGCATTTCCTGCGGTCTCCGACGTACACTACTTGAACGCGATGACATCCACCACGATAAAGTATGCACCCGGAGAACGAAAGGAAATTTATCAATCCGAACTTTCATCAAGTATATAACATTAGAATCAATGAATAACTATTTTAACTGAATTAAGAAAAAGTTTTTTCCCAAACTGTCCAACTTTGGACAATTCAAGATCCAACACAATGAGCGGTACATTAAGCACATACACGTACGCTCATTAGTATTGCATCTCAAACGGGAAACTAAGGCTTTACTAAATAATTAACATTAAGAAAAATAATAAAACACTCCAATCCCCAAGTACAGTGCAAACAAAAACCAAACGAGAAAAATGGAGAGGAGAAAAGCTAGGGTGTGGGAAGAACACTCAGCCGGAAACCGTAATGAATAATTAATGAATATTCTGCTTAATATTCTGCTCGGACTGAGTGTACCTATACAAAAAGTCATATTTCATGAACTGACTTTTCCATTTCTAAAACAGAAAATGCAGCTGGCTATTTAGCAATAATATGAAGAACAGAAAATGCATCAAGACGAGGAAGATGATGAAGAAGAAGGGAACACGTCTTTAACAGCTGGCTCATAGGGATAAACACTTTGTTAACAATGGGCCCAAAAAAATGCATTCTAGAGAAAACAAATTTGCAGCCAACAATTCTACTAACTCACAATGTTAACATCCCTTAATGGCTTAATTTAACTTTTGGTCTTAGTATAAAGGAGGAAACAATTAAAAGTGCAGTAGAACCAATGTCATTGCAATATAAACAATACAAATTAAGCCTCACTTCTCTGTTTTCGTTGAGTTCAGTAAAACCCATTTTTTTTATCACTTCATAACACTAAAAACCTATAAGCATCTAATCAAAGTGGCACATGCATGCTGCAGGTTCATATTTGACACATCGTGACCAATCTCTTTGCTTTAACAAAAGGTTGCAAATTGGAAAGAAGCAAGTGAAGTCATCATTTTTACAAGCATTTAACATGTTCTATTTATACTAGAAATATTCCATCAATCATCAGCACTAACAGAACCCATAAAGTTACTAAAAACCAGAAGAGAAATCAGAGAGCAGTGCATGGAAGATAACACTATAACCACTCAGGCTTTTCATCGAACATTTCATCTCCAAGAGTTTAAATACAACTAAATCCATTGAATCATTTAAAGCTGAATATTACTAAGTTGTCAACAACAGTGCAAACAAACAACAACAATAAAGGAAGATGGATGTTAGTTACCTCTTAAATGGTCTCCCTCTCTTGCACGCTAATGGGGAGAGTGAGTGTGTGTGACCTGCTTTCTGGGAGGTGATAGCAGCGAAGAGGAGCTCTCTGTGAGGGGCAATGGAGGTGAGGAATGGGGTTTTATGGGAGGGACAGTGAGCCGCGCGTTAGCATAGAAAGAATGGGAGTGTTAGCGGAGGCAGAGGTAGGGTTGGAGACAAGGGAGGAGATGACGGAGGAGATGAACGCGCGTTAGCAGAGGGAGGGAGTGTTTTCTGTTTTAGCTAGGGTTCATAAACTGAAGAATGGGTAGGGCGCGTAATAGAAGGAGGGAAAGAGAAAAATTGGGAATATTACACATCGGTTATTTGAAAAACTGATGTGTTAACAATGTTATACACATCGGTTATGGTAAAACCGATGTGTAAACATTAAACTTTTATCTTCTGATTTTTTTTTTAATTTTATACATCGGTTAATAAAAACCGATGTGTAAAAGTAAGATTTTAATTTCTATTTTTTTTTCTTTATAATTTTCTACATCGGTTATTTAGAAACCGATGTGGTTAATCACTATTTTACACATCGGTTAATGAAGAACCGATGTAGGATGTTAAAAATTCTGACTTTAAATTTTTTTTATGTTAATTTTAAACATCAGTTAGAAATAATCGATGTGAAAACTTTTTACACATCGGTTATTTTCTAAACCGATGTGTAATACTTTGGTTTTAATTTCAAAAATGCCACCGCCTCGTTTTACACATCGGTTTCTAATAAACCGATGTGTAAACTCCGATGTAGAATCCCTTTTCTGCACTAGTGTATATAGTTATAATTAAATAACCGGTACTTACTTATTGAGATAAGGCGCAAGGTAGAATTGATGATCGTCTCGGGCAAGTATATCACGTATGGTGGTGACCGAGTCTTCTGATGCTAGGAGAACATCACCCTGAATGAACATGGGGTCAATGAACCCATAAAGGGAGAGGTTACCCTGATCAACTAACATACGATGCAGATACCTAATATATTGAAAAAACATGTTAATTATCATAGTATTTAAAATTTAATTACTTAACTTATAAATAAAATGTACTTACGTGCACCATAACGATAGGTGTGCAGAACTAGCCATTTATTTATCAAGTACAATCTCCATAAGTTCCTTCTTTGGGATATACAGTTCGTCACCTGGACTGGCATCATGTTCCAACCTTACCAAAGCTGCGTCATTCTCCATGGTAACAACCTGTATAGCCAGAAGTTTAAAAACATCACCAGGTGCCCCTTTGTCGATCCCCTAAACAACAAAGATATATATTAGTAATCACAGAAAAGTTATTTCATTCGTAATTAATTAAATGGTCAAATGAATACCTTGGCAGGAGCAGACATCTCTGGTCTTCCTGGATCTGACCTTTTAGGCAGAATATCATTTCCAACATCCTATAACAAATAAAAATAAAGCATTATCTTTAAACAATAATAAATAATTTCAACTATGAATATAGAAAAACACAACTAACTGAATACCTCAGATGCAACAAGAAAGCTGACCAGTCTTCTTGGCCAGGGGATGAAGTTACCGGGGGCCTGATCCACTGTTTGAACCTCCTCAGTGGGCACAGGGACTCGAGCATCAGCATCTCGAATAATCTCAACAACGACCCTCACCTGATCATCCGGCAATAAACGATGGTGTATGGTATTACCTAAGTTATTATGTGCTCTCCCCAATGCCACTAAGCGGTGATCATGATGATCATCAAAATACAGCTCACACCTATCAGGGTCGTCATCATCATCATCATCATCAACACCATCATCATCATTTTCAGGCTGATGAGGAGGATCACATGAGCCCTTAGTGCTCACATGGACTGAGGGTTGGACACCGGCTGTCATCTGCTGGGACATAGAAGTCAATATTGCCAGCTGTTGGGCAAACTGCTCGGCCATCTCCTATCTAAGCTTAGTTGCAATCTCCTACTTTAGCCGTGCTCTATCTGCATCAACATCCCTGTGCCATTGGTGTGAAGATGAACCATGGTATTGGCGAATGCCGACGCCCCATCCAACACCAATGACATGGCCCGGGTGGTCTGGTTTACCGATGGCAGCAGCTAAGATATCATCGCGTCCTCTAGGAATAAAGGTTCCTTGGGTTACCTGCTCGTCCAAGGCATCCTATAACATATAAAATATCAGTTCACATTACAATTCGGTAAAAATCTTAAAATGACAGTTACAATTCAAACTATACTTACAATCTTCTCAGCTAATTGGCGGGCCTCCTCAGATGTATATTGTCCCGTTTTTCTTTGTCGGGCCCTCTTCCATTTACAATGGCGTGGGGGTAGAGGTGGATCAACAACTTCTGGACGATTTTCAGCGTTAGGATCCGCCTGAGATGCTGCTTCCTGAAGTGCTTTCTTTTCCTCTTCCACCATTATCTGACCAAGTTTTTTATATCCCCCACGAGACATGACATGGGGGTAGACATTCTTGCTTTGGTTTTGCACACCATTGTTACTGTCGACCCACTTACATTTAAAAACAGGTACTCTAAACTTAGTGTAATCAACCTCCCATATCTCTTCAATGATTCCAAAGTATGAAACGGATGCCATAACAGGGTTTTTATCTTTAAAACTAGAGAAATGCATGGACTCAGCGACGACCATAACCCCACTGTTTTGCATAGTACTTTTGTCATCCTGGGACTTTGTATAGAAGGAAAACTTATTGATATCGTACCCACTCCAGCATATGACATCAAAGTTAGGCCCCTGTGCTAGCCATTTTAATGTATCAGAAGAAACACCATCCTTTGCAATTTTTTCTTTAAACCAGTTCAAGAAAGTCTTGTTATGCTTGTTCAAACACCATTTTTCATTCATTCTAGGGTAAGTTTCATTGATGATGCTTTTGTGCTCACATATGCATGGTTCAACCTCATTAGTGTTATTCAATATATACAAATGTGCTTGAAGCACTTCCTCCCAATCCATGCTCTTAACAGTGATACCTCGTGTACCCTTACCATCATATCTTCCTTCGTGACGAGACTTCGGAAGCTCTACAGGTTCCGCTTCTGACATGTAGTCTGTACAAAACTCAATAGCTTCTTCTACAACATACCTTTCAACAATAGATGCTTCGGGACAGTGTGGATTATTCATATATCCTTTCAATATCTTCATGTATCGCTCAACCGGGTACATCGACCTTAAATAAACGGGGTCGCACAATCTAATCTCCCTCACTAGATGAACAATCAAATGAACCATGATGTCAAAAAATGAATGTGGAAAATACATCTCCAATTGGCACAAGATAATGGCTGCCTCATTTTCCAAGTCATCCAACTTTTTAGTGTCAATGACCTTGCTACATATAGCATTGAAGAATAAGCATAACCTAGTAATGGCTTATCTGACTTTTTTAGGCAAGATGTCACGAATGGCCACCGGTAGTAGTTGTTGCATCAAGACTTGACAATCATGAGACTTTAAGCCAACTAATTTGAGATATTTCATTGAGACAAGTCTTTTGATATTTGAAGAGTAACCCTGTGACACTTTCACTCCCCGTAGACATTCACAGAAACTTCTTTTCTCTGTTTTTGATAAAGTATGGCATGCTGGGGGCAAATAAGTCTTCTTATCCCCCACTTTATGTGGAGCTAACTGCTCTCGTATACCCATCGCAACTAGATCCAGACGAGCATTCACACCATCCTTTGTCTTGCCTTAAATGTTGAGAAGCGTTCCAATTAAACTGTCACACATATTTTTCTCCATATGCATCACATCAATATAATGTCTTACACCAAGCTTGCACCAGTATGGAAGATCAAAGAAGATCGACCTCTTCTTCCATATTTTCTTCTCGCTAGCCTTTTTCTGGGTCTTCCCATAGAAAACATTAGTGTTGTTCACCCTTTCATAAACTTGCTCTCCAGTCAAGGCCACCGGAGCAATTTCATTCTCCGGAAGTCCATTGAAAGCTTTTCTCAATCTACGATAAGGATAATTATGTCAGAGAAATCTACGATGCCCAAGGTAAACAGTCTTCCTTCCATGTTGAAATTGATGGTAACATGTGCCTTCTTCACATATTGGACATGCTTTATGCCCCTTAACACTATACCCACACAGGTTCCCGTATGCTAGAAAGTCATTGATGGTGCAAAATAACATGGCACGCAATCTGAATGTCTCACGGCAATACCCGTCGATCACATCAACCCCTTCATCCCACAACATTCTCAAGTCTTCAATCAAGGGACTCAGATAAACATCAATATCATTTCCTGGCTGTTTAGGACCCAAAATCATCATACTTAACATAATGTATTTGCGCTTCATGCACAACTAAGGAGACAGGTTGTAAATTACCAGGAGAACAGGCCATGAACTATGAACACTACTTAAGTTTCCATATGGATTCATTCCATCGGTATCAAGTCCAAGCCTGAGGTTTCTGGGCTCATTGCCGAAATCCGGAAACAAACTATCAATTCTCTTCCATTGCAAAGAATCGGCCGAATGGCGAAGCTATCCATCACACTTCCTCTCATCTGCATTCCATCTAATGTTCTTTGCGTCATTTACATTAGCAAACAATCGCTTGAACCGCGGAATCACGGGAAGATACCATAACACCTTCGCAGGAGGACCTTTGGTGACCACATCACAACTAGAATCACCATCCTTCACTTTGCAGCGTGATACCTCACACCTGGGGCACTCGTGCATCTCTTCAAACTCTTTCCTGTACAATATGCAATCATTGGGGCAAGCGTGTATTTTCTTATACTCCATACCCATCGGACACAATATCTTCTTCGCCTCATAGTTTCGAGATGGCAATGTGTTGCCTTCTGGAAGCATGTCTTTCAACAACTCAAGCAATTCGGTAAAGCTTTTATCGCTCCACCCATTTCTCGCCTTTACATTGAACAATCTTAACACCGCTGACAACCGTGTGAAATTAGTGCACCCCGGATACAAAGCCACGTCCGCATCACTGCACAAAGTATCATACACATGTGCGCACCGAAAAAGACTCTTGCCCAACATCACGGATCATGTCCTCTAGTCCATCGTCCATTTCCACGTCATCAAGTTCCTCTTTATCCGACACCCTCGGTCTGTCTAACGATTCACCATGACATATCCATGTTGTATAACTCTTGCAAATCCCCTCACAAATAAGATGATCACGTATCTCCTTAGCTTCTAGTCGTCTCTCATTCAAACAGTTAACACAAGGACAATAAAACCTTCCGTTACCATTATCAGGAGCATTTATTTTTGCAAACTGTAGAAAATCTTCCACTCCATTCTCATACTCATCACTTGTCCGTCTAGCATTCATCCAACCGCGATCCATGACTAAACCAATAACTTTGTACTTAGTCCAACATATTCATCAACCACTTCTTATGACAGGATATGACCCTATCCCATTCGAGAAGAAACTTTTTCAACATTCGGTTAACAATTAGTCCTTAACTCTAATGCTCATACTCGATGAAATTTCGGCAGCATTTCCCTTCGGTCTCCGACGTACACGACTTGAACGCGATGACATCCACCACGATAAAGTATGCACCCGAAGAATGAAAGGAAATGTATCAATCCGAACTTTCATCAAGTATATAACATTAGAATCAATGAATAACTATTTTAACTGAATGAAGAAAAAGTTTTTTCCCAAACTGTCCAACTTTGGACAATTCAAGATCCAATACAATGAGCGATACATTAAGCACGTACACGTGCGCTCATTAGTATTGCATCTCAAATGGGAAACTAAGGCTTTACTAATTAAGTAACATTAAGAAAAATAATAAAACACTCCAATCCCTAAGTACAATGCAAACAAAAACCAAACGAGAAAAATGGAGAGGAGAAAGCTTATCGGGTGTGGGAAGAACACTCAGCCGAAAACCGTAATGAATAATGAATATTCTGCTTAATATTCTGCTCGAAACTTGTACCGTAATAGTTTCAATAACAACAAGTGTACCTATACAAAAAGAGAAGCACTTTGTGAATATTTTCATAACAATACCAGAATAACAAGTTCACAACAACAGTTATGTAGCTTGATCAGTATAGGAGCATAAATACAGAAGAACTTTGACAGAGATAAATCACACACATACATATAAGAAATAACTAAGCTTATAGTAGAAAATCCAAGTTGATGAACACATATAAGGCTGTATACACATATAAATGATTTAGCAGGTAGAATGATAAATGAAATATGGAGCTCAAAATTTGATGGGGAAGATGATCAAAACGAAGTATGGAATGGTTGAGTTAGGTGTGTCAGTATTGCTCTCACTCTCACACATCATTAACATGCTACCAACCCCTCTTCTAAACAACCAGTCACCACATGAGAAATTGAATGGTAGCATGCCTGATTTTGATCACCTTAGAGTGTTTGGTTGCCTCTCTTTTGCTAACTTTCCTGGAGGTTCTATCACCAGGATAGATGCTAGAGCCCGCAAGTGTGTTTTCCTTGGCTACAAAGCAGGAACCAAAGGCTTTGTCCATCTCAATCTCTCCACTAGAGAACTGTTTGTTTCCAGAAATGTCATATTTCATGAACTGACTTTTCCATTTCAGTTCAAACATAATGCTAATCCAGCTTCTAATCCATCCACTCAACCACTACTTGCTTCCACTATCAATCCTGCCACACTCTATGATGCCTTTCCTCATAACACAACACCTCCACACAATACTGAACATATCACTCCACCAACATCCCCTGCACTCTCTGATCACCATACCCCCCTCAACTCCTTCTAACTCTCCTATTAGCATGTAAGATCCATTCCATAAAGCTACTCTATGGTTCCAATGAGTAATATTGTTGACTTAGTTTGCTGTTTGACTCCATGGAATTGTAAAAACAGATAATGAGGCCTATTTTTGGTTTCCATAAACAATATGGTAAAGGAGTTTGAGGAACATATAAAAAGTTACGGAAGTCAGAAATCATGTTATAAATCAGATACAAAAATTTAAGAAGTAACTGGTGTTTTAAATTATGCATTTATGGGTAGCTTCTTCCTTGGTTTAAAGTTTAAAAAGAGAGTATATCCCAGAAATTGTATCTATTATGTAGTCTAGCAATCATATGAAATGTATGTATCACTCACAAAATCAAATAAAGAGGCAAGTAGCAGTTATGAAATTACACATCAAAAAAACATTTACAACTTTTGCCAATATGTATAGGTGTTGCTGCCAGTGCCATTGTAATGAAGCTACAAAAGAGCGAGTAACAACAATACCTTAGCGTCGTTGGCTAACTAAACTATCCATTGCATCAAGACAAAGAATATGAAGAAGAAGAAGGGAACACGTCTTTAACAGCAGAGGCAGCAGTGAGGTAATTAAGCGTCTTTAACAACAGAAGACCATGATTATACAGAGACATAACGGAGCAATAGGCCCATGAAAACACATATTTTAATTCCCACCACAGCATGACTAAGGCTCATAGGGATAAACATACAGAGGTTCTAGAATTCCCTAAACCATCAGCAATAACAGAACCCATAAAGCTACTAAAAACCAGAAGAGAAATCAGAGTGCAGTGCATGGAAGATAACACTTTAACCACTCAGGCTTTTCATCGAACATTTCATCTCCAAGAGTTTAAATACAACTAAATCCATTGAATCGATTAAAGCCGAATATTACTAAGTTGTCAACAACAGTGCAAACAAACAACAACAATAAGAGAAGAACTAGTTAGTTACCCACTAATATTCGTGAAATATAGCATCCCTGTTTCGCTCTCAATTGGTCTCCCTCTCTTGCACGCTAATGGGGCGAGTGAGTGTGTGACCTGTTATCGTGGTAATGGGGCGAGGTCGTAGGGCGGTGTCTTCCTCCTTTGCTTATTGAGTGGAGGGTGGCGGCAGCGTCTTGTTTTTGTGGCAATGGAGGTGAGGAATGGGGTTTTCTGGGAGGGAGAGTGAGCACAGGCATGCAAGAGGGGTTTTTTGGGTCAAAGGTCTCTTAGCAGCGCAAAAATGAAAAGGAGGACGAGGGAATTAAAAATGACAGACGAACAATACACATCGGTTAACATAAAAACCGATGTTATAATGTTTTCCACATCGGTTATTAACAAAACCGATGGTAAAAGTTATATTATTCATTTCCTTAATTTTTTTATTCGTTTTTCCACATCGGTTTTTACAAAACTAAAGTTAAAACATAAACATTTCCACATCGGTTATGAAAAAAACCGATGTGTTAAATTATGCATTTTTAAATTTTTTATTTTTGGTTCAATTTTTAACATCGGGTTTTTAAAAACCGATGTTAAAACCTTTATAACATCGGTTTAGTATAGAACCAATGTTTAAAATTTTCAATTTAATTTCAAAAATGCCACCGTCTCCTTTTTCACATCGGTTTTCTGAAAACCGATGTTAAAACCCCGATGTTAAAAGTATATTTTGCACTAGTGTAAAATGCTTTAACTCAAAAAAGTTAAAACATTGATGTTTAGTTTTCTTTAATAAAGTGGAGAGAAAATTCAAATGATGAAAGTGTTGAGATAGGCAAAATTCTAGGAGAATAAAGAAGATGGAAAATTGTAAAGAGTCTACGAAAAACGTTTTGAGGAAACAAAGATTTTAAAAATGGAGACATCCTTTGAAAAACCAAAGATTTTACTTTCAAGTGTTACAAAAAGTGTTTTCTTTTTCAGAAGTGGAAGTTTTAGACAAAAGTAATCTATTGGATAAATCTCTTTATTAAAAACTTTGAATTTTTGCTCAAAATTTAGAAAAGGTTCTTAGTGGTTTTCTAAGTTGTGGAAAATGAATTTTTAAAAGAAAAGTTTATTGAAGAATGTATTTCTAAGCATGAGGAAATACTCATGGTACAAAGTCTAGAAGACAAAGATATTTTGTTTTCAATTTGGTTTTTCACTGAACGAACAATAAAATCAAGTGAAAGATAAAATCATGTGGAAACAGGTGATGTGAAAATGACCTAGATTACCGAAATGACGGGCTAGGATTCCTGTTTTGAGTTTTGAGGAAAAGAAAGGACCTGGATCACCGAGTTATAAACCCGGGCTGGATTTGGATTGCCGAGATATCGGACTGAATTCGGAGTGTAACACCCTAAAATTTCAATATAGCCTTTTTAATAAAATTTTAAGCTAGTATTAGATTTAGTGTAGAAAATTTTTAGTGTAAGAATTTATTTGAAATCGTTTAACAATTATAAAAGAAATATAAGTTTGTTTAAAAGAAGAAGAAAAAAACCAAAGTGGGTGCCACGTAATTTTATACCTTTCAATTGTAAAATTTGGCTTTGAAAGCCCAATGCAACTCTATGAGCCTGAGTTGCTATGATGACTAGAGAGAATTCATAAGAGAAAAAAGAAACATATAATTAAATAATGGTTAAAGTAATCTTTTAGTTCCTATACGTGATACTGATTTTCAATTTGGTCACTATACATAAAAAGTTATCAATTTGGTCCCTACACGTGACACTGGTTTTCAATTTGGTCATCACAGCTAATTGGTCCCTATATAAGATGGACCAAATTGTAAATTATTATCGCATATAGGGACCAAATTGAAAATAATTGTCACATGTAGGGACCGATTTCAATTTTTTTTTGTTGAATTGGTCCCTACATGTGACAATAATTTACAATTTGGTCCTCGTATATAGGGACCAATTAGCGGTGAGGACCAAATTGAAATCAGTGTCACGTATAGGGACCAAATTAAAAATCGATGTCACGTATAGGGATCAAAAGATTACTTTAACCTAAAATAAAATAAAATCTAGACCCACATAATAAATATTGAATTGGGAACAACTAAATGTGCTAGGAAGTTTTTTAGATGGGAAGCTACGTAAGTTAGGAATGGGATATGGCCTATAGAATAAAAAGGGCCAAGGGTTTTCACTTCAAATTGAAGAAGGGTTTGTAATTTAGTGATATAGCCGCAAATTGAGCCACTGCCGCACTGACGTCTTTTGTGAGGAATAGAGAAAAAAGTGAGAAGACCATCGTGCTAAGTATACAAACAATGTGCTTACTTTGTGTGATTCAAGGAGGAACTATTTTGTCTTAGATAATTTTTAGAGAATTTTGGAGGTCTACGAGAAGTAAGTAAACACCTTTTTTTCTTAAACTTCCATGGTATGGATTTTAAAGGGATTGAGTATGAAATTAAAGAGTAATTATTAGGGGTTTTGTCTTTAAAATAAAATTGATGTTTTATTGTTGATTAATATTATGAAATTGAATATTTACATAATGGATGATATGATTATTATTATTTGGCATGTCTTTTTGTGAATGTGATGCCTTAGTGTTGTTTTGATATGAATATGATGAATATTAATGACATGATGTTATGTATAAATGTTATTTTGGAATGACTGTATGGTAATATGTGTGTGTTTGGTTATCCCCCTGTGAAGAGATAATCATTTGAGATACCTCCTTCGAGGAGATGGCAAAGGGCATAACTCATAGTGATGGCAGATTGACCTAATGCGAGGCAAAGGCAAAGGGCCTCTCTCAATGAGAAGGCAATAATGACTACTGCAAGGGTACGGGTACTTCTTTCGTAGAGATGGCAAAGGGCCTAACTCATAGCAATGACAGATTGGCCTAATGCGAGGCGATGGCAAAGAGCCTCCTACATGGAGAAGGCAATGTTGGACATTGCAAGGTTGTGGATGCTTCCTTCGTAGAGATGGCAAAGAGCCTAACTCGTAGCGATGACAGATTGGCCTAATACGAGGCAATGGCAAAAGGACTCCTACGAAGAGAAAGCAATGAGATGTCATTGCACTCATATGCTTATTGTATTGATATTATTGTATGTGTTGTGGTTTATTTATATTATTATTTGGAATACTTTGAGATTATATTATTTTGAAAATGGTGGATTACCATGGTTGTTTTTCCGGTTACCGCACCGGCTGAAAGCAACATCTTTTTGAAAACCTTTTAGAATTGTGTTTACTTACTGGGATTATAAATCTCATTAGTGATGTTGTCTTTCAAAGTTTATAGGTGATGAGATAGATGATGCAGCATCTTGAGAAGTCTTGAAGATATTAGTCCTAGTTTATTATTTTTTATTTCTTTTGGGTTTATTAGACGCCCGTATTTTGAGGCAAAAACAACTGGAAAAGAGTTGTGGTTTTTATTAATTAATATTTATGAGGCTTTATTTTATTTGGATATGGTGGTTTATTTAACATTATTACTTTATTTAATTATTTTGAATATACGAGATACTTTCAGAGTTAAATTTATTGTAAAAAATTTTATGAATCGATTATTTAATTTACATTTTTTAAAGGTTTTTATAGAAAATTAATTTGGGCTACTAATGTAAAGAAGGGTGTTACACGGAGTGCTGATAAAGCCGGACTAGTGTTCCTGTTGAGAAGAACCTATATCACCGAGACGTCGGGCTAGTGTTCGAATTGAGGAAGAGATTTTAAGATCATTGCTTTTGGTCTAAAATCTTAGGTTGGTATTAAAAATGTATTTAATACCTGAATAAAAGTAGTCGAGAGCTTCCAGCCTCGATGAAGAAAGAATGATGTGAAAATAAAAATGAAACGAAAACCCTTGTTTTACATGCATAGTCTGGCCAATGTGCTGTTGTGGCAGACGTGCCATTGTGTATTCGAGCTACAGTTTCACAAAGGGTGAACTAACAAATTGAATAGTTACAGACCAAAGACAGATTCTTTATTTTTTGGGACTTCAGAGACATTCGGGTTCGAAATCCATGAAATGCTTGGGGCTGCAATCTCGGGTCGTGGAACTCGGTTACCCTACTCGAAATGTACTCAATCAGGAACTATTCTGTATTATTTAGGTGAGTTGTGATACCCTATAACAATTGGGGATAAGACCTAAATTGAGAGGCCGACCCAACGAGAAACAATTGTGTTATAGGCATTATCGCGATCCTATCATGCTCGACGAAGGGAAGTTAGGATCTCGGGAGATTGTGAAATAGATATTGAATATTGAAGTGACATGAAATATTTTACAAAATGCATTTGCTTGTCGGGTATGAATCCTTATGGAAAATAATTATGATGTTATGTGATATATTGTCTTTGTCATGTGCTATTGTTTCGTGAGTCGTGTATGTGACTGCTATGATAAAACTCATATATTGGTATCTCACCTTTGCAATATTTCTGTTTTGGTTTTCTATTTTTGTGGTATACTGTTTTCCTGAACAAATGAGGCAGAGAAGTTCCCAACTTCATTCGGGGATATTAGTCTCAATCCTTGAAGATGTCTGATATCAGTTATAATGGTGAGAACCATGGGGGTCTTCCCCAGGAATATCTGTTAGAACGACCAGCTTAGGTTTTGAGACGTTATTGATTAAGGATAGTATGTATGTTCATGGCTCGAAGAGCCTTTATTTGGATGGAATGGTTATGGCTCGGAGAGCTTTTCTTTTGGATGGAAATATAAGATTTTCCTTTTGGCCATGTAGAGTTTTGTTGATGTAAATATTTTCAAAATAACACCATTTTGATGTATTTTTGTATGACTGAAACTTCTGGGATGAAAATGTAAATGTTTCAGCATGTGTTTTTATTTTGGGGATGTTGGAATTATAGAGGAGACTCTGTCAAAATTTTTGTAAAAATTCTAGTTTTTTTTATTCAAATATGTTTCTAAATTGTAGAGTGATTAACTTAGAATTTTTCTTTGGTTTCTGTACTTTTGTGAAAAATCAGTATATGTGGTTTTTGGAAACCTTTGTAATGGTTTGGAATTTTCAGTGGTGAAAATAATTTCAAGAAAGATTATATGTTGTGGTAGTTTGATTTATGAATAAACCCAGGTTATGTGTGTTGTCAAGTATAATGTGATTTTACTTTTGTAGTGTGCACTTTTCCGAAGTATTCAGAAAGAAAACTTTTACACCTGAGGTTTTCTGACTTAAAGTAAATTATTTTCCGAAAGCAAACCAGCATTTCTTTTATTTAATATCCATATTTTAAGAAGTTGAGTTAGTCATGTAATACCAAATGGGGGTGTTATATTAGTGATATCAGAGCTGATCGAGTCTTTCGGGAATCTTGGGGAATAAGTCTGTTATGTTTTTGTTATGTGATCTCTGGTTGGTCATTGTTTGAATTGTTTCTTTGTCGAAACAATGTGTGTTGACACACAAGTCTGTGTGTTTTAATGGGTTCTAATTGAGTTGAGATCTTGTAAGAACCGTGATTAATAAATGGTAATTGTGTTTTGGTCCATGTGTGACACATTCGGTTATCCTTTTTGGATTGTGTCAGACATTTAAATAGTATGTCTGTTAAGGTAGATTCTCTAGGAATGTTCGTTGAGAATGTTTTAGGATTATCGTTTGCGAAAGCAATCCCTAAAGTTTTTAGAAAGTTCGTGACATGGTAATGGTTAAGTGGGTTCAACCTTTGTTACTCTTGTTATTGTCTAAGGTTTTATTTTTTAAACGAATATGAAAAATAAACTAAAACTACCATTCAAATTTTACTTGAATCGGCGAAAAACAATAATAACTAACATAAGTCAATGAGCCTTTCATATTTTAAAAAACGAAGTAATAGTAGTGGCGGTGGCGGTGGCGGTGGCGGGAGTGGCAGCGGGAGCGGTAATGGTAGTGCTAGTGCTAGTGGTAGTGGTGGTAGCAGCAATAGTGGTAGGAACATCAGTAGCAGTAGGGGTAGTAGTAGGAGCAATAGCAATAGCAGCAGTAGCAGGAGCAACAACAACAACAACAACAACAACATAATAATAATAATAATAATAATAATAATAATAATATATCGGGTACAATTGATTATGATTGACATTTTTACTCAGCAATGCTAGACTAAGAGCATGTCTCGATCCAATGGGTAATATTTAAGCAACCCTCAAACAACTCACATTTTTATACGTTTTTATTTGCACTTAATTTTATTTTAATTTAAAATATTAATTCATAAGCAACTCTACCATTGAAATTTGAGCAAAAATATTTTTTCATTCATGAGCATCCCTTCTTTATGCTTTCTTATATAAGCAATGTATCATTATATATTTTAAGCAACCCACGTTCTCTCAGAGATCAACTCCAATGGGAAAAAAAATTGAGTAATGATTTCTTATTTGCCACATAGATTTAAGAACTCAATAAGTAACCATCATTAGAGATAGTCTAAGTTCTAACTAGGGTAGTTATTATCGGAAACAACCAATTGGGTTACTTAAGTAGGGTGCATTTGAAAGTGTTTATAAAGAGATTATGGAAATAACTTATTATGAAAATAAACATATAAATAATTTTTGAAAATAGTTTATGATACTTCGATAAGTTGCTTTTAACTTATTTCAATAAGTTTGTTCAAAAAATTTATAAAAATAAACTATTTTTAACTAATTAAAAAAAATTTATTAAATAAACATTTAATTAAACCATTTACTAAAGGCGCACTTTTTACTCCTGCAACTGCATGCAAGATGTTAAGTCTTGACTCTTGAATGATACAAAAATCGTGCACATCATTCTCAAGCCATAGCACCGTAGAGATTCTACATTGGTCCTCGTTCACATTAAAAAATCAACTAATCAACTAATTAAGGTAAGGACAAGGGGACGAGTGGAACTTCCCAAAAGTCAGAAAATCACTAATCATTGATGTCCTTTTACTTTGTCCGAGATTCGAGTTATTGGGTATGTAACAATCTTTGATCAGGTTTTATTAACCGTACGATCGACTCGGAGATTGGTCCCATAATAGATCGAAAGGATTTAAGTCGTAGGGATACTTCAAGGATTCACTCGATCTCAAGGACTAGTTAGAGCGAGTAGTAAACCATATATATATATATATGATTTTTCTATCATGTGCAATGTTGTATAGGTTAAGAAACCCAAAAGTAGTAACTATTTATTGGAAAAATAAGCATTTCAATTTTGAAAGTATAAAATACACAAATTCCTATATAAATTTACTCTTCTGAGATCATTAACATGTACAAAATTGTACATGATAGAAAAATAATATATATATATATATATATATATATATATATATATATATATATATATATATATATATATATATTGAAAATATTTCTTTAATGTTTCCGGAGACGAGAATCTCGTGAGGCAGGGAATATAATCTCATCCTTGTCCCCGCAACCCATGGGGCAGGGATTCTCAGGTCAATGTAAAATTGAACTCCTTGAATGAGATATTACCTCTAGAACTCAATTATAAATAAAAAAGTACTCATATTTTTTGAACTCAAATATAAGTAAAAATCAATCAATTCAGCTCTATTTAATGTCAATACTATAAAAGTCAAGACAATGAACCAATCCTACCAATTCTCTTTTTACCTTTCCAAGAGTATTACACACTCTCGAGACAATTAAATGATAGTTTAGTAATTATAATTCATTTTTTTTATATAAATCAATATAATTAAATTAAATAAATTAACCTTTTTACTAAATATGGAGTTGTTTTGTTTATAATTGAGTGAGGAGAGAATATATTACATGAGCTGCATATATTTGACTCATATTTTCATTCCCAACCAAAAATTCTTGATCTCAATTTAATGCTTTGATTTTATTATTGGTAGAAAACAAATGCCGTAAAATCTCAATTCTTCATTGAGACGGCGATAAAAGTCAATGACTCGGGATTTTCAAAACGAAAAAGAAAAAGGAAACAAGGTGAGTTTGATCATTTATGGGATGGCAACAAGAATTGATTGGAGCTGTGATTAACTGAGATTGGATCCGCAAAACAACGTTGGAGCGGGAGGCAGCGTCCCTTCCCGGATAAGGAGCCTCCCAACTGTTCAATCTCAGACAAAGTCAAAGAGTGATCGTGGCAGATGTTATGTGGTTATTTTAATTAAATTTATTGTATTGTTATCATATTTTTAATATGTTGTTAAAATTTTAGTAGTTGTGCACAACACTTTTTTTTTTTCTTTCTTTTTTTCTTTTTGGGTTTTTGCTGACCCAATATTTACTGTGTATATATATGGGACCACACGGATGGGCACGCGGGACAGCTTATGCGTGTACAACTAAAATCCGGCTAACATGAATATGTGTTCTCTAATTTTTGGGAGGGAAAAGTCAGATGATTTTAATATATTTAAGAGGAAAAAAAATAAGAAAAAAAATGAGATATAAAATGAGAAAAAATAAAATGAGAGAGATAGATAAAAAGAAAGTTAATAATTTTTGGTAAAAAAAAAATTAGAGAAATGAAATTCATACTCAGTACTCGCTCAAAGAGAGTCTTTTCAGTCAACGCAGTTGCGATGCAATACATGAGGTGACGCACACTAAATGGAAAAATTGAGAGAAACATTTTGTCTGGGTCGTTGGGAAAGGCAAAAAAAAATTAGATTACGTTCATAATGGATTTTATATATATATATATATATATATATATATATATATATATATATATATATTTGATTATTGTAATAATTAATTATAATCAGAATATATTTTTGTTTATATATGTTTGTTAAAAAATAATTTTAAGAAAATCTATTTCTTTTGAATAATATAAAAAATAATTACTTTCACGTAAGTTTATGGAGCAAAACCGGTGCAGGTGGGACTATTTGTAAAAAAAATCCATCTAACAGTCGAATGTTTCAATGATGGCAAAACAAATATTTTTAAAACATACAAGCTTTTTTTACAAATTCATCAAGTGACTCAAACAACCAGATTTCTTAATAAAAAGATTTTTTCCAAAAAAAAAAAGAACAACCGAAAGTCTAGAATTCGTTTGATTTGTTTTCAGTTTCTTGTTTTTATTTCCTGTTTTAAGAAATAATTACAAAATTATCTCATTGTTTTCATTTTGTTTCTTGTTTACAAAATTTTGTACAGGAAACACTGAAAACAACATTTTCCTGTTTTCACTATTTCTGTACAAATTTATGAAAACAATGTGGTAATTTTATAATTACTAAAAACAGGAAACGAAATCAGGAAACTGGAAACAAATCAAACTTAATTAAGCATTCTCAAACATGCTTTTAATGTGTTTTTTGATAAGTGTTTGATAAATGATTTTTAAAAAAATTGATTTAATTAGAATTGAGTTTGAAGTAAAGTAATTTATTTTTGAATGTTTTCATTTTGAAAGCTGGTTTCATGTAAAGTTTAGTACAAAATTTTCAACGCAACGTAAAAGTTACTTTTTGTAACTTCTAGTTAAACTCACTTTTGAATGTAAAATCAAACATATACTCACATGATCACGTTTAACAAAGATCACGTTTAACAAAAGATATAATCAATTTTAGAGGTTTCTAACGTAAAACCAAACATATACTCACATGATATTTGTTAAAAGATATCTTGCTTAATCTCTTTCTATTTTGTAATTTTTGTGGGTGAAATAATTTTTATATAAATTAAGAAAATTATTAATTCTTTTTAATTTTTAAAATATATAATTATATTTAATTAAATTACCATCTCCTTCAATAATGTTTTATTTTAGTTAACAAAGATACTACGAGATTTAAAAAAGAACTAATGCTTTTTTAAAATTAAAAAAAAAACCTGTACACATAACATTTATTTTTAACATCATAACACTCTGTTTATAACTAACCACTATGGCAATTATTCTGGAACTATGTCATTTTTGGATACCAGGAGGTTGATAGTGAATAAAAAGTTCAATGATTATAGACTATATTTAATCAAGCTTAATTATTTATTATGACAACATGTAAATAATAAATATTTAATAATTAGTCATGATACCCTAACGTAGGGGTGCAAGCGAATCGGGCCGAGCCAAGCATTTAAAGCTTGAGCTTGGCTTGTGAGAAAAATAGGTTGTTCAAACTTGACTCATTTATTTAAACGAGTCTATCTAAAAGTTTGAGCTTGACTTGTTAAAAAACTAAAGCTTGAGCTTTGTTTTCTTTAGCTCATTTATAACTTAATTATTTTTGTATTTTTGCTATAAAAGTAACTTAATTACTTTTGCATTTATGAAAATTTTCCTTAAATCATTTATTAAGTTTATCAATTTAGTATTTAATAAATATTTCAATATTATATGATAATCAACAGATAGAAATATGTGCTTAACATATGGTATGTGAAATTTGAAAATTATATATTATTACATTTTCATAATCCAGTAAATAAAAATTCATAACTTCTTAATTACTACAAAAAAAGGAAACTCTAAAATTAATTCACTAGTGCAGAAAAGGGATTCCACATCGGTTATTTTTAGCTTTTCACATCGGTTTTCAAACTGATGTTGAAAAGACCGATGTGGTTTATTGCCACTTTTCACATCGGTTTTAAAACCGATGTTTAAAGTACATTTTTAACAGCGATTTTTACATAAACCGATGTGGAAAGTTCATTTGTCAATTGGTAAACTATTGGAAATATCACTTTCCACATCGGTTTTAAGAAAACCGATGTGGAAATTAGACTTTACACATCGGTTTTTACAAAACCGATGTGGAAATTTCACTTTCCACATCGGTTTTCATTAAAACCGATGTGGAAATTGAAATTTTCACATCGGTTTTTTTAAAACGGATGTGTAAAGTCTAATTTTTTTTATTCTGTTATTTACATTTCTATCATTCCTTCCCCCTGTTTCAATAATAATGCAGATCAATACCAGAATAACATACTCTAAATATTCTCAACAATCACTTTTGTACAACAAAAACACAATTAATATATACTGAATTTATTACGAACAATACATGTGTACGTTCAATTACATTCAGACAACAAAGATAATTAGAAACCAAAAAACTACATGATATATTATAGATTTTATATCAAAATACATATGATCAGTCAAAAGTACACTATAGCTAGTACATGATAAGTTTTTAAACTAACTACATATATATATATATATATATATATATATATATATACAAACTATGGTTGGTACACTTCAAGAAAGAAAGTTGCCAAACGCCTCCTTATGTTGTTGATGTCGGAATCAGATAATGGAGTTGGATTGTTGAATATCTGCAAGTTTAATTGGACTAAAGATTATATCTTTTAAGTAATAAACTAACATAAAACATATAACGAATCTATAACTGTTACTTCTAATTGTTATCAATTAACATTTACCTCGTGCCATCTTTCAGTGATCCTGGAGGAGATAATTTCCAACATCCACTGCATCACATAGTATCCACATTCCCATGATCCACGTTGTATACGTGACTACGTACAAATGAAACCCAATTAGAATATGAGAAATTAAATAGAAATAAAAAAGTATACCCACTGCATTTGATGCATTTGAACTAATAAATATCTTACGCTAGGAATAATCCATCTGATAGCCCGACGCCTTTCACCACGTAATATGTGGTTTGCATTAATAGAACTATCATGACAAAATAAACATTAATTAAAGTATATCTAATAGATTCCAGATAATTAAAACAACTGCATTACTGATTATAAAGTATTTTAATGCTTACGTTTCGATGATCGTCTTCAGTTCATTCGCCGGCTAATTTTCCAATTGAGTAGAAGAAGACCACGACGTTCATCCTAGGGTACAAGATCAACAATTGCCAATGCTTGCTGTATTTGCGAAACAATTAGTGACTAAGTCATATATAGTTATAATTAAATAATCGGTACTTACTTATTGAGACAAGGTGCAAGGTATAATTGATGATCGTCTCGGGCTAGTATATCACGTATGGTGGTGACCAGGTCTTCAGATGCTAGGAGAACATCACCCTGAATGAACATGGGGTCAATGAACCCATAAAGGGCGAGGTTACCCTGATCAACTAACAGGTTGTAAATTACCAGGAGAACGGGCCATGAACTATGAATACTACTTAAGTTTCCATATGGATTCATTCCATCGGTAGCAAGTCCAAGCTTGAGGTTTCTGGGCTCATTGCCGAAATCCAGAAACAAACTATCAATTCTCTTCCATTGCAAAGAATCGGCCGGATGCCAAAGCTGTCCATTACACTTCCTCTCATCTGCATGCCACCTAATGTTCTTTGCGTCATTTACATTAGCAAGCAATCGCTTGAACCGCGGAATCACGGGAAGATACCATAACACCTTCGCAGGAGGACCTTTGGTGACCACATCACAACTAGAATCACCATCCTGCACTTTGTTGCGTGATACCCCACACCTGGGGCACTCGTGCATCTCTTCAAACTCTTTCCTGTACAATATGCAGTCATTGGGGCAAGCGTGTATTTTCTTATACTCCATACCCATCGGACACAATATCTTCTTCGCCTCATAGTTTCGAGATGGCAATGTGTTGCCTTCTGGAAGCATGTCTTTCATCAACTCAAGAAATTCGGTAAAGCTTTTATCGCTCCACCCATTTCTCGCCTTCACATTGAACAATCTTAACACCGCTGACAACCGTGTGAAATTAGTGCACCCCGGATACAAAGCCACTTTCGCATCACTGCACAAAGTATCATACACATGTGCGCGCCGAAAAGACTCTTGCCCAACATCACGGATCATGTCCTCTAGTCCATCGTCCATTTCCACGTCATCAACTTCCTCTCTATCCGACACCCTCAGCCTGTCTAACAATTCACCATGACATATCCATGTTGTATAACTCTTGCAAATCCCCTCACAAATAAGATGATCACGTATCTCCTCAGCTTCTAGTCGTCTCTCATTCAAACAGTTAACACAAGGACAATAAAACCTTCCGTTACCACTATCAGGAGCATTCGTTTTTGCAAACTGTAGAAAATCTTCCACTCCATTCTCATACTCATCACTTGTCCGTCTAGCATTCATCCAACCGCGATCCATGCCTAAACCAATAACTTCGTACTTAGTCCAACATATTCATCAACCACTTCTTATGACAGGGTATGGCCCTATCCCATTCGAGAAGAAACTTTTTCAACATTCGGTTAACAGTTAGTCCTTAACTCTCATGCTCATACTCGACAAAATTTCAGCAGCATTTCCCTTCGGTCTCCGACATACACTACTTGAACGCGATGACATCCACCACTATAAAGTATGCACCCTGAGAACGAAAGGAAATGCATCAATCCGAACTTTCATCAAGTATATAACATTAGAATCAATGAATAACTATTTTAACTGAATTAACAAAAAGTTTTTTCCCAAACTGTCCAACTTTGGACAATTCAATAACCAACACAATGAGCGGTACATTAAGCACGTACGCGTGTGCTCATTAGTATTGCATCTCAAATGGGAAACTAAGGCTTTACTAATTATTGTGGGCATATTCTCGGATCAAATAAATTTTCAAGCAAATACATTAAAACTCCAATGAAAGCTTTTCAGCCAAAACGAAAGATGCACGGATGCCTAATGGAAAGAAAGATCGAGCAACATGAAGTAAGAAGCGTACCTTCTGAGAGACAACCCCAGTTGTTATTGTGCAAAGACAGTAGAGAATTGAACAAAGCAGAGGCAGTAGCACTATGCAACGGAGTCAAAGCACTATGCAACTTCCTTCACTACCAACTGCTCCAGAATCCCAAACAGCAACAATATATAATTATTCAAATGCGTAAAAAAATAAATAAATAAAAGCTATCCATTTTAATAATGCACACAATATCCTAAAACAATTGAAAAGATTCCGCCTAAGTCAGTTTCACATAAGCTAACAGTAAAGCCACTGTCACTCGCTTTCGCTCATCAACTCAGGTACTTTTCTCCTTACTCAATCAGTTAGTTGTACTCAAAATAGAAAATATCTTCCATCAATGTGCCAAATAAAGATTAAACATTCTAACTTCTACAAATAGATGGTTTCTATGGACTACATATTTTTATAATATAAATACAAGATATATATACATATATAATTTCAATTTCTCAATGATATATATGTCTCTCTCTGTGTGGTGTGTGTGTGTGAGTCTGTGGTGTGCTCGCATATATGTGTGTGTGTTTTGTGTGTTGTGTGCGTGCACGATGCCCGCGTGCGTTCGCACATGTTCGATGTCACCTAACTTTCATTGGATTATAATAAGCTAATAATTGATGGGAGAAACACCCCCTACCTTCAACTAGTTGATGGGAGAAACGCCTCCAAAATAAACCCGCAAGGATAAAACAAGCTTCACCCTAAATCTGAAAACAATATAGCAGCAATAATGAAACATAATTGAAACCATTCTAGCTAGTCAAACAGCAGCTCATAAGGAATGGATGGAGATCAGGGATATAAATGGGGTGGGGTGGGTACAGGTAGTAGTTCCCCATTACTTTTTCCATTGGATGAATTTCATACCCGTCTCCACCCCATATCCTTGTGGGTATTCATCTTGCATGTTTTAAATAGATTTATCAATATTTGCGGGTATCCTTGGATATTCGTGGATATTCAAACACCTCACAAATTATTGAATATTAGACTAAAGTTTTTATACCCCTATATTGACATCATTCACACATAAGCATTAATCCAGAAGCTATAATTCATAAGCATTAATCCATAACACAATAGTTGAACAAAAGCAATAATACGTAACAATGATCCATAGAGCTTGGGTATGATAAGGTTTGGGAGCTGCGGCTGCCATATATTTCAGAAATAAAATAAGAATAGTTAAAAAAAATAGGGCATTTGATTTATATATGTAAAGTTATTTTAGTAATTTCAACTTACCGGGTACCCGCCGGTATGGATACTACAATATCCGTCTCTACCCCATTAATAAGCGGGTAGAAAAAATATCCATTTAATTTATCCATGGATTGATACCCATTATGGTATCCATTTTCTACCCGTTGCGGATATTATCCACAGATATCCGCGGGTGCGGGTAAAATTTATATCCCTAATGGAGATCATCTGTCTCACTTTCCTGTCACATTCTCTGCCCCCACCAATTACAATTTGTCATTTAATAAAATAATTAAAATCATAACTCATTAATACTTATGCACATTCTTAACTTTTGATTGATTGGGAGATATCGAGACACCATTTTTTGGGACAGAAGATTTGTATCCATGAGTAATACCACAGAGGCAGTAAACAGGACATAGCAGAAGTATGACAAGTCATAAGCCCACGCAAAAAGACTTATAAACAACAGCAGCAAAGCATTGTTGGAGATATGGCATACACATTCTTAATGCACTTACACACAAATGAATATCAAGGAGAAAGAGAAGTAGATAGTACAAAGAATTTTTCACTGAATATATGCACACATTATTCATTCACAATGATGGTATTTATACACAATAGGTTTTCCCCACAATGGCTAAACCCTTCTTCACATTTCTGTTACAATTCTATAACAACTTCTATCACTTACCAACAACCCTTATCACTTACTAACAACCAAACCTAAGTGAAATTACTTAACTTCTCAACACACTTCCCTAATTTCATTTTCCTAAGCCATGATATGCAAGTTTGCATCACTATGAAGCCTAACATCCCAACTATGTTGGCACCCTAGGCTTCACCATTCATTTGCAGCACATCATGCTTATATCAAGTCAAGTCAGAAACTGAAACAATGCTTAGCATTTCTCTTAGCATTTTAAATCTGTCAAACTTTAATGGCTTGGTCATTATGTTTGCAACTTGCACTTCTGTGTTGTAGTGTTCCAGTTGCAGCCTTCCTTTGCTTACTTGGTCTCGAATGAAGTGAAACCTGGTTTCTATATGTTTACTCCTCCCGTGTGCAACTGGATGTTTGGCTAGGTTTATGGCTGACTTATTGTCAACCAGTAGTCTCACAGCTTCATTGTTTTTCGTCTTCAGTTCTTGCAGCAGGGTGTCGAGCCACAGTGCTTGACAAACACTCATCGAAGCTGCAATATACTCTGCCTCGCATGATGAAAGTGCCACCACAGGTTCCTTCTTTGAGCTCCATGAGACTGGTACAGCACCATACATAAAGATGTATGCATCAGTGCTCTTCCTATCATTCTTGTCACCACACCAATCTGCATCAGTATAACCAAACAATTTAGTGTTAGTTTCACTGATTCTGTTTGGAAACAGAATTCCAAACTTCAATGTTCCTTTCACATATCTGAGTATCCTTTTTGCAGCAAGCAGATGAGATGATTTTGGTCTCTCCATGAATCTGCTAACCAATCCCACACTATACACTAGGTCAGGTCTTGTATTACACAAGTACCTAAGTGATCCAGCCAAACTTCTATAAAAGGTTGCATCAACATCCTTCTCCTCATTCTCAGTTTCCAGTGCCAAACCAGTTTCAGCTGGTGTTGCAGCTGGATTGAAATCAGTCAGCAGTTTGAACCTTCTAAGCAGATTAGCTGCATACTTGGATTGGTGCATCACAACTCCATCTTCTGTCTTGCTGAACTCATGTCCAAGGAAATAGTACAGTTGACTAAGATCAGTCATTTCAAATTCCATCATCATTCTTCCCTTGAACTCAGCAATCTCCTCCTCACTGCTTCCTGTTACAAGTAAGTCATCCACATAGAGACATACAATCATTACATCAGTGGCAGCATTACACTTCACATAAACTCCATATTCTGAAGTACATTTCACAAGTCCTAATGTACTCAAAAAAGCATTTATCCTCTTGTTCCAAGCCCTTGGGGCTTGCTTCAAGCCGTACAAGGCCTTCTATAGTTTATACACCTTTGTTTCATGGCATGTTATTACAAAGCCAGGGGGCTGATCTATATAGACCTCCTCATCTAGTGGTCCATTTAGAAAAGCCGATTTCACATCCAATTGATACATTGACCATTTTCTCAGGCTTGCAAGAGCTACCACCAATCTGATTGTTTCAATTCTTGCAACTGGTGCAAAAACATCACTGTAATCTATACCATGTCTCTGCAGAAAGTCTTTGGCAACAAGCCTGGCTTTATGCTTGATTATCTCATTATCAGGACTCTTCTTTAACTTGAAGACCCACTTCACTGCTATTGACTTTTTCCTGCTTGGTAGAGAGACAAGCCTCCATGTCTAGTTCTTCTCAATTGCACCGAGCTCCTCCTTCATTGCTCAAATCCAGTTTGGATTCTGCATTGCCTCCTCGAAAATGACCTCTTCAGTCTCAGAAAACATGGCAAAGTACACCAAGTCACCATATGTGTTTACTGCAGAATCTGTGACTACTTCATAGTCAAGTAGTCTTTGAGGGAGCTGTCTTCTTCTCTGTGATCTTCTTAACTCTGAAGCATCAACTTCTGTTTCCTTCTGAGTTTTTGAATTTGATAAATCCAACAGCATCATGTTTGATCCTTCATTACCATTCTCAACATTCCAGTCCCAGCTTTTCAACTCATCAAACACCACATCCCTACTAACTACAAATTGCTTGCACTTGGGGTTGAACAATCTGTATCCACCAGTCGGGTGGTATCCCAAGAATATCACTAGCTCCCCTTTATCATCTAGCTTTCTTCTCAGCTGGTCTGGTATATGCCTGTAACATACTGCTCCAAACACCTTAAAATGTGTTACTGTTGGCCTGCAGCCTGACCAAGCTTCCTCTGGAGTCACTCCTTGAAGTCTCTTGGATGGACTTCTATTCAGGATGTAAGCTGTTGTGGATGTTGCTTCTCCCTACAGGAACTTGGGAAGATTCTTGGATTTCAGCATGCTTCTGATCATGTTCAGGATGGTCCTATTCTTCCTCTCTGCAGCTCCATTATGTTGTGGAGTGTAGGGTGGTGTGCATTCATGCACAATTCCTGTCTCATCACACAGATTCTTGAATTCTTCAGAGACATACTCCCCTCCTCCATCTGTTCTCAACACTTTTATGCACAAACCACTTTGTTTTTCAACAAATGTTTTGAATCTTTTAAAGGTTTCTAGCACATTACTCTTTATTTTAATCAGATAAATCCAAACCTTTCTAGTAAGATCATCTATGAAGGATACAAAGTATTTGTTACCTCCAATATTTTCAGTTTGGATAGGTCCACACACATCTGAGTAGATTACCTCAACCTTGTTGCTGGCTCGAATTGGGATTTGTTCCTTAAAGGGCTTTCTGGATTGCTTGCACTCCAAGCATTCCTCACATACTTCTTGTGGCATAGTGATTTGTGGAAGACCATGAACCATGTTGTGCCTGGAAAAAAGACTCAGATCCTTGAAGTTCAAATGTCCATATCTGTAGTGCCATAGCCACTCATCTCTACACACTGCAGCAGCTAGGCATTTGTGATCCATGATCTCAATTCCAACCTGAAATGTTCTATTCTTGGACAAGGGACACTTTAGAATCAAACTTCTTTTATTATCAAACATTATAAGCATGCCATTCTCCATGTTCATCACATATCCCTTTTCTAACAGTTGTCTAAGACTTAGTAAATTATGTTTCATACCTGGCACATACAACACCTCAGAAATGAATGACTTTCTGCTATCCTTTCTTTTGATTAGCACTCTGCCAGAACCTTCTGCTTTCAGAGTTCTGTCATCAGCAAACTTTACCATGCTCTTCACTGTTTCATCTAGATCAACAAATCAATCTTTGTGGCCTGTCATATGTGTGGAACATCCTGTGTCTAAGTACCAGGAGTCTGTACTGCATTCACCCTCTTGGGTTGTCACCATGAGAAGTACTTATTCTGCATCAGAATCATCTTCTTGTACAAGTTGAGCCTCTTTATTTCTGTTTGGCCTGGTGTAGCATTCATCTGCGAAATGACCCCACTTCTGGCATTTATAGCACTGGATATTGCTCTTGTCAAACTTCTCTCGCCTCTTCTTACCACCTCTGCCCCGATTACCTCCATAGCCTCCTCTTTTGTTGTTAATGTCACTGTTTCTTTGATCATCAGAACCTTTGTTATGGTTCTGATTATGACGATTTCTTTCTTTGTTCCCCTTCCATCTTCCTCTTCCTCTTTTGCCATTCCCATTCTCCTTTGACTCTTTTGCTTGACACTGAACCTGTAAAGCTTGTTCAGATGTCTTTTCATCACTTCTTGCAATTCTTTCAAGAGACCTTTGTTCTTGAGCCTCAAGACAAGCCTGTAGCTCTTCAATCTTTAATTCTTCAAGATCTTTAGATGCTTCTATTGAGACCACTATGTGATCAAAATTAGGAGGCAAGGATCTCAATATATTTTCCACTGTTTGCTGGTTTGAGAAGGTTTCTCCACAGTTCTTCATTTGATTTGTCAGAGTAGTTATTCTGTTAAAGAAAGCAGCTACACCTTCGTTGCCTTCCATCTCCATCAACTCGTACTGTCTCCTCATGGTTTGTAGCTTGACTTTCTTTGTTTTCTCAGCACCAGCACAGACCTTTGCAAGGATATCCCAGGCCTCTTTTGCAGTAGCGGCTAAGGCTATCTTCTCAAAGTGAGGAGGGTCTACACATTGATGAAGAATAAACTGTGCTTTGTGGTCTTTCTTCTTTATTTCTTTGAACTCAACCCTTTCTTCAGCAGTTGTGTTCTTGCCAGGTTCTTTGAAGCCTACAGTCATGACCTCCCATACATCTTGGAATCCGCAGATGGCCCTTATCTGGGTACACCATTTGTCGTAGTCTTTGCCATTGAGAACTGGCAGATTCGCAGGAAAATGACCATTTGATGCAGCCATTGGAATGCACGAAGGGAGCACAATCACTTCACAGCAGTGATACACACAAATCAGTCTCCAGGATTTACAAGCTTTGATATACCAATCTGTTGGAGATATGGCATACACACTCTTAATGCACTTACACACAAATGAATATCAAGGAGAAAGAGAAGTAGAGAGTACAAAGAATTTTTCACTGAATATATGCACACATATTCTTCACAATGATGGTATTTATACACAATATGTTTGCCCCACAATGGCTAAACCCTTCCTCACATTTCTGTTACAATTCTATAACAACTTCTATCACTTACCAACAACCCTTATCACTTACTAACAACCAAGCCTAACTGAAATTACTTAACTTCTCAACAAGCATCAGGACATAAGAGACGGATAAACCAATCAATTCATGGAGAGTAAACCAAGAGCTGTAAACTCCAAAACATATTCCAATCTTGTAGAGCCTAATGCTTATTGCATCTATGAGACAACAAAAACGCACTTCGACCACCATAAATAACCATGAGTGATTTTGACCATACCTTAAGGAGGGTGTAAACGGGTTAAGTCGAGCCGAGTCGAGCACTCGAAATTTGAGTTTGACTTGGGGAAAAATAGGTTGCTCATGCTTGAATCATTTATTTAAATGAGCCTAACTAAAAGCTTGAGCTTAACTTGTTTAGCTCATTTATATTAATTAATTTTTTTCCCTATAAAAGTAACTTAACTACTTTTGCATTTAAGAAAATTTTCCTTAAATTATTTCTTAAGTTTATCAATTTAGTATTGAATAAAGATTTCAATATTAAATGATAATCTATAAATAGAAATAGAAATATTTACTTAACATATGATATGTGAAATTTAAAAATTCTATACTATTACATTTTCATAATCCAGTAAATAAAAAAATCATAACTTTTTTATTAATACAAAAGGAAACTCTAAAATTAATTTTAACTCTTTCAATCAAGTTTTACGTATTTTCATAATATAAATAGAATATATATATATATATATATATATATATATAATTTAAAATTTCAATGGTATCTCTATCTCTCCATGTGTGTGTGTTATGTGGTGTGTTTTGTGGGCTTGCATGCGTCGTGTCGTGCACGCGTGCATGCGTGGTGCTCGCTTGCATGCATGCGTGTGTGTGACCTAACTTTCATTGGATTACAATAAGCTAGTTGACGGGGGAACACACGACCTTCGACTACTCGATGCAAGAAACACCCTTATAAGCTCTCTCACAGTATTCTTTTTACTACATGTAGGGCATTTAGCCTGAGTACTTACTGCAGCCTTGATGTAAGCCTTGCAGAAAATATGACCACACCTTGTTGACGTTTCTTCTACCGAAGGGCCCATACATATTGGACAGCCGAAAGTAGGCTCTTTTGGAGGTTCGGGTGGCATATTTTCCCCGCTCCAAAAGGAATATTCGAGTCGAGTCAAGCTAAGTGAGAATTTTCAACTCTAGTAAACCTTCAGAGTCATCTGTAAGAATTTTTCTTCTTTTATTTTTATCCTTTGTTTGCTGAAGTTGGGTAGAAATTCTATCAGACAAGTCCAAAATAAACTAGCAAGGATACTCCACCCTAAGTCTGAAAACAATAGCAGCAATAATAAAACATAATTGAAGTCATTCTAACTAGTCAAACAACAGCTCATAAGGAATACCAAAGAGGCAGTAATTAGGGCATAGCAGCAAGCATGACAAACCATAAGCCCACGCAAAAAGACTGACAAATAGAAGCAGGAAAGCATTAGGGCGTAGGAGACAGACAAACCAGACAATTCACAGATAGTAAACCAAGAGCTGTAAACTCCAAAACATATTCCAATCCTTAAGGTCCTACTACTTATTGCATCTATGAGACAACAAAAAGCACTTCTACCACCATAAATAACCACAAGTGATTTTGACCATACCTTTCTCAAGGGATATAAACGAGTTGAGCCGACCACTTGAAACTTGAGCTTGACTTGTGAGAAAAATAGGTTGCTTAAGCTTGACTCATTTATTTAAACGAGCTTAACTAAAAGCTTGAGCTTAATTAGATTGTTTAGCTCATTTATAACTTAATTATTTTTTCTTCTTCTATAACTTAGCTTAATTACTTTTACATTTACGAAAATTTTCCTTAAATTATTTATTAAGCTTATCAATTTAGTATTTAATAAATATTTCAATATTATATGATAATTTACAAATAGAAATATGTGCTTAACATATGATATGTGAAATTTGAAAATTCTATACTATTACATTTTCATAATCCGGTAAATAAAAAAATATAACTTCTTGATTACTATAAAAAAAACTAAAAAAATAATTTTAACTCTTTCATTCAAGTTCTACATATTTTCATAATATAAATATAATATACATATATATATATATATATATATAAAATTAAAAAATTCCAATGATATTCTCTATCATATATATATATATATATGTGTGTGTGGGTTGTGTATTGGTGTAACTCTTTGAAAGTTACTCTTAGAGCAACCTAATCCCCACCCTATATATAAACTAACTATTTACAAGCCGTTAATGTCGAGCATGTAAGGCTTGAGCTTGACTCGTTTAAATAATTGAGCTCAATTTCAAGCTTGGGTTTGTTTATTTAATTAAACAAATGATATTTTCGAGCATTTAACGAGTTGAACCAGAATAATTCATGAATAGTTCAGCTCATTTAAACCGTTATCCTAATGATTCCTTCACAAGTATATAAGCAATTAACTTAAATTATGGGCGGTAATTAAGTATTAATTCAGTCTAAACTCACTAATTTAATTCAAGTTAACCTTGTGTGTTTCAGGTCTTTAATTTTTTTATTGATTAAACATGTGGCCTTGAAGATTTCAAAATGAAAAACAGAAAACTGATTAAATAAGAATGTTTTTTTTTTCTTTGACACACTATTTGTCTGTTATAATAATCACGTCTTTCTTTCTCTTGATGAAAGATAATTACAAATACCGATAGGTTAAGGTTTTGATATGCCCAAATTTGGGGATTTTGTGATGACTGTGTCATTTTATTAAAGGAATAAAGTAGTATACACTGTCAGTGTTTTATAGCATTCACTAACATTTTAACATATGTGCTTTTATTTTAATAATGAAGAAAGAGAAATAAAAATAATGCTAATTTGTTAAGATATTATTGAATGTTAGTATAAAAGTTTTTTATACTAAAAGTGCATAGAAATTAAATTCTTTTTTTATTAAAAAAAGTTTAGAATGGGGGAAGGCTCACCCCCTTGCAAGGTTAGGGAACACCACCAACCTCAGCGATGATTTATAGTGGAATTTATATATTACCTACCAATAGGGAAGATCTAGCAATCGAACCCAAGTCACAGCTAGTGTGAGCGGAGGGCTTGACCAGATGTGCCAATCCCTATTGGCTAGAAATCAAATTGTTTACCAAATTGATTGATTAGACATGAAATTAAATATTTTAATAACTTTGTTTTGTAATTGCAGGATATAATGGAAATACTTTTTTAAGAGGAAATTACCAACAAACGAGTAATAGTCTTCAATGGAAAGAAAATTTGAAGTAGCAATTATAATCAAATAAGCAATGCCACTAATTTTTGAGTTTAATTTATATACACTATCAGTGTAAATATTTTTACACTGACAACCAATCAGAAATCATGAAATTGATGGCTTTTAAGGTGATTAGGATAAGAATCAAAGATTTGTAATGATGTGTCAATTTCTGATTGGTTGACAGTGTAAAAAAACATTGTTGGAACCAAAGTGGTTTAGGATTTAATAATCTCAAAGTTTTGATGCTAACAAAAGGGTTAAATTTGCTTGACAAAGTGTTAGTTGAGATCTAACATGTGCTTTCAGTTATGCAGGAATATTTACATATAAGTAAAAGAAACATGTGATAAGTTCTAATTGAAAAATATGCGTCCATCCCTGTAGACGGGCTGCTCAAATACTTTGGTAAAGTTACTTCGTTATTTAATTAAGTAGACTGGCTTTCTTAAATAGACGAGACTCTAAATATTTGCTAGATGAATACCTAAATAACTTATTAGGTACAACAAGTCCAAAGATTTGATAATAAGCACGTCCATCTTGTCACTTAAGCAGACGGAAGTAATTAGTTGAAGTAAATGAACTGAAAAATAAAGTAATCTAGTAGACGAACTCTAACCGCTACGACACCAAACGGAGATCTTTATAACTCATTAAGGAATAGCAAGTCTGAAGACTTGATAGACTAAAAGATATGCCACGTCATCAGACGTGCATAGTAAAATATTGAACAGACTTAATCTTTCATATAACTAAGTAGACGGAGTTTCCTTTTAGACGAGCTCCATCGTTCAATGAATTAAATGCAATTCGAGTCTCTTCAATTTATTTCAAATGATTGATATTTATTTCAATAGAATATTTGTTCTTCATATTTGTTTTATCTGCTTTAATGTTTCACCTTGTTGTAAAAGAAACATAGTATCACCAAGAAATGCAAAAAGCAGAATCGTACAATAAGATACTGCAAAACGATCTGTATGATGACAACTTTATGACTGAAAAGGTTGGATTATACACAAAGGAGGAACAACAAGTGCTCAAGCTGCAATACTCAGAGTAAGCCTCCTATTTCATGCTACCTCGATAACCAAGCGTACTATTCAGCATTGCCACAATCAAGCTATCAGTCACAACGGATATCATGCATTAAATTCTATCTCTAAACGGGATTATTCAAAGTAACCGTTGAAGAAATACAAGTGAAGAATAAGATCACTATAAATAGAAGACCTCAAGTTCTGAAGAATAACTTTTGTCAATCAATAATCACTCATTCTAATATTCTTTCAAGAGCAAGAGTATGTATTCTTTAGTTTGAATATTGTTGTAATATTCAATCGATCTTAAACTGTCATATTGTCATACATAGTGAGTTAAGAAGATCAAACATTATTTCTTTTTGTTAGAGTTAGAACTTGAAGATGCTTGGTAAGAAAGAAATACTCGTAGCCTGGAGAGGTGTTGAATACTTGGTTGTAATCTATTTGGAGAAATAGTGGATAAATCCTTCAAGTCGAAGGGACTGGACGTAGCTCTTGGTTGGAAGAAGGTGAACCAGGATAAAATCTATTGCATGAATCTTCTATCCCTAAACTCTTCAGTTTTATTTGCTTATACTAACTGTGGGGTTTTGATATTGTTTTTGTTAAAGTCTTTTAAAAAGGATATCTGTCTTTGTGCGTGCTTCTGTTTCTAATCTCCTTGAGTGCAAAATTTGTTTTAAAGATTGTTTTCGAAAATTATTAACAAACACAATTCAACCCCCCTTCTTGTGTTTGCCTGTGTCAACT